>CM050449.1:73101888-74453555 GCA_027563935.2 Costus lasius
TCCTCCAAGGAACTTGGACCCAACAATCCATTTGCATGGAGTTGTTGAATGCGATTCTTATTTATATGGGCTAATCGACAATGCCAAAGGTACGTACCAACTGAACCACTCAGTTTCATCCTTTTATTATTTATGTTATGAATAGAGTTATCCATGTCCAGGACATATAATCCATTGCACAAGGTACCCTTCCCATAAAACACATTTGCAAATAAAAAAGAACAAGAGTCCTCATTTATTTCAAATTTAAACCCTTTCCTTGCCAAGCAAGGAATAGATACAATGTTTTTGGTAAGAGAAGGTACATAATAACAATGATCTAACTCCAACTGAAGTCCAGTTGGCAAGGAGAGCGTCAAAAATCCTACGACAACAGCAGCAACCTGTGCTCCGTTTCCAACACGTAGGTCAATCTCTCCAGGCCTTACCACTCTACTTTTCTTGAGCCCCTGCATATTTGTACAAATATGAGCTCCGCATGCGGTATCCAATACCCATGCCATAGAAGTAGAAAGGTTGACTTCGGTAACATAAATACTTGAGCCAGAAGACGAAGCCCCGCTTCTCTTCTCCTCGTTCTGAAGTTGCTTGCAGTCCCTTTTCCAGTGGCCCTGCTCTCCACAGTGGAAGCACCTCTATTCCTTTGACTTCCTCACCTTCTTTTTCAGTGCTTTG
Source organism: Costus lasius (assembly GCA_027563935.2). NCBI lineage: Eukaryota > Viridiplantae > Streptophyta > Magnoliopsida > Zingiberales > Costaceae > Costus > Costus lasius. Next base: position 73,102,564 of record CM050449.1, read on the forward strand.
GTCGGACCCTTGGCACGTGCCTTACCCCTCTTCTTCATCTTCTTGGTCGCAGGGACCAAAAGAACAGAATTGGGTTTGGTCTTGACCATTTCTCGCTCGGTCGTCTGGAGCATATTCAAAAGTTCCTCCCTTGAGCACTCAATCCGATTCATATTAAAATTAATAATAAATGGACTGAAGCTAGAGGGCATGGACTGAAGAATAAGATCCGTGACCAGCTCGTTATTAATAGAGTGTCCCAATCTCTTAAGATGATCCACATACCCAATGATCTTGAGTACATGGGGTCTCACTAGAGCACCTTCAGATAACTTGCACCGAAAGACCACTTTGGCAATGTCATATCTCTCGGTCCTAGCTTGAGCCTCGAACATTTGTTTCAAATGAGTTATCATCTGAAAAGCGTTCTGCTCTTTATACTGCACTTGAAGTTCAGGCGCCATGGAGGCTAGCATGAGACATGACCCTTCCAAAGAGTCATCCTGATGCTTTCTAAAAGCATCCCTTTCAGCTGCTCGGGCTTTAGGTGGAGGAGGCGCGAGAAGAGCTTGCTCAAGGATGTATAGCTTCTTCTCGAGCTTGAGGACTATCCTCAAGTTCCGATACCAGTCCATGAAGTCGGATCCAACCAACTTATCCTTGTTAAGAAGGGATCGCAGTGACAAACCGCTATTGTTCGTAGCCATTGATCTACAACAAGCAAGATAGCAGATTAGTACTACTTCAAATCATTTAATCTGGACTTGCATTAAATGATCGTGGCTCCCACTATTTTAATCGAATTAACAACCCACAAAGTCAACCCGAAAATCCGAGATTTCCTAGTGAGATGGGATCCCTATTCCACACGAGGCTTCGTGTCCCACTAGGGTGGGATGAGATGCACAAAGTGACTCATGCTTCGTAAGGTAGGCACGCCGGCTGATTGCCCCCAGGGCAATTCCCCTTCTGAAGATAGTTCAAGCATTTCGTGCCCAGCTAGGGCTGGAACAATACAAAACCCTAACCTCTTGAGGCTGCCTCTAGAATTCAATCATGTGGCCATCACATATGAAATCTAGTCAAGTTTGTCCTGACCGTTATGCCCAGGGCCAATGAGCTTCCTTGCTAGGGCACGTCTAGGATTTTAACTGGACTCAGAAAACCATTGCCACCACACGCCTTCTAAAGATAAGTGGATGTGTCCCACTATGGTGGGAAACAGTGCACAACACCACTGATCGATAGCTTGACGAGGGCTACGCGTCAGAAGGCTACAGACTCGATATTATTTTGAGGGTTTTTGAGGTCTCATCCTCTTAGTTTTATCTTTTTTCTAACATTACAGGCATGCAATCCTATAGTAATAACAAAAGGATAAAACACAACCAGGCATGCTTTAGCAAATATTGAAAAACAGTAAACAAGCGATGTGGTCATAGCCTAATCAACGCAATGAACCATCACATGCCAAAGGATGTTCATGCTTGACCTAGGTGACAAGCCCCAACAAGACCTAACCTAGCCGCCACTAAGCTCTTTCTTCAAGTGCGGCTCCAAGGTCCACCACACCAAGGCATAGCACACCAACCCTACGGTTCGGCCAAGCCCTTACTTGCGCCACCAAGCAAGATGCGCCATCATGGTTGATGTGCCAAGATGCAAGCTCCATGAGGGATGCGCCCCTTAATCTTCTTTGTGTGTTTACAAAACAAAAAGAAAAAGCGGCACGCAGTGTAAGGGTCCCCTTCAAGGGGGAGCGAAACCCTATATAGGCGCATAACAAAAATTCGAGCGGAAGCAAGGGTTTCTCTAGATCTTTTGCATGTCATATGATCAACTTTCATGAACTAGTATAGATCAGAAGAGATTCATACCATGGCCATCGCTTTGATGGAGCTTTGGAAGAAGATCGCAAAAGGGCTTTCCTCCGAAGGTACCGCACACAAGAAGATAGATGGCGCCTCCTTGTTGATCCTTGTGCTAGCAAAGATCTTCAAGTCTCCTTTTCGAATGGAAGGGAGGAGGAGATGTTTTTCTTGGCCGAGAGCTCCTTGTCGTCAACCCCTTCGATCACACGAGAGTGTATCCATCAAGAGGAAGAGGCGACAAATTTTGTGAAGAGAAGTGAACGTGAGGCGTTGAGAAGCTATTTTGGAAACCGCCACTTCCAAAAAAAGCAAGCCTTCACTTCATGCGTTGATGCGTTCACCCAAGTGAACCGAACGCATATGCTTCTCCCCTTTGAACCATGCGCTCACGTATGAGCCGGTTCAAATTGGTTTGGTTCAAAAACCAATCAAGCCAAGCCTTTAGTCCAGATCAAATTAAACCCTAAGGTTCCAGATCTGACCGTTCATCTCTTGATGTTCCTGATCTCACCGATCTAGAATCATCTCTCTCGATCGAAGCTTACCGATCTCAAGTCCTAATCAATCAAACATGATCAGACCAGATCTCACTTACAATCAGAGTTTAAATCCCTTTAAACTGAACTAAAACAATTCAGTCCACACGATCTGACATTAGTAAGCCATATCATCAAATTGTGGGCCCCTAAGGGTTTCCTTTAAATGTCGGTAACGATAACTTACGTTATCACGATCAGTGAGGGGTATCTAGCAACACATCACTGTCTCCCGATATAAAGGAAAGAGTCTTCCAAGACTACACCCAAACCACAGCACAAGTGTGAATCCACTTTACGAGGCATACATGATTCCTTTGCCACTGGATGTTCCTATTGGACAAGCGTGTCAAGCCTGTAGCTCCAATATGATGAGCATGATTAGATCAGATGAACATAGTCACCTGGGTATGGCCATACACTTTCTCAATCATCTCATTCGAGGGGGCCCCTTTAGAACATCACACTCCAATCAAGGAGACGGCAATCCTATATCTATCACTAGTGCCCTAACCTGACTCATGATCATTATCCAAGATAGTCTATAACCATTATCTTTCAAATGATATTGATCTACCTCAAAACAATGACAATCATCATTTAGAAACACAAGTGATCTCAAGTCAGAGGACATGTGCCACTTGTTGCAAACAAGGATTATTCACATTGTGACAAGCAATTGAATATCCTAGTAGGGTCTGTCCAGTACATTCAATGTACCCATGAGTCTACATCTTATTCCATGCTCGAAGCATCCTATAAGATTAGAACACATATTAGTCTCAATCATATCAAGGCTGTCTCATGTTCACCAAGATATCTCGACTAAGGACATAGAGCATGTCAGCCTAGCTGAACAGCATTGAGACATTATTCAGAAGTACACTTATTGCAGTAGACAATGTAACAAACTGAATAACAACCATTGCCTTTATAAACATAAGAGTTTATACATGATACTGAAAGAATCCCAAGGCCTCAAAGATTAGCCTTAAGGGCATACCCCAACAATCTCCCACTTGCACTTAATCTAATGGTTGAGAAATCTCAAACCCATGTTATTACAGTGCTTCTCATGCTTCTGCTGCGCCAGAGGCTTGGTAAGCGGGTCTGCCAGATTGTCATCTGTATGAACCTTGCAGATTTTGATCTCACCACGATCAATGATCTCCCGGATCAAGTGAAACCATCTCTGTATGTGCTTGGACTTCTGGTGCGACCGTGGTTCCTTTGCTTGTGCAATTGCTCCAGTGTTATCACAGAAGATAACCAAAGGATCAGCACACGATGGAACAACACCAAGTTCCTGAATGAACTTACGAATCCATACTGCCTCCTTAGATGCTTCTGAGGCTGCAACATACTCGGCTTCTGTTGTGGAATCAGCAACGATAGACTGTTTGAAACTTTTCCACACCACAGCTCCTCCATTCAAGCTAAAAACATAGCCTGATTGCGATCGAAAATCATCCTGGTCCGATTGGAACGAAGCGTCAGTATATCCTTCTATACTGAGTTCTTCCTGACCACCATATATCAAGAACATATCTTTGGTCCTCCGCAGATATTTTAAAATGTTCTTGACCGCAATCCAGTGCGCCTGACCTGGATTACTTTAGAATCGACTGGTCACGCTTAACCCGTAAGCGACGTCTGGGCGAGTACACAACATCGCATACATAATGGACCCAATAGCCGAAGCATAAGGCGTATTGTCCATTTCATCTTTCTCAGTCTGTGTTTGTGGACACTGACTCTTTGAAAGATTCAGACCATGTCTGACTGGAAGATATCCTCTTTTAGAATTCTCTAAATGGAATCTCTCCAGGACTTTATCGATGTAGGTACTCTGGCACAGCCCGAGAAGCCTCTTAGATCTATCCCTGTAGATCTTCACACCTAATACATAGGCTGCTTCTCCTAGATCTTTCATCTGGAAACATTTTCTTAACCATGCTTTAACAGCATGCAGTTCAGGAATATCGTTTCCAATGATTAAGATATCATCGACGTAGAGGACTAGGAAAGTAATTACGCTCCCACTAAACCTCTTATATACACACGGGTCATCTTCATTCTTGATGAAACCAAATTCACAGATTGATTCATCAAAACGAATATTCCAGCTTCTAGATGCTTGCTTAAGTCCATAAATGGACTTCTTTAACTTGCATATTTTATGACGATCTGATGGATTAGTGAAACCTTCAGGTTGTGTCATATACACATCCTCATCCAATTTTCCATTAAGGAAAGCGGTCTTCACATCCATCTGCCAGATCTCATAATCGTAATATGCTGCTATCGCAAGAATAATCCGAATAGACTTGAGCATTGCTACAGGAGAGAAAGTTTCATCATAATCTATCCCGTAGATTTGTTTGAAACCTTTCGCAACTAGCCTGCCTTTATAGGTAACCACGTTACCATCCATGTCAATCTTCTCCTTGAAGATCCATTTACAGCCTATAGGGATTACTCCCGGAGGCGGATCAACCAAATCCCAGACTTGGTTATCTGACATGGAGTCCATCTCGGCTCGCATAGCTTCAAGCCATCTAGCTGATTCCGGTCCACTGACCGCATCCGCATAAGTAAGGGGTTCATCATTATCAATGATGTAGACTCCATCATAGCACTCAGGCTGTCGACGGATCCTTCCCGATCTTCGCGGTTCCCGTGATATTTGAGCCTCAGGTTGTTCACTAACCTGTTCTACTGGCTCATGCTCATCCAATTGTGCTTGACTACTTTGTCCTTCCTCTGGATTCTCATCCAGCTTTATTTCTCTCCCACTGGCCTCTTGCAGAAGAAATTCCTTCTCAAGAAAAATTGCCGTCCGAGCAACAAATACCTTGTTCTCTTTGGGATCGTAGAAATAATAACCCTTAGTTTCCTTAGGGTAACCGACAAAGATGCATTTCTCAGATCTGCTCTCTAGTTTCCCAGAGGCGAGCTTTTTGACATAAGCCTCGCAACCCCAGATCTTAATAAATGTCAAGCTCGGCTGTTTCCCATACCATAACTCATATGGAGTCTTTGAAACTGCCTTGGATGGCACTCGGTTTAGTACCTTTGCAGCTGTTTCCAGTGCAAATCCCCAAAAGGAGTAAGGTAGAGTAGCTTGACTCATCATTGAACGAACCATATCAAGTAAGGTTCTGTTCCTCCTCTCGGACACACCATTCCATTGCGGTGTTCCTGGTGGAGTGAGCTGTGAGATAATCCCACACTCCTTCAGATAGTCAGTAAACTCTCGACTTAGGTATTCTCCACCTCGATCAGAACGAAGTGCCTTGATATTTCGGCCTAGCTAATTCTGTACTTCATTTTTGAACTCTTTGAACTTGTCAAAAGATTCACTTTTATGTCTCATTAGATAGACATACCCATATCTACTGAAATCATCAGTAAAGGTAATGAAGTATGAATAGCCACCTCTGGCATGTTTACTAAATGGCCCACACACATCACTATGTATAAGGTCAAGTAAACCTGAAGCCCTTTGACCTTTGTGAGGAAAAGGAGCCTTCGTCATTTTACCCATTAAACAAGCTTTGCATGTATCAATCTCCTCATAGGAGAATGATCCCAGCAGTCCATGATCATGCAACCGCTTAATGCGTTTCTTGTTAATATGGCCTAAACGACTATGCCATAGCAAGGTGCTGTCATCAGCATACTTGGCTTTCTTATTATCAATATTTTGTATAGAACATTCCATGTCCAACATGAATAACCCATTGTTAATTGATCCAGTAGCATAAACAATATTATCATAAGAAATAACACACTTTGAAATATTGCATTCAAAGGAAAATCCTTTCCTGACAAGAGCAGGAATAGAGATAATATTCTTGGTAATGCTAGGTACAAAATAACAATTGTTTAGTTCCAATACAAGTCCAGATGGTAATGAGATGTAATATTCTCCTACAGCAACAGCAGCAACCCGTGCCCCGTTTCCAACTCGTAGGTCCACCTCATGCTGTCCCACCTGTCTTCTTCTCTTGAGTTCCTGTACATTTGAACAAATGTGAACTCCACATGTAGTGTCCAACACCCATGAAATAGAAGAAGAGGATATCATGACTTCAGTCACGAAAATACCTGAGCCAGAAGCGATGCTTCCCTTCTTGTCTCCTTGGAGCGCTTTACAGTCCTTTTTCCAGTGACCCAGCTGGCCACAGTGGAAACATCTGTATTCCTTCGACTGCTTAACCTTCTATTTCAGAGCCTTGTTGTAGTTCTTGACAGGGGCTTTGCCCTTCTTCCCCTTCTTCTTGTTCCTAGAAGGGAACATCAAGACAGAGGTTGAAGGCTTGACCTTTAGAGTTTCCTCTGTAGTCAAGAGCATATTCAGCAACTCTGCCGGAGTACAGTCGATCTTGTTCATATTAAAATTAATAATGAACGGATCGAAAGAGGCCGGGAGAGACTGCAGAATAATGTCTACAGCAAGCTCCTGATTGATGGTATGCCCCAGTTTCTCTAGAGCCTCTTTGTGCCCAATCATCTAGAGCACATGAGCTCCCACTGGACTCCCTTCAGCCAGTTTGCTCTGAAAGAAAAGCTTGGTCAAATTATAGCGTTCAGTCCTCGCCTGTGCAGCATACAGCATCTTGAGGTTTGCTATAATTTCTATAGCAGACATATCCTCATGCTGACGCTGCAGCTGTGGCGTCATAGACGCTAGCATCAGGCAAGCGACATCAATGCTATCATTGACATGCTTTTCATAGGCATCCCGAACCGCCCTTGCGACGTTCGGAGCGGGTTGAGGCGGTATAGCCGTCTCGAGGACATACAGTTTCCTCTCAGCCTTAAGAACAATCTTAAGGTGTCCGTACCAGTCTGAGAAGTTTGGCCCAGCAAACTTCTCCCTTTCCAGTAGGGATCGCACATTGAAGCTCATGGTGTTCGTTGCTGCAGGAATCTACAACAATGCAAGAACAGCAAGGTCAGTATCAATGCTTAGAATCAATCCAGGACTTAAGAATGATTCTTTTCTCACTATTTTATCTGACTGAAAAATCCATTAAACAGTCTGAAAGAGTAACACTCTTTTAGTGAGATGGGATCCAGATTTCATACTTGGTCTCCGCGTCCCGCTCAGGCGAGATAAGATGCACAGAGAGTACAAGCACTAATTTCTGGTAGGCAGTCCCTACCAATCGCCAACCCGTGAGATTCCCCTTCATCTGGGCAATCCAGCCGACTGTGCCAACTGAGTTGGTACAACACAGTCTCTGATCCCACAAATGGCTGCCTCCATATAGCTAACATATGCTCAGTATGTAGCCTACATGGTCAAGCTGACCCGACCTACTCCCTGGACCACCACGTGCTATGCTGAGCAACGAGAAGCGATAAATCCCTTCTCTGTAACACGCAGGTGAAATCACACACCGTCTGAAGATAGATGGACGTGCCCACTGAGTGGGTACAACACGGCTCCAACGATAGTCAGAACAGTGAGGTTTCGCGTCAGAAGGCTATCGAGCTTGATATTTTAGCGTTGGATTTTAACGGTCTTTTATCTTCTTAACTATCATGCAAACCCTATGGTGATAGCAGAAGATTAAATCATGCAATTCTAATTAAACAATAAAAGAAAGCATGATGATCTTATGTGGCAAACGCCCATTAAGCCTAGGTAAGACCTTAAGTTAACTTAAGTCTTCACTTAAGCTCTTCTTGGGTCTTTTGCCTCTCATCTGGCCCAGCCCAGGGCCATAGCGCCCAGTGCAGCTCAGGTGCGCCCACCAGGTAAATGGCGCCTATCATAAGGTCGAACCCTAGACCTCCCACCTGGTCAAGCCTCTGCTGCATGCGCCTCTGCCAAGTGTGCTCTGTGCTCTTGTCTGATTAAAATACAATTTAATCTATCTAGACAAGATTGACTCGCAGGTCAATTACACTTTATAAATTAAATGACATGTGATGCGCAGATCACAATAAATATTAATTTACAATTTAATCCAGGCACGCAGGCCCCAGCACAGCACACATTAATTGGGCAACCCACATAAGATGAAATAAACCAGCATCATGGCATCCATTCAACATGTGATCCATCAACCAAATAAAATTTTTCAAAATCCCATTGGAATCAATTTTATTTTTCTTATGTGCCCTACTACCTTACAACGGTCCATTAATAGGGATCCACTCATCATGTCTAGTCAGATCCACTGCCCTTGCATGCACCAAGTCCTAACTGACTTGAGTCGACCCAATGGTCAACCATGCATGCGCCAAGGGCTGAACAACCCTCATGAGTTATGGCAAGCGGGTGTGACCCCGGGCCTAACTCGTGAGTGCTCACTGGTCATCTCAACCAGACCTCGCTACACACCTGTCTGCAGTCGACCCATAGCCACCTCGTGCTTGCGCACAGGTGCTATCTGGTCGACCCATCTAGGCTGTCAGATGGTCTGATCAGACTATTTGGATCTAGACTCGACTGTGACTTCAACCCTACTAACCCGTCTAAGGGTTTACAGCAGGCGCTTATAAATCTAGATGGAGCGCGCAAGATATATATGTTTTGGTAAAAACAACATTAACAAGCGCCAACATAAAACATGCGCCAACATGAGTAAAAACATACAAGCATGTATTTTCGCATGTTAACTCTAGATCTATTCATAAGCGCATTCATGGATCAAACATGAAGATCAAGCAATCATATGAACAAGCAATAACCGCATGCTCTGATACCAATTGTAAGGGTCCCCTTCAAGGGGGAGCGAAACCCTATATAGGCGCATAACAAAAATTCGAGCGGAAGCAAGGGTTTCTCTAGATCTTTTGCATGTCATATGATCAACTTTCATGAACTAGTATAGATCAGAAGAGATTCATACCATGGCCATCGCTTTGATGGAGCTTTGGAAGAAGATCGCAAAAGGGCTTTCCTCCGAAGGTACCGCACACAAGAAGATAGATGGCGCCTCCTTGTTGATCCTTGTGCTAGCAAAGATCTTCAAGTCTCCTTTTCGAATGGAAGGGAGGAGGAGATGTTTTTCTTGGCCGAGAGCTCCTTGTCGTCAACCCCTTCGATCATACGAGAGTGTATCCGTCAAGAGGAAGAGGTGACAAATTTTGTGAAGAGAAGTGAACGTGAGGCGTTGAGAAGCTATTTTGGAAACCGCCACTTCCAAAAATAGCAAGCCTTCACTTCATGCGTTGATGCGTTCACCCAAGTGAACCGAACGCATATGCTTCTCCCCTTTGAACCATGCGCTCACATATGAGCCGGTTCAAATTGGTTTGGTTCAAAAACCAATCAAGCCAAGCCTTTAGTCCAGATCAAATTAAACCCTAAGGTTCCAGATCTGACCGTTCATCTCTTGATGTTCCTGATCTCACCGATCTAGAATCATCTCTCTCGATCGAAGCTTACCGATCTCAAGTCCTAATCAATCAAACATGATCAGACCAGATCTCACTTACAATCAGAGTTTAAATCCCTTTAAACTGAACCAAAACAATTCAGTCCACACGATCTGACATGAGTAAGCCATATCATCAAATTGTGCGACCTTAAGGGTTTCCTTTAAATGTCGGTAACGATAACTTACGTTATCACGATCAGTGAGGGGTATTTAGCAACACATCACTGTCTCCCGATATAAAGGAAAGAGTCTTCCAAGACTACACCCAAACCACAGCACAAGTGTGAATCCACTTCACGAGGCATACATGATTCCTTTGCCACTGGATGTTCCTATTGGACAAGCGTGTCAAGCCTGTAGCTCCAATATGATGAGCATGATTAGATCAGATGAACATAGTCACCTGGGTATGGCCATACACTTTCTCAATCATCTCATTCGAGGGGGCCCCTTTAGAACATCACACTCCAATCAAGGAGACGGCAATCCTATATCTATCACTAGTGCCCTAACCTGACTCATGATCATTATCCAAGATAGTCTATAACCATTATCTTTCAAATGTTATTGAACTACCTCAAAACAATGACAATCATCATTTAGAAACACAAGTGATCTCAAGTCAGAGGACATGTGCCACTTGTTGCAAACAAGGATTATTCACATTGTGACAAGCAATTGAATATCCTAGTAGGGTCTGTCCAGTACATCCAATGTACCCATGAGTCTACATCTTATTCCATGCTCGAAGCATCCTATAAGATTAGAACACATATTAGTCTCAATCATATCAAGGATGTCTCATGTTCACCAAGATATCTTGACTAAGGACATAGAGCATGTCAGCCTAGCTGAACAGCATTGAGACATTATTCAGAAGTACACTTATTGCAGCAGACAATGTAACAAACTGAATAACAACCATTGCCTTTATAAACATAAGAGTTTATACATGATACTGAAAGAATCCCAAGGCCTCAAACATTAGCCTTAAGGGCATACTGAAGAGTCCCCTTCAAGGGGGAGCGAAACCCTAAGGAGGCGCAAGTGACCTTGTGGGTTATGTTATAGCAGCGGAATAAGGGTTTCATAATGATCATCGCATGCAATATGATCAACTACAACAACATGAAAAATTCATACCGAAGCCATGTGTTGGATGGCGTCTTGAAAGAGAGAGCAAGAAAGATCTCCTCCAAAGGATGCGCACACAAGATGAGGATGCGCTCACTTCCTTGGTACTCCTTGTGCTAGCAAGGTTCCAAGAGGTGTCGTTGATCGAAATCAAAGGGATGGATGAAGCTTTTCTTGCCTTTCCGAAAGAACTCTCCAAAATCGTGAGTCTCCTTCACCACGCAAGAGCGTTGTCGAATGAGAGGGAGAACGAATCAATGAGGCGTTAAGAGAGGCGTTCCACACAAACGTGGGCGTTACTCTCAAATTAGCAAACCGCTTTCCAAATTTGGAAAGCCCTCAAAGTTTTGCGTTCAAGCGTTCACCAAGTGAACCAAACGCATACTCCCATATGAACCATGCGCTCACATGAGCCGGTTCAAAGCATTCGGTTCAATGACTAAACCAAGTTAGCCCAAGCATTGGTCCAGATAAAATCAAACCCTAAGATTCAAGATCTGACCGTTCATCTCTCGATGCTCCTGATCGCACCGATCTAGCATCAACTCTCTCGATCGAAGCTTACCGATCTCAAGCCCTAATCAATCATACATGATCAGACCAGATCTCACTTACAATCAGAGATTAAATCCCTTTAAACTGAACCAAAACAATTTAGTCCACACGATCTGACTTAAGTAAGCCATATCATCAAATTGTGCGACCCTGAGGGTTTCCTTTAAATGTCGGTAACGATAACTCACGTTATCACGATCAGTGAGGGGTATCTAGCAACACATCACTGTCTCCCGATATAGAGGAAAGAGTCTTCCAAGACTACACCCAAACCACAGCACAAGTGTGAATCAAACTCACAAGGCATACATGTTTCCTTTGCCATTGGATGTTCTTATTGGACAAGCATGTCAAGCCTGTAACTCCAATACGATGAGCATGATTAGATCAGATGAACACAGTCACCTGGGTATGGCCATACACTTTCTCAATCATCTCATCTAGGGGGGGCCCTTTTAGAACATCACAATCCTTAAACAAGGAGACGGCAATCCTATGTCTATCACTAGTGCCCTAACCTGATTCAAGCTCATCATTCAAGATAGTCTATAACCATTATGTTTCAAATGATATTGAACTATCTCAAAACAATGACAATCATCATTTAGAAAACACAAGTGATCTCAAGTCAGAGGAAATGTGCCACTTGTTGCATTCAAGGATTATTCACATTGTGACAAACAATTGAATATCCTAGTAGGGTCTGTCCAGTACATCCAATGTACCCATGAGTCTACATCTTATTCCATGCTCGAAGCATCCTATAAGATTAGAACACATATTAGTCTTAACCATATCAAGGCTGTCTCATGTTCACCAAGATACATCGACTAAGGACATATAGCATGTCAGCCTAGCTGATCAGCTTTGAGACATTATTCAGAAGTACACTTATTACAGCAGACAAGGTAACAAACTGAATAACAACCATGCCTTTATAAACATAAGAGTTTATTACATGATACTGATACAAACCCAATGCCTCAAACATTAGGCTTAAGGGCATACCCCAACAATCTCCCACTTGCACTTAATCTAATGGTTGAGAAATCTCAAACCCATATTATTACAGTGCTTCTCATGCTTCTGCTGCGCCAGAGGCTTGGTAAGCGGGTCTGCCAGATTGTCATCTGTATGAACCTTGCAGATTTTGATCTCGCCACGATCTATGATCTCCCTGATCAAGTGAAACCGTCTCTGTATGTGCTTGGACTTCTGGTGCGACCGTGGTTCCTTTGCTTGTGCGATTGCTCCAGTGTTATCACAGAAGATAACCAAAGGATCTGCATTTGAAGGAACGACACCAAGTTCTCTCACGAACTTACGAATCCATACTGCCTCCTTGGATGCTTCCGAGGCTGCAACATACTCGGCTTCTGTTGTGGAATCAGCAACAGTAGACTGTTTGAAACTCTTCCACACCACTGCTCCACCATTCAAGCTAAAAACATAGCCTGATTGCGATCGGAAATCATCCTGGTCAGACTGGAACGAAGCGTCAGTATATCCTTCAATACTGAGTTCTTCCTGACCACCATATATCAAGAACATATCTTTGGTCCTCCGCAGATATTTTAAAATGTTCTTGACTGCAATCCAGTGTGCCTGACCTGGATTACTTTGGAAACGACTGGTCACGCTTAACCCGTAAGCGACGTCTGGGCGAGTACACAACATCGCATACATGATGGACCCAATAGCCGAAGCATAAGGTGTATTGTCCATTTTATCTTTCTCAGTCTGTGTTTGTGGACACTGACTCTTCGAAAGACTCAGACCATGTCTGACTGGAAGATATCCTCTTTTAGAATTCTCTAAATGGAATCTCTCCAGGACTTTATCGATGTAAGTACTCTGGCACAACCTGAGAAGCCTCTTAGATCTATCCCTGTAGATCTTCACACCTAATACATAGGCTGCTTCTCCTAAATCTTTCATCTGAAAACATTTTCCTAACCATTCTTTAACAGCATGCAGTTCAGGAATATCGTTTCCAATGATTAAGATATCATCGACGTAGAGGACTAGGAAAGTAATCACGCTCCCACTAAACCTCTTATATACACACGGGTCATCTTCGTTCTTGATGAAACCAAACTCAGAGATTGATTCATCAAAATGAATATTCCAGCTTCTTGATGCTTGCTTAAGTCCATAAATAGACTTCTTTAACTTGCATATTTTATGACGATCTGCTGGATTAGTGAAACCTTCAGGTTGTGTCATATACACATCCTCATCCAGATTTCCATTAAGGAAAGCCGTCTTCACATCCATTTGCCAGATCTCATAATCATAATATGCAGCTATTGCGAAAAGAATCCGAATAGACTTGAACATGGCTACAGGAGAGAAAGTTTCATCATAATCTATCCCGTAGATTTGTTTGAAACCTTTCGCTACTAGCCTGCCTTTATAGGTAACCACGTTACCATCCATGTCAATCTTCTTCTTGAAGATCCATTTACAGCCTATAGGGATTACTCCCGGAGGCGGATCAACCAAATCCCAGACTTGGTTATCTGACATGGAGTCCATCTCGGCTCGCATAGCTTCAAGCCATCTAGCTGACTCCGGTCCACTGACCGCATCCGCATAAGTGAGGGGTTCATCATTATCAATGATGTAGACTCCGTCATAGCGCTCAGGCTGTCGATGGATCCTTCCCGATCTTCGCGGTTCCCGTGATATCTGAGCCTCAGGTTGTTTAGTAACCTGATCTACCGGCTCAGGCTCATCCAACTGTGCTTGACTACTTTGTCCTTCCTCTGGATTCTCATCCAGCTTTATTTCTCTCCCACTGGCCTCTTGCAGAAGAAACTCCTTCTCAAGAAAAATAGCCGTCCGAGCAACAAAAACCTTGTTCTCTTTGGGATCGTAGAAATAATAACCCTTAGTTTCCTTAGGGTAACCGACAAAGATGCATTTCTCAGATCTGCTCTCCAGTTTCCCAGAGGCGAGCTTTTTGACATAAGCCTCGCAGCCCCAGATCCTGATAAACGTCAAGCTCAGCTGTTTCCCATACCATAACTCATATGGAGTCTTTGAAACTGCCTTGGATGGCACTCGGTTTAGTACCTTTGCAGCTGTCTCCAGTGCAAATCCCCAAAAGGAGTAAGGTAGAGTAGCCTGACTCATCATAGAATGGACCATATCAAGTAACGTTCTATTTCTCCTCGTCAGTAAATGCATGAGTTATAGAGGAAAGAGTCTTCCAAGACTACACCCAAACCACAGCACAAGTGTGAATCAAACTCACAAGGCATACATGTTTCCTTTGCCATTGGATGTTCTTATTGGACAAGCATGTCAAGCCTGTAACTCCAATACGATGAGCATGATTAGATCAGATGAACACAGTCACCTGGGTATGGCCATACACTTTCTCAATCATCTCATCTAGGGGGGGCCCTTTTAGAACATCACAATCCTTAAACAAGGAGACGGCAATCCTATGTCTATCACTAGTGCCCTAACCTGATTCAAGCTCATCATTCAAGATAGTCTATAACCATTATGTTTCAAATGATATTGAACTATCTCAAAACAATGACAATCATCATTTAGAAAACACAAGTGATCTCAAGTCAGAGGAAATGTGCCACTTGTTGCATTCAAGGATTATTCACATTGTGACAAACAATTGAATATCCTAGTAGGGTCTGTCCAGTACATCCAATGTACCCATGAGTCTACATCTTATTCCATGCTCGAAGCATCCTATAAGATTAGAACACATATTAATCTTAACCATATCAAGGCTGTCTCATGTTCACCAAGATACATCGACTAAGGACATATAGCATGTCAGCCTAGCTAATCAGCTTTGAGACATTATTCAGAAGTACACTTATTACAGCAGACAAGGTAACAAACTGAATAACAACCATGCCTTTATAAACATAAGAGTTTATTACATGATACTGATACAAACCCAATGCCTCAAACATTAGGCTTAAGGGCATACCCCAACACATACCCCAACACGCAGGGCTCACACATAATACATCACAGGTATACAAGGGGCTTGACTATAACCACAACACGATGCATAATCATCTCATGCTTTTCTATATGCTCAAGAAAACATTAAACTCCAATTTTAGTTTGTTAGAAAACATGTCTTTCGACCTCAACGTCCATTCACAAATTTAGGATTTTTCATTTCTCTCGGGAGTCTACAAGTGGCGCATGCATGCTCCAAGCACGCTTGCGGCCTACCCTTGCAATCCTTAACCTGCCAAGATTAGAACAATCATCATGCCCTATAATCTTTGACAAGTCCCACACAGTAGGTTGATCCTACATGCGTGGGGAGAAATTAATTCTCTCACATATGGGTCTATCCCACCATGTGAAGAAAGCGAAAAACCAAAGAGATCGAATAGATATTAGGAAAGAAAAACTTACGATTTTTTGACTTAGAAAAATTCATGCGCATATGCAAATTTTTGAAAAAATTCAGATGGCATGTGAGCATATAATAAAAGCATAAAACACCGTTCAAGTTCGCAAGATGGCTCTGATACCACTGTTGGGAAACCCCGGGGATTTTTAAAACTTTTACAAACAAGCACAGCGGAAGCAATCCCCGAAACAGGCCAGTCCCAAAAAGCAAGAAGATCGAGTCTTGTGAGGGAATCAACACGGTGAGTAGGAGATGATACCTTGAAGCGATGCAAAGGATGTGATGCAGGCGCCCAAATGTTCGCCCTCTGCAGTCTCGAACACAGCCGAACCTCGAGATCTCTTCTTCCACACCCGGTGCTAGCCTCGGGAAGAAGATCCACGCCTGTAACATCCCACATTCTTAACCCCAAACAAATGGCACAATTCATAAAACGATACAGGATGTTTCATATAAGATCGATCATATGCTAGGTAAAACCGAGTTCAAGAAAACACGATCTGAAAAATTTCATAAATCCATACACACAAATTCACAAAACTCAAATCTCATAAGGGTACCTGCCACCACGCAATCCTTGCACTAGACATATGCAAGGCAACAGTTATATCAAAACCGATTCAAAATTCATAAAATCCATAAAGGTACCTGCCACCAGGCAATACTTGCACTAGACATATGCAAGTTACAGGGTATATCAAAACCGATTGCACAGAATATACAACAAGCCGAAATTCAAAACAAAATCACAAAAATCGATTTTATAAACTCATACCAAACACCGAAACCAGGCTGAAGCCCGCGGTGACACAAAAATCAAACTCATTTAATTGCCACAATCAGACAACACAAATTCACATAGTTCACATGGTTCACATCACATGGTTCACATAGTTCATAAAATTCATATTCGACCACAGCCGGCCTCAAATTAATTAAGCATAAACATAGGGCCACAACCGGCATTATAAGCATAAATCACAACATCAATATCATGCTAACTGCGCCCCTGCTCTATACCTGAAAATAATGAGGGGTGAGCTACACAGCCCAGTGAGTGGATAGTCTAATTGACCATCCATAACATACACTCAAAAATATATGCAGATTGTTTTAAAAATCTTTAACAGGAACATAATGTCGAACATAATGTCAACATATAACCAGATTAAATAACAAGATTAAGTACAGAAGTCACATAAACAGTCAGATGTACACACCCACATATAACAAACTAAGGGTACTAGAGTTATACTCTAAACCAACTAAACACATATAACTTAGGTTCACAAACTCAGGTTCTAGAGTCATACTCTAAACCACTAAACACACCAACACATAATCAACCTAGTTGTCCAGCATATTCAGTAGTGACCAATATGGTCTAACCCGGCTTGGCCAAAGCACTGGGAGCCGCATGCAACACATAAACATGGATAGTGAGTAGAATCAAGAGGTGGCCCCCGCCAGGTCACGACGTGGCACTTTGGTCCCTCACCCCATAACACATCAGAGTGACGACATCAAGAGGTGGCCCCTGTCTGATCAAGACATGGCACTTTGCGTCTTATATCACCCCATCACATAAAGAGTAATGACATCAAGAGGTGGCCCCTGTCTGATCAAGACATGGCACTTTGGGTCTTATATTACCCCATCACAAAAAGAGTAGTGACATCAAGAGGTGGCCCCTGTCTGACCAAGACATGGCACTTTGGGTCAAAACCCGTTCTCCCAAAAGGTTCCTACTGGACAACAGACACATCTTAATTCATATTTCACATAGGTGAACATATTTCACAAAGGTGGACTCCTAAGTGTCAACTAGACTCTAGGATAGTCATCACAAAAATCATATCGGGCAGGCTGAACATCAACCCCCATCACAATAATCATAATAGGCAGGCTGAACATCAACCTCCTCACATATCACAATACAGGGCTGAAATTCAAACCCTTAACATAACACATAAGGACTATCCCCTTGAGTTCATAGTTACACCTAGCCTTAGTCCTAACCATCACATAATCACATAATTTTCCAAATTCACATAACCCATAATTTTCCAAATTCACAAAACCCATCACATAACACTTATTGTTCAAAATCACATAGTCACACATATTGTTCAAAATCATATAACATAACACATAATATTTTCACCGAATATTGTGTAGTCCTTAAATTTCAGGCTGGTCAGTTCAGTGTAATTTTGCTAAATTATCACCCAATGTTTTCAAACATAATTACATGATCTTAATTAACTAAACATGAGTTTTACAACATAACATTATTGGCAATTTATCAAGCATCCATAAAATTCGACATATAACATTTATCATGCGCCCCAAAATCAATATAAAATTAAAGCATAATTGCTTTACAAATCACACATGTAACCCACGGTTTCAAACATAATATCAATTTAAAAATACACCTTAGTTAACAAGAATTTCATACTTAAGATCAATGATTTAATGCTTCCTAAACTCCACACAATAATTACCCTAAATTCGGTTTTCATGGAGATATGCCTTAAATTCGGTTTTCATGGAAAATACCCTAAACTAACTTTTCATGGAGAAATATCAAGATTTAATTCACATGGAAACATGTTAACCACAATATCAAATTTCGGTTTAACTACAATTAACAAGGTTTCGGCTACAAAAAAATCATTGGTTTAATATTGCCAAAATTCTCTATAAAATATCTAATTAACAAGAAATTCATGCTCAATGTTCGATGATTTAATGCTACCAAAATACCTTAAATTTCATACAAATTTTCGGTTAAACAATCATCAAATTAATTCGATTTTTACAATAGTTTTCGAGATTGTTTCGTTTCTCATAGTCAACACCAACATTCGGTTTTCATAGCAATTTTCCCAAGAATTCGATTTTAAACATGGTAATTTTCCCAAGAATCCAATTGCATCATATAATACAATCACAACCAATCTAATAGATCAAACAAGACCTTCCACTCACCTTGAACCGAGAATACTATGGTGAAAAATCTTCCACAAAATCGCCTAAAGCCTTTAAGTCGCCTAAGGAATCTCCAAGAATTCACCAAGGAAGTTCCACCTCAAAGAATTTCGTCAAAAGGAAGAAGAAAATCGCCTCCAAGCTTCCAAGAATCGCCTTCTTCTTTCAAGCCGTCGCCTAGGGTTCTTCCAAGCTAGAATTTCGCCAAAAACTCTTACCCTAAGCGCAAATCCCACTTAAACTTTGGATTTTAAAATTTTAAACCCATTAACCCATTAATTCAAATAGGGTTTAATTTATTTAGCTAATAAATTTGAATTTCAAATCCAATTAGCGCCAACCCAATATCTCATAATTAACCAATTAATTTAATTAACTTAACCAATAACCATTCACTTAAACGAAATCCATTAAGGATTTTAATTAACATCCAATAAGGATTTAATTAACCAATAAGCCCAATTAATTAACCAATAAGTTCTAATTAATTACTTACAATAATTTAACAAGCAATAAACCAGTTAATTAACAACAAAATCTCTAGTTATAACTATAATTATTAACTAAAAATCTCTAATTAATTTATCATAAATTAACTATCAATACTCAGGAATAATAACTCAGTCAATAATTTTATTTAAATCAAAAATAATGCTTACCAGGACTTAAGATCCTTGGATCTTACATCCCTCCCTCCTTATAAAGCTTTAGTCCTCTAAAGCTCAGCATCCATATCATCAAAGAGGTAAGCATAAAATTTCCTCATATCAGCTTCAGTCTCCCAAGTCGCCTCCTCAACAGCCTGATTTCCCCAGATAACCTTTACCAAAGGTATAGTCTTGTTCCTCAGAACTTTATCCTTTCTATCCACAATCCGGAGAGGTCTTTCCTCAAAAGTCAAATCACTCTGAATCTGAAGAGGTTCCAACTCCAACACATGAGATGGATCAGGATGATATTTCCTCAAAACAGAAACATGGAATACATTATGCACATGATCCATAGCAGGAGGTAAAGCCAATCGGTAAGCCACTGGACCAACTCTCTCAATAATATCAAAAGGGCCTACAAACCTAGGGCTCAACTTGCCCTTTTTGCCAAACCTCATAACACCCTTAGTAGGTGACACCTTCAAGAACACATGATCCCCTACCATAAACTCCAAGGAACGACGACGGTCATCAGCATAACTCTTCTGTCTGTCCCGAGCAATTTTCAGTTTATCCCGGATCTCTCTGACCTTATCAGTAGTCTCCTGAACTGCATCAGATCTCAAAATCATCCTGTCACCAGTTTCCTCCCAACACAAGGGAGTCCTACACCTTCTCCCATACAAGGCCTCATAAGGAGCCATCTGAATACTGGAGTGGAAACTATTATTATAAGTGAACTCTATCAAAGATAGATCCCGGTTCCACTCAGAACTCCAATCAACCACATAGGCTCTCAACAAATCTTCTAGAGTCTGTATAGTACGCTCTGTCTGGCCATCAGACTGAGGATGGTATGCTGTACTAAAACTCAACTTAGTACCCAAACCCTCCTGTAAACTCCTCCAAAATCTGGACAGAAATCGAGAATCCCTATCAGACACAATATCAACTGGCACTCCATGTAGTCTGACTATCTCATCAATGTACAATCTGGCCAGTCTCTCTAAAGAATAAGTCATTTTAATCGGAAGAAAATGGGCTGATTTGGTGAGTCTATCAACAATCACCCAAATAGCATCATGACCCAATATGGTTCTGGGCAAACCACACACAAAATCCATACTGATGCATTCCCACTTCCACTCAGGAATAGGAAGAGACTGCAACAAACCCCCAGGCTTCTGGTGTTCGGCCTTTATAGTCTGACAGGTCAAACACCTAGAGACAAAATCAAGCACTTCTTTCTTCATACCCGGCCACCAAAAACTTTTCTTGAGGTCCTGATACATCTTAGTCACGCCAGGATGTAGAGAATATTTGGAGTTATGGCTGTCCTCCAATATTTCTTTCCTCAAGCTCGGTTCCTCAGGGACACATACCCTTCCACGAAACCGAAGAATACCATCATCAGACAGGCTAAAATCCTGAACTGCGCCATCAACCAGACTATCCCTGATCTGAACTAATCTCGGATCCACAGACTGCTGATCTCTGATCTTCTGCAACAAAGCAGACTGTACTCTGAGAAAAGCCACATAACCAGACTGAACTTTAGGAGAAACACTGATCCTGAGATCGCTGAACTCCTGCAGTAACCGCCACTCACTAACCCGTAAAGCAGCTACTGAAGTAACTGGATGTCTGCTCAGAGCATCCGCCACTACATTGGCCTTTCCAGCCTGATACTGAATAGAGAAGTCATAATCTTTGATCAACTCCATCCATCTTCTCTGTCTCATATTCAACTCCTTCTGAGTGAAGATATACTTGAGACTCTGGTGATCAGTGAACAGATCGAACTCCTGACCCAACAAATAGTGACGCCATATCTTCAAAGCAAAGACTACGGCCGCCAACTCTAAATCATGAGTAGGGTAGTTCAATTCATACTCCTTTAGTTGTCTCGAAGCATAGGCTACCACAGAACCCTTCTGCATCAAGACACAACCCAACCCTTTGCCAGAAGCATCTGTATAAACAGTAAACCTTTCCCCATCACTAGGAATAATGAGGATCGGTGTACTAGTCAATCTCCTTTTCAGCTCTTGAAAGCTCTCTTCACACTTATCATCCCAAATAAACTTGGCCTCCTTTCTGGTTAATTTAGTTAAAGGACCCGCCAACTTGGAGAATCCCTCAACAAATCGCCGGTAGTAACCTGCCAAACCCAGAAAACTCCTGATCTCAGTAGCACTAGTCGGTCTTCCCCAATTGAGAATGGCTTGCACTTTAACTGGGTCCACAGACACCCCCTGACCAGAAATCACATGTCCCAAGAAGCTGATTTTCTCTAGCCAGAACTCACACTTATTAGCCTTGGCATATAATCGGTTCTTCCTCAAGATCTCGAGTACTCTGCGCAAATCACTGACATGATCTGAGGTAGTCTGAGAGTACACCAATATATCGTCTATAAAGACCACCACACAAGAGTCAAGCAACTCATGGAATACCCTGTTCATCAAATCCATGAAGACAGCAGGTGCATTCGTCAGTCCAAAAGGCATAACTAAAAATTCGAAATGCCCATACCTGGTCCTGAAAGCAGTCTTAAATATATCCTCATCCTTGACCCTAAGCTGATAATACCCTGATCTCAGATCAATCTTAGAGAACACTGTCGCTCCCTGTAATTGATCAAATAGATCATCAATTCTGGGAAGAGGATACTTATTCTTGACAGTCACTTGGTTAAGCTGCCTGTAGTCTATACACATCCTCAGGGTTCCATCTTTCTTCTTCACAAATAACACTGGCGCTCCCCAAGGTGAAGCACTAGGCCGAATATACCCTTTCTCTAACAATTCCTCCAGTTGTTTCTTAAGCTCGGCCAACTCTGAAGTAGCCATACGATAAGGAGCTCTGGAGATGGGTGCCGTACCTGGCGCCAACTCAATGCCAAATTCCACTTCTCTAATCGGTGGCAAGCCTGAAAATTCTTCAGAGAACACATCAGGAAATTCTTTCACCACCGCCATCTGAGTCAAATCAGAAGTAGGATCATCCTGCACCTTAACATGCGCAAGATAACCCTTGCATCCACTAGCCAGTAATTTCCTGGCCTGCAGGAAAGATATTACATGCGGTCCTTGGTCTGACACTAGACCTCTCACAAACAGTCGATTCCCATCTAACAAATTCAAAGTGATTACTTTCTCAAAGCAATCCACAGAGGCATGATGGGAAGACAACCAATCCATTCCTAAGATGATATCATAATCTTGCATGTCTAAGAGAATTAAATCTACCAGAAACTCATAACCCTCTACATGTACTACACAGTCAGCACAAACAGTATCTGTAGATAACGATTTTCCTAAGGGAGTACTCACAGACACAGCATAATTCATCACCTTAGGTAACACAGGTAAACATGCAGCAAACTTAACAGATACAAAAGATAAATTTGCACCAGGGTCAAATAATATGCGGGCTAACTGATCAAATACGAATAAAGTACCTTCCACGACGGATCGGGAAGCTCGTGTATCCTTCTCAGCCACAGCATACACTCTAGTCTGGACTGTAGGCTTATCTGCGCCTCTAGGTTGTACCTCAGGTTCTTTGCAGTCCTTAGCCATGTGTCCTGGTTTCTTACACCTGAAGCATATACCATTCTTTCTATGACAGTCTTTCACTAAATGTCCCCTGAGCCCACAATGACTACAAGTGATACCGTTTCTTGCATCCCTGGCATCCCTGAACTGCTGCGGTGCATCACTGGACTGCTGTGGTGCCTTGTAGGAGTAAGGCTTATACCTGCTCTTCTTATAATCTTTATGCCTAGGGTACTTCTTGTTGGGGTATGCCCTTAAGGCTAATGTTTGAGGCCTGTGGGAATGTATCAGTATCATGTAATAAACTCTTATGTTTATAAAGGCATGGTTGTTATTCAGTTAGCTACATTGTCTGCTGCAATATATGTTCTTCTGAATAATGTCTCAAAGCTGTTCAGCTGGGCTGACATGCTATTAAGTCCTTAGTCGATGTATCTTGGTGAACATGAGACAGCCTTGATATGGTTAAGACTAATATGTGTTCTAATCTTATAGGATGCTTCGAGCATGGAATAAGATGTAGACTCATGGGTACATGGGATGTACTGGACAGACCCTACTAGGATGTTCAATTGTTTGTCACAATGTGAATATTCCTTGATTATGACAAGTGGCACATTTCCTCTGACTTGAGATCACTTGTGTTTTCTAAATGATGATTGTCATTGTTTTGAGATAGTTCAATATCGTTTGAAACATAATGATTATAGACTATCTTGGATGGTGAGCTTGAGTCAGGTTAGAGCATTAGTGATAGACAAAGGATTGCCGTCTCCTTGTTTAAGGAGTGTGATGTTCTAAAGGGGCCCCCTGGATGAGATGATTGAGAAAAGTGTATGGCCATACCCAGGTGACAGTGTTCATCTGATCTAATCATGCTCATCATATTGGAGTTACGAGCTTGACAGGCTTGTCCAATAAGAACATCCAGTGGCAAAGGAAATATGCATGCCTTGTGAATTGATTCACACTTGTGCTGTTTTTGGGTGTAGTCTTGGAAGACTCTTTCCTTTATATCGGGAGACAGTGATGTGTTGCTAGATACCTCTCACTGGTCGTGATAACGTGAGTTATCGTTACCGACGCTTAAAGGAAACCCTCAGGGTCGCACAATTTGATGATATGGCTTACTTAAGTCAGATCGTGTGGACTGAATTGTTCGGGTTCAGTTTAAAGGGATTTAATCTCTGATTGTAAGTGAGATCTGGTCTGATCATGTTTGATTGATTAGGGCTTGGGATCGGTAAGCTTCGATCGAGAGAACGGATGCTAGATCGGTCAGATCAGAAGCATCAAGAGATCGACGGTCAGATCAAGCACCTTAGGGTTTTAATGTGATCTGGACTAATTGCTTGGGTTATTTGGTTTATAGACCAGACCGAATTGAACCGGCTCTAGATGTGAGCGCTTGGTTCAAAGTAATGAGGAAAATGCGATTGGTTCATGAGGGCATGAACACATGATCGCATGTAAGAGAGGTTGGCTATTTTTAGCAACCACGCCCCCCCCATGTTTACATGGAGCGCATCTCTTGTTGCCTCAACCTCTAATTCTCGTCGCTCTCTCTCGTAAGAGACTTCTCTTTCACGTCTTGGAGACTCGAGAATCAAGCAAGGAAAGGCGATCTTCTTCCCTTCTCACGCGATCAAAGACACCTAGGAATCTTGCTAGCACAAGATATTCCGTAGGGAGTAAGCGCATCCTCATCTTGTGTGCGCGTCCTAAGGAGGAAATCTTCGTTGCTTTCTATCTTCCAAGGCGCCATCTTTAAATGGCATTGGTATGAATCGCATCTCCTTCTTTCATGTTTTAAAGGTTGATCATATATTGCATGTTTTCGATTCTTGAATCCGCTGCCTATCGAGTTTGCGCCAACTAGGGTTTCGCCCCCCTCTAGAAAGGGGTTCCCTTCAATTGGTATCAGAGGGCAAGGTTTACATGCAAATTTATATGATTGCTTTGATTATGTGTTCCAAGTATTCTAGATCTTCACCATGCGAAATTCATCATGATAACATGTTTCATGCTGAAACTTATTTCATGTTTTACTTGCGCATGTATGTTGGCGCATGTAGTAGTTTTTTCTCAAAAATTATATCATTTGCGCGACTCATTGTAGATCTAAGATGCGCCTGCATTAAAACCCTTAGACGGGTTATTAGGGTTGAAGTCAACCCCTAAGTTAGATCCAAACATGTCTGATCAGATCATCTGACAGCCTGAATGGGTCGACCAGATAGCACCTTGGCGCAAGCCTATGGTGGCTATAGGTCGACTGCAGACAGGTGTGTAGCGATGTCTGATTGAGACGACTACTGAACGCACCTGAGTTAGGCCCGGGGTCACGCCCGCTTGCCACACCTCAGTGTGGTCGTTCAGCCCTGGCGCATGCATAGTTGACCTTATGGTCGACGCAAGTCAGTTAGGACTTGGTGCATGCAAGGGCAGTGGATCTGACTAGGTTGGATGAGTGGATCCCTAGTAATGGACCGTTGTAAGGTTGTAGGGCAAATAAGGAAAATTAAAATTGATCCTATGGGGTTTTCGAAAATTTTAATTTTTATGGATCACATGGTTATTGATTGATGCATATGCTTGTTTATTTAGTCTTATGTGGGCTGCTCATATTATTTGTGTGCTGTGCTGGGGCCTGCGTGCCTGAATTAAAAAAATTGTAAATTAATTATTGTGATCTGCGCATCACTGTGTTTTAATTTATAAATGTAAGTGACCTGCGTGTCACTCTTGTCTAGATAGTTAAATTTGTAATTTAATTAGACAAGAGCACAAAGCACACTTGGCAGAGGCGCTTGCAGCAAGTGGCTGGACCAGGTGGGAGGTCTAGGGTTCGACCCTAGGACCTGGCGCAATTTCCTGGTGGGCGCATCAGAGCTGCTGATGGCGCTTGGGCCCAGGTTTGGGCCAGATGAGCAGCTAAAGACCCATGAAGAGCAAGTGAAGACTTAAGTTAGGTTAAGGTCTCACTAGGGCTATGGGCTTTTACCACATAAGATTCATGCTTTCTTTTATTGCTTAATATTAGAATTGCATGATTAAATTATCTTCTGCTATCACCATAGGAATTGCATGATAGGCAAGAAGATAAAAGACCGTTAAAATCCAATGCTAAAATATCAAGCTCGTAAGCCTTCTGACGCGAAACCTCACTGTTCTGATTATCGTTGGAGCCGTGTTGTACCCACTCAGTGGGCACGTCCATCTATCTTCAGACGGTGCGGGATTACACCTGTGTGTTACAGAGTAGGGATTTATCCCTTCTCGTTGCTCAGCATAGCACATGGTGGTCCAGGGAGTAGGTCGGGTCAGCTTGACCGTGTAGACTACATATGTGGCGCATATGGTAGCACATGGAGGCAGCCATCTGTGGAGTCAGAGATTGTGTTGTACCAACTCAGTTGGCACAGTCTGCTGGACTGCCCAGATGAAGGGGAATCGCACGGGTTGGCGATCGGCAGTGACTGCCTACCAGAAACTAGTGCTTGTACTCTCTGTGCATCTTATCTCGCCTGAGCGGGACGCGGAGACCAAGTATGAAATCTGGATCCCATCTCACTAAAAGAGTTCTACTCTTTCGGGCTGTTTTGCTGGATTTTTCACGCCTGATAAAATAGTGAGAAAAAGAATCTTTCTTAAGTCCTGATTGATTCTTATACATTGATACTGACCTTGCTGTTCTTGTATTGTTGTAGATACCTGCAGCAACGAACACCATGAACTTCAATGTGCGATCCCTACTGGAAAGGGAGAAGTTTGGTGGGCCGAACTTCTCTGACTGGTTTGGACACCTTAAGATCGTTCTTAAGGCAGAGAGGAAACTGTATGTCCTCGAGACGGCGATACCGCCGCAGCCCGCTCCGAACGCCGCAAGGGCGGTTCGGGAAGCCTATGAAAAGCACGTCAATGATAGCATTGATGTCGCTTGCCTGATGCTAGCGTCTATGACGCCACCGCTGCAGCGTCAGCATGAGGATATGTCTGCTATAGACATGATAGCGAACCTCAAGATGCTGTATGCTGCACAGGCGAGGACTGAACGCTATAATTTGACAAAGCTCTTCTTTCAGAGCAAACTGGCTGAAGGGAGCCCAGTGGGAGCTCACGTGCTCAAGATGATTGGGCACAAGGAGGCTCTAGAGAAACTGGGGCATACCATCAACCAGGAGCTTGCTGTGGACATTATTCTGCAGTCTCTCCCGCCTTCATTCGACGCGTTCATTATTAATTTTAATATGAACAAAATCGATTGTACTCCGGCAGAGCTGCTGAATATGCTCTTGACCACTGAGGAGACTCTGAAGGGTAAGCCTTCAACCTCTGTCTTGATGGTTCCTTCTAGGAACAAGAAGAAGGGGAAGAAGGGCAAGGCCCCTGTCAAGAGTTACAGCAAGGCTCTGAAGCAGAAGGTCAAGCGGTCTAAGGAATACAGGTGTTTCCACTGTGGCCAGCTGGGTCACTGGAAAAAGGACTGTAAAGCGCTCCAAGGAGATAAGAGGGGAAGCTTTGCTTCTGGCTCAGGTATATTCGTGACTGAGGTCATGTTTTCTTCTTCTGTATCATGGGTGTTGGACACTGCATGTGGAGTTCACATTTGTTCAAATGTACAGGAACTCAAGAGAAGAAGGCAGGTGGGACAGCATGAGGTGGACCTACGAGTTGGAAACGGGGCACGGGTTGCTGCTGTTGCTGTAGGAGACTACTTTATTTCTTTACCATCTGGACTTGTATTGGAACTAAACAGTTGTTACTTTGTTCCCAGTATAACTAAAAATATTATCTCCATTCCTGCTCTTGTCAGGAAGGGGTTTTCCTTTGAATGCAATATTTCAAAGTGTATTTTGTCTTATGATAATATTGTTTATGCAACTGGTTCAATTAACAATGGGTTATTCATGTTGGACATGGAATGTTCAATACAACAAATTGATATTAAGAAAGCCAAGTATGCTGATGACAGCACCTTGCTATGGCATAGTCGTTTAGGCCATATTAACGAGAAACGCATTAAGCGGTTGCATGAAAATGGACTGCTGGGATCATTCTCCTATAAGGAGATTGATACATGCAAAGCTTGTTTGATGGGTAAAATGACGAAGTCACCTTTTCCTCACAAAGGTCAAAGGGCTTCAGGTTTACTTGACCTTATACACAGTGATGTGTGTGGGCCATTTAGTAAACATGCCAGAGGTGGCTATCAGTACTTCATTACCTTTACTGATGATTTCAGTAGATATGGTTATGTCTATCTGATGAGACATAAAAGTGAATCTTTTGACAAGTTCAAAGAGTTCAAAAATGAAGTACAGAATCAGCTAGGCCGTAATATCAAGGCACTTCGCTCAGATCGAGGTGGTGAATACCTAAGTCATGCATTTACTGACTATCTAAAGGAGTGTGGGATTATCTCACAGCTCACTCCACCAGGAACACCGCAATGGAATGGTGTGTCCGAGAGGAGAAATAGAACGCTACTTGATATGGTTCGTTCTATGATGAGTCAGGCTACTCTACCCTACTCCTTTTGGGGTTTTGCACTGGAAACAGCTGCAAAGGTACTAAACCGAGTGCCATCCAAGGCAGTTTCCAAGACGCCATATGAGTTATGGTATGGGAAACAGCCAAGCTTGACATTTATCAGGATCTGGGGTTGCGAAGCTTATGTAAAGAAGCTCGCCTCTGGGAAACTAGAGAGCAGATCTGACAAATGTATCTTTGTCGGTTACCCTAAGGAAACTAAGGGTTATTATTTCTTCGATCCCAAGGAGAACAAGGTTTTTGTTGCTCGGACGGCCATATTTCTTGAGAAGGAGTTTCTTCTGCAAGAGGCCAGTGGGAGAGAAATAAAACTGGATGAGAATCCAGAGGAAGGACAAAGTGCTCAAGCAGAGTTGGATGAGCCTGAGCCGGTAGAACAGGTTATTGAACAACCTGAGGCTCAGATATCACGGGAACCGCGAAGATCGGGTAGGATCCGTCGACAGCCTGAGCGCTATGACGGAGTCTACATCATTAACAATGATGAACCCCTCACTTATGCGGATGCGGTCGGTGGACCGGAGTCAGCGAGATGGCTTGAAGCTATGTGCGCCGAGATGGACTCCATGTCAGATAACCAAGTCTGGGATTTGGTTGATCCGCCTCCGGGAGTTATCCCTATAGGCTGTAAATGGATCTTCAAGAAGAAGATTGACATGGATGGTAACGTGGTTACCTATAAAGGCAGGCTAGTTGCGAAAGGTTTCAAACAAATCTACGGGATAGATTATGATGAAACTTTCTCACCTGTAGCCATGTTTAAGTCTATTCGGATTCTTTTCGCGATAGCTGCATATTATGATTATGAGATTTGGCAGATGGATGTGAAAACAGCTTTCCTTAATGGAAATCTGGATGAGGATGTGTATATGACACAACCAGAAGGTTTCACTAATCCAGCAGATCGTCATAAGATATGCAAGTTAAAGAAGTCTATTTATGGACTTAAACAAGCATCAAGAAGCTGGAATATTCGTTTTGATGAATCAGTCACTGAATTTGGTTTCATCAAGAACGAAGATGACCCGTGTGTATATAAGAGGTTTAGTGGGAGCGTGATTACTTTCCTAGTCCTCTACGTCGATGACATCTTGATCATTGGAAATGATATTCCTGAAATGCATGCTGTTAAAGCATGGCTAAGGAAATGTTTCCAGATGAAAGATCTAGGAGAAGCAGCCTATGTGTTAGGTGTGAAGATCTACAGGGATAGATCTAAGAGGCTTCTCGGGCTGTGCCAGAGTACTTACATCGAAAAGGTCCTGGAGAGATTTCATTTAGAGAATTCTAAACGAGGATATCTTCCAGTCAGACATGGTCTGAATCTTTCGAAGAGTCAGTGTCCACAAACACAGACTGAGAAAGATGAAATGGACAATACGCCTTATGCTTCGGCTATTGGTTCCATTATGTATGCGATGTTGTGTACTCGCCCAGACGTTGCTTACGGGTTAAGCGTAACCAGTCGTTTCCAAAGTAATCCAGGTGTGGTGCACTGGATTGCAGTCAAGAACATCTTAAAATATCTGCGGAGGACCAAAGATATGTTCTTGATATATGGTGGTCAGGAAGAACTCAGTATTGAAGGATATACTGACGCTTCGTTCCAGTCTGACCAGGATGATTTCCGATCGCAATCAGGCTATGTTTTTAGCTTGAATGGAGGTGCAGTGGTGTGGAAAAGTTTCAAACAGTCAACTGTTGCTGATTCTACAACAGAAGCCGAGTATGTTGCAGCCTCGGAAGCATCCAAGGAGGCAGTGTGGATTCGTAAGTTCGTGAGAGAACTTGGTGTCATTCCTTCGAGTGCAGATCCTTTGGTTATCTTTTGTGATAACACTGGAGCAATCGCACAAGCAAAGGAACCACGGTCGCACCAGAAGTCCAAGCACATACAGAGACGGTTTCACTTGATCCGGGAGATCATTGATCGTGGCGAGATCAAAATCTGCAAGGTACATACAGATGACAATCTGGCAGACCCGCTTACCAAGCCTCTGGCGCAGCAGAAGCATGAGAAGCACTGTAATAATATGGGTTTGAGATTTCTCAACCATTAGATTAAGTGCAAGTGGGAGATTGTTGGGGTATGCCCTTAAGGCTAATGTTTGAGGCCTGTGGGAATGTATCAGTATCATGTAATAAACTCTTATGTTTATAAAGGCATGGTTGTTATTCAGTTAGCTACATTGTCTGCTGCAATATATGTTCTTCTGAATAATGTCTCAAAGCTGTTCAGCTGGGCTGACATGCTATTAAGTCCTTAGTCGATGTATCTTGGTGAACATGAGACAGCCTTGATATGGTTAAGACTAATATGTGTTCTAATCTTATAGGATGCTTCGAGCATGGAATAAGATGTAGACTCATGGGTACATGGGATGTACTGGACAGACCCTACTAGGATGTTCAATTGTTTGTCACAATGTGAATATTCCTTGATTATGACAAGTGGCACATTTCCTCTGACTTGAGATCACTTGTGTTTTCTAAATGATGATTGTCATTGTTTTGAGATAGTTCAATATCGTTTGAAACATAATGATTATAGACTATCTTGGATGGTGAGCTTGAGTCAGGTTAGAGCATTAGTGATAGACAAAGGATTGCCGTCTCCTTGTTTAAGGAGTGTGATGTTCTAAAGGGGCCCCCTGGATGAGATGATTGAGAAAAGTGTATGGCCATACCCAGGTGACAGTGTTCATCTGATCTAATCATGCTCATCATATTGGAGTTACGAGCTTGACAGGCTTGTCCAATAAGAACATCCAGTGGCAAAGGAAATATGCATGCCTTGTGAATTGATTCACACTTGTGCTGTTTTTGGGTGTAGTCTTGGAAGACTCTTTCCTTTATATCGGGAGACAGTGATGTGTTGCTAGATACCTCTCACTGGTCGTGATAACGTGAGTTATCGTTACCGACGCTTAAAGGAAACCCTCAGGGTCGCACAATTTGATGATATGGCTTACTTAAGTCAGATCGTGTGGACTGAATTGTTCGGGTTCAGTTTAAAGGGATTTAATCTCTGATTGTAAGTGAGATCTGGTCTGATCATGTTTGATTGATTAGGGCTTGGGATCGGTAAGCTTCGATCGAGAGAACGGATGCTAGATCGGTCAGATCAGAAGCATCAAGAGATCGACGGTCAGATCAAGCACCTTAGGGTTTTAATGTGATCTGGACTAATTGCTTGGGTTATTTGGTTTATAGACCAGACCGAATTGAACCGGCTCTAGATGTGAGCGCTTGGTTCAAAGTAATGAGGAAAATGCGATTGGTTCATGAGGGCATGAACACATGATCGCATGTAAGAGAGGTTGGCTATTTTTAGCAACCACGCCCCCCCCCCATGTTTACATGGAGCGCATCTCTTGTTGCCTCAACCTCTAATTCTCGTCGCTCTCTCTCGTAAGAGACTTCTCTTTCACGTCTTGGAGACTCGAGAATCAAGCAAGGAAAGGCGATCTTCTTCCCTTCTCACGCGATCAAAGACACCTAGGAATCTTGCTAGCACAAGATATTCCGTAGGGAGTAAGCGCATCCTCATCTTGTGTGCGCGTCCTAAGGAGGAAATCTTCGTTGCTTTCTATCTTCCAAGGCGCCATCTTTAAATGGCATTGGTATGAATCGCATCTCCTTCTTTCATGTTTTAAAGGTTGATCATATATTGCATGTTTTCGATTCTTGAATCCGCTGCCTATCGAGTTTGCGCCAACTAGGGTTTCGCCCCCCTCTAGAAAGGGGTTCCCTTCACTTCTTACCCTTGCCGCCACTGCCATGCTGAGGAACCGCCGCCTCAGCTGCAGGAACTACTGTCACGGCAACATGAGAACTCCTCTCAGATATATACCTCTCAATAGTGCGCGCTTGCCCAACAGTTTCAACATAGGTCTCTAAGTGTTGTGCACCAACCTGCTCTCTAATGTCCCATCTGAGACCTCTGAGAAACTTAGTAGCTCTCCTCTTTTCAGTGTTTATCAGATGAGGAGCATACTTTCCCAATTTCGTGAACTGTAATTCATACTGGTCCACTGTCATATCACCCTGCTCCAGGTGAATAAATTCCACCTCTCGGTCCTCAACCAAGCTATCTGGGAAGTACTTCTCGTTGAATCGAGACAAGAAGTAAGGCCAATCTACAGTCTCATGTCTTTCTTCGGCAAGTCTCACCACGCCTCTCCACCACTCATCTGCGTCAGCACGCATCATATAGGTGGCCAGACATAACTTATCCTCGTCCGAGCAACGCATAACTTGGAAAATCTTTTCCAAGCACAACTGCCAATTCTCGGCATTACTGGATTCTGAGCCCCCATAAAAAGAGCTCGGACCCAGTTTCTGGAATTCACTCACAAGTGAAGCATAGCGCCTGTGAGCGCCCTCCTGAGAGTCATCCCCCACTGCCCGAGTAGTAGTCTGGGGTCTCTCTCGAGTCAGCTGCTGCAAAAGCTGCTGTTGTGCTTCTTGGTGCTGAGTCTGCTGCTGCTGCAGCATCTGAGCTTGCCTTTCTATCATAGCACCTTGTTGCTGAACCATGCCAGTTAGAGCCTCAATAGTTCTCGTGAGGTTCGGGGTCTGCTCGCCCTCATCACTAGCATTTCCTCTGGTTCGCACCATCTTAAATGCCTACACACGCATATCATAGTCACACACATATCATAGTCAGGAAAACAATCATAAACCTATTAGGTGTCTAGCAATACACAAACATGTTTTCCCCCAAACTAAGTTTTAGCTAGCCAACTCCTCTGATACCATTCTGTAACATCCCACATTCTTAACCCCAAACAAATGGCACAATTCATAAAACGATACAGGATGTTTCATATAAGATCGATCATATGCTAGGTAAAACCGAGTTCAAGAAAACACGATCTGAAAAATTTCATAAATCCATACACACAAATTCACAAAACTCAAATCTCATAAGGGTACCTGCCACCACGCAATCCTTGCACTAGACATATGCAAGGCAACAGTTATATCAAAACCGATTCAAAATTCATAAAATCCATAAAGGTACCTGCCACCAGGCAATACTTGCACTAGACATATGCAAGTTACAGGGTATATCAAAACCGATTGCACAGAATATACAACAAGCCAAAATTCAAAACAAAATCACAAAAATCGATTTTATAAACTCATACCAAACACCGAAACCAGGCTGAAGCCCGCGGTGACACAAAAATCAAACTCATTTAATTGCCACAATCAGACAACACAAATTCACATAGTTCACATGGTTCACATCACATGGTTCACATAGTTCATAAAATTCATATTCGACCACAGCCGGCCTCAAATTAATTAAGCATAAACATAGGGCCACAACCGGCATTATAAGCATAAATCACAACATCAATATCATGCTAACTGCGCCCCTGCTCTATACCTGAAAATAATGAGGGGTGAGCTACACAGCCCAGTGAGTGGATAGTCTAATTGACCATCCATAACATACACTCAAAAATATATGCAGATTGTTTTAAAAATCTTTAACAGGAACATAATGTCGAACATAATGTCAACATATAACCAGATTAAATAACAAGATTAAGTACAGAAGTCACATAAACAGTCAGATGTACACACCCACATATAACAAACTAAGGGTACTAGAGTTATACTCTAAACCAACTAAACACATATAACTTAGGTTCACAAACTCAGGTTCTACTCTAAACCACTAAACACACCAACACATAATCAACCTAGTTGTCCAGCATATTCAGTAGTGACCAATATGGTCTAACCCGGCTTGGCCAAAGCACTGGGAGCCGCATGCAACACATAAACATGGATAGTGAGTAGAATCAAGAGGTGGCCCCCGCCAGGTCACGACGTGGCACTTTGGTCCCTCACCCCATAACACATCAGAGTGACGACATCAAGAGGTGGCCCCTGTCTGATCAAGACATGGCACTTTGCGTCTTATATCACCCCATCACATAAAGAGTAATGACATCAAGAGGTGGCCCCTGTCTGATCAAGACATGGCACTTTGGGTCTTATATTATCACAAAAAGAGTAGTGACATCAAGAGGTGGCCCCTGTCTGACCAAGACATGGCACTTTGGGTCAAAACCCGTTCTCCCAAAAGGTTCCTACTGGACAACAGACACATCTTAATTCATATTTCACATAGGTGAACATATTTCACAAAGGTGGACTCCTAAGTGTCAACTAGACTCTAGGATAGTCATCACAAAAATCATATCGGGCAGGCTGAACATCAACCCCCATCACAATAATCATAATAGGCAGGCTGAACATCAACCTCCTCACATATCACAATACAGGGCTGAAATTCAAACCCTTAACATAACACATAAGGACTATCCCCTTGAGTTCATAGTTACACCTAGCCTTAGTCCTAACCATCACATAATCACATAATTTTCCAAATTCACATAACCCATAATTTTCCAAATTCACAAAACCCATCACATAACACTTATTGTTCAAAATCACATAGTCACACATATTGTTCAAAATCATATAACATAACACATAATATTTTCACCGAATATTGTGTAGTCCTTAAATTTCAGGCTGGTCAGTTCAGTGTAATTTTGCTAAATTATCACCCAATGTTTTCAAACATAATTACATGATCTTAATTAACTAAACATGAGTTTTACAACATAACATTATTGGCAATTTATCAAGCATCCATAAAATTCGACATATAACATTTATCATGCGCCCCAAAATCAATATAAAATTAAAGCATAATTGCTTTACAAATCACACATGTAACCCACGGTTTCAAACATAATATCAATTTAAAAATACACCTTAGTTAACAAGAATTTCATACTTAAGATCAATGATTTAATGCTTCCTAAACTCCACACAATAATTACCCTAAATTCGGTTTTCATGGAGATATGCCTTAAATTCGGTTTTCATGGAAAATACCCTAAACTAACTTTTCATGGAGAAATATCAAGATTTAATTCACATGGAAACATGTTAACCACAATATCAAATTTCGGTTTAACTACAATTAACAAGGTTTCGGCTACAAAAAAATCATTGGTTTAATATTGCCAAAATTCTCTATAAAATATCTAATTAACAAGAAATTCATGCTCAATGTTCGATGATTTAATGCTACCAAAATACCTTAAATTTCATACAAATTTTCGGTTAAACAATCATCAAATTAATTCGATTTTTACAATAGTTTTCGAGATTGTTTCGTTTCTCATAGTCAACACCAACATTCGGTTTTCATAGCAATTTTCCCAAGAATTCGATTTTAAACATGGTAATTTTCCCAAGAATCCAATTGCATCATATAATACAATCACAACCAATCTAATAGATCAAACAAGACCTTCCACTCACCTTGAACCGAGAATACTATGGTGAAAAATCTTCCACAAAATCGCCTAAAGCCTTTAAGTCGCCTAAGGAATCTCCAAGAATTCACCAAGGAAGTTCCACCTCAAAGAATTTCGTCAAAAGGAAGAAGAAAATCGCCTCCAAGCTTCCAAGAATCGCCTTCTTCTTTCAAGCCGTCGCCTAGGGTTCTTCCAAGCTAGAATTTCGCCAAAAACTCTTACCCTAAGCGCAAATCCCACTTAAACTTTGGATTTTAAAATTTTAAACCCATTAACCCATTAATTCAAATAGGGTTTAATTTATTTAGCTAATAAATTTGAATTTCAAATCCAATTAGCGCCAACCCAATATCTCATAATTAACCAATTAATTTAATTAACTTAACCAATAACCATTCACTTAAACGAAATCCATTAAGGATTTTAATTAACATCCAATAAGGATTTAATTAACCAATAAGCCCAATTAATTAACCAATAAGTTCTAATTAATTACTTACAATAATTTAACAAGCAATAAACCAGTTAATTAACAACAAAATCTCTAGTTAATTAACTATAATTATTAACTAAAAATCTCTAATTAATTTATCATAAATTAACTATCAATACTCAGGAATAATAACTCAATCAATAATTTTATTTAAATCAAAAATAATGCTTACCAGGACTTAAGATCCTTGGATCTTACAACGCCTCAGGGAGTCTTCCTCTAGACCTTGCGCCACCCACACAGCGGTTGCACCAAGAAGAGTAGAGGGAAGGAAGAAAACGCCAAGGTCCAACCTTGGAGCCGCCCTTGGAAGAAGAGATGGGAAAAATCGCCAATACCAACCAACATTGGAGAGAGGGCGACAAGGAGATTTATACAAATGAGGAGGTGCAACTCTTCACAAGAGGTGCAACTCTTCACATGGAAGAGGCGCAACTCTTCAAGAGAGAAGAGAATTCCAAATTCTCTTTCTCTTCATAAGTGAAGAGAACTACAAATTCTCTCCAAGGCACCAACTCCAAATTATCTTCCAAGGCTTCTTATGGTCATGGGCCATTAGGCCTGGTGGCCCATTGAGCCTCAAGCCCATTAAACCTCAAGGCCCAATGGGCCTCAAGCCCATTAAGCCTCAAGGCCCATTAAGCCTCACTCCCAAACTGGGCTCCAAGCCCATTGGGTATAGAGGCTCATTGGTCCATGCACCAAGTTCAGACTTCATTTGCCCATTTGGCCCAAATGGCTTATTGGGCTGATTTAGCCCATTTGGCCCATTTGGCCTACTGGGCCCATTTGGCCCATCTGGCCCAAAAATGAAGTTAGCTCCAAAAGGTTCCTTCCATCTCATCAGGCACAAATGGTGCTGATGGATTCTCCCAAATAGATCCGAGCTATCCAATAACTCGATCAATAGGCTATCCGATTAGTACGAGAACCCGAGTTTCAAGTTGTGCGACCCTGTAGGTTCCTCTGACGTTGGCAGTGATGAACTCAGGTCATCACAAGCAGTGAGTGGCACCTAGCAGTGCATCACTGCTACCCAAGTCTTCAGGATGGATATCACATCAATATCCCCTTCATCGCAACTAGATACCGATGCATTACAGTCTCTTTGCCAAACTGATATCTGATTGGACAAAGTGCATCACCACTTTGTTTTCACCCAATCTTATGGTCA
Organism: Costus lasius; assembly: GCA_027563935.2. Classification (NCBI taxonomy): domain Eukaryota; kingdom Viridiplantae; phylum Streptophyta; class Magnoliopsida; order Zingiberales; family Costaceae; genus Costus; species Costus lasius. The sequence continues at coordinate 73,140,226 of CM050449.1, forward strand.
TGACTAGATCAGGCTTTCACCTGGGTATGGCCATACACTCTCAGTCATGCAACCATAGGGGGCCCCGTGGATATCAAGCTTCCCACAGGAAGGGGCAAATCCTATGTCTGTCCATTGATCTTCTCATATGGGTTGGGACATACCCAATGACAACTGTTATGACCTCCCTTCTACGGTGAGGCATTAGGTTGTATCAAAGCATGTCCCTAACCATATAGAAGAGTCAATGACGTCAAGTCGAGAGAACAATGCATCTCCTGTCACATGTGTGTTGGTGTATATGCCCTAGGACCTAGTTTTGGTCCATCTTTGTACTACTTGACTCTGATATTAATATATATCTTTCTGGCATTGTCGTTATCATTGTTTGTCTACACCTGCGATTGTGTACTTACATGATAATGTCCCTGGAGACAGATTGGATCTGTGCTCGAACTATAGTCCCCAGTCGATGTACCTGAGTGGATATGGGACAACTCTGGTACTTGAGAGACTGGTATGTGGGCTGGTTAGGCACGTGGTGCTAACACAGACACATGGGTATATCATTGGAGGATATACTGGATAGACCCGCTGTGAGGCTATGACTTGGTGTCATAAGTTATCCTCACAAGTGACAGGAGATGCATTGATCCCTTGACTTGAGGTCATTGACCATTCTATATGGTTAGGGACTTGCTTTGATACAACCTAACACCTTGCCGTAGTTGGGAGGTCATAACGGTTGTCATTGAGCATGTCACGACCCATATGAGAAGGTCAATGGACAGACATAGGATTTGCCCCTTCCTTTGGGAAGTATGATATCCATGGAGCTCCCTTATGGTTCTATGACTGAGAGTGTATGGCCATACCCAGGTAAGAACCTGTTCTAGTCATAGCCATGTGATTGGATGAAAACAAGTGGTGACACACTTGTCCAATCGGATATCAGTACGGCAAAGAGACTGTAATGCATCTGTACCTAGTTGCGATGATGGGGATGTCGATGTCGATATCCATTCCAATAACCTGGGTAGCAGCGATGCACTGCTAGGTGCCACTCACTGCTTGTGATGACCTTTGGTCAGCACTGCCAGCGTTAGAGGAACCTACAGGGTCGCACACCTTGATACTCGAGTTTTCATATTGATCGGGTAGCCTTTAGATCGAGTTATTGGATAACTCTGATCTATTTGGGAGATTTCATCAGCGCCAATGGGCCTGATGAGATGGAAGAAACTTATTGGGGCCAACTTCCGTTTTTGGCATATTGATCAAATTAACCATGGTTAGCCTCATTTAGCCATGGGTTAAATTGGATTGGATCCAATAGCTTGGTTAACATGCATAATGGACTTTGGGCTTGGCCCATTGCTTAGTTCGGCTTGCTAATAAGTTGTATTGAAGGGCTAAGAGGCTTGAAGGGTATAATGGGGATGAATTAATGGGATAGGCGCATATGGGATTCTAGTTGGACTAGAATTGGCGCCTATGCCTTGTTTGGTATCTCCTAGGTGATTAAATCAAATTGGATTTGATTAAATCACACAAGATAATTGATTGGATTGTGTTTGACAATTGTGGGCTGATTATTAACATAATTAGAGTCCTAATTGGATTAGGACTTGCGCCCAAGCCACATTAGGTAATCCATCATATTGCCTTGACTAGGTCTAGGCGCATGGATGGGATTAATGCCTCATATGGCATGATATGGGCGCATATGGCTGATGCTTGCTTTGGCAAGTCTTAGGCGCATATGGGAGTGGAGATTTAATCAATATACTTGATTGGATAATCTCCTAGAATCATGCCCTAATTGTCAACACTTGCCATTCTCCCCTAACCGCCTCTTGCTCCTATAAATAAGCCCTTACCGCCCCCCTCTCTTCATGATGCTAATTCCTTGGAGGCGTGAAGCATTAGAGGGCGACGGCTTGGAGAGCTTAGAGCTCTTCTTCTTCCATCAAGGGCGCAAGCATGCTTCTTCTCTTCCTTTCCTTGGCGCAAAGGAACAAGAAGGCTTGCGGCGTTGTCTTCTCCTTCCATCTCCTTGGCGCATCACATCTTGGTGGTGGCGCAAGTTGCTTGGAGGACTCTCCTGAGGCATGGATCTTCTTCCCGAGGCTAGCACCGGGCGAGGAAGAAGAAAACTTGAGCAATCCGTGTGTGCGAGACTGCAGAGGGCGAACACTTGGGTGCCTTCATCGACATCGGCTTCTAATTGCTTAAAGGTACTTACTATCACATCGTGTCGACCCCCTCGCAAGAGATCTTCACTGGGTTTTTGGGACTAGCCTGTTTCGGGGACATTCTTCCGCTGCGTAAAATGTATGTCCAAGGCTCTGAAAATTGTAAAATGTCCCCGGGGTTTCCCAACAATGTGAGCTTAACTCATGACACCAAGTTAAAACCTCACAGCGGGTCGATCCAGTATATCCACCATTGATATACCCATATGCCTGCATTAGCACCCCGTGCGTAACCAGCTCATATACCAGTCTCACATGTACTACAGCTATCCCTTATCCACTCAGGTACTCGACCGGGGACACACCATTTGAGCACTGATACAATCTGTCTCCAGGGACATTATTATCCATGTACATAATCGCAGATGTAAACACAGCATAATAACGATAATGCCAATACGATATATATTAAATATCAAAGTCAAGCAGTACAAGATGGACTAACAATGGGTCCAAGGCCATATACACCAACAGCCACTCCATCACGCCCGTGACGACGAGCACGGTGAGGTCGTGTTCAGCCCCAAGAAATTTAAAGGCACCATTCTTCATCCGGTTCAACGCTTGCAACGGTCCTCGCATCCTCCGGACCGTTTTGTGGGGCTGGTAAGCCCCTCATCCGCCACAAGTTGCACCGTCCAGTCCATCCACGGGGCTTCACCTACATCTTCGGAGCCCATTCAGCCCATGGCCACTCTCCCTCGAGGACCCCCACCGGATGCCACCACCGATCGCTACAACAATAGGGTCCTCAACTCGGCCCAAGAGACTGCCACTAATGTGCAGAATCAGCCCACAATCAGCCGATTCTGCTGCTTCATGGTCGCGTGTTCAGAAATGGTGTAGCCCACCGAAGGCGGCCCCGTTCAACGGCCCACACGCCTCAGCTCATGTGCCCCATCCCTTGGCATATTTCTCTGTAGAAGTTTGTTAGCATGTTGTTTTAGTTTGTTTGAAGGAATATTGACTTCCTTTTAGGTAGTTAGAGGAGTTGACTTCTCCAACTACCCTCATGTGTTATGCATGTGACCCTCATTCCCTCTTGATCTATAAAAGAGGGCTGAGGGCTTGTGTTGTTTTTAGCTTGGTGGTAGTAGTCGCCCTCCCCCACGCGAAGGCCTAGGTAGGGTTGAAGTCATCATCTAGTAAAGATCCAAATAGTCTGATCAGACCATCTGACAGCCTAGATGGGTCGACCAGATAGCACCTGTGCGCAAGCACGAGGTGGCTATAGGTCGACTGCAGACAGGCGTGTAGCGAGTGTAACATCCCGTTATCTTAACCCCAAACAAGCAACACAAATCATGAAAGAAACAGGATGTTTCATATAAGATCGTGTTTTCTTGAACTCGGTTTTACCTAGCATATGAATCGATCTTATATGAAACATCCTGTTTCTTATAAGATACATACCTTAAATTTCATGCTCAAAATTCAATGATCTAAAGCTACCAAAAATCCCTATAAAAATACCTTAAATTTCATGCCACAATTTTCGGTTTTCATGAGATACATACCTTTTACAAAATTTCGGTTTTCATGAAAATACAAGAAGATCTTAAATTCGGTTTCATGAATAATAAGGATATATAAATATTCGGTTTCCATGACAATTATACCATTATAACTTTCGGTTATCACAAGAAGAAGTCTTGAATTTTCGGTTTTTAACATTGCAAATCTCTAATCAATCTCATGCATCAATAACACAACCCAATTGTTAGGAATCAATTAAGACAACCCACTCACCTTGAAACTTAGGTTAAAAATCTCCCCAACAAAAATCGTCCAAAGCCTTTGAAGTCACCCAAAGGATCTCCAAGAAATCGTCAAGAAAGTTTCACCTCAAGGGAAATTCGCCATGGGAAGAAGATGGAGAAAAATCGCCTCAAAACTCTTCAATAATCGCCACTTCTTCAAGCCGCCACCCTAATTTTTCTCAAGACTCCAAAAATCGCCAATAATCTCACCCTAGTCGATATTACCACTTAAACTTTGGGTTTTTAAATTTTAGACCCATTAACCAATTAATTCCAATAGGGTTTAACCCATATAATTCATAATTTCGAATTTTCAAACCCAATAACCCATAGTTAACCAATTAATTTAATTAACTTACAAATAACCAATCACTTAACCGAAATCCAATAAGGATTTAATTAATATCCAATAAGGATTTAATTAACCAATAAGGTCTAATTAATTAACCAATAAGGTCTAATTAATTTAACCAACAAACTGTAATTAATTAACTTACAATTTACAACCCATAAATCCTAATTAATTTATTATGAACAACCAATAATAATTCATCATAAATTAACAGCCAATAATCAAATAAATAATCTCTAATTAATTTACAATAAATTAACAACCAATAAACTCAAATCAAATAATTACAAATTAACAATCAATAAGCCAGTTAATTAGCATCCAATAATTTTATTTAAATCATAATAAAATATCACAGCTAATGATTTTATTTAAATCTAAATAATGCTTACCAGGACTTAAGATCCTTGGATCTTACAGCGAGGTCTAGTTGAGACAACCTATGAACGCACATGAGTTAGGCCCGGGGTCACACCCGCTTGCCAGAACTCATGAAGGCAGTTCAGCCCTTGGCGCGTGCATGGTTGACCATTAGGTCGACTCAAGTCAGTTAGGACTTGGTGCATGCAAGGGCATGGATCTAACTAGATATGATGAGTGGATCCCTATTAATGGACCGTTGTAAGGTTGTAGGTGTTGGGAAACCCCGGGGACATTTTAAAATTTTCAGAGTCATGGACATACATATTTGCACAGCGGAAGAATGTCCCCGAAACAGGTCAGTCCCAAAAACCCAGTGAAGATCGCATGCAAGGGAGTCGACACGATGAGTTAAGAAATACCTTAGAGCAAGAAGAGAGCGATGCCGATGTAGGCGTCCAAGTGTCCGCCCTCTGCAGTTTCACACACACGGATCTCTTGAGTTCTCTTCTTCCACGCCCGGTGCTAGCCTCGGGAAGAAGATCCAAACCTTAGTCCTTCTTCTTCAATCCTTGCGCCACCTCCAAGGTAGAATCGCTTAGAAGAAGAGGTGGAGAGGTAGACGCCAAGTTCAAGTCTTTCTTGACCCAAGAGGAGAAGAAGAGGACTTGTGCTTGCGGCTAGATGATGGAGGAAGAGAGGTTGCGCCAAGAGCCTCCAAGCTTTCGCCCCCTTTTAATGATTACGCCTTCAAGAATTATTCTCCTGTCAAGAGGGGCGACTAGGTGCTCTTTTATAGGGCAAGAGGCGATTTATGAAAGGCTAGGATTAAGACAAGTGTAGGGCTAGGATGAGGAGGTTTGTGATAAGGAAAGTCTCCAAGACATTTCCTTAATCCTCATTCAACCTTTCCTCATTAACCCCACGCCTTCCTTGTGCGCCAAGGCCTTGCCTTGCACCTCAAGCATTGCCTTAGAGGCATGCTTTCCATCAATGGGAGAGGGCTAGGCGCAAATTGCTTCCTTAATGAAGCAATTTTGCCACCCTAACCCCATTATGCCCCTTAGGCGCCAATGGGGTTGGGTCTCTCTCCATTATACCCTTTTAGCCTCTCTTCTCTTCATGATAACTTGTTATTGGGCCTCATTGGATAATGAGCTAGCCCAAACATCATTGCATAGGTTGATTAAGCACTTGGATCCAATCCAATGCAACCTTAATCCAAATGTGACCAACCATGGTCAAATACGGGTCAACCTGCCAAAATTGAAGTTTGGCTCCAATAACATTCTTCCATCTCATTAGGCCCATTGGCACTGATGAAATCTCCCAATTAGATCCGAGTTATCCAATAACTCGATCATAAGGCTTCCCGATCAATACGAGAACTCAAGTATCAAGGTGTGCGACCCTGTAGGTTCCTCTGACGCTGGCAGTGCTGACCAAAGGTCACCACAAGCAGTGAGTGGCACCTAGCAGTGCATCGCTGCTACCCAGGTCATTGGAATGGATATCGACATCGACATCCCCATCATCGCAACTAGGTACAGATGCATTACAGTCTCTTTGCCGAACTGATATCCGATTGGACAAGTGTGTCACCACTTGTTTTTATCCAATCACATGGCTATGACTAAATCAGGTTCTTACCTGGGTATGGCCATACACTTTCAGTCATAGAACCACAGAGGAGCTCCATGGATATCAAGCTTCCCAAAGGAAGGGGCAAATCCTATGTCTGTCCATTGACCTTCTCATATGGGTCGTTATATGCTCAATGACAACCTTTATGACCTTCCAACTACGGCAAGGTGTTAGGTTGCATCAAAGCAAGTCTCTAACCATATAGAATGATCAATGACCTCAAGTCAAGGGATCAATGCATCTCCTGTCACTTATGAGGATAACTCATGACACCAAGTCATAGCCTCATAGCGGGTCTATCCAGTATATCCTCCCATGATATACCCATGTGTCTGCGTTAGCACCCCGTGCCTAACCAGCCCACATACCAGTCTCATAAGCACCATAGTTGTCCCATATCTACTAAGGTACATTGACTGGGGATCTTTATTTGAGCACAGATCCAATCTGTCTCCAGGGACATTACCATGTAAGTACACAATCGCAGGTGTAGACAGACAATGATAACGACAATGCCAGAATGATATATATATATATCAATGTCAAGTAGTACAAGTTGACCAAAGCTAGGTCCTAGGGCATATACACCAACAATCTCCCACTTGCACTAAGACCTAGAAGTTGAGGAGTCTCAACCCCATATCTCTAGCGTGACCATCATGCTTCTGCTGCGCCAAAGCCTTGGTCAATGGGTCTGCTAGATTGTTATCTGTGTCTACTCTGCTAATCTTGACATCACCTCTGTCTATGATCTCTCTGATCAGGTGAAATCTTCTGAGTATGTGTTTGGATCTTTGATGAGACCGTGGTTCCTTAGCTTGTGCAATTGCTCCATTGTTGTCACAGTAGAGTTCAATGGGATCCAATGCACTAGGTACCACTTGAAGATCACATAAGAACTTCCTTATCCAAACAGCTTCCTTGGCTGCCTCAGAAGCAGCCACATACTCAGCTTCGGTTGTAGAATCTGCTATGGTAGATTGCTTGAAGCTCTTCCGGCATACAGCGCCTCCATTTAACTTGAACACATAGCCGGCTTGCGATCTAAAGTCATCAGGGTCAGACTGGAACGACGCATCAGTGTAGCCCTGCATACTGAGCTCTTCCTGTCCCCCATAGACCAAGAACAGATCCTTAGTTCTTCTCAGATATTTCAGGATGTTCTTTACAGCCACCCAGTGCTGCAGACCTGGATTGGATTGGTATCGGCTGGTTATGCTCACAGCATATGCCACATCTGGTCTAGTACATAACATTGCATACATGATCGATCCTACTGCCGAAGCATAAGGAATTCGACTCATGTCATCCCTCTCGGCCTGTGTTGTAGGACACTGGCTCTTTGAAAGAGTAAGGCCATGTCTCACTGGAAGGTATCCTTTCTTGGATTGCTCCATGTAGAACCTCTCCAGTACCTTATCAATGTATGTACTCTGACTAAGGGCTAAGAGTCTCTTGGATCTATCCCGGTAGATCCTCACGCCTAGAATGTAGGCGGCCTCCCCTAAGTCTTTCATCTCGAAACACTTCCCTAACCATGTCTTCACGGCTTGAAGACTAGGGATGTCGTTTCCGATGAGCAGTATGTCATCGACATACAAGACCAGAAAAATCACCAAGCTCCCACTGAATTTTCTGTATACACAGGCGTCATCTTCGCTTTTGATAAAGCCATAATTTCTTACAGCTTCATCAAATCGAAGATTCCAACTTCGAGATGCTTGCTTTAATCCATAAATGGATCTCTTTAGCCTGCAGACCTTACCAGCCTCTGCAGGATGGATGAAACCATCAGGTTGTGACATGTACACATCCTCAGTTAGCTTCCCGTTAAGGAACGCTGTTTTCACATCCATCTGCCATATCTCATAGTCATGATATGCAGCTATTGCAAGTAGAATCCGAATGGATTTAATCATGGCAACTAGCGAAAAGGTTTCATCATAGTCCACCCCGTGGACTTGTTTAAATCCTTTAGCCACCAGTCTACCTTTATAGGTAACTATGTTGCCATCCATGTCTGTTTTCTTCTTGAAAACCCATTTGCATCCAATAGGTGTTATCCCATTAGGTGGCTCAACCAAATCCCAGACTTGGTTAGCTGACATGGAATCCATCTCGGATCGCATGGCGTCAAGCCATTTCTCGGAGTCCGGTCCACTGACCGCCTCATCGTAGGTCCTGGGTTCATCCTAAATGATGAAGATTCCATCGTGTTGGGTCGGCAGCGACCCATACCTCTCAGGTGCACGACGAATCCTCCCAGATCTACGTGGGACCTGTGTCTGAGCCTCTGGTTGTCCAACAACCGGTGCAGGTGGCTCAGATTCCATCTCTATGTCTTGTGGTTGCACTTGGACCTCATCTAAGTCAAACTTCCTCCCATTAACTTCTTTCATGAGAAATTCTTTCTCCAGAAAGACAGCTCCCCGAGCAACAAAAACTTTGTTCTCGGCTGGGACATAGAAGTAGTATCCTCTAGTTTCCTTAGGATACCCCACAAACACACATTTATCGGATCTAGGTTCTAGCTTGCTAGAATCCTGACGTTTGACATAAGCCTCACATCCCCAGATTTTGATAAAAGTGAGATTAAGGCGTCTCCCAGTCCACGCCTCGTATGGTATTTTGGAGACACTCTTAGATGGAACGTTATTCAGTATCAGAGAAGCTGTCTCTAGTGCATGTCCCCAGAATGAGGAAGGTAGAGTTGCATGACTCATCATAGATCGAACCATATCCAATAAAGTTCGATTTCTCCTTTCAGACACACCATTCCATTGAGGTGTTCCAGGAGGAGTGAGTTGGGATACGATCCCACACTCTTTCAGATAGTCAAAGAACTCACCGCTCAGGTACTCTCCACCTCGATCCGATCGAAGAGCTTTAATGGATCTCCCAAGTTGGTTCTCTACTTCATTCTTGAACTCCTTGAATTTCTCAAAGGATTCAGATTTATGTCTCATCAAGTAGACATATCCATACCTACTGAAGTCATCAGTGAAGGTAATGAAGTAGTTGTACCCTCCTCTGGCTTGTTTATTAAAAGGCCCACACACATCAGTATGTATGAGATCCAATAAACCTCCTGTCCTCTCACCAATCTTGGTGAAGGGCGCCTTTGTCATTTTCCCTAATAAACAAGGTTCACAAGTATCAAATTCCTCCAAGGAACTTGAATCTATCAATCCATTTGCATGGAGTTGATGGATGCGATTCTTGTTTATATGGGCCAATCGACAGTGCCATAGGAAAGCACCAACTGAACCACTCAGTTTGATCCTTTTATTGCTTATGTTACAGATAGAACTTTCCATATCCAAGATATACAGACCATTGCATAAAGTACCCTTCCCATAGAACATATTTGCAAATGAAAAAGAACAAGAGTTCTTATTTATTTCAAATTTAAAGCCCTTCCTTGCTAAGCAAGGAATGGATATAATGTTCTTGGTAAGAGAAGGTACATAGAAGCAATTATCTAGCTCTAAGTGAAGTCCAGAAGGCAAGGAGAGAGTCAAAACGCCTACAGCAACAGCAGCAACCTGTGCTCCATTTCCAACTCGTAGGTCTATCTCTCCAGGCTTCACTGTTCTACTTTTCTTGAGCCCCTGCATATTTGTACAAATATGAGCTCCACATGCGGTATCCAATACCCATGACATAGAAGTAGAAAGATTGACTTCTGTAACATAGATACCTGAGCTAGAAGTCAAGGCCAAGCCTTTCTTCTCCTGATTCTGAAGCTGCCTGCAGTCCCTTCTCCAGTGACCCTGCTCGCCACAGTGGAAACACCTCTGGTCCTTTGACTTCCTCGCCTTTTTCTTCAGTGCCTTGGTAGGACCTTTGGCACTGCCCTTAGCACGTGCCTTACCCTTCTTCTTTATTTTCTTGGTCGCAGGGACCAAAAGAACAGAATTGGGTTTGGTCTTACCCATCTCGCGCTCGGCTGTTTGGAGCATATTCATTAATTCCTCCCGTGTGCACTCAATCCGGTTCATATTGAAATTAATGATAAACGGACTGAAGCTAGGGGGTAAGGAATGTAGAATAAGATCCACAACCAGCTCGTTGTCTATGGCATGTCCCAGTTTTCTGAGATGATCCACGTTCCCAATAAGTTTGAGAACATGGGGTTTCACTGGTGCACCCTCAGACAACTTGCACCGAAAGACTGCTTTGGCAGTGTCAAATCTCTCAGTTCTAGCCTGAGCCTCGAACATCTGTTTCAGACGAGTGATCATCTGAAAAGCGTTCTGCTCCTCATACTGCACCTGCAATTCAGGTGCCATGCTGGCTAGCATGAGACATGCAACCTCCAAAGAGTCATCCTGATGCTTCCTATAAGCATCTCTTTCTGCCGTTCGGGCATTAGGCAGAGGAGCCGCAGGAAGAGGCTGTTCCAGGACATACAGCTTCTTCTCGAGCTTGAGGACTATCCTCAAGTTCCGATGCCAGTCCATAAAGTTAGTGCCAACTAACTTATCCTTGTCAAGGATAGATCGCAGTGACAATCCGCCAGTGTTCGTAGCCATTATTCTACAACAACCAAGAAACAGCAGATTAGTACTACTTTGAATCATTTAAACTGGACTTGTTTTAAATGATCCTGGCTCCCACTATTTTAGTCGAATTGACAACCCACAAAGTCAATCGGGAAGTTTAAGACTTCCTAGTGAGATGGGATCCTTATTCCACACAGGGCTTTGAGTCCCACGAGGGTGGGATGAGATGCACAAAGTGACCCATGCTTCACAAGGTGGGCGCGCCGGCCGATTGCTTCCAAGCAATTCCCCTTATTGAAACAGTCTAGGCATTTCATGTCCAGCGAGGGCTGGATACAACATGAAACCCTAACCTTTCAATGATGCCTCTAGACTTTCACCATATGCCCGGCACATGTGAATTTCTAGTCAAGTCCATTCCTAACCGTTATGCCCAGGGTCAACGAGTTTCCTTGCAAAGGCACGTCCAGGTTAAAACTGGACTGGGGAAACCATTGTCACCACGCACTTTCTAAAGATAAGTGGGTGTGTCCCACGAGGGTGGGAAACAATTCACAACTCCACTGATCGATAGCTTAGTGAGGGTTACGCGTTAGAAGGCTACTAGACTTGATATTTATTTGAGGGTTTTTAAGTCTCATCATCTTACGTTTTATCTTATGTCTAACAATACAGGCATGCAATCCTATAGTGATAACATAACGATAAAACATTTCAGGCATGCTTCTGCAGATAATAAAAGCAGTAAGGATGATGTGATCATATCCTACACAAGACATTGAACCAATCCATGCCATGAAATAGGTTCAACTCTTGTCCTAGAATTCAAGCCCCAGAAACTGGACCTAGCCTAGCCGACCTCTAGACTTGATCTTCAAGGTAGGCTCCAAGGTCCTTCTCTCATGGTTTAGCTCACAAACCTTAAGGGTAGACCCCAAAGGTTCGGCCAATGCCATGGTCTTTCTTTGTGGAGGATGCGCCACCATGCAAGAAGCCAAGTTAGCTAGCACATAAACCCAAGGGTTCGGCCATGCCCAACTTGCGCCACCATGCAAGCTTGCGTCTCTTCCTTTGATGCATGCGCCAAGCTCCAAGTACATGCGCCACCCTAATCTTCTTAGATGCAAAAAGAAAAGCGGCACGCAGGCCTCACAAGGATACATTACAGGCATGCAAAGGTGGCTTGACTAATGATCACAACATCATGCACAATCAAGGTATTTATTCATGCAATTCTACATGCTCATGAAAAACATAAAATCAAAAATTTTACTTTTTCATAAAACTAGTCTCTTCTTCTCATCTTCTTCTCACAAATCTTTTGGTTAATTGTGACTTATTTTTCAAGATGATTTCAGAGATCCTTTCGGCTGGCAATTTTGTCATATCAAGAGACCTGGCCAGTCCGGAGACACAATGCTCGTCCTACTTGACAAAATTACGTGCGCCTTTGATCTTTAAATCAAACAAGAAAAATAGTCCAAAAATCCAAAAGAGATTGAGAGGATGATAGAAACAAGAAACCCTAATTTTTCAACGTTTAGAAAAATTGATTTGCCATGCATCATGCTATTTACGAAAATAGAGATATGGCATGTGAGCATGAAAGAAAAGCATAAAACATCGTTCGAGTCTTGCAAGTCGCTCTGATACCACTGTTGGGAAACCCCGGGGACATTTTAAAATTTTCAGAGTCATGGACATACATATTTGCACAGCGGAAGAATGTCCCCGAAACAGGTCAGTCCCAAAAACCCAGTGAAGATCGCATGCAAGGGAGTCGACACGATGAGTTAAGAAATACCTTAGAGCAAGAAGAGAGCGATGCCGATGTAGGCGTCCAAGTGTCCGCCCTCTGCAGTTTCACACACACGGATCTCTTGAGTTCTCTTCTTCCACGCCCGGTGCTAGCCTCGGGAAGAAGATCCAAACCTTAGTCCTTCTTCTTCAATCCTTGCGCCACCTCCAAGGTAGAATCGCTTAGAAGAAGAGGTGGAGAGGTAGACGCCAAGTTCAAGTCTTTCTTGACCCAAGAGGAGAAGAAGAGGACTTGTGCTTGCGGCTAGATGATGGAGGAAGAGAGGTTGCGCCAAGAGCCTCCAAGCTTTCGCCCCCTTTTAATGATTACGCCTTCAAGAATTATTCTCCTGTCAAGAGGGGCGACTAGGTGCTCTTTTATAGGGCAAGAGGCGATTTATGAAAGGCTAGGATTAAGACAAGTGTAGGGCTAGGATGAGGAGGTTTGTGATAAGGAAAGTCTCCAAGACATTTCCTTAATCCTCATTCAACCTTTCCTCATTAACCCCACGCCTTCCTTGTGCGCCAAGGCCTTGCCTTGCGCCTCAAGCATTGCCTTAGAGGCATGCTTTCCATCAATGGGAGAGGGCTAGGCGCAAATTGCTTCCTTAATGAAGCAATTTTGCCACCCTAACCCCATTATGCCCCTTAGGCGCCAATGGGGTTGGGTCTCTCCCCATTATACCCTTTTAGCCTCTCTTCTCTTCATGATAACTTGTTATTGGGCCTCATTGGATAATGAGCTAGCCCAAACATCATTGCATAGGTTGATTAAGCACTTGGATCCAATCCAATGCAACCCTAATCCAAATGTGACCAACCATGGTCAAATACGGGTCAACCTGCCAAAATTGAAGTTTGGCTCCAATAACATTCTTCCATCTCATTAGGCCCATTGGCGCTGATGAAATCTCCCAATTAGATCCGAGTTATCCAATAACTCGATCATAAGGCTTCCCAATCAATACGAGAACTCAAGTATCAAGGTGTGCGACCCTGTAGGTTCCTCTGACGCTGGCAGTGCTGACCAAAGGTCACCACAAGCAGTGAGTGGCACCTAGTAGTGCATCGCTGCTACCCAGGTCATTGGAATGGATATCGACATCGACATCCCCATCATCGCAACTAGGTACAGATGCATTACAGTCTCTTTGCCGAACTGATATCCGATTGGACAAGTGTGTCACCACTTGTTTTTATCCAATCACATGGCTATGACTAAATCAGGTTCTTACCTGGGTATGGCCATACACTTTCAGTCATAGAACCACAGAGGAGCTCCATGGATATCAAGCTTCCCAAAGGAAGGGGCAAATCCTATGTCTGTCCATTGACCTTCTCATATGGGTCGTTATATGCTCAATGACAACCTTTATGACCTTCCAACTACGGCAAGGTGTTAGGTTGCATCAAAGCAAGTCTCTAACCATATAGAATGATCAATGATCTCAAGTCAAGGGATCAATGCATCTCCTGTCACTTATGAGGATAACTCATGACACCAAGTCATAGCCTCATAGCGGGTCTATCCAGTATATCCTCCCATGATATACCCATGTGTCTGTGTTAGCACCCCGTGCCTAACCAGCCCACATACCAGTCTCATAAGCACCATAGTTGTCCCATATCTACTAAGGTACATTGACTGGGGATCTTTATTTGAGCACAGATCCAATCTGTCTCCAGGGACATTACCATGTAAGTACACAATCGCAGGTGTAGACAGACAATGATAACGACAATGCCAGAATGATATATATATATATATCAATGTCAAGTAGTACAAGTTGACCAAAGCTAGGTCCTAGGGCATATACACCAACAGTAGGGCACATAAGAAAATTAAAATTGATGCCAATGTGTAAGAAACCCTTATTAAGGGGGTGAAACCCTAAACATGCGCATCTAGCATGCATGACGGAAAGAGGGTTTCTAAAAGATCGTATATGACAACCATATGATCAACTTGAAGCTATGAGTTTAGATCTATACCATAGCCATAGATTGGAGGTCGGCTTGGAAGAAGAGAGCAACTTTGATCTCCTCCAAAAGTTCACACACAAAGGCGATGAAGACTCCCAACTTGCGCACCTCTTGTGCTAGCAAAAGTGCCAAGATGTCAATGATCGAGTGTAGGGAAGAGATGAAGACTTCCTTTTGCTTGGCCGGTTCCTCCTCTTCTCGTCAACACCCTCACTTGCTCGAGAGCAAAAAATCGTTTCCACCAAGCAACAAGAGAGAGGTGTAACCGAAAAACATTAGGGAGACTTCAAGCCATGAACGCATATGCGTTTTCATTTTGGAACTTTCCAAAAATGGCAACCATTAAGAGTATGTGTTCATGCGTTCATGTCTCCATGAACCAAACGCAACTCCTTCTCCCTCTTGAACCATGCGCTCAACCCATGAGCCGGTTCAATACCCTTGGTTCAATAGCGAAACCAAATCAGCCCAAGCATTAAGTCTAGATCAAATTAGACCCCAAAGTCCAAGATCTGACCATTCATCATCTGACGCTTCTGATCGCATCGATCTAGCATCATCTCTCTCGATCGAAGCTTACCGATCTAAAGCCCTAATCAATCAAACATGATCAGACCAGATCTCACTTACAATCAGAGATTAAATCCCTTTAAACTGAACCGAAACAATTCAGTCCACACGATCTAACTTAAGCAAGCCATATCACCAAATTGTGCGACCCTAAGGGTTTCCTTTAAATGTCGGTAACGATAACTTTCGTTATCACGATCAGTGAGGGGTATCTAGCAACACATCACTGTCTCCCGATATAAAGGAAAGAGTCTTCCAAGACTACACCCAAACCATAGCACAAGTGTGAATCAAACTCACGAGGCATGCATGTTTCCTTTGCCACTGGATGTTCTTATTGGACAAGCATGTCAAGCCTGTAACTCCAATACGATGAGCATGATTAGATCAGATGAACACAGTCATCTGGGTATGGCCATACACTATCTCAATCTTCTCATACAGGGGGGGCCCTTTAGAACATCAAACTCCTTAAACAAGGAGACGGCAATCCTTTATCTATCACAAGTGCCCTAACCTGACTCAAGCTCACCATCCAAGATAGTCTATAACCATTATGTTTCAAATGATATTGAACTACCTCAAAACAATGACAATCATCATTTAGAAACACAAGTGATCTCAAGTCAAAGGACATGTGCCACTTGCTGCTTACGAGGATCATTCACATTGTGACAAGCAATGGAATATCCCAGTAGGGTCTGTCCAGTACATCCAATGTACCCATGAGTCTACATCTTATTCCATGCTCGAAGCATCCTATAAGATTAGCACACATATTAGTCTCAATCATATCAAGGCTGTCTCAGGTTCACCAAGATATCTCGACTAAGGACATATAGCCTGTCAGCCTAGCTGAACAGCTTTGAGACATTATTCAGAAGTACACTTATTACAGCAGACAAGGTAACAACCTGAATAATAACCATGCCTTTATAAACACAAGAGTTTATTACATGATACTTATTACAATCCCAAAGTCCTCAAACATTAGCCTTAAGGGCATACCCCAACAATCTCCCACTTGCACTTAATCTAATGGTTGAGAAATCTCAAACCCATATTATTACAGTGCTACTCATGCTTCTGCTGCGCCAGAGGCTTGGTAAGCGGGTCTGCCAGATTGTCATCTGTATGAACCTTGCATATTTTGATCTCGCCTCGATCAATGATCTCCCGGATCAAGTGAAACCGTCTCTGTATGTGCTTGGACTTCTGGTGCGACCGTGGTTCCTTTGCTTGTGCGATTGCTCCAGTGTTATCACAGAAGATAACCAAAGGATCAGCACTCGAAGGAACGACACCAAGTTCTCTCACGAACTTACGAATCCACACTGCCTCCTTGGATGCTTCCGAGGCTGCAACATACTCGGCTTCTGTTGTGGAATCAGCAACAGTTGACTGTTTGAAACTCTTCCACACCACTGCTCCACCATTCAAGCTAAAAACATAGCCTGATTGCGATCGGAAATCATCCTGGTCCGACTGGAACGAAGCGTCAGTATATCCCTCTATACTGAGTTCTTCCTGACCACCATATATCAAGAACATATCTTTGGTCCTCCGCAGATATTTTATAATGTTCTTGACTGCAATCCAGTGCGCCAAACCTGGATTACTTTGGAATCGACTGGTCACGCTTAACCCGTAAGCGACGTCTGGGCGAGTACACAACATCGCATACATAATGGACCCAATAGCCGAAGCATAAGGCGTATTGTCCATTTCATCTTTCTCAGTCTGTGTTTGTGGACACTGACTCTTCGAAAGATTCAGACCATGTCTGACTGGAAGATATCCACGTTTAGAATTCTCTAAATGGAATCTCTCCAGGACCTTATCGATGTAAGTACTCTGGCACAGCCCGAGAAGCCTCTTAGATCTATCCCGGTAGATCTTCACACCTAACACATAGGCTGCTTCTCCTAGATCTTTCATCTGGAAACATTTTCCTAACCATGCTTTAACAGCATGCAGTTCAGGAATATCATTTCCAATGATCAAGATATCATCGACGTAGAGGATTAGGAATGTAATTACGCTCCCACTAAACCTCTTATAAACACACGGGTCATCCTCGTTCTTGATGAAACCAAAGTCAGAGATTGATTCATCAAAACGAATATTCCAGCTCCTAGATGCTTGTTTCAATCCATAAATGGATTTCTTTAACTTGCATATTTTATGACGATCTGCTGGATTAGTGAAACCCTCAGGTTGTGTCATATACACATCCTCATCCAGATTTCCATTAAGGAAAGCTGTTTTCACATCCATCTACCAGATCTCATAATCATAATATGCTGCTATCGCGAAAAGAATCCGAATAGACTTGAACATAGCTACAGGTGAGAAAGTTTCATCATAATCTATCCCGTAGATTTGTTTGAAACCTTTCGCAACTAGCCTGCCTTTATAGGTAACCACGTTACCATCCATGTCAATCTTCTTCTTGAAGATCCATTTACAGCCTATAGGGATTACTCCCGGAGGCGGATCAACCAAATCCCAAACTTGGTTATCTGACATGGAGTCCATCTCGGCTCGCATAGCATCAAGCCATCTAGCTGACTCCGGTCCACTGACCGCATCCGCATAAGTTAGGGGTTCATCATTATCAATGATGTAGACTCCGTCATAGCGCTCAGGCTGTCGACGGATCCTTCCCGATCTTCGCAGTTCCCGTGTTATCTGAGCCTCAGGTTGTTCAATAACCTGATCTACCGGCTCAGGCTCATCCAACTGTGCTTGACTACTTTGTCCTTCCTCTGGATTTTCATCCAGCTTTATTTCTCTCCCACTGGCCTCTTGCAGAAGAAACTCCTTCTCAAGAAATATGGCCGTCCGAGCAACAAAAACTTTGTTCTCCTTGGGATCGTAGAAATAATAACCCTTAGTTTCCTTAGGGTAACCGACAAAGATGCATTTGTCAGATCTGCTCTCTAGTTTCCCAGAGGCGAGCTTTTTGACATAAGCCTCGCAATGTAGGGAACCCCTTTCAAGAGGGGGGCGAAACCCTAGTTGGCGCAAACTCGATAGGCAGCGGATTCAAGAATCGAAAACATGCAATATATGATCAACCTTTAAAACATGAAAGAAGGAGATGCGATTCATACCAATGCCATTTAAAGATGGCGCCTTGGAAGATAGAAAGCAACGAAGATTTCCTCCTTAGGACGCGCACACAAGATGAGGATGCGCTTACTCCCTACGGAATATCTTGTGCTAGCAAGATTCCTAGGTGTCTTTGATCGCGTGAGAAGGGAAGAAGATCGCCTTTCCTTGCTTGATTCTCGAGTCTCCAAGACGTGAAAGAGAAGTCCCTTACGAGAGAGAGCGACGAGAATTAGAGGTTGAGGCAACAAGAGATGCGCTCCATGTAAACATGGGGGGCGTGGTTGCTAAAAATAGCCAACCTCTCTTACATGCGATCATGTGTTCATGCCCTCATGAACCAATCGCATTTTCCTCATTACTTTGAACCAAGCGCTCACATCTAGAGCCGGTTCAATTCGGTCTGGTCTTTAAACCAAATAACCCAAGCAATTAGTCCAGATCACATTAAAACCCTAAGGTGCTTGATCTGACCGTCGATCTCTTGATGCTTCTGATCTGACCGATCTAGCATCTGTTCTCTCGATCGAAGCTTACCGATCCCAAGCCCTAATCAATCAAACATGATCAGACCAGATCTCACTTACAATCAGAGATTAAATCCCTTTAAACTGAACCCGAACAATTCAGTCCACACGATCTGACTTAAGTAAGCCATATCATCAAATTGTGCGACCCTGAGGGTTTCCTTTAAGCGTCGGTAACGATAACTCACGTTATCACGACCAGTGAGAGGTATCTAGCAACACATCACTGTCTCCCGATATAAAGGAAAGAGTCTTCCAAGACTACACCCAAAAACAGCACAAGTGTGAATCAATTCACAAGGCATGCATATTTCCTTTGCCACTGGATGTTCTTATTGGACAAGCCTGTCAAGCTCGTAACTCCAATATGATGAGCATGATTAGATCAGATGAACACTGTCACCTGGGTATGGCCATACACTTTTCTCAATCATCTCATCCAGGGGGCCCCTTTAGAACATCACACTCCTTAAACAAGGAGACGGCAATCCTTTGTCTATCACTAATGCTCTAACCTGACTCAAGCTCACCATCCAAGATAGTCTATAATCATTATGTTTCAAATGATATTGAACTATCTCAAAACAATGACAATCATCATTTAGAAAACACAAGTGATCTCAAGTCAGAGGAAATGTGCCACTTGTCATAATCAAGGAATATTCACATTGTGACAAACAATTGAACATCCTAGTAGGGTCTGTCCAGTACATCCCATGTACCTATGAGTCTACATCTTATTCCATGCTCGAAGCATCCTATAAGATTAGAACACATATTAGTCTTAACCATATCAAGGCTGTCTCATGTTCACCAAGATACATCGACTAAGGACTTAATAGCATGTCAGCCCAGCTGAACAGCTTTGAGACATTATTCAGAAGAACATATATTGCAGCAGACAATGTAGCTAACTGAATAACAACCATGCCTTTATAAACATAAGAGTTTATTACATGATACTGATACATTCCCACAGGCCTCAAACATTAGCCTTAAGGGCATACCCCAACAATCTCCCACTTGCACTTAATCTAATGGTTGAGAAATCTCAAACCCATATTATTACAGTGCTTCTCATGCTTCTGCTGCGCCAGAGGCTTGGTAAGCGGGTCTGCCAGATTGTCATCTGTATGTACCTTGCAGATTTTGATCCCGCCACGATTAATGATCTCCCGGATCAAGTGAAACCGTCTCTGTATGTGCTTGGACTTCTGGTGCGACCGTGGTTCCTTTGCTTGTGCGATTGCTCCAGTGTTATCACAAAAGATAACCAAAGGATCTGCACTCGAAGGAATGACACCAAGTTCTCTCACGAACTTACGAATCCACACTGCCTCCTTGGATGCTTCCGAGGCTGCAACATACTCGGCTTCTGTTGTAGAATCAGCAACAGTTGACTGTTTGAAACTTTTCCACACCACTGCACCTCCATTCAAGCTAAAAACATAGCCTGATTGCGATCGGAAATCATCCTGGTCAGACTGGAACGAAGCGTCAGTATATCCTTCAATACTGAGTTCTTCCTGACCACCATATATCAAGAACATATCTTTGGTCCTCCGCAGATATTTTAAGATGTTCTTGACTGCAATCCAGTGCGCCACACCTGGATTACTTTGGAAACGACTGGTTACGCTTAACCCGTAAGCAACGTCTGGGCGAGTACACAACATCGCATACATAATGGAACCAATAGCCGAAGCATAAGGCGTATTGTCCATTTCATCTTTCTCAGTCTGTGTTTGTGGACACTGACTCTTCGAAAGATTCAGACCATGTCTGACTGGAAGATATCCTCGTTTAGAATTCTCTAAATGAAATCTCTCCAGGACCTTTTCGATGTAAGTACTCTGGCACAGCCCGAGAAGCCTCTTAGATCTATCCCTGTAGATCTTCACACCTAACACATAGGCTGCTTCTCCTAGATCTTTCATCTGGAAACATTTCCTTAGCCATGCTTTAACAGCATGCATTTCAGGAATATCATTTCCAATGATCAAGATGTCATCGACGTAGAGGACTAGGAAAGTAATCACGCTCCCACTAAACCTCTTATATACACACGGGTCATCTTCGTTCTTGATGAAACCAAATTCAGTGACTGATTCATCAAAACGAATATTCCAGCTTCTTGATGCTTGTTTAAGTCCATAAATAGACTTCTTTAACTTGCATATCTTATGACGATCTGCTGGATTAGTGAAACCTTCTGGTTGTGTCATATACACATCCTCATCCAGATTTCCATTAAGGAAAGCTGTTTTCACATCCATCTGCCAAATCTCATAATCATAATATGCAGCTATCGCGAAAAGAATCCGAATAGACTTAAACATGGCTACAGGTGAGAAAGTTTCATCATAATCTATCCCGTAGATTTGTTTGAAACCTTTCGCAACTAGCCTGCCTTTATAGGTAACCACGTTACCATCCATGTCAATCTTCTTCTTGAAGATCCATTTACAGCCTATAGGGATAACTCTCGGAGGCGGATCAACCAAATCCCAGACTTGGTTATCTGACATGGAGTCCATCTCGGCGCGCATAGCTTCAAGCCATCTCGCTGACTCCGGTCCACCGACCGCATCCGCATAAGTGAGGGGTTCATCATTGTTAATGATGTAGACTCCGTCATAGCGCTCAGGCTGTTGACGGATCCTACCCGATCTTCGCGGTTCCCGTGATATCTGAGCCTCAGGTTGTTCAATAACCTGTTCTACCGGCTCAGGCTCATCCAACTCTGCTTGAGCACTTTGTCCTTCCTCTGGATTCTCATCCAGTTTTATTTCTCTCCCACTGGCCTCTTGCAGAAGAAACTCCTTCTCAAGAAATATGGCCGTCCGAGCAACAAAAACCTTGTTCTCCTTGGGATCGAAGAAATAATAACCCTTAGTTTCCTTAGGGTAACCGACAAAGATACATTTGTCAGATCTGCTCTCTAGTTTCCCAGAGGCGAGCTTCTTTACATAAGCTTCGCAACCCCAGATCCTGATAAATGTCAAGCTTGGCTGTTTCCCATACCATAACTCATATGGCGTCTTGGAAACTGCCTTGGATGGCACTCGGTTTAGTACCTTTGCAGCTGTTTCCAGTGCAAAACCCCAAAAGGAGTAGGGTAGAGTAGCCTGACTCATCATAGAACGAACCATATCAAGTAGCGTTCTATTTCTCCTCTCGGACACACCATTCCATTGCGGTGTTCCTGGTGGAGTGAGCTGTGAGATAATCCCACACTCCTTTAGATAGTCAGTAAATGCATGACTTAGGTATTCACCACCTCGATCTGAGCGAAGTGCCTTGATATTACGGCCTAGCTGATTCTGTACTTCATTTTTGAACTCTTTGAACTTGTCAAAAGATTCACTTTTATGTCTCATCAGATAGACATAACCATATCTACTGAAATCATCAGTAAAGGTAATGAAGTACTGATAGCCACCTCTGGCATGTTTACTAAATGGCCCACACACATCACTGTGTATAAGGTCAAGTAAACCTGAAGCCCTTTGACCTTTGTGAGGAAAAGGTGACTTCGTCATTTTACCCATCAAACAAGCTTTGCATGTATCAATCTCCTTATAGGAGAATGATCCCAGCAGTCCATTTACATGCAACCGCTTAATGCGTTTCTCGTTAATATGGCCTAAACGACTATGCCATAGCAAGGTGCTGTCATCAGCATACTTGGCTTTCTTAATATCAATTTGCTGTATTGAACATTCCATGTCCAACATGAATAACCCATTGTTAATTGAACCAGTTGCATAAACAATATTATCATAAGACAAAATACACTTTGAAATATTGCATTCAAAGGAAAACCCCTTCCTGACAAGAGCAGGAATGGAGATAATATTTTTAGTTATACTGGGAACAAAGTAACAACTGTTTAGTTCCAATACAAGTCCAGATGGTAAAGAAATAAAGTAGTCTCCTACAGCAACAGCAGCAACCCGTGCCCCGTTTCCAACTCGTAGGTCCACCTCATGCTGTCCCACCTGCCTTCTTCTCTTGAGTTCCTGTACATTTGAACAAATGTGAACTCCACATGCAGTGTCCAACACCCATGATACAGAAGAAGAAAACATGACCTCAGTCACGAATATACCTGAGCCAGAAGCAAAGCTTCCCCTCTTATCTCCTTGGAGCGCTTTACAGTCCTTTTTCCAGTGACCCAGCTGGCCACAGTGGAAACACCTGTATTCCTTAGACCGCTTGACCTTCTGCTTCAGAGCCTTGCTGTAACTCTTGACAGGAGCCTTGCCCTTCTTCCCCTTCTTCTTGTTCCTAGAAGGAACCATCAAGACAGAGGTTGAAGGCTTACCCTTCAGAGTCTCCTCAGTGGTCAAGAGCATATTCAGCAGCTCTGCCGGAGTACAATCGATTTTGTTCATATTAAAATTAATAATGAACGCGTCGAATGAAGGCGGGAGAGACTGCAGAATAATGTCCACAGCAAGCTCCTGGTTGATGGTATGCCCCAGTTTCTCTAGAGCCTCCTTGTGCCCAATCATCTTGAGCACGTGAGCTCCCACTGGGCTCCCTTCAGCCAGTTTGCTCTGAAAGAAGAGCTTAGTCAAATTATAGCGTTCAGTCCTCGCCTGTGCAGCATACAGCATCTTGAGGTTCGCTATCATGTCTATAGCAGACATATCCTCATGCTGACGCTGCAGCGGTGGCGTCATAGACGCTAGCATCAGGCAAGCGACATCAATGCTATCATTGACGTGCTTTTCATAGGCTTCCCGAACCGCCCTTGCGGCGTTCGGAGCGGGCTGCGGCGGTATCGCCGTCTCGAGGACATACAGTTTCCTCTCTGCCTTAAGAACGATCTTAAGGTGTCCAAACCAGTCAGAGAAGTTCGGCCCACCAAACTTCTCCCTTTCCAGTAGGGATCGCACATTGAAGTTCATGGTGTTCGTTGCTGCAGGTATCTACAACAATACAAGAACAGCAAGGTCAGTATCAATGTATAAGAATCAATCAGGACTTAAGAAAGATTCTTTTTCTCACTATTTTATCAGGCGTGAAAAATCCAGCAAAACAGCCCGAAAGAGTAGAACTCTTTTAGTGAGATGGGATCCAGATTTCATACTTGGTCTCCGCGTCCCGCTCAGGCGAGATAAGATGCACAGAGAGTACAAGCACTAGTTTCTGGTAGGCAGTCACTGCCGATCGCCAACCCGTGCGATTCCCCTTCATCTGGGCAGTCCAGCAGACTGTGCCAACTGAGTTGGTACAACACAATCTCTGACTCCACAGATGGCTGCCTCCATGTGCTACCATATGCGCCACATATGTAGTCTACACGGTCAAGCTGACCCGACCTACTCCCTGGACCACCATGTGCTATGCTGAGCAACGAGAAGGGATAAATCCCTACTCTGTAACACACAGGTGTAATCCCGCACCGTCTGAAGATAGATGGACGTGCCCACTGAGTGGGTACAACACGGCTCCAACGATAATCAGAACAGTGAGGTTTCGCGTCAGAAGGCTTACGAGCTTGATATTTAAGCGTTGGATTTTAACGGTCTTTTATCTTCTTGCCTATCATGCAATTCCTATGGTGATAGCAGAAGATAATTTAATCATGCAATTCTAATATTAAGCAATAAAAGAAAGCATGAATCTTATGTGGTAAAAGCCCATAGCCCTAGTGAGACCTTAACCTAACTTAAGTCTTCACTTGCTCTTCATGGGTCTTTAGCTGCTCATCTGGCCCAAACCTGGGCCCAAGCGCCATCAGCTCCTCTGATGCGCCCACCAGGTAATTGCGCCAGGTCCTAGGGTCGAACCCTAGACCTCCCACCTGGTCCAGCCACTGCTGCAAGCGCCTCTGCCAAGTGTGCTTTGTGCTCTTGTCTAATTAAATTACAAATTTAACTATCTAGACAAGAGTGACACGCAGGTCACTTACATTTATAAATTAAAACACAGTGATGCGCAGATCACAATAATTAATTTACAATTTTTTAATTCAGGCACGCAGGCCCCAGCACAGCACACAAATAATATGAGCAGCCCACATAAGACTAAATAAACAAGCATATGCATCAATCAATAACCATGTGATCCATAAAAATTAAAATTTTCGAAAACCCCATAGGATCAATTTTAATTTTCCTTATATGCCCTACGACCTTACAACGGTCCATTACTAGGGATCCACTCATCCAACCTAGTCAGATCCACTGCCCTTGCATGCACCAAGTCCTAACTGACTTGCGTCGACCATAAGGTCAACTATGCATGCGCCAGGGCTGAACGACCACACTGAGGTGTGGCAAGCGGGCGTGACCCCGGGCCTAACTCAGGTGCGTTCAGTAGTCGTCTCAATCAGACATCGCTACACACCTGTCTGCAGTCGACCTATAGCCACCATAGGCTTGCGCCAAGGTGCTATCTGGTCGACCCATTCAGGCTGTCAGATGATCTGATCAGACATGTTTGGATCTAACTTAGGGGTTGACTTCAACCCTAATAACCCGTCTAAGGGTTTTAATGCAGGCGCATCTTAGATCTACAATGAGTCGCGCAAATGATATAATTTTTGAGAAAAAAACTACTACATGCGCCAACATACATGCGCAAGTAAAACATGAAATAAGTTTCAGCATGAAACATGTTATCATGATGAATTTCGCATGGTGAAGATCTAGAATACTTGGAACACATAATCAAAGCAATCATATAAATTTGCATGTAAACCTTGCGCTCTGATACCAATTGTAGGGAACCCCTTTCAAGAGGGGGGCGAAACCCTAGTTGGCGCAAACTCGATAGGCAGCGGATTCAAGAATCGAAAACATGCAATATATGATCAACCTTTAAAACATGAAAGAAGGAGATGCGATTCATACCAATGCCATTTAAAGATGGCGCCTTGGAAGATAGAAAGCAACGAAGATTTCCTCCTTAGGACGCGCACACAAGATGAGGATGCGCTTACTCCCTACGGAATATCTTGTGCTAGCAAGATTCCTAGGTGTCTTTGATCGCGTGAGAAGGGAAGAAGATCGCCTTTCCTTGCTTGATTCTCGAGTCTCCAAGACGTGAAAGAGAAGTCCCTTACGAGAGAGAGCGACGAGAATTAGAGGTTGAGGCAACAAGAGATGCGCTCCATGTAAACATGGGGGGCGTGGTTGCTAAAAATAGCCAACCTCTCTTACATGCGATCATGTGTTCATGCCCTCATGAACCAATCGCATTTTCCTCATTACTTTGAACCAAGCGCTCACATCTAGAGCCGGTTCAATTCGGTCTGGTCTTTAAACCAAATAACCCAAGCAATTAGTCCAGATCACATTAAAACCCTAAGGTGCTTGATCTGACCGTCGATCTCTTGATGCTTCTGATCTGACCGATCTAGCATCTGTTCTCTCGATCGAAGCTTACCGATCCCAAGCCCTAATCAATCAAACATGATCAGACCAGATCTCACTTACAATCAGAGATTAAATCCCTTTAAACTGAACCCGAACAATTCAGTCCACACGATCTGACTTAAGTAAGCCATATCATCAAATTGTGCGACCCTGAGGGTTTCCTTTAAGCGTCGGTAACGATAACTCACGTTATCACGACCAGTGAGAGGTATCTAGCAACACATCACTGTCTCCCGATATAAAGGAAAGAGTCTTCCAAGACTACACCCAAAAACAGCACAAGTGTGAATCAATTCACAAGGCATGCATATTTCCTTTGCCACTGGATGTTCTTATTGGACAAGCCTGTCAAGCTCGTAACTCCAATATGATGAGCATGATTAGATCAGATGAACACTGTCACCTGGGTATGGCCATACACTTTTCTCAATCATCTCATCCAGGGGGCCCCTTTAGAACATCACACTCCTTAAACAAGGAGACGGCAATCCTTTGTCTATCACTAATGCTCTAACCTGACTCAAGCTCACCATCCAAGATAGTCTATAATCATTATGTTTCAAATGATATTGAACTATCTCAAAACAATGACAATCATCATTTAGAAAACACAAGTGATCTCAAGTCAGAGGAAATGTGCCACTTGTCATAATCAAGGAATATTCACATTGTGACAAACAATTGAACATCCTAGTAGGGTCTGTCCAGTACATCCCATGTACCTATGAGTCTACATCTTATTCCATGCTCGAAGCATCCTATAAGATTAGAACACATATTAGTCTTAACCATATCAAGGCTGTCTCATGTTCACCAAGATACATCGACTAAGGACTTAATAGCATGTCAGCCCAGCTGAACAGCTTTGAGACATTATTCAGAAGAACATATATTGCAGCAGACAATGTAGCTAACTGAATAACAACCATGCCTTTATAAACATAAGAGTTTATTACATGATACTGATACATTCCCACAGGCCTCAAACATTAGCCTTAAGGGCATACCCCAACACGCAACCCCAGATCCTGATAAATGTCAAGCTTGGCTGTTTCCCATACCATAATTCATATGGCGTCATTGAAACTGCCTTAGATGGCACTCGGTTTAGTACCTTTGCAGCTGTTTCCAGTGCAAAACCCCAAAAGGAGTATGGAAGAGTGGCCTGACTCATCATAGAACGAACCATATCAAGTAACGTTCTATTTCTCCTCTCGGACACACCATTCCATTGCGGTGTTCCTGGCGGAGTGAGCTGTGAGATAATCCCACACTCCTTCAGATAGTCAGTAAATGCATGACTTAGGTATTCTCCACCTCGATCTGAGCGAAGTGCCTTGATATTTCGGCCTAGCTGATTTTGTACTTCATTCTTGAACTCTTTGAACGTGTCAAAAGATTCACTTTTATGTCTCATCAGATAGACATACCCATACCTACTGAAATCATCAGTAAAGGTAATGAAGTACTGATAGCCACCTCTGGCATGTTTACTAAATGGCCCACACACATCACTGTGTATAAGGTCAAGTAAACCTGAAGCCCTTTGACCTTTCTTAGAAAAAGGTGACTTCGTCATTTTACCCATTAAACAAGCTTTGCATGTATCAATCTCCTTATAGGAGAATGATCCCAGCAGTCCATGATCATGCAACCGCTTAATGCGCTTCTCATTTATATGGCCTAAACGACTATGCCATAGCAAGGTGCTGTCATCAGCATACTTGGCTTTCTTATTATCAATGTTTTGTATAGAATATTCCATGTCCAACATGAATAACCCATTGTTGATTGAACCAGTTGCATACACAATATTATCATAAGATAAAACACACTTTGAAATTTTGCATTCAAAGGCAAATCCTTTCCTGACAAGAGCAGGAATAGAGATAATATTCTTGGTAATACTGGGTACAAAATAACAATTGTTTAATTCTAATACAATGCCAGATGGTAAAGAAATGAAATAGTCTCCTACAGCAACAGCAGCAACCCGTGCCCCGTTTCCAACTCGTAGGTCTACCTCATGCTGTCCCACCTGTCTTCTTCTCTTGAGTTCCTGTACATTTGAACAAATGTGAACTCCACATGCAGTGTCCAACACCCATGAAATAGAAGAAGAAGATAACATGACCTCAGTCACATATATACCTGAGCCAGAAGCGATGCTTCCCCTCTTATCTCCTTGGAGCGCTTTACAGTCCTTTTTCTAGTGACCCAGCTGGCCACAGTGGAAACACCTGTTATCCTTCGACCGCTTCACCTTCTGTTTCAGAGCCTTGCTGTAATTCTTGACAGGGGCCTTGCCCTTCTTCCCCTTCTTCTTGTTCCTAGAAGGAACCATCAAGACAGAGGTTGAAGGCTTACCCTTCAGAGTTTCCTCAGTTGTCAAGAGCATATTCAGCAGCTCTGCCGGCGTGCAATCGATTTTGTTCATATTAAAATTAATGATGAACGCATCGAAAGAGGGCGGGAGAGACTGCAGAATAATATCAACAGCAAGCTCTGTTGGGTCCCCTTCAAGGGGGAGCACAAGCGGAAAAACAACCCCTTTCAAGAGGGGGGCGCAAAGGTGAAACCCTAAAGGGGGCAGCGCATATGCTATTTTAAGGGGTGTCACCCTCATGATCGCATGTAGATCATATGATTAACTTTTGTATAAACAAAAAATCTTTAAAGGGATCATACCAACGCCATGAAGTTGGATGTCGGCTTGGAAGAAGAGAGCAACTTTGATCTCCTCCACGAGTTCACACACAAGGTGAAGATCTCTTACTTCCTTGGCGTCACTTGTGCTAGCAAGGCACTCAAGGTTCCTTGTCGAGTTGAAGGAGATGATGAAATCCTTCTTGGCCGATCCTTTCTCCTCGTCAACCTCAACCCCCAAGAGAGTATGTGTCGTCGAGTTTCAAAGAGGAAGATGAGCGTTAGCCAAGACTTGTGATCGAATGTGGAGACATTCATCACTATGGCAAAATCGAAATGCCATAAATGGTAAGTCTTTAACACATGCGTTTTGCGTTCACATGAAGTGAACCAAACGCATAGCTTTCCTCTCAAATGAACCAAGCGCTCACATGTGAGCCGGTTCAATTAAATTGGCCCATTGACCAAACCAAATCAGCCCAAGAATTGGTCCAGACCAAATTAAACCCTATGGTTCAAGATCTGACCGTTCATCCTGTGATGCTCTTGATCTCATCGATCTAGCATCCATACTCTCGATCAAAGCTTACCGATCTCAAGCCCTAATCAATCAAACATGATCAGACTGGATCTCACTTACAATCAGAGTTTAATCTCCTTTAAACTGAATCAAAACAATCCAGTCCACCCGATCTGACTCAAGTAAGTCATATCACCAAATTGTGCGACCCTTAGGGTTTCCTTTAAATGTCGGTAACGACAACTCACGTTATCACGATCAGTGAGGGGTATCTAGCAACACATCACTGTCTCCCGATATAAAGGAAGGAGTCTTCCAAGACTACACCCAAATCACAGCACAAGTGTGAATCCACTTCACAAGGCAGACATGTTTCCTTTGCCACTGGATGTTCTTATTGGACAAGCATGTCAAGCCTGTAACTCCAATACGATGAGCATGATTAGATCAGATGAACATAGTCATCTGGGTATGGCCATACACTTTCTCAATCATCTCATATAAGGGGGGCCCTCTAGAACATCACACTCCTTAAACAAGGAGACGGCAATCCTTTATCTATCACTAGTGCCCTAACCTGACTCAAGCTCATCATCCAAGATAGTCTATAATCATTATGTTTCAAATGATATTGAATTACCTCAAAACAATGACAATCATCATTTAGAAACACAAGTGATCTCAAGTCAAAGGACATGTGCCACTTGCTGCTTACAAGGATCATTCACATTGTGACAAGCAATGGAATATCCCAGTAGGATCTGTCCAGTACATCCAATGTACCCATGAGTCTACATCTTATTCCATGCTCGAAGCATCCTATAAGATTAGCACACATATTAGTCTCAATCATATCAAGGCTGTCTCATGTTCACCAAGATATCTCGACTAAGGACATATAGCCTGTCAGCCTAGCTGAACAGCTTTGAGACATTATTCAGAAGTACACTTATTACAGCAGACAAGGTAACAACCTGAATAATAACCATGCCTTTATAAACACAACAGTTTATTACATGATACTTATTACAATCCCAAAGGCCTCAAACATTAGCCTTAAGGGCATACCCCAACAAGCTCCTGGTTGACGGTATGCCCCAGTTTCTCCAGAGCCTCCTTGTGCCCAATCATCTTGAGCACGTGAGCTCCCACTGGGCTCCCCTCAGCCAGTTTGCTCTGAAAGAAGAGCTTTGTCAGATTATAGCGTTCTGTCCTCGCCTGTGCAGCATACAGCATCTTGAGGTTCGCTATAATCTCTATAGCCGACATATCCTCATGCTGACGCTGCAGCGGTGGCGTCATAGACGCAAGCATCAGGCAAGCGACATCAATGCTATCATTGACGTGCTTTTCATAGGCATCCCGAACCGCCCTTGCGGCGTTCGGAGCGGGCTGCGGCGGTATCGCCGTCTCGAGGACATACAGTTTCCTCTCTGCCTTAAGAACGATCTTAAGGTGTCCGAACCAGTCAGAGAAGTTCGGCCCAGCAAACTTCTCCCTTTCCAGTAGGGATCGCACATTGAAGCTCATGGTGTTCGTTGCTGCAGTTATCTACAACAATGCAAGAACAGCAAGGTTAGTATCAATGTTCAGAATCAATCCAGGACTTAAGAAAGATTCTTTTCTCACTATTTTATCTGACTGAAAAATCCAGTAAACAGTCCGAAAGAGTAACACTCTTTTAGTGAGATGGGATCCAGATTTCATACTTGGTCTCCGCGTCCCGCTCAGGCGAGATAAGATGCACAGAGATGACAAGCACTAATTTCTGGTAGGCTGTCCCAGCCAATCGCCAACCCGTGCGATTCCCCTTCATCTGGGCAATCCAGCAGACTGTGCCAACTGAGTTGGTACAACACAGTCTCTGATCCCACAGATGGCTGCCTCCATGTGCTACCATATGCGCCACATATGTAGCCTACATGGTCAAGCTGACCTGACCTACTCCCTGGACCACCACGTGCTATGCTGAGCAACGAGAAGGGATAAATCCCTACTCTGTAACACGCAGGTGTAATCCCGCACCGTCTGAAGATAGATGGACGTGCCCACTGAGTGGGTTCAACACGGCTCCAACGATAGTCAGAACAGTGAGGTTTCGCGTCAGAAGGCTTACGAGCTTGATATGTTAGCGTTGGATTTTAACGGTCTTTTATCTTCTTACTATCAGGCATATCCTATGGCTATAGCAGAAGATAAACACATGCAATTCTAATTATATAAGCAATAAATAGAAAGCATGATCTTATGTGGTAAAAGCCCATGAACCCTAGAAAGACCTTAATTTTACTTAAGTCTTCACTTGAGCTCTTTTGCATCTCATCTGGTCCAACCCAGGGCCCTAGCGCCAAGAGCACCTCAGGTGCGCCACCAGGTGAATGCCCCTCTAGGATGTGTGCCTTTATGCTCTTGTCTAATCAAAAACATTTTGATCTATCTAGACAAGCTTTGACTCGCAGGTCAATTATACAATAAATTAATAAAAAATGTGATTCGCAGATCACAATAATATTAACTTGTAATTTACCAGGCACGCAGGCCCCAGCACAGCACACATTAGGGCAACCCACATAAGATTAAATAAACAAGTATATGGTATCAAAACAACATGTGATCCATTCATGAAATTAAATTTTGAAAAACCCCATGGTATCAATTTTAATTTCCTTATGTGCTCTACAACCTTACAATGGTCCATTGATAGGGATCCACTCATCCATCTAGTCAGATCCTCTGCCCTTGCATGCACCGAGTCCTAACTGACCCGTGTTGACCTAATGGTCAACCATGCATGCGCCAAGGGCTGAACCACCCTCATGAGTTTTGGCAAGCGGGTGTGACCCCGGGCCTAACTCATGTGTGTTCAGTAGTTGTCTCAACCAGACCTCGCTACACGCCCTGGATGCAGTCGACCTATAGCCACCTCATGCTTGCGCACAGGTGCTATCTGGTCAACCCATCTAGGCTGTCAGATGGTCTGATCAGACTAGTTGGATCTAACCTAGAAGATGCTTTCAACCCCATCAACCCATCTAAGGATTTATAGTAGGGGCACCTTAGATCTAAGTAGGCGCGCAAGATGTAAGTTTTATAAAACATCTAGACCATGCGCAAACAAACAAAACAACATGCTTCACTTGAGAACCTAAGATATATCTCATATCTAGCATATTGAAAACCCTTAGATCTAAGGGGAGTCCCCTTCAAGGGGGAGCGCAAACTTTAGGGGGTCCCCTTCAAGGGGGAGCGCAAACTTCATGTAACCATGATACAAGCGCAAACATAGCCAATGTAAACCATGCATCATGAAAACAAAGCATCAAGTAAGCGCAACATGTATGGATCACAAACACTTCAAAGCAATCATATAGATCATATCGAAAGCCTACCTCTGATACCAATTGTAAGAAACCCTTATTAAGGGGGTGAAACCCTAAACATGCGTATCTAGCATGCATGACGGAAAGAGGGTTTCTAAAAGATCGTATATGACAACCATATGATCAACTTGAAGCTATGAGTTTAGATCTATACCATAGCCATAGATTGGAGGTCGGCTTGGAAGAAGAGAGCAACTTTGATCTCCTCCAAAAGTTCACACACAAAGGCGATGAAGACTCCCAACTTGCGCACCTCTTGTGCTAGCAAAAGTGCCAAGATGTCAATGATCGAGTGTAGGGAAGAGATGAAGACTTCCTTTTGCTTGGCCGGTTCCTCCTCTTCTCGTCAACACCCTCACTTGCTCGAGAGCAAAAAATCGTTTCCACCAAGCAACAAGAGAGAGGTGTAACCGAAAAACATTAGGGAGACTTCAAGCCATGAACGCATATGCGTTTTCATTTTGGAACTTTCCAAAAATGGCAACCATTAAGAGTATGCGTTCATGCGTTCATGTCTCCATGAACCAAACGCAACTCCTTCTCCCTCTTGAACCATGCGCTCAACCCATGAGCCGGTTCAATACCCTTGGTTCAATAGCGAAACCAAATCAGCCCAAGCATTAAGTCTAGATCAAATTAGACCCCAAAGTCCAAGATCTGACCATTCATCATCTGACGCTTCTGATCGCATCGATCTAGCATCATCTCTCTCGATCGAAGCTTACCGATCTAAAGCCCTAATCAATCAAACATGATCAGACCAGATCTCACT
Organism: Costus lasius; assembly: GCA_027563935.2. Classification (NCBI taxonomy): domain Eukaryota; kingdom Viridiplantae; phylum Streptophyta; class Magnoliopsida; order Zingiberales; family Costaceae; genus Costus; species Costus lasius. The sequence continues at coordinate 73,173,781 of CM050449.1, forward strand.
TACAATCAGAGATTAAATCCCTTTAAACTGAACCGAAACAATTCAGTCCACACGATCTGACTTAAGCAAGCCATATCACCAAATTGTGCGACCCTAAGGGTTTCCTTTAAATGTCGGTAACGATAACTTTCGTTATCACGATCAGTGAGGGGTATCTAGCAACACATCACTGTCTCCCGATATAAAGGAAAGAGTCTTCCAAGACTACACCCAAACCATAGCACAAGTGTGAATCAAACTCACGAGGCATGCATGTTTCCTTTGCCACTGGATGTTCTTATTGGACAAGCATGTCAAGCCTGTAACTCCAATACGATGAGCATGATTAGATCAGATGAACACAGTCATCTGGGTATGGCCATACACTATCTCAATCTTCTCATACAGGGGGGGCCCTTTAGAACATCACACTCCTTAAACAAGGAGACGGCAATCCTTTATCTATCACAAGTGCCCTAACCTGACTCAAGCTCACCATCCAAGATAGTCTATAACCATTATGTTTCAAATGATATTGAACTACCTCAAAACAATGACAATCATCATTTAGAAACACAAGTGATCTCAAGTCAAAGGACATGTGCCATTTGCTGCTTACGAGGATCATTCACATTGTGACAAGCAATGGAATATCCCAGTAGGGTCTGTCCAGTACATCCAATGTACCCATGAGTCTACATCTTATTCCATGCTCGAAGCATCCTATAAGATTAGCACACATATTAGTCTCAATCATATCAAGGCTGTCTCAGGTTCACCAAGATATCTCGACTAAGGACATATAGCCTGTCAGCCTAGCTGAACAGCTTTGAGACATTATTCAGAAGTACACTTATTACAGCAGACAAGGTAACAACCTGAATAATAACCATGCCTTTATAAACACAAGAGTTTATTACATGATACTTATTACAATCCCAAAGGCCTCAAACATTAGCCTTAAGGGCATACCCCAACACAATGGGTTTTCAAAAATTTTATTTTCTTATTATTGGATCACATGTTGATTGGATGCCATGATGCTTGTTTATTTAATCTTATGTGGGCTGCCTAATTTAATGTGTGCTGTGCTGGGGCCTGCGAGCCTGGAATTAAATTGTAAATTAATTTTATTGTGATCTGCGCATCACATGTTATTTAATTTATAAAGTGTAATTGACCTGCGAGTCAATCTTGTCTAGATAGATTAAATTGTAATTTAATCAGACAAGAGCACAGAGCACACTTGGCAGAGGCGCATGCAGCAGTGGCTTGACCAGGTGGGAGGTCCAGGGTTCGACTCTGGGACAGGTGCATTTACCTGGTGGGCGCACCTGAGCTGCAGTTGGCTCTCGGGCCCTGGGTTGGGCCAGATGAGAAGGCAAAAGACCCATGAAGAGCTCAAGTGAAGACTTAAGTTAAATTAAGGTCCTACTTAGGTTTAATGGGCTTTTACCACATAAGATCAGCATGCTTTCTACTTATTGTTTATATAATTAGAACTGCATGATTTAATCTTCTGCTATCGCCATAGGTTATGCATGATAGTTAAGAAGATAAAAGACCGTTAAAATCCAACGCTAAAATATCAAGCACGTAAGCCTTCTAACGCGAAACCTCACTGTTCTGACTATCGTTGGGGCCGTGTTGTACCCACTCAGTGGGCACGCCCATCTATCTTCAGACGGTGTGTGATTACACCTGCGTGTTACAGAGAAGGGATTTATCGCTTCTCGTTGCTCAGCATAGCACGTGGTGGTCCAGGGAGTAGGTCAGGTCAGCTTGACCATGTAGGCTACATACTGAGCATATGTGATCTATATGGAGGCAGCCATCTGTGGGATCAGAGACTGTGTTGTACCAACTCAGTTGGCACAGTCTGCTGGATTGCCCAGATGAAGGGGAATCGCACGGGTTGGCGATTGGCAGGCATTGCCTACCAGAAATTAGTGCTTGTACTCTCTGTGCATCTTATCTCGCCTGAGCGGGACGCGGAGACCAAGTATGAAATCTGGATCCCATCTCACTAAAAGAGCGTTACTCTTTCGGACTGTTTAATGGATTTTTCAGTCAGATAAAATAGTGAGAAAAGAATCTTTCTTAAGTCCTGGATTGATTCTAAACATTGATACTGACCTTGCTGTTCTTGCATTGTTGTAGATTACTGCAGCAACGAACACCACGAATTTCAATGTGCGATCCCTACTAGAAAGGGAGAAGTTTGCTGGGCCAAACATATCAGACTGGTACGGACACCTTAAGATTGTTCTTAAGGCAGAGAGGAAACTGTATGTCCTTGAGACGGCTATACCGCCTCAACCCGCTGCGAATGCCGCAAGGGCGGTTCGGGAAGCCTATGAAAAGCATGTCAATGATAGCATTGATGTCGCTTGCCTGATGCTTGCGTCTATGACGCCAGAGCTGCAACGTCAGCATGAGGATCTATCTGCTATATAGATTATAGCAAACCTCAAAATGCTGTATGCTGCACAGGCTAGGACTGAACGCTACAATTTGACTAAGCTTTTCTTTCAGAGCAAACTGGCTGAAGGGAGTCCAGTGGGAGCTCACGTACTCAAGATGATTGGGTACAAAGAGGCTCTAGAGAAACTGGGACATACCATCAATCAGGAGCTTGCTGTAGACATCATTCTTCAGTCTCTCCCGGCCTCTTTCGATCCGTTCATTATTAATTTTAATATGAACAAGATCGACTGTACCCCGGCAGAGTTACTGAACATGCTCTTGTGTAACATCCCGTTATCTTAACCCCAAACAAATGGCACAATTCATGAATGATACAGGATGTTTCATATAAGATCGATTCATATGCTAGGTAAAACCGAGTTCAAGAAAACACGATCTGAAAATTTCAAAATTCCATACATATAAATATCCACAAAACACAAATCTCATAAATCACATAAGGGTACCTGCCACCACGCAATCCTTGCACTAGACATATGCAAGGCAACAGTTATATCAAATCCGATGGCATAAATACAATTCGATTCGAAATTCAAAGCAAAGCCACAAAGTCGATTTTATAAACTCATACCAAACACCGAAACCAGGCTGAAGCCCGCGGTGACACAAAAATCAAACTCATTAATTTGGCATCACAAGTTCACATAGTTCACATGGTTCACATAGCTCATATCATTCATATTATGGCCACAACCGGCCCCAGATAATTAAGCACAAAAGTTCTTAACCAAACTAGCATAATGTCCACGCCAATGCTAACTCAAGAAATGCGCCCCTGCTCTATGCCTGAAAATAGTGAGGGGTGAGCTACACAGCCCAGTGAGTGGATAGTCTAAATCGACCATCCATAACATACACTCAAAAATATAGGCAGGTTATTTTAAAAATCTGTAACAGAACATTATGTCAATATACAACAAGATTAAATACAGAAGTCATATAAACAGCCAGATGTACACACCAACATATAACAAACTCAGGTTCTATACAAACTCAGGTTCTATACGAACTCAGGTTCTAGAGTTATACTCTAAACCAACTAAACACATCCATACTTAGTTAACCTAGTTGTCCAGCATATTCAGTAGTGACCAATATGGTCTAACCCGGCTTTGGCCTAAGCACTGGGAGCTGCAAAATCTCGTGCAACACATAAACATGGACAGTGAGTAGAATCAAGAGGTGGCCCCCGCCAGGTCACGACGTGGCACTTTGCTCTAAAACACCCCATAAACACATCGATGGCTTGTGTGTAGATTCAAGAGGTGGCCCCCGCCGGGTCACGGCGTGGCACTTTGCTCTACGACACCCCATATCACAAAAAGAGAGTGATGACATCAAGAGGTGGCCCCTGTCCGACCAAGACATGGCACTTTGCGTCAAAACCCGTTCTCCCAAAAGGTTCCTACTGGACAACAAACACATCTTATATCATATTTCATAAAGGTGGACTCCTAAGTGTCAACTAGACTCTAGGATAGTCATCACAAAAATCATATCGGGCAGGCTGAACATCAACCCCCATCACAATAATCATAGTAGGCAGGCTGAACATCAACCCCCTCACATATCAAATACAGGGCTGAAATTCAAACCCTTAACATATCACATAACGACTACCCCCTTGAGTACACAGTTACACTTAGCCTTAGTCCTAACATCACATAACACATAATATCCGAAATCACATAACCACATAATTTCCAAAAATTACATAACCACATAATGTTCAAAGATCACATAATCCCATAATATTCAAAAATCACATAATTACATAATATTAATAATCACATGATGTAGTGTAGTCCTTAGGTTTCATGCTGATTAGTTCAGTCTTAACCTTGCTATGTTATCACCCAATTTTTCTCAAACAAGGAATACATGCTACACTCATAAAGAAACATAAAATTACAATAAGCATCCATAAAATCAACATAAAATGTAAAACATGTATTCTTACTAACGGGATAAAATCACTGATTTAATACTCAAAATTCATACTAAAAAAATATCTAGATAACAAGAATTTCATACTCAAAATTCAATGATTTAATGCTACCAAAAATTCCCTATAAAAACACCTTAAATTTCATACAAATTTTCGGTTAAATAATCATCAAAATTTCGGTTTTCATAATTAAATCAAAATTTCAGTTTTCATAACAATTATCAAGATTATTTCGGTTTTTAATTAACATCAAAATTCGGTTTTCATAACAACTATCAAGATCATTTCGGTTTACATGGAAATTTTGGTTTTCATGGAGAAATACAATTCGGTTCTCATGAATAACAATGCCCTAAATTCGGTTTTCATACCTTACATACACTTTGCATAATTACGGTTTTAACATGGTAAAATTTCCAAAATTTCCAATCCATTCAATATATCAATTAACACAACTAAGTTGATAGAACTCGATTAAGTCACCCCACTCACCTCTTAACCGTGAACGCAAGGTGAAAATTCTCCAAAAATTGTCTAAAGCCTTGCCACCACCAATGGAAGAAAACGCCACCCAAACCAAAGATGCCGGCCAATGGAAGAAAGGAAGAGGAAGAAAAGATTTTCGCCTCCAAGCCCCCAAGCCGTCGCCCAAGATTTCTTCCAAGCAAAAATATCGCCAACACTCCTACCCTAACCGAAATTACCACTTAAACTTTGGGTTTTTAAATTTTAAACCCATTAAGCAATTAATTCAAATAGGGTTTAACCCATTTAACTAAAATTTCGAATTTTTAAACCCACTAACCCAAAGTTAACTAATTAATTTAATTAACTGACAAATAACCAATCACTTAACCGAAATCCAATAAGGACTTAATTAATATCCACTAAGGATTTAATTAACCAATAAGGTCTAATTAATTAACCAATAAGCTCTAATTAATTAACTTACAACCCATAAATCCTAATTAATTTATCATGAACAACCAATAATAATTTATCATAAATTAACAGCCAATAATCAAACAAATAATCTCTAATTAATTTACAATAAATTAACAACCAAAAATCTCTAGTTAATTAACTATTAACAACCAATACATAGAAAAATATCACAGTCAATAATTTTTGAAAAAATCAAAATAATGCTTACCAGGACTTAAGATCCTTGGATCTTACATCTTGACTACAGAGTTGACTCTAAAGGGAAAGCCTTCAACCTCTGTCTTGATGGTTCCTTCCAGGAACAAGAAGAAGGGGAAGAAGGGCAAAGCCCCTGTCAAGAGTTACAATAAGGCTCTGAAACAAAAGGTTAAGCGGTCGAAGGAATACAGATGTTTCCATTGTGGCCAGCTAGGTCACTGGAAAAAGGAGTGTAAAGCGCTCCAAGGAGACAAGAAGGGAAGCATCGCTTCTGGCTCAGGTATTTTTATGACTGAGGTCATGTTTTCTTCTTCTATTTCATGGGTGTTGGACACTGCATGTGGAGTTCACATTTGTTCAAATGTACAGGAACTCAAGAGAAGAAGACAGGTGGGACAGCATGAGGTAGACCTACGCGTTGGAATCGGGGCACGGGTTGCTGCTGTTGCTGTAGGAGAATATCACATCTCATTACCATCTGGACTTGTATTAGAACTGAACAATTGTTACTTTGTACCAAGCATAACGAAAAATATTATCTCTATTCCTGCTCTTGTCAGGAAAGGGTTTTCCTTTGAATGCAATATTTCAAAGTGTGTTATTTCTTTAGATAATATTGTTTATGCTACTGGATCAATTAACAATGGATTATTCATGTTGGACATGGAATGTTCTATACAAAATATTGATAATAAGAAAGCCAAGTATGCTGATAATAGCACCTTGCTATGGCATAGTCGTTTAAGCCATATTAGCAAGAAACGCATTAAGCGGTTGCATGATCATGGACTGCTGGGATCATTCTCCTATGAGGAGCTTGATACATGCAAAGCTTGTTTAATGGGTAAAATGACGAAGACTCCTTTTCCTAACAAAGGTCAAAGGGCTTCAGGTTTACTTGACCTCATTCACAGTGATGTGTGTGGGCCATTTAGTAAACATGCCAGAGGTGGCTATTCATACTTCATTACCTTTACTGATGATTTCAGTAGATACGGGTATGTCTATCTAATGAGACATAAGAGTGAATCCTTTGACAAGTTCAAAGAGTTCAAAAATGAAGTGCAAAATCAGCTAGGCTGAAATATCAAGGCACTTCGCTCAGATCGAGGTGGAGAATACCTAAGTCGAGAGTTTACTGACTATCTGAAGCAGTGTGGGATTGTCTCACAGCTTACTCCGCCAGGAACACCGCAATGGAATGGTGTGTCCGAGAGGAGGAACAGAACCTTATTGGATATGGTTCGTTCAATGATGAGTCAGGCTACTCTACCTTACTCCTTTTGGGGATTTGCACTGGAAACAGCTGCAAAGGTACTAAACCGAGTGCCATCCAAGGCAGTTTCAAAGACTCCATATGAGTTATGGTATGGGAAACAGCCGAGCTTGACATTTATTAAGATCTGGGGTTGCGAGGCTTATGTCAAAAAGCTCGCCTCTGGGAAACTAGAGAGCAGATCTGAGAAATGCATCTTTGTCGGTTACCCTAAGGAAACTAAGGGTTATTATTTCTACGATCCCAAAGAGAACAAGGTATTTGTTGCTCGGACGGCCATTTTTCTTGAGAAGTAATTTCTTCTGCAAGAGGCCAGTGGGAGAGAAATAAAGCTGGATGAGAATCCAGAGGAAGGACAAAGTAGTCAAGCACAGTTGGATGAGCATGAGCTAGTAGAACAGGTTATTGAACAACCTGAGGCTCAGATATCACGGGAACCGCGAAGATCGGGAAGGATCCGTCGACAGCCTGAGCGCTATGACGGAGTCTACATCATTGATCATGATGAACCCCTCACTTATGCGGATGCGGTCAATGGACCGGAATCAGCGAGATGGCTTGAAGCTATGCGAGCCGAGATGGACTCCATGTCAGATAACCAAGTTTGGGATTTGGTTGATCCGCCTCCGGGAATAATCCCTATAGGCTGTAAATGGATCTTCAAGAAGAAGATTGACATGGATGGTAACGTGGTTACCTATAAAGGCAGGCTAGTTGCGAAAGGTTTCAAACAAATCTATGGGATAGATTATGATGAAACTTTCTCTCCTATAGCCATGTTCAAGTCTATTCGGATCATTCTCGCAATAGCAGCATATTATGATTATGAGATCTGGCAGATGGATGTGAAGACCGCTTTCCTTAATGGAAATATGGATCAGGTTGTGTATATGACACAACCTGAAGGTTTCACTAATCTATCAGATCGTCATAAAATACGCAAGTTAAAGAAGTCCATTTATGGACTTAAGCAAGCATCAAGAAGCTGGAACATTCGTTTTGATGAATCAATCTGTGAATTTGGTTTCATCAAGAATGAAGATGACCTGTGTGTATATAAGAGGTTTAGTGGGAGCGTAATTACATTCCTAGTCCTCTACGTCGATGATATCTTAATCATTGGAAACGATATTCCTGAACTACATGCGGTTAAGGCATGGTTAAGAAAATGTTTCCAGATGAAAGATCTAGGAGAAGCAGCCTATGTATTAGGTGTGAAGATCTACAGAGATAGATCTAAGAGGCTTCTCGGGCTGTGCCAAAGTACTTACATCGATAAAGTTCTGGAGAGATTCCATTTAGAGAATTCTAAAAGAGGATATCTTCCAGTCAGACATGGTCTGAATCTTTCGAAGAGTCAGTGTCCGCAAACACAGACTGAGAAAGATGAAATGGACAAAATGCCTTATGCTTCGGCTATTGGGTCCATTATGTATGCGATGTTGTGTACTCGCCCAGACGTCGCTTACGGGTTAAGCGTGACCAGTCGATTCCAAAGTAATCCAGGTCAGGCACACTGGATTGCAGTCAAGAACATTTTAAAATATCTGCGGAGGACCAAAGATATGTTCTTGGTGTATGGTGGTCAGGAAGAACTCAATATTGAAGGATATATTGACGCTTCGTTCCAATCTGACCAGGATGATTTCCGATCACAATCAGGCTATGTTTTTAGCTTGAATGGAGGTGTGGTGGTGTGGAAAAGTTTCAAACAATTGTTGCTGATTCTACAACAGAAGCCGAGTATGTTGCAGCCTCAGAAGCATCTAAGGAGGCAGTGTGGATTCGTAAGTTCATTCAGGAACTTGGTGTTGTTCCTTCGAGTGCAGATCCTTTGGTTATCTTCTGTGATAACACTGGAGCAATCGCACAAGCAAAGGAACCACGGTCGCACCAGAAGTCCAAGAACATACAGAGACGGTTTCACTTGATCCGGGAGATCATTGATCAAGGCGAGATCAAAATCTGCAAGGTTCATACAGATGACAATCTGGCTGACCCGCTTACAAAGCCTCTGGCGCAGCAGAAGCATGAGAAGCACTGTAATAATATGGGTTTGAGATACCTCAACCATTAGATTAAGTGCAAGTGGGAGATTGTTGGGGTATGCCCTTAAGGCTAATGTTTGAGGCCTTCGGATTATATCAGTATCATGTATAAACTTCATGTTTATAAAGGCAATGGTTGTTGTTCATGTTGTTGCATTATCTGCTATCATATGTATACTTCTGAATAATGTCTCAATGCTGTTCAGCTTGGCTGACATGCAGTTAAGTCCTTAGTCGAGATATCTTGGTGAACATGAGACAGCCTTGATATGATTGAGACTAATATGTGTTCTAATCTTATAGGATGCTTCGAGCATGGAATAAGATGTAGACTCATAGGTACATTGGATGTACTGGACAGACCCTACTAGGATATTCGATTGCTTGTCACAATGTGAATAATCCTTATATGCAACAAGTGGCATATTTCCTCTGACTTGAGATCACTTGTGTTTCTAAATGATGATTGTCATTGTTTTGAGGTAGTTCAATATCATTTGAAACATAATGGTTATAGACTGTCTTGGATAATGATCATGAGTCAGGTTAGGACACTAGTGATAGATATAGGATTGCTGTCTCCTTGATAGGAGTGTGATGTTCTAAAGGGGCCCCCCTGGATGAGATGATTGAGAAAGTGTATGGCCATACCCAGATGACTATGTTCATCTGATCTAATCATGCTCATCATATTGGAGCTACAGGCTTGACACGCTTGTCCAATAAGAACATCAAGTGGCAAAGGAAACATGTATGCCTAGTGAAGTGGATTCACACTTGTGCTGTGGTTTGGGTGTAGTCTTGGAAGACTCTTTCCTTTATATTGGGAGACAGTGATGTGTTGCTAGATACCCCTCACTGATCGTGATAACGTAAGTTATCGTTACCGACATTTAAAGGAAACCCTTAGGGTCGCACAATTTGATGATATGGCTTACTTAAGTCAGATCGTGTGGACTGAATTGTTTGGGTTCAGTTTAAAGGAGTTTAAACTCTGATTGTAAGTGAGATCTGGTCTGATCATGTTTGATTGATTAGGGCTTGAGATCGGTAAGCTTCGATCGAGAGTATTGATGTTAGATCGGTGAGATCAAGAGCATCAAGAGATGAACGGTTAGATCTGGAACCTTAGGGTTTAATATGATCTAGACCAAGTGGCTTGGGTAATTTGGTCCTTGAACCAAACCAAATTGAACCGGCTCATGAGTGAGCGCTTGGTTCAATGGGAGAGTTTTGATGGTTCACTTGGGTGAACGCATGAAACGTAGTGAGTTACTATTTTTGGAAGGCGGTTTCCAAATTGGAAACGCTCCCACGATTGTAACGTCGCTCGCCTCTCTCAATTGCTCTCGTGTGTGGTGAACTTCTTCTTCACCGAAAAGAGGTAGAGAGGTTTCGAGCCCTAGCCGCAAGAGGAACATCTAACCCCTTTCATTCGATCAAGGATTCTTGAAGATCTTTGCTAGCACAAAGATCACCAAGGAGGAGCCATCTCTCTTCTTGTGTGCGGCAACTTTGGAGGAGACCCCTTTCGATCTCTGCTTCCAAGTCGTCACCTTCCTCATGGCACTGGTATGAATCTCATTTGATTTATACAATCTCAAGAGTTGATCATATGTACTTGCATTCGATCTTTTGAAACCCTAGATTCCGCTATAAAATTTATTTGCGCCACCTATTAGGGTTTCGCCCCCCTTGATTTAGGGGACTTTCAACAATCCCACACAAGTCACCTTTAAACTAGAAACAGGAATATCCTTAAGATGGATCTTGATCAGGTCTTGAACTCCTTAGCCGAATGCTTCAAAGATGTCTTCACAGCTCCAAGCTTCTAAGATGTTCACGTCAACGCACCACCAGCAAGGACTCAAGGCACTTTGACGTGGGGAATGGAAGAGGAAGCTCTCGACTGGAAGTGGGGAGATGAAGTCTCGACACTAAACTAAATTACACTAATGCAAACGCTAACACAAGCTGAGGTTTTTTTTCATGAAAGAGTAGACTAAGTGCAAAGTGGAAAATACAAGTGCTTAAAAACCCCTCTCCTCAACGTTACAAAATTCTCAAATCATCATGTGGTCGATAGTTCCTGGGTTTTGAATTTGGAGGGTTAGGATGAAGTGTTGCATCCAGCTTTGTCAATGAGTATGGTGGGCGGTTGAGTGTTGGAGTTATGATCGAAGATGTTTGCTGCGAGGGTGGGAATGTGTAGCAATGACGTCGTGGCTTGGCATGTTGAAGTTTGATTGGAGAAACGTTGCATGCGCCCCTTGGATTGTTGTGTAGAGGTGCTTTGGCTGAGAAGCTTTCGGCTAACTAGTTGCATGCGAATCTTTAGGAGTCGTTGGTGAAGCGGTGTCTTGAAACTCAGCTAAAGGATGCATGCACTTGTTGATTGGATGCGCATGTTGGGGAGCTACGGAGAGGTGCCACACTTGATACCTTGGCTGAGATGGTTTGACTTGATTATGGTGAGGTGGATGGATGTTGACTTTGCATTTGATGTGGCGGTGGTGGGCCTTGTGGATCTTGCTTGTGGATCACCCTTGACGCATGTTTGGAGGTGGGCTAGCGTTGTTTGGGAATATTGATGGGTCTTTGCTTAAGCTTGATGAGTTGGTGGTTGACCTTGACTTGAGTTGATGTTGCAGCAGTTGACTTTGACTTGAGGGTGGATGTTGAGGATTAAGGGTGCCTTGTAGTGCAATTACAGGTGCAAATATAACCCTAGGCTAGAAACACCCTACTACATAATCTAGGAAAGTAAAATTACTTAAAAGAAAATAAAAACCCTAGGCTAATCCTAGTCTAGAACTTGAAAGCAAACAACAAGAGTTTAGACAAAGAAAAGTGCAAATGCATTTAAAAGAAATTAAACTTGATATCCAAATCTAATTGGTGGCTTCTTGATGCGTTTAGACCGTCGTAGAGCTTTGGATGCCCCTGCATCAGTTTTCCCGGGGTTGAGAGAATTCTCCTCCGGAGAATTTAACTTGTAAGACTGTAGCATATCTGGGATGAGAATCAGTACTTCTTCCTCAGGTATCCAACTTTCTATGTGATCCGTCCATTGTATCAGGTAGTAGTTCTTTGTTCCTTGCCTTGTAAAACGTTGTTGTTCCTCCATAATGGTGCTGACTTCCTTGCTTGCCTTAGGTGCTTCAATTGGCAGTGGTTCCTTGTAGAGCGTGAGGTCTTCCACATTCACCGTGGGGTGAATATCCATGGCTGCTGGTAGGTCCAATACATATGCGTTGTGATTGACCTTCTTCTTGATTCTAAATGGCCCCATGCCTCTTGCTTGTAGTTTATTATTCCCTCCTTGGAGTCTCTCTTTCCTGTTTCTGCAAATAACCAGATCCCCTTCCTTGAAAGATACATGCCTCCTATGTTCATTAGCAGCATTTTGATATTTCAAGGTGGTATTAGCTATATGGTCCTTGACTTCGTTATGAATTTTCAAAATATGCTGGGCAAAAGTCAAAGCAGATTGTGAAGTTTTGAAGGGAGTGGGGAGTGGAGCCAGATCAATGGGTTTCCTAGGTTGGTACCCTATGTTGATTTGAAAAGGGCTAAGCCCAGTGGTTCGGTTAACAGCGCTGTTGAAGGCAAACACAATAGTAGGTAATAGTTTATCCCACTTTCCAGGGTGCTCTCCCACAAGACATCTAAGAATATTACCAAGGGACCTATTGACCACCTCAGTTTGCCCGTCAGACTGAGGGTGGTAAGCAGTAGAAAAATTCAATTAAGTTCCAAGTAATTTCCAAAGTGTCCTCCAAAAATGACTAACAAATTTAGTATCCCTATCAGAAACAATGGTGAGAGGTAACCCATGCAGACGAACCACATCCCTAAAGAAAAGTCTAGCAACATGTGAAGCATCAGAAGTCTTACTATAAGGGGTAAAGTGTGCCATTTTTGAAAACCGATCTACTAGAATCATGATGGGAACTAGTGCGTGGCAATCCTATCACAAAGTCCATGCTCACATCCTGCCATGGCCCCTCTGGTATGGGTAAAGGTGTGTAGAGACCTGTATTATGCTTCTAAGTCTTAGAAATTTGACAAGTCATGCAATGCTCGACCACTCTAGCTACATCCTTTCCTAAAGTGGGCCAATAGAATCTTTCCTAAACTAGGATCTGTGTCTTGTTCCTCCCATGATGCCCTGCCGCTCCTCCTCCATGTATCTCCCAAGCTAAGAACTCTCGTAAGGATGTCCTAGGTATGCACAACCTATTCCCTTTAAAAAGATAATTATCCTTGATAAAGAATTCAGCATGGGTATGAGGGTTGGCTTCCAATTCTTTGTAAATATTACTAAAATCAGGACAAACAGAATATTCATCTTTTAATCTTTCAAATCCACCTATAGTCACCCGCAGAGTATTCAACAATAGAGTTCTCCTACTAAGGGCATCAGCTACCTTGTTTTGAGTACCAGACTTATGTTTTAACACAAAGGTATATTGCTGTAAGAATTCCACCCACCTAGCATGCCTAGGGTTGAGTTTGGTTTGACTATTCAAATAGACTAAGGCTTGGTGATCACTATTCAAAATGAATTCTTTATGAATGAGATAATGCCTCCAGTGTTTTAATGATTGAATTACAGTATAGAATTCTTTGTGATAAGTTGAATAACTTTGCCTCACATCATTTAATTTCTCACTGAAGAATGCTATAGGGTGACCCTCTTGACTCAAAGTACCTCCTATCCCAACCCTCACATCATTTGCTTTCTCTAATTAGCCCTTTACCTAACAATTCATCCACTTGTCTCCAGAGCTCAGCATGCTCCGTGGGGCTCATGCGATAGTGAGGTAGATGTGGAAGGGTGGCCCCTGGGACCAAGTCAATGGCATGCTGAATGCCACGCTCAGGTGGGAGCTCTTCAGGGAGCTCTTCAGGGGTGATTTCCTTGAACCCCTCCAACAATCTACCCACTTCAGGAGGTATTTCACTCACTGAAGTGTTCTCAACTGGCTTAATAACTAACGTGAAGATTTGATTCAGCTCTTGTGCTTCTTTTAAGAAAGATTGAGTCCTTAGCAAAGTAATGGCTTTGGGTGCTTCAATGGTTTTTCCCTTAGTGTGTGAGGCCCTCAACTCTCGGGATAGGCTGGGAACTAGAGTGATCTTCCTCCCGTTATGCATGAAGGTGTACGTATTATTCCTACCATAATGGATTACATCTAGGTCATACAGCCATGGTCTTCCTAGTAGGACATCAGCTACATCCATTTGAGTAACATCACACTAGATCTTCCCTTGGAATGATGCCAAGTGTAAAGGTACAACACATCTATGGGTAATGGGTATGCTAGTGTGATTTACCCAGGAAATGCTATATGGTTTAGGATGATCTTCTAAATTTACCCCAAACTTAGTGACAGCTCCTTTAGCTATGACATTTAAACTACTTCCACTATCTACTACAATTTTGCATACCTTACCATGACACTTGGTGTAAGTATAGAATAGACTGGTTCTCCTCCAATCCTCAGGTTGGGTATCTTTAAGGAGGGTGCACCTCACTATTCCCACTATGGCATCACTAGGATCCTCCTCACTGTTATACTCACTATTGTACCCAGGGGTGTAAACTTCATCACCTAGATCTTCGGGCTCCTGCTCTACTGGGTCCTCGGCTATCAGTAATGCTGCCTTCCTACAATCTTTGGCTAAGTGGCCTGGTTGAGAACATTTAATGCAGGTGACTCTAGTAGAGGTTTGGGCAGCCCTAGTAGGGTTAGGAACACTAGGGGCCTGGGTAGTCCTAACGTGGTTTGGTGTACTAGGGAGGGGTGCCCTAGGGTAAGGTGCATCAGACTGAGGTACATTGGGATGAGATGCCCTAGGAGAGATGGTTTTAGATGGTGCAATTCCCGTTGAGTTCTGACTTCTATGAATACTTGGAGTGTACCTATACTGCAATAATTCATATTCTATCTCAGTGGCAATTTGGGACAGTTCTTGGAGACTATCAGTGGGTCGAGCGATGAGATTTCTTCTTATTTCAGGCCTTAACCCAGTTTTGTACCTATCGATGGTCACCCATGGTTCTTCATCTATACCACACTTAATTAGTAGATTTTCAAACTTGTTGGTGTACTCCCTGACTATGTCATTACCTTGGGTTAACCTAGTCAGCAGATTATAGGTTCGCTGCCTATAGTGTGGGGAAACATATTTCTCTCCTAAACGCTGCTTCATCATTGTCCAATCGGTGATGGGTGTTAATCCTCTCCTCTCAAGCTGTTTCTCTAGGCTGGTCTAGTATATCAAAGCAGTCCCTCTAAATAGGAATCGGGCATACTTCACATTACTCCTTTCAGGTATGGCTTGACATTCAAAATACTGCTCAACAAGGGTTTCCCATTCTTGGTACCCCTGTGTATCAACATTCCCATCAAACAAGGGTGGGTTCATTCTTAAATTTTTAAAAATATCTTCCTCCACCCGCCCCCTACAAAGTTCATTCAGATTAGGTTGATTAGGGGCTGGGACTCTATGGTGATGGTAAGGTTCATTCAGACTATTAGGGGTTGGGACTCTAGGGTGATGGTAAGGTCCATTCAGATTATGTTCATTTGGGACTCTAGGGTGATGGTAAGGTTCATTCAGATTATGTTCATTAGGGGTTGGGACTCTAGGGTGATGGTAAGGTCCATTCAGATTATGTTCATTTGGGACTCTAGGGTGATGGTAAGGTTCATTCAGATTATGTTCGTTAAGGGTTGGGACTCTAGGGTGATGGTAAGGTTTATGCTGGGTTTCAGTCCTACCTAATCTTGGTTCGGTTTAACTAGGCCCCTCTCCCCAAGAATTTTTGAGAGTTCTCCTAGGAGATTGGTGATATGGCTGTTCAGAGTTTAGGATAGGATTATGTTGACTCACAATTTGACCCAGAGTTTGTGTCTGTTGATTTAGAATTTGACCCATACGGATCATATTTTGCTCTTCCATTTTATCCATACGACTCATAAATAGTTCAATTAGTTTTGCCATATTATCAGTAGAAGTTCCTTCCCCCTCAATGGTATCCTGTCCAGCCCTAGCTCTCATATTCACCATTTTAAAGAAACAAAACTCAATTAATAAATAGACTTATGACAAAAACCGGGTAATGAACAGTATCCAGGGAAATTCTACTACCCTTACTCATGTTCCTTCCTCCGCTAAGCAATTGTGTCGCTGAGTAGCTATTGGCCGTGGGCTTAAGCTGGTAAGACGGGGAGGTTATCAATTGTATTAGATAACTCCCAGCTTATCACAGACGCAATCACAAACTACCACGGTAAGCTACAGTGGCCAATTTCGATTTTATAGCAATATTTAGATTTTGGCTCTTAACCTCAATAAAGTTGGCAACAATTGATTGATTGCAACTTAGGTGAGCTGAACACCAGCAGGGGGATCAGCAACTTCTCTATGGTTTAGAGAATCACTAACCTCCTTGATTACCAAACAAAATTCAGACGGGCAATAAGGAACAGTAGAGCAATTTACCAGTTTTGTTGATGCAAGTTTCAGTTGCTACAATTACTTGTCGCCACCAGGACTTGATGCAACGAGGGGTGCTGAATACTATCTATTAGTCAGATAGTTCAGTACCCACTTGGTTCAAGAAAGCAAGTAGCAGTCAAAGGGTATAAACGCAGCAAGCAAAATCAAGAATGGTGGCAGTAAGCTACAGTTGCAATGTTCAGTTATTCAGCAAAGGATTTGCTGCGCTGGACTTGCTTAGCTTGACACCCTGAAGTCTATCTATTAGTTAGACAGCTCAAGGAAACTTTCGAATCAGAAAATCCAGGTAGAATCCCAAGCAAAATACAACAAAGTTCAGCAGCAAAATCGGGCAAACAGATTTTCGAAATTCAGCAAACAAGGTTCAGAGACTCTCGGCAGAAATAAATTCAGCGTGGTCAGCAGCAATGATATCTGTTGCGACCAAACTTATGTGACTAGAGGACCTCAGATCTATCTATTGATTAGATAGCTTGTGGAGTCTGTTAGCTTAGCACTTTCAAACGAAATTAAAGAACAAAACGTAACGGTAGAGTCCAGCAAACAGATTTCAGCAAACAGATATTTTAGGAAGCAAAGATCAAGCGCAAGAGTTCAGCAAGGTGTCAAAACAGATTTTGTAAACTTGAAAGCTTAAACACAGCAAGTTTTCAGAGACAGAGTCACGGCAGAACAAATCAGCAAGCAGAATTTCAGCACAGTATATCAGAATATAGTGAGAATGCAATGAAACCAGAATAAGGTTTTGCCAAATCAGTTCCGAGCAGGACATGCAAACAGAACTCAGCAGAAATCACGGAGGACAAAAACTTTGGAACAGGGAATTTTAGAAACAAAAATTTTCAGCAAATAAAGAACACGTAAATTTTTCTTGCGCAAACAACAAGAGCACCTTATGGCAGCTTTGATACCACTGAAGAAGGGCGGAACTCCCAACGATCGAACCTAAGGTATGTAGCTCTAAGGGAAGGGTTTAAGCATGCGCAATAGAAGGGTTTTGAGATGGCAAACAGCAGGACAATAAAACAAGAATAACACGAAGCACAATCAACAAGGAAACTATCATGCAACCTTAGAGAGTTTATACTACTCGGTGAAGAATGTACCTGCGGCCCCCTTTAGGGAAGGGGGCCAAGACCCCTTTCTTTGAATAAAGGGAAGGGGGCCAAGACCCCTTTCTTTGAATCCCCCTGCTCCCGCTGCTTCTGACTTTGGGCGACGAGGCTATAAAATGGGAGATTAAATGGCCTTACAGAGTTAAGGTGCAAGGGGAGGGAGTATACAATCCCACAAAAGTCCCCTTTAAACTAGAAACAGGAATATCCTTAAGATGGATCTTGATCAGGTCTTGAACTCCTTAGCCGAATGCTTCAAAGATGTCTTCACAGCTCCAAGCTTTTAAGATGTTCACGTCAACGCACCACCAGGAAGGACTCAAGGCACTTTGACGTGGGGAATGGAAGAGGAAGCTGTCGGCTGGAAGTGGGGAGATGAAGTCTCGACACTAAACTAAATTACACTAATGCAAACGCTAACACAAGCTGAGGTTTTTTTCATGAAAGAGTAGACTAAGTGCAAAGTGGAAAATACAAGGGCTTAAAAACCCCTCTCCTCAACGTTACAAAATTCTCAAATCATCATGTGGTCGATAGTTCCTGGGTTTTGAATTTGGAGGGTTAGGATGAAGTGTTGCGTCCAGCTTTGTCATTGGGTATGGTGGGCGGTTGAGTGTTGGAGTTATGATCTAAGATGTTTGTTGCGAGGGTGGGAATGTGCAGCATTGATGTCGTGGCTTGGCATGCTGAAGTTTGATTGGAGAAACGTTGCATGCGCCCCTTGTATTGTTGTGTAGAGGTGCATTGGCTAAGAAGCTTTTGGCTAACTAGTTGCATGCGAATCTTTAGGAGCCGTTGGTGAAGCGGTGTCTTCAAACTCTGAAGGTCAAACCCTAGTTCACATGCGCATCTAGGAGATCTTGCATAGGCGAAAAACTAGGTTTGATAGGATCGAGAGGCAAGATAATATGAGCAACCATAAAAAATGCGTTACCATTGCCATTGATCGAGTGGCGACTTGGAAGAAGAAAGGGCGAGCGGCTCTTCTCCAAAGGAAATCGCACACAAGAAGATGATGACTTCTTCCTTGTATTCCTTGTGCTAGCAAAGATCCAAGGAGTCCTAGATCGTGTTTGAGGAGATGTCTTTCTCCCTTTTGCTGGCCGAACTTCCTCATGTCGTGAAGATCATCTACACGAGAGGAGAGGGGGCGAGAGAGAGATAGGCGTTCGAACGTGGGGGCGTTTTCTCAAAGAAAACGGCTTCCAAAAATAGTAAGTCCATAACCCCATGTTTAACTCCACTTGAAGCCATCGATAACTCCTCTCTCAATTGAACCATGCGTTCACCAAGTGAACCGGTTCAATTCTTTTTGGTTCAAAGACCAAATCGAACCCACCATGGTCTTGATCTCTTTAAACCAAATGGTTCAAGATCTAACCACACATCTCTCGACCCTCTTGATCTCTATGATCAAGCATCAATTCTCTCGATCGAAGCTTACCGATCTCAAGCCCTAATCAATCAAACATGATCAGACCAGATCTCACTTCCAATCAGAGTTTAAATTCCTTTAAACTGAACCAGAACAATTCAGTCCACACGATCTGACACAAGTAAGCCATATCATCAAATTGTGCGACCCTAAGGGTTTCCTTCAATGTCGGTAACGATAACTTACGTTATCACGATCAGAGAGGGGTATCTAGCAACACATCACTGTCTCCCGATATGAAGGAAAGAGTCTTCCAAGACTACACCCAAACCATAGCACAAGTGTGAATCCAATTCACTCGGCATACATGTTCCCTTTGCCACTGGACGTTCTTATTGGACAAGCCTGTCAAGCCTGTAATTCCAACATGATGAGAATGGTTAGATCAGATGAACATAGTCATCTGGGTATGGTCATACACTTTCTCAACCATCTCATCCAGGGGGCCCTTTAGAACATCACACTCCAACTAGGAGAGGCAATCCTATATCTATCACCAGTGTCCTAACATGAGTCATGCCCACCATCCAAGATAATCCTTAACCATTATCTTTCAAATGATATTGAACTACCTCAAAACAATGCCAATCATCATTTAGAAACACAAGTGATCTCAAGTCAGAGGGAGTATACCACTTGCTTGCTTATAAGGATTTATTCACATTGTGACAAACAATTGAATATCCTAAGTAGGGTCAGTCCAGTACATCCAATGCACCTATGCATCTAAATCTTATTCCATGCTCGAAGCATCCTATAAGATTAGAACACATATTAGTCTCAATCATATCAAGGCTGTCTCATGTTCACCAAGATATCTCGACTAAGGACAATACTGCATGTCAGCCAAGCTGAAACACCAATGAGACATTATTCAGAAGTATACATACAGCAGCAGATAATGCAACAATCTGAATAACAACAATTGCCTTTATAAACATATACATAGTTTATACATGATACAGATAACAGCCCAAGGCCTCAAACATTAGCCTTAAGGGCATACCCAACAATCTCCCACTTGCACTTAAACTAATGGTTGAGAAATCTCAAACCCATATTATTACAGTGCTTTTCATGCTTCCGCTGCGCCAGAGGCTTTGTAAGCGGGTCAGCTAGATTGTCATCTGTATGTACCTTGCAGATCTTGATCTCTCCTCGATCTATGATCTCACGGATCAAATGAAACCTTCTCTGTATGTGCTTGGACTTCTGGTGTGACCGTGGTTCCTTTGCTTGTGCAATCGCTCCAGTGTTATCACAGAAGATAACCAGTGGATCTGCACTCGAAGGAACAACACCAAGTTCTTGAATGAACTTACGAATCCACACTGCCTCCTTTGATGCTTCTGAGGCTGCAACATACTCGGCTTCTGTTGTGGAATCAGCAACAATTGATTGTTTGAAACTCTTCCACACCACTGCTCCTCCATTCAAGCTAAAAACGTAGCCTGATTGCGATCGGAAATCATCTTGTTCAGATTGGAACGAAGCGTCAGTATATCCTTCAATACTGAGTTCTTCCTGACCTCCATAAATCAAGAACATATCTTTGGTTCTTCGAAGATATTTCAAAATGTTCTTGACTGCAATCCAGTGTGCCTTCCCTGGATTACTTTGGAACCGACTGGTCACGCTTAACCCGTAAGCGACGTCTGGGCGAGTACACAACATCGCATACATGATGGACCCAATAGCCGAAGCATAAGGCATATTGTCCATCTCATCTTTCTCAGACTGTGTTTGAGGACACTGGCTCTTTGAAAGATTCAGACCATGTCTGACTGGAAGATATCCTCTTTTAGAATTTTATAAATGAAATCTCTCCAGGACCTTATCGATGTAAGTACTCTGGCACAGCCCGAGAAGCCTATTAGATCTATCTCTATAGATCTTCACACCTAGTACATAGGCTGCTTCTCCTAAATCTTTCATCTGGAAACATTTTCTTAACCATGCTTTGACTGCATGCAGTTCAGGAATATCGTTTCCAATGATCAAGATATCATCGACGTAGAGGACTAAGAAAGTAATCACGCTCCCACTAAACCTTTTATATACACACGGGTCATCTTCATTTTTGATGAAACCAAATTCACAGACTGATTCATCAAAACGAATATTCCAGCTTCTTGATGCTTGTTTAAGTCCATAAATGGACTTCTTTAATTTGCATATTTTATGACGTTCTGATGGATTGATGAAACCTTCAGGCTGTGTCATATACACATCCTCTTCTAGTTTTCCATTAAGGAAAGCGGTCTTCACATCCATTTGCCAGATCTCATAATCATAATATGCTGCTATCGCGAGAATAATCCGAATGGATTTAAACATGGCTACAGGAGAGAAAGTTTCATCATAATCTATCCCGTAGATTTGTTTGAAACCTTTCGCAACTAGCCTGCCCTTATAGGTAACTACGTTACCATCCATGTCTTTCTTCTTCTTGAAGATCCACTTACAGCCTATAGGGATTACTCCCGGAGGTGGATCAACCAAATCCCAGACTTGGTTGTCGGACATGGAGTCCATCTCGGCTCGCATAGCTTCAAGCCATCTTGCTGATTCCGGTCCACTGACCGCATCCGCATAAGTAAGGGGTTCATCATTAATGATGTAGATTCCGTTATAGCGCTCAGGCTGATGATGAATCCTTCCCGATCTATGTGGTTCCCGTGATATCTGAGCCTCAGGTTGAACATTAACCTGTTCTATTTGCTCAGGCTCATCCAACTGAGCTTGACTACTTTGTCCCTCTTTTGGATTTTCATCCAGCTTTATTTCTCTCCCACTGGCCTCTTGCAGAAGAAATTCCTTCTCAAGAAAAATAGCCGTTCGAGCAACAAATACTTTGTTCTCTTTGGGATAGTAGAAATAATAACCCTTAGTTTCTTTAGGGTAACCGACAAAGATACATTTATCTGATCTGCTCTCCAGTTTCCCAGAGGCGAGCTTTTTGACATAAGCCTCGCAACCCCAGATTTTGATAAATGTCAAGCTCGGCTGTTTCCCATACCATAACTCATATGGTGTCTTTGAAACGGCCTTGGATGGCACTCGGTTTAGCACCTTTACAGCTGTTTCCAGTGCAAATCCCCAAAAGGAGTAAGGTAGAGTAGCCTGACTCATCATAGAACGAACCATATCCAATAAGGTTCTATTTCTCCTCTCGGACACACCATTCCATTGTGGTGTTCCTGGCGGAGTGAGCTGTGAGATGATCCCACACTCCTTCAGATAGTCAGTAAACTCATGACTCAAGTATTCGCCACCTCGATCTGAACGAAGTGCCTTGATATTTCGGCCTAACTGATTTTGTACTTCATTTTTGAATTATTTGAACTTGTCAAAAGATTCACTCTTATGTCTCATTAGATAGACATAACCATACCTACTGAAATCATCAGTAAAAGTAATGAAGTATAAATAGCCACCTCTGGCATGTTTACTAAAAGGCCCACACACATCACTGTGAATAAGGTCAAGTAAACCTGAAGCCCTTTTACCTTTATTAGTAAAAGGAGTCTTCATCATTTTACCCATTAAACAAGCTTTGCATGTATCAAGCTCCTCATAGGAGAATGATCCCAGCAGTCCATGATCATGCAACCGCTTAATGCGCTTCTTGTTAATATGGCCTAAACGACTATGCCATAACAAGGTGCTGTCATCAGCATACTTGGCTTTCTTGTTATCAATTTGTTGTACAGAACATTCCATGTCCAACATGTATAACCCATTGTTAATCGACCCAGTTGCATAAACAATATTATCATATGAAATACAATACTGTGAAGTTTTGCATTCAAAAGAAAAACCTTTCCTGACAAGAGCAGGAATAGAGATAATATTCTTAGTTATGCTTGGCACAAAATAAGAATTGTCAAGTTCTAATACAAAACCAGATGGTAAAGAGATGTTATATTGTCCTACAGCAACAGCAGCAACCCGTGCTCTGTTTCCAACTCGTAGGTCCACCTCATGCTGTCCCACCTGTCTTCTTCTCTTGAGTTCCTGCATATTTGAACAAATGTGAACTCCACATGCAGTGTCCAACACCCAGGAAATCGAAGATGCTACCATGACTTCAGTCACTTAAATACCTGAGCCAGAAGTGAAAGGCTTGCTTCCCTTCTTCTCTCCTTGGAGCCCTTTACAGTCCTTCTTCCAGTGACCCAGCTGGCCACAATGGAAGCATCTGTTGTCCTTTGACCGCTTCAACTTTTGTTTCAAAGCCTTGTTGTAGCTCTTGATAGGGGTTTTGCCCTTCTTCCCCTTCCTCTTGTTCCGTGAAGGAACCATCAAGACAGAGGATGAAGGCTTTCCCTTCTCAAGAGTCTGCTCTGTGGTGCAGAGCATGTTCAGTAACTCTGCCGGAGTACAGTCGATTTTGTTCATATTAAAATTAATAATGAACGAATCGAAAGAAGCCGGGAGAGACTGCAAGATAATGTCAACAACAAGTTCTGAATTGATGGTATGACCCAGTTTCTCTAGAGCCTCCTTGTACCCAATCATCTTGAGTACGTGAGCTCCCACTGGACTCCCTTCAGTCAGTTTGCTATGAAAGAAAAGTTTTGTCAAGTTATAGCGTTCAGTCCTTGCCTGTGCAGCATACAACATCTTGAGATTTGCTATAATATCAATAGCAGACAAATCCTCATGCTGACGCTGTAGCTCGGGCGTCATTGACGCAAGCATAAGGCAAGCGACATCAGTACTATCACTGACGTGCTTCTCATAAGCATCCCGAACCGCCCTTGCGGCGTTCGCAGCGGGTTGAGCCGGTATTGCCGACTCAAGGACATACAGCTTCCTCTCAGCTTTAAGCACAATCTTAAGCTGTCTGTACCAGTCTGAGAAGTTTGGCCCAGCAAACTTCTCCTTTTCCAATATGGATCGCAAATTGAGCCCTGTGGTGTTCGTTGCTACAGGAATCTACAACATGGCAAGAACAACAAGGTCAGTATCCATGTTAGAATCATTCCAGGACTTAAGAGTGATTCTTTTCTCACTATTTTGTCTGACTGAAAAATCCAATAAAACAGCCCGAAAGAGTGAAACTCTTTTAGTGAGATGGGATCCAGATTTCATACTTGATCTCCGCGTCCCGCTCAGGCGAGATAAGATGCACAGAGAGTTCAAGCACTAGTCACTGGTAGGCTATCCATGCCAATCGCCAACCCGTGCGATTCCCCTTCATCTAGGCAATCCAGAAGACCGTGCCAACTGAGTTGGTACAACACAGTCTCTGATTCTCAGATGGCTGCCTCCATACAGCTATCCTATGCTCAATATGTAGCCTATATGGTCAAGCTGACCTGACCTACTCCCTGGACCATCACATGCTATGCTGAGCAACGAGAAGAGATAAATCCCTTCTCTGTAGCATGTAGATGTAATCGCACACCGTCTGAAGATAGCTGGGCGTGCCCACTGAGTGGGTACAACACGGCCCCAACGATAGTCAAAACAGTGAGGTTTCGCGTCAGAAGGCAATCAAGCTTGATATGGTCGTTGGATTTTAACGGTCCTTTTATCTTCTTACTATCATGCAAATTCTATAGTGATAGCAGAAGAATATAAACATTCATGTGCTAATATTACTTAAAACAATAAGTAGAAAGCACAATTATCTTATGTGGTAAATGCCCATAAAAGCCTAAGTAAAACCCTAGTTTTACAAAAGTCTTTACGTGAGCTCTTTATGGGTCTTTTACATTTCATCTGGCCCAGCTCGTGCCAAAACGCCCTGCAGGCAGTATGCACCTGTTCTAGAGTCGAACTCTAGACCTCCACCTGGTGAAGCCACTAACTGCAAGCGCCTCTGCCATGTGTGCTCATGTGCTCATGTCTGATCAAATTACATTTTAATCTATCTAGACATGGTTTGACTCGCAGGTCAAATATACATTTTCATAAATTAAAGTGTGATTCGCAGATCACAGTAAAATTTATAAATTAATTCCAGGCACGCAGGCCCCAGCACAGCACACCAAAAATAAGGGCAGCCCACATAAGATTAAATAAACACCCAATGAACATGTCAAACATGCATACATGTGATCCAAACAGAAAATAAAATTTTTGAAATACCCATGGCATCAATTTTATTTCCTTATGTGCCCTACTACCTTACAACGGTCCATTAACAGGCATCCACTCATCAGACCAAGTCAGACCCACTGCCCTTGCATGCACCCAGTCATAACTGACTTGCGTCGACCTGATGGTCAACTATGCATGCCTTAAGGGCTGAACGTCCCACATGATTTCTGGCAAGCGGGTGTGACCCCGGGCCTAAATCATGATCGTTCACTAGGCGCCTCAATCAGACATCGCTACACGCCCTTCTGCAGTCGACCTATAGCCACCTGTTATGCTTGCGCACAGGTGCTATCTGGTCGACCCATCTAGGCTGTCAGATGGTCTGATTAGGCTGTTGGGTCCAGACTTGACTAACGACTTCAACCCTGTTAACCCGTCTAAGAGTTTAAAGCAGGCGCTTAGATAGATCTAAATGAGGGGGCGCGCATGATAATATTTTGGTTGAAAACTATCATGAAGAGCGCAAACAAACATTACATGCGCAAGCTTACACCTAACATATAGCATGTATTTTTGCATGACATCATGAAGATCTATCCAACGCATAAAACAAACATGGTTCACAACAAGATGGCGATCATATATATCAAGCCAAAAACCATGCTCTGATACCAGTTGAAGGTCAAACCCTAGTTCACATGCACATCTAGGAGATCTTGCATAGGCGAAAAACTAGGTTTGATAGGATCGAGAGGCAAGATAATATGAGCAACCATAAAAAATGCGTTACCATTGCCATTGATCGAGTGGCGACTTGGAAGAAGAAAGGGCGAGCGGCTCTTCTCCAAAGGAAATCGCACACAAGAAGATGATGACTTCTTCCTTGTATTCCTTGTGCTAGCAAAGATCCAAGGAGTCCTAGATCGTGTTTGAGGAGATGTCTTTCTCCCTTTTGCTGGCCGAACTTCCTCATGTCGTGAAGATCATCTACACGAGAGGAGAGGGGGCGAGAGAGAGATAGGCGTTCGAACGTGGGGGCGTTTTCTCAAAGAAAATGGCTTCCAAAAATAGTAAGTCCATAACCCCATGTTTAACTCCACTTGAAGCCATCGATAACTCCTCTCTCAATTGAACCATGCGTTCACCAAGTGAACCGGTTCAATTCTTTTTGGTTCAAAGACCAAATCGAACCCACCATGGTCTTGATCTCTTTAAACCAAATGGTTCAAGATCTAACCACACATCTCTCGACCCTCTTGATCTCTATGATCAAGCATCAATTCTCTTGATCGAAGCTTACCGATCTCAAGCCCTAATCAATCAAACATGATCAGACCAGATCTCACTTCCAATCAGAGTTTAAATTCCTTTAAACTGAACCAGAACAATTCAGTCCACACGATCTGACACAAGTAAGCCATATCATCAAATTGTGCGACCCTAAGGGTTTCCTTCAATGTTGGTAACGATAACTTACGTTATCACGATCAGAGAGGGGTATCTAGCAACACATCACTGTCTCCCGATATGAAGGAAAGAGTCTTCCAAGACTACACCCAAACCATAGCACAAGTGTGAATCCAATTCACTCGGCATACATGTTCCCTTTGCCACTGGACGTTCTTATTGGACAAGCCTGTCAAGCCTGTAATTCCAACATGATGAGAATGGTTAGATCAGATGAACATAGTCATCTGGGTATGGCCATACACTTTCTCAACCATCTCATCCAGGGGGCCCTTTAGAACATCACACTCCAACTAGGAGAGGCAATCCTATATCTATCACCAGTGTCCTAACATGAGTCATGCCCACCATCCAAGATAATCCTTAACCATTATCTTTCAAATGATATTGAACTACCTCAAAACAATGCCAATCATCATTTAGAAACACAAGTGATCTCAAGTCAGAGGGAGTATACCACTTGCTTGCTTATAAGGATTTATTCACATTGTGACAAACAATTGAATATCCTAAGTAGGGTCAGTCTAGTACATCCAATGCACCTATGCGTCTAAATCTTATTCCATGCTCGAAGCATCCTATAAGATTAGAACACATATTAGTCTCAATCATATCAAGGCTGTCTCATGTTCACCAAGATATCTCGACTAAGGACAATACTGCATGTCAGCCAAGCTGAAACACCAATGAGACATTATTCAGAAGTATACATACAGCAGCAGATAATGCAACAATCTGAATAACAACAATTGCCTTTATAAACATATACATAGTTTATACATGATACTGATAACAGCCCAAGGCCTCAAACATTAGCCTTAAGGGCATACCCCAACAAACTCAGCTGAAGGGTGCATGCACTTGTTGATTGGATGCGCATGTTGGGGAGCTGCGGAGAGGTGCCACGCTTGATACCTTGGCTGAGATGGTTTGACTTGATTATGGTGAGGTGGATGGATGTTGACTTTGCATTTGATGTGGCAGTGGTGTGCCTTGTGGATCTTGCTTGTGGATCACCCTTGACGCATGTATGGAGGTGGGCTGGCGTTGTTTGGGAATATTGATGGGTCTTTGCTTGAGATTGATGAGTTGGTGGTTGACCTTGACTTGAGTTGATGTTGTAGCAGTTGACTTTGACTTGAGGGTGGATGTTGAGGATTAAGGGTGCCTTGTAGTGCAATTACAGGTGCAAATATAACCCTAGGCTAGAAACACCCTACTACATAATCTAGGAAAGTAAAATTACTTAAAAGAAAATAAAAACCCTAGGCTAATCCTAGTCTAGAACTTGAAAACAAACAACAAGAGTTCAGACAAAGAAAAGTGCAAATGCGTTTAAAAGAAATTAAACTTCATATCCAAATTTGATTGGTGGCTTCTTGATGCGTTTATACCGTCGTAGAGCTTTGGATGCCCCTGCATCAGTTTTGCTCAAGGAATACCTGTCTAATCGCGTTTCTCATCGGTTTTTCATGGATTTCTGCGTTCGCGCGCATTTCACTTCCCTCGCCTCAAGACCCTCTCTCGCTTTCCGGATCATCTTCTAGTTCCCCCTAGAGTACGGAATTAAGGCCCCACAATCACTGCGTCAAATTTTGGTATCAAAGGGAGGTTGGAGCTAACTCTTGTCTAGCTCCGCTGATCTCTTCATTGCATCTCATTCGGCTTCTTCGGCTTTGTTTTCCGCATACATACGCATTTTGACATTTATGACCACAAGATCCAAAACTTCCTATCAAAACCCTCCACCCCAAATGCCCGTTTCGACTAAAGAGAGTCCTCTTCCTAGCATAGAGTCGGTCGACGTGCTGTCCACACGCATGGAAGCAATGGAGGCCATGTTTCAGCGTCTAATGTCGTCGGTCCAACACCTCATGGACCAAGTAGTGGAACTCCAGTCTAAACCCACCGAGGGCCAGCCCTTGTTTAGTGTTCCCCCTCTGTTGGCCCCACTAAGCCCCGGCCACCGAGTCTCCCCATTTCGACCCTTTTGCCGATGAGTCCGCGTGGGCTGAGGAGGCCCCTCCCCCGCGTCGCCCACTTCTGCGCAGCCGCGAGGACGACGAAGTCCACCGGCTTACGCGCATCGACCCACCAATTTTCAATGGTAGTCTCGACCCCCGCGTGTTCCTTGATTGGGCTGCGGCTGTCGACAACTACTTCGAATGGAGCGCTATGTCCGAACACCTTAAAGTCAGCTACGCATGTCTCCTACTAACTGGCCCCGCTTGGTTATATTGGACGAACGTAGAGCATCAACTTGTCGATCAACATCTTCCCCCCATCACTCGGTGGGAGGAGATGTGCTATATGCTTAGGGAGAAGTACGTCCCACCTACGTATAGGCAGCAGCTCCTCGACTCCTATTGTGCCATCTTGCAAGGATCCGACTCCGTCGATGAGTACCACACTCGCTTCGACGAGCTCGGCATCCGGTGCAACCTAAAGCGCGGCCTCTGTGACGACATCCGTCGCACGTTGCCCTCCCACGAACTTGACTCGGTTGTGTTGACCCTTCACCATGCTCGCGACATCGAGCGCGACTTGCGATCCGCGCACCCTCGCGTGGAGTTGAGCTTTCCGCGTCGTGCTGCCCATGCGCCTACGGCGCCAACCCCACCTCCTCGCTTTGAGGCGCCCCCTCGCCCAAACCACACGGGTCCACGTAGACCCCCACGCGATGTTCCCCACAATGCACCGCCCCCTTGTCTGACTTGGGAGGAGAAGGGCAAGGCGCCAGTCTCCATCGTTCTGCCCGGGCCTTGCCGTCATTGTAGTCAAACCGGTCACTTCAACTGGGATTGTCCACGTCATTCCCTGCACATCGCGGCTGCCCCACGCAGCCCGCGCCCTCAGCCCACTTACCCTCCTAGGCCCCCTTCGGCCCAAGAGGTCGGCCCACAGTGCTACTCTGATGAGGAGTCGAGTCCGTGTCCCACCATGGCGGTCGTCCGCTACACCCTTGCCACAAGCCCCCTCCGTCCGAAGACTGGAAGCGCACGAGCATCTTTTACACTTACATCAAGTGTAACAGACACTCGTGCAAGATTGTGATTGACGGAGGCAACAGCCTCGACGTCGTCTCTCGGATGGCAGTCACCCGTTTTGGCCTTTCCTTAGAGCCGCACCCTCGACCATACTCGATCACGTGGGTCGACGCATCAAGCCTTCCCATCACCCACCATTGCCAGGTTCCCATCTACTTCGGGGAGTACTCCGAGAAGGTGTGGTGTGATTTCATGTCCATGGACATCGCCCATGTCCTCCTTGGCTGACCTTGGCTATACGACCATGACATTACTCACTATGGCCGTTCCAACACGTACGTCTTTCTGCATGGGGGGCGTAAGATCTGTTTGACCCCGGCTCCGCCCAAGGAGTTGCCGGCCTCCACGTCCAAAGGCCTCGTCACTCCTTCACAACAAACCCAACCCGTGCCTAAGGCAGTTGCCTTGGTTCGGCCCAGCTCCATTGTCCATGAGACTAAGGTGGTCTATGCTCTTATGGTGCGCGAGGTCTCCCACGACGTCCCTCCTCTGCCAGCTCCTTTGCCTACGGAGGTTGCCGCCCTCTTGGACGAGTTCTCTGACATTTCCCCGGTCGATCTACCCGTTGGTCTTCCCCCGGAGCGTGACATCCAGCATGTCATTGATCTCGTCCCCGGGGCATCGTTGCCCAACCTTCCCCATCACCGTCTCAACTCCACTGAGCACACGGAGCTCAAGCGTCAAGTGGATGACCTTCTTGCCAAAGGTTTCATCCGAGAGAGTTTCAGCCCTTGCGCCGTTCTGGCCCTTCTCACGCCTAAGAAGGACGGATCGTCGCAGATGTGCATTGATTGCCGCACAATCAATCCAATCACGGTCAAATACCGGTTCCCCATTCCTCGTTTGGATGACATGCTTGACCTCATCTGTAGCGCGTGTTGGTTAAGCAAGCTCAACCTCTAGAGCGGCTACCACCAGTTCCACGTCCGTGAGGGCGACGAATGGAAGACGACCATCAAGATGAAGGACGGCCACTATGAGTGGCTTGTGAAGCCCTTCGGGCTGACCAATGCGCCTTCGACATTCATGCGTCTTACGAGTCAGACCCTCCGCCCTTACATTGGTAAATTCCCAGTCGTCTATTTCAATGACATTCTCATCTATAGCCACACCCACGATGACCTTCGACATTTTGTGTAAGGAACGCTTGTTCCTTAATGCCAAGAAGTGCTCCTTCCTTGAGTCCCAAGTTCAGTTCCTTGGGTCCATTGTGTCCGACCAGGGTCTCATGGTTGACCCTTAGTCAGGAGGGCCACCCCGTCGCCTTCTTCAGCGTGAAACTGAACGAAGTGCGACAATGATACTCCACATATGACAAGGAGTTCTACACCATCGTCCAGTCCCTCCGACAATGGCATCACTATCTCCTACACAAGGAGTTCGTACTGTTTAGTGACCACCAGGCCCTTTCCTTCCTCGGCGCGTAGAAGAAGCTTGCCCCTCGCCATGCGAAGTGGGTTTAGTTTCTTCAACAATACACCTTCGTGATCACTCACAAGGCCGGAAAGGAAAACATGGTCGCCGACGCCCTCAGTCCCGTCCGCTCCTTACTGTGCGTTCTGTCCACCTCGATACCTACGTTGGGCCACGTCCACGATGAGTAGGCCGATTGCCCCGACTTTGGACCCATCGTCGCTCAGCTCCTTGCCGCTGACCCCCCCCCCCCCCCCGGACCTACCCTACCGTCTCCATGATGGTTACCTCGTGTATGGTAACCGGTTGTGTGTTCCCCATGTTGGGAAACCCCAGGGATATTTTACAATTTTCGGAGATAGAAATTACAAAAATACATTGCACAGAGGAAGCCATATCCCTGAAACGAGCCATTCCCAAAAACCCAGTGAAGATCGCATGCAAGGGAGTCGACACGATGAGATAGAATATACCTTACAGCAAGATGAGGCCAATGTCGAGGTAGGCACCCAAGCGTGCGCCCTCTGCAGTCTCATAAACACAGATGCCTCGAGTCCTCTTCTTCCACGCCCAGTGCTAGCCTTGGGAAGAAGATCCAAGCCTTGTATCACCTTCTTCAAGTTGCGCCACCCTCAAAGAGTGTGCGCCAAGGATGAAGAGGGATGGGGAAGAGGAAAGCCGCCACTCTCTCAAGCCCTTCTTGCGCCTAGAGAAGAAGGAGAGGAAGAAGAACACTTGCGGCTAGGGTTTTATGAAGATGCCTCTCTTTCCCTTGCTCTCGCCTCTCTATGTGTTCTAACGCCTCCAAGGAGTAGAATGCCAGAGAGGGTGCATCTAGGGCCTCTTATATAGAGCAAGGGGCGGCTAGGGTTAGGGCTAGGCGCATAATGAAGCAACTTTGGCCATCCTAACCCCATTATACCCCTTAGGCGCCAATGGGGTTGGTTCTCTCCCCATTATACCCCTTAGGTGCCAATGGGGTTGTTATTGGGCCTCATTGGGTAATGAGCAAGCCCAAGCCTCAATGAATGGGTTGATTAAGCAATTGGATCCAATTCAATGCAACCCAAATCCAAATGTGACCTAACCATCGTCAAATTCGGGTCAACCTGCCAAAAATGAAGTTTGGCTCTAATAACATTCTTCCATCTCATCAAGCCTATCGGAGCTGATGAAATCTCCCAAATAGATCCGAGTCATCCGATAACTCGATCATAAGGCTTCCCGATCAATACGAGAACTCGAGTATCAAGGTGTGTGACCCTATAGGTTCCTTTGACGTTGGCAGTGCTGACCTAAGGTCACTACAAGCAGTGAGTGGCACCTAGCAGTGCATCACTGCTACCCAAGTCATCGGAATGGATATCGACATCGACATCCCCATCATCGCAATCAGGTACAGATGCATTACAGTCTCTTTGCCGAACTAATATCCGATTGGACAAGTGTGTCACCACTTGTTTTTATCCAATTTCATGGTTATGAATAAATCAGGTCTCACCTGGGTATGGCCATACACTTTCAGTCATAGAACAATAGAGGAGCTCCATGGATATCATGCTTCCCTTATGAAGGGGCAAATCCTATGTCTGTCTATTGACCTTCTCCTATGGGTCGTGACATGCTCAATGACAACCGTTATTAACCCCCAACTACGACGAGGTGTTAGGTTGTATCAAAGCATGTCCCTAGCCATATAGAATGGCCAATGACCACAAGTCAAGGGATCATTGCATCTCCTATTGTTGGGGTATGCCCTTAAGACTAATGTTTGAGGTCTTGGGATTGTAACAGTATCATGTAATAAACTGTTATGTTTATAAAGGCATGGTTGTTATTCAGTAAGCTACATTGTCTGCTGCAATATATGTTCTTCTGAATAATGTCTCAAAGCTGTTCAGCTAGGCTGACATGCAGTTATGTCCTTAGTCGAGATATCTTGGTGAACATGAGACAGCCTTCATATGGTTAAGACTAATATGTGTTCTAATCTTATAGGATGCTTCGAGCATGGAATAAGATGTAGACTCATGGGTACATTGGATGTACTGGACAGACCCTACTTGGATATTCAATTGCTTGTCACAATGTGAATAATCCTTGAATGCGACAAGTGGCACATTTCCTCTGACCTGAGATCACTTGTGTTTTCTAAATGATGATTGTCATTATTTTGAGATAGTTCAATATCATTTGAAATATAATGATTATAGACTATCTTGGATGGTGAGCTTGAGTCAGGTTAGGGCACTAGTGATAGACATAGGATTGCCGTCTCCTTAATTGGAGTGTGATGTTCTAAAGGGGCCCCCTGGATGAGATGATTGAGAAAGTGTATGGCCATACCCAGATGACTATGTTCATCTGATCTAATCATGCTTATCATATTGGAGTTACAAGCTTGACTTGCTTGTCCAATAAGAACATCCAGTGGTAAAGGAAATTTGTATGCTTTGTGAGTTGATTCACACTTGTGCTGTTTTTGGGTGTAGTCTTGGTAGACTCTTTCCTTTATATCGGGAGACAGTGATGTGTTGCTAGATACCCCTCACTGATCGTGATAACGTAAGTTATCGTTACCGACATTTAAAGGAAACCCTTAGGGTCGCACAATTTGATGATATGGCTTTCTTAAGTCAGATCGTGTGGACTGAATTATTCGGGTTCAGTTTAAAGGGATTTAATCTCTGATTGTAAGTGAGATCTGGTCTGATCATGTTTGATTGATTAGGGCTTGAGATCGGTAAGCTTCGATTGAGAGAATGAATGCTAGATCAGTCAGATCAGGAGCATTGAGAGATTGACGGTCAGATCAAGAGCCTTAGGGTTTATTTTGATCTGGACTTATTTCTTGGTTTATTTGGTTAGTGGACCAAATCGGTTTGAACCAGCTCATGGATGAGCGCATGGTTCAAAGGTGATGTGGCATTTGCGATTGGGGTAAACCCAAGATCGCATGTGGAGAAGTGGGATGCTATTTTTGGATAGCATTCTGGAGTAGAGGAAGTCTAAGGCGACAAGAGAGAAAAACGCCAAGAAGAAAATCTCTCCTTTCCCTTTGCATTCGATCAAGACGCCTTGGACGATCCTTGCTAGCACAAGGGACGACAAGAAGAAGCACATCTTCATCTTGTGTGTGACGATTTGGAGGAGATCTTTGTTGTTCTCTTACTTCCAAGGCGCCATCTTGAAATGGCCATGGTATGAATCGAATCACTTCTTTACAATCGGTTTTGTTAAGTTGATCATACAATGCATGCTCATTGATCCTATGAAACCCTTTATCCGCTGCCCCCTTTCTTGTTTGCGCCACCATAGGGTTTTCGCCCCCTTTGGGGAACCCTCAATTGGTATCAGAGGCATGGTTAACGCATGTTTTTGTATGATTGCTTAAGCCATTTTGTGATCCATGCTTGCGAAAATGCTTAGATCTTCAATACATGCATAAATACATGTTTAGTTGTCATAAGCGAAACTTGTATTTGTTTTTCTTGCGCATGTATGTTGGCGCTTGATGTAGTTTTTCTCAAACTAAATATCACTTGCGCGACTCATTGTAGATCTAAGATGCGCCTGCATTAAACCCTTAGATGGGTTATTAGGGTTGAAGTTATCCCCTAGGTTAGATCCAGACAGTCTGATCAGACCATCTGACAGCCTAGATGGGTCGACCAGATAGCACCTTGGCGAGAACTGGGTCCTAGTTCTTTTTATGGGGGCTCAGAATCCAGTACTGCCGAGAACTGGCAGTTGTGCTTGGAAAAGATTTTCCAAGTCATGCGCTGCTCAGATGAGGATAAGTTATGTCTGACCACCTATATGATGCGTAGTGACGCAGATGAGTGGTGGAAAGGCGTGGTGAGACTTGCCGAAGAAAGACATGAGACTGTAGATTGGCCTTACTTCTTGTCTCGATTCAACGAGAAGTACTTCCCTGATAGCTTGGTGGAGGACCGAGAGGTGGAATTTATTCATCTGGAGCAGGGTGATATGACAGTGGACCAGTATGAATTACAGTTCACGAAATTGGGAAAGTATGCTCCTCATCTGATAAACACTGAAAAGAGGAGAGCTACCAAGTTTCTCAGAGGTCTCAGATGGGACATTAGAGAGCAGGTTGGTGCTCAACATTTGGAGACCTATGTTGAGACTGTTGGGCGTGCACACACCATTGAGAGGTATATATCTGAGAGGAGTTCTCATGTTGCCGTGACAGTAGTTCCTGCAGCTGAGGCGGCGGTTCCTCAGTATGGCAGTGGCGGCAAGGGTAAGAAGTACCCTAGGCATAAAGATTATAAGAAGAGCAGGTATAAGCCTTACTCCTACAAGGCACCGCAGCAGTCCAGGGATGCACCGCAGCAGTTCAGGGATGCCAGGGATGCAAGAAACAGTATCACTTGTAGTCATTGTGGGCTCAAGGGACATCTAGTGAAAGACTGTCATAGGAAGAATGGTATATGCTTCAGGTGTAAGAAACCAGGGCACATGGCTAAGGACTACAAAGAACCTGAGATGCAACCTAGAGGCGCAGATAAGCCTACAGTCCAGACTAGAGTGTATGCTGTGGCTGAGAAGGATACACGAGCTTCCCGATCCGTCGTGGAAGGTACTTTATTCGTATTTGATCAGTTAGCCCGCATATTATTTGACCCTGGTGCAAATTTATCTTTTGTATCTGTTAAGTTTGCTGCATGTTTACCTGTGTTACCTAAGGTAATGAATTATGCTGTATCTGTGAGTGCTCCCTTAGGAAAATCGTTATCTACAGATACTGTTTGTGCTGACTGTGTAGTACATGTAGAGGGCTATGAGTTTCTGGTAGATCTAATCCTCCTAGACATGCAAGATTATGATATCATCTTAGGAATGGATTGGTTGTCTTCCCATCATGCCTCGGTGGATTGCTTTGAGAAAGTAATCACTTTGAATTTGTTAGATGGGAATCGGCTTTTTGTGAGAGGTCTAGTGTCAGACCAAGGACCGCATGTGATATCTTTCCTGCAGGCCAGGAAATTACTGGCTAGTGGATGCAAGGGTTATCTTGCGCATGTTAAGGTGCAGGATGATTCTACTTCTGATTTGACTCAGATGGCGGTGGTGAAAGAATTTCCTGATGTGTTCTCTGAAGAATTTTCAGGCTTGCCACCAATTAGAGAAGTGGAGTTTGGCATTGAGTTGGCGCCAGGTACGGCACCTATCTCCAGAGCTCCTTATCGTATGGCTACTTCAGAGTTGGCCGAGCTTAAGAAACAACTGGAGGAATTGTTAGAGAAAGGATATATTCGGCCTAGTGCTTCTCCTTGGGGAGCGCCAGTGTTATTTGTGAAGAAAAAAGATGGAACCCTGAGGATGTGTATAGACTACAGGCAATTGAACCAAGTGACTATCAAGAATAAGTATCCTCTTCCCAGAATTGATGATCTATTTGATCAATTACAGGGAGCGACAGTGTTCTCTAAGATTGATCTGAGATCAGGATATTATCAGCTTAGAGTCAAGGATGAGGATATATTTAAGACTGCTTTCAGGACCAGGTATGGGCATTTCGAATTTTTAGTTATGCCTTTTGGACTGACGAATGCACCTGCCGTTTTCATGGATTTGATGAACAGGGTATTCCATGAGTTGCTTGACTCTTGTGTGGTGGTCTTTATAGACGATATATTGGTGTACTCTCAGACTACCTCAGATCATGTTAGTGATTTGCGCAGAGTATTGGAGATCTTGAGGAAGAACCGATTATATGCCAAGGCTAGTAAGTGTGAATTCTGGCTGGAAAAGATTAGTTTCCTTGGGCATGTGATTTCTGGTCAGGGGGTGTCTGTGGATCCAGTTAAAGTGCAAGCCATTCTTAATTGGGGAAGACCGACTAGTGCTACGGAGATCAGGAGTTTTCTGGGTTTGGCAGGTTACTACCGGCGATTTGTTGAGGGATTCTCCAAGCTGGCGGGTCCTCTAACTAAATTGACCAGAAAGGAGGCCAAGTTTATTTGGGATGATAAGTGTGAAGAGAGTTTTCAAGAGCTGAAAAGGAGGTTGACTAGTACACCGATCCTCATTATACCTAGTGATGGGGAAAGGTTTACTGTTTATACAGATGCTTCTGGCAAAGGGTTGGGTTGTGTCTTGATGCAGAAGGGTTCTGTAGTAGCCTATGCTTCGAGACAACTGAAGGAGTATGAATTGAACTACCCTACTCATGATTTAGAGTTGGCGGCCGTAGTCTTTGCTTTGAAGATATGGCGTCACTATTTGTTGGGTCAGGAGTTTGATCTGTTCACTGATCACCAGAGTCTCAAGTATATCTTCACTCAGAAGGAGTTGAACATGAGACAGAGAAGATGGATGGAGTTGATCAAAGACTATGACTTCTCCATTCAGTATCAGGCTGGAAAGGCCAATGTGGTGGCGGATGCTCTGAGCAGACATCCAGTTACTTCAGTAGCTGCTTTACGAGTCAGTGAGTGGCGGTTACTGCAGGAGTTCAGCGATCTCAGGATCAGTGTTACTCCTAGAGTTCAGTCGGGTTATGTGGCTTTTCTCAGAGTACAGTCTGCTTTGTTGCAGAAGATCAGAGATCAGCAGTCTGTGGATCCGAGATTAGTTCAGATCAGGGTTAGTCTGGTTGACGGCGCAGTTCAGGATTTTAGCCTGTCTGATGATGGTATTCTTCGGTTTCGTGGAAGGGTATGTGTCCCTGAGGAACCGAGCTTGAGGAAAGAAATATTGGAGGACAGCCATAACTCCAAATATTCTCTACATCCTGGCGTGACTAAGATGTATCAGGACCTCAAGAAGAGTTTTTGGTGGCCGGGTATGAAGAAAGAAGTATCTGATTTTGTCTCTAGGTGTTTAACCTGTCAGACTGTAAAGGCTGAACACCAGAAGCCTGGTGGTTTGTTGCAGCCTCTTCCTATTCCTGAGTGGAAGTGGGAATGTATCAGTATGGATTTTGTATGTGGTTTGCCCAGAACCAGATTGGGTCATGATGCTATTTGGGTGATTGTTGATAGACTCACTAAATCAGCCCATTTTCTTCCGATTAAGATGACATATTCTCTAGAGAGACTGGCTAGATTATATATTGATGAGATAGTCAGACTGCATGGAGTTCCTGTTGATATTGTGTCTGATAGGGACTCTCGATTTTTGTCCAGATTTTGGAAGAGTTTACAGGAAGGTTTGGGTACTAAGTTGAGTTTTAGTACAGCATATCATCCTCAGTCTGATGGCCAGACGGAGTGTACTATACAAACTCTAGAAGATCTGTTGAGAGCTTATGTGGTTGATTGGAG
The DNA here is from genome assembly GCA_027563935.2 of Costus lasius. Lineage (NCBI taxonomy): Eukaryota > Viridiplantae > Streptophyta > Magnoliopsida > Zingiberales > Costaceae > Costus > Costus lasius. Next base: position 73,212,018 of record CM050449.1, read on the forward strand.
TTCTGAGTGGAACCGGGATCTATCTTTGATAGAGTTTACTTATAATAATAGCTTCCACTCCAGTATTCAGATGGCTCCATATGAGGCTTTGTATGGGAGAAGGTGTAGGACTCCCTTGGGTTGGGAGGAAACTGGTGACAGAATGATTTTGAGATCTGATGCAGTACAGGAGACTACTGATAAGGTCAGAGAGATCCGGGATAAACTGAAAATTGCTCGGGACAGACAGAAGAGTTATGATGATGACCGTCGTCGTTCCTTGGAGTTTATGGTAGGGGATCATGTGTTCTTGAAGGTGTCACCTACTAAGGGTGTAATGAGGTTTGGCAAAAAGGGCAAGTTGAGCCCTAGGTTTGTAGGCCCTTTTGATATTATTGAGAGAGTTGGTCCAGTGGCTTACCGATTGGCTTTACCTCCTGCTATGGATCATGTGCATAATGTATTCCATGTCTCTGCTTTGAGGAAATATTATCCTGATCCATCTCATGTGTTGGAGTTAGAACCTCTTCAGATTCAGAGTGACTTGACATTTGAGGAAAGACCTCTTCGGATTGTGGATAGAAAGGATAAAGTTTTGAGGAACAAGACTATACCTTTGGTAAAGGTTATCTGGGGAAATCAGTCAGTTGAGGAGGCGACATGGGAGACTGAAGCTAATATGAGGAAATTTTATGCTTACCTCTTTGATGATATGGATGCTGAGCTTTACAGGACTAAAGCTTTATAAGGAGGGAGGGATGTAAGATCCAAGGATCTTAAGTCCTGGTAAGCATTATTTAGATTTAAATAAAATCATTAGCTGTGATATTTTATTATGATTTAAATAAAATTATTGGATGCTAATTAACTGGCTTATTGATTGTTAATTTGTAATTATTTGATTTGAGTTTATTGGTTGTTAATTTATTGTAAATTAATTAGAGATTATTTATTTGATTATTGGCTGCTAAATTATGATGAATTATTATTGGTTGTTCATGATAAATTAATTAGGATTTATGGGTTGTAAATTGTAAGTAATTAATTAGACCTTATTGGTTAATTAGACCTTATTGGATATTAATTAAATCCTTAATGGATTTCGTTAAGTGAATGGTTAGTGGATGTTGAATTTAATTAGTTAACTAGTTTATTGGATGTTAGTTTAACCCTTATTGGACTTTCACTTAAACTAGGGGTTATTGGGTTTAAACTAATTGGGTTTTAAAATTCAAATTATTAGTTAAATGGATTAAACCCTATTTGAATTAATGGGTTAAGAGTTAAAACCAAAAATTCAAATTGATATTTCGGTTAGGGTAGAGTTTTGGCGATTTTTTTGGCTTGGAGAAATCTTGGGCGACGGCTTGAAGAGATTGGCGACGGCTTGAAGAACTTGGCGACTTCTAGGCGATTCTTGAAGAGTTCTTGAGGCGATTTTGGTGATTTCTCCATCTCTTTTCCTTTGGCGAATTATTCCTTGGTGTTTGGTAGCATCTTTCAAAGGCTTAGACGAATTTTTTGGAAGGGTTTTTCACCTTGTGTTCTCGGTTCAAGGTGAGTGGGTTGTCTAATTGATTTCTATCTATTTGTTTGTGTTAATTGATGAGTTAGATGATATATTCGCTTGTTGGAAATCTTACCATGCTAAAACCGAATTTTGTAAAGTTGATTATATGATGAAAACCGAATTTTGTAAGGTTGATTATATCATGAAAACCGAATTTTTCAAAGGTGATTATATGATGATTATTTAACCAAAAATTTGTATGAAATTTAAGGTATTTTTATAGGAATTTTGGTAGCATTAAATCCTTGAATTTTGAGTATGAAACTCTTGTTAGTTATAGTTAAACCGAAATCAATTTTGGTAACATTAAGTCAATGATGTTTGTAGCATGAATGAAAACCGAAACCTTGTTGATGGTAGTTAAACCAAAATAATCTTGATGATTGTTTATGAAAACCGAAAATTGTAATAAGGAATTTAAGGTATTCTCTTATGGAATTTAGGAAGTTTTAAACCAATGTTTTTGAGCATGATATTCATGTTAACTAAGGTTTAGAATTTTAGTAGATGATATGATATGTTAACCGTGGGTTATATGTAGAGATTTGTAAAATAGTTTGTATGACTTCATGTTTTAGTTTTTGTTAATTTTATGGATAGTTTGTATGACTTCATGTTTTAGTTTTATGTTAATTTTTATGGATGCTTGTTAACTACAATGTTGAGAAATTGTTTGAGAAATTTGGGTGATAACCTAGTAAAGTTTGACTGAACTAATCAGCATGAAACCTAAGGACCACACTACTTTATATGATTGTTAATATTATGTAATTAGGTGATTCTTGAAATATTAAGTGTTTATGTGATTTTTGGAAATTATGTGATTATGGGAATTTTGAATATTATGTGTTACGTGTTGGTTAGGACTATGGCTAAGGGTAACATTGTACTCATAGGATAGTCCTTATGTGATATGTGAAGGGTTTGAATTTCAGCCCTGTATTGTGATATGTGAGGAGGTTGATGTTCAGCCTGCCTATTATGATTATTGTGATGGGGGTTGATGCCTGCCCGATATGATTTTTGTGATGACTATCCTAGAGTCTAGTTGACACTTAGGAGTCCACCTTTGTGAAATATGCTCACCTTTGTGAAATATGAAATAAGATATGTCTGTTGTCCAGTAGGAACCTTTTGGGAGAACGGGTTTTGACGCAAAGTGCCATGTCTTGGTCAGACAGGGGCCACCTCTTGATGTCATTACTCTTTTATGTGATGGGGTAATATAAGACGCAAAGTGCCATGTCTTGATCAGACAGGGGCCACCTCTTGATGTCATTACTCTTTTATGTGACGGGGTGATATAAGACGCAAAGTGCCATGTCTTGATCAGACAGGGGCCACCTCTTGATGTCATCACTCTGATGTGTTATGGGGTGATAGAGCAAAGTGCCACGTCGTGACCTGACGGGGGCCACCTCTTGATTCTACTCACTATCCATGTGTATGTGTTGCACGAGATTTTGCAGCTCCCAGTGCTTTGGCCAAGCCGGGTTAGACCATATTGGTCACTACTGAATATGCTGGACAACTAGGTTAATTAAGTATGGTGTGTTTAGTTGGTTTAGAATATATGTGTTTAATTGGGTTAGAGTAAAATTTGTTATATGCTAGTGTGTACATTTAACTGTCTATATGACTTCTGTTTCTTTATTTTGTTATATGTTGACATAATGTTCTGTTAAATATTTTTAAAAATAATCTGCCTATATTTTTGAATGTATGTTATGGATGGTCGATTTAGACTATCCACTCACTGGGCTGTGTAGCTCACCCCTCACTATTTTCAGGCATAGAGCAGGGGCGCATGTCTTGAGTGCATTGGCGTGGATAATTATGCTGTTTGATGTTTTAAGAATTTTTATGCTTAATTCTTGGGGCCGGTTGTGGCCTTGACATAAACTATATGAACTATGTGAATCATGAGACTATGTGAACTATGTGAAGTATGTTGCCAGTTAGGGCAGTCTTATGAGTTTGATTTTTGTGTCACCGCGGGCTTCAGCCTGGTTTCGGTGTTTGGTATGAGTTTATAAAATCGATTTTGTGATTTTGTTTTGAATTTCGGCTTGTTGTATATTCTGTGCAATCGGTTTTGATATACCCTGTAACTTGCATATGTCTAGTGCAAGTATTGCCTGGTGGCAGGTACCTTTATGGATTTTATGAATTTGAATCGGTTTTGATATAACTGTTGCCTTGCATATGTCTAGTGCAAGGATTGCGTGGTGGCAGGTACCCTTATGTGATTTATGAGATTTGTGTTTTGTGAATTTGTATGTATGGATTTATGGAAATTTTCAGATCGTGTTTTTCTTGAACTCGGTTTTACCTAGCATATGAATCGATCTTATATGAAACATCCTGTATTCTTCTTGAATTGTGCCATTTGTTTGGGGTTAAGAATGTGGGATGCTACAGCTATGGCATAGTCGTTTAGGCCATATTAACAAGAAGCGCATTAAGCGGTTGCATGATCATGGACTGCTGGGATCTTTCTCCTATGAGGAGATTGATACATGCAAAGCTTGTTTAATGGGTAAAATGACGAAGTCTCCTTTTTCTCACAAAGGTCAAAGGGCTTCAGGTTTACTTGACCTTATACACAGTGATGTGTGTGGGCCATTTAGTAAACATGCCAGAGGTGGCTATTTATACTTCATTACCTTTACTGATGATTTCAGTAGATATGGGTATGTCTATCTGATGAGACATAAGAGTGAATCTTTTGACAAGTTCAAAGAGTTCAAGAATGAAGTACAAAATCAGCTAGGCCGAAATATCAAGGCACTTCGTTCTGATCGAGGCCGAAATCTCACAGCTCACTCTGCCAGGAACACCGCAATGGAATTGTGTGTCCGAGAGGAGAAATAGAACGTTACTAGACATGGTTCGTTCTATGATGAGTCAGGCTACTCTACCTTACTCCTTTTGGGGATTTGCACTGGAAACAGCTGCAAAGGTACTAAACCGAGTGCCATCCAAGGCAGTTTCAAAGACTCCATATGAATTATGGTATGGGAAACAGCCGAGCTTGACATTTATTAAGATCTGGGGTTGCGAGGCTTATGTCAAAAAGCTCGCCTCTGGGAAACTGGAGAGCAGATCTGAGAAATGTATCTTTGTCGGATACCCTAAGGAAACTAAGGGTTATTATTTCTACGATCCCAAGGAGAACAAGGTATTTGTTGCTCGGACGGCAATTTTTCTTGAGAAGGAGTTTCTTCTGCAAGAAGCCACTGGGAGAGAAATAAAGCTGGATGAGAATCCAGAGGAAGGACAAAGTAGTCAAGCAGAGTTGGATGAGCCTGAGCCGGTAGAACATGTTACTGAACAACCTGAGGCTCAGATATCACGGGAACCACGTAGATCGGGAAGGATCCGTCGACAGCCTGAGCGCTATGACGGAGTCTACATCATTGATAATGATGAACCCCTCACTTATGCGGATGCGGTCAGTGGACTGGAGTCAGCTAGGTGGCTTGAAGCTATGCGAGCCGAGATAGACTCCATGTCAGATAACCAAGTCTGGGATTTGGTTGATCCGCCTTCGGGAGTAATCCCTATAGGCTGTAAATGGATCTTCAAGAAGAAGATTGACATGGATGGTAACGTGGTTACCTATAAAGGCAGGCTAGTTGCGAAAGGTTTCAAACAAATCTACGGGATAGATTATGATGAAACTTTCTCTCCTGTAGCCATGTTCAAGTCTATTCGGATTCTTTTCGCGATAGCAGCATATTACGATTATGAGATCTGGCAAATGGATGTGAAGACCGCTTTCCTTAATGGAAAACTGGATGAGGATGTGTATATGACACAACCTGACGGTTTCACTAATCCATCAGATCGTCATAAAATATGCAAATTAAAGAAGTCCATTTATGGACTTAAACAAGCATCTAGAAGCTGGAATATTCGTTTTGATGAATCAATCTGTGAGTTTGGTTTCATCAAGAATGAAGATGACCCGTGTGTATATAAGAGGTTTAGTGGGAGCGTGATTACTTTCCTAGTCCTCTACGTCAATGATATCTTAATCATTGGAAACGATATTCCTGAAATGCATGCTGTTAAAGCATGGCTAAGGAAATGTTTCCAGATGAAAGATTTAGGAGAAGCAGCCTATGTATTAGGTGTGAAGATCTACAGGGATAGATCTAAGAGGCTTCTCGGGCTGTGCCAGAGTACTTACATCGATAGAGTCCTGGAGAGATTTCATTTAGAGAATTCTAAAAGAGGACATCTTCCAGTCAGACATGGTCTGAATCTTTCGAAGAGTCAGTGTCCACAAACACAGACTGAGAAAGATGAAATAGACAATACGCCTTATGCTTCGGCTATTGGGTCCATTATGTATGCGATGTTGTGTACTTGCCCTGACGTCGCTTACGGGTTAAGCGTGACTAGTCGATTCCAAAGTAATCCAGGTCAGGCACACTGGATTGCAGTCAAGAACATTTTGAAATATCTTCGGAGGACCAAAGATATGTTCTTGATATATGGTGGTCAGGAAGAACTCAGTATTGAAGGATATACTGACGCTTCGTTCCAATCGGACCAGGATGATTTCCGATCGCAATCAGGCTATGTTTTTAGCTTGAATGGTGGAGCAGTGGTATGGAAAAGTTTCAAACAGTCTACTGTTGCTGATTCCACAACAGAAGCCGAGTATGTTGCAGCCTCAGAAGCATCCAAGGAGGCAGTGTGGATTCGTAAGTTCATTAAGGAACTTGGTGTCGTTCCTTCGAGTGCAGATCCTTTGGTTATCTTCTGTGATAACACTGGAGCAATTGCACAAGCAAAGGAACCACGGTCGCACCAGAAGTCCAAGCACATACAGAGACGGTTTCACTTGATCCGGGAGATCATTGATCGTGGCGAGATCAAAATCTGCAAGGTACATACAGATGACAATCTGGCTGACCCGCTTACCAAGCCTCTGGCGCAGCAGAAGCATGAGCAGCACTGTAATAATATGGGTTTGAGATTTCTCAACCATTAGATTAAGTGCAAGTGGGAGATTGTTGGGGTATGCCCTTAAAGGCTAATGTTTGAGGCCTTGGGATTGTATCAGTATCATGTATATAAACTCTTATGTTTATAAAGGCAATGGTTGTTATTCAGTATGTTACATTGTCTGCTGCAATAAGTGTGCTTCTGAATAATGTCTCAATGCTGTTCAGCTAGGCTGACATGCTGTAATGTCCTTAGTCGAGATATCTTGGTGAACATGAGACAGCCTTGATATGATTGAGACTAATATGTATTCTAATCTTATAGGATGCTTCGAGCATGGAATAAGATGTAGACTCATGGGTGCATTGGATGTACTGGATAGACCCTACTAGGATATTCAATTGCTTGTCACAATGTGAATAATCCTTGTATGCAACAAGTGGCACATGTCCTCTGACTTGAGATCACTTGTGTTTCTAAATGATGATTGTCATTGTTTTGAGGTAGTTCAATATCATTTGAAACATAATGGTTAAAGATTATCTTGGATAATGATCATGAGTCAGGTTAGGACACTAGTGATAGATATAGGATTGCCGTCTCCTTGTTTAAGGAGTGCGATGTTCTAAAGGGCCCCCCCTAAATGAGATGATTGAGAAAGTGTATGGCCATACCCAGGTGACTATGTTCATCTGATCTAATCATGCTCATCATATTGGAGCTACAGGCTTGACACGCTTGTCCAATAAGAACATCCAGTGGCAAAGGAAACATGTATGCCTAGTGAAGTGGATTCACACTTGTGCTATGGTTTGGGAGTAGTCTTGGAAGACTCTTTCCTTTATATCGGGAGACAGTGATGTGTTGCTAGATACCCCTCACTGATCGTGATAATGTAAGTTATCGTTACCGACATTTAAAGGAAACCCTCAGGGTCGCACAATATGATGATATGGCTTACTTAAGCCTGATCGTGTGGACTGAATTGTTTAGGTTCAGTTTAAAGGAGTTTAAACTCTGATTGTAAGTGAGATCTGGTCTGATCATGTTTGATTGATTAGGACTTAAGATCGGTAAGCTTCGATCGAGAGAGATGATTCTAGATCGGTGAGATCAGGAACATCATGAGATGAACGGTTAGATCTTGAGCCATTTGGTTCAGAGAGATCTAGACCATGGGCTGCTTTGGTTTGGTCTTTGGACCGAATTGAATTGAATTGAGTTGGCTTGAACCGGTTCACATATGTGAACGCATGGTTCAAGGCTTGATTGTGTTTGGGCGGTTTTCTTATGAGTGAGCGCATGGCTTCATGACTTTCCATATTTGGAAGTCATGTAATGCCATCTCTTGAAAACGCCTCAACGATTATGGCCAATTCACTTCAATTGTCGCCTTGGCTCTTGGGTAGAGCTTCTTGCTTGACGAGAAAGGAGTTCGGCCAAGCATCTCTCGACTTTGACACACGACAAGAAACTTGGGAGATTCTTGCTAGCACAAGGAACATCCAAGGAGGTAGCCATCTCTCATCTAGTGTGCGTTTTCTTTGGAGGAGTGCTTATTTGCCCTCTTGCTTCCAAGCCGCCTCCTTCATCATGGCTATGGTAAAAGATCTTAACTTGATCTTTGAAATAATAATCAAAGTTGATCATATATATTCATGCAATCGATCTAGTTGAAACCCTAGAAATTTTTCATGCGCCCCCTATTAGGGTTTCACCCCCTTTGCGCTCCCCCTTGAAGGGGACTTTCAGTGTGGTGGGACACTGGCTCTTTGAGAGAGTAAGGCCATGTCTCACTAGAAGGTACCCTTTCTTGGATTGCTCCAAGCTAAACCTCTCTAGGACCTTATCAATGTAAGTACTTTGACTAAGGGCTAGGAGCCTCTTGGATCTATCCCTATAGATCCTCACGCCTAGGATATAGGCGGCCTCCCCTAAGTCCTTCATCTCAAAACACTTCCCTAACCATGTCTTCATAGCTTGAAGACTAGGGATGTCGTTCCTGATGAGTAGTATGTCATCGACATACAAGACCAGAAAAGTCACCAAGCTCCCACTAAATTTTCTGTATACACAGGCATCATCTTTGCTTTTGATAAAGCCATAATCCCTCACAACTTCATCAAATCGAAGATTTCAACTTCGAGATGCTTGCTTTAATCCATAGATGGATCACTTTAGCCTGTAGACCTTATTGGCCTCTATAGGATGGATGAAGCCATCAGGTTGTGTCATATACACATCCTCGGTCAGTTTCGCATTAAGGAAAGGTGTCTTTACATCCATCTGTCATATCTCATAATCATGATATGCAGCTATAGCAAGCAGAATCCTAATGGATTTGAACTTAGCAACTGGCGAAAGGTTTCATCATAGTCCACCCCGTGGACTTGTTTGAATCCCTTAGCCACTAGTCTACCTTTATAGGCAACCACGTTGCCATCCATTTCTGTCTTCTTCTTGAAGACCCATTTACACCCTATGGGTTTTACCCCATCAGGCAACTCAACCAAATCCTAGACTTGGTTAGCTGACATGGAATCCATTTCGGATCTCATGGCGTCAAGCCATCTCTCGGAGTCCGGTCCACTGACCGCCTCATCATAAGTCTTGGGTTCATCCTTAATGATGAATATCCCATCGTGTTGGGTCGGCAGCGACCCATACCTCTCAGGTGCACGACGAATCCTCCCAGACCTACGTGGGGCCTGTGTTTGAGCCTCAGGTTGCCCATCAACCGGTGCATGTGGCTCAGGTTCCATCTCTACATTTTGTGGTTGCTCTTGGACTTCGTCCAAGTCAAACTTCCTCCCACTAACTTCTTTCAATTGAAACTCTTTCTCTAGAAAGACAACATTTCGAGCAACAAATACTTTGTTCCCAGTGGGATTATAGAAGTAGTAACCCTTAGTTTCCTTAGGGTACCCCACAAATATACATTTATCAGATCTAAGTTCTAGCTTGCTAGAATCCTGACGCTTGACATAAGCCTCACATCCCCAGATCTTGATAAAAGATAAATTAGGGCGTCTCCCACTCCATACCTCATATGGTATTTTGGAGACACTTTTAGATGGAATGTTATTCAGTATTAGAGAAGCTGTATTAAGCGCATGTCCCTAGAATGAGGGAGGTAGAGTTGCATGACTCATCATACATCGAACCATGTCCAACAAAGTTCAATTTCTCATTTCTGACACACCATTCCATTGGGGTGTTCCAGGAGGAGTGAGTTAGGATAAAATCTCACACTCTCTCAGATAGTCAAGAAACTCACCACTCAGGTACTCTCCACCACGATCTGATCGAAGAGCCTTAATGGATCTACCAAGTTGGTTCTCTACTTCATGTCTGAACTCTTTGAATTTCTCAAACGATTCAGACTTATGCCTCATTGGGTAGACATAACCATATCTACTGAAATCATCAGTAAATGTGATGAAGTAGTTGTGGCCTCCTCTGGCCTACTTATTGAATGGCCCACACACATAGCTATGTATGAGATCCAACAAACCTCCTGCCCTTTCACTAGTGTTGGTGAAAGGCGCCTTTGTCATTTTCCCAAACAAGGTTCACATGTATCAAATTCCTCCGAGGAACTTGAACCTAACAACCCATTTGCAAGGGGTTGTTGAATGTGATTCTTGTTTATATGGGCTAATCGATAATGCCATAGGAAAGCACCAACTGAACCACTCAATTTGGTCCTTTTATTATTTATGTTATAAATAGAGCTATCCATGTCCAAGACATATAAACCATTGCATAAAATACCCTTCCCATAGAACACATTTGCAAATGAAAAAGAACAAGAGTTCTTATTTATTTCAAATTTAAATCCCTTCTTTGCTAAGCAAGGAATGGATACAAAGTTCTTAGTAAGCGAAGGTACATAATAGCAACTATCTAGTTCCAACAGAAGTCCAGAAGGCATGGAGAGAGTCAAAACTCCTACAGCAATAGCAGCAACCTGTGCCCCTTTTCCAACCCGTAGGTCAATCTCTCCAGGCCGCACCGATCTACTTTTCTTGAGCCCCTGCATATTTGTACAAATATGAGCTCCACATGCGGTATCCAATACCCATGACATAGAAGTAGAAAGATTGACTTCAGTAACATAAATACTTGAGCTTGAAGATGAAGCATTGTCTCTCTTCTTCTCATTCTGAAGTCTCACCATGTCCTTTATTATGTGAGGTGGTCCTCCACATGAGTAGCATTTGTTATTCCTGACCCTTTTCATTTTTAATTTTGGTCAAACCTTTCAGCTCGACACACTGAATATTAACTTTAGGAGGATTGAGCTTAACCAATTCATCAAAGAGCTGCCTTAGACTAGAAATAATCTCAGAGGCACTCTTTGATTCATATTACCCTCTAAATTCAGGCGACATGTTGGATAGCATCAAGTTGGCAACCTCCAAAGTGTCAACCTGATGCTTATCATAAGCATCCTTCTCAGTTGCTAGGGCCGAGCACGGAAGTGGGTCAGGAATAGGCTGCTCAAGGACATAGAGCTTCCTCTCAAGCTTGAGCACAATTCTCAAGTTCATATACCAATCCATCAAGTTGGATCCAACCAACTTGTCCTTCTCAAGGATAGATCGCAGTGACCAACCGCTATTGTTCGTTGCCATTGTTCTACAACAACCAAGAAATAGCAGATTAGTACTACTTCAAATTATTTAAACTGGACTTGTTTTAAATGATTATGGCTCCCACTATTTTAATCGAATTGACAACCCACAAAGTCAATCAAAAAGTTTAAGACTTCCTAGTGAGATGGGATCCTTATTCCACATGGGGCTTCGCGTCCCACGAGGGTGGGATGAGATGCACAAAGTAACCCATGCTTCCTAAGGTGGGCACGCCGGCCGATTGCTCCGAGCAATTCCCCTTATTGAGACAGTCTAGGCATTTCATGTACAGCGAGGGCTGGATACAGCATGAAACCCTGACCTCTCAATGATGCCTCTAGAGTTTCATCATGTGCCCAGCACATATGGAATTCTAGTCAAGTCCATTCCTAACCGTTATGCCCAGGGCCAACGAGTTTCCTTGCGAAGGCGTGTCCAGGCTAAAACTGGACTGGGAAACCATTACCACCACGTACTTTCTAAAGATAAGTGGGTGTGTCCCACGAGGGTGGGAAACAGTTCACAATACCATTGATCGATAGCTTAGTGAAGGCTATGCGTTAGAAGGCTGCTATACTTGATATTTGTCTGTGTGGGTTTTTGAGGTCTCATCAGTTTTATCTTATGTCTAGCATTACAGGCATGTAATCCTATAGTGATAAAATAACAATAAAAACAACTCAAGCATGCTTTAGCAGATATGTATGAAAACAGTAAAAGAATGATGTGATCATAGCCTATTAAAGACATTGAACCAACCCATGCCAAAAGGAGGTTCAACTCTTGACCTAGGATTCAAGCCCCAAAGACAAGACCTAACCTAGCCAACCTCTAACTTGAGCTTCAAGGTTGGCTCCAAGTTCCTTCTCACCACGGTTTAGCTCTCAAACCCTAGAGGTGTCCCTCATGGGTTTGGCCAATGCCATGGGTCTTTCTCCATAGATGATGCGCCACCATGCAAGGAGCCAAGATAGCTAGCTCTCAAACCCTAGGATTCGGCCATGCCATCTAGCGCTTCTATGCATGCGCCATCAAGCAAGAGTGCTCCAAACTCCAATGCTTCAAGTGATGTGCGTCACCCTAATCTTCTTCCTATTTAAAATAAAAGAAAAGCGGCATGCAGGCCTCACAAGAGTACATCACAGGCATGCAAAAGGGGCTTCACTCATGGTCACAACTTTATGCACAAGCAAGGTATCTACACATGCAGTTCTACATGCTCATGAAAAACATAAAATCTGAAATTTTAATTTTTCACAAAACTGGTCTCTTTTCCTCATCTTCTTTTCACAAATCTCTTGGTTATTCGCAATTAATTTTCATGATGATTTCAAAGATCCTCTCGGCTAGTAATTTTGTCAGATCAAGAGACCCGGCCAGTCTGAAGACACAATGCCCATCCTACTTGACAAAACCACGTGCGCCTCTGATCCTTAAATCTTACAAGAAAAATAACCCAAAAAATCCAAAAGAGATTGAAAAGATGATAGAAACAAGAAACCCTAATATTTCCTACTTTAGAAAAATAGTTTGCCATGTGATCATGCAATTTGCGAAAATTGAGATATGGCATGTGAGCATGGAAAAGCATGAAAAAATATCATTTGAGTCTCGCAAGTCGCTCTGATACCACTGTTGGGAAACCCCGGGGATATTTTACAATTTTCGGAGATAGAAATTACAAAAATACATTGCACAGAGGAAGCCATATCCCCGAAACGAGCCAGTCCCAAAAACCCAGTGAAGATCGCATGCAAGGGAGTCGACACGATGAGATAGAATATACCTTACAGCAAGTTGGCCATGTCGAGGTAGGCACCCAAGCGTGCGCCCTCTGCAGTCTCATAAACACAGATGCCTCGAGTCCTCTTCTTCCACTCCCAGTGCTAGCCTCGGGAAGAAGATCCAAGCCTTGTATCACCTTTTTCAAGTTGCGCCACCCTCCAAGAGTATGCGCCAAGGATGAAGAGGGATAGAGAAGAGGAAAGCTGCCACTCTTTCAAGCCCTTCTTGCGCCAAGAGAAGAAGGAGAGGAAGAAGAACACTTACGGGTAGGGTTTGATGGAAGATGCGCCTCTTTCCCTTGCTCTCTCCTCTCTATGTGTTCTCACGCCTCCAAGAAGTAGAATGCCAGAGAGGGGGCATCTAGGGCCTCTTATATATAGCAAGGGGTAGCTAGGGTTAGGGCTAGGCGCATAATGAAGCAACTTTGGCCATCCTAACCCCATTATACCCCTTAGGCGCCAATGGGGTTGGATCTCTCCCCATTATACCCCTTAGGCGCCAATGCAGTTGTTATTGGGCCTCATTGGGTATTGAGCAAGCCCAAACCTCACTGAATGGGTTGATTAAGCAATTGGATCCAATCCAATGCAACCAAAATCCAAATGTGACCTAACCATGGTCAAATTCGGGTCAACCTACCAAAAATGAAGTTTGGCTCCAATAACATTCTTCCATCTCATCAGGCCTATTGGCGCTGATGAAATCTCCCAAATAGATCCGAGTCATCCAATAACTCGATCATAAGGCTTCCCGATCAATACGAGAACTCGAGTATCAAGGTGTGTGACCCTGTAGGTTCCTCTGACATTGGCCGTGCTGACCTAAGGTCAATACAAGCAGTGAGTGGCACCTAGTAGTGCATCGCTGCTACCCAAGTCATCGGAATGGATATCGACATCGACATCCCCATCATCGCAATCAGGTACAGATGCATTACAGTCTCTTTGCCGAACTGATATCCGATTGGACAAGTGTGTCTCCACTTGTTTTTATCCAATCTCATGGTTATGACTAAATCAGGTCTCACCTGGGTATGGCCATACACTTTCAGTCATAGAACCATAGAGGAGCTCCATGGATATCATGCTTCCCTTAGGAAGGGGAAAATCATATGTCTATCTATTGACCTTCTCTTATGGGTCGTGACATGCTCAATGACAACCGTTATTATGCCCCAACTACGGCGAGGTGTTAGGTTGTATCAGAGCATGTCCCTAACCATATAGAATGGCCAATCACCTCAAGTCAAGGGATCAATGCATCTTCTATCACTTGTGAGGATAACTCGTGACACCAACTCATTGTCTCACAGCGGGTCGGTCCAGTATATCCACCACTGATATACCCATATGTCTGCGTTAGCACCTCATGCCTAACCAGCCCATATACCAGTCTCACAAGTACCAGAGTTGTCCCATATCCACTCTGGTACATCGACTGGGGACGATCATTTGAGCACAGATCCAATCTGTCTCCAGGGACATTATCATGTAAGTACATAATCGCAGATTCAGACAAACATTGATAATGACAATGCTAGAATGATATATATAAATATCAAAGTCAAGTAGCACAATAATGGACCACAACTAGGTCCTAGGCCATATACACCAACACCCTGGTCCTCTCTCCGCGAGCACCTTCTGCTCGAGCTGCACGCCGGTGGTGCCACCGGGCACCACGACCGCGATAAGACCCTAGCTTTGGCCGAAGACCATTTTTTCTAGCCCACTCTTCGTAAGGATGTTGATAGGGTTGTCCGCCACTGCGGCACGTGCCAAGCCCCATCCTGCCAACACCGGGCTTTACACACTACTCCCTGTCCCTAAGGGTCCTTGGCTGGACATTAGCATGGACTTCGTCCTCGGACTTCCCCGCACGGCTTCGTGCCACGACTCCAGTATGGCCAGGCCGTGACAAAGGGCACGGCCGTCCTCAAACTATCTGTGGATTTCAGACATGGAATTATGGCCCGTAAATCTGGTTACGGCTCTGCCGTAAATTTCGATCACGAGCAAGCCGTGAAGACAAGCACGGCCATGACACGATCTCACCATAACACGAACGCGGCATGCCCGTGCCGTTGCCTGTGCCCAGCTCGTAGGAGCCCGCACTACTCCAGCACGACCGTGACGGAAAGCACGGCCAGGCTATGACCGGCCCGCCGACAAGTGATACCCTGGACACCCCCGTGCCTCCAGCCGTGTTCGAGATGACACCACTCCATCACGCCCATGACGACGAGCACGGCCAGGCTGTGTTCAGCCCCAGGAAATGCAAAGGCACAATTCCTCATCCGGTTCGACGCTCGCAACGGTCCTCGCATCCTCCGGACCGTTTCATGGGGCTGGTAAGCCCCTCATCTGCCACAACTTGCCCCATCCAGTCCATCCACGAGGCCTCACCTGCATCTTCAGAGCCCATTCAGCCCATGGCCACTCTCCCTTGAGGACCCCCACCGGACGACACCACCGATCGCTACAACAACCGGGTCCTCAACTCGGCCCAAGAGACCGCCATTAATGTGCAGAATCAGCCCACAAAAGCCGATTCTGCTGCTTCGTGGTCGCGTGTTCAGAAATGGTGCAGCCCACCGAAGGCGAGGCTCGTTCAACGGCCCACACTCCTTAGCTCATGCGCCCCACCCCTTGGCATATTTCCTTGCAGAAGTTTTTTAGCATGCTGTTTTAGTTTGTTTGAAGGAATATTGACCTCCATTTAGGTAGTTAGAGGGGTTGGCTTCTCCAACTACCCTCATGTGTTGTGCATGTGACCCTCATTCCCTCTTGATCTATAAAAGAGGGCTGAGGGCTTGTGTTGTTTTTAGCTTGGTGGTAGTAGTCGCCCTCCCCCACGCGAAGGCCTAGGTCCTCCAACTCTGAGAAGCTCGCCTAGAGTTCTCTCGTCTTTGTTGTTTGCTATTTCCTGCATTCAATCAAAACACCCGGAGAACCCTCCTCGGACTCCGGGTCCTTTTCAAAGATGTTGCGTTCACTTCCTGCATTTCTGACTTCGAGTCTTGTGCCTGCGGATCGCTGCCTCCGTAGCATCGTAAAGGTTCCGGCTGCGCGCGCTTGTACACAAAAAAAATTGGCTCTACGCGAAGAGGTGAGCAGTTTCCCTTATCATTCGAGCCGTGTCTCTCTGCTGCATTGGGTTTTGCTCAAGGAATATATGTCTAATCGTGTTTCTCTTCAGTTTTTCTCAGATTTCTGCGTTCGTGCGCGTTTCACTTCCCTCGCCTCAAGACCCTCTCTCGCTTTCCGCATCATCGTCTAGTTCCCCCTAGAGTACGGAATTAAGGCCCCACATCCGCTGTGTTAGGCGGTGGTGGAAATCAATTCTAGGGCAAAATTCCAGCGAGAGATCACGCAAAGGAGGGGATTTGACGCTTCATCTTCATCACCAGATCAAGGGGAAGAGTTCTAATTACTTTCCTAGTGTCTCTTTGCATTATTTTAGGGAGATTACATGTTGAATTCATCGATTAACATGCTATTTTCTTTGAACATGAATGTGTAAACATTATTTTGGGATTTGGGAAGTAGCCCGTTGAATGATTTATGAATTAAACTTATTGTTTAAATCTTTGACATGGGTTTTATAGATTTGATTTGATTAGAATTATTTTTATTCCGTAAATTACGCTGATCAAGTAATTTTACGTCTTAGACGTTGCGAGAAGGACCGAGAGGTGAATCACAACGTCAGATCTATTCTTTTTCAAACCTACGAATCCGATCACGAGAGTAGTTTGGATTCATTTTAAGAATTCCATGTTTTTTCACATAACTTAATGGGTCTAATTATGTTAACTGTCACGTGAGTAGAGAGTTAGCGTAGTTAGATACCAGATTACGCTTCGAGAGAAGGTAATCCGTGCCTTAGGAAAAATCCCTTTCAACGCTATAATTTTCTATTCATAGATTTTATCTTTATTAAATTCATAATCGTCAGCGTGGTGAAACCCCAAATCCTGATTTTATCTGCATTGATTTTTACCCAAACGCTCGCTTTTACTTCTTTTCATACTTTGAGGTTTCCAAACAAAACAAAATCACATTTTGAATCGTCTAGATATAGATCGACAGTGTAATCATTACTTGACCACCTGATCCTCATTGGGAACAGTAATCTTTTTATTACTTCGATAAATCTGTGCACTTGCGGATGCTATCATGTTTTTGGCGCCGTTGCCCGGGATCAGGCCAGCCAATATCGATTTAATCGTGAGATTTATAGACTAGACATTTTATTTATTTATTTATTTAAATTTTTATTTTATTTTGATTTTTGTTTTGTTTTTGTTATTCTGAATTTTGTTTGTTTTTCGCATTTTTTTTGCTAGTTTATTTTATTTTTCTCTTTTTGGATTAACACGTTGTAAGAACAGGATAACTCAAAGAAAAAAAAATCACTTGACTACATATTTTAAGCTTTGTTTTGCATTCCTATTTTACATTCTGTATTTTTTAAATTTTAATGCAAATATGATGTTTAACTAATGTCAATGGTCGAATCAGGGGTACGTTCCACCGACAATGACAAGAGAATATGGTACGGATGTATCAGAATCACTTTTAGAAAAGGTAAATTCTTATATTCAACCTACTGAATATGTAAGCATGCAATGTTATTAGTTGAAATATGTTATTTGTGATATTTGTGGATTTCATGGGCATGATTTTTCTGAATGTCAATTAGAGATTCCTCCATGCTTTAACTTATGCCCAAGTACCTACAATCCAAGTTGGGAAAACCCTCAAAACTTGTTTTATCATAATGACCCAACCTTTATTCCACAATCAGACTTTAGTGAACCTCAAAATTCCAACTTAGAAATCTTGCTTGAAAACTATATAGCTGCTATGGACAAACAAAGTGAGGAAATTCATACTATAATTTATGGCATTGATAAAAAGGACATAGAGGATGGAATCTAGGATAAATCTGATAATTTTGTAGAGTTAGAACAATCATTTGCCATGACTCCAGTCACAGATTATGATTTACCTTTTTCAAATTTTGATGATTTTGAAAATTTTGATCATTATGATTTACCTTCCTCAGCACTTTACCAGCCTTCTAGTCCCATCTCACATAATGAAGTGTCTTGCAACACAAATATTTGGGACACATTTGAAGAAAAATTTGAACTTTTTGAGTCTTATGAGAATAAAGACAAAGAATTTAAGGATTCTCAAGCAAGAACTAGTGAGATAGATGGTGATGAATTTGATAGTGTGAGGATGAAATACTCCATTGAAGAGAAACAAATTGAGTAAAAAGATGAGAAAGAGAATACTAAGCATATTACACCACCACTACCATCTAAACCATCAATTCCTTTTCTTGAGAGAAATCCATTAGAAATTTGCTTGACAGATGATGAAGGAGATGATATTGAGGATAATGATGATGAGATGATTGCAATATCATTTGATTCAAATCCAACCACATGTACCCAAAAATTGATAACACATGACATTCTTGATCACATTGACATTGAGGTAAGAGAAAAATCCAATGAAAAATTTGAAAACTTCTTGATCAATCTAAGGCATGAATTTTTTGATCTTAATTTCAATCTTCTTCCAATTGCTGATACAAATTTAAAAGAAGAATGCATGATTTTACTCTTGGATAATTACAGAAAAATTATTGAGTATTCTTTGTATGATTTTAACTTTTATTTTTGTATGCATGTACTGGACACTGCAACATTGATCCACCTATTTCACATGATTTTAACTTAATTTCAGTCTTCTTCCAATTGCTGATACAAAGCATGATTTTAACTTTTACTCCTAATTTTATCCGCATTGATTTTTACCCGAACGCTCACTTTTGATTCTTTTCGTACTTTGAGGTTTCCAAACAAAACAAAATCACATTTTGAATCATCTAGATATAGATCGACCGTGTAATCGGTACTTGACCACCTAATCCTCGTTGGGAACTATGTACAAATGTACATCTAATGCATATGTACAACATGCATAACAATGACAATGCTAGGATATATACAATGTCACAACTATATGTAGTACACATATCGGACCAACCATAGATCATAGGACATATATACCAACAATCTCCCACTTGCACTAGCACCTCATTGTTGAGTAAACTCAACATCTTGTTCCTAGTATGACCTACCACACTCCTACTACACCAGGGCATTGGTCAGTGGGCCTATCACAACTATTCCTATGTCAATATCTGTAATCTCACAACAACACCTACGTCTCCAAGACCAAGTGGAAGCGCTTGAGTATGTGTTTGGATCTTAGGTGAAACCTTGGTTCTCTATAATGCATTATCGCTCCAATGTACTCACAATAGAGCCTGAAAAGCACATGGAACCACTTGAAGTTCAATGAAGAAATCCCATATCAAAACAGCTTTCTAGAAGCCACAACATACTCTGCCTTCAGTCATAGATATGGTAGTTTGTCATGAAGCTCTCATAGCTTCCAGCACTACCAAACACATAGCTATTACTACGATCAAGGTCTGACTGGAACAAGCAATGTAGCCTTGTACTTCATGCTTTTCCTATCTCTATAGACTAATAACCACTCCTTTAGTTCTTTTTAGAACCGCAAGGATGTTCCATCCAGTGTTGCGCACCTAGATTGTACATGGTATTAGTTGGATATGCTGATAGCACAAACCATATTTGGTCTATAACATTCCATCGAATGCATGATCGATCCTTCTATTATAGCATCAAGGACTTGACTCATGAGGCCACGCCTATCTGGAAGGTAAATTCCAATGGAAAAACCTCTCTAGTATCGATGTATGTAATCTGACACGGGGTTAGGAGTTTCTTGGGTCTAACCATGAAAATCCTCACTCCTAATCCATTGGTGGTCTCCCTTGAGTCATTGATCAAGAAACACTTCCCAACCATCTCTTCACTAAGTGAAGGATTGAGATGTCATTTTTGATGATCAATATGTCCCTGACATACAAGACCAAAGATATCATAAAGCTCCTACTGAACTCAGGCACTATAGGATAAAGATTCTCTATGCTAAGTTAGGAGTTACCCATAACTCAAACCTTGACGAATCCATTCAACCTGTATAGCCTATGCATTCTAAGTGTATGCTGCCCGCAGCCTACATAAATGGCTCAGATTCCATCTTTGACCATTTGTGTCAAGTGTATGACTTATCAGATATTGGTTCTAGAACACTAGAACTCAAATGTATGACTTAAAGTCTCACATCTATAAATCCTGATAATAGGTCAAGTCATCTCCTAGTCCTGGAGACACAATTAGATGTAACATCATGCACTACATAAAAAAGTTATTTTCTTTTGCTATAACCCTCGACGAGGTGAAGTTATATGACTCATCTTATATCGAATCATGCCAAGTAGGACTCGATTCCTCCAATCAAATGCACCCTCCCAATGAGGAGTTCTAGGAGTGAGCTATGAGAAAAATCTCATACTCATCAAGATAGTCAACTAACTGTAGCTCAAATGCTCTCCAACAAATCGGAAAGCCTTTATGGATCTATCAAGCTGGTTTCCTTACTTCATTTATGTCTCACAGACATGACCATGAAGTATTAGTACTCTATCTTTGGCTAAGCCCTCTACTCTTCCACCTCTATATTAGTCCACACACCATAGTGTATAAGATCGAATAAGCCCTCTACTCTTCCACCTCTAAAAGGTGAAAAATATATCTATTATTTTTCCTTCACAAACAAGGCTCGCATGAATCAAACTCTGCAAAGAGATTGAGTCGTCTCATTCTCCTCTAAGGAGATTAAATCCAAGAATCCATTTGCATGGAGTTAATGGATGCGATTCTTGTTTATAAGGCCTAAACAACAATGTCAAAGCTATGTACAAAACCACTTAATTTAATCCATATTGTACTTATGTTACTCATAGAACTTTTCTTAAATTCATTGTATGTTGTACTATACATATTTGCAAATAAATATCCTTTTATTCCAAGAATATTGATTCCCCTGAAATAGGAATAGATATAATCTCATAAGTACATAAATGCAATAAAAATAATCAAGTTTTAACAAAGTCTTGACCCCAGGGAGAGTGAGGTCTCCTATAGCTATGGTGGCAACCTATGCTCCAACTAGTTGGTCAGTCTCTCTATGTCATCATCGTCCTGTTTCTATTGAGCACCTAGATATTTTTTGCAAATGTCGGTCTCATCATGTAGTATGAGATACCCATGTGCCATAAATAGATAACTTGACTTTGGTAACATAATCACATAAGCCAGAAGATGAAGGGTTACTTCTCTTCTCCTCGTTATGAGGTTGCTTGCAATCCTTCTCGAGCACCTAGTCTACTTCACCCTTTCCCAATGCTTTGGTCAAATATTTAGGCTTACCTTTGCATTGAGGGACTACTTTAGAGGTGTCACAGCTTTCTGTTCTAGCTTGTCCCTTGAAGAGCTGCTTTAGATTAATAATCTCAAATATATTCAGCTCTACATGTTGCTGTCGCAACTCAGGTGACATTCTGGCATCAGATAAGATACCTTCGAAGTGAGAGTGAACCTAGTTAACGAGCAAAAATAATAGCTGGTTGCATCGAAACAATAGGAATCCCAAGAATCGTTTATGTCGAGCATATGATCAACCCTTTTACATCACGAATAGAACAAGTAAAACATTACCTGTGCCATGATATGAGAGGCGGCTTGGAAGAGGAAAGGAGCGAGCGCCTCTTCTCTAAAGAAGTCACACACAAGATGAAGTAGACTTCCTCCCTTGCGTCCCTTGTGCTAGCAAAGACACCAAGGAGTCCTGATCGTCCTAGCAAGGAAGATGTGTGTTTCGGCTTAGGTTTTCTTGGATGGAGATGATTCACTTAAGAGGAAGAAGACGAGAGAGCACACTCTCGAATTCGTGGTGTCGACTTTTAAGAGGTATGTTCGGCCACCATATGGTAAAACCGAAAACAATAACTACCTCCATAACTCCCCTTAAACCATCGAAACCTCCATCTTAAATTGAACCATGCGTTCACAAGTGAACCGGTTCAAACTCCATTTGGTCCAATCACAAAGTCGAACCAACCCTGGCTAAAACCTCTCTGAACCGAATGGCTCTAGATCTAACCACACATCATATTGAACCCCTGATCAATACGATCAAGTATCAATCCCCGATCAAAGCTTATCGATCACATGCCCTAATCAATCAAACATGATTAGACTAGATCTCACTTCCAATCAGAGTTTAAATTCCTTTAAACTGAACTAGAATAATTCCAGTCCACACGATCTGACATAAGTAAGCCATATCATCAAATTGTGCGACCCTAAGGGTTTCCTTCAATGTCGGTAACGATAACTTACGTTATCACGATCAGAGAGAGGTATCTAGCAACACATCACTGTCTCCCGATATGAAGGAAAGAGTCTTCCAAGACTACTCCCAAACCACAGCACAAGTGCGAATCTAATTCACTTGGCATACATGTTTCCCTTTGCCACTGGATGTTCCCGTTGGACAAGCGTGTCAAGCCTGCGATTCCAACATGATGAAAATGATTAGATCAGAAGAACATAGTCATCTGGGTATGGCCATACACATTCTCAACCATTTCATCCAAGGGCCCCCTTAGAACATCACACTCCAATCAGGAGAGGCAATCCTATATCTATCACAAGTGCCCTAACATGACTCATGCACACTATCCAAGATAATCCTTAACCATTATCTTTCAAATGATATTGAACTATCTCAAGACAATGTCAATCATCACTTAGAAACACAAGTGATCTCAAGTCAGAGGGAATATACCACTTGCTTGCATACAAGGATTATTCACATTGTGACAAACAATTGAATATCCAAAGAAGGGTAAGTCCAGTACATCTAATGCACCTATGTGTCTAATCTTATTCCATGCTCGAAGCATCCCACAAGATTAGAGCACACATTAGTCTCAATCATATCAAGGCTGTCTTATGTCCACCAAGATATCTCGACTAAGGACATTACTGAATGTCAGCTAAGCTGAACATCATTGAGACATTACTCAGAAGTATACATATAGCAGCAGATAATGTAACAATCTGAATAATAACAATTGCCTTTATAAAACATATATATTGTTTATACATGATACTGAAAATATCCCAAAGCCTCAAACATTGGCCTTAAGGGCATACCCTAACACGAAACACCCTTTTCAGCCGTTGAGGCTATAGATGAGATGGGTTCAGGAAGAGGCTACCCAAGGACATACAACTTCTCCTCGAGCCTAAGGACAATCCTCAAGTTCTTATACTAGTCCTCATAGTTGGTTTCAATCAACTAAGGAAGAATTACAGTGACCATCTTCTATAGTTTTAAATTTTAAGAAAATCAATACTACATTCTAATCATTTAATCTGACCTATTATAAATGATCGGGCTCCCACTATTTTTCTTGAATTGACAACCATCAAAAGTTGATTTGGAAATCACCAAATTATCTTAGTCAGATGAGATCCTTATTTCACACACGGCCTTGCATCCCACTAGGGCGGGATGTATTGCACAAGGTGATGCATGTTTCCTAAGGTAGGCACACCGAACAATTGCAACTTGGCAATTCCCCTTCTTAAGATAGTTCAGGCACTCTTTGCCCAACTAGGACAGGAACAACACAAAGTCCTAATCTCCTGAGGCAGCCTGTAGAAATTTTATCATGTGGTCCATCCACATATAAAAAATCCAGTTAAATCTAACTTGACCGTTATGCCCAGGACCAATAATTTCCTTGCAAAGGTGATGACACCAAAATTCATAGTATATTTTGTGTCATTTCATTATTCTTTTTGTGACATATTTATGCCCTTTTGCTTGTTTTTAACCCTTATTTGCCAAATATTGCAGAATCTATACCACTTCTTGTTTTTGATGATTTTTAGGTAAAAAGTATCATATTTTGATAGAATTTGAAAGATCTGAGCACACCAATGGATTCCAGACGTCGAAACAAAGTCACCTGCCAAATTTCATGCAAATCAGAGCAAGTTTGAGAAATTATAGTAGTGCCCTAATGAAAATTATGGTACCGTAATTTCCGCACCAGAAAGCACAGAAAGAAATTACGGCAGTGCCATAATAATTATTATGGTACCACAATTTTGAGTGATTTTTGACCAGAAACTTCTGAAGAAATTACAGCACTACCGTAATAAATATTATGGTACCGTAATTTCACCTAGTTTTGCCCGATTCTTCCATTGGAAAATTAAGAAGACGATATCTTGAGATTTAGGGCACCAAATTGAGATCTAAAAGAAGCCATGAAGTCGTCTTAATGGGGAGAAGACAAAGTAACTGAAAGGCCCCATTTTCATCCACAGTCCAGAGAGAAATTGAGGGAGGTGTCCATAGGGTTCGGCCTCACAACGAGAGGCATTGAGGCCACCTCAGGCTGCAATTTTCACAAGGAAGCTTCACCTGGAGGAGGAGATGGTACCCCAGAAGTTTCAGAGCGAAAGGAGATCAATCGGAGGAGGAATCAACAAAAGAGAGGGCGCTAGCAGTATTCACTCGCAAAATTACGGGCTGTAATTTTCATTATAGCCCTGTTTTGTAACTTCTACTCTTTCTCTTTCATTTGTAATTGTTCTAAACTATGATTTATTATAATTCCTCTTCCATGCTAGCTTAGATATATTTTGGGACATGGGGTGTAATCCTCTTGAATTCTTATGACTAGATAACTTTTACTTTGTCGGTATAATTTTGATATGATAATTTTACTTATGTGATGATTGTCTTTAATTCTCCGAAGATTTATATTATTAGCATGTTTTAGAGTTTTCGCGATATGGACCGAGAGGTGATTTGCTTGAGAATTTGGAACCCTAAAATTGAATATTAGGATCTCACCATAAGAAATTATGTTAATTCTTATTTCTTCATTTTAGAAGAATAATTGTCATGTTAATAATCTAAATCTAGGATAGAGTTACTGTGATAAACGTGAAGATACTGCAAGAGATTGAGTATTGGATCATTGGAGAACCATAAGTAGAACTTGTGTTGAGATTCGGATGCACGAGAGTGATCCTTGAGTTTCCACTTGAGATGATTGACTTAGAATTCTGATGCACGAGAGTGATCCTTGAGTTCTTTATTAATGGTTTACTTATCTTCAGCATTGAATAAATCTTGCACAAGAATGAGGATTGGTTCTTTATATGATTATCTGTGAGAGAGCGAGATGATCCCTTTATGAAGTAAATTATATCTTTATCATAATAAGATTAGATTGACGAATACATATTTATATCTAGGCATGGAAATTAAGGTGGATGAACCCCTAGTCCCAGATTCTCTCTCTGATATTTTCGTATACCGTTTCGATCATTTACTTTCATCATTCTCAATTTGTTTAGTTAGTGAGAATTCAATTCGTCGGTACTTAAGAGTGAGGTCTCTGTGGTTTGATATCTTAAATATTACTTCGAGTATCCGTGCACTTGTGGACTACAACAAGTTTTTGGCGCCATTGCCGGGGACCTTAGTTTTGTTAATATCAAAATAGTTATTACTATTACTAGACTAAGTTTTATTTGTTTTAGATTTAACTTTGTTTTTTTGTTTTTGCACGTTTTGGATCTTCACAGTTGTGACAGAACTGTGATATCTGAAAATTTTGTATTTGCTTGTGTTTTGTGTTTCTTTTACATATTTTGAAAAAAAAAATTCTAATTGATTGGTGTTGGATAATATTTCTGTTCTTGATAGATTTTATTTCTTATGAACTATGAGATAACAAATTCTTTTTAGTTGTGTAGAGAAGCTTTGATTTGAAGATATCTCTTTTAATCACAACTCCTGGGCAACTAAAAGAGGTGAGGTATATATGCCATAAGGTCAGTATGAAGATGATTCATTGTGCACTCTTGAAGATAAGTTAGATTATTTAGCTCATAAATTAGACTCATATATGCACCCTGTTAGGACATCTTATTCTTCCATTAGATGTGATATTTGTGGATGTTTTGATCATTATACTTCTGATTGCCAATTTTTAATTTCTCAAAATCCCAATTCACCATGGTATCAAGATGATCAATATAATTCTAAATGGGAAAAACAAACTTCTTTTTATGGTGATTGCTCAAATCATATTTCTGTACCATGCTTTGACGACACTGAAAAAATCTAGCTTAGAGTTGATGTTTGAAAAATTCATGAAACAAAGTGAGGAGGCACATGAGACCCATAAACATAGGATGGATAATATGCGTGCTCATACTAAAATGTTAAAAACCCAGATAACACAACAAGATTGTTTATTTGAGTTTGATTTGGAAACTAAGGAAATTGATTTAGAAAAGTCCCCTCTGATTTTGATAATTTTGAAATTGAGCCTTATGTGAACATTGGTGAATTTCACTCTGATTTTGATGATTGTACAATTGATTCATTTGGTAATTTATTTGTGGAAAAGTTTGAAGAAATTGATTTTGAAAAATCCCCTCTTGATTCTAGTGATAGTGATGAAATTTATTCTTTTGATGATATATTATTTGTGGTTAAATCTGATTCTTGCAATTCCGAGATTGATTCTTTTGATTCTTCTGATGATGAATTATTTGTGGAAAGACATGAGGAAATTGAAAATGATTTGAAAACTATAAACAATAATAAATCTCACTCTGATGTTTTCCCCACATCTAATGTTCAATCTTCTGATTTATTTGAAAATTTATGCTTTATTGAGGAATCTAATATGAGACAAAAAAAGCTATTTTGATAATCCAATACTTGAATTTTTTTGATCAAAGTTCTATTGCATTTGAAGATATAATTTTGAAGAAAGGACTAATGATTTTGCTTATTGACAAATTTAGGAAGATCATTGAATATCCTTTGAGTGAAGTTGAAAATTTTGATTTTAGTTTCTACATATTTGAGAAAGCCACGTTGATTAGATTTAATATGAAAATTTGGATGTTTAGATTAGTGGCTAAACTTTTTGGACAGCGGAAAAGGAAACAATTATATGCTATTTACTATGGTACTGATCCACCTGCTTCGTCATGATGTTTGAGTTTTAGTCAAGGTATAGACCTAAAAATTAGCGCTTCTTGGGAGGCAACCCAAGTACTTTTTTTTAGTTAGTTTCTTTTATTTCAGTTTATTTTTAGAATTAATTTTTCTTCTCTTTTTGTAGGAAAAATTAAAAATTTGTGCAAAATACGACACTACCATCATCATTTTCACGGCACCATAATTTATTTCACACCATCGTGAAAGAATTCTCCAGATTCCCAGGCGGCAGCAAGCTTAGACACCAGCAACCTCTGCATCATCAGCATCCACCAGCGCCACCAGCAGCGTTCTTGTCCAGATCCAACCCGAAGCATCTTCTCTGGATCCTTCCCTCTTCTCCACCGATCTGCATCAGCCACCACGCGCGGCAGGATCTCCTTCAGCCAGCAGTCGCTGCAGCACTTTCTACCTCAGATCCAGTTGCTGCTGCTCTCTATTTTCCATGACAATCAACTTCTTCTCCGGCAAGATCACCCTTTGTTACTGCCACCAGCGTTATCCCCAAATTCTGCTCCTCCACTTCTGATCCCAGCTGGCGAAAGCACTTCCCAGCCCCTGTTTTCAACTACCGACAATCTCTATTTTCTGATATGTAATAGCAATATCTCTAGTTGGAACCTTCTTCTCCAGAGATACCACCGTTGGCACCTTCTCTATCAGCAGCCATAAGCGTCGCTCCTCTGTTCCTTTTCTAGATCAAAAACAACCAAGTGCCAACTCTAGCACAGCAGGCGGCAGATTTTCAGCAACCCATGACTTCTCCGTTTCTATTTCTGCACTGATAACGCCTTCACGCTCCTGATCAGCTACCACCTCTGTTTCTTCCGGCAACACCTCCACAGTAGGCAGCTTCAGCTTCCTCCACCGCCGGAATCTTCATTTGCTGTAATCTTCCACCATCAGCAACTCCTTCTAGCCGATTGCTTGTAGATTCCCGGCCAGAGTTCTTCACGCCACCGATTGACGTCCATCACTCGGATCAACAAGCTTTCCCGATATCTCAATCAGCAACAGCTACCGACTTTGACTCTCGCAGACGTCGTCCCTATTTACAACAGATCACGTTTTCTTCCAACCACCAGTTTTCTCTCCAATCAGCGACGTCTTCCGGATAGAGCTCCACTCCATTTTGAAAAGGCAGCAGCATCTCCTACCGACAGCAACTCAGCCACACTCGCCATCTTCATCCAGCTGGCGATTTGTTGTTGCATTTTTAGTCCAGCAGCTATTTCTGCCTCCAGATCCAGACCACCAGCATCTGATTCAGCAATCTCAGCTTCAGCACAAGCCATCGCGCCGTAAAGCTTCCATTCTCAGTTGGCAACACCTTCATAGCCGCGCAGATTTTCTTCCTCAGCCGACTGATTTTATTTCCAGCCAGCTAAATCAGCCATGACGATCACCACCCAGCAGCTTACTTTATGCACCCAGCAGCTAACTTTATTTCCTCTGACGTTGGCAGTGCTAACCTATGGTCCCCACAAGCAGTGAGTGGCACCTAGCAGTGCATCGCTGCTACCCAAATCATCGGAATGGATATCGACATCGACATCCCCATCATCGCAACCAGGTACAGATGCATTACTGTCTCTTTGCCGAACTGATATCCGATTGGTCAAGTGTGTCACCACTTGCTTTTATCCAATCTCATGGCTATGACTAAATCAGGTCTAACCTGGGTATGGCCATACACTTTCAGTCATAGAACCATAGAGGAGCTCCATGGATATCATGCTTCCCTTAGGAAGGGGCAAATCCTATGTCTGTGCATTGACCTTCTCATTGTTGGGGTATGCCCTTAAGGCTAATGTTTGAGGCCTTGGGATAGTAACAGTATCATGTATAAACTTTTTAGTTTATAAAGGCAATGGTTGTTATTCAGGTTGTTACCTTGTCTGCTGTAATAAGTGTACTTCTGAATAATGTCTCAAATGCTGTTCAGCTGGGCTGACATGCAGTAAAGTCCTTAGTCGATATATCTTGGTGAACATGAGACAGCCTTGATATGATTGAGACTAATATGTGTTCTAATCTTATAGGATGCTTCGAGCATGGAATAAGATGTAGACTCATGGGTACATTGGATGTACTGGACAGACCCTACTAGGATATTCAATTGCTTGTCACAATGTGAATAATCCTTGTATGTGTACAAGTGGCACATTTCCTTTGACTTGAGATCACTTGTGTTTCTAAATGATGATTGTCATTGTTTTGAGGTAATTCAATATCATTTGAAACATAATGATTATAGACTATCTTGGATGGTGAGCTTGAGTCATGTTAGGGCACTAGTGATAGATATAGGAATGCCGTCTCCTTAATTGGAGTGTGATGTTCTAAAGGGGCCCCCTGGATGAGATGATTGAGAAAGTGTATGGCCATACCCAGATGACTTTGTTCATCTGATCTAATCATGCTCATCATATTGGAGTTACGAGCTTGACAGGCTTGTCCAATAAAGAACATCCAGTGGCAGAGGAAGCATGTATGCCTTGTGAGTTGGATTCACACTTGTGCTGTGTTTTGGGTGTAGTCTTGGAAGACTCTTTTCTTTATATCGGGAGACAGTGATGTGTTGCTAGATACCCCTCACTGATCGTGATAACGTAAGTTATCGTTACCGACATTTAAAAAAAACCCTTAGGGTCGCACAATTTGATGATATGGCTTACTTAAGTCAGATCATGTGGACTGAATTGTTTGGATTCAGTTTTAAAGGGATTTAATCTCTGATTGAAAGTGAGATCTGGTCTGATCATGTTTGATTGATTAGGGCTTGAGATCGGTAAGCTTCGATTGAGAGAATTGATGCTAGATTGGTGAAATCAAGAGCATCAAGAGATCAACGGTCAGATCTTAAGCCTTAGGGGTTTAATTTGATCTGGACTAAAGGCTTGGGCTGGTTTGATTTGGTCTTTGAACCAAATGCAATTGAACCATGGCTCGGTTCAAAGAGGAGTGATTGGTTCACTTGAAGTGAACGCATGATCGCATGAGAGTATGAGGCGAGTTTTTGGCTTGCTATTTTTAGAAGCCACGCTCCCACGTTCAACGAGAACGTTGCACTCGTCGCCTCTTTATGGCTCTCGCTCTCGTGTGGTGACAAGGCTACACGAAAAGAGGGGTGCAAGAGCTTCATCGACCTAGCCGCAAGAGATCTCATATCCTCCATACGAAGGACTCCTTGAAGATTTGCTAGCACAAAGTCGCCAAGGAAGTAGTCGCCTTCTCATTGTGTGCGTCATCTTTGGAGAAAAGGCATTTGCGTTTTTGCTTCCAAGGCGCCATCCAGAAATGGCTATGGTATGAATTCTTATCATGAATACATGTTGTTAAAAGTTGATCATGTGACATGTTTTCGATCCTATGAAACCCTAGCATCCGCTGCCCATATTATGTTTGCGCCACTTTAGGGTTTCGCCCCCCTTAGATTTAGGGGACTCTCAATTGGTATCAGAGCCATGTTTGATGCATGATTCATATGATTGCTTTATGTTATGTATTGTGATCCATGTTTGCGCAAGCTGAATAGATCTAGGGTTATCTTCATGCGAAAATTTTACATGCTTGTTGTGGCGCATGAATGATGCTTCTTTGGTTGCGCTTATGGGTTAGATCTATAGTTTATGCGAAAGTTTCTGCATGTCGAAACTCAATATTTGTTTCCTTTAGTTGGCGCATGCTTTGGTTTTTCTAAAAAAAACAAAACTCTTGCGCGACTCACATTAGATCTAACTAGCGCCTGCTTTAAACCCTTAGACGGGTTATTAGGGTTGAAGTCATCTTCTAAATAGATCCAAATAGTCTAATCAGACTATCTGACAGCCTAGATGGGTCGACCAGATAGCACCTTGGCGCAAGCCTGAGGTGGCTATAGGTCGACTGCAGACGGCGTGTAGCGATGTCTGGTTGAGACACCCTATGAACGCACATGAGTTAGGCCCGGGGTCACACCCGCCTGCCAGACCTCATTGTGGTCGTTCAGCCCTAGGCGCATGCATGGTTGACCATTTGGTCGACTCAAGTCAGTTAGGACTTGGTGCATGCAAGGGCAATGGATCTGACTAGATTGATGAGTGGATCCCTATTAATGGACCGTTGTAAGGCAGCAGGGCAAATAAGGAAATTAAAATTGATGCCAATGGGGTTTTTCAAAATTTTATTTTCCTAATTGGATCACATGATATTTGATGCCATTTGCTTGTTTATTTCATCTTATGTGGGCTGCCCGTTTAAATGTGTGCTGTGCTGGGGCCTGCGTGCCTGGAACTTAAATGTAAATTAATAGTTATTGTGATCTGCGCATCACATATTATTTAATTTATAAAATGTAATTGACCTGCGTGTCAATCTTGTCTAGATAGATTAATTTGTAAGTTAATCAGACAAGAGCACAGAGTACACTTGGCAGAGGCGCTTGCAGCAGTGGCTAGACCAGGAAGGAGGTCCAGGGTTCGACTCTGGGACCAGGCGCATTTTCCCTGGTAGGAGCACCTGAGCTTCAGATGGCGCTTGGGCCCTGGTTTGGGCCAGATGAGCAGCAAAAGACCCATGAAGAGAAGCAAGTGAAGACTTAAGTTAATTAAGGTCTTACTTAGGCTATGGGCTTTTACCACATAAGATCCATGCTTTCTTTTATTGTTGTTTAAATAAGTAGAACAGCATGATTTATTTATCTTCTGCTATCACCATAGGAATTGCATGATAGTGAACAAGATAAAAGACCGTTAAAATCCAACACTAAAAATATCAAGCTCCTAAGCCTTCTGACGCGAAACCTCACTGTTCTGATTATCGTTGGAGCCGTGTTGTACCCACTCAGTGGGCACGTCCATCTATCTTCAGACGGTGCGTGATTACACCTGCGTGTTACAGAGAAGGGATTTATCGCTTCTCGTTGCTCAGCATAGCACGTGGTGGTCCAGGGAGTAGGTCGGGTCAGCTTGACCATGTAGGCTACATATGTGGCGCATATGGTAGCACATGGAGGCAGCCATCTGTGGGGTCAGAGACTGTGTTGTACCAACTCAGTTGGCACAATCTGCTGGATTGCCCAGATGAAGGGGAATCGCATGGGTTGGCGATTGGCTGGGACAGCCTACCAGAGATTAGTGCTTGTACTCTCTGTGCATCTTATCTCGCCTGAGCGAGACGCGGAGACCAAGTATGAAATCTGGATCCCATCTCACTAAAAGGGTTCTACTCTTTCGGGCTGTTTTGCTGGATTTTTCAGCTAGATAAAATAGTGAGAAAAGAATCTTCCTTAAGTCCTGGATTGATTCTTACATTGATACTGACCTTGCTGTTCTTGCATTGTTGTAGATACCTGCAGCAACGAACACCACGAATTTCAATGTGCGATCCCTACTGGAACGCGAGAAGTTTGCTGGGCCGAACTTCTTAGACTGGTACGGACACCTTAAGATCGTTCTTAAGGCAGAGAGGAAACTGTATGTCCTCGAGACGGCGATACCGCCTCAACCCGCTCCGAACGCCGCAAGGGCGGTTCGTGAAGCTTATGAAAAGCATGTCAATGATAGCATTGATGTCGCTTGCCTGATGCTTGCGTCGATGACGCCACAGCTGCAGCGTCAGCATGAGGATATGTCGGCTATTGATATTATAGCGAACCTCAAGCTGTTGTATGCTGCACAGGCGAGGACTGAACGCTATAATCTGACAAAACTTTTCTTTCAGAGCAAACTGGCTGAAGGGAGTCCAGTGGGAGCTCATGTGCTCAAGATGATTGGGTACAAGGAGTCTCTAGAGAAACTGGGACATACCATCAATCAGGAGCTTGCTGTAGACATTATTCTGCAGTCTCTCCCGGCCTCTTTCGATGCGTTCATCATTAACTTTAATATGAACAAAATCGACTGTACTCCGGCAGAGCTGCTGAACATGCTCTTGACTACTGAGGAGACTCTGAAGGGAAAGCCTTCAACCTCTGTCTTGATGTTTCTTTCAAGGAACAAGAAGAAGGGGAAGAAGGGCAAAGCCCCAGTCAAGAACTACAACAAAGCTCTGAAGCAAAAGCTGAAGCGGTCAAAGGAATACAGATGTTTCCATTGTGGCCAACCAGGTCACTGGAAAAAGGACTGTAAAGCGCTCCAAGGAGTCAGCAGGGGAAGCATTCCTTCTGGCTCAGGTATTTACGTGACGGAAGTCATGATTTCTTCTTCTTCTGTTTCATGGGTGTTGGACACTGCATGTGGAGTTCACATTTGTTCAAATGTACAGGAACTCAAGAGAAGAAGACAGGTGGGACAGCATGAGGTGGACCTACGAGTTGGAAACGGGGCACGGGTTGCTGCTGTTGCTGTAGGAGACTATTTCATCTCTTTGCCATCTGGACTTGTATTGGAACTAAACAATTGTTACTTTGTTCCCAGTATTACTAAAAATATTATCTCTATTCCTGTTCTTGTCAGGAAAGGGTTTTCCCTTGAATGCAATATTTCAAAGTGTGTTTTATCTTATGATAATATTGTTTATGCTACTGGTTCAATTAACAATGGGTTATTCATGTTGGACATGGAATGTTCTATACAGCAAATTGATAATAAGAAAGCCAAGAATGCTGATGAAAGCACCTTGCTATGGCATAGTCGTTTAGGCTATATTAACAAGAAGCGCATTAAGCGGTTGCATGATCATGGACTGCTGGGATCATTCTCCTATGAGGAGATTGATACATGCAAAGCTTGTTTAATGGGTAAAATGACGAAGTCACCTTTTCCTAACAAAGGTCAAAGGGCTTCAGGTTTACTTGACCTTATACACAGTGATGTGTGTGGGCCATTTAGTAAACATGCCAGAGGTGCCTATCAGTACTTCATTACCTTTACTGATGATTTCAGTAGATATGGGTATGTCTATCTTATGAGACATAAAAGTGAATCTTTTGACAAGTTCAAAGAGTTCAAAAATGAAGTACAGAATCATCTAGGCCGAAATATCAAGGCACTTCGTACTGATCGAGGTGGAGAATACCTAAGTCGAGAGTTTACTGACTATATGAAGGAGTGTGGGATTATCTCACAGCTCACTCCGCCAGGAACACCGCAATGGAATGGTGTGTCCGAGAGGAGGAATAGAACGTTACTTGATATGGTTCGTTCTATGATGAGTCAGGCTACTCTTCCTTACTCCTTTTGGGGTTTTGCACTGGAAACAGCTGCAAAAGTACTAAACCGAGTGCCATCCAAGGCAGTTTCAAAGACTCCATATGAGTTATGGTTTGGAAAACAGCCAAGCTTGACATTTATAAAGATCTGGGGATGCGAGGCTTATGTCAAAAAGCTCGCCTCTGGGAAACTGGAGAGCAGATCTGAGAAATGCATCTTTGTCGGATACCCTAAGGAAACTAAGGGTTATTATTTCTACGATCCCAGAGAGAACAAGGTATTTGTTGCTCGGACGGCCATATTTCTTGAGAAGGAGTTTCTTCTGCAAGAGGCCAGTGGGAGAGAAATAAAGCTGGATAAGAATCCAGAGGAAGGACAAAGTGGTCAAGTATAGTTGGATGAGCCTGAGCCGGTAGAACAGGTTACTGAACAACCTGAGGCTCAGATATCACGGGAACCGCGGAGATCGGGAAGGATTCGTCGACAGCCTGAGCGCTATGACGGAGTCTACATCATTAATAATGATGAACCCCTTACTTATGCGGATGCGGTCAGTGGACCGGACTCAGCGAGATGGCTTGAGGCTATGCGCACCGAGATGGACTCCATGTCAGATAACCAAGTCTGGGATTTGGTTGATCCGCCTCCGGGAGTTATCCCTATAGGCTGTAAATGGATCTTCAAGAAGAAGATTGACATGGATGGTAACGTAGTTACCTATAAAGGCAGGCTAGTTGTGAAAGGTTTCAAACAAATCTACGGGATAGATTATGATGAAACTTTCTCACCTGTAGCTATGTTCAAGTCTATTCGGATTCTTTTCGCGATAGCAGCATATTATGATTATGAGATCTGGCAGATGGATGTGAAGACGGCTTTCCTTAATGGAAATCTGGATGAGGATGTGTATATGACACAACCAGAAGGTTTCACTAATCCATCAGATCGTCATAAGATATGCAAGTTAAAGAAGTCCATTTATGGACTTAAACAAGCATCTAGAAGCTGGAATATTCGTTTTGATGAATCAATCAGTGAGTTTGGTTTCATCAAGAACGAGGATGACCCGTGTGTATATAAGAGG
This sequence comes from Costus lasius, assembly GCA_027563935.2. Taxonomy (NCBI): domain Eukaryota; kingdom Viridiplantae; phylum Streptophyta; class Magnoliopsida; order Zingiberales; family Costaceae; genus Costus; species Costus lasius. The sequence continues at coordinate 73,247,231 of CM050449.1, forward strand.
TTTAGTGGGAGCGTGATTACTTTCCTAGTCCTCTACGTCGATGATATCTTGATCATTGGAAACGATATTCCTGAAATGCATGCGGTTAAGGCATGGTTAAGGAAATGTTTTCAGATGAAAGATCTTGGAGAAGCAGCCTATGTATTAGGTGTGAAGATCTACAGGGATAGATCTAAGAGGCTTCTCGGGCTGTGCCAGAGTACTTACATCGATAAAGTCCTGGAGAGATTTCATTTAGAGAATTCTAAAAGAGGATATCTTCCAGTCAGACATGGTCTGAATCTTTCGAAGAGTCAATGTCCACAAACACAGACTGAGAAAGATGAAATGGACAAAACGCCTTATGCTTCGGCTATTGGGTCCATTATGTATGCGATGTTGTGTACTCGCCCAGACGTTGCTTACGGGTTAAGCGTGACCAGTCGGTTCCAAAGTAATCCAGGAATGGCGCACTGGATTGCGGTCAAGAACATTTTAAAATATCTGCGGAGGACCAAAGATATGTTCTTGGTGTATGGTGGTCAGGAAGAACTCAGTATAGAAGGATATACTGACGCTTCGTTCCAGTCTGACCAGGATGATTTCCGATCGCAATCAGGCTATATTTTTAGCTTGAATGGAGGTGCAGTGGTGTGGAAAAGATTCAAACAGTCAATCGTTGCTGATTCCACAACAGAAGCCGAGTATGTTGCAGCCTCGGAAGCATCCAAGGAGGCAGTGTGGATTCGTAAGTTCGTTCAAGAACTTGGTGTTGTTCCTTCGAGTGCAGATCCTTTGGTTATCTTCTGTGATAACACTGGAGCAATTGCACAAGCAAAGGAACCACGGTCGCACCAGAAGTCCAAGCACATACAGAGACGGTTTCACTTGATCAGGGAGATCATAGATCGCGGTGAGATCAAAGTCTGCAAGGTTCATACAGATGACAATCTAGCAGACCCGCTTACCAAGCCTCTGGCGCAGCAGAAGCATGAGAAGCACTGTAATAATATGGGTTTGAGATTTCTCAACCATTAGATTAAGTGCAAGTGGGAGATTGTTGGGGTATGCCCTTAAGGCTAATGTTTGAGGCCTTGGGATAGTAACAGTATCATGTATAAACTTTTTAGTTTATAAAGGCAATGGTTGTTATTCAGGTTGTTACCTTGTCTGCTGTAATAAGTGTACTTCTGAATAATGTCTCAAATGCTGTTCAGCTGGGCTGACATGCAGTAAAGTCCTTAGTCGATATATCTTGGTGAACATGAGACAGCCTTGATATGATTGAGACTAATATGTGTTCTAATCTTATAGGATGCTTCGAGCATGGAATAAGATGTAGACTCATGGGTACATTGGATGTACTGGACAGACCCTACTAGGATATTCAATTGCTTGTCACAATGTGAATAATCCTTGTATGTGTACAAGTGGCACATTTCCTTTGACTTGAGATCACTTGTGTTTCTAAATGATGATTGTCATTGTTTTGAGGTAATTCAATATCATTTGAAACATAATGATTATAGACTATCTTGGATGGTGAGCTTGAGTCATGTTAGGGCACTAGTGATAGATATAGGAATGCCGTCTCCTTAATTGGAGTGTGATGTTCTAAAGGGGCCCCCTGGATGAGATGATTGAGAAAGTGTATGGCCATACCCAGATGACTGTGTTCATCTGATCTAATCATGCTCATCATATTGGAGTTACGAGCTTGACAGGCTTGTCCAATAAAGAACATCCAGTGGCAGAGGAAGCATGTATGCCTTATGAGTTGGATTCACACTTGTGCTGTGTTTTGGGTGTAGTCTTGGAAGACTCTTTTCTTTATATCGGGAGACAGTGATGTGTTGCTAGATACCCCTCACTGATCGTGATAACGTAAGTTATCGTTACCGACATTTAAAGAAAACCCTTAGGGTCGCACAATTTGATGATATGGCTTACTTAAGTCAGATCGTGTGGACTGAATTGTTTGGATTCAGTTTTAAAGGGATTTAATCTCTGATTGAAAGTGAGATCTGGTCTGATCATGTTTGATTGATTAGGGCTTGAGATCGGTAAGCTTCGATTAAGAGAATTGATGCTAGATTGGTGAAATCAAGAGCATCAAGAGATCAACGGTCAGATCTTAAGCCTTAGGGGTTTAATTTGATCTAGACTAAAGGCTTGGGCTGGTTTGATTTGGTCTTTGAACCAAATGCAATTGAACCATGGCTCGGTTCAAAGAGGAGCGATTGGTTCACTTGAAGTGAACGCATGATCGCATGAGAGTATGAGGCGAGTTTTTGGCTTGCTATTTTTAGAAGCCACGCTCCCACGTTCAACGAGAACGTTGCACTCGTCGCCTCTTTATGGCTCTCGCTCTCGTGTGGTGACAAGGCTACACGAAAAGAGGGGTGCAAGAGCTTCATCGACCTAGCCGCAAGAGATCTCATATCCTCCATACGAAGGACTCCTTGAAGATTTGCTAGCACAAAGTCGCCAAGGAAGTAGTCGCCTTCTCATTGTGTGCGTCATCTTTGGAGAAAAGGCATTTGCGTTTTTGCTTCCAAGGCGCCATCCAGAAATGGCTATGGTATGAATTCTTATCATGAATACATGTTGTTAAAAGTTGATCATGTGACATGTTTTCGATCCTATGAAACCCTAGCATCCGCTGCCCATATTATGTTTGCGCCACTTTAGGGTTTCGCCCACCTTAGATTTAGGGGACTCTCACTCATATGGGTCGTGATATGCCCAATGACAACAGTTATTATGTCCCAACTACGGCAAGACGTTAGGTTGTATCAAGGCATATCCCTAACCATATAGAATGGCCAATGACCTCAAGTCAAGGGATCAATGCATCTCCTATCACTTGTGAGGATGACTTGTGACACCAAGTCATTGCCTCACAGCGGGTTGGTCCAGTACATCCATCACTGATATACCCATATGCCCACGTTAGCACCTTGTGCATAACCAGCCCATATACCAGTCTCACAAGTACCAGAGTTGTCCCTTATCTACTCAGGTACATTGACTGGGGACAATCAATTGAGCACAGATCCAATCTGTCTCCAGGGACATTATCATATAAGTACATAATCGCAGATGTAAGCAAATATAGATAATGACAATGCCAGAATGATATAAAATATCAACGTCAAGTAGTACAGTAATGGACCAAAAGTAGGTCCTAGGGCATATACACCAACAGCCCATCTCTTCCATGTAGTTCCCCAATGCCTCGACGTCCTGGTGGATGTGGCTCATGTGGTTGGACATCCTCCCCATAGAACCCATGATCCTCTCCATGCACTGCTCCTGTCAGTACATCTGCACTGAAAGAGCCTGGAATCTGAGGTCCTAATAAGTATGACATCCACCCTGATCAGTAGCTGCATGATGTGAAGATGATCCAGCGGCTTCGTGTGGTGGTGGATCGGCGGCTCTAGGAGGTGAGGAATCCATACCCATCCCAAATGGGTCATCACCCCATGTAGGAGGTGGTGGTGGTACTGAGGCCTCTAGTGTAGGAGTGGCATAAGAAACACAGCTTGGTGACAACTTCCAATTTTCTTGATTCTATACTGTAGTCCTTCCAGTGTTTGGCAACGGCAACGTGGGAAGCCCAGGCTGAAGGATCAAGCAATATGTGTCTCCATCTCTTACAATCATCTTCATAGCAACGCAGGATTCAATGTCGATGCTTGCATTGCCCATAGCAACTTCAATTCCATAGGGCTTGATTCCCAAGTATAGTGTTATAGGAGTAAGAAATCCTCCTATCACTATTGTGCCTTTTTTAGCCCTAGCCACTTTATCCAAATGTTTCATAAAGAAGAAAGTTACATCTACAATATATCCATGAAGCATACACCAAAGAAAGAATAACTCAGTGTGTCGAACCATACCGTCGCTATCTCCTCGCCCGAAAATGGTATGAGCAAGAACGCGGTGGGTGTATTTGATACATGGGTTGGTGATGCTTGTAGTTCTTGCTGATGAAGGTGAAAATCTGGTCTCTGCTGTGATCTGATTCCAGAAGACATTTTCAATAAACCCAATAGGCGGCTCGGTACGCCCTTCTTCTAGAAGGTGGAAGATGCGGCGAATATCCTGAATTGTGAGCTTCCTATCTTCATTAGCCATCCAAAATCTGATCTGTCCCACAGTTGAACGATCGATATACTCATCCCAATCCATCTCCAAGCTAATGACAATAGAGGTAGATAGGTTTGTGGAGTCATATCAAAGAATTGTCTTGTAGCAATGCGGTCAAACATCCAAAATACATCCTCTTTTAGTCCCAGAATCTCCAAAGCTCGAGCATCAGCATATTTGGTCTTTACAATATGCCTAGTGAGTAGCAAATTGTACCTCTGTTCTTGCACTTCGTCTTTGAAGATGATGCCAAATGGGTTTGATGGAGGAGCTGGGGGTTCAGCTGGGGCCTTCCCCTTCCTCTTGGAAACCAATCTCTTGACAGGAGACATGATGAACATGCAAAAATCTCAAATAATTTCTGAAGAAAAATAAATGAACAGTGCTATTACCAAATGGTGAACAGAGCTTCCGCAGGGGTAAAATCGAGCTTCAAATCCGGATTTCTGAGCTGCAATCGAGCTTCCAACCACCTTGAGGAATGTTCTTGTATCCCTTGCGAAGTTTTTTGGAGATGGAAGCAGCTCAATCGAAGCTTGGATGAGCGAAAACGAAAGGGGCGAAAATCACGGCGGAAGAACAGCAAGCTGGCACAATCAAGCTCGAAATCTCTCAAATCCCAGGTGGAAATCGGTTGGAAATCGCTAGGAAAGGTCACAAGAGGGATTAGAGAAGCAAGGAATCGAAGAAACTCGGAGGTCGGCGCGAAATCGAGCAGAAAACCCTAAAAACATGGCGCCGAAACCCTAAATACGGCACTAGAATCGCGTGGGTTCGGTCAAATTACGGTATCGTAATGGAATTACGGTAGTGCTGTAAAATCACAATGAATTCTCGGCAGGTAAAAAGCGTCAAATTACGACACCGTGAAGACCATTACGGCACTGCCATATTCCATCCAAAAATCCCAAAAGTTTCTATAGGAAAATGCTCTACTTTTACGGTACCGTGAAAAACATTACGGTACTACTGTAATCTCCACCAAAACTTAAAAACTTTCTGGTCAAAAATCATCCGAAAATACGGTACCGTGAAAATCATCACGGCACTGCCGTAAAATGCTCAAAAATTTTAAAACTTTCTAGATGAAAATGGACAGAAATTACGGTCTATAAAATCTATCACGGTAGTGCCGTAATCCAAGTAAATCTTTCTGTAGAGAATCAACATGGAATTACGGTACCGTAATAAAAAATATGGTAGTACCGTAATTCATCAAAAATCAATAAAATCGCCGAAAAACGTACCTAAAAATGAGAAAAAGAAAAATTAATCCTAAACAAAAAAATAAAAGAAAAAATGCTTGGGTTGCCTCCCAAGAAGCACTAATTTAATGGTCATTAGCTTGACTGTTCTGCACTTGGATTTGATCTTGATTTCTTCAATTTCCACTCTGATTTTTCTTTGGGTTGAGTATCACTTCGAATCACATAAGGCTCATTCATGAAACAATGTGTAAATTTACTCAAGAATTTTCATCTTTGATCAAGTAATCTAGAGCCTCTTTTTCTTCTTATTTCCTTCTTCTTCTTTTCATAATTTGAATCTCTTTTCTCCTGAATTCCTCTATCCACATCCTCAGAAAAAAGAAGAAATTATGAACATGATCATCTATGACAACATCAACCCAATTATATTTGCTGATTCATCAAATAAATTATAAACATCAATGACAACATCATCTACTATATTTACACTACATCACGATCCATAATATAAAAGTTTGTTCAAAGAATCAGCAAGATCAAACTCAATTATATTTTTACAGATATCAAAAGTGATTTTTCCTTTCTTAACATCTATATGTGCTCCTACTGTAGCAAAAAAGGATCTACCAAGGATGATAGGATTCTTATGATTTTCTTCCATGTCAAGGACTACAAAATCTGCAGGTATAAAAAATTCACCTACCTTGATTGGAACATTTTCTAAAAAAACCAATAGGGTACTTTACCGATCTATCAGCGAGCTGTAAAGATATGGATGTTGGTTTAAACTCTCCAATGTCCAGTTTCCTACAAATAGATAAAGGCATTTAGTTTACATTGGCTCCTAAATCACACAAGGCTTGGTCAAAAGCCATGCTTCCAATAGAACAAGGTATAGAGAAACTACCTGGATCCTTCAGTTTCGGTGGCAATTTATTCTGGATAATAGCACTACAATCCTCATTTAAAGCCACAGTACCATAGTCCTCTATTTTTCTTTTGTTAGACAAGATCTCTTTCAAGAATTTTGCATATGATGGCATTTGAGATAAAGCTTCAGTAAAAGTAATATTAATGTAAAGCTTTTTCAACACTTCAAGAAATTTTCCAAATTTTTTGTCTAATTTTGTTTGCACTAACATTTGGGGAAAGGGTATAGGTGGCCTATAAGGTGGAGGTAATTAGATATATCCTTCTGACATGGTTCATCACCTTTTGGTTCATCACCCTGGTGAAGTGATAAACTAGTTTGGGACTACTCATGCTCAGAAGATTTTTTTCAAGTCTAATTCATTGTCAAGGTCAACATTAGGCTCTTTTTCATTATTTTCAGATTTCCCTTTAGGTTCATCTAATTGCCTTCCACTCCTGGTGATGATAGCATTACAGTACTCCCTAGGGTTTTGTTGGAACCCCTTTCGAGAGGGGGGCAAAAACCCTAATCATGGCGCAAATGAAATTTATGCAAGCGGAAGCAAGGGTTTCAAGATCTTTTGCATGCCATATGTTCAACTATCATAGATTGATAAGAACAAGGGGAGATTCATACCAACGCCATAGGCTTGGAATTCGGCTTGGAAGAAGAGAACAAGTTAGGTCTCCTCCACAAGTCCACACACAAGATGAAGATGCTCACTTCCTTGACGTCCCTTGTGCTAGCAAGGCACCCAAGCTATCTTGTCGAATGGAAAAAGGGGGTGATTAGATGAATCCCTATGGCCGAGAGCTCCTTTTCCTTGTCTTCCTCTTTCGTCAACCACCCAACGAAAAGGATCAAGGCGTTGTCGTCAAGAGACCAACGCTTAAGCGTTTTGGCGTTTTAGCAAAACCGGCTTTGATGACTTTCCATAAATGGAAGACAATCAAGCCATGCGCTCAAGACAAACCAAAAACGCCTATTGGCATTGAACCAAGCGTTCACATTTGTGAACCGGTTCAAGCCAAATCGTCCAATCGAATTTGGTTCATCAAACCAAACCGAAATAGCTCAAGCCACTTGGTCTAGACCAAATTGAACCCTAAGGCTCACGATCTAACCACTCATCTCCTGATGCCCCTGATCTCCCCGATCTAGCATCATTTCTCTCGATCGAAGCTTACCGATCTCAAGCCCTAATCAATCAAACATGATCAGACCAGATCTCACTTACAATCAGAGATTAAATCCCCTTTAATCTGAACTCAAAGAATCCAGTCCATACGATCTGACTCAAGTAAGCCATATCATCAAATTGTGCGACCCTGAGGGTTTCCTTTAAATGTCGGTAACGATAACTTACGTTATCACGACCAGTGAGGGGTATCTAGCAACACATCACTGTCTCCCGATATAAAGGAAAGAGTCTTCCAAGACTTCTCCCAAACCATAGCACAAGTGTGAATCAAACTCACGAGGCATACATGTGTCCTTTGCCACTGGATGTTCTTATTGGACAAGCGTGCCAAGCCTGTAATTCCAATATGTTGAGCATGATTAGATCAGATGCACATAGTCATCTGGGTATGGCCATACACTATCTCAATCATCTCATAAGGGGGCCCCTTAGAACACCACACTCCTTAAACAAGGAGACGACAATCCTATGTCTATCACTAGTGTCCTAACCTGACTCATGATCATTATCCAAGATAGTCTATGATCATTATGTTTCAAATGATATTGAACTACCCCAAAACAATGACAATCATCATTTAGAAACACAAGTGATCTCAAGTCAAAGGACATGTGCCACTCAGTGCATACAAGGATCATTCACATTGTGACAAGCAATTGAATATCCTAGTAGGGTCTGTCCAGTACATCCAATGTACCCATGAGTCTACATCTTATTCCATGCTCGAAGCATCCTATAAGATCAGCACACATATTAGTCTCAATCATATCAAGGCTGTCTCAGGTTCACCAAGATATCTCGACTAAGGACATATAGCATGTCAGCCTAGCTGAACAGCTTTGAGACATTATTCAGAAGTACACTTATTACACCAGACAAGGTAACAACCTGAATAATAACCATGCCTTTTATAAACATAAGAGTTTATTACATGATACTTTTACAATCCCAAGGCCTCAAACATTAGCCTTAAGGGCATACCCCAACAATCTCCCACTTGCACTTAATCTAATGGTTGAGAAATCTCAAACCCATATTATTACAGTGCTTCTCATGCTTCTGCTGCGCCAGAGGCTTGGTAAGCGGGTCTGCCAGATTGTCATCTGTATAAACCTTGCAGATTTTGATCTCGCCTCGATCAATGATCTCCCGGATCAAGTGAAACCGTCTCTGTATGTGCTTGGACTTCTGGTGCGACCGTGGTTCCTTTGCTTGTGCAATTGCTCCAGTGTTATCACAGAAGATAACCAAAGGATCTGCACTCGAAGGAACTACACCAAGTTCTCTCACGAACTTACGAATCCACACTGCCTCCTTGGATGCTTCCGAGGCTGCAACATACTCGGCTTCTGTTGTGGAATCAGCAACAGTTGACTGTTTGAAACTTTTCCACACCACTGCTCCACCATTCAAGCTAAAAACATAGCCTGATTGCGATCGGAAATCATCCTGGTCCGACTAGAACGAAGCGTCAGTATATCCCTCTATACTGAGTTCTTCCTGACCACCATATATCAAGAACATATCTTTGGTCCTCCGCAGATATTTTAAGATGTTCTTGACTGCAATCCAGTGCGCCATACCTGGATTACTTTGGAATCGACTGGTCACGCTTAACCCGTAAGCGACGTCTGGGCGAGTACACAACATCGCATACATAATGGACCCAATAGCCGAAGCATAAGGCGTATTGTCCATTTCATCTTTTTTAGTCTGTGTTTGTGGACACTGACTCTTTGAAAGATTCAGACCATGTCTGACTGGAAGATATCCACGTTTAGAATTCTCTAAATGGAATCTATCCAGGACCTTATCGATGTAAGTACTCTGGCACAGCCCGAGAAGCCTCTTAGATCTATCTCGGTAGATCTTGACACCTAATACATAGGCTGCTTCTCCGAGATCTTTCATCTGGAAACATTTTCCTAACCATGCTTTAACAGCATGCAGTTCAGGAATATCATTTCCAATGATTAAGATATCATCGACGTAGAGGATTAGGAATGTAATTACGCTCCCACTAAACCTCTTATAAACACACGGGTCATCATCGTTCTTGATGAAACCAAACTCAGAGATTGATTCATCAAAACGAATGTTCCAGCTTCTAGATGCTTGTTTCAGTCCATAAATGGACTTCTTTAACTTGCATATTTTATGACGATCTGATGGATTAGTGAAACCCTCAGGTTGTGTCATATACACATCCTCATCCAGATTTCCATTAAGGAAAGCTGTTTTCACATCCATCTGCCAGATCTCATAATCGTAATATGCTGCTATCGCGAAAAGAATCCGAATAGACTTAAACATGGCTACAGGTGAGAAAGTTTCATCATAATCTATCCCGTAGATTTGTTTGAAACCTTTCGCAACTAGCCTGCCTTTATAGGTAACCACGTTACCATCCATGTCAATCTTCTTCTTGAAGATCCATTTACAGCCTATAGGGATTACTCCCGGAGGCGGATCAACCAAATCCCAGACTTGGTTATCTGACATGGAGTCCATTTCGGCTCGCATAGCTTCAAGCCATCTAGCTGACTCCGGTCCACTGACCGCATCCGCATAAGTGAGGGGTTCATCATTATCAATGATGTAGACTCCGTCATAGCGCTCAGGCTGACGACGGATCCTTCCCGATCTTCGCGGTTCCCGTGTTATCTGAGCCTCAGGTTGTTCAATAACCTGTTCAACTGGCTCAGGCTCATCCAACTGTGCTTGACTACTTTGTCCTTCCTCTGGATTCTCATCCAGCTTTATTTCTCTCCCACTGGCCTCTTGCAGAAGAAATTCCCTCTCAAGAAATATAGCCGTCCGAGCAACAAAAACCTTGTTCTCTTTGGGATCGAAGAAATAATAACCCTTAGTTTCCTTAGGGTAACCAACAAAGATACATTTCTCAGATCTGCTCTCCAGTTTCCCAGAGGCGAGCTTTTTGACATAAGCCTCGCAACCCCAGATCCTGATAAATGTCAAGCTAGGCTGTTTCCCATACCATAACTCATATGGCGTCTTTGAAACTGCCTTGGATGGCACTCGGTTTAGTACCTTTGCAGCTGTTTCTAGTGCAAAACCCCAAAAGGAGTATGGAAGAGTAGCCTGACTCATCATAGAACGAACCATATCAAGTAACGTTCTATTTCTCCTTTCGGACACACCATTCCATTGCGGTGTTCCTGGCGGAGTGAGCTGTGAGACAATCCCACACTCCTTTAGATAGTCAGTAAATGCATGACTCAGGTATTCACCACCTCGATCAGAACGAAGTGCCTTGATATTACGGCCTAACTGATTTTGTACTTCATTTTTGAACTCTTTGAACTTGTCAAAAGATTCACTTTTATGTCTCATCAGATAGACATACCCATACCTACTGAAATCATCAGTAAAGGTAATGAAGTAGTGATAGCCACCTCTGGCATGTTTACTGAAAGGCCCACACACATCACTGTGTATAAGGTCAAGTAAACCTGAAGTCCTTTGACCCTTTTGAAGAAAAGGTGACTTCGTCATTTTACCCATTAAACAAGCTTTGCATGTATCAATCTCCTCATAGGAGAATGATCCCAGCAGTCCATGTTCATGCAACCGCTTAATGCGCTTCTCGTTTATATGGCCTAAACGACTATGCCATAGCAAGGTGCTGTCATCAGCATACTTGGCTTTCTTATTATCAATATTTTGTATCGAATATTCCATGTCCAACATGAATAACCCATTGTTAATTGAACCAGTGGCATACACAATATTATCATGAGATAAAACACACTTTGAAATTTTGCATTCAAAGGAAAATCCCTTCCTGACAAGAGCAGGAATGGAGATAATATTCTTGGTAATACTGGGTACAAAATAACAATTGTTTAATTCTAATACAATGCCAGATGGTAAAGAAATGAAATAGTCTCCTACAGCAACAGCAGCAACCCGTGCCCCGTTTCCAACGCGTAGGTCTACCTCATGCTGTCCCACCTGCCTTCTTCTCTTGAGTTCCTGTACATTTGAACAAATGTGAACTCCACATGCAGTGTCCAACACCCATGATATAGAAGAAGATAACATGACCTCTGTCACATATATACCTGAGCCAGAAGCGATGCTTCCCCTCTTATCTCCTTGGAGCGCTTTACAGTCCTTTTTCCAGTGACCCAGCTGGCCACAGTGGAAACACCTGTTGTCCTTTGACCGCTTCACCTTCTGTTTCAGAGCCTTGCTGTAGTTCTTGACAGGGGCCTTGCCCTTCTTCCCCTTCTTCTTGTTCCTTGAAGGAACCATCAAGACAGAGGTCGAAGGCTTTCCCTTCAGAGTCTCCTCAGTAGTCAAGAGCATATTCAGCAGCTCTGCCGGAGTACAATCGATTTTGTTCATATTAAAGTTAATGATGAACGCATCGAAAGAAGGCGGGAGAGACTGCAGAATAATATCTACAGCAAGCTCCTGGTTGATGGTATGCCCCAGTTTCTCCAGAGCCTCCTTGTGCCCAATCATCTTGAGCACGTGAGCTCCCACTGGGCTCCCCTCAGCCAGTTTGCTTTGAAAGAAGAGCTTCGTCAGATTATAGCGTTCTGTCCTCGCCTGTGCAGCATACAGCATCTTGAGGTTCGCTATAATCTCTATAGCCGACATATCCTCATGCTGACGCTGCAGCGGTGGCGTCATAGACGCTAGCATCAGGCAAGCGACATCAATGCTATCATTGACGTGCTTTTCATAGGCATCCCGAACCGCCCTTGCGGCGTTCGGAGCGGGCTGCGGCGGTATCGCCGTCTCGAGGACATACAGTTTCCTCTCTGCCTTAAGAACGATCTTAAGGTGTCCGAACCAGTCAGAGAAGTTCGGCCCAGCAAACTTCTCCCTTTCCAGTAGGGATCGCACATTGAAGCTCATGGTGTTCGTTGCTGCAGGAATCTACAACAATGCAAGAACAGCAAGGTCAGTATCAATGTTCAGAATCAATCCAGGACTTAAGAAAGATTCTTTTCTCACTATTTTATCTGACTGAAAAATCCAGTAAAACAGTCCGAAAGAGTAAAACTCTTTTAGTGAGATGGGATCCAGATTTCATACTTGGTCTCCGCGTCCCGCTCAGGCGAGATAAGATGCACAGAGAGGACAAGCACTAATTTCTGGTAGGCAGTCCCTGCCAATCGCCAGCCCGTGCGATTCCCCTTCATCTGGGCAATCCAGCAGACTGTGCCAACTGAGTTGGTACAACACAGTCTCTGATCCCACAGATGGCTGCCTCCATGTGCTACCATATGCGCCACATATGTAGCCTACATGGTCAAGCTGACCCGACCTACTCCCTGGACCACCACGTGCTATGCTGAGCAACGAGAAGGGATAAATCCCTACTCTGTAACACGCAGGTGTAATCCCGCACCATCTGAAGATAGATGGACGTGCCCACTGAGTGGGTACAACACGGCTCCAACGATAGTCAGAACGGTGAGGTTTCGCGTCAGAAGGCTTACGAGCTTGATATATTAGCGTTGGATTTTAACGGTCTTTTTATCTTCTTGACTATCATGCAAGTCCTATGGTGATAGCAGAAGATAAACACATGCATTTCTAATTATAAAAGCAATAAATAGAAAGCATGTTGATCTTATGTGGTAAATGCCCATGAACCCTAAGTAAGACCTTAATTTTACTTAAGTCTTCACTTGAGCTCCTTTTGCATCTCATCTGGTCCAACCCAGGGCTCTAGCTCCTAGAGCACCTCAGGTGCGCCACCAGCTGAATGCCCCTTGGGATGTGTGCCTTTGTGCTCTTGTCTAATCAAATACAATTTGATCTATCTAGACAAGATTGACTCGCAGGTCAATTACATATTATAAATTAAGTACAATGTGATTCGCAGATCACAAATTAATTTACAATTTTAAATCCAGGCACGCAGGCCCCAGCACAGCACACAATAGGGCAACCCACATAAGATTAAATAAACAAGCATAGGCATCAATCAACATGTGATCCATTCATGAAATTAAAATTTTTGAAAAACCCCATGGCATCAATTTTAATTTCCTTATGAGCCCTATAACCTTACAACGGTCCATTGATGGGGATCCACTCATCAAGTCTAGTTAGATCCTTGCCCTTGCATGCACCAAGTCCTAACTGACTCGCGTTGACCTGATGGTCAACCATGCATGCGCCACGGGCTGAACCACCAACATGAGTTCTGGCAAGCGGGTGTGACCCCGGGCCTAACTCATGTGTGTTCACTGGTTGTCTCAACCAGACCTCGCTACACGCCTGTGATGCAATCGACCTATAGCCACCTCGTGCTTGCGCACAGGTGCCATCTGGTCGATCCATCTAGGCTGTTAGATGGTCTGATCAGACTAGTTTGATCTAACATAGAGGATGCTTTCAACCCCATCAACCCGTCTAAGGGTTTACAATAGGTGCAACTTAGATCTAATTCATGGGCGCGCAAGATGTTTTGTTTTGTCAAAAACAACATGTAAGAAGCGCCAATCAAACATGCGCCAACAACAACACTTGTAGAGTCCCCTTCAAGGGGGAGCGCAACTTTGACAACAACAAACAACAAGCACCTATACATGCGGCTTAGAACAACAAACATCATGCATGAAGTTTTCGCATCATAAATTTTTCATGAGCTTGCGCATGTAACCAACCATAGATCTAAGCATAAAAGTAAACATGGATCACATCAGCAAACATAATAGCATGCATAGACGGCTTTGATACCAATTGTTGGAACCCCTTTCGAGAGGGGGGCAAAAACCCTAATCATGGCGCAAATGAAATTTATGCAAGCGGAAGCAAGGGTTTCAAGATCTTTTGCATGCCATATGTTCAACTATCATAGATTGATAAGAACAAGGGGAGATTCATACCAACGCCATAGGCTTGGAATTCGGCTTGGAAGAAGAGAACAAGTTAGGTCTCCTCCACAAGTCCACACACAAGATGAAGATGCTCACTTCCTTGACGTCCCTTGTGCTAGCAAGGCACCCAAGCTATCTTGTCGAATGGAAAAAGGGGGTGATTAGATGAATCCCTATGGTCGAGAGCTCCTTTTCCTTGTCTTCCTCTTTCGTCAACCACCCAACGAAAAGGATCAAGGCGTTGTCGTCAAGAGACCAACGCTTAAGCGTTTTGGCATTTTAGCAAAACCGGCTTTGATGACTTTCCATAAATGGAAGACAATCAAGCCATGCGCTCAAGACAAACCAAAAACGCCTATTGGCATTGAACCAAGCGTTCACATTTGTGAACCGGTTCAAGCCAAATCGTCCAATCGAATTTGGTTCATCAAACCAAACCGAAATAGCTCAAGCCACTTGGTCTAGACCAAATTGAACCCTAAGGCTCACGATCTAACCACTCATCTCCTGATGCCCCTGATCTCCCCGATCTAGCATCATTTCTCTCGATCGAAGCTTACCGATCTCAAGCCCTAATCAATCAAACATGATCAAACCAGATCTCACTTACAATCAGAGATTAAATCCCCTTTAATCTGAACTCAAAGAATCCAGTCCATACGATCTGACTCAAGTAAGCCATATCATCAAATTGTGCGACCCTGAGGGTTTCCTTTAAATGTCGGTAACGATAACTTACGTTATCACGACCAGTGAGGGGTATCTAGCAACACATCACTGTCTCCCGATATAAAGGAAAGAGTCTTCCAAGACTTCTCCCAAACCATAGCACAAGTGTGAATCAAACTCACGAGGCATACATGTGTCCTTTGCCACTGGATGTTCTTATTGGACAAGCGTGCCAAGCCTGTAATTCCAATATGTTGAGCATGATTAGATCAGATGCACATAGTCATCTGGGTATGGCCATACACTATCTCAATCATCTCATAAGGGGGCCCCTTAGAACACCACACTCCTTAAACAAGGAGACGACAATCCTATGTCTATCACTAGTGTCCTAACCTGACTCATGATCATTATCCAAGATAGTCTATGATCATTATGTTTCAAATGATATTGAACTACCCCAAAACAATGACAATCATCATTTAGAAACACAAGTGATCTCAAGTCAAAGGACATGTGCCACTCAGTGCATACAAGGATCATTCACATTGTGACAAGCAATTGAATATCCTAGTAGGGTCTGTCCAGTACATCCAATGTACCCATGAGTCTACATCTTATTCCATGCTCGAAGCATCCTATAAGATCAGCACACATATTAGTCTCAATCATATCAAGGCTGTCTCAGGTTCACCAAGATATCTCGACTAAGGACATATAGCATGTCAGCCTAGCTGAACAGCTTTGAGACATTATTCAGAAGTACACTTATTACAGCAGACAAGGTAACAACCTGAATAATAACCATGCCTTTTATAAACATAAGAGTTTATTACATGATACTTTTACAATCCCAAGGCCTCAAACATTAGCCTTAAGGGCATACCCCAACAGGTTTGGTTCAGGTTTAGCAGGTAATTTTCCTGGGGGTCTACAAGAAGTGCTTGCTTATTGTGCTATCTATGTCTCTAAATCCTTATTGTGAGCAACAACACCATCTAACCTAGAGTTAATTTACTTAAGACTCTCTGAAACTACCTCATTTTGTCTCATATGAGCACTCATGAATTTTTCAAACATGTCCTCTAAACTAGATTTTTGGGGTTGACTCTGATTTTGTTGACTCTGTTGGTACCCTCTAATTTCATTTTGTCCACTAGCATGATTGTTACTCTTCCAAGACAAATTAGGATGGTTCCTCCTACCAGGGTTGTAGGTATTAGAGTAAGGGTCATTATTTCTACATTGATTGTAACCCCCTACTGCATTGACTTGCTCACTACCTTGATCAACAATAACCTTACACTCTTCAGCATAGTGCCCATGGTTTCCACATACATCACAAGTAACAGAAGAAATAATAGCAGTTTGCATCTGAAAAGAATCAAAGCGATTACACAATGAATCTACCTTTTATGCTAGAGAACGCCAACAATCACCATCATTCTTACCATGGCGAGGATGATACAGCACTCCCCTCTCAACAGTCCACTCGTTGTGATTTAGCGTCATCTCTTCAATGAATGCATAGGCATCTTCAACTGTCTTCTTCATCAATGCTCTTCCTGCAGCAGCATCAACAGTTAAGCGAGTGTTGTAAAGCAAACAATTATTGAAAGTTTGAATTAAAACCCAATCTTCTAATCCATGGTGAGGGCACTTCCAATGTAACTCATTGAAGTGCTCCCATGCTTCACTAAGTGATTCGCCATCCCTCTGTGGAAACCCCGTGATCTGGTTCCTCAATTGAATCATCTTACTATTGTATCCCAACAAGTAGGTAGACAAAAACTTATTTCTAGTGTCGCGGCCAAACTCGTTGTTTGGCGTACAGGGACTTTTTCACTCCCTGAAACGGCTCTGAAAACTTATTATGTCACCAAGCTTGTTGTGTCCGCAAGTGCATGAATACTCAAAGTAGTAATTAAGATATCGAACCCACAGAGACCTATGTTGTCAAGTACCGAATAATTGATTTCTTACTATCTATGCAGTCGAATAAAAGTCAAGCAGTGATCCAAAAACACACGAAAAGATTTATCAGAGAGAAACTGGGACTAGGGTTTCATTCACTTTAATTTTCTTGACTAGATATGTATAGATGTTCATCAATCGAATTCTATCATGATAAAGACAAAATATACTTTTCAAAGGGGTTATCTCACTTTCGTGTAGATAACCATGCAGGAACCAATCTTCTCTTTCGCGCAAGATTTATCCCAAGCTAACGATAAGTAAATCTTCAAGCGAAGAACTCAAGGATCACTTTCGTGCATTCGAATTCTAAGTTGATCGTCTTGAGTGTGATGTAGGACAGAAGTGTGTGACAATGATAGTATTTTAAAATTCAATTATTATTATTTTATTTTATTTTTAGAGAAACCAAAATTCAGAAATCAGTCAGAATTCAGTGTTACTGAAGAATATCATTTATAAAAAGTAACTATGCCTTGGAGAAAAATCCATATCTAAGAAATTTGAACCTATTATACAAAGATGTAGAATAAAAGTAGTTATTTTGAATCATGTAAGAATTATAGCATGAAGAACTGTTAGGCAAGTAGGACATTTGCATCAATATGACTAGTTAGATTAGAGAAATAAAAGAACTGCAGACAGATATGATTCATTCTTCAAAAGTTCCTATCTCTCCTGGGTTGACCTGGTGATTCTTCAATGGAACCAAGTTATCCAATCTGTAGAGTGAAACCTGTTCTTCATGATTGTATCAGAGATCAGGGGTTCTATCAAGTCCAAGCACGCTTAATACCTGCACAAAGAAGTCTAGTTTGATTACTGGATGAAACATGTGCAGAAATGTATTAGTTTACAAAAGTTGATAGGTGGTGCAGGATGATCTGCTGATTCTGGGTTCGACCAAACTGATCCAAATGATAGAAGAGGGAATGGTCTTTCTATTAGCGTCAAAGATAATGGGTGGAGACTTGCCCAAGCACAATCAAATCCTGTGTGAAGAACGCTAATCTAGTTAAAATAGAAGGCAACAAGACAGCAGGGAGTTACTGAAACAGGGACGTACGCGAGTGGAGCTAGGGCGTCGACGTTCGTGGTCACCGTTTGTCGGGTGTTGGACGAACGCCAAACCTGCTACGTCTGGAGGTCCATACAATGGTGGCGGAGATGTGGCCGGAGTTAGCGGGTGGATGGAGGCTGATCGGAGGAGAATCACATGGACGAGCTATGCTGGGGCGGAAGTTGGGCGGTAACACGGGACGTCGTGCTGGAGCAAGGTTCGTCGCCGGACGGCTAGTAGTGCACGGACACCGAAACTGCTACGACTGGGAGTCTACTGGAGGGTGACGGATCTGAGGCCGGAGTTTGGTGGTCGACGGTGGCAGGTCGGAGGCGAACGGCGCTGAAGGGCGGGAGTAGGGCGGAATCAGGGCGAGAACAGGGGATCGAAAAGAAGTTTCGATTCCAGTGATCGGTGTGGCGGCTGAAGGTTCATCTGAGGGAAGGGAAGGGCTGGCTGAAGGTTTGTGGAGATCTGGCCAATAGATCATCAGCGGCGAGTTTGCGAAGTTTCGAATATCTTGAAACTGTGGCGACAGGGTGGTTGATCTTAGGAGGAAGAAGAGAATGGAGGAGAGGAGAAGAGAGGAGTAAGGGGCTCGGCCCTAGAAGGAGAAGAAGGAAGAGGATGAGGACATCCGATAGAAGAGGAATTACACTAGAAAACTATTCCATAAACTCAACTTTCATCAAATCTGTCTTTTACAATGATGCGCGAGAGATACATATAGGCTCAAGCTTTTGTAGGCGAACGTTGGTATTTCCTTCTTGAGCATAAAGACATTGAGGAGCTTTGGGCTGAGCGAAGATAGCTGCAAGGAGACGTTGGAGTTTCCATCTTTGCAGCAATGAAGAGACGTTAAAGATTATGCGTTGCAACTTCCATCTTTGTAGTGATGAAGATAAGCGTTGATGTGCCCTTGATGTAAGTCCCTACTTGGCTGGCTACTGGCGCTGTTTATTTCCTTCGTAGCTTGTGTGGGTGTTTGTGGAATTTCATTGAGATGAATGCAGCAGCTTTATTCTTTCGTATGAGTTTCTTCAAGGAGTTGAAGTAGTTATTTTCCCTTTATTGGGCTAGCATTATGAGTTAACTTGCTAGCTTATTTGAGAACTTCTAGGTCCTTGACTAGGGTAGTCACAGGCTCCATTTGTATCTTCGAGGTCTGTGGTCTCTGCCTCCATCAGAGTGGAATCTCAACGATCACTTTCGTGCATCTGAGTCTCAACACAAGTTCTACCTATGGTTCTCCAACGTTCTGATCTTCACTTTCGTGCAAGATCTCCATGTTTGGTACAATAACTCAATCCTAGGTTCATAATTATCAACATGGAAATTAAACTACTAAAATAAAGAAATAAGAACTTAACCTAATTTCTTACGGTGAGTTCCTATTATTCAATTTTAGGGTTCCAAGTTCTCAAGCAAATCACTTTTCAGTCTATATTGTGAAAACTCTAAATCATGATGACAATAAGTAAACTAAGGAGAATTTTAGAGCCATAATCACATAAGTAGAATTATCAGAATAGAATTATCATGATGAAAGTAGAAGTTATCTAGTCATTAAGAAAATCAAAGGGAATTACTCTCCCATGTCCCATAAAAAGTCTAAGCTAACATGGTAGAAGATTTACAATAATCCATGGTTTCAAAAGATTGAAAATCAAAGAGAAAAGAGTGTTCAAGAAAACACACCACGGCTGTAATTTATATTATAGCCGTAATTTGCATAAGAGCGTCGATGAACAGTGCCGGCGCCTTCCTCTTCTTCGATTTCTCCTCTAATTGATTTCCTTTTGCTCTAAAACTTCTGGGGCATGTTCTCCTCCTCCAGGCGTAGCTTCACCTTCAATTTCATGGCCGGAGAGGTACCGTGTTCTTACCGGTGGTGAAACTCTAGGCGGCGGCTATAAACTCGATTTCTCTCTATATGGTTGATGAAAATTCGAGTTTTCGGTGTCCTCTTGTTTCCGTCGTTCTGACCTCTCCTTCTTCTTTTTACGGTTTCGAATTTAATGGCCTGGATCATCCGCCATCATCTCCAGATGAATCGGGCTTCAAAATCGAACATGGAAGTCGCGTTTAAGATTAGAATTACGGCTGTGTAATATGTTACAACACTGCCGTAAAATCGGTCGAGTTCTCTGGTTCAAAATCTCGGGAAAATATGCCACCGTAAAATGGTTTATGGCAGTGCCGTAATTTCAGTGAATGTCTCTGGTTTGAAGGCGCTATAGATTACGGCCCATGTAAATTCTTACAGCAGTGCCATAATTTTCATGAAACTTTATGATGAAAAACTCCCCAAATTACGGTAGTGCTATGATATTACGGCAGCATACAAAAATATGGTACGTAATATAGATTACGGCCCTGCCGTATTTTGGTTCGTGGCTCCAATTCTCTTGAAATTTGATGTGTGATCTCCTCTTGATGTAAATTTGATGTGTGATCTCCTCTTGATGTTGTGAATTCATCCATGCATTTAGATTGCTTGAAATCGACTGAAAGTCATGCCTTTTTGCCTGAAAATCATTAAAAACCAAAAAGAGTGTAGATTCCACAAATATCGATAAAAAAAGGCATAAATATAAGCAAAATCTATAAATATGGCACAAAAACACTAATGAAATTGCACTAAATTTGCCATAAATTTCAGTGTCATCAAACGCATAAGGCTCAAACTTTGCTTGTCCTCAAGCAAAAAGCAAAAAATTTTCAAAATTTGTTCATAGCCATAGACTTTCTGATGAAAAATTTCCATCAATTGACTCATAAAATTTTAAATAGACATATCATCTTTTGAATTCAATTCTCACGATCCACGACTTTGTCAAATAAAACTTTGTAACTTGTACAAAACACAGAATCTCAATCCCATGACTTTCCCTAATTTTCAATTTAAATCTATCATGCTTTTGTTTACAGGAATAGGATATCCAAAATCTTTTTAGCTCAAATTTTAAATTTTTTTTTTGGATGGCATGTACCCAAAGAGATACACCATTTTTATTCTTTTTGCATCATTTGTTGGGGTATGCCCTTAAGGCTAATGTTTGAGGCCTTGGGATTCTTTCAGTATCATGTATAAACTCTTATGTTTATAAAGGCAATGGTTGTTATTCAGTTTGTTACATTGTCTGCTGCAATAAGTGTGCTTCTGAATAATGTCTCAATGCTGTTCAGCTTGGCTGACATGCTGTAATGTCCTTAGTCGAGATATCTTGGTGAACATGAGACAGCCTTGATATGATTGAGACTAATATGTGTTCTAATCTTATAGGATGCTTCGAGCATGGAATAAGATGTAGACTCATGGGTACATTGGATGTACTGGACAGACCCTACTAGGATATTCAATTGCTTGTCACAATGTGAATTATCCTTGTTTGCAACAAGTGGCACATGTCCTCTGACTTGAGATCACTTGTGTTTCTAAATGATGATTGTCATTGTTTTGAGGTAGTTCAATATCATTTGAAACATAATGGTTATAGACTATCTTGGATAATGATCATGAGTCAGGTTAGGACACTAGTGATAGATATAGGATTGCCGTCTCCTTAATAGGAGTGTGATGTTCTAAAAGGGCCCCCCTGGATGAGATGATTGAGAAAGTGTATGGCCATACCCAGGTGACTATGTTCATCTGATCTAATCATGCTCATCATATTGGAGCTACAGGCTTGACACGCTTGTCCAATAAGAACATCCAGTGGCAAAGGAAACTTGTATGCCTCGTGAAGTGGATTCACACTTGTGCTGTGGTTTGGGTGTAGTCTTGGAAGACTCTTTCCTTTATATCGGGAGACAGTGATGTGTTGCTAGATACCCCTCACTGATTGTGATAACGTAAGTTATCGTTACCGACATTTAAAGGAAACCCTTAGGGTCGCACAATTTGATGATATGGCTTACTTAAGTCAGATCGTGTGGACTGAATTGTTTCGGTTCAGTTTAAAGGGATTTAAACTCTGATTGTAAGTGAGATCTGGTCTGATCATGTTTGATTGATTAGGGCTTGAGATCGGTAAGCTTCGATCGAGAGAAGTGATGCTAGATCGGTGAGATCAAAAGCATTGAGAGATCAACGGTTAGATCTTGAACCTTTTTGGTTCAATGAGATCTAGACCATTGCTTGGGCTGGTTTGGTTTGACCATTGAACCATATACATGTGAACCGGCTCATGTGTGAGCGCATGGTTCATATGGAGTGGGATAAGCGTTTGGTTCACTTGAAGTGAACGCATAACGCATGAACGTTTTCGTTTGCTATTTTTGGAAGTTCCAAAATAGAAACGCCTCCACGTTCGGTTGGTTTCACGCTCCATTCAACCCTTTCCTCCTTGCTCTCGACGACACTCTCGTGTGGAGAAAAAGACGTCTTGGAGAAAGTTCGGCCAAGCAAGAGAGTTCATCTCTCATTTCCTTTTATTCGATCAAGATACCTTGGTGCCTTGCTAGCACAAGAAGCAACAAGGGAGTAGGCAACATCTCATTGTGTGCGCATCTTTTGGAGGAGATCAGATTTGTTCTCTTCTTCCAAGCCGACATCTACACAATGGCTATGGTATGATCTATACTAGTTGTTTAACAAGTTAATCATATGTCTATGCAAACGATTTTAAGAAACCCTTGCTTCCGCTAGAAAGATTTATGCACCTCCTATTTGGATTTCGCCCCCCCCTTTAGATTAGGGGACTTGCAATTGGTATCAGAGGTGGTTATTGCTTGTTCATATGATTGCTTGATCTTCATGTTTGATCCATGAATGCGCTTGTGAATAGATCTAATGGATAATTACATGCCTAACTACATGCTTATTGTTGTGAATATGATGTATCTTGGCGCATGTATCATGTATGCGCTTGTTGTAGTTTTTCCTTAAAACTTGATCACTTGCGCGCCCCATATTAGATCTAAGCGCATACTATAAACCCTTAGACGGGTTGATGGGGTTGAAGTCATCCTCTAGGTAGGATCCAAATAGTCTGATCAGACCATCTGACAGCCTAGATGGGTCGACCAGATGGCACCTATGCGCAAGCATGAGTTGGCTATAGGTCGACTGCAGACAGGCGTGTAGCGAGGTCTGGTTGAGACAACCAGTGAGCACTCTTGAGTTAGGCCCGGGGGTCACACCCGCTTGCCAGAACTCATGAAGGTTGTTCAGCCCTTTGCGCATGCATGGTTGACCATTAGGTCGACTCAAGTCAGTTAGGACTTGGTGCATGCAAGGGCAGTGGATCTGACTAGACATGATGAGTGGATCCCTATTAATGGACCGTTGTAAGGTAGTAGGGCACATAAGACAAATAAAATTGATTCCAATGGGATTTTCAAAATTTTATTTTGTTATTGGATCACATGTTGGTTGAATACCATGATGAGTGTCTATTTCATCTTATGTGGGTTGCCCTTTTAATGTGTGCTGTGCTGGGGCCTGCGAGCCTGGATTTAATTGTAAATTATTTTGTGATCTGCGCATCACATTTTAATTAATTTATTGTGTAATTGACCTGCGTGTCAATCTTGTCTAGATAGATTAAAATGTAATTTTAATCAGACAAGAGCACAGAGCACACTTGGCAGAGGCGGCGCATGCAGCAGAGGCTTGACCAGGTGGGAGGTCTAGGGTTTGACCCTAAGACAGGCGCATGTACCTGGTGGGCGCATCTGAGCTGCAGAGGGCGCTTGGGCCCTGGGTTGGGCCAGATGAGATGCAAAAGACCCATGAAGAGCTCAAGTGAAGACTTAAGTTGAATTAAGGTCTTACCTAGGCTTAATGGGCTTTTACCACATAAGATCAGCATGCTTTCTATTTATTGTTTGTATAATTAGAACTGCATGATTTATTCTTCTACTATCACCATAGGATTTGAATGATAGTAAGAAGATAAAAGACCGTTAAAATCCAACGCTAAAATATCAAGCACGTAAGCCTTCTGACGCGAAACCTCACTGTTCTGACTATCGTTGGGGCCGTGTTGTACCCACTCAGTGGGCACGCCCATATATCTTCAGACGGTGTGTGATTTCACCTGCGTGTTATAGAGAAGGGATTTATCGCTTCTCGTTGCTCAGCATAGCACGTGGTGGTCCAGGGAGTAGGTCAGGTCAGCTTGACCATGTAGGCTACATATGGGGCATATGTTAGCTATATGGAGGCAGCCATCTGTGGGGTCAGAGACTGTGTTGTACCAACTCAGTTGGCACAGTCTGCTGGATTGCCCAGATGAAGGGGAATCGCATGGGTTGGCGATTGGCAGGGACTGCCTACCAGAAATTAGTGCTTGTACTCTCTGTGCATCTTATCTCGCCTGAGCGGGACGCGGAGACCAAGTATGAAATCTGGACCCATCTCACTAAAAGAGTCTTACTCTTTCGGACTGTTTTAATGGATTTTTCAGTCAGATAAAATAGTGAGAAAAGAATCTTTCTTAAGTCCTGGATTGATTCTATACATTGATACTGACCTTGCTGTTCTTGCATTGTTGTAGATTCCTGCAGCAACGAACACCATGAGCTTCAATGTGCGATCCCTACTGGAAAGGGAGAAGTTTGCTAGGCCAAACTTCTCAGACTGGTACGGACACCTTAAGATTGTTCTTAAGGCTGAGAGGAAACTGTATGTCCTCGAGACGGCTATACCGCCTCAACCCGCTCCGAACGCCGCAAGGGCGGTTCGGGAAGCCTATGAAAAGCATGTCAATGATAGCATTGATGTCGCTTGCCTGATGCTAGCCTCTATGACACCACAGCTGCAGCATCAGCATGAGGATATGTCTGCTATAGAAATTATAGCAAACCTCAAGATGCTGTATGCTGCACAGGCGAGGACTGAACGCTATAATTTGACCAAGCTTTTCTTTCAGAGCAAACTGGCTGAAGGGAGTCCAGTGGGAGCTCATGTGCTCAAGATGATTGGGCACAAAGAGGCTCTAGAGAAACTGGGACATACCATCAATCAGGAGCTTGCTGTAGACATTATTCTGCAGTCCCTTCCGGCCTCTTTCGATCCGTTCATTATTAATTTTAATATGAACAAGATCGACTGTACTCCGGCAGAGTTGCTGAATATGCTCTTGACTACAGAGGAGACTCTAAAGGGAAAGCCTTCAACCTCTGTCTTGATGTTTCCTTCCAGGAACAAGAAGAAGGGGAAGAAGGGCAAAGCCCCTGTCAAGAACTACAACAAGGCTCTGAAACAAAAGGTTAAGCGGTCGAAGGAATACAGATGTTTCCATTGTGGCGAGCTGGGTCACTGGAAAAAGGACTGTAAAGCGCTCCAAGGAGACAAGAAGGGAAGCATCGCTTCTGGCTCAGGTATTTTTTTGACTGAGGTCATGATATCTTCTTCTTCTATTTCATGGGCATTGGACACTGCATGTTGAGTTCACATTTGTTCAAATGTACAGGAACTCAAGAGAAGAAGACAGGTGGGACAGCATGAGGTGGACCTACGAGTAGGAAATGGGGCACGGGTTGCTGCTGTTGCTGTAGGAGAATATCACATCTCATTACCATCTGGACTTGTATTAGAACTGAACAATTGTTATTTTGTACCTAGCATTACCAAGAATATTATCTCTATTTCTGCTCTTGTCAGGAAAGGGTTTTCCTTTGAATGCAAGACTTCAAAGTGTTATCTTTCTCTTGATAATATTATTTATGCTACTGGGTCAATTAACAATGGGTTATTCATGTTGGACATGGAATGTTCTATACAAAATATTGATAATAAGAAATCCAAGTATGCTGATGACAGCACCTTGCTATGGCATAGTCGTTTAGGCCATATTAACAAGAAGCGCATTAAGCGGTTGCATGACCATGGACTGCTGGGATCATACTCCTATGAGGATATTGATACATGCAAAGCTTGTTTATTGGGCAAAATGACGAAGTCTCCTTTTCCTAACAAAGGTCAAAGGGCTTCAGGTTTACTTGACCTTATACACAGTGATGTGTGTGGGCCATTTAGTAAACATGCCAGAGGTGGCTATTCATACTTCATTACCTTTACTGATGATTTCAGTAGATATGGATATGTCTATCTAATGAGACATAAGAGTGAATCTTTTGACAAGTTCAAAGAGTTCAAAAATGAAGTACAGAATCAGCTAGGCCGAAATATCAAGGAACTTCGCTCAGATCGAGGTGGAGAATACCTAAGTCGAGAGTTTACTGACTATCTGAAGGAGTGTGGGATTATCTCACAGCTCACTCCACCAGGAACACCGTAATGGAATGGTGTGTCCGAGAGGAGAAATAGAACCTTACTTGATATGGTTCGTTCTATGATGAGTCAGGCTACTCTACCTTACTCCTTTTGGGGATTTGCACTGGAAACAGCTGCAAAGGTACTAAACCGAGTGCCATCCAAGGCAGTTTCAAAGACTCCATATGAGTTATGGTATGGGAAACAGCCGAGTTTGACATTTATTAAGATCTGGGGTTGCGATGCTTATGTCAAAAAGCTCGCCTCTGGGAAACTAGAGAGCAGATCTGAGAAATACATCTTTGTCGGTTACCCTAAGGAAACTAAGGGTTATTATTTCTACGATCCCAAAGAGAACAAAGTATTTGTTGCTCGGACGGCAATTTTTCTTGAGAAGGAATTTCTTCTGCAAGAGGCCAGTGGGAGAGAAATGAAGCTGGATGAGAATCCAGAGGAAGGACAAAGTAGTCAAGCACAGTTGGATGAGCCTGAGCCAGTAGAACAGGTTATTGAACAACCTGAGGCCCAGATATCACGGGAACCGCGTAGATCGGGAAGGATCCGTCGACAGCCTGAGCGCTATGACGGAGTCTACATCATTGATCATGATGAACCCCTCACTTATGCGGATGCGGTCAGTGGACCGGAGTCAGCTAGATGGCTTGAAGCTATGCGAGCCGAGATGGACTCCATGTCAGATAATCAAGTCTGGGATTTGGTTGATCCGCCTCCGGGAGTAATCCCTATAGGCTGTAAATGGATCTTCAAGAAGAAGATTGACATGGATGGTAACGTAGTTACCTATAAAGGCAGGCTAGTTGCGAAAGGTTTCAAACAAATCTACGGGATAGATTATGATGAAACTTTCTCTCCTGTAGCCATGTTCAAGTCTATTCGGATTATTCTTGCGATAGCAGCATATTACGATTATGAGATCTGGCAGATGGATGTGAAGACCGCTTTCCTTAATGGAAAACTGGATGAGGATGTGTATATGACACAACCTGAAGGTTTCACTAATCCATCAGATCGTCATAAAATATGCAAGTTAAAGAAGTCCATTTATGGACTTAAGCAAGCATCTAGAAGCTGGAATATTCGTTTTGATGAATCAATCTGTGAATTTGGTTTCATCAAGAATGAAGATGACCCGTGTGTATATAAGAGGTTTAGTGGGAGCGTGATTACTTTCCTAGTCCTCTACGTCGATGATATCTTAATCATTGGAAACGATATTCCTGAACTGCATGCTGTTAAAGCATGGTTAAGAAAATGTTTCCAGATGAAAGATCTAGGAGAAGCAGCCTATGTATTAGGTGTGAAGTTCTACAGAGATAGATCTAAGAGGCTTCTCGGGCTGTGCCAAAGTACTTACATCGATAAAGTCCTGGAGAGATTTCATTTAGAGAATTCTAAAAGAGGATATCTTCCAGTCAGACATGGTCTGAATCTTTCAAAGAGTCAGTGTCCACTAACACAGACTGAGAAAGATGAAATGGACAATACGCCTTATGCTTCGGCTATTGGGTCCATTATGTATGCGATGTTATGTACTCGCCCAGACGTCGCTTACGGGTTAAGCGTGACCAGTCGATTCCAAAGTAATCCAGGTCAGGCGCACTGGATTGCAGTCAAGAACATTTTGAAATATCTTCGGAGGACCAAAGATATGTTCTTGATATATGGAGGTCAGGAAGAACTCAGTATTGAAGGATATACTGACGCTTCATTCCAATCTGACCAGGATGATTTCCGATCGCAATCAGGCTATATTTTTAGCTTGAATGGTGGAGCAGTGGTGTGGAAAAGTTTCAAACAATCTATTGTTGCTGATTCCACAACAGAAGCCGAGTATGTTGCAGCCTCGGAAGCATCTAAGGAGGCAGTGTGGATTCGTAAGTTCATTCAGGAACTTGGTGTTGTTCCTTCGAGTGCAGATCCTTTGGTTATCTTTTGTGATAACACTGGAGCAATAGCACAAGCAAAGGAACCACGGTCGCACCAGAAGTCCAAGCACATACAGAGACGGTTTCACTTGATCCGGGAGATCATTGATCGTGGCGATATCAAAGTCTGCAAGGTTCATACGGATGACAATCTGGCTGACCCGCTTACTAAGCCTCTGGCGCAGCAGAAGCATGAGAAGCACTGTAATAATATGGGTTTGAGATTTCTCAACCATTAGATTAAGTGCAAGTGGGAGATTGTTGGGGTATGCCCTTAAGGCTAATGTTTGAGGCCTTGGGATTCTTTCAGTATCATGTATAAACTCTTATGTTTATAAAGGCAATGGTTGTTATTCAGTTTGTTACATTGTCTGCTGCAATAAGTGTGCTTCTGAATAATGTCTCAATGCTGTTCAGCTTGGCTGACATGCTGTAATGTCCTTAGTCGAGATATCTTGGTGAACATGAGACAGCCTTGATATGATTGAGACTAATATGTGTTCTAATCTTATAGGATGCTTCGAGCATGGAATAAGATGTAGACTCATGGGTACATTGGATGTACTGGACAGACCCTACTAGGATATTCAATTGCTTGTCACAATGTGAATAATCCTTGTTTGCAACAAGTGGCACATGTCCTCTGACTTGAGATCACTTGTGTTTCTAAATGATGATTGTCATTGTTTTGAGGTAGTTCAATATCATTTGAAACATAATGGTTATAGACTATCTTGGATAATGATCATGAGTTAGGTTAGGACACTAGTGATAGATATAGGATTGCCGTCTCCTTAATAGGAGTGTGATGTTCTAAAAGGGCCCCCCTGGATGAGATGATTGAGAAAGTGTATGGCCATACCCAGGTGACTATGTTCATCTGATCTAATCATGCTCATCATATTGGAGCTACAGGCTTGACACACTTGTCCAATAAGAACATCCAATGGCAAAGGAAACTTGTATGCCTCGTGAAGTGGATTCACACTTGTGCTGTGGTTTGGGTGTAGTCTTGGAAGACTCTTTCCTTTATATCGGGAGACAGTGATGTGTCGCTAGATACCCCTCACTGATTGTGATAACGTAAGTTATCGTTACCGACATTTAAAGGAAACCCTTAGGGTCGCACAATTTGATGATATGGCTTACTTAAGTCAGATCGTGTGGACTGAATTGTTTCGGTTCAGTTTAAAGGGATTTAAACTCTGATTGTAAGTGAGATATGGTCTGATCATGTTTGATTGATTAGGGCATGAGATCGGTAAGCTTCGATCGAGAGAAGTGATGCTAGATCGGTGAGATCAAAAGCATTGAGAGATCAACGGTTAGATCTTGAACCTTTTTGGTTCAATGAGATCTAGACCATTGCTTGGGCTGGTTTGGTTTGACCATTGAACCATATACATGTGAACCGGCTCATGTGTGAGCGCATGGTTCATATGGAGTGGGATAAGCGTTTGGTTCACTTGAAGTGAACGCATAACGCATGAACGTTTTCGTTTGCTATTTTTGGAAGTTCCAAAATAGAAACGCCTCCACGTTCGGTTGGTTTCACGCTCCATTCAACCCTTTCCTCCTTGCTCTCGATGACACTCTCGTGTGGAGAAAAAGACGTCTTGGAGAAAGTTCGGCCAAGCAAGAGAGTTCATCTCTCATTTCCTTTTATTCGATCAAGATACCTTGGTGCCTTGCTAGCACAAGAAGCAACAAGGGAGTAGGCAACATCTCATTGTGTGCGCATCTTTTGGAGGAGATCAGATTTGTTCTCTTCTTCCAAGCCGACATCTACACAATGGCTATGGTATGATCTATACTAGTTGTTTAACAAGTTAATCATATGTCTATGCAAACAATTTTAAGAAACCCTTGCTTCCGCTAGAAAGATTTATGCGCCTCCTATTTGGGTTTCGCCCCCCCCCCTTTAGATTAGGGGACTTGCATCATTCACATTCTCTAATTCGATTACCACCTTTTTTTTGTGACGAAATTAGAGTACACTTGACCACATAGTCAGTGTAATAGAACTCATGTCTTTTCAGAAGAAAGAATTTTACTAAAGACAACAAAGTTTATGTGAATTGATTCCTCTCATTAATTTTTTTTCTTTTTCAGACTTCAACCCATGTCCTTTGGTACCACTGTTAATTTTACACAGTGCCAAGTAGGGGAGTCACTCACTATTTTTGGACTTTGGATTCTTTCTTCCCAACAAATTGCATAATAAATCAAACATCAATTAGACTAATCAAGTGATATAAATTAAAGAATCATACTCATATGCTAATTTTATTCAAAAAGTAGCTTTACTTTCAAATTAAATTTCCCAAATAACATATCTCCCTAAAATTTCACTCATCAACCAATGAAAAACTTCAAAAGTAGATATGCATAAGAGAAATAAATTCGACATGATAGGTCTAGATTTATTCACAAGTTTGGATTCGTTCATCATCGACAAGGATCAAACAAGTCATCAATATTATTTTCAAAATAGATTCAAAGCAACAAATTAATCACAACGCAATGTAGCAATGTCGGACACAGAGGTTTGATGAATTCATCTTTCCCAAAAGATTATGGAGTATTGATAAGATGAGGAAAATAGTATGCAAAGTAGTAGGGGAAGTGAAACTCACAAAGTTTTATTTTTTGCCATCGTCAGCAGATTTAACCTCCTTCATATCTCCCTCTCTTTCTTCTCTCTCTTCTTTTTTTTTGTATGAAATTACGGCCGTAATATTCCTTACGGTACTACCGTAATACTTAAGAAACTCTCGGGAAAGAAAATGCAGGAAATACGGTACCGTAAAGACGATTACGGCGGTGCCGTATTTTGCGCAAAATTCAATTTTCCTACAAAAAGAGAGGAAACTTTAATTCTGAAAATGGACTAAAATAAAAGTAACTAAACTAAGCAAGAGTGTTTGGTTGCCTCCCAAGAAGCGCTAGTTTAAAGGTCATTAGCTTGACTGTTCGGTACTCGGATTTGATCGTGGCTCATCAAGGTAAAAACTTTCCTTTTCTCCAATCTGCTCTTCTTGATAATAATGCTTCAATCTCTGACCATTAACCTTAAATTCTCCTGTTTCCTCACTCTATATGTCTATAGCTCTGTAAGGATAGGCTTTCTTTACCTAAAAAGGACCAGACCATCGAGACTTAAGCTTTCCAGGGAAAAGTCTCAATCTAGTATTGAACAAAAGAACAAAGCCACCTGGTTGGAAGTCTTTTCTGAAAATATGTCGATCATGCCATTTTTTAGTCCTCTCTTTGTAAATTCTTGCATTTTCATATGTAGAGAGTTTGATCTCATCTATCTCGTTTAATTGTAACCTCCGTTTTTCACCCGCGTTCTTCAAGTCGAAATTCAGCTTCTTGATTGCCTAGAATGCCTTATGCTCGAGCTCTACAGGAAGGTGACATGATTTTCCATAAATCAATTGAAAATGAGACATACCTATGGATGTCTTCAAAGCAATCCTGTATGCCCACAACGCATCATCAAGTTTGAATGCCCAGTCTTTTCTAGTGCGTGACACTGCCTTTTCCAAAATTCCTTTGATTTCTCTGTTTGATACCTCAACTTGACCACTCGTTTGGGGGTGATAAGGTGTAGCAACTCTATGATTACTACTCGTGGTGTCCCGTACCATAGCAAGATAATTTTTTTGAACAATTTAACTATAACTATGGAATCATTTGTAGGGGAAGCGAGAGCTTCAACCCATTTTGAGACATAATCTACTGCTATAAGAATGTACTTGTTACCTCCAGAAGATGGGAAAGGTCCCATGAAGTCAATTCCCCAAACATCAAATATCTCAACTTCAAGAATATTGGACAGTGGCATCTCATGTCTTATATTAATGTTCCCTATCTTTTGACATCTATCATAAGATAATACAAAATTTCTAGCATCTTTGAACATTGTGGGCCAATAAAATCCTGATTGTAACACCTTAAAAGCAGTATTCTCAGTACCGACATGACCACCGTAAGAGGATCCATGGCATTGAAGCAATATATCTACAACTTCTTCTTCAGGTACGCATCTTCTAAAAATGTCATCTGCACATCTTTTAAACACATAAGGCTCATCCCAAAAATAGTGTTTCACCTCAGCCAAAAATTTCTTCCTTTTTTGGTAGCTCAAATCAGGAGGAAAGATATTAGCTACAAGATAATTTACTATGTCAGCATACCAGGAAGGAATCATTGATCTCATCATTCTTTTCATTATCTACTATTATCCTTGAAAGATGATCTGCAACAAGGTTTTTTGATCTCCTTTTGTCTTTAATCTCCAAATCAAATTCTTGCAAAAGTAAAATCCATATGAGTAATTGTGGTTTTGTATCCTTTTTCTGCATTAAGTACCTAACAGCTGCATGGTCAGTGTACACTACCACTTTGGAGTTAATCAAGTATGATCTAAATTTATCAAAGGCAAATACTACAGCTAAAAGTTCCTTTTCAGTGTTAGTGTAATTCCTCTGTGTCTCATCCAAAGTCCTACTAGCATAATGGATAACATAAGGCTTTTTGTCTTTCCTTTGTCCTAGAACTGCTCTAATTGCATAATCACTGGCATCACACATGAGTTCAAAGGGTAAATCCCAATCTGGAGGCTGAATGATGGGTGCTGAAACCAAACCCTTCTTTAGTTCCTGAAAAGCAGATAAACAATTTCCATCAAAAGAAAATTTTACATCTTTTCAAAGTAAATTTGTAAGAGGTCTAGCCAGTTTAGAGAAATCCTTGATGAATCGCCGGTAGAATCCTACATGTCCTAGAAAGCTTCGGACCTCCTTCACTGTGGTGGGTGGTTCCAATTTCTCTATTACTTCAACTTTGGCTTTATCAACTTCAATTCCTCTCTCTGAAATCAAGTGCCCCAAAACTATCCCTTGCCTAACCATGAAGTGACATTTTTCCCAATTAAGCACAAGGTTAGTTTCTTCACACCTATGTAAAACCCACGATAAATTAGCCAAACAAGCATCAAAAGAGGAACCGTATATGGAGAAATCATCCATAAAGTCTTCAATGAAATCAGAAAAGATAGCCATCATGCATCTTTGAAATGTAGCGGGTGCACTACATAAACCAAATGGCATTCTCCTATATGCAAAAGTTCCATACGGGCATGTGAAAGTGGTTTTATCTTGATCATCAGGATGTATAGGAATTTGAAAAAAACCAGAATATCCATCTAAAAAGCAAAAGTGAGAATGGTTTGCCAATCTTTCAACCATCTGATCAATGAAAGGTAAAGGGAAGTGGTCTTTCCTAGTGGCAGCATTAAGTTTTCTATAGTCTATGCACATGCGCCAACTAGTAATAGTTCTAATAGGAATCAATTCATTATCTTTGTTTTTCATGACAGTTACCCCTCCTTTCTTAGGAACACAATGTACAAGACTTACCCATTTGCTATCAGATATAGGATAGATAATACCTGCATCTAGTATTTTCAAAACCTCTTTCTTTACAACTTCTTTCATGGAAGGGTTCAGTCTTCTTTAGAAATCTGCATGTGGCGTGTGCTCCTCTTCCATCAAGATTCTGTGCATGCAAAAAGAGGGGTTAATTCCTTTCAAGTCATCAATTGAGTACCCAATTACCTTTCTATGAATTCTTAATTCCTTGAGAAGCAAATCCATCTCCCTTCTTCCTAACTGTGCATCAACAATAACAGGGTAAGTAGAATCAGGACCAAGAAATTCATAATGAAGGTTATCAGGTAAAGCCTTAAGTTATATTCTTGGAGTCTTTCTTTCTTCATTCTTTTCATTGTCACAAGCATTGCAATTTAATAGTTCATCGGTCATAGAGTTTGTTTTTCCAAAAGCAAAGTCTAAATCGGTGTCGTATTCATTGGTTTCAAATAAATCATTAAGATTATAGACAATGTCATCTATATCATGTATACTACAACAAGATTCAGAATTTGAAGGGTTTTTCATGGCTTCATGCAAGTCATACTCAATTCTTTCATCCCCAATATTAAGTGAAAGCTTACCGTTCTTTACATCAATAAGTGCTCCTGTAGTGGCTAAAAATTGTCTACCAAGTATGATGGGAATTTTTGTATCTTCTTCCATCTCAAGAGCCACAAAATCTGCGGGAATGAAATATTTACCTACTTGGATAGGCACATCTTTAAGAATTCCCACGAGATATTTTATTGAACGATCGGCGAGCTACAAATATATAGAAGTTGGCTTGAGTTCCCTCATGTCCAATTTCCTGCAGATCGACAATGGCATTAGGCTCACACTAGCACCCAAAACACATAAGGCTCGGTCAAAAGCCATACTGCCAATAAAACAAGGGATAAAAAACTACTTGGATCCTTCAGTTTGGGTGGTACTTTGTTTTGGATAACAGCACTACATTCCTCAGTTAAAGCCACAATACCATAGTCTTCTATTTTTCTCTTATTAGATAATATTTCTTTCAAAAATTTTTCATATGTGGGCAATTGAGATAAAGCTTCAGTAAATGGAATGTTAATGTAAAGCTTTTTCAAAATGTCTAAAAATCGCCCAAATTGTTTGTCTAATTTTTCTTGCACTAACCTTTGGGGAAAGGGTATAGGTGGCCTATAGGGTGTAGGATAATTAGGCTTAGAAAGATCTTCCTAACATGGCACATCACCTTTAGGTTCATCACTCTAATGAGGTGGCAAACTAGTTTGGGATGGCTCATACATAGAAGATTTTTCTAACTCTAATTCATGGTCATGTTCATCATCAAGCCCTTTTTTGTTATTCTCAACTTTCCCTTTTGGTTCCTCTAATTTATTTCCACTTATAGTGATGATTGCATTACAGTGTTCATCAGGCATTTGATTTTCTAGAGTTTTATTTTGAGTAGCTAAGAATTCTACTTGAGAGGCAAGTTGACTAACCGTTTCCTTAAGATCTTCAATTTCTTTCATTTGATTTTGCATGAGTTGATTTTGATTAGCCATAAACTTGTCAAGAAAAAATTCTATATTAAAAGAGTATACCTCTTTAGTTAGGGGCTGGCATTCTTCACTTTCATTCTTACCATGATGATGACAATATAGCAGTCCTTCTTTAGGATCTCATTGGTTATGGTTCAAGGACATTTCTTCAAATAGGGTAAAGGCTTCTTCAATGGTCTTGCTCATGAGGGCTCCTCCTGCCGCAGCATCAACAATTAGACGGGTATTATAAAGTAGACCATTATAAAATGTATGAATTAAAACCCAATTTTCAAGGACATGGTGAGGGCACTTTCGTTGTAAATCATTGAATCGCTCCCATGCCTTGCTTAATGATACTCCATCCTTATGTGTAAAGCTTGTGATCTGATTTCTCAGTTGGATGGTTTTACTTGGTGGGAAATACTTCAGCAACAAAGCATTTGACAGTTGTTCCCATGTTGTGAAAGCACCAGTAGGTCTAGAATGTAGCCAAAATCGGGCTCAGTCCCTGAGAGAAAAAGGAAATAGCCTTACTTTTAGTGCATCATCGGTGATGTAGCTACTGTAGGAGGGATGGTCCTTAAAGCTGTACTCCAATGATTTACCCAATGCACACGAAAATAGTAGATCTTTAGACGAGGGAAGTGAAAATCGCTTCGGAAATGCAGTAGAAAACACGATGAAATCAGCGTTGAGTTCGATCGGGGCAACACGAATGCGAAAGAACACAACAGCACGCAACTACAGAATGTAACACACTAATCTCGTAGCAATTTAGCACTCTCATGCAGCAGATTTTAGGCTCAGCACGTCGCAATGGGAAGTAGCAGATTCGCAGGGCATAGCTCGCACGCCTATGCGGCTGAAACAAACCAAAGAACAGTGGAACGTCCACGTATCCGGTGAACGGATACCTGTGGAAGATCGGAAATCGTAACAGAAATGAACACGATGAAATGAAAAGACAGGCGGACCTGACCCACCGGAGGCGGTGGGATTTACTTTACTGCTTCAAAACCAGGAAGAAAACACTTCGGAGTCGAGGCACCAACCACGACTCTTACAAACTTTAAAGGCGAAGCGCCGACTTCGACTTCTACAAGCGCTGGAGGCTCTCAGCTCACTAGGAGTACTCTACCTCCAAGAGAACGAAGGAACACAATACCCTAGGCTCCTCTTTTATAGAACAAGAGGGGAGGGAACAAGACAAAATAGAAGAAGACAAGCTACTTTAACAACTAACTACTCCTGCAGCCCATAAAGTAGTCAAACTGTAGCTACAAGACAAAAGAAAAACAAACTTCTACCTAATATTCTTGAAGCTGGTCGCATGGTCTTTTGGTCTTCGTACGGAGGCGGTTAGGTGATCAGACGCGCTCGGAGCATACCACAACAAAGCAGCAGAATTTTGAAGTATTGGGCTGCGTAACGATCATCGCGGCCTTCTCTTGGGCTGTGTTGTTGATATGGTTGTGAGGCCCATCTGGACTCGGGCTCTTCGGGGGTTGGCTTGTAGTGTCCTTGGGCCGGGTCACTTCGGTGTGGATGGAGAGTGGGCTGATAACACCCACGAAGCGGTCTAGTGGATGAGATGGGCGTTGAGATCACCGAATAACCACCTTGTTGGGCTCCTTTGGATCTTCATGAGGTGGAGCAACATGGTAGGGTGGGTTGTATACGTCAAAATGGGGTCGTCGGGGTAGTTCTACGGCTTTAGGTAGCTGTCCGTAGAAGTAACAGGGTGTGACTTTCGTCACTGGGTGACACGAGGAACATTCTGTGGGAGTTCTGACTTGTGCATGTGGCTCCGCCTCCGACTCCACAATTTCTCCGGGGAGCTGTCTGCAGGACCCATGGGGCGAGGTTTTCATGCTTGGGTGCCCCGAGGAACTTTCTGTGGAAAATCAGACTTGTGCACCCGGTAGTTGTCCGTAGGACCCACGGGGCGTGGTTTTCATCGCTGGGTACCCCGAGGAACTTTCTGTGGAAAATCTGTTGGGGTATGCCCTTAAGGCTAATGTTTGAGGCCTTGGGATTGTAACAGTATCATGTAATAAACTCTTATGTTTATAAAGGCATGGTTGTTATTCAGGTTGTTATATTGTCTACTGCAATAATTGTACTTCTGAATAATGTCTCAAAGCTGTTCAGCTGGGCTGACATGCAGTAAAGTCCTTAGTCGATATATCTTGGTGAACATGAGACAACCTTGATATGGTTAAGACTAATATGTGTTCTAATCTTATAGGATGCTTCGAGCATGGAATAAGATGTAGACTCATGGGTACATTGGATGTACTGGACAGACCCTACTAGGATATTCAATTGTCTGTCACAATGTGAATAATCCTTGAATGCGACAAGTGGCACATTTCCTCTGACTTGAGATCACTTGTGTTTTCTAAATGATGATTGTCATTGTTTTGAGGTAGTTCAATATCATTTGAAACATAATGGTTATAGACTATCTTGGATGGTGAGCTTGAGTCATGTTAGGGCATTAGTGATAGACAAAGGATTGCCGTCTCTTTAATTAGAGTGTGATGTTCTAAAGGGGCCCCCTGGATGAGATGATTGAGAAAGTGTATGGCCATACTCAGATGACTATGTTCATCTGATCTAATCATGCTCATCATATTGGAGCTACAAGCTTGACATGCTTGTCCAATAAGAACATCCAGTGGCAAAGGAAAGATGTATGTCAAGTGAGTTGATTCACACTTGCGCTGTGGTTTGGGTGTAGTCTTGGAAGACTCTTTCCTTTATATCGGGAGACAGTGATGTGTTGCTAGATACCCCTCACTGATCGTGATAACGTAAGTTATCGTTACCGACATTTAAAGGAAACCCTCAGGGTCGCACAATTTGATGATATGGCTTACTTAAGTCAGATCGTGTGGACTGAATTGTTTTGGTTCAGTTTAAAGGGATTTAATCTCTGATTGTAAGTGAGATCTGGTCTGATCATGTTTGATTGATTAGGGCTTAAGATCGGTAAGCTTCGATTGAGAGAATAGATGCTAGATCGGTGAGATCAGGAGCATTAAGAGATGAACGGTCAGATCTTGAACCTTTAGGTTTAATATGATCTGGACTGAAGACTTGGCTTGATTGGTTTCTTGAGCTGAACCAAATTGAACCGGCTCATATATGAGCGCATGGTTCAAAGGGAGAAGAGGTGGCGACTTGTTCACTTGGCGTGAACGTTTGAGCGAGTGATGGTTTCTATTTTTAGAAACCATGATCTCCACTTGGAGATCTCTCACGTTCGAATAGAATTGATTCTATTCTCGCCTCTCCACCCATTATTCCTCTCGACACTTTCGTGTGTGGCGATGCTTGGAGCTTTGAGGAGGATTCGGCCAAGAAAGGAAAATCATCTCCATCCCTTCCATACGTTTAAGACTTCTTGGAACCTTGCTAGCACAAGGAGCACCAAGAAAGTAGGCACACTCTCATCTTGTGTGCGCATTCTCTGGAGGAGACCCCTGTCGATCTCTGCTTCCTAGACGCCATCCAAACCAAATGGCTATGGTATGAATCTAAACCTTATGAAGTTAATCATATGTCATTACGTAAGGTCTCTTGAAACCCTAGTTTCCGCTTGCAAAATTATTTGCGCCACCTGTCAGGGTTTCGCCCCCTTAGCTTTAGGGGACTTACAATTGGTATCAAAGCCAGGTTGTTATCGTATGATCATATGATTGTTTCATGATTATGTGTGATCCTTGTTTTTGGTTGTAGATCTAATTTTCATCACATGCGAATCTACATGCTAGGTATTAGATGTTAGCGCATGTGTGTATTCATGTTTTATTTTATTGCATGATTAGGATTGGCGCATGTTACATGTTTTCTAAAATGTTATCTTGCGCGCTTCCTTATTAGATCTAAGTCGCCCCTGCTATAAACCCTTAGACGGGTTGATGGTCTCATCTTGTGTTGGGGTATGCCCTTAAGGCTAATGTTTGAGGCCTTTGGGATTGTAATAAGTATCATGTAATAAACTGTTGTGTTTATAAAGGCATGGTTATTATTCAGGTTGTTACCTTGTCTGCTGTAATAAGTGTACTTCTGAATAATGTCTCAAAGCTGTTCAGCTAGGCTGACAGGCTATATGTCCTTAGTCGAGATATCTTGGTGAACATGAGACAGCCTTGATATGATTGAGACTAATATGTGTGCTAATCTTATAGGATGCTTCGAGCATGGAATAAGATGTAGACTCATGGGTACATTGGATGTACTG
The DNA here is from genome assembly GCA_027563935.2 of Costus lasius. Classification (NCBI taxonomy): domain Eukaryota; kingdom Viridiplantae; phylum Streptophyta; class Magnoliopsida; order Zingiberales; family Costaceae; genus Costus; species Costus lasius. The sequence continues at coordinate 73,286,630 of CM050449.1, forward strand.
GACAGACCCTACTAGGATATTCCATTGCTTGTCACAATGTGAATATTCCTTGTAAGCAGCAAGTGGCACATGTCCTTTGACTTGAGATCACTTGTGTTTCTAAATGATGATTGTCATTGTTTTGAGGTAATTCAATATCATTTGAAACATAATGATTATAGACTATCTTGGATGATGAGCTTGAGTCAGGTTAGGGCACTAGTGATAGATAAAGGATTGCCGTCTCCTTGTTTAAGGAGTGTGATGTTCTAGAGGGCCCCCCTTATATGAGATGATTGAGAAAGTGTATGGCCATACCCAGATGACTATGTTCATCTGATCTAATCATGCTCATCGTATTGGAGTTACAGGCTTGACATGCTTGTCCAATAAGAACATCCAGTGGCAAAGGAAACATGTCTGCCTTGTGAAGTGGATTCACACTTGTGCTGTGATTTGGGTGTAGTCTTGGAAGACTCCTTCCTTTATATCGGGAGACAGTGATGTGTTGCTAGATACCCCTCACTGATCGTGATAGCGTGAGTTGTCGTTACCGACATTTAAAGGAAACCCTAAGGGTCGCACAATTTGGTGATATGACTTACTTGAGTCAGATCGGGTGGACTGGATTGTTTTGATTCAGTTTAAAGGAGATTAAACTCTGATTGTAAGTGAGATCCAGTCTGATCATGTTTGATTGATTAGGGCTTGAGATCGGTAAGCTTTGATCGAGAGTATGGATGCTAGATCGATGAGATCAAGAGCATCACAGGATGAACGGTCAGATCTTGAACCATAGGGTTTAATTTGGTCTGGACCAATTCTTGGGCTGATTTGGTTTGGTCAATGGACCAATTTAATTGAACCGGCTCACATGTGAGCGCTTGGTTCATTTGAGAGGAAAGCTATGCGTTTGGTTCACTTCATGTGAACGCAAAACGCATGTGTTAAAGACTTACCATTTATGGCATTTCGGTTTTGCCATAGTGATGAATGTCTCCACATTCGATCACAAGTCTTGGCTAACGCTCATCTTCCTCTTTGAAAACTCGACGACACATACTCTCTTGGGGGTTGAGGTTGACGAGGAGAAAGGATCGGCCAAGAAGGATTTCATCATCTCCTTCAACTCGACAAGGAACCTTGAGTGCCTTGCTAGCACAAGTGACGCCAAGGAAGTAAGAGATCTTCACCTTGTGTGTGAACTCGTGGAGGAGATCAAAGTTGCTCTCTTCTTCCAAGCCGACATCCAACTTCATGGCGTTGGTATGATCCCTTTAAAGATTTTTCGTTTATACAAAAGTTAATCATATGATCTACATGCGATCATGAGGGTGACACCCCCTTAAAATAGCATATGCGCCGCCCCCTTTAGGGTTTCACCTTTGCGCCCCCCTCTTGAAAGGGGTTGTTTTTCCGCTTGCGCTCCCCCTTGAAGGGGACCCAACAATTGGTATCAGAGCAGGGTTCTTGTAGATTCATATGATTGCTTCATGTTGCTTGTTTTGTGATCCTAGTATGCCAACGCATGTCATAGATCTATCATGAAGTTTCATCTTGTTTGCGCTTGTAGCCATGTATCTAGTTGCGCATGTTTTTGGTAGATGAAAGCTTCTTATGTTGAAGTTGCGCATGTTGTAGTTGTTTTTAATCTAAAACTTGTTACATCTTGCGCGCTCCATTTAGATCTAACGGTGCCTACTATAAACCCTTAGATGGGTTGATGGGGTTGAAGTCACCTCTATGTTGGATCCAAAGTCTGATCAGACCATCTGACAGCTCAGATGGGTTGACCTGATAGCACCTATGCGCAAGCACAAGGTGGCTATAGGATGACTGCATCTAGGGCGTGTAGCGAGGTCTGGTTGAGACACCATTGAACACACATGAGTTAGGCCCGGGGTCACACCCGCTTGCCAGAACTCATGAGGGTTGTTCAGCCCTTGGGGCATGCATGGTTGACCATTAGGTCAACTCGAGTCAGTTAGGACTCGGTGCATGCAAGGGCAGAGGATCTGACCAGATGGATGAGTGGATCCCTATCAATGGACCATTGTAAGGTTGTAGGGCTTATAAGAAAATTAAAATTGATGCCAATGGGGTTTTCAAAATTTTAATTTTTGTAATGGATCACATGCAAGTTGATTGATGCCATGATGTTTGTTTATTTATTCTTATGTGGGCTGCCCATGCTAAATGTGTGTTGTGCTGGGGCCTGCGAGCCTGGAATTAAACTTGTAAATTAATTTGTGATCTGCGAATCACATTCTTGATTAATTTATTGTATTATTGACCTGCGAGTCAAACTTGTCTAGATAGATCAAATTGTATTTGATTAGACAAGAGCACAAATGCACACATCCTAAAGGAGCATTCACCTGGTGGCGCACCTGAGGTGCTCTTGGCGCTAGGGCCCTGGGTTGGACCAGATGAGATGCAAAAGGAGCTCAAGTGAAGACTTAAGTAAAATTAAGGTCTTACTTAGGGTTCATGGGCTTTTACCACATAAGATCATGCTTTCTATTTATTGCTTTTATAATTAGAATTGCATGAGTTTATCTTCTGCTATCACCATAGGACTTGTATGATAGTTGAAAAGATAAAAGACCGTTAAAATCCAACGCTAACATATCAAGCTCGTAAGCCTTCTGACGCGAAACCTCACTGTTCTGATTATCGTTGGAGCCGTGTTGTACCCACTCAGTGGGCACGTCCATCTATCTTCAGACGGTGCAGGATTACACCTGCGTGTTACAGAGTAGGGATTTATCCCTTCTCGTTGCTCAGCATAGCACGTGGTGGTCCAGGGAGTAGGTCAGGTCAGCTTGACCATGTAGGCTACATATGTGGCGCATATGGTAGCACATGGAGGCAGCCATCTGTGGGATCAGAGACTGTGTTGTACCAACTCAGTTGGCACAGTCTGCTGGATTGCCCAGATGAAGGGGAATCGCACGGGTTGGCGATTGGCTAGGACAGCCTACCAGAAATTAGTGCTTGTCATCTCTGTGCATCTTATCTCGCCTGAGCGGGACGCGGAGACCAAGTATGAAATCTGGATCCCATCTCACTAAAAGAGTGTTACTCTTTCGGACTGTTTACTGGATTTTTCAGTCAGACAAAATAGTGAGAAAAGAATCTTTCTTAAGTCCTGGATTGATTCTGAACATTGATACTGACCTTGCTGTTCTTGCTTGTTGTAGATACCTGCAGCAACGAACATCATGAACTTCAATGTGCGATCCCTACTGGAAAGGGAGAAGTTTGCTGGGCCGAACTTCTCTGACTGGTTCGGACACCTTAAGATCGTTCTTAAGGCAGAGAGGAAACTGTATGTCCTCGAGACGGCAATTCCGCCGCAGCCCGCTCCGAACGCCGCAAGGGCGGTTCGGGATGCCTATGAAAAGCACGTCAATGATAGCATTGATGTCGCTTGCCTGATGCTTGCGTCTATGATGCCACCGCTGCAGCGTCAGCATGAGGATATGTCGGCTATAGAGATTATAGCGAACCTCAAGATGCTGTATGCTGCACAGGCGAGGACAGAACGCTATAATTTGACAAAGCTCTTCTTTCAGAGCAAACTGGCTGAAGGGAGCCCAGTGGGAGCTCACGTGCTCAAGATGATTGGGCACAAGGAGGCTTTGGAGAAACTGGGGCATACCATCAACCAGGAGCTTGCTGTGGATATTATTCTACAGTCTCTTCCGCCCTCTTTCGATGCGTTCATTATTAACTTTAATATGAACAAAATCGATTGTACTCCGGCAGAGCTGCTGAATATGCTCTTGACAACTGAGGAAACTCTGAAGGGCAAGCCTTCAACCTCTGTCTTAATGGTTCCTTCCAGGAACAAGAAGAAGGGGAAGAAGGGCAAGGCCCCTGTCAAGAACTACAGTAAGGCTCTGAAGCAAAAGGTAAAGCGGTCCAAGGACAACAGGTGCTTCCACTGTGGCCAGCTGGGTCACTGGAAGAAGGACTGCAAAGCGCTCCAAGGAGATAAGAGAGGAAGCATCGCTTCTGGCTCAGGTATATATGTGACTGAGGTCATGTTATCTTCTTCTATTTCATGGGTGTTGGACACTGCATGTGGAGTTCACATTTGTTCAAATGTGCAGGAACTCAAGAGAAGAAGACAGGTGGGACAGCATGAGGTAGACCTACGAGTTGGAAACGGGGCACGGGTTGCCGCTGTTGCTGTAGGAGACTATTTCATTTCTTTACCATCTGGCATTGTATTAGAATTAAACAATTGTTATTTTGTACCCAGTATTACCAAGAATATTATCTCTATTCCTACTCTTGTCAGGAAAGGATTTGCCTTTGAATGCAAGATTTCAAAGTGTGTTTTATCTTATGATAATATTGTGTATGCAACTGGTTCAATTAACAATTGGTTATTCATGTTGGACATGGAAAATTCTGTACAAAACATTGATAATAAGAAAGCCAAGTATGCTGATGACAGCACCTTGCTTTGGCATAGTCGTTTAGGCCATATAAACGAGAAGCGCATTAAGCGGTTGCATGATCATGGACTGCTGGGATCTTTCTCCTATGAGGAGATTGATACATGCAAAGCTTGTTTGATGGGTAAAATGACGAAGTCACCTTTTTCTCACAAAGGTCAAAGGGCTTCAGGTTTACTTGACCTTATACACAGTGATGTGTGTGGGCCATTTAGTAAACATGCCAGAGGTGGCTATCAGTACTTCATTACCTTTACTGATGATTTCAGTAGGTATGGGTATGTCTATCTGATGAGACATAAAAGTGAATCTTTTGACAAGTTCAAAGAGTTCAAAAATGAAGTACAGAATCAGCTAGGCCGAAATATCAAGGCACTTCGTTCTGATCGAGGTGGTGAATACCTAAGTCGAGAATTTACTGACTATCTAAAGGAGTATGGGATTATCTCACAGCTCACTCCGCCAGGAACACCGCAATGGAATGGTGTGTCCGAGAGGAGAAATAGAACGTTACTTGATATGGTTCGTTCTATGATGAGTCAGGCTACTCTTACGTACTCCTTTTGGGGTTTTGCACTGGAAACAGCTGCAAAGGTACTAAACCGAGTGCCATCCAAGGCAGTTTCTAAGACTCCATATGAGTTATGGTATGGGAAACAGCCTAGCTTGACATTTATCAGGATCTGGGGTTGCGAGGCTTATGTCAAAAAGCTCGCCTCTGGGAAACTGGAGAGCAGATCTGAGAAATGTATATTTGTCGGTTACCCTAAGGAAACTAAGGGTTATTATTTCTACGATCCCAAGGAGAACAAAGTTTTTGTTGCTCGGACGGCCATATTTCTTGAGAAGGAGTTTCTTCTGCAAGAGGCCAGTGGGAGAGAAATAAAGCTGGATGAAAATCCAGAGGAAGGACAAAGTAGTCAAGCACAGTTGGATGAGCCTGAGCCGGTAGATCAGGTTATTGAACAACCTGAGGCTCAGATAACACGGGAACCGCGAAGATCGGGAAGGATCCGTCGACAGCCTGAGCGCTATGACGGAGTCTACATCATTAACAATGATGAACCCCTTACTTATGCGGATGCGGTCAGTGGACCGGAGTCAGCTAGATGGCTTGAAGCTATGCGAGCCGAAATGGACTCCATGTCAGATAACCAAGTCTGGGATTTGGTTGATCCGCCTCCGGGAGTAATCCCTATAGGCTGTAAATGGATCTTCAAGAAGAAGATTGACATGGATGGTAACGTAGTTACCTATAAAGGCAGACTAGTTGCGAAAGGTTTCAAACAAATCTACGGGATAGATTATGATGAAACTTTCTCACCTGTAGCCATGTTTAAGTCTATTCGGATTCTTTTCGCGATAGCTGCATATTATGATTATGAGATCTGGCAGATGGATGTGAAGACAGCTTTCCTTAATGGAAATCTGGATGAGGATGTGTATATGACACAACCTGAGGGTTTCACTAATCCAGCAGATCGTCATAAAATATGCAAGTTAAAGAAGTCCATTTATGGACTAAAACAAGCATCTAGAAGCTGGAATATTCGTTTTGATGAATCAATCTCTGAGTTTGGTTTCATCAAGAACGAAGATGACCCGTGTGTGTATAAGAGGTTTAGTGGGAGCGTAATTACATTCCTAATCCTCTACGTCGATGATATCTTAATCATTGGAAATGATATTCCTGAACTGCATGCTGTTAAAGCATGGTTAGGAAAATGTTTCCAGATGAAAGATCTAGGAGAAGCAGCCTATGTGTTAGGTGTAAAGATCTACAGGGATAGATCTAAGAGGCTTCTCGGGCTGTGCCAGAGTACTTACATCGATAAAGTCCTGGAGAGATTCCATTTAGAGAATTCTAAACGTGGATATCTTCCAGTCAGACATGGTCTGAATCTTTCGAAGAGTCAGTGTCCACAAACACAGACTGAGAAAGATGAAATGGACAATACGCCTTATGCTTCGGCTATTGGGTCCATCATGTATGCGATGTTATGTACTCGCCCAGACGTCGCTTACGGGTTAAGCGTGACCAGTCGATTCCAAAGTAATCCAGGTTTGGCGCACTAGATTGCAGTCAAGAACATTATAAAATATCTGCGGAGGACCAAAGATATGTTCTTGATATATGGTGGTCAGGAAGAACTCAGTATAGAGGGATATACTGACGCTTCGTTCCAGTCGGACCAGGATGATTTCCGATCACAATCAGGCTATGTTTTTAGCTTGAATGGTGGAGCAGTGGTGTGGAAGAGTTTCAAACAGTCAACTGTTGCTGATTCCACAACAGAAGCCGAGTATGTTGCAGCCTCGGAAGCATCCAAGGAGGCAGTGTGGATTCGTAAGTTCGTGAGAGAACTTGGTGTTGTTCCTTCGAGTGCAGATCCTTTGGTTATCTTCTGTGATAACACTGGAGCAATCGCACAAGCAAAGGAACCACGGTCGCACCAGAAGTCCAAGCACATACAGAGACGGTTTCACTTGATTCGGGAGATCATTGATCGAGGCGAGATCAAGATTTGCAAGGTTCATACAGATGACAATCTGGCAGACCCGCTTACCAAGCCTCTGGCGCAGCAGAAGCATGAGAAGCACTGTAATAATATGGGTTTGAGATTTCTCAACCATTAGATTAAGTGCAAGTGGGAGATTGTTGGGGTATGCCCTTAAGGCTAATGTTTGAGGCCTTTGGGATTGTAATAAGTATCATGTAATAAACTGTTGTGTTTATAAAGGCATGGTTATTATTCAGGTTGTTACCTTGTCTGCTGTAATAAGTGTACTTCTGAATAATGTCTCAAAGCTGTTCAGCTAGGCTGACAGGCTATATGTCCTTAGTCGAGATATCTTGGTGAACATGAGACAGCCTTGATATGATTGAGACTAATATGTGTGCTAATCTTATAGGATGCTTCGAGCATGGAATAAGATGTAGACTCATGGGTACATTGGATGTACTGGACAGACCCTACTAGGATATTCCATTGCTTGTCACAATGTGAATATTCCTTGTAAGCAGCAAGTGGCACATGTCCTTTGACTTGAGATCACTTGTGTTTCTAAATGATGATTGTCATTGTTTTGAGGTAATTCAATATCATTTGAAACATAATGATTATAGACTATCTTGGATGATGAGCTTGAGTCAGGTTAGGGCACTAGTGATAGATAAAGGATTGCCGTCTCCTTGTTTAAGGAGTGTGATGTTCTAGAGGGCCCCCCTTATATGAGATGATTGAGAAAGTGTATGGCCATACCCAGATGACTATGTTCATCTGATCTAATCATGCTCATCGTATTGGAGTTACAGGCTTGACATGCTTGTCCAATAAGAACATCTAGTGGCAAAGGAAACATGTCTGCCTTGTGAAGTGGATTCACACTTGTGCTGTGATTTGGGTGTAGTCTTGGAAGACTCCTTCCTTTATATCGGGAGACAGTGATGTGTTGCTAGATACCCCTCACTGATCGTGATAACGTGAGTTGTCGTTACCGACATTTAAAGGAAACCCTAAGGGTCGCACAATTTGGTGATATGACTTACTTGAGTCAGATCGGGTGGACTGGATTGTTTTCATTCAGTTTAAAGGAGATTAAACTCTGATTGTAAGTGAGATCCAGTCTGATCATGTTTGATTGATTAGGGCTTGAGATCGGTAAGCTTTGATCGAGAGTATGGATGCTAGATCGATGAGATCAAGAGCATCACAGGATGAACGGTCAGATCTTGAACCATAGGGTTTAATTTGGTCTGGACCAATTCTTGGGCTGATTTGGTTTGGTCAATGGACCAATTTAATTGAACCGGCTCACATGTGAGCGCTTGGTTCATTTGAGAGGAAAGCTATGCGTTTGGTTCACTTCATGTGAACGCAAAACGCATGTGTTAAAGACTTACCATTTATGGCATTTCGGTTTTGCCATAGTGATGAATGTCTCCACATTCGATCACAAGTCTTGGCTAACGCTCATCTTCCTCTTTGAAAACTCGACGACACATACTCTCTTGGGGGTTGAGGTTGACGAGGAGAAAGGATCGGCCAAGAAGGATTTCATCATCTCCTTCAACTCGACAAGGAACCTTGAGTGCCTTGCTAGCACAAGTGACGCCAAGGAAGTAAGAGATCTTCACCTTGTGTGTGAACTCGTGGAGGAGATCAAAGTTGCTCTCTTCTTCCAAGCCGACATCCAACTTCATGGCGTTGGTATGATCCCTTTAAAGATTTTTCGTTTATACAAAAGTTAATCATATGATCTACATGCGATCATGAGGGTGACACCCCCTTAAAATAGCATATGCGCCGCCCCCTTTAGGGTTTCACCTTTGCGCCCCCCTCTTGAAAGGGGTTGTTTTTCCGCTTGCGCTCCCCCTTGAAGGGGACCCAACATCTTGTGTGCGCATTCTCTGGAGGAGACCCCTGTCGATCTCTGCTTCCTAGACGCCATCCAAACCAAATGGCTATGGTATGAATCTAAACCTTATGAAGTTAATCATATGTCATTACGTAAGGTCTCTTGAAACCCTAGTTTCCGCTTGCAAAATTATTTGCGCCACCTGTCAGGGTTTCGCCCCCTTAGCTTTAGGGGACTAACAATTGGTATCAGAGCCAGGTTGTTATCGTATGATCATATGATTGTTTCATGATTATGTGTGATCCTTGTTTTTGGTTGTAGATCTAATTTTCATCACATGCGAATCTACATGCTAGGTATTAGATGTTAGCGCATGTGTGTATTCATGTTTTATTTTATTGCAAGATTAGGATTGGCGCATGTTACATGTTTTCTAAAACGTTATCTTGCGCGCTTCCTTATTAGATCTAAGTCGCCCCTGCTATAAACCCTTAGAAGGGTTGATGGGGTTGAAGTCATCCTCTAGGTTAGATCCAATAGTCTGATCAGACCATCTGACAGCCTAGATGGGTCGACCAGATGGCACCCATGCGCAAGCATGAGGTGGCTATAGGTCGACTGCATCAAAGGCGTGTAGCGAGGTCTGGTTGAGACACCTGGTGAACGCTCATGAGTTAGGCCCGGGTTCACACCCGCTTGCCAAAACTCATGATGGTTGTTCAGCCCTTGGCGCATGCATAGTTGACCACTGGGTCGACTCAAGTCAGTTAGGACTTGGTGCATGCAAGGGCAGTGGATCTGACTAGATATGATGAGTGGATCCCCATCAATGGACCGTTGTAAGGTTGTAGGGCACATAAGAAAAGTAAAATTGATAACTATGCGTTTTCAAAATTTTATTTTCTTATTGATGGATCACATGTAGTTTGGATGAGGCCTATGCTTGTTTATTTATTCTTATGTGGGCTGCCCGTTTAATGTGTGCTGTGCTGGGGCCTGCGTGCCTGTATTAAAATGTAAATTAATTATTGTGATCTGCGTATCACATTGTTTTTAATTTATAAAATGTAATTGACCTGCGAGTCAATCTTGTCTAGATAGATTAATTTGTAAGTTAATCAGACAAGAGCACAGAGCACACATGGCAGAGGCGCATGCAGCAGTGGCTAGACCAGGTGGGAGGTCCAGGGTTCGACTCTGGGACAGGCGCATTTACCTGGTGGGCGCACCTGAGCTGCAGATGGCGCTTGGCCCCTGGTTTGGGCCAGATGAGCAGCAAAAGACCCATGAAGGAAAAGCAAGTGAAGTCTTAAGTTAATTAAGGTCTTACTTAGGCTATGGGCTTTTACCACATAAGATCCATGCTTTCTTTTATTGTTTAAATAAGTAGAACAGCATGATTTATTTATCTTCTACTATCACCATAGGAATTGCATGATAGTGAAGAAGATAAAAGACCGTTAAAATCCAACGCTAAAATATCAAGCTCGTATGCCTTCTGACGCGAAACCTCACTGTTCTGATTATCGTTGGAGCCGTGTTGTACCCACTCAGTGGGCACGTCCATCTATCTTCAGACGGTGCAGGATTACACCTGCGTGTTACAGAGAAGGGATTTATCGCTTCTCGTTGCTCAGCATAGCACGTGGTGGTCCAGGGAGTAGGTCGGGTCAGCTTGACCATGTAGGCTACATATGTGGCGCATATGGTAGCGCATGGAGGCAGCCATCTGTGGGGTCAGAGATTGTGTTGTACCAACTCAGTTGGCACAGTCTGCTGGATTGCCCAGATGAAGGGGAATCGCACGGGTTGGCGATTGGCTGGGACAGCCTACCAGAGATTAGTGCTTGTACTCTCTGTGCATCTTATCTCGCCTGAGCGGGACGCGGAGACCAAGTATGAAATCTGGATCCCATCTCACTAAAAGAGTTTTACTCTTTCGGACTGTTTTAATGGATTTTTCAGTCAGATAAAATAGTGAGAAAAGGAATCATTCTTATGTCCTGAATTGATTCTTTACATTGATACTGACCTTGCTGTTCTTGCATTGTTGTAGATACCTGCAGCAACGAACACCATGAGCTTCAATGTGCGATCCCTACTGGAAAGGGAGAAGTTTGCTGGGCCGAACTTCTCAGACTGGTTCGGACACCTTAAGATTGTTCTTAAGGCAGAGAGGAAACTGTATGTCCTCGAGACGGCTGTGCCGCCTCAGCCCGCTCCGAACGCCGCAAGGGCGGTTCGGGAAGCTTATGAAAAGCACGTCAATGATAGCATTGATGTCGCTTGCCTGATGCTAGCGTCTATGACGCCACCGCTGCAGCGTCAGCATGAGGATATGTCTGCAATAGACATGATAGCAAACCTCAAAATGCTGTATGCTGCACAGGCGAGGACAGAACGCTATAATCTGACAAAGCTGTTCTTTCAGAGCAAACTGGCTGAAGGGAGCCCAGTGGGAGCTCACGTGCTCAAGATGATTGGGCACAAGGAGGCTCTAGAGAAACTGGGCATACCATCAACCAGGAGCTTGCTGTAGACATTATTCTGCAGTCTCTCCCGCCCTCTTTCGATGCGTTCATTATTAACTTTAATATGAACAAAATCGACTGTACTCCGGCAGAGCTGCTGAATATGCTCTTGACTACTGAGGAGACTCTGAAGGGAAAGCCTTCGACCTCTGTCTTAATGGTTCCTTCCAGGAACAAGAAGAAGGGGAAGAAGGGCAAGGCCCCTGTCAAGAGTTATAGCAAGGCTCTGAAGCAAAAAGTTAAGCGGTCAAAGGAATACAGATGTTTCCACTGTGGCCAGCTGGGTCACTGGAAAAAGGACTGTAAAGCGCTCCAAGGAGATAAGAGGGGAAGCATTGCTTCTGGCTCAGGTATATACGTGACGGAAGTCATGGTTTCATCTTCTTCTATTTCATGGGTGTTGGACACTGCATGTGGAGTTCACATTTGTTCAAATGTACAGGAACTCAAGAGAAGAAGGCAGGTGGGACAGCATGAGGTGGACCTACGAGTTGGAAACGGGGCACGGGTTGCTGCTGTTGCTGTAGGAGACTATTTCATCTCTTTGCCATCTGGGCTTGTATTGGAACTAAACAATTGTTATTTTGTTCCCAGCATTACTAAAAATATTATCTCCATTCCTGCTCTTGTCAGGAAGGGATTTTCCTTTGAATGCAATATTTCAAAGTGTGTTTTATCTTTTGATAATATTGTTTATGCAACTGGTTCAATTAACAATGGGTTATTCATGTTGGACATGGAATGTTCTATACAAAACAATGATAATAAGAAAGCCAAGTATGCTGATGACAGCACCTTGCTATGGCATAGTCGTTTAGGCCATATTAACAAGAAACGCATTAAGCGGTTGCATGATCATGGACTGCTGGGATCATTCTCCTATGAGGAGATTGATACATGCAAGGCTTGTTTAATGGGTAAAATGACGAAGTCACCTTTTCCTAAAAAAGGTCAAAGGGCTTCAGGTTTACTTGACCTAATACACAGTGATGTGTGTGGGCCATTTAGTAAACATGCCAGAGGTGGCTATCAGTACTTCATTACCTTTACTGATGATTTCAGTAGGTATGGTTATGTCTATCTGATGAGACATAAAAGTGAATCTTTTGACAAGTTCAAAGAGTTCAAGAATGAAGTACAGAATCAGCTAGGCCGAAATATCAAGGCACTTCATTCTGATCGAGGTGGAGAATACCTAAGTCGAGAATTTACTGACTATCTGAAGGAGTGTGGGATTATCTCACAGCTCACTCCGCCAGGAACACCGCAATGGAATGGTGTGTCCGAAAGGAGAAATAGAATGTTACTTGATATGGTTCGTTCTATGATGAGTCAGGCTACTCTACCTTACTCCTTTTGGGGTTTTGCACTGGAGACAGCTGCAAAGGTACTAAACCGAGTGCCATCCAAGGCCGTTTCAAAGACTCCATATGAGTTATGGTATGGGAAACAGCCTAGCTTGACATTTATCAGGATCTGGGGCTGCGAGGCTTATGTCAAAAAGCTCGCCTCTGGGAAACTAGAAAGCAGATCTGAGAAATGTATCTTTGTCGGTTACCCTAAGGAAACTAAGGGTTATTATTTCTTCGATCCCAAAGAGAACAAGGTATTTGTTGCTCGGACGGCCATATTTCTTGAGAAGGAGTTTCTTCTGCAAGAGGCCAGTGGGAGAGAAATAAAGCTGGATGAGAATCTAGAGGAAGGACAAAGTGCTCAAGCGCAGTTGGATGAGCCTGAGCCGGTAGATCAGGTTATTGAACAATCTGAGGCTCAGATATCACGGGAACCGCGAAGATCGGGAAGGATCCGTCGACAGCCTGAGCGCTATGATGGAGTCTACATCGTTGATAATGATGAACCCCTTACTTATGCGGATGCGGTCAGTGGACCGGAGTCAGCGAGATGGCTTGAAGCTATGCGCGCCGAGATGGACTCCATGTCAGATAACCAAGTCTGGGATTTGGTTGATCCGCCTCCGGGAGTTATCCCTATAGGCTGTAAATGGATCTTCAAGAAGAAGATTGACATGGATGGTAACGTGGTTACCTATAAAGGCAGGCTGGTTGCGAAAGGTTTCAAACAAATCTACGGGATAGATTATGATGAAACTTTCTCACCTGTAGCCATGTTTAAGTCCATTCGGATTCTTTTCGCGATAGCTGCATATTATGATTATGAGATCTGGCAGATGGATGTGAAGACAGCTTTCCTTAATGGAAATCTGGATGAGGATGTGTATATGACACAACCAGAAGGTTTCACTAATCCATCAGATCGTCATAAAATATGCAAGTTAAAGAAGTCCATTTATGGACTTAAACAAGCATCAAGAAGCTGGAATATTCGTTTTGATGAATCAATCTCTGAGTTTGGTTTCATCAAGAACGAGGATGACCCGTGTGTATATAAGAGGTTTAGTGGGAGCGTGATTACTTTCCTAGTCCTCTACGTCGATGACATCTTGATCATTGGAAATGACATTCCTGAAATGCATGCGGTTAAGGCATGGTTAAGGAAATGTTTCCAGATGAAAGATTTAGGAGAAGCAGCCTATGTATTAGGTGTGAAGATCTACAGGGATAGATCTAAGAGGCTTCTCGGGCTGTGCCAGAGTACTTACATCGATAAAGTCCTAGAAAGATTCCATTTAGAGAATTCTAAAAGAGGATATCTTCCAGTCAGACATGGTCTGAATCTTTCGAAGAGTCAGTGTCCACAAACACAGACTGAGAAAGATGAAATGGACAATACGCCTTATGTATGCGATGTTGTGTACTCGCCCAGACGTCGCTTACGGGTTAAGCGTCACCAGTCGGTTCCAAAGTAATCCAGGTGTGGCGCACTGGATTGCAGTCAAGAACATCTTAAAATATCTGCGGAGGACCAAAGATATGTTCTTGATATATGGTGGTCAGGAAGAACTCAGTATTGAAGGATATACTGACGCTTCGTTCCAGTCAGACCAGGATGATTTCCGATCGCAATCAGGCTATGTTTTTAGCTTGAATGGAGGAGCAGTGGTGTGGAAGAGTTTCAAACAGTCAACTGTTGCTGATTCCACAACAGAAGCCGAGTATGTTGCAGCCTCGGAAGCATCCAAGGAGGCAGTGTGGATTCGTAAGTTCGTGAGAGAACTTGGTGTTGTTCCTTCGAGTGCAGATCCTTTGGTTATCTTCTGTGATAACACTGGAGCAATCGCACAAGCAAAGGAACCACGGTCGCACCAGAAATCCAAGCACATACAGAGACGGTTTCACTTGATCCGGGAGATCATTGATCGAGGCGAGATCAAAGTATGCAAGGTTCATACAGATGACAATCTGGCAGACCCGCTTACAAAGCCTCTGGCGCAGCAGAAGCATGAGAAGCACTGTAATAACAAGGGTTTGAGATTTCTCAACCATTAGATTAAGTGCAAGTGGGAGATTATTGGGGTATGCCCTTAAGGCTAATGTTTGAGGCCTTGGGATTGTAACAGTATCATGTAATAAACTCTTATGTTTATAAAGGCATGGTTGTTATTCAGGTTGTTATATTGTCTGCTGCAATAATTGTACTTCTGAATAATGTCTCAAAGCTGTTCAGCTGGGCTGACATGCAGTAAAGTCCTTAGTCGATATATCTTGGTGAACATGAGACAGCCTTGATATGGTTAAGACTAATATGTGTTCTAATCTTATAGGATGCTTCGAGCATGGAATAAGATGTAGACTCATGGGTACATTGGATGTACTGGACAGACCCTACTAGGATATTCAATTGTCTGTCACAATGTGAATAATCCTTGAATGCGACAAGTGGCACATTTCCTCTGACTTGAGATCACTTGTGTTTTCTAAATGATGATTGTCATTGTTTTGAGGTAGTTCAATATCATTTGAAACATAATGGTTATAGACTATCTTGGATGGTGAGCTTGAGTCATGTTAGGGCATTAGTGATAGACAAAGGATTGCCGTCTCTTTAATTAGAGTGTGATGTTCTAAAGGGGCCCCCTGGATGAGATGATTGAGAAAGTGTATGGCCATACCCAGATGACTATGTTCATCTGATCTAATCATGCTCATCATATTGGAGCTACAAGCTTGACATGCTTGTCCAATAAGAACATCCAGTGGCAAAGGAAAGATGTATGTCAAGTGAGTTGATTCACACTTGCGCTGTGGTTTGGGTATAGTCTTGGAAGACTCTTTCCTTTATATCGGGAGACAGTGATGTGTTGCTAGATACCCCTCACTGATCGTGATAACGTAAGTTATCGTTACCGACATTTAAAGGAAACCCTCAGGGTCGCACAATTTGATGATATGGCTTACTTAAGTCAGATCGTGTGGACTGAATTGTTTTGGTTCAGTTTAAAGGGATTTAATATCTGATTGTAAGTGAGATCTGGTCTGATCATGTTTGATTGATTAGGGCTTAAGATCGGTAAGCTTCGATTGAGAGAATAGATGCTAGATCGATGAGATCAGGAGCATTAAGAGATGAACGGTCAGATCTTGAACCTTTAGGTTTAATATGATCTGGACTGAAGACTTGGCTTGATTGGTTTCTTGAGCCGAACCAAATTGAACCGGCTCATATATGAGCGCATGGTTCAAAGGGAGAAGAGGTGGCGACTTGTTCACTTGGCGTGAACGTTTGAGCGAGTGATGGTTTCTATTTTTAGAAACCATGATCTCCACTTGGAGATCTCTCACGTTCGAATAGAATTGATTCTATTCTCGCCTCTCCACCCATTATTCCTCTCGACACTTTCGTGTGTGGCGACGCTTGGAGCTTTGAGGAGGATTCGGCCAAGAAAGGAAAATCGTCTCCATCCCTTCCATACGTTTAAGACTTCTTGGAACCTTGCTAGCACAAGGAGCACCAAGAAAGTAGGCACACTCTCATCTTGTGTGCGCATTCTCTGGAGGAGACCCCTGTCGATCTCTGCTTCCTAGACGCCATCCAAACCAAATGGCTATGGTATGAATCTAAACCTTATGAAGTTAATCATATGTCATTACGTAAGGTCTCTTGAAACCCTAGTTTCTGCTTGCCAAATTATTTGCGCCACCTGTCAGGGTTTCGCCCCCTTAGCTTTAGGGGACTAACAAAATCGGACTTGTGCACCTGGTAGTTGTCAGCAGGACTCACGGGGTGTGGTCTTCATCGCGGGGTAGCCCGAGGAACTTTCTGTGGAAAATTAGACTTGTGCATGTGAAGCCGCCCCCGAATCGGGTAGTCATCCGCTGGGTACCCTGAGGAACTTTCTGTGGAAAATTTTTGGGGCACTGTTTGGGCCAGATTTTCCCCTTCTTTCATGTTGTATGTGAAAGTCCCCTATACTTGGGGGGCGAAACCCTAGATAGGCGCATATAAAATTTTTGCAGCGGAAACAAGGGTTTCAGGAGGATCTATGCATGCGATATGATCAACTATAATCAATTACAAGTAAGGAGTCATACCATCGCCATTGCTTTGGATGGCGCCTTGGAAGAAGAGAGCAAATGGGATCTCCTCCAAAAGATGCGCACACAAGAAGATGTCGCCTACTCCTTGTTGATCCTTGTGCTAGCAAGGTTCTCCAAGTGAACCTGATCGAATGGAAGGGAAGAGAAGAATTCTTTTGCTTGGCGAGACCTCTCCCTTATCGTCAATGCTTTGCCACCCGAATGTGTCGAGAGCCCCAACCAAACAAAGCGACGACAATAGGGCAAGAGAAGAAGCGTGAAGAGAGGCAACGTGAGGCGTATCCACGATTAGAGAACATGTTGTCCAAAAATAGCAAACCACTTCTCAACGTTCACGCGCTCATGAACAAGTCGCAAACCTCTTCACCCTTGAACCTTGCGCTCACTTGATGAGCCGGTTCAATTTGGTTTGGTTCAAAGACCAATTAACCCAAGCGATTTGGTTTAGATCATATTAAACCCTAAGGTTCCAGATCTAACCGTTCATCTCCTGATGCTCTTGATCTTACCGATCTAGCATCAATTCTCTCGATCGAAGCTTACCGATCTCAAGCCCTAATCAATCTAACATGATCAGACCAGATCTCACTCACAATCAGAGATTAAATCCCTTTTAAACTGAACCCAAACAATTCAGTCCACACGATCTGACTTAAGTAAGCCATATCATCAAATTGTGCGACCCTAAGGGTTTCCTTTAAATGTCGGTAACGATAACTTATGTTATCACGATCAGTGAGGGGTATCTAGCAACACATCACTGTCTCCTGATATAAAGGAAAGAGTCTTCCAAGACTACACCCAAACCACAGCACAAGTGTGAATCCATTTCACTAGGCATACATGCTTCCTTTGCCAGTGGATGTTCTTTATTGGACAAGCGTGTCAAGCCTGTAACTCCAATATGATGAGCATGATTAGATCAGATGAACATAGTCATCTGGGTATGGCCATACACTTTCTCAAACATCTCATCCAGGGGGCCCCTTTAGAACATCACACTCCAAACTAGGAGACGGCAATCCTTTATCTATCACTAGTGTCCTAACCTGACTCATGATCATTATCCAAGATAGTCTATAACCATTATGTTTCAAATGATATCGAACTACCTCAAAACAATGCCAATCATCATTTAGAAACACAAGTGATCTCAAGTCAGAGGAAGTATGCCACTTGTCCGCATACAAGGATTATTCACATTGTGACAAGCAATTGAACATCCTAGTAGGGTCTGTCCAGTACATCCAATGTACCCATGAGTCTACATCTTGTTCCATGTTCGAAGCATCCTATAAGATTAGAACACATATTAGTCTCAATCATATCAAGGCTGTCTCATGTTCACCAAGATATCTCGACTAAGGACTATACTGCATGTCAGCCTAGCTGAACATCATTGAGACATTATTCAGAAGTATACATATTGCAGCAGATAATGTAACAACCTGAATAACAACCATTGCCTTTATAAACATGAAGTTTATACATGATACTGATATAATCCCAAGGCCTCAAACATTAGCCTTAAGGGCATACCCCAACAGTATGCTCCTGCATCATCTTCCGCTGCGCACTCTGAGTAGTTCTCCTCCGGAGAACTAGGGGGTAGAGGCTCGTCGGGGTCTGAGGGCTCCTCCAAAGGACCGTAGAAAGGGAGCAGATCCGCCACGTTAAAGACGGGGTGGAGGCCTATGTCCTCGGGTAGGTCCAGCACATAGGGATTGGAGCCAATCCGCCGCACCACCGCATAGGGCCCCAAGTAACGTGGCCGGAGCTTAAAATGAACCCTGTTTGAAACTCTCTCGGGGTGGATGCGCACCCTCACCAACTCACCGATAGAAAAATGATGTGGCCTACGGTGCTCGTTGGCCTTTATCGCATTATGAGTGTTGCCCAAAAAGATACGATGTAGAACTTTGTCATGCAAACTATCTATATGCTGGGCAAAGGAATATGCATGATCAGACAGATGGGACTCCAGGGGTAGGTCATGCAGGTCAATGGGTTTATGGGGTTGATGGCCCGTAACAATCTGGAAGGGACTAAGACCCATAGACCTATTAGTGTCACTATTGTACGTGAATTCTGCCATGGGGAGAATGGAATCCCAAGACCTTGGGTGATAACCGATAAGGCACCGGAGCATGTTACCCAAACTATGATTAACCACCTCAGTTTGTCCATCAGTTTGGGGGTGGTAAGTAGTGAAAAATTTTAGGGTGGTGCCCAAGAGGGCCCAGAGTGAGCGCCAGAAGTGGCTCACGAAGCGCGTGTCACGATGGGACACGATGGTATGGGGAAGACCATGGGGACGGACAATCTCCCAAAAGAAAAGGTAGGCGACATGGGTCGCATCCGCGGTGCGTGAACAGGGTATGAAATGTGTCATCTTCGAAAACCGATCTACAACCACGTAGATAGAGTCAAAGCGGGACGCAGTGCGGGGCAGTCCTAGGACAAAATCCATGCTGAGGTGGCGCCAAGGGCCATTAGCGACAGGTAACAGAGTATAGTGACCAGTGTTCGGGGGACGTGGCTTGGCCAGTTGGCAAGTGCCACAGTGGCGCACAATGCTGTTGTACTCTGCAAGTGCACGGATACTCGAAGTAATAAAGAAATATATCGAACCACACAGACCTTATTGTTAAGTACCAAATAATTGTTTTCTCACTAGCTAAGTGAACCGAATTTGATAGAAGTAACTATGCAGAGAATATGCTAAAGAGATAATCAGAGAGAAACATTGGGATTAGGGTTTCATCCTCCTTAATTTCAATGACTAGACATAAATAAAAGGTTGTGAGACTAATCTTATCATGATAAAGACTTAATTTACTTCATAAAGGGATCATCTCACTTTCATGCTGACAATCATGTAGGGATCAATCCTCGCTTTCGCTCAAGATCTATCCCAATGCTAAAGATAAGTGAATTATCAATCAAATAATTCAAAGATCACTTTCGTGCATCTAAATTCTAAGTTGATTGTCTCGAGTGGAATCTCAAGGATCACTTTCATGCATCCGAGACTCAACACAAGTTCTATTTATCGTTTTCCGACGACTCGATCCTCACTTTCGTACAAGATCAAATCAAGTCTAACACAATAACTCAACCTTAGATTCAAATTATCGACATGGCAATAAGATCACTAAAATAAAATAATTAAGAACTAACCTAATTTCTTACGGAAAGTTCATAACATCCAATTCTAGGGTTCCAAGTTCTCAAGCAAGTCACCTTTCGGTCCTTATTGCGAGAACTCTAAAACATGAATAATAACATCAATCTATGGAGAATCAAAGTACAATTATTCACAGAAGTAAAATTATCATCATAAAACTATTCTGACGAAGGTAAAAGGTTATCTAATCATTAATAAATCAAAGGGATTACACCCCATGTCCCAAAGAGTGTTTATGCTTCCATGGAAGAAGTAATACAATGAATCATAGTCTTAGAGTGATAAGAAAACCATGAGAGAGGAGAAACAACGTTACAACACGGCTGTAATAGAAATTACAGCCGTAATTTGCTTCGATGAACAGTGCCCGAGCCCTTATTTCATCGATTCCTCCTCCAATTGATCTCCTTTTGCTCTGAAACTTCTGGTGCGTCCTCCCTTCCTCTAGGTGAAGCTTCAGTGTAAACATCACGGCCAGCGCCTCTCTCTCGATTGCTCCCTCGATTCTGAATAAACATTGGTGGTTTTGGTTTGTGTGTGTTGTCCTCTTTAAGACGAGTCCACCACTTCTTTCAAATCTCAATTTGGACTTCTGGATCAAAAGATATGGTCCACGCAAAAATCGGCTCCGAAAAAATCGCGTTTGCAAGTTAGAATTACGACCGTAAAATCTATTACGGCAGTGCCATAATTTTGAGTATGTGAATTCTGCATCAAATTATGGCCCGTGAAATTGATTACGGCCCATATTTTTTTCAAATCTCTCGGGTAGGAAATCATCGATAATTACGGTACCGTGATCTTCTTTACGGCGGTGCCGTAATCGCCATGAAAACTCTGGTCGGAAAAATCCCAAAATACGGCACCTCACGGGAATTACGGCAGTACCATAATTTTGATCTGCGAGTGCAGGGAAATTACAGTACCGTAATATCCATAATGGGGGTGCCGTAATTTGCTCTGAAACTCTGATTGCTTAAAAATGCCTGAAAATCGTGTCTTTTTACCTGAAAATTATGAAAAACCAAAATAGAAGTAGATTTTGTAATATTTGATAAAAAAAGGCATAAAAATAAGCAAAGTAGTAATAATATGACACAAAAAGATATACAAAATGGCATGAAATTTACTCTAAATTTCGGTGTCATCAAACACATAAGGCTCAAACTTTGCTTGTCCTCAAGCAAATAGATAGAATAAAGAACTCTACTATGGAAAATATGTCTTTTTACGAAAAATAAATTTCTAAAATATAATCACTCATGAAATTTTCCACTAACTTTTTGCACATAATTTCAGATAAATATGAATTTAGTCTTTAAGATTCACAACTTTGATCGAATAAAACTTCACAACTCGCATAATAAACAGAATCTTAGTCTCATGATTTCACCAAATTTTCAGTTTAAATCTATCATACCTTTGTTTACAGGAATAGGATATCCAAAAATCTTTTTCCACACAAAATTTTTTTTTTCTATTTCTCTTCCTCTTCTTTTTTTTATGGCATGTACCCACATAGATACATATATAATTTTTTTATTTGGACTTCAACTCTTATCTTCGGTACCCGCTGTCAATTTTACACAGTGCCAATTAGAGAAGTCATTTTCTTTTTTCTCAATCTTTTTTTTATAGAATTCAACCCATTTCTTAGGTACCACTGTCAATTTTACACAGTGCCAAGTATGAGAGTCTCTCACTATTTTTGGATCTTGGATTATTTCTTCCCAATAAATAATAAAGTAGACCAAACATCAACTAGGTTAATCAATTGACTTCAATTCAAAAATTACACTCATATGCTCATTTTATTCAAGTAAGATGCTTCACCCTTAGATTGCATTCATCAAATAACATACCTACGCAAAAACCTTATGCATGAATCAATGAAGAATTTCAACAATTCAGCATAATAGGTGTATCTCCATTCATCGGCATGCATGCATGAACATTCATCATCATTGAAAAATCTACTCATCTCTCATCTCATGGATTCATGTCATCAAATTTTTAAACATCAAAATATGTCAAAATCAATGCAAAATGTGTGAAGCATCAAACTGATAAGATCATGGTCAAAAGTGTAAAATGATAGATTCAAGAGACCACATCGACTAGAAATCTCAGTGAGTGATACAATCAGAGATGCAACTATATGAAATAATCATGAATAAGAGAGTGCAAATGATACTCACAAAACTATATAGCAAGCATATGACCAAAAGTACATAAGGCTCAAACCAAAAATAATGTCGGGCAGATGCTGCAAGGTCCAAAGATGTGCCTTTTGAAGATTTTCCTGCACAAATTAAGATACATAAGGCTCAGTCTAAAAATAGTCTCTAAAAAAATAATAATGATAAAAATAATTTTCTCAAAGGAAAATCAGAGATGTCGCTAGAGGTCTGAAGAGGATGCCGGTGGAGGCGAGAAGCAGAGGTGGAACAGATGCTAGCTGAAAAGCTGCTAACAATGATGGTGATGGTGCCGACAGTAGAGTGAGTAATCTCTAGTGGCCTACTAGAAATCACAGTCCTGGAGGTGAGATCATTGGCTGGTGGGTGTGAGAGATAATGCTGCATAGATAAAAAAAAATATTAATCAGTCACTAATGAAGAGTCTGTGGCATAAATAAATCAAATCAATGGAAATAGAGACAGTAGAAGAAGTAAGAATCTGCAGATGGTATAATCCAGTGTCGACGGCTGGAAACAGTGATGTCAGAGGCAGATGAAGTGGTAGCTAGAGGTGGAAGACAGTTGCTCTTGAAGATTTCTCGATCTAGAGGCAATACAAGCTATAACATGTAGAAAGCAAACAGAGCAGAAACTTAATTTTTTATGAAAAGTTGTCATACACAAAAATAAGATTTAATGATCCAAAAAGAAAATGGACAAAACCAAGTTGTAGAATAAGATATGTTCTTCTCAGACGTTTGAAAATCAAAAGATCAAAATCTATCAGGAATTTAGGGTATCAACAGAAAGAAGGCTACTCAGATTACAAAACTACAAAAACTGCACAAAAGTTAATCAAATTCGAAAAGTTGCCATGCGTCCTAGAATGATCAGAAATTATTTCCATGAAAACAATTAATCCACGGGATAGAATGAAACATGAACTTCATATACCATGCACAAAATCTGGGTTTCAAGTCATTAACGTATCTTAAAAAGCTACAGTAGAAGTGTTAATCAGATTAGTCAAAAAAAACTGCTGCAGAAATTAATCAGAATCGAAAAGTTGCTATGTGTTTCAGAATGATCCATGGACTTTAAAATTTAGAAAAAATATCCAGATGATAGACAAAGATGAGCACTTCATAATGGTGCAAAGATCAAAAATTTTCTTAACCCAGTTTCTTAAAATCACAGCAAGAAAACACCTAGTCAGATAGTCAAACTGCAGATTTAGAATTATGGGTGTAAAGTTCTTTAAGGTAGTGCCGTACTGTACACAAAACTCTCTGTCAGAAAACGTCCCAAATTACGGTACCATAAAAATGAATACGGTACTACCGTAATATGCTAAAAACTCTCGGATGAGATCGGATCAGGATTACGACACCGTAAAGAAGATTACGGTAGTGCCGTATTTTGCGCAAAATTTCATTTCTCCCTGCAAAAAGAAATGAAAAATTAATTCAAAAAATAAACTAAAATAAATGAAAGTAAGCTAAGGTAAGAGTGCTTGGGTTACCGCCCAAGAAGTGTTAATTTTTAGGTCATTAGCTTGTCCAAAAATGAAATCTCATGGTGAAGCAGGTGAATTAGTTCCAAAGTAAATAGCATGCAATTTCTTTCTTTTCCGCTGTCCAAAAAGTTTAGCCACTAATTCAAATATCCAAAATTTCATGTAAATTACAATCACCGTGGCTTTCTCAAATATGCGGAAATCAAAATCAAAATTTTCAACTTCAATCAAAGGATCTTCAATGATCTTCCTAAATTAATCAAAGAGTAAAATCATTAGTCCTTTCTTCAAATTTAAATCTTCAATTGCCATAGGACTTTGATCAATAGATATAAGCATTGGATCATCAAAATATTCTTTCTGTCTCAAATTAGATTCCTCAATGAAACATAAATTTTCAATAAAATCAGAAGAGTGAACAGTGGATGTGGGCAAAACATCAGAATGAGATCCATCAGTGTTTTTAAAATTCAAATCATATTCAAGTTCCTCATGCACTTCATCAAATAATTTATCAATTCCAAAATCATCATCAAGATCAATGTGAGATTTTTCAAAATCAGTCCCCTCATACCTTTCCAGAAATAATTCATCATCAGAAGAGTCGAAATCAGAATCATACAAAAAATCATAATGAGATTTGTCAATGTTCACAATAGAATTAATAGAATCAGAGTTAACCACACAAGACTTATCACTAATTTCAACAATGTCACCAAAATCAAAGTGGGGTTCATCAATGTCTGTAAATTTTAAACCTTTATCAAGCTCATCAGATTTAACCATAAATAAGTTTTCATCAAAAGAATCAATTTCATCACTATCACTAGAATCAAGAGCAGATTTTTCAGAATCAACTTTTTCAGTCTTTTCAACAAATAAATTATCAGATAAATCAAATTTACAGTCATCAAAATCAGAGTGAGATTCATTAATAAACACATAAGGCTCAATCTCAAAACAATTATAATCAGAGGGGGAATTTTCTAAATCAATTTTCTCATTTTTCAAATCAAACTCAAACAAATAGTCTTGTTGTGCTAACTGGGTTTCCAAAATTTCAGAATTAGCAGTTAAAGATTCTACATGAGAAGCAAGCTGACCAATTATTCCCATAGGATCTTCAATTTCCTTACTTCGATTTGTCATGATTTGGTTTTGATTTGTCATGAATTTTTCAAACATTATCTCTAAACTAGATTTTTCAGTTTTCTCAATGTATGGTTCAGAAACATTGTTTGAGCAATCATCATAACATGAATATTGATCATTTTGGTACCATGGTGCATTGGGATTTGCATGATTTCTAAATTGACAATCAGAAGCATAATGATCATTACATTTACAAATATTACGTCTAATAGAGGAAATAGAGTGAAATTTTAATTTATCTGCAAGAGTACACTGTGAATCATCTTCATAACATGATAAATTGGAATTTGGAGAAATTAAAATTGGCAATTAGAACTATAAAGATCAAGGCGACCACAAATATCACATCTATTAGAAGAAATAGAGTGCATATAAGAGTTAAACTTATATTGAAGTGTGCACAATGAATTATTTTCATGCCTTCCTTGTGGCTTATATACCTCACCTCTTTGAGTTGCCCATGAGTTGTAATTAAAAGACATCTCTTCAAATCTATCAAGAACAGAAAGATAATCCAACACCAATGAATCAAATTTTTTTTTTTCAAAATATGTAAAAAAAACACAAAACACAAGCAAATATAAAATTTTCAGATATCACAGTTCTGTCACAACTATGAAGATCCAAAACCTGCAAAAAGAAAAAAAACAAAGTTAAATATAAAATAAATAAAACTTAGTCTAGCAATACTAACAACTATTTTGATATTAACAAAACTAAGGTCCCCGGCAACGGCGCTAAAAACTTGTTGTACTCCGCAAGTGCACGGATGCTCGAAGTAATAAAGAAAGATATCGAACCACACAAACCTTATTGTTAAGTACCAAATAATTGTTTTCTGACTAGCTAAACGAACCGAATTTGATAGAAGTAACTATGCAGAGAATATACTAAAGAGATAATCAAAGAGAAACATTGGGGCTAGGGTTTCATCCTCCTTAATTTCAATGACTAGACATAAATAAAAGGTCGTCAGACTAATCTTATCATGATAAAGACTTAATTTACTTCATAAAGGGATCATCTCACTTTCATGTAGACAATCATGCAAGGATCAATCATCGCTTTCGCATAAGATCTATCCTAACGCTAAAGATAAGTAAATTATCAATCAAAGAATTCAAACATCACTTTCATGCATCCGAATTCTAAGTTGATTGTCTCGAGTGGAAGCTCAAGGATCACTTTCGTGCATTCGAGACTCAACACAAGTTCTATTTATGGTTTTCCGACGACTCGATCCTCACTTTCGTGCAAGATCAAATCAAGTCTAACACAATAACTCAACCTTAGATTCAAATTATCAACATGGCAATAAGATCACTAAAATCAAATAATTAAGAACTAACCTAATTTCTTATGGAAAGTTCCTAACATGCAATTATAGGGTTCCAAGTTCTCAAGCAAGTCACCTTTCGGTCCTTATTGCGAGAACTCTAAAACATGAATAATAACATCAATCTATGGAGAATCAAAGTACAATTATTCACATAAGTAAAATTATCATCATAAAACTTTTCTGACGAAGGTAAAAGGTTATCTGATCATTAAGAAATCAATGAATCATAGTCTTAGAGTGATAAGAAAACCAAGAGAAAGGAGAAACAATGTTGTAATTTGCTTTAATGAATAGTGCCTGAGCCCTTCTTTGATCGATTCCTCCTCCAATTGATCTCCTTTTGCTCTGAAACTTCTGGTGTGTCCTTCCTTCCTTCGGGTGAAGCTTTAGTGTAAAAATCATAGCCTGAGGTGGTCTTTATGCCTCTCGGCATGAGGCCGAACCCTAAGCACCTCTCTCTCGATTGCTCCCTTGATTCTAGATAAATATTGGTGCTTTCAGTTCATGTGTCTTCTCCTCTTTAAGGCGAGTCTGCCACTTCTTTCATATCTCAATTTGGACTTCTAGACCAAAATATATGGTCAATGCAAAAATTGGCTCTGAAAAAATCGCGTTTGCAGGTTAGAATTACGACCGTAAAAACTATTACGGCAGTGCCGTAATTTCGAGTCTATGAATTCTACGTCAAATTATGGCCCGTGAAATTGATTATGGCCATGCCATATTTTTTTCAAATCTCTTGTGTAGGAAATCATCTATAATTACGGTACCGTTATCTTCTTTACGGCAGTGCCGTAATGGCCATGAAAACTCTGGTCGAAAAAATCCCATAATACGGCACCTCACGGGAATTATGGCAGTACTGTAATTTTGATCTGCGAGTGCAGGGAAATTACGGTACTACAATATTTATAATGGGGGTGCCATAATTTGCTCTGAATCTCTGATTCTTCTGAAATTTAATGTGTGATTTCCTCTTGATGATGGGAATTCTTCTATGTATTTGATTTTACTTTAAAATGCCTTAAAATCATGCCTTTTTACATGAAAATCATGAGAACCAAAATAGAAGTAGATTTTGTAATATTTGATAAAAAAAGCATAAAAATAAGCAAAGTAGTAATAATATGACACAAAAAGATATACAAAATGGCATGAAATTTACTATAAATTTTGGTGTCATCAAACGCTCCACGTCCTTGCGAAGGGAGGGCCAAAAAAAAGTGCTCCTCTGCCATGTCAATTGTAACGCCCTCGATTTTTCTGAATTATGATTTAAGGTTAGAAATTCTGTTTCTGTATTTTTATCTGTTAAAATTTTGGGATTTTTGCCTAAGTGTAGGAATTTTTCCTACAGGGCAAAAATAATTATTTTGGTTGGGGATTCGAACCCTCAACCTTGATTCTTTGCTCCTGGAATTCCTTCCACCATGGTGGCGCATATTTCTGATATTATTGGAGTGGCGCAGGGTGGTTAAGCCCAGGTAAGCCCATAAAACCGATTTTTCACTTAAGTTAACTGGGTTATTGGATCTTGGATCCGTTTGGGGTGGGAGAAAAAAAGGAATTGCGTGAGGGCTCCTCTCCCTCACGATTTTTGTTGTTTTCTTGCCCTAGCCGCCTGTGGTTGTCGCCCCTTACTGTGTTTGGCGCCTCCTGCAAATTTCTGACGCTGGTGGTGGCAGACTGGTGGTGGACGAAGTTCCTGGAGATCCCTGACCCTCTGTTGTGGCATTTTTTTTTCTGTGGGCGATTTTCAGTGAGTAATTCGATCCTAAGGAGTCTAATCCTATTTGCAATAATTATCTGTATGAACCAAAAATCTGCAAGTAGATCCTGTGTTTTTCTATTCTATAGGTCGGATCTGAATATGCATGATGATTCAGAAATTTTGTCTTGCTGAAAATTGTAGTCGCCAATCTGACCTTACTGTGCTTTAACCTCAATATCTCATGATCTATAGATCCAAATCACACGAAACAAATTTTGTATGAAACTAGATTCGCTCAGCTTTTATTCTTATGTAATATCGACCACATCTGAACCATATTCGTGTTGCAATCGGCATTGTTATATAACTTACGAAATCTGTTTTCTGAAAATCTAGAATTTTGACCCTTTTGTGTTCGAACTCTCGTATCTCCCTAGGTATAGCTCGAAATCCTGTGAAACCAGTTTTATTAGACCGTAGGCTTGAAGAGCTTCATTTTGACTCCCATAACGCCTATTTTCGATTAGTTATTGGATCTGAAATATATGTCGTAATTCTGATATATGAATCTGTTTTCTTGAAATCTGAAATTCTGACCCACCTATGTTCGAACCCTTATATCTTCCTGCCTACAATTCGAAATTTTTCGAAACCAGTTTTATTGGAAACTAGATTCAGAGAGCTTCATTTTGAATATAATATTGACTAGCTTTGGTTCGAAATTGGACCAAAAATATATGTTGCAATCTGACAATATAAATCTGCTATGTCAATTTTGGGGCTGTTGTCAATTTTCTTCACGAACGTGCAATTAAAAATTATCTGTAGTAGGGGACTGAATTAATTTCATGAAATTTGTATGTTCTGCAAGGATTCTGAAAATTTCGCCCCTTACAGTGATTTTATGGCTCACGGTTTTTAGGAAATTTGGGGAAAAATATTGCAATGAATATCTATATATATATTTCCCTATAATTCCTAGGCTTATTGAATTGTTTGTTATGTGAATAATTTCTATTCTGTGTATATGTCATGAAATTTCTGAAACTTTGAATGTGTTATAACCTTTGTGAGAACATAGAATGGTTTGACATGAAATAAGTATAGTTGCATGAAATCTAAGGAATTCACTTCTATATTACTTCTGGTTAATGATAAAAATTATGAAGTGTGTTCAGCTTTGATTTTCTGCAAATTGTAATTTTGTTAAGGACTGGATATTGGGGTGTGTCATTTTCTGTTTGTGAGACACGTTGGGCATGATGTAAGAATTAAGTAGTAGTTAGTTCTACTCCTCCGTTTCAGCATGATCTGTTCTGTAAAAATTATGCCCTAGTGTAGCACTCTTCCGTGTCCTTACCCTCCTTCTGTGGCGCTGTAATGGTGCTGATAGTCTACTACGACCCATGAGACACTATTTCTGTTCTGTTCTGGGTATTGGAGACCAGAGTGCCACGTCCTGACAAGACGGGGGCCACCCACTGATACCTCCTCTACCAGTATTGGAGGCCAGAGTGCCACGTCCTGACAAGACGGGGGCCACCCACTGATACCTCCTCTACCATTCTGTTCTGGGTATTGGAGACCAGAGTGCCACGTCCTGACAAGACGGGGGCCACCCACTGATACCTCCTCTACCATTCTGTTCTGGGTATTGGAGACCAGAGTGCCACGTCCTGACAAGACGGGGGCCACCCACTGATACCTCCTCTACCATTCTGTTCTGGGTTTTGGAGGCCAGAGTGCCACGTCCTGACAAGACGGGGGCCACCCATTGATACCTCCTCTACCATTCTGTTTCTGATATGCATGCATGTCTCGTCCTCGGCAGAGGTGGGGTCAGACCTTCTGTGGTTATCAGGCCTTCTGTGGCCTTTCTGTTTCCGATGTAGACTATCCGTTTGGATTCTGAAAATTCTGATTTTCTGTCTGTCAGTTCTGATTTCTGTAGTTCTGTTTCGATCTGTATTATAGATGTGTTAGGCAGTGTGTTTAGTAGGGAGGGGTTGGTATACTTATATCCTACTTCATGCTTGATGCCTAATGTTATAAGTATCTGTATTTGATTATGTTTTGTTTCTGATATGAGTGTGCATGTTAAGTTGATTTATCTTATCTGTTACAAAAATGTATTTCAACTTATGCATGATATTTTGATGTGTACTATGGATGGCTTTTAGTGTCTTTTACTCACTGAGCTTTTTAGCTCACCCCCATTGTTTAAATATTTTCAGGTGAGACATTGGGACAGTGATCGCTACAGCTAATTAACGAATTTACTATGATGCTAATGTTTTATTTAATTTCTAAGAGTTGTCTTCTAAAAATCTGTCAGGCCTGCGTGCCTAACTTAATTATACGATACGTTTTATCTCCTGAGGGCTTATGCCTGTTTTCAGGATATTATATTATAGTTGTCTCGTTTTAATTGTTAGATACGAGTTTTGGATTCGTGAGATTTGAAATTATTCTTATTCTGAAATGTCCGATTTGAGAGTTATTGTTCTTATTCCGCAATATATCTGAAATTGTGTTTTCCACATATGTGTAGTGTGGACATCTGTTTTATTCCAGGATATGCGTGTCTGTGCAGCAGTAAATTATTATACTTGCTGCCGGATTTTCTGGATTTCCGGATTTCTATTTCCTAGTAAATCGATCCTATTCAGTTCTGTGCGGTTTTCAGTTCCGTAGTAATGTCCTTCGATGCCGCTTTCTTCTTGTGTTTTAATGGAAGAGTAAAAATTTTTGAAACCCCGTATTTTACCGTATGCGTGTGGGGTGTGATTCTGAGGGATGTTACATCAATAGTTTTGTGTCGGCCATGGTGGCCAGTGACGCCACCCACGTGCAGCTCGAGCAACAAATGATCTCGAAGCGATGTGCGGGGAATACACAGGCGGTTCCCCAAAAAGAGATAGCCCTCACAGAGCTGGTAGGGAGACTCAGGATCAGGGGCGAGGGTGAAGGCGGCATGCACAGTGCCGAAGTCAGGGCAAGTGGCGTACTCCTCCTTAACATGGTCGAAGGTGTTGATGCGTGCCCTCATCACGCAGAGGAGGGTGCGGACTTGGCTTAAGGCATCAGCGATGACATTTTCTTTGCGCCTTGTTCTGGGTGCTAAGAAAGGACAAGGCCTAGTGGTCGCTATAAAGGACAAACTCACGGTGGAGGAGATAGTGCCTCCACTGTCGAAGCGACTGGACAATGGCATAAAATTCCTTGTCGTATGTCAAGTTGAAAGTCCCCTTCAAGGGGGAGCGCAAAGGGGGTGAAACCCTAATAGGGGGCGCATGAAAAATTTCTAGGGTTTCAACTAGATCGATTGCATGAATATATATGATCAACTTTGATTATTATTTCAAAGATCAAGTTAAGATCTTTTACCATAGCCATGATGAAGGAGGCGGCTTGGAAGCAAGAGGGCAAATAAGCACTCCTCCAAAGAAAACGCACACTAGATGAGAGATGGCTACCTCCTTGGATGTTCCTTGTGCTAGCAAGAATCTCCCAAGTTTCTTGTCGTGTGTCGAAGTCGAGAGATGCTTGGCCGAACTCCCTTCTCGTCAAGCAAGAAGCTCTACCCAAGAGCCAAGGCGACAATTGAAGTGAATTGGCCATAATCGTTGAGGCGTTTTCAAGAGATGGCGTTACATGACTTCCAAATATGGAAAGTCATGAAGCCATGCGCTCACTCATAAGAAAACCGCCCAAACACAATCAAGCCTTGAACCATGCGTTCACATATGTGAACCGGTTCAAGCCAACTCAATTCAATTCAATTCGGTCCAAAGACCAAACCAAACCAGCCCATGGTCTAGATCTCTCTGAACCAAATGGCTCAAGATCTAACCGTTCATCTCATGATGTTCCTGATCTCACCGATCTAGAATCATGTCTCTCGATCGAAGCTTACCGATCTTAAGTCCTAATCAATCAAACATGATCAGACCAGATCTCACTTACAATCAGAGTTTAAACTCCTTTAAACTGAACCTAAACAATTCAGTCCACACGATCAGGCTTAAGTAAGCCATATCATCAAATTGTGCGACCCTGAGGGTTTCCTTTAAATGTCGGTAACGATAACTTACATTATCACGATCAGTGAGGGGTATCTAGCAACACATCACTGTCTCCCGATATAAAGGAAAGAGTCTTCCAAGACTACTCCCAAACCATAGCACAAGTGTGAATCCACTTCACTAGGCATACATGTTTCCTTTGCCACTGGATGTTCTTATTGGACAAGCGTGTCAAGCCTGTAGCTCCAATATGATGAGCATGATTAGATCAGATGAACATAGTCACCTGGGTATGGCCATACACTTTCTCAATCATCTCATTTAGGGGGGGCCCCTTTAGAACATCGCACTCCTTAAACAAGGAGACGGCAATCCTATATCTATCACTAGTGTCCTAACCTGACTCATGATCATTATCCAAGATAATCTTTAACCATTATGTTTCAAATGATATTGAACTACCTCAA
Organism: Costus lasius; assembly: GCA_027563935.2. Taxonomy (NCBI): domain Eukaryota; kingdom Viridiplantae; phylum Streptophyta; class Magnoliopsida; order Zingiberales; family Costaceae; genus Costus; species Costus lasius. The sequence goes on from CM050449.1 coordinate 73,319,001, forward strand.
AACAATGACAATCATCATTTAGAAACACAAGTGATCTCAAGTCAGAGGACATGTGCCACTTGTTGCATACAAGGATTATTCACATTGTGACAAGCAATTGAATATCCTAGTAGGGTCTGTCCAGTACATCCAATGCACCCATGAGTCTACATCTTATTCCATGCTCGAAGCATCCTATAAGATTAGAATACATATTAGTCTCAATCATATCAAGGCTGTCTCATGTTCACCAAGATATCTCGACTAAGGACATTACAGCATGTCAGCCTAGCTGAACAGCATTGAGACATTATTCAGAAGCACACTTATTGCAGCAGACAATGTAACATACTGAATAACAACCATTGCCTTTATTAACATAAGAGTTTATATACATGATACTGATACAATCCCAAGGCCTCAAACATTAGCCTTTAAGGGCATACCCCAACAATCTCCCACTTGCACTTAATCTAATGGTTGAGAAATCTCAAACCCATATTATTACAGTGCTGCTCATGCTTCTGCTGCGCCAGAGGCTTGGTAAGCGGGTCAGCCAGATTGTCATCTGTATGTACCTTGCAGATTTTGATCTCGCCACGATCAATGATCTCCCGGATCAAGTGAAACCGTCTCTGTATGTGGTTGGACTTCTGGTGCGACCGTGGTTCCTTTGCTTGTGCAATTGATCCAGTGTTATCACAGAAGATAACCAAAGGATCTGCACTCGAAGGAACGACACCAAGTTCCTTAATGAACTTACGAATCCACACTGCCTCCTTGGATGCTTCTGAGGCTGCAACATACTCGGCTTCTGTTGTGGAATCAGCAACAGTAGACTGTTTGAAACTTTTCCATACCACTGCTCCACCATTCATGCTAAAAACATAGCCTGATTGCGATCGGAAATCATCCTGGTCCGATTGGAACGAAGCGTCAGTATATCCTTCAATACTGAGTTCTTCCTGACCACCATATATCAAGAACATATCTTTGGTCCTCCGAAGATATTTCAAAATGTTCTTGACTGCAATCCAGTGTGCCTGACCTGGATTACTTTGGAATCGACTGGTCACGCTTAACCCGTAAGCGACGTCAGGGCGAGTACACAACATCGCAAACATAATGGACCCAATAGCCGAAGCATAAGGCGTATTGTCCATTTCATCTTTCTTAGTCTGTGTTTGTGGACACTGACTCTTCGAAAGATTCAGACCATGTCTGACTGGAAGATGTCTTCTTTTAGAATTCTCTAAATGAAATCTCTCCAGGACTCTATCGATGTAAGTACTCTAGCACAGCCCGAGAAGCCTCTTAGATCTATCCCTGTAGATCTTCACACCTAATACATAGGCTGCTTCTCCTAAATCTTTCATCTGGAAACATTTCCTTAGCCATGCTTTAACAGCATGCATTTCAGGAATATCATTTCCAATGATTAAGATATCATCGACGTAGAGGACTAGGAAAGTAATCACGCTCCCACTAAACCTCTTATATACACACGGGTCATCTTCGTTCTTGATGAAACCAAACTCACAGATTGATTCATCAAAACGAATATTCCAGCTTCTAGATGCTTGTTTAAGTCCATAAATGGACTTCTTTAATTTGCATATTTTATGACGATCTGATGGATTAGTGAAACCGTCAGGTTGTGTCATATACACATCCTCATCCAGTTTTCCATTAAGGAAAGCGGTCTTCACATCCATTTGCCAGATCTCATAATCGTAATATGCTGCTATCGCGAAAAGAATCCGAATAGACTTGAACATGGCTACAGGAGAGAAAGTTTCATCATAATCTATCCCGTAGATTTGTTTGAAACCTTTCGCAACTAGCCTGCCTTTATAGGTAACCACGTTACCATCCATGTCAATCTTCTTCTTGAAGATCCATTTACAGCCTATAGGGATTACTCCCGGAGGCGGATCAACCAAATCCCAGACTTGGTTATCTGACATGGAGTCTATCTCGGCTCGCATAGCTTCAAGCCACCTAGCTGACTCCGGTCCACTGACCGCATCCGCATAAGTGAGGGGTTCATCATTATCAATGATGTAGACTCCATCATAGCGCTCAGGCTGTCGACGGATCCTTCCCGATCTACGCGGTTCCCGTGATATCTGAGCCTCAGGTTGTTCATGTTGGTGTATATGCCCTAGGACCTAGTTTTGGTCAACTTATGTACTACTTGACACTGATATTTATATATCATTCTGGCATTATTGTTATCATTGTTTGACTACACCTGCGATTGTGTACTTACATGATAATGTCCCTGGAGACAGATTGGATCTGTGCTCGAATTATAATCCCCAGTCGATGTACCTTAGTGGATATGGGACAGCTATGGTACTTGTGAGACTGGTATGTGGGCTGGTTAGGCACGTGGTGCTAACGCAGACACATGGGTATATCATTGGGGATATACTGGATAGACCCGCTATGAGGCTATGACTTGGTGTCATGAGTTATCCTCATAAGTGACAGGAGATGCATTGATCCCTTGACTTGAGGTCATTGATCATTCTATATGGTTAGGGACTTGCTTTGATACAACCCAACACCTTGCCGTAGCTGGGAGGTCATAACGGTTGTTATTGAGCATGTCACGACCCATATGAGAAGATCAATGGACAGACATAGGATTTGCCCCTTCCCTAAGGAAGTATGATATCCATGGAGCTCCTCTATGGTTCTATGACTGAGAGTGTATGGCCATACCCAGGTAAGAACCTATTTTAGTCATAGCCATGTGATTGGGTGAAAAACAAGTGGTGACACACTTGTCCAATCGGATATCAGTCCGGCAAAGAGACTGTAATGCATCTGTACCTAGTTGCGATGATGGGGATGTCGATGTCGATATCCATTCCAATGACCTGGGTAGCAGCGATGCACTGCTAGGTGCCACTCACTGCTTGTGATGACCTTTGGTCAGCACTGCCAGCGTCAGAGGAACCTACAGGGTCGTACACCTTGATACTTGAGTTCTCGTATTGATCGGGAAGCCTTATGATCGAGTTATTGGATAACTCGGATCTGATTGGGAGATTTCATCAGCGCCAATGGGCCTGATGAGATGGAAGAATGTTATTGGAGCCAAACATTTTTGGCAGGTTGACCCGTATTTGACCATGGTTGGTCACACTTGGATTAGGATTGCATTGGATTGGATCCAAATGCTTAATCAACCCACAGGATGAAGTTTGGGCTAGGTCATTATCCAATGAAGCCCAATAACAAGTTCTCATGAAGAGAAGAGAGGATAAAAGGGTATAATGGGGAGAAACCCAACCCCATTGGCGCCTAAGGGGCATAATGGGGTTAGGGTGGCAAAATTGCTTCATTAAGGAAGCAATTTGCGCCTAGCCCTTCTCCCTTGATGGTATGAATGCCTTTAAGGCATGTCTTGGGCTGATATGGTACTTGGGCAATTATGGAAAGGTTGAATGAAGTTTATGGTAAAGTCTTGGAGACTTTCCTTACATTAAACCTCCTCATCCTAGCCCTACACTTGTCATGATCCTAGCCCTTGCCCTAATCGCCTCTTGCCCTATATATGTGACCCTAGCCGCCCCCTCAATTATGATTCATCCTTGGAGGCGTGAACATAAGAAGGGAGCGAGAGCAAGGAGCATTGGCGCAATCTCTTCCTCTTCCATCAAGTGGCCGCAAGCTTCTCCTTCCTTACCACTTGGCGCATCTTTCTCTCTTGGTGGCGCAAGGTGGTTGGAGCATCTCCCTAAGGCTTGGATCTTCTTCCCGAGGCTAGCACCGGGCGTGGAAGAAGAGGACTCGAGGCATCCGTGTGTGTGAGACTGCAGAGGGCGCACACTTGGGCGCCTATCACGACATCGACCTCATCTTGCTCTGAGGTATTTTCTAACTCATCGTGTCGACCCCCTTGCATGCGATCTTCACTGGTTTTTGGGACCGGCCTGTTTCGGGGACATTCTTCCGCTGTGCAATGTATGTATGTGTCTCTGAAAAATTGTAAAATGTCCCCGGGGTTTCCCAACAGTGGTATCAGAGCGACTTGCAAGACTCGAACGATGTTTTATGCTTTTCTTTCATGCTCACATGCCATATCTCTATTTTCGAAAAATAGCATAATGCATGGCAAACGATTTTTCTAAGTAGGAAAAATTAGGGTTTCTTGTTTCTATCATCCTCTCAATCTCTTTTGGATTTTTGGACTATTTTTCTTGTCTGATTTAAAGATCAAAGGCGCACGTAGTTTTGTCAAGTAGGACGGGCATTGTGTCTTCGGACTGGCCAAGTCTCTTGATCTGACAAAATTGCCAGCCGAAAGGATCTCTGAAATCATCTTGAAAAATAAATCGCAATTAACCAAAAGATTTGTGAGAAGAAGATGAGAAAAAGAGACTGGTTTTAATGAAAAAGTAAAATTTCAGATTTTATGTTTTTCATGAGCATGTAGAATTGCATGAGTAAATACCTTGATTGTGCATAATGTTGTGATCATTAGTCAAGCCCCCCTTTGCATGCCTGTGATGTTTCCTCGTGAGGCCTGCGTGCCGCTTTTCTTTTTTCTTTTAAGAAGATTAGGGTAGCGCATGTACTTGGAGCTTGGCGCATGCATGAAGTCGGCGCACCTTGCATGGTGGCGCAACAAGCATCAAGGAAAAGGCGCAAGCTTGCTTGATGGCACAAGTTAGGCATGGCCGAACCCTTGGGTTTGAGAGCTAGCTAACTTGGCATCTTTCATTGTGGCGCATTCTCCTTGGAGGAAGACCATGACATTGGCCGAACCTTTGAGGTCTACCCTTAAGGTTTGAGAGCTAAGCCATGAAGGAAGGACCTTGGAGCCAACCTTGAAGACCAAGATAGAGGGCGGCTAGGATAGGTCTATCTTAGGGGCTTGAGTCCTATGTCAAGAGTTGTACCTCCTTTTGGCATGGGTTGGTTCAATATCTTGAAAGGGCTTTGATCACATCATCTTTTACTGCTTTCCTTATCTACTAAAAGCATGCCTGTGATGTTTTATCATTATGTTATCACTATAGGATTGCATGCCTGTATTGTTAGACATAAGATAAAACTGATGAGACCTTAAAAACCCTCATAAAATATCAAGTCTAGAAGCCTTCTAATGCGTAGCCCTCACTAAGCTATCGATCAGTGGAGTTGTGAACTGGTTCCCACCCTCGTGGGACACACCCACTTATCTTTAGAAAGTGTGTGGTGACAATGGTTTCCCAGTACAGTTTTAACCTGGGCGTGCCTTCGCAAGGAAACTCATTGGCCCTGGGCATAAACGGTTAGGAATGGACTTGACTAGAAATTCACATGTACTGGGCACATGATGAATGTCTAGAGGCATCATTGAGAGGTTAGGGTTTCATGATTCAGCCCTCGCTGGACATGAAATGCCCAAGACTGTCTCAACAAGGGGAGTTGCTTGGAGCAACCGGCCGGCGCGCCCACCTTAGGAAACATGAGTTACTTTGTGCATCTCATCCCACCCTCGTGGGACGCGAAGCCTCATGTGAAATAAGGATCCCATCTCACTAGGAAGTCTTAAACTTCCCGATTGACTTTGTGGGTTGTCAATTCTAATTTAAAATAGTGGGAGCAGTAATCATTTAAAACAAGTCCAGTTTAAATGATTCGAAGTAGTACTAATCTGCTGTTTCTTGGTTATTGTAGAACAATGAACAATGGCAGATGGTCACTGCGATCTACCCTGGAAAGGGATAAGTTGGTTGGATCCAACTTAAAGGATTGGTATATGAACTTGAGAATTGTGCTCAAGCTCGAGAGGAAGCTATATGTCCTTGAGAAGCCAATTCCTGAGCCACTTCCATGCTTGGCCTCAGCAGCTGAGAAGGATGCTTATGATAAGCATCAAGCTGATACTTTGGAGATTGCACAATTGATGCTAACCAACATGTCGCCCGAGCTGAGAGGGCAATATGAATCTAAGAGTGCCTCTGAAATTATTTCTAGTCTAAGGCAGCTCTTTGATGCATTGGTTGAGCTCAACCCTCCTAAAGTAGACATTCAATGTGTTAAGCCCAAAGGCTTAACTAAAACATTGAAAATAAAGATGGAAAGAGTCAGGAATAATAAGTGCTACTCATGTGGAGGACCACCTCACATAATAAAGGACATAGTACGACTTCAGAATGAGAAGAAGAGAGGCAAGGCTTCGTCTTCATGCTCAGGTATCTATGTTACAGAAGTCAATCTTTCTACTTCTATGTCATGGGTATTGGATACCGCATGTGGAGCTCATATTTGTACAAATATGCAGGGGCTCAAGAAAAGTAGATCGGTGCGACCTGGAGAGATTGACCTACGCGTTGGAAACGGGGCACAGGTTGCTGCTGTTGCTGTGGGCGTTTTGACTCTCTCCTTGCCTTCTGGACTTCAATTAGAACTAGACAATTGCTTTTGTGTACCTTCGCTAACAAAGAACATTGTATCCATTCCTTGCTTAGCGAGGAAAGGATTTAAATTTGAAATAAATAAGAACTCCTGTTCTTTTTCATTTGCAAAAATGTTCTATGGGAATGGTACTTTGTGCAATGGTCTATATATCTTGGATATGGAAAGTTCTATCTGTAACATAAGTAATAAAAGGACCAAACTGAGTGGTTCAGTTGGTGCTTTCCTATGACACTGTCGATTAGCCCATATAAACAAAAATCGCATCCAACAACTCCATGCAAATGGATTGTTAGATTCAAGTTCCTTGGAGGAATTTGATACCTGTGAACCTTGTTTATTAGGGAAAATGACAAAGGCACCCTTCACCAAGATTGGTGAGAGGGCAGGAGGTTTATTGGATCTCATACATACTGATGTGTGTGGGCCTTTCAATAAACAAGCCAGAGGAGGGTACAACTACTTCATTACCTTCACTGATGACTTCAGTAGGTATGGATATGTCTACCTAATGAGACATAAATCTGAGTCCTTTGAGAAATTCAAAGAGTTCAAGAATGAAGTAGAGAACCAGCTTGGAAGATCCATTAAAGCTCTTCGATCTGATCGAGGTGGAGAATACCTGAGTGGAGAGTTCTTTGACTATCTGAGAGAGTCTGGGATCATATCCCAACTCACTCCTCCTGGAACACCTCAATGGAATGGTGTGTCTGAAAGGAGAAATCGAACTTTATTGGATATGGTTCGATCTATGATGAGTCATGCAACTCTACCTCCCTCATTCTGGGGGCATGCACTTGAGACAGCTTCTCTGATACTGAATAATGTTCCATCTAAGAGTGTCTCCAAAATACCATACGAGGTATGGAGTGGGAGACGCCCTAATCTCACGTTTATCAGGATCTGGGGATGTGAGGCTTATGTCAAACGTCAGGATTCTAGCAAGCTAGAACCTAGATCTAATAAGTGTGTATTTGTGGGGTATCCTAAGGAAACTAAAGGATACTACTTCTATGTCCCAACCGAGAACAAAGTTTTTGTTGCTCGGGGTGCTGTCTTTCTAGAGAAAGAATTTCTTATGAAAGAAGTTAGTGGGAGGGAGTTTGACTTGGATGAGGTCCAAGTGCAACCACAAGACAAAGAGATGGAATCTGAGCCATCTGCACCGGTTGTTATACAACCTGAGGCTCAGACACAGGTCCCACGTAGGTCTGGGAGGATTCGTCGTGCACCTGAGAGGTACGGGTCGCTGCCGACTCAACACGATGGAATTTTCATCATTGAGGATGAACCCAGAACCTATGATGAGGCGGTCAGTGGACCGGACTCCGAGAGATGGCTTGACGCCATGCAATCCGAGATGGATTCCATGTCGGCTAACCAAGTCTGGGATTTGGTTGAGCTGCCTGATGGGGTAAAACCCATAGGGTGTAAATGGGTCTTCAAGAAGAAGACAGACATGGATGGCAATATAGTTACCTATAAGGGTAGACTAGTGGCTAAAGGTTTTAAACAAGTCCACGGGGTGGACTATGATGAAACCTTCTCGCCAGTTGCCATGATCAAGTCCATTCGGATTCTGCTTGCTATAGCTGCATATCATGACTATGAGATATGGCAGATGGATGTGAAGACAGCGTTCCTTAACGGGAAGCTGACTGAGGATGTGTACATGACACAACCTGATGGTTTCATCCATCCTGCAGAGGCTAATAAGGTCTGCAGGCTAAAGAGATCCATTTATGGATTAAAGCAAGCATCTCGAAGTTGGAATCTTCGATTTGATGAAGCTGTGAGAGATTATGGCTTTATCAAAAGCGAAGATGACGCCTGTGTATATAGAAAATTCAGTGGGAGCTTGGTGATTTTTCTGGTCTTGTATGTCGATGACATACTGCTCATCGGAAACGACATCCCTAGTCTTCAAGCTGTGAAGACATGGTTGGGGAAGTGTTTTGAGATGAAAGACTTAGGGGAGGCCGCCTATATTCTAGGCGTGAGGATCTACCGAGATAGATCCAAGTGTAACGCCCTCGATTTTTCTGAATTATGATTTAAGGTTAGAAATTCTGTTTCTGTATTTTTATCTGTTAAAATTTTGGGATTTTTGCCTAAGTGTAGGAATTTTTCCTACAGGGCAAAAATAATTATTTTGGTTGGGGATTCGAACCCTCAACCTTGATTCTTTGCTCCTGGAATTCCTTCCACCATGGTGGCGCATATTTCTGATATTATTGGAGTGGCGCAGGGTGGTTAAGCCCAGGTAAGCCCATAAAACCGATTTTTCACTTAAGTTAACTGGGTTATTGGATCTTGGATCCGTTTGGGGTGGGAGAAAAAGAGGAATTGCGTGAGGGCTCCTCTCCCTCACGACTTTCGTTGGTTTCTTGCCCTAGCCGCCTTTGGTTGTCGCCCCTCACTGTGCTTGGCGCCTCCTGAGATTTCTGATGCTGGTGGTGGCAGACTGGTGGTGGACGAACTTCCTGGTGATCCTCTGTCTTGGCGTTTTTCTCTGTGGACGATTTTTCTGGTGAGTAATTCGATCCTAAGGAGTCTAATCCGCTAAATTGTAGATTATCATTCAATTAAAATTCGTTATTTGCAATGATTATCCGTATGGGGTCGAATTCAAATATTTATAGGGTTTTAAAATCCTGTTCTGCTGAAATCTGCATTCTCTAATCTGACCTTTGTGTACTATAACCCCAATATCTCATGGCATATAGATCCAAATCGCATGAAATAAAATTTTGTATGAAACTAGATACATTCGGCTTTAATTGGAATATGATATCGACCATATCCGAACTGTATTCGTATTTCAATCTGTATTGCAATCTAGCTGTACAAAATCAGTTTTCTGGAAATCTGGATTTCGACCTTTATGTGTTCAAACCATCATATCTACCTAGGTATAGCTCGAAATCTTGTCAAATCAGTTTTATTAGAAAGTAGACTCGAAGGGGTTCAATTTGACTACCATGTTTCCTATTTTCTGTTAGTTATTGGATCTGAAATTTGTGTCGCAATTCTGATATACGAATCTGTTTTCTGGAATTCTGAAATCCCGACCTTTCTATGTTCGAACACCCATATCTCCCCGGTTATAACTCCAAATCCGACGGATTCAGTTCTATTGGAAAGTAGATTCAAACAGATTTATTGTGAATATCATATTGCCTATTTTAGGTTACTTACTCGGTCTGAAACATCTGTTGCAAGTATGATATATTAATCTATTTTTCTGAAACATCTGTTTAATTGTTTGTTATGTGAAAAATTTCTATTCTGTATATATATGTTGTGAATTTTCTGAAACTTTGAATGTGTTATAACCTTTGTGAGAACATAGAATGGTTTAACATGAATTAAGGATAGTTGCATGAAATCTAAGGAATTCAAGGAATTCACTCATATATTACTTCTGGTTGATAGCAAAAATTATGAAGTGTGTTCAGCTTTGATTTTCTGCAAATTGTAATTTTGTTAAGGACTGGATATTAGGGTGTGTCATTTTCTGGTTTGTGAGACACTTTGGGCATGATGTGAGAATTGAGTGGTGGTTAGTCCTACTCCTCCGTTTCAGCATGATCTGTTCTGTAAAAATTATGCCCTAGTGTAGCACTCTTCCGTGTCCTTACCCTCCTTCTGTGGCGCTGTAATGGTGCTGATAGTCTACTACGACCCATGAGACACTAGTGAAGGGTAGATGTGAGCTGGTCTCACCTTCCGTTCTCCCTCCACTATTTTTGTTCTGTTCTGGGTATTGGAGGCCAGAGTGCCACGTCCTGACAAGACGGGGGCCACCCACTGATACCTCCTCTACCAGTATTGGAGGCCAGAGTGCCACGTCCTGACAAGACGGGGGCCACCCACTGATACCTCCTCTACTATTCTGTTTCTGATATGCATGCATGTCTCGTCCTCGGCAGAGGTGGGGTCAGACCTTCTGTGGTCATCAGACCTTCTGTGGTCTTCAGGCCTTCTGTGGCCTTTCTGTTTCTGATGTAGACTATCCGTTTGGATTCTGAAAATTCTGATTTTCTGTCTGTCAGTTCTGATTTCTGTAGTTCTGTTATGATCTGTTCTGTCTGTCAGCTCTGATTTTCTGTAGTTCTGTTTCGATCTGTATTATAGATGTGTTGGGCAGTGTGATTAGTTGGAATGGGTTGGTAGACTTATATCCTACTTCATGCTTGATGCTTATTGTTATAAATATCTGTATTTGATTATGTTTTGTTTTGATATGAGTGTTCATGTTAAGTATCTTATCTGTTAAGCATGATAGTTTTGATGTGTACTATGGATGGCTTTTAGTGTCTTTTACTCACTGAGCTTTTTAGCTCACCCCCGTTGTTTAAATATTTTCAGGTGAGACATCAGGACAGTGATTGCTACAGCTACTAAATTTGTTATGATGCTATGTTTTATATAATTTCTAAGAGTTGTCTTCTAAAGATCTATCAGGCCTGCGTGCCTAACTTAATTATATGACACATTTTATCTCCTGAGGGCTTATGCCTGTTTTCAGGATATTATATTATGTTATAGTTGTCTCGTTTTAATTGTTGGATACGAGTTTTGGATTCATGAGAATTGAAATTGTTATTATTCTGAAATGTCCGATTTGAGATTTATTGTAGTCGGAATACTTTGAGCTGTGTGACCGAATTTTTGTTGTATTGGGTATCTGAATAATCTGTTTCTGCAATATTTCTGACAATTGTGTTCTCCACATATGTGTAGTGTGGACATTTGTTTAGTTCCAGGATATATGGGTCTGTGCAGCAGTAATTTAGTATACTTGCTGCCGGATTTTTCTGGATTTCCGGATTTCTATTTCCTAGTAAATCGATCCTACTCAGTTCTGTGCGGTTTTCAGTTCCGTAGTAATGTCCTTCGATGCCGCTTTCTTCTTGTGTTTTAATGGAAGAGTAAAAATTTTTGAAACCCCGTATTTTACTTGTATGCGTGTGGGGTGTGATTCTGAGGGATGTTACAGATGGTATCAGAGCAATATTACTAGCAATTAGAAACTCCGGGAAAGGAAAACTCTGTTTGTGTATTGCTAGAAACCAAGATAGGATCTGAATATTGGAAAACTCTGTTTGTGTATTGCTAGAAACCAAGATAGGATCTGATCCGTGATTGAATATTGGTTGTTATTCTACCGTGTTATGTGATGCAGGTACAAAAAAAAAATGGTGCGACCAAGATCTAGCAGTAGTAACGGTAATCAACAGTCTGATCTGAGGCAGGCCATGGAGGCTATGACTGCTATGATGCAACAACAGAACGCATTCATCCAGCAGCAAACTCAGAGGATGCAGCAGCAGCAGGCGCAGCACATGGAGGTTTAGCAACAGTTATTGCAGCGGCTGTCGCAGACACAGCCTCAGTCACAGTCACAACCGGCTGGACACGGTGTGGGTGGCGCTGGTTCTCCTCTGGGTGATGGCGCACATCAACGATATGCTCGGTTGGTTCGAGAGTTTCAGCACCTGAACCCGACTACATTTTATGGTAGTCCAGGGCCCAGAGCGGCTGAGGATTGGCTTTTGGCACTGGAAAAGATTTTCCAGGTTTTGCGCTGTGATGATGCAGACAAGCTATGTTTATCTGTCTTCATGTTGCGTGGAGATGCCGAAGACTGGTGGAAGGGAGTCGTCAGACTGGCGGCAACTGAATCCGGAGTTGTTGATTGGCAGTACTTCATGATGAAGTTCAATGCCAAGTTTTTCCCCTCTAGCTTATCTGAGGAGCGCGAGGTGGAGTTTATTCATCTTGAGCAGGGTGACCTGACGGTGGATCAGTTGAGGCCACATTCGCTCGGTTGTCGGGGTATGCTCCTCACTTAGTCAACACCGAGGAAAGAAGAGCCAAGAAGTTTCAGCGGGGTTTGAGGAAAGACATTAGGACAAGGGTAGCTATGCTACACTTGGAGGCTTATGCTGAAGTGGTAGACAGGGCTCGCACTGCTGAGAGGTGCATTGCTGAGATGGCTGTTGATACTATCCCTGCATCCGCCCCTACTTCTGTGACTTACGCACCCACTCTGGGTGGTAAGGATAAGAAGAATTTCAAGAAAGATAAGAAAGACAATAAGGGCAGATACAAACCTTATCAGAAGCCAGCCAGCACAGTTTCTCAGAACGGCAAGAAGTGTCTCCACTGTGGGAGCACTAAACATCAGGATAATGAGTGCTACAGGAAGACTGGCGCTTGCTTCAGATGTGGTAAGGTGGGGCATATGATTAAGGACTGTCCTATGCCGGATGCTAGAGGACAAGGTGAGAAGCCTACTATGCAGACTCGCGTGTATGCCATCGCAGAGAGGGATGCTTCGGCTTCGAAGTCCGTGGTAGAAGGTACACTTTATGTGTTTAGTTATTTGGCACGCATTCTTTTTGATCCTGGTGCCAATTTATCCTTTGTGTCTGCATGTTTTGCACCATGTTTGCCTGTGTTGCCTAGGATACTTGATTTCTGTATTTCTGTTCATACACCTATGGGTGAGGCCGTATCTACAGATATAACATATCCTGACTGTTTGATTAAGGTTGAAGGATATGATTTACCTATTAATTTGATTAGTCTTCCTATGAAAGACTATGACATCATTCTGGGCATGGATTGGCTGTCTGCCTATCATGCTACTTTCGATTGTTTTGAAAAGTTAATTACTCTGCATCTAAGTGATGGACAGCAACTGGTTATCCAAGGCCGGATTTCAGAACAGGAGCCTTTGGTGATATCTCATCTGCAGGCCAGGAAGCTTTTAGCCCAGGGCTGCAAGGGGTATCTGGCGCATGTCAAGGTGCAGACTGAGCCTGATTTGGATCTGGCTAGAATTCCTGTGGTAAGAGAGTTTACTGACGTCTTCTCTGATGATTTATCTGGGTTACCACCCAGCAGAGAAGTTGAGTTTGGTATCGAGTTGTTGCCAGGCACGGCACCGATATCTAAAGCTCCTTACAGGATGGCAACTTCAGAACTGACAGAGCTGAAGAAGCAACTGGAAGAACTATTAGAGAAGGGGTATATTCGACCCAGTGTGTCTCCATGGGGAGCACCTGTGTTATTTGTGAAGAAGAAGGATGGTACTTTGCGCATGTGCATCGATTACCGTCAACTCAATCAAGTGACTGTTAGGAATAAGTACCCATTACCCCGTAGTGATGATCTCTTTGATCAGTTGCAGGGTGCTACTGTATTTTCTAAAATTGATCTGAGGTCTGGCTATCATCAGTTGAGAGTTCAGGAGGAGGATGTACCTAAAACTGCATTCAGGACCAGGTATGGGCACTATGAGTTCCTTGTTATGCCCTTTGGACTGACAAATGCCCCTGCGGTGTTTATGGATCTGATGAACAGGGTATTTCATGAGCTCCTGGACAAATGTGTGGTCGTCTTCATTGATGATATTCTGATCTACTCCAAGAATGCGCAAGATCACTCTCAGGATTTGCGCAAGGTGCTGGAGATTCTGCGGCTGAAGCAGCTGTATGCTAAGGCCAGAAAATGTGAGTTCTGGCTATATCATATTGGCTTTCTGGGGCACATTATTTCTGGCCAGGGTGTGTCTGTGGATCCAGTGAAGGTGGAGGCCATTCTTCACTGGGGAAGACCAACTACAGCGACTGAGGTCAGAAGTTTTCTGGGCTTAGCTGGATACTACCGCCGCTTTGTGGAGGGTTTTTCCAAGCTGGCTGGTCCTCTGACTAAGCTAACTAAAAAGAATTTGAAGTTTGAGTGGTCTGATGATTGTGAGTTTAGTTTTCAAGAACTGAAAAGGAGACTGACCAGTGCTCCTATCCTCATCATTCCCTGTGATGGAGAGAAGTTCACTGTGTACACTGATGCCTCTGGTAAGGGTCTGGGTGCTGTACTGATGCAGCAAGGAAAGGTAGTTGCTTATGCTTCAAGGCAACTCAAAGACTATGAGGTAAACTACCCCACTCATGATCTGGAGTTGGCAGCTGTAGTTTTTGCCTTGAAGATCTGGAGGCACTATCTGTTTGGACAGACATTTGAATTGTTTACAGATCACCAGAGCTTGAAGTATATCTTCACTCAGAAAGAGCTGAATATGAGACAGAGGCGATGGCTGATGCTCTTAGTCGGTATCCTGTGACTCAGATAGCTGCACTGCGAGTCCAGGAGTGGCGACTATTGCAGGAGTTCAGTGACATGCATCTGAGTGTGACTCCGGGTGAGAGAGGCGGTCTTCTAGCTTCTCTCAGGGTTCAGTCAGATTTACTGCAGAGACTGAGATCAGGGCAGCAGTCAGATCCGGATATTTTACGGTGGAAAGAGAGGTCTGAGCAAGGCTGGGTTGATAATTTCAGTATGTCGGATGATGGTGTCCTCAGATTCCGTGGAAGGGTCTGTGTCCCTGAGGACCCTGAGTTGAGAAATGAAATTCTTAAGGAAAGCCATTGCACTAAGTATACCGTTCATCCTGGTAGTACCAAGATGTATCAGGATCTGAAAAAGACTTTCTGGTGGCATGGTATGAAGAAGGATGTGCATTTGTTTGTGTCCAGATGTTTGACTTGCCAAACTGTGAAGGCTGAGCATCAGAGCCCGGGCGGTTTGATGCAGTCTCTCCCTATTCCTCAGTGGAAGTGGGAGCATATCAGTATGGACTTTGTGTGTGGACTGCCCAATACCAGAAGGAATCATGATGCTGTGTGGGTGATTGTGGACAGACTCACGAAGTCAGCTCACTTCTTACCGATCAAAATGACTTACAGTTTGGATCGGTTAGCAAAACTGTACATCAATGAGATTGTCAGATTGCATGGAGTTCCCTTGGACATTGTCTCTGACCGTGATCCTCGATTTCTGTCCAGGTTTTGGAAGAAATTACAGGAAGATTTGGGAACTAATCTGAGTTTCAGCACTGCATATCATCCTCAATCTGATGGTCAGACAGAGAGAACTATTCAGACACTTGAGGATCTTCTGAGATCTTATGTGGTTGACTGGTCTGTTGAGTGGGATCTGGACTTATCACTGATAGAGTTCACCTACAACAATAGCTTTCACTCTAGCATACAGATGGCTCCGTATGAGGCCCTATATGGGAGGAAATGCAGAGCACCTATATGCTGGGAGGAAACTGGGGACAGAACAGTGCTAAGGTCGGATGCTGTTCAGGAAGCCACTGAGAAGATCAGAGAAATTCAGAGAAAGATGAAGATTTCTCAGGATAGACAGAAGAGTTATGCTGATGTGAGGCGGCGTCCTCTTGAGTTTTTGGTGGGAGAGCATGTTTTCCTAAAGGTCTCACCTATGAAAGGGGTGATGAGATTTGGGAAGAGGGGAAAATTGAGTCCCAGGTACATTGGTCCCTTTGATATCATTGAGAGGGTTGGACCTGTGGCATACCGACTTGCTCTGCCCCCATCACTGGAACACCTCCATAATGTGTTCCATGTTTCTGCACTCAGAAAATATTGTTCTGATCCTTCTCATGTTCTAGAGTTGGAACCTCTTCAGCTTGAAGAGAATATGACTTTTGTGGTGAAACCTCTCAGAATTGAAGATAGAAAAGAGAAAGTGCTGAGAAATAAGGTTATTCCACTTGTGAAAGTCATCTGGGGAAATCAGTCTGTTGAAGAAGCCTCTTGGGAGGTTGAAGCAAATATGAGAAAGGAGCATCCTCACCTGTTCAGTGACGGCCTTGGTCAGCTTTAGAGGACTAAAGCTCTATAAGGGGGGGAGGATGTAACGCCCTCGATTTTTCTGAATTATGATTTAAGGTTAGAAATTCTGTTTCTGTATTTTTATCTGTTAAAATTTTGGGATTTTTGCCTAAGTGTATGAATTTTTCCTACAGGGCAAAAATAATTATTTTGGTTGGGGATTCGAACCCTCAACCTTGATTCTTTGCTCCTGGAATTCCTTCCACCATGGTGGCGCATATTTCTGATATTATTGGAGTGGCGCAGGGTGGTTAAGCCCAGGTAAGCCCATAAAACCGATTTTTCACTTAAGTTAACTGGGTTATTGGATCTTGGATCCGTTTGGGGTGGGAGAAAAAGAGGAATTGCGTGAGGGCTCCTCTCCCTCACGACTTTCGTTGGTTTCTTGCCCTAGCCGCCTTTGGTTGTCGCCCCTCACTGTGCTTGGCGCCTCCTGAGATTTCTGATGCTGGTGGTGGCAGACTGGTGGTGGACGAACTTCCTGGTGATCCTCTGTCTTGGCGTTTTTCTCTGTGGACGATTTTTCTGGTGAGTAATTCGATCCTAAGGAGTCTAATCCGCTAAATTGTAGATTATCATTCAATTAAAATTCGTTATTTGCAATGATTATCCGTATGGGGTCGAATTCAAATATTTATAGGGTTTTAAAATCCTGTTCTGCTGAAATCTGCATTCTCTAATCTGACCTTTGTGTACTATAACCCCAATATCTCATGGCATATAGATCCAAATCGCACGACATAAATTTTGTATGAAACTAGATACATTCGGCTTTAATTTGAATATGATATCGATCATATCCGAACTGTATTCGTATTTCAATCTGTATTGCAATCTAGCTGTACAAAATCAGTTTTCTGGAAATCTGGATTTCGACCTTTATGTGTTCGAACCATCATATCTCCCTAGGTATAGCTCGAAATCTTGTCAAATCAGTTTTATTAGAAAGTAGACTCGAAGGGGTTCAATTTGACTACCATGTCGCCTATTTTCTGTTAGTTATTGGATCTGAAATTTGTGTCGCAATTCTGATATACGAATCTGTTTTCTGGAATTCTGAAATCCCGACCTTTCTATGTTCGAACACCCATATCTCCCCGGTTATAACTCCAAATCTGACGGATTCAGTTCTATTGGAAAGTAGATTCAAACAGCTTTATTGTGAATATCATATTTCCTATTTTAGGTTACTTACTCGGTCTGAAACATCTGTTGCAAGTATGATATATTAATCTGTTTTTCTGAAACATCTGTTTAATTGTTTGTTATGTGAAAAATTTCTATTCTGTATATATATGTTGTGAATTTTCTGAAACTTTGAATGTGTTATAACCTTTGTGAGAACATAGAATGGTTTGACATGAATTAAGGATAGTTGCATGAAATCTAAGGAATTCACTCATATATTACTTCTGGTTGATGGCAAAAATTATGAAGTGTGTTCAGCTTTGATTTTCTGCAAATTGTAATTTTGTTAAGGACTGGATATTAGGGTGTGTCATTTTCTGGTTTGTGAGACACTTTGGGCATGATGTGAGAATTGAGTGGTGGTTAGTCCTACTCCTCCGTTTCAGCATGATCTGTTCTGTAAAAATTATGCCCTAGTGTAGCACTCTTCCGTGTCCTTACCCTCCTTCTGTGGCGCTGTAATGGTGCTGATAGTCTACTACGACCCATGAGACACTAGTGAAGGGTAGATGTGAGCTGGTCTCACCTTCCGTTCTCCCTCCACTATTTCTGTTCTGTTCTGGGTATTGGAGGCCAGAGTGCCACGTCCTGACAAGACGGGGGCCACCCACTGATACCTCCTCTACCAGTATTGGAGGCCAGAGTGCCACGTCCTGACAAGACGGGGGCCACCCACTGATACCTCCTCTACTATTCTGTTTCTGATATGTATGCATGTCTCGTCCTCGGCAGAGGTGGGGTCAGACCTTCTGTGGTCTTCAGGCCTTCTGTGGCCTTTCTGTTTCCGATGTAGACTATCCGTTTGGATTCTGAAAATTCTGATTTTCTGTCTGTCAGTTCTGATTTCTGTAGTTCTGTTTCGATCTGTTCTGTCTGTCAGCTCTGATTTTCTGTAGTTCTGTTTCGATCTGTATTATAGATGTGTTGGGCAGTGTGATTAGTTGGAATGGGTTGGTAGACTTATATCCTACTTCATGCTTGATGCTTATTGTTATAAATATCTGTATTTGATTATGTTTTGTTTTGATATGAGTGTTCATGTTAAGTATCTTATCTGTTAAGCATGATAGTTTTGATGTGTACTATGGATGGCTTTTAGTGTCTTTTACTCACTGAGCTTTTTAGCTCACCCCCGTTGTTTAAATATTTTCAGGTGAGACATCAGGACAGTGATTGCTACAGCTACTAAATTTGTTATGATGCTATGTTTTATATAATTTCTAAGAGTTGTCTTCTAAAGATCTATCAGGCCTGCGTGCCTAACTTAATTATATGACACATTTTATCTCCTGAGGGCTTATGCCTGTTTTCAGGATATTATATTATGTTATAGTTGTCTCGTTTTAATTGTTGGATACGAGTTTTGGATTCATGAGAATTGAAATTGTTATTATTCTGAAATGTCCGATTTGAGATTTATTGTAGTCGGAATACTTTGAGCTGTGTGACCGAATTTTTGTTGTATTGGGTATCTGAATAATCTGTTTCTGCAATATTTCTGACAATTGTGTTCTCCACATATGTGTAGTGTGGACATTTGTTTAGTTCCAGGATATATGGGTCTGTGCAGCAGTAATTTAGTATACTTGCTGCCGGATTTTTCTGGATTTCCGGATTTCTATTTCCTAGTAAATCGATCCTACTCAGTTCTGTGCGGTTTTCAGTTCCGTAGTAATGTCCTTCGATGCCGCTTTCTTCTTGTGTTTTAATGGAAGAGTAAAAATTTTTGAAACCCCGTATTTTACTTGTATGCGTGTGGGGTGTGATTCTGAGGGATGTTACACCAAGAGGCTCCTGGCCCTTAGTCAGAGTACCTACATTGATAAGGTCATGGAGAGGTTTAACTTGGAGCAATCCAAGAAAGGATACCTTCCAGTAAGACATGGCCTTATTCTCTCAAAGAGCCAGTGTCCTACAACACAGGCTGAGAGGGATAACATGAGTCGAATTCCTTATGCTTCGGCAGTAGGATCGATCATGTATGCAATGTTGTGTACTAGACCATACGTGGCATATGCTGTAAGCATAACCAGCCGATACCAATCCAATCCAGATCTGCAGCACTGGGTGGCTGTAAAGAACATCCTAAAGTATCTGAGGAGAACTAAGGATTAGTTCTTGGTCTATGGGGGACAGGAAGAGCTCAGTGTGCAGGGCTATACTGATGCATCATTCCAGTCTGACCCTGACGACTTTAGATCGCAGGCCGGCTATGTGTTCAAGATAAATGGAGGCGCTGTATGCTGGAAGAGCTTCAAGCAATCCACCATAGCAGATTCTACAACCGAGGCAGAGTATGTGGCCGCTTCTGAGGCAGCCAAGGAAGCCGTTTGGATAAGGAAGTTCATATCTGATCTTCAGGTGGTTCCTAGTGCAGTGGATCCCATTGAACTCTATTGTGACAACAATGGAGCAATTGCACAAGCCAAGGAACCACGGTCTCATCAAAGATCCAAACACATACTCAGAAGATTTCACCTGATCAGAGAGATCATTGAAAGAGGTGATGTCAAGATTAGCAGAGTTGACACAGAGAACAATCTGGCAGACCCATTGACCAAGGCTTTGGCGCAGCAGAAGCATGATGGTCACGCTAGAGATATGGGGTTAAGATTTCTCAACCTCTAGGTCTTAGTGCAAGTGGGAGATTGTTGGTGTATATGCCCTAGGACCTAGTTTTGGTCCACTTATGTACTACTTGACTTTGATATTTATATATATCATTCTGGCATTGTCATTATCAATGTTTGTTTACATCTGCGCACATGTACTGACATGATAATGTCCCTGGAGATAGATTGGATCTGTGCTCAAACTATTGTCCCCAGTCGATGTACCTTAGTGGATATGGGACAGCTATGGTACTTGTGAGACTGGTATGTGAGCTGGTTAGGTACGTGGTGCTAACGCAGACACATGGGTATATCATTGGAGGATATACTGGAAAGACCCGCTGTGAGGCTATGACTTGGTGTCATAAGTTATCCTCACAAGTGACAGGAGATGCATTGATCCCTTGACTTGAGGTCATTGATCATTCTATATGGTTAGGGACTTGCTTTGATACAACCTAACACCTCGCCGTAGTTGGGAGGTCATAACGGTTGTCATTGAGTTTGTCACGACCCATATGAGAAGGTCAATGGACAGACATAGGATTTGCCCCTTCCTTAGGGAAGTATGATATCCATGGAGCTCCTCTATGGTTCTATGACTGAGAGTGTATGGCCATACCCAGGTAAGAACCTGTTTTAGTCATAGCCATGTGATTGGGTGAAAACAAGTGGTGACACACTTGTCCAATCGGATATCAGTCCGGCAAAGAGACTGTAATGCATCTGTAACTAGTTGCGATGATGGGGATGTCGATGTCGATATCCATTCCAATGACCTGGGTAGCAGTGATGCACTGCTAGGTGCCACTCACTGCTTGTGGTGACCTTTGGTCAGCACTGCCAGCGTCAGAAGAACCTACAGGGTCGCACACCTTGATACTTGAGTTCTCGTATTGATCGAGAAGCCTTATGATCGAGTTATTGGATAACTCGGATCTAATTGGGAGATTTCATCAGCACCAATGGGCCTGATGAGATGGAAGAATGTTATTGGAGCCAAACTTCATTTTTGGCAGGTTGACCCGTATTTGACCATGGTTGGTCACACTTGGATTAGGGTTGCATTGGATTGGATCCAAATGCTTAATCAACCCATAGGATGAAGTTTGGGCTAGGTCATTATCCAATGAAGCCCAATAACAAGTTCTCATGAAGAGAAGAGAGGATAAAAGGGTATAATGGGGAGAAACCCAACCCCATTGGCGCCTAAGGGGCATAATGGGGTTAGGGTGGCAAAATTGCTTCATTAAGGAAGCAATTTGCGCCTAGCCCTTCTCCCTTGATGGTATGAATGCCTTTAAGGCATGTCTTGGGCTGATATGGTACTTGGGCAATTATGGAAAGGTTGAATGAAGTTTATGGTAAAGTCTTGGAGACTTTCCTTGCATTAAACCTCCTCATCCTAGCCCTACACTTGTCATGATCCTAGCCCTTGCCCTAATCGCCTCTTGCCCTATATATGTGACCCTAGCCGCCCCCTCTTAGATATGATTCATCCTTGGAGGCGTGAACATAAGAAGGGAGCGAGAGCAAGGAGCATTGGCGCAATCTCTTCCTCTTCCATCAAGTGGCCGCAAGCTTCTCCTTCCTTACCACTTGGCGCATCTTTCTCTCTCGGTGGCGCAAGGTGGTTGGAGCATCTCCCTAAGGCTTGGATCTTCTTCCCGAGGCTAGCACCGGGCGTGGAAGAAGAGGACTCGAGGCATCCGTGTGTGTGAGACTGCAGAGGGCGCACAGTTGGGTGCCTATCACGACATCGACCTCATCTTGCTCTGAGGTATTTTCTAACTCATCGTGTCGACCCCCTTGCATGCGATCTTCACTGGGTTTTTGGGACGGACCTGTTTCGGGGACATTCTTCCGCTGTGCAATGTATGTATGTGTCTCTGAAAAATTGTAAAATGTCCCTGGGGTTTCCCAACATGATCAACTCTTGAGATTGTATAAATCAAATGAGATTCATACCAGTGCCATGAGGAAGGTGACGACTTGGAAGCAGAGATCGAAAGGGGTCTCCTCCAAAGTTGCCGCACACAAGAAGAGAGATGGCTCCTCCTTGGTGATCTTTGTGCTAGCAAAGATCTTCAAGAATCCTTGATCGAATGAAAGGGGTTAGATGTTCCTCTTGCGGCTAGGGCTCGAAACCTCTCTACCTCTTTTCAGTGAAGAAGAAGTTCACCACACACGAGAGCAATTGAGAGAGGCGAGCGACGTTACAATCGTGGGAGCGTTTCCAATTTGGAAACCGCCTTCCAAAAATAGCAACTCACTACGTTTCATGCGTTCACCCAAGTGAACCATCAAAACTCTCCCATTGAACCAAGCGCTCACTCATGAGCCGGTTCAATTTGGTTTGGTTCAAGGACCAAATTACCCAAGCCACTTGGTCTAGATCATATTAAACCCTAAGGTTCCAGATCTAACCGTTCATCTCTTGATGCTCTTGATCTCACCGATCTAACATCAATACTCTCGATCGAAGCTTACCGATCTCAAGCCCTAATCAATCAAACATGATCAGACCAGATCTCACTTACAATCAGAGTTTAAACTCCTTTAAACTGAACCCAAACAATTCAGTCCACATGATCTGACTTAAGTAAGCCATATCATCAAATTGTGCGACCCTAAGGGTTTCCTTTAAATGTCGATAACGATAACTTACGTTATCACGATCAGTGAGGGGTATCTAGCAACACATCACTGTCTCCCAATATAAAGGAAAGAGTCTTCCAAGACTACACCTGAAAGGTCCCCTTCAAGGGGGAGCGAAACCCTAGATAGGCGCAGATGGAGTTTTTCATGCAGCGGAAGGGGGTTTCTAGGATCTTTAGATGTTATATGATCAACTCATATGCTATTGCAAACAAGAATCAAGGAAGCGATTCTTACCAAAGCAATTGCTTGGATGGCGTCTAGGAAGAAGAGATTCAAGCGCTTCTCCTCCAAATGGCTCGCACACAAAATGATGTCGCCTACTCCCTTAGTGCTCCTTGTGCTAGCAAGGTTCTAAGGAGTTCTTTTCGTGGAGGAGATAAGATCCCTTGGTGCTTGCCGAAAGCTTTCTCTACACTCGTCGAGAGAGTCATCACACGAGAGCAAGACAGCGTCAAGACGTGATGAGAGGCGATAAGAGAAAACGTTCCTCATGAACGTGGAGGCGTTGCCAAAAACTTTCCAAAAATAGCAACCCATTTTCTCTCAAGCGTTATGCGTTCACTTCAAGTGAACCGAACGCAACTCCTCTTCACCCTTTGAACCTTTGAACCAAGCGCTCACATGATGAGCCGGTTCAATTGAATTTGGTTCAAGACCAAATTAAATCAGCCCAAGCCATGGTCGGTCTCATTGAACCTTTAGGTTCATGATCTAACCGTTGATCTCTCAATGCTCATGATCTCACTGATCTAGCATCAAATCTCTCGATCGAAGCTTACCGATCTCAAGTCCTAATCAATCAAAAATGATCAGACCAGATCTCACTTACAATCAGAGTTTAAACTCCTTTAAACTGAACAAAAACAATTCAGTCCACACGATCTGACTCAAGTAAGCCATATCATCAAATTGTGCGACCCTAAGGGTTTCCTTTAAATGTCGGTAACGATAACTTACGTTATCACGATCAGTGAGGGGTATCTAGCAACACATCACTGTCTCCCGATATAAAGGAAAGAGTCTTCCAAGACTACACCCAAACCACAGCACAAGTGTGAATCCACTTCACAAGGCATACAAATTTCCTTTGCCACTGGATGTTCTTATTGGACAAGCGTGTCAAGCCTGTAACTCCAATATGATGAGCATGATTAGATCAGATGAACATAGTCACCTGGGTATGGCCATACACTTTCTCAATCATCTCATCCATGGGGGCCCCTTTAGAACATCACACTCCTTAAACAAGGAGACGGCAATCCTATATCTATCGCTAGTGCCCTAACATGACTCATGATCATTATCCAAGATAGTCTATAACCATTATGTTTCAAATGATATTGAACTACCTCAAAACAATGACAATCATCATTTAGAAACACAAGTGATCTCAAGTCAGAGGATATGTGCCACTTGTTGCATTCAAGGATTATTCAAATTGTGACAAGCAATTGAATATCCTGGTAGGGTCTGTCCAGTACATCCAATGTACCCATGAGTCCTCAAAACAATGACAATCATCATTTAGAAACACAAGTGATCTCAAGTCAGAGGATATGTGCCACTTGTTGCATTCAAGGATTATTCAAATTGTGACAAGCAATTGAATATCCTGGTAGGGTCTGTCCAGTACATCCAATGTACCCATGAGTCTACATCTTATTCCATGCTCGAAGCATCCTATAAGATTAGAACACAAATTAGTCTCAATCATATCAAGGCTGTCTCATGTTCACCAAGATATCTCGACTAAGGACATAGAGCATGTCAGCCTAGCTGATCAGCTTTGAGACATTATTCAGAAGCACACTTATTGCAGCAGACAATGTAACAAACTGAATAACAACCATTGCCTTTATAAACATAAGAGTTTATACATGATACTGATACAATCCCAAGGCCTCAAACATTAGCCTTAAGGGCATACCCCAACAATCTCCCACTTGCACTTAATCTAATGGTTGAGAAATCTCAAACCCATATTATTACAGTGCTTCTCATGCTTCTGCTGCGCCAGAGGCTTGGTAAGCGGGTCTGCCAGATTGTCATCTGTATGAACCTTGCAAATTTTGATCTCACCACGATCAATGATCTCCCGGATCAAGTGAAACCGTCTCTGTATGTGCTTGGACTTCTGGTGCGACCGTGGTTCCTTTGCTTGTGCGATTGCTCCAGTGTTATCACAGAAGATAACCAAAGGATCTGCACTCGAAGGAACAACACCAAGTTCCTGAACGAACTTACGAATCCACACTGCCTCCTTAGATGCTTCCGAGGCTGCAACATACTCGGCTTCTGTTGTGGAATCAGCAACAATAGACTGTTTGAAACTCTTCCACACCATTGCTCCTCCATTCAAGCTAAAAACATAGCCTGATTGCGATCGGAAATCATCCTGGTCCGATTGGAATGAAGCGTCAGTATATCCTTCTATACTGAGTTCTTCCTGACCACCATATACCAAGAACATATCTTTGGTCCTCCGCAGATATTTTAAAATGTTCTTGACTGCAATCCAGTGCGCCAGACCTGGATTACTTTGGAATCGACTGGTCACGCTTAACCCGTAAGCGACGTCTGGGCGAGTACACAACATCGCATACATAATGGACCCAATAGCCGAAGCATAAGGCGTATTGTCCATTTCATCTTTCTCAGTCTATGTTTGTGGACACTGACTCTTTGAAAGATTCAGACCATGTCTGACTGGAAGATATCCTCTTTTAGAATTCTCTAAATGGAATCTCTCCAGGACCTTATCGATGTAAGTACTCTGGCACAGCCCGAGAAGCCTCTTAGATCTATCCCTGTAGATCTTCACACCTAACACATAGGCTGCTTCTCCTAGATCTTTCATCTGGAAACATTTTCTTAACCATGCTTTGACAGCATGCAGTTCAGGAATATCATTTCCAATGATTAAGATATCATCGACGTAGAGGATTAGGAAAGTAATCACGCTCCCACTAAACCTCTTATATACACACGGGTCATCTTCGTTCTTGATGAAACCAAATTCACAGATTGATTCATCAAAACGAATATTCCAGCTTCTAGATGCTTGTTTAAGTCCATAAATGGACTTCTTTAACTTGCATATTTTATGACGATCTGATGGATTAGTGAAACCTTCAGGTTGTGTCATATACACATCCTCATCCAAGTTTCCATTAAGGAAAGCAGTCTTCACATCCATCTTCCAGATCTCATAATCATAATATGCCGCTATCGCAAGTATAATCCGAATAGACTTGAACATGGCTACAGGAGAGAAAGTTTCATCATAATCTATCCCGTAGATTTGTTTGAAACCTTTCGCAACTAGCCTGCCTTTATAGGTAACCATGTTACCATCCATGTCAATCTTCTTCTTGAAGATCCATTTACATCCTATAGGGATTATTCCCTGAGGCGGATCAACCAAATCCCAGACTTGGTTATCTGACATGGAGTCCATCTCGGCTCGCATAGCTTCAAGCCATCTAGCTGACTCCGGTCCACTGACCGCATCCGCATAAGTGAGGGGTTCATCATGATCAATGATGTAGACTCCGTCATAGCGCTCAGGCTGTCGACGGATCCTTCCCGATCTTCGCGGTTCCCGTGATATCTGAGCCTCAGGTTGTTCAATCACCTGTTCTACCGGCTCAGGCTCATCCAACTCTGCTTGACTACTTTGTCCTTCCTCTGGATTCTCATCCAGCTTTATTTCTCTCCCACTGGCCTCTTGCAGAAGAAACTCCTTCTCAAGAAAAATGGCCGTCCGAGCAACAAATACCTTGTTCTCTTTGGGATCGTAGAAATAATAACCCTTAGTTTCCTTAGGGTAACCGACAAAGATGCATTTCTCAGATCTGCTCTCTAGTTTCCCAGAGGCGAGTTTTTTGACATAAGCCTCGCAACCCCAGATCTTAATAAATGTCAAGCTCGGCTGTTTCCCATACCATAACTCATATGGCGTCTTTGAAACTGCCTTGGATGGCACTCGGTTTAGTACCTTTGCAGCTGTTTCCAGTGCAAATCCCCAAAAGGAGTAAGGTAGAGTAGCCTGACTCATCATAGAACGAACCATATCCAGTAATGTTCTGTTCCTCCTCTCGGACACACCATTCCACTGCGGTGTTCCTGGCGGAGTGAGCTGTGAGATAATCCCACACTCTTTTAGATAGTCAGTGAACTCTCAACTTAGGTATTCACCACCTCGATCAGAACGAAGTGCCTTGATATTTCGGCCTAGCTGATTTTGTACTTCATTTTTGAACTCTTTGAACTTGTCAAAAGATTCACTCTTATGTCTCATTAAATAGACATACCCATATCTACTGAAATCATCAGTAAAGGTAATGAAGTACGAATAGCCACCTCTGGCATGTTTACTAAATGACCCACACACATCACTGTGTATAAGGTCAAGTAAACCTGAAGCCCTTTGACCTTTGTGAGGAAAAGGAGACTTCGTCATTTTACCCAATAAACAAGCTTTGCATGTATCAATCTCCTCATAGGAGAATGATCCCAGCAGTCCATGATCATGCAACCGCTTAATGCATTTCTTGTTAATATGGCCTAAACGACTATGCCATAACAAGGTGCTATCATCAGCATACTTGGCTTTCTTATTATCAATATTTTGTATAGAACATTCCATGTCCAACATGAATAACCCATTGTTAATTGATCCAGAAGCATAAACAATATTATCTAAAGAAAGAACACACTTTGAAATATTGCATTCAAAGGAAAATCCTTTCCTGACAAGAGCAGGAATAGAGATAATATTTTTCGTAATACTCGGAACAAAATAACAATTGTCCAGTTCTAATACAAGTCCAGATGGTAATGAGATGTAATAAACCCCTACAGCAACAGCAGCAACCCGTGCCCCGTTTCCAACTCGTAGGTCCACCTCATGCTGTCCCACCTGTCTTCTTCTCTTGAGTTCCTGTACATTTGAACAAATGTGAACTCCACATGCAGTGTCCAACACCCATGAAATAGAAGAAGAAAACATGACCTCAGTCACAAAAATACCTGAGCCAGAAGCGATGCTTCCCTTCTTGTCTCCTTGGAGCGCTTTACAGTCCTTTTTCCAGTGACCCAGCTGGCCACAGTGGAAACATCTGTATTCCTTCGACCGCTTAACCTTCTGTTTCAGAGCCTTGCTGTAATTCTTGACAGGGGCTTTGCCCTTCTTCCCCTTCTTCTTGTTCCTGGAAGGGAACATCAAGACAGAGGTTGAAGGCTTGCCCTTTAGAGTTTCCTCTGTAGTCAAGAGCATATTCAGCAACTCTGCCGGAGTACAGTCGATCTTGTTCATATTAAAATTAATTATGAACGGATCGAAAGAGGCCGGGAGAGACTGCAGAATAATATCTACAGCAAGCTCCTGATTGATGGTATGCCCCAGTTTCTCTAGAGCCTCTTTGTGCCCAATCATCTTGAGCACATGAGCTCCCACTGGACTCCCTTCAGCCAGTTTGCTCTGAAAGAAAAGCTTGGCCAAATTATAGCGTTCAGTCCTCGCCTGTGCAGCATATAGCATCTTGAGGTTTGCTATCATTTCCATAGCAGACATATCCTCATGCTGACGCTGCAGCTGTGGCGTCATAGACGCTAGCATCAGGCAAGCGACATCAATGCTATCATTGACATGCTTTTCATAGGCATCCCGAACCGCCCTTGCGGCGTTCGGAGCGGGTTGAGGCGGCACAGCCGTCTCGAGGACATACAGTTTCCTCTCTGCCTTAAGAACAATCTTAAGGTGTCCGTACCAGTCTGAGAAGTTTGGCCCAGCAAACTTCTCCCTTTCCAGTAGGGATCGCACATTGAAGCTCATGGTGTTCGTTGCTGCAGGAATCTACAACAATGCAAGAACAGCAAGGTCAGTATCAATGTTAAGAATCAATTCAGGACTTAAGAATGATTCTTTTCTCACTATTTTATCTGACTGAAAAATCCATTAAAACAGTCCGAAAGAGTTATAACTCTTTTTGTGAGATGGGATCCAGATTTCATACTTGGTCTCCGCGTCCCGCTCAGGCGAGATAAGATGCACAGAGAGTACAAGCACTAATTTCTGGTAGGCAGTCCTTGCCAATCGCCAACCTGTGCGATTCCCCTTCATCTGGGCGATCCAGCCGACTGTGCCAACTGAGTTGGTACAACACAGTCTCTGATCCCACAGATGGCTGCCTCCATATAGCTACCATATGCGCCACATATGTAGCCTACATGGTCAAGCTGACCCGACCTACTCCCTGGACCACCACGTGCTATGCTGAGCAACGAGAAGCGATAAATCCCTTCTCTGTAACACGCAGGTGAAATCACACACCGTCTGAAGATAGATGGACGTGCCCACTGAGTGGGTACAACACGGCTCCAACTATAGTGTAACATCCCTCAGAATCACACCCCACACGCATACAAGTAAAATACGGGGTTTCAAAAATTTTTACTCTTCCATTAAAACACAAGAAGAAAGCGGCATCGAAGGACATTACTACGGAACTGAAAACCGCACAGAACTGAATAGGATCGATTTACTAGGAAATAGAAATCCGGAAATCCAGAAAATCTGGCAGCAAGTATAATAATTTACTGCTGCACAGACACGCATATCCTGGAATAAAACAGATGTCCACACTACACATATGTGGAAAACACAATTTCAGATATATTGCGGAATAAGAACAATAACTCTCAAATCGGACATTTCAGAATAAGAAAAATTTCAAATCTCACGAATCCAAAACTCGTATCTAACAATTAAAACGAGACAACTATAATATAATATCCTGAAAACAGGCATAAGCCCTCAGGAGATAAAACGTATCATATAATTAAGTTAGGCACGCAGGCCTGACAGATTTTTAGAAGACAACTCTTAGAAATTAAATGAAACATTAGCATCATAGTAAATTCGTTAATTAGCTGTAGCGATCACTGTCCCAATGTCTCACCTGAAAATATTTAAACAACGGGGGTGAGCTAAAAAGCTCAGTGAGTAAAAGACACTAAAAGCCATCCATAATACACATCAAAAATATCATGCATAAGTTGAAATACATTTTTGTAACAGATAAGATAAATCAACTTAACATGCACACTCATATCAGAAACAAAACATAATCAAATACAGATACTTATAACATTAGGCATCAAGCATGAAGTAGGATATAAGTATACCAACCCCTCCCTACTAAACACACTGCCTAACACATCTATAATACAGATCGAAACAGAACTACAGAAATCAGAACTGACAGACAGAAAATCAGAATTTTCAGAATCCAAACGGATAGTCTACATCGGAAACAGAAAGGCCACAGAAAAACTGATGACCACAGAAGGTTTGATGACCACAGAAGGTCTGACCCCACCTCTGCCGAGGACGAGACATGCATGCATATCAGAAACAGAATAGTAGAGGAGGTATCAGTGGGTGGCCCCCGTCTTGTCAGGACGTGGCACTCTGGCCTCCAATACTGGTAGAGGAGGTATCAGTGGGTGGCCCCCGTCTTGTCAGGACGTGGCACTCTGGCCTCCAATACCCAGAACAGAACAGAAATAGTGGAGGGAGAACGGAAGGTGAGACCAGCTCACATCTACCCTTCACTAGTGTCTCAAGGGTCGTAGTAGACTATCAGCACCATTACAGCGCCACAAAAGGAGGGTAAGGACACGGAAGAGTGCTACACTAGGGCATAATTTTTACAGAACAGGTCATGCTGAAACGGAAGAGTAGGACTAACTACTACTCAATTCTCACATCATGCCCAAAGTGTCTCACAAACCAGAAAATGACACACCCCAATATCCAGTCCTTAACAAAATCACAATTTGCAGAAAATCAAAGCTGAACACACTTCATAATTTTTACCATCAACCAGAAGTGATATATGAGTGAATTCCTTGAATTCCTTAGATTTCATGCAACTATCCTTAATTCATGTCAAACCATTCTATGTTCTCACAAAGGTTATAACACATTCAAAGTTTCAGAAATTCACTACATATGTACAGAACAGAAATTATTCGCGTAACAAACAATTAAACAGATGTTTCAGAAAAAAAACAGATTAATATATCATACTTGCAACAGATGTTTCAGACCGAGTAAGTAATCTAAAATAGGCAATATGATATTCACAATGAAGCTATTTGAACCTACTTTCCAATAGAACTGAATCCATCGGATTTGGAGTTATAACCGGGGAGGTATGGGTGTTCGAACATAGAAAGGTCGGGATTTCAGAATTCCAGAAAACAGATTCGTAATCAGAATTGCGACACAAATTTCAGATCCAATAACTAATAGAAAATAGACGATATGGTAATAAAAATGAATCCCTTCGAGTCTACTTTCTAATAAAACTGATTTGACAAGATTTCGAGCTATACCTAGGGAGATATGATGGTTCGAACACATAAAGGTCGAAATCCAGATTTCCAGAAAACTGATTTTGTACAGCTAGATTGCAATACAGATTGAAATACGAATACAACTCGGATATGGTCGATATCATATTCAAATTAAAGCCGAATGTATCTAGTTTCATACAAAATTTATTTCGTGCGATTTGGATCTATAGGGCATGAGATATTGGGGTTATAGTACACAAAGGTCAGATTAGAGAATGCAGATTTCAGCAGAACAGGATTTTAAAACCCTATAAATATTTGAATTCGACCCCATACGGATAATCATTGCAAATAACAAATTTTAATTGAATGATAATCTACAATTTAGAGGATTAGACTCCTTAGGATCGAATTACTCACTGAAAATCGCCCACAGAAAAAAAAACGCCACAACAGAGGGTCAGGGATCTCCAGGAACTTCGTCCACCACCAGTCTGCCACCACCAGCGTCAGAAATTTGCAGGAGGCGCCAAACACAGTAAGGGGCGACAACCACAGGCGGCTAGGGCAAGAAAACAACAAAAATCGTGAGGGAGAGGAGCTCTCACGATATTTCTCTTTTTCTCCCACTCCAAACGGATCCAAGATCCAATAACCCAGTTAACTTAAGTGAAAATCGGTTTTAAGGGCTCACCTGGGCTTAACCACCATGCGCCACTCCAATAACATAGAAATATGCGCCACCATGGTGGAAGGAATTCCAGGAGCAAAGAATCAAGGTTGAGGGTTCGAATCCCCAACCAAAATAATTATTTTTGCCCTGTAGGAAAAATTCCTACACTTAGGCAAAAATCCCAAAATTTTAACAGATAAAAATACAGAAACAGAATTTCTAACCTTAAATCATAATTCAGAAAAATCGAGGGCGTTACATTCTCCCCCCCTTATAGAGCTTTAGTCCTCTAAAGCTGACCAAGCCCGTCACTGAACAGGTGAGGATGCTCCTTTCTCATATCTGCTTCAACCTCCCAAGAGGCTTCTTCAACAGACTGATTTCCCCAGATGATTTTCACAAGTGGAATAACCTTATTTCTCAGCACTTTCTCTTTTCTATCTTCAATTTTGAGAGGTTTCACCACAAAAGTCATATTCTCTTCAAGCTGAAGAGGTTCCAACTCTAGAACATGAGAAGGATCAGAACAATATTTTCTGAGTGTAGAAACATGGAACACATTATGGAGGTGTTCCAGTGATGGGGGCAGAGCAAGTCGGTATGCCACAGGTCCAATCCTCTCAATGATATCAAAGGGACCAATGTACCTGGGACTCAATTTTCCCCTCTTTCCAAATCTCATCACCCCTTTCATAGGTGAGACCTTTAGGAAAACATGCTCTCCCACCAAAAACTCAAGAGGACGCCGCCTCACATCAGCATAACTCTTCTGTCTATCCTGAGCAATCTTCATCTTTCTCTGAATTTCTCTGATCTTCTCAGTGGCTTCCTGAACAGCATTCGACCTTAGCACTATTCTGTCCCTAGTTTCCTCCCAGCATATAGGTGTTCTGCATTTCCTCCCATATAGGGCCTCATACGGAGCCATCTGTATGCTAGAGTGAAAGCTATTGTTGTAGGTGAACTCTATCAGTGATAAGTCCAGATCCCACTCAACAGACCAGTCAACCACATAAGATCTCAGAAGATCCTCAAGTGTCTGAATAGTTCTCTCTGTCTGACCATCAGATTGAGGATGATATGCAGTGCTGAAACTCAGATTAGTTCCCAAATCTTCCTGTAATTTCTTCCAAAACCTGGACAGAAATCGAGGATCACGGTCAGAGACAATGTCCAAGGGAACTCCATGCAATCTGACAATCTCATCGATGTACAGTTTTGCTAACCGATCCAAACTGTAAGTCATTTTGATCAGTAAGAAGTGAGCTGACTTCGTGAGTCTGTCCACAATCACCCATACGGCATCATGATTCCTTCTGGTATTGGGCAGTCCACACACAAAGTCCATACTGATATGCTCCCACTTCCACTGAGGAATAGGGAGAGACTGCATCAACCCGCCCGAGCTCTGATGTTCAGCCTTCACGGTTTGGCAAGTTAAATATCTGGACACAAACAAATGCACATCCTTCTTCATACCATGCCACCAGAAAGTCTTTTTCAGATCCTGATACATCTTGGTACTACCAGGATGAACGGTATACTTAGTGCAATGGCTTTCCTTAAGAATTTCATTTCTCAACTCAGGGTCCTCAGGGACACAGACCCTTCCACGGAATCTGAGGAGACCATCATCCGACATACTGAAATTCTCAACCCAGCCTTGCTCAGACCCTCTTTCCACCGTAAAATATCCGGATCTGACTGCTGCCCTGATCTCAGTCTCTGCAGTAAGTCTGACTGAACCCTGAGAGAAGCTAGAAGACCGCCTCTCTCACCCGAAGTCACACTCAGATGCATGTCACTGAACTCCTGCAATAGTCGCCACTCCTGTACTCGCAGTGCAGCTATCTGAGTCACAGGATACCGACTAAGAGCATCAGCCACCACATTGGTTTTACCAGAATGATATTGGATGGTGAAGTCATAATCCTTTATCAATTCAAGCCATCGCCTCTGTTTCATATTCAGCTCTTTCGGAGTGAAGATATACTTCAAGCTCTGGTGATCTGTAAACAATTCAAATGTCTGTCCAAACAGATAGTGCCTCCAGATCTTCAAGGCAAAAACTACAGCTGCCAACTCCAGATCATGAGTGGGGTAGTTTACTTCATAGTCTTTGAGTTGCCTTGAAGCATAAGCAACTACCTTTCCTTGCTGCATCAGTACAGCACCCAGACCCTTACCAGAGGCATCAGTGTACACAGTGAACTTCTCTCCATCATAGGGAATGATGAGGATAGGAGCACTGGTCAGTCTCCTTTTCAGTTCCTGAAAACTAGACTCACAATTATCAGACCACTCAAACTTCAAATTCTTTCTAGTTAGCTTAGTCAGAGGACCAGTCAGCTTGGAAAAACCCTCCACAAAGCGGTGGTAGTATCCAGCTAAGCCCAGAAAACTTCTGACCTCAGTCGCTGTAGTTGGTCTTCCCCAGTGAAGAATGGCCTCCACCTTCACTGGATCCACAGACACACCCTGGCCAGAAATAATGTGCCCCAGAAAGCCAATCTGATATAGCCAGAACTCACATTTGCTGGCCTTAGCATACAGCTGCTTCAGCCGCAGAATCTCCAGCACCTTGCGCAAATCCTGAGAGTGATCTTGCGCATTCTTGGAGTAGATCAGAATATCATCAATGAAGACGACCACACATTTGTCCAGAAGCTCATGAAATATCCTGTTCATCAGATCCATAAACACTGCAGGGGCATTTGTCAGTCCAAAGGGCATAACAAGAAACTCATAGTGCCCATACCTGGTCCTGAATGCAGTTTTAGGTACATCCTCCTCCTGAACTCTCAGCTGATGATAGCCAGACCTCAGGTCAATTTTAGAGAATACAGTAGCACCCTGCAACTGATCAAAGAGATCATCAATACGGGGTAATGGGTACTTATTCCTAACAGTCACTTGGTTGAGTTGACGGTAATCGATGCACATGCGCAACGTACCATCCTTCTTCTTCACAAATAACACAGGTGCTCCCCATGGAGAAACACTGGGTCGAATATACCCCTTCTCTAATAGTTCTTCCAGTTGCTTCTTCAGCTCTGTCAGTTCTGAAGTTGCCATCCTGTAAGGAGCTTTAGATATCGGTGCCGTGCCTGGCAACAACTCGATACCAAACTCAACTTCTCTGCTGGGTGGTAACCCAGATAAATCATCAGAGAAGACGTCAGTAAACTCTCTTACCACAGGAATTTTAGCCAGATCCAAATCATACTCAGTCTGCACCTTGACATGCGCCAGATACCCCTTGCAGCCCTGGGCTAAAAGCTTCCTGGCCTGCAGATGAGATATCACCAAAGGCTCCT
This sequence comes from Costus lasius, assembly GCA_027563935.2. Taxonomy (NCBI): domain Eukaryota; kingdom Viridiplantae; phylum Streptophyta; class Magnoliopsida; order Zingiberales; family Costaceae; genus Costus; species Costus lasius. Next base: position 73,353,925 of record CM050449.1, read on the forward strand.
ATTCTGAAATCCGGCCTTGGATAACCAGTTGCTGTCCATCACTTAGATGCAGAGTAATTAACTTTTCAAAATAATCTAAAGTAGCATGATAGGCAGACAGCCAATCCATGCCCAGAATGATGTCATAGTCTTTCATAGGAAGACTAATCAAATCAATAGGTAAATCATATCCTTCAACCTTAATCAAACAGTCAGGATATGCTATATCTGTAGATACGGCCTCACCCATAGGTGTATGAACAGAAATACAGAAATTAAGTATCCTAGGCAACACAGGCAGACATAGTGCAAAACTTGCAGACACAAAGGATAAATTGGCACCAGGATCAAAAAGAATGCGTGCCAAAGAACTAAACACATAAAGTGTACCTTCCACCACAGACTTCGAAGCCGAAGCATCCCTCTCCGCGATGGCATACACGCGAGTCTACACAGTAGGCTTCTCACCCTATCCTCTAGCATCCGGCATAGGACAGTCTCTAATCATATGCCCCACCTTACCACATCTGAAGCAAGCGCCAGTCTTCCTGTAGCACTCATTATCCTGATGTTTAGTGCTCCCACAGTGGAGACACTTCTTGCCATTCTGAGAAACTGTTCTGGCTGGCTTCTGATAAGGTTTGTATCTGCCCTTATCATCTTTCTTCTTATTCTTGAAATTCTTCTTATCCTTACCACCCAGAGTGGGTGCGTAAGTCACAGAAGTAGGGGCGGATGCAGTGACTGGAATAGTATCAACAGCCATCTCAGCAATGCACCTCTCAGCAGTGCGAGCCCTGTCTACCACTTCAGCATAAGACTCCAAGTGTAGCATAGCTACCCTTGTCCTGATGTCTTTCCTCAAACCCCGCTGAAACTTCTTGGCTCTTCTTTCCTCGGTGTTGACTAAGTGAGGAGCATACCCCGACAACCGAGCGAATGTGGCCTCATACTGATCCACCGTCAGGTCACCCTGCTCAAGATGAATAAACTCCACCTCGCGCTCCTCAGATAAGCTAGAGGGGAAAAACTTGGCATTGAACTTCATCATGAAGTACTGCCAATCAACAACTCCGGATTCAGTTGCCGCCAGTCTGACGACTCCCTTCCACCAGTCTTCGGCATCTCCATGCAACATGAAGACAGACAAACATAGCTTGTCTGCATCATCACAGCGCAAAACCTGGAAAATCTTTTCCAGTGTCAAAAGCCAATCCTCAGCCGCTCTGGGCCCCGGACTACCATAAAATGCAGTCGGGTTCAGGTGCTGAAACTCTCGAACCAACCGAGCATATCGTTGATGTGCGCCATCACCCAGAGGAGAACCAGCGCCACCCACACAGTGTCCAGCCGGTTGTGACTGTGACTGAGACTGTGTCTGCGACAGCCGCTGCAATAACTGTTGCTGAACCTCCATGTGCTGCGCCTGCTGCTGCTGCATCATCTGAGTTTGCTGCTAGATGAATGCGTTCTGTTGTTGCATCATAGCAGTCATAGCCTCCATGGCCTGCCTCAGATCAGACTGTTGATCACCGTTGCTACTGCTAGATCTTGGTCGCACCATTTTTTTTTTTGTACCTGCATCACATAACACGGTAGAATAACAACCAATATTCAATCACGGATCAGATCCTATCTTGGTTTCTAGCAATACACAAACAGAGTTTTCCAATATTCAGATCCTATCTTGGTTTCTAGCAATACACAAACAGAGTTTTCCTTTCCCGGAGTTTCTAGTTGCTAGTAATATGCTCTGATACCATCTGTAACATCCCTCAGAATCACACCCCACACGCATACAAGTAAAATACGGGGTTTCAAAAATTTTTACTCTTCCATTAAAACACAAGAAGAAAGCGGCATCGAAGGACATTACTACGGAACTGAAAACCGCACAGAACTGGATAGGATCGATTTACTAGGAAATAGAAATCCGGTAGCAAGTATAATAATTTACTGCTGCACAGACACGCATATCCTGGAATAAAACAGATGTCCACACTACACATATGTGGAAAACACAATTTCAGATATATTGCGGAATAAGAACAATAACTCTCAAATCGGACATTTCAGAATAAGAAAAATTTCAAATCTCACGAATCCAAAACTCGTATCTAACAATTAAAATGAGACAACTATAATATAATATCCTGAAAACAGGCATAAGCCCTCAGGAGATAAAACGTATCGTATAATTAAGTTAGGCACGCAGGCCTGACAGATTTTTAGAAGACAACTCTTAGAAATTAAATGAAACATTAGCATCATAGTAAATTCGTTAATTAGCTGTAGCGATCACTGTCCCAATGTCTCACCTGAAAATATTTAAACAACGGGGGTGAGCTAAAAAGCTCAGTGAGTAAAAGACACTAAAAGCCATCCATAGTACACATCAAAAATATCATGCATAAGTTGAAATACATTTTTGTAACAGATAAGATAAATCAACTTAACATGCACACTCATATCAGAAACAAAACATAATCAAATACAGATACTTATAACATTAGGCATCAAGCATGAAGTAGGATATAAGTATACCAACCCCTCCCTACTAAACACACTGCCTAACACATCTATAATACAGATCGAAACATAACTACAGAAATCAGAACTGACAGACAGAAAATCAGAATTTTCAGAATCCAAACGGATAGTCTACATCGGAAACAGAAAGGCCACAGAAGGCCTGATGACCACAGAAGGTCTGACCCCACCTCTGCCAAGGACGAGATATGCATGCATATCAGAAACAGAATAGTAGAGGAGGTATCAGTGGGTGGCCCCCGTCTTGTCAGGACGTGGCACTCTGGCCTCCAATACTGGTAGAGGAGGTATCAGTGGGTGGCCCCCGTCTTGTCAGGACGTGGCACTCTGGCCTCCAATACCCAGAACAGAACAGAAATAGTGGAGGGAGAACGGAAGGTGAGACCAGCTCACATCTACCCTTCACTAGTGTCTCAAGGGTCGTAGTAGACTATCAGCACCATTACAGCGCCACAAAAGGAGGGTAAGGACACGGAAGAGTGCTACACTAGGGCATAATTTTTACAGAACAGATCATTCTGAAACGGAGGAGTAGGACTAACTACTACTCAATTCTCACATCATGCCCAAAGTGTCTCACAAACCAGAAAATGACACACCCCAATATCCAGTCCTTAACAAAATCACAATTTGCAGAAAATCAAAGCTGAACACACTTCATAATTTTTACCATCAACCAGAAGTGATATATGAGTGAATTCCTTGAATTCCTTAGATTTCATGCAACTATCCTTAATTCATGTCAAACCATTCTATGTTCTCACAAAGGTTATAACACATTCAAAGTTTCAGAAATTCACTACATATGTACAGAACAGAAATTATTCGCGTAACAAACAATTAAACAGATGTTTCAGAAAAAAAATAGATTAATATATCATACTTGCAACAGATGTTTCAGACCGAGTAAGTAATCTAAAATAGGCAATATGATATTCACAATGAAGCTATTTGAACCTACTTTCCAATAGAACTGAATCCATCGGATTTGGAGTTATAACCGGGGAGGTATGGGTGTTCGAACATAGAAAGGTCGGGATTTCAGAATTCCAGAAAACAGATTCGTAATCAGAATTGCGACACAAATTTCAGATCCAATAACTAACAGAAAATAGGCGATATGGTAATAAAAATGAATCCCTTCGAGTCTACTTTCTAATAAAACTGATTTGACAAGATTTCGAGCTATACCTAGGGAGATATGATGGTTCGAACACATAAAGGTCAAAATCCAGATTTCCAGAAAACTGATTTTGTACAGCTAGATTGCAATACAGATCGAAATACGAATACAACTCGGATATGGTCGATATCATATTCAAATTAAATCCGAATGTATCTAGTTTCATCCAAAATTTATTTCGTGCGATTTGGATCTATAGGCCATGAGATATTGGGGTTATAGTACACAAAGGTCAGATTAGAGAATGCAGATTTCAGCAGAACAGGATTTTAAAACCCTATAAATATTTGAATTCGACCCCATACGGATAATCATTGCAAATAACGAATTTTAATTGAATGATAATCTACAATTTAGCGGATTAGACTCCTTAGGATCGAATTACTCACTGAAAATCGCCCACAGAAAAAAAAACGCCACAACAGAGGGTCAGGGATCTCCAGGAACTTCGTCCACCACCAGTCTGCCACCACCAGCGTCAGAAATTTGCAGGAGGCGCCAAACACAGTAAGGGGCGACAACCACAGGCGGCTAGGGCAAGAAAACAACAAAAATCATGAGGGAGAGGAGCTCTCACGATATTTCTCTTTTTCTCCCACTCCAAACGGATCCAAGATCCAATAACCCAGTTAACTTAAGTGAAAATCGGTTTTAAGGGCTCACCTGGGCTTAACCACCATGAGCCACTCCAATAACACAGAAATATGCGCCACCATGGTGGAAGGAATTCCAGGAGCAAAGAATCAAGGTTGAGGGTTCGAATCCCCAACCAAAATAATTATTTTTGCCCTGTAGGAAAAATTCCTACACTTAGGCAAAAATCCCAAAATTTTAACAGATAAAAATACAGAAACAGAATTTCTAACCTTAAATCATAATTCAGAAAAATCGAGGGCGTTACAGATAGTCAGAACAATGAGGTTTCGCGTCAGAAGGCTTACGAGCTTGATATTTTTAGCGTTGGATTTTAACGGTCTTTTATCTTCTTAACTATCATACAAACCCTATGGTGATAGCAGAAGATAAACAAATCATGCACTTCTAATTATAAAAACAATAAGTAGAAAGCATGCTGATCTTATGTGGTAAAAGCCCATTAACCCTAAGTAAGACCTTAATTTTTCACTTAAGTCTTCACTTGAGCTTTCTTCATGGGTCTTTTGCATCTCATCTGGCCCAACCCAGGGCCCAAGCGCCCACTGCAGCTCAGGTGCGCCCACCAGGTAAATTCGCCTGTCCTAGGGTCGAACCCTAGACCTCCAACCTGGTCAAGCCACTGCTGCATGCGCCTCTGCCAAGTGTGCTCTGTGCTCATGTCTGATTAAACTTACAATTTAATCTATCTAGACATGATTGACTCGCAGGTCAATTACACTTTATAAATTAAATGAAAAGTGATGCGCAGATCACAATAAATATTAATTTACAATTTAATCCAGGCACGCAGGCCCCAGCACAGCACACATTAAATTGGGCATCCCACATAAGATTAAATAAACAAGCACATGGTATCCAATCAACATGTGATCCACTAACAAAATAAAATTTTTCAAAATCCCTTTGGAATCAATTTTATTTGTCTTATGAGCCCTACTACCTTACAACGGTCCATTAATAGGGATCCACTCATCATGACTAGTCAGATCCACTGCCCTTGCATGCACCAAGTCCTAACTGACTTGAGTTGACCTAATGGTCAACCATGCATGCGCCAAGGGCTGAACTGCCTTCATGAGTTCTGGCAAGCGGGTGTGACCCCGGGCCTAACTCATGCGCGTTCAATGGTTGTCTCAACCAGACCTCGCTACACGCCCTTGATGCAGTCGACCTATAGCCACCTCGTGCTTGCGCACAGATGCTATCTGGTCAACCCATCTAGGCTGTCAGATGGTCTGATCAGACTATTGGATCTTATCTAGTGGATGACTTCAACCCTACTAACCCGTCTAAGGGTTTATAGTAGGCGCCGCTTAGATCTAATGATAGTCGCGCATGTCATGAAGTTTTCAAAACAACAAAGCGCAAACAACCATGCGCAAAGGAAACATATAACATATATCAAGTTTCGGCATGAATAAGTTACATGTAAATCTCGCATGTAATGAAGATCTAAGCATACAAGGATCAAAGCAATCATACAACATGCATAAAAACACATGCTCTGATACCAATTGAAAGGTCCCCTTCAAGGGGGAGCGAAACCCTAGATAGGCGCAGATGGAGTTTTTCATGCAGCGGAAGGGGGTTTCTAGGATCTTTAGATGTTATATGATCAACTCATATGCTATTGCAAACAAGAATCAAGGAAGTGATTCTTACCAAAGCCATTGCTTGGATGGCGTCTAGGAAGAAGAGATTCAAGCGCTTCTCCTCCAAATGGCTCGCACACAAAATGATGTCGCCTACTCCCTTAGTGCTCCTTGTGCTAGCAAGGTTCTAAGGAGTTCTTTTCGTGGAGGAGATGAGATCCCATGGTGCTTGCCGAAAGCTTTCTGTTGGGGTATGCCCTTAAGGCTAATGTTTGAGGCCTGTGGGAATGTATCTGTATCATGTAATAAACTGTTATGTTTATAAAGGCATGGTTATTATTCAGTTGTTTACATTGTCTACTGCAATATATGTTCTTCTGAATAATGTCTCAAAAGCTGTTCAGCTGGGCTGACATGCTATATGTCCTTAGTCGAGATATCTTGGTGAACATGAGACAGCCTTGATATGATTGAGACTAATATGTGTTCTAATCTTATAGGATGCTTCGAGCATGGAATAAGGTGTAGACTCATGGGTACGTTGGATGTACTGGACAGACCCTACTAGGATGTTCAATTGTTTGTCACAATGTGAATATTCCTTGAATGAGACAAGTGGCACATTTCCTCTGACTTGAGATCACTTGTGTTTTCTAAATGATGATTGTCATTGTTTTGAGATAGTTCAATATCATTTGAAACATAATGATTATAGACTATCTTGGATGGTGAGCTTGAGTCAGGTTAGGGCACTAGTGATAGATATAGGATTGCCGTCTCCTTGTTTAAGGAGTGTGATGTTCTAAAGGGGCCCCCCCGGATGAGATGATTGAGAAAGTGTATGGCCATACCCAGGTGACTGTGTTCATCTGATCTAATCATGCTCATCATATTGGAGCTGCAAGCTTGACACGCTTATCCAATAAGAACATCCAGTGGCAAAGGAAATATGTATGCTTTGTGAATTGATTCACACTTGTGCTGTGGTTTGGGTGTAGTCTTGGAGGACTCTTTTCTTTATATCGGGAGACAGTGATGTGTTGCTAGATACCCCTCACTGATCGTGATGACGTGAGTTATCGTTACCGACATTTAAAGGAAACCCTCAGGGTCGCACAATTTGATGATATGGCTTACTTAAGTCAGATCGTGTGGACTGAATTGTTTGGGTTCAGTTTAAAGGGATTTGATCTCTGATTGTAAGTGAGATCTAGTCTGATCATGTTTGATTGATTAGGGCTTGAGATCGGTAAGCTTCGATTGAGAGAATGAATGCTAGATCGGTCAGATCAGCAGCATCTAGAGATCAACGGTCAGATCATGAGCCTTATGGTTTAATTATGATTTGGACTAGTTGCTTGGCTTATTTGGTTTGTGAACCGAACCAATGTGAACCAGCTCAAGTGAGCGCATGGTTCAAAAGGATGAAGAGAAGTTTGCGCTTGGGGTAAACCCATGGTATGCGCATGTGAACGTTGAGAGGTGGATTGCTATTTTTAGATAGCACCTCTCTAAACGTGGGCATGTCTCACGTTCACGCAAGAGACGCTCTCATCTCTCGTCTATTCTTTTCTTTCGGTCGCCAACTTGAATATAGAGTTTTTGTACTCTCGTGGAAACAAGTGGTGGACGCAAAAGGAAGAAGGTGATCGCTAAGCAACGGATTTTCTCCCCTTCCATTCGACAACGACTTCTTGGAACCTTGCTAGCACAAGGAGCACCAACAGAAGAGTAGGCGACATCTCTTGTGTGCGTCACCTTAGGAAAAGGAGCACTTGCGCCTTTCCTTCCAAGACAACATCTAAGTGATGGCAATGGTAAGAATCTCCTTGCATTAAAAGTTGATCATATGATATGTTAAGATCTCTATGAAACCCTAGCTTCCCATGCGGTTTTTATATATGCGCCTCCCTTAGGGTTTCGGCCCCCTTAGATTAAGGGGACTTTCAACTGGTATCAGAGCATAGGTTGTTATATATTCATATGATTGCTTATGGTGATCCATGTATGTTGAATGTTTAGATCTTATTTTTCTCATCATGCGAAAATACTAGATAGATGTATTTTGTTTGTGGCGCATGTATGAGATAAACTCTTGTTGGCGCATGCTTTACATGTTTCAGTTTTTGTTTTCAAAAACCTTTCATGACTTGCGCGACACATCTTAGATCTAAAGCCTTGCATTAAACCCTTAGACGGGTTATTAGGGTTGAAGTCACCCCCTAGTTTAGATCCAACAGTCTGATCAGACCATCTGACAGCCTGAATGGGTCGACCAGATAGCACCTTGGCGCAAGCCTGTGGTGGCTATAGGTCGACTGCAGACAGGTGTGTAGCGATGTCTGATTGAGACAACCTCTGAACGCACATGAGTTAGGCCCGGGCTCACACCCGCTTGCCAGACCTCATTGTGGTTGTTCAGCCCTGGCGCATGCATGGTTGACCTTATGGTCGACTCAAGTAAGTTAGGACTTGGTGCATGCAAGGGCAGTGGATCTGACTAGGTTGGATGAGTGGATCCCTAGTAATGGACCGTTGTAAGGTGGTAGGGCAAATAAGGAAAAATTAAAATTGATCCCATGGGGTTTTTCGAAAATTTTAATTTTTATGATGGATCACATGATTGCTGATTGGATGCATATGTTTGTCTATTTAGTCTTATGTGGGCTGCCCATATTAATTCTGTGCTGTGCTGGGGCCTGCGTGCCTGGGATTTAAAATTGTAAATTAATTATTGTGATCTGCGCATCACATTGCTTTAATTTATAAAATGTAATTGACCTGCGTGTCAATCTTGTCTAGATAGTTAAATTTGTAATTTAATTAGACAAGAGCACAAAGCACACTTGGCAGAGGCGCTTGCAGCAGAGGCTGACCAGGAGGGAGGTCCAGGGTTCGACTCTAGGACCAGGCGCATTTTCCCTGGTGGGCGCACCTGTGCTGTAATTGGCGCTTGGGCCCTGGTTTGGGCCAGATGAGCAGCTAAAAGACCCATGAAGAGCAAGTGAAGACTTAAACTAGGTTAAGGTCTTCTAGGGCTATGGGCTTTTACCACATAAGAACCATGCTTTCTTTTATTGCTTATATAAGTACAACAGCATGTTTTAATTTATCTTCTGCTATCACCATAGGAATTGCATGATAGTGAAGAAGATAAAAGACCGTGAAAATCCAACGCTAAATATCAAGCTCGTAAGCCTTCTGACGCGAAACCTCACTGTTCTGATTATCGTTGGAGCCGTGTTGTACCCACTCAGTGGGCACGTCCATCTATCTTCAGACGGTGTGGGACTACACCTGTGTGTTACAGAGTAGGGATTTATCCCTTCTCGTTGCTCAGCATAACACATGGTGGTCCAGGGAGTAGGTCGGGTCAGCTTGACCATGTAGGCTACATATGTGGCGCATATGGTAGCACATGGAGGCAGCCATCTGTGGGGTCAGAGACTGTGTTGTACCAACTCAGTTGGCACAGTCTGCTGGATTGCCCAGATGAAGGGGAATCGCACGGGTTGGCGATTGGCTGGGACAGCCTACCAGAAATTAGTGCTTGTACTCTCTGTGCATCTTATCTCGCCTGCGCGGGACGCGGAGACCAAGTATGAAATCTGGATCCCATCTCACTAAAAGAGTATTACTCTTTCGGGCTGTTTTACTGGATTTATCAGCCAGATAAAATAGTGAGAAAAAGAATCTTTCTTAAGTCCTGATCGATTCTTATACATTGATACTGACCTTGCTGTTCTTGCATTGTTGTAGATACCTGCAGCAACGAACACCATGAACTTCAATGTGCGATCCCTACTGGAAAGGGAGAAGTTTGCTGGGCCGAACTTCTCTGACTGGTTTGGACACCTTAAGATCGTTCTTAAGGCAGAGAGGAAACTGTATGTCCTCGAGACGGCGATACCGCCGCAGCCCGCTCCGAACGCCGCAAGGGCGGTTCGGGAAGCCTATGAAAAGCACGTCAATGATAGCATTGATGTCGCTTGCCTGATGCTAGCGTCTATGACGCCACCGCTGCAGCGTCAGCATGAGGACATGTCTGCTATAGACATGATAGCGAACCTCAAGATGCTGTATGCTGCACAGGCGAGGACAGAGCGCTACAATTTGACGAAGCTCTTCTTTCAGAGCAAACTGGCTGAAGGGAGCCCAGTGGGAGCTCACGTGCTCAAGATGATTGGGCACAAGGAAGCTCTGGAGAAACTGGGGCACACCATCAACCAGGAGCTTGCTGTGGATATTATTCTGCAGTCTCTCCCGCCTTGATTCGACGCGTTCATTATTAATTTTAATATGAACAAAATCGATTGTACTCCGGCAGAGCTGCTGAATATGCTCTTGACCACTGAGGAGACTCTGAAGGGAAAGCCTTCGACCTCTGTCTTAATGGTTCCTTCAAGGAACAAGAAGAAGGGGAAGAAGGGCAAGACCCCTGTCAAGAGCTACAGCAAGGCTTTGAAGCAAAAGGTCAAGCGGTCCAAGGAATACAGGTGTTTCCACTGTGGCCAGTTGGGTCACTGGAAAAAGGACTGTAAAGCGCTCCAAGGAGATAAGAGGGGAAGCTTCGCTTCTGGCTCAGGTATATTCGTGACTGAGGTCATGTTTTCTTCTTCTATATCATGGGTGTTGGACACTGCATGTGGAGTTCACATTTGTTCAAATGTACAGGAACTCAAGAGAAGAAGGCAGGTGGGACAGCATGAGGTGGACCTACGTGTTGGAAACGGGGCACGGGTTGCTGCTGTTGCTGTAGGAGACTACTTCATTTCTTTACCATCTGGAATTGTATTGGAACTAAACAATTATTATTTTGTTCCCAGTATTACTAAAAATATTATCTCCATTCCTGCTCTTGTCAGGAAGGGATTTTCCTTTGAATGCAATATTTCAAAGTGTATTTTGTCTTTTGATAATATTGTTTATGCAACTGGTTCAATTAACAATGGGTTATTCGTGTTGGACATGGAAAGTTCGATACAAAATATTGATATTAAGAAAGCCAAGTATGCTGATGACAGCACCTTGCTATGGCATAGTCGTTTAGGCCATATAAACGAGAAACGCATTAAGCGATTGCATGATTATGGACTGCTGGGATCATTCTCCTACAAGGAGATTGATACATGCAAGGCTTGTTTAATGGGTAAAATGACGAAGTCACCTTTTCCTCACAAAGGTCAAAGGGCTTCAGGTTTACTTGACCTTATACACAGTGATGTGTGTGGGCCATTTAGTAAACATGCCAGAGGTGGCTATCAGTACTTCATTACCTTTACTGATGATTTCAGTAGGTATGGGTATGTCTATCTGATGAGACATAAGAGTGAATCTTTTGACAAGTTCAAAGAGTTCAAAAATGAAGTACAGAATCAGCTAGGCCGAAATATCAAGGCACTTCGTTCAGATCGAGGTGGTGAATACCTAAGTCATGCGTTTACTGACTATCTAAAGGAGTGTGGGATCATCTCACAGCTCACTCCACCAGGAACACCGCAATGGAATGGTGTGTCCGAGAGGAGAAATAGAACGTTACTTGATATGGTTCGTTCTATGATGAGTCAGGCTACTCTTCCATATTCTTTTTGGGGTTTTGCGCTGGAAACAGCTGCAAAGGTACTAAACCGAGTGCCATCCAAGGCCGTTTCAAAGACGCCATATGAGTTATGGTATGTGAAACAGCCAAGCTTGACATTTATCAGGATCTGGGGCTGCGAGGCTTATGTCAAAAAGCTCGCCTCTGGGAAACTAGAGAGCAGATCTGACAAATGTATCTTTGACGGTTACCCTAAGGAAACTAAGGGTTATTATTTCTACGATCCCAAAGAGAACAAGGTTTTTGTTGCTCGGACGGCCATATTTCTTGAGAAGGAGTTTCTTCTGCAAGAGGCCAGTGGGAGAGAAATAAAGTTGGATGAGAATCCAGAGGAAGGACAAAGAGCTCAAGCACAGTTGGATGAGCCTGAGCTGGTAGATCAGGTTATTGAACAACCTGAGGCTCAGATATCACGGGAACCGCGAAGATCGGGAAGGATCCGTAGACAACCTGAGCGTTATGACGGAGTCTACATCATTGATAATGATGAACCCCTCACTTATGCGGATGCGGTCAGTGGACCGGAGTCAGCGAGATGGCTTGAAGCTATGCGCGCCGAGATGGACTCCATGTCAGATAACCAAGTTTGGGATTTGGTTGATCCGCCTCCGGGAGTTATCCCTATAGGCTGTAAATGGATCTTCAAGAAGAAGATTGACATGGATGGTAACGTGGTTACCTATAAAGGCAGGCTAGTTGCGAAAGGTTTCAAACAAATCTACGGGATAGATTATGATGAAACTTTCTCACCTGTAGCTATGTTTAAGTCTATTCGGATTCTTTTCGCGATAGCTGCATACTATGATTATGAGATTTGGCAGATGGATGTGAAAACAGCTTTCCTGAATGGAAATCTGGATGAGGATGTGTATATGACACAACCTGAGGGTTTCACTAATCTAGCAGATCGTCATAAGATATGCAAGTTAAAGAAGTCCATTTATGGACTCAAGCAAGCATCAAGAAGCTGGAATATTCGTTTTGATGAATCAGTCACTGAATTTGGTTTCGTCAAGAACGAAGATGACCCGTGTGTATATAAGAGGTTTAGTGGGAGCGTGATTACTTTCCTAGTCCTCTACGTCGATGACTTCTTGATCATTGGAAATGACATTCCTTAAATGCATGCTGTGAAGGCATGGCTGAGGAAATGTTTCCAAATGAAAGATCTAGGAGAAGCAGCCTATGTGTTAGGTGTGAAGATCTACAGGGATAGATCTAAGAGGCTTCTCGGGTTGTGCCAGAGTACTTACATCGATAAAGTCCTGGAAAGATTTCATTTAGAGAATTCTAAACGGGGATATCTTCCAGTCAGACATGGTCTGAATCTTTCGAAGAGTCAGTGTCCACAAACACAGACTGAGAAAGATGAAATGGACAATACGCCTTATGCTTCGGCTATTGGTTCCATTATGTATGCGATGTTGTGTACTCGCCCAGACGTCGCTTACGGGTTAAGCGTGACCAGTCGTTTCCAAAGTAATCCAGGTATGGCGCACTGGATTGCAGTCAAGAACATTTTAAAATATCTGCGGAGGACCAAAGATATGTTCTTGATATATGGTGGTCAGGAAGAACTCAGTATTGAGGGATATACTGACGCTTCGTTCCAGTCTGACCAGGATGATTTCCGATCGCAATCAGGCTATGTTTTTAGCTTGAATGGAGGTGCAGTGGTGTGGAAGAGTTTCAAACAGTCAACTGTTGCTGATTCCACAACAGAAGCCGAGTATGTTGCAGCGTCGGAAGCATCCAAGGAGGCAGTGTGGATTCGTAAGTTCGTGAGAGAACTTGGTGTCGTTCCTTCGAGTGCAGATCCTTTGGTTATCTTTTGTGATAACACTGGAGCAATCGCACAAGCAAAGGAACCACGGTCGCACCAGAAGTCCAAGCACATACAGAGACGGTTTCATTTGATCAGGGAGATCATAGATCGTGGCGAGATCAAAATCTGCAAGGTCATACAGATGACAATCTAGCAGACCCGCTTACCAAGCCTCTGGCGCAGCAGAAGCATGAGAAGCACTGTAATAATATGGGTTTGAGATTTCTCAACCATTAGATTAAGTGCAAGTGGGAGATTGTTGGGGTATGCCCTTAAGGCTAATGTTTGAGGCCTGTGGGAATGTATCTGTATCATGTAATAAACTGTTATGTTTATAAAGGCATGGTTATTATTCAGTTGTTTACATTGTCTGCTGCAATATATGTTCTTCTGAATAATGTCTCAAAAGCTGTTCAGCTGGGCTGACATGCTATATGTCCTTAGTCGAGATATCTTGGTGAACATGAGACAGCCTTGATATGATTGAGACTAATATGTGTTCTAATCTTATAGGATGCTTCGAGCATGGAATAAGGTGTAGACTCATGGGTACGTTGGATGTACTGGACAGACCCTACTAGGATGTTCAATTGTTTGTCACAATGTGAATATTCCTTGAATGAGACAAGTGGCACATTTCCTCTGACTTGAGATCACTTGTGTTTTCTAAATGATGATTGTCATTGTTTTGAGATAGTTCAATATCATTTGAAACATAATGATTATAGACTATCTTGGATGGTGAGCTTGAGTCAGGTTAGGGCACTATTGATAGATATAGGATTGCCGTCTCCTTGTTTAAGGAGTGTGATGTTCTAAAGGGGCCCCCCCGGATGAGATGATTGAGAAAGTGTATGGCCATACCCAGGTGACTGTGTTCATCTGATCTAATCATGCTCATCATATTGGAGCTGCAAGCTTGACACGCTTATCCAATAAGAACATCCAGTGGCAAAGGAAATATGTATGCTTTGTGAATTGATTCACACTTGTGCTGTGGTTTGGGTGTAGTCTTGGAAGACTCTTTTCTTTATATCGGGAGACAGTGATGTGTTGCTAGATACCCCTCACTGATCGTGATGACGTGAGTTATCGTTACCGACATTTAAAGGAAACCCTCAGGGTCGCACAATTTGATGATATGGCTTACTTAAGTCAGATCGTGTGGACTGAATTGTTTGGGTTCAGTTTAAAGGGATTTGATCTCTGATTGTAAGTGAGATCTAGTCTGATCATGTTTGATTGATTAGGGCTTGAGATCGGTAAGCTTCGATTGAGAGAATGAATGCTAGATCGGTCAGATCAGCAGCATCTAGAGATCAACGGTCAGATCATGAGCCTTATGGTTTAATTATGATTTGGACTAGTTGCTTGGCTTATTTGGTTTGTGAACTGAACCAATGTGAACCAGCTCAAGTGAGCGCATGGTTCAAAAGGATGAAGAGAAGTTTGCGCTTGGGGTAAACCCATGGTATGCGCATGTGAACGTTGAGAGGTGGATTGCTATTTTTAGATAGCACCTCTCTAAACGTGGGCATGTCTCACGTTCACGCAAGAGACGCTCTCATCTCTCGTCTATTCTTTTCTTTCGGTCGCCAACTTGAATATAGAGTTTTTGTACTCTCGTGGAAACAAGTGGTGGACGCAAAAGGAAGAAGGTGATCGCTAAGCAACGGATTTTCTCCCCTTCCATTCGACAACGACTTCTTGGAACCTTGCTAGCACAAGGAGCACCAACAGAAGAGTAGGCGACATCTCTTGTGTGCGTCACCTTAGGAGAAGGAGCACTTGCGCCTTTCCTTCCAAGACAACATCTAAGTGATGGCAATGGTAAGAATCTCCTTGCATTAAAAGTTGATCATATGATATGTTAAGATCTCTATGAAACCCTAGCTTCCCATGCGGTTTTTATATATGCGCCTCCCTTAGGGTTTCGGCCCCCCTTAGATTAAGGGGACTTTCAACACTTTCTCTACACTCGTCGAGAGAGTCGTCACACGAGAGCAAGACAGCGTCAAGACATGATGAGAGGCGATAAGAGAAAACGTTCCTCATGAACGTGGAGGCGTTGCCAAAAACTTTCCAAAAATAGCAACCCATTTTCTCTCAAGCGTTATGCGTTCACTTCAAGTGAACCGAACGCAACTCCTCTTCACCCTTTGAACCTTTGAACCAAGCACTCACATGATGAGCCGGTTCAATTGAATTTGGTTCAAGACCAAATTAAATCAGCCCAAGCCATGGTCGATCTCATTGAACCTTTAGGTTCAAGATCTAACCGTTGATCTCTCAATGCTCATGATCTCACTGATCTAGCATCAAATCTCTCGATCGAAGCTTACCGATCTCAAGTCCTAATCAATCAAACATGATCAGACCAGATCTCACTTACAATCAGAGTTTAAACTCCTTTAAACTGAACCAAAACAATTCAGTCCACACGATCTGACTCAAGTAAGCCATATCATCAAATTGTGCGACCCTAAGGGTTTCCTTTAAATGTCGGTAACGATAACTTACGTTATCACGATCAGTGAGGGGTATCTAGCAACACATCACTGTCTCCCGATATAAAGGAAAGAATCTTCCAAGACTACACCCAAACCACAGCACAAGTGTGAATCCACTTCACAAGGCATACAAATTTCCTTTGCCACTGGATGTTCTTATTGGACAAGCGTGTCAAGCCTGTAACTCCAATATGATGAGCATGATTAGATCAGATGAACATAGTCACCTGGGTATGGCCATACACTTTCTCAATCATCTCATCCAGGGGGGCCCCTTTAGAACATCACACTCCTTAAACAAGGAGACGGCAATCCTATATCTATCGCTAGTGCCCTAACATGACTCATGATCATTATCCAAGATAGTCTATAACCATTATGTTTCAAATGATATTGAACTACCTCAAAACAGTGACAATCATCATTTAGAAACACAAGTGATCTCAAGTCAGAGGATATGTGCCACTTGTTGCATTCAAGGATTATTCAAATTGTGACAAGCAATTGAATATCCTGGTAGGGTCTGTCCAGTACATCCAATGTACCCATGAGTCTACATCTTATTCCATGCTCGAAGCATCCTATAAGATTAGAACACAAATTAGTCTCAATCATATCAAGGCTGTCTCATGTTCACCAAGATATCTCGACTAAGGACATAGAGCATGTCAGCCTAGCTGATCAGCTTTGAGACATTATTCAGAAGCACACTTATTGCAGCAGACAATGTAACAAACTGAATAACAACCATTGCCTTTATAAACATAAGAGTTTATACATGATACTGATACAATCCCAAGGCCTCAAACATTAGCCTTAAGGGCATACCCCAACAACACCCAAACCACAGCACAAGTGTGAATCCACTTCACTAGGCATACATGTTTCCTTTGCCACATGATGTTCTTATTGGACAAGCGTGTCAAGCCTGTAGCTCGAATATGATGAGCATGATTAGATCAGATGAACATAGTCATCTGGGTATGGCCATACACTTTCTCAATCATCTCATCCAGGGGGGCCCCTTTAGAACATCACACTCCTATCAAGGAGACGGCAATCCTATATCTATCACTAGTGTCCTAACCTGACTCATGATCATTATCCAAGACAGTCTATAACCATTATGTTTCAAATGATATTGAACTACCTCAAAACAATGACAATCATCATTTAGAAACACAAGTGATCTCAAGTCAGAGGAAATATGCCACTTGTTGCATATAAGGATTATTCACATTGTGACAAGCAATCGAATATCCTAGTAGGATCTGTCCAGTACATCCAATGTACCTATGAGTCTACATCTTATTCCATG
Organism: Costus lasius; assembly: GCA_027563935.2. Taxonomy (NCBI): domain Eukaryota; kingdom Viridiplantae; phylum Streptophyta; class Magnoliopsida; order Zingiberales; family Costaceae; genus Costus; species Costus lasius. The sequence continues at coordinate 73,371,138 of CM050449.1, forward strand.
CTCGAAGCATCCTATAAGATTAGAACACATATTAGTCTCAATCATATCAAGGCTGTCTCATGTTCACCAAGATATCTCGACTAAGGACTTAACTGCATGTCAGCCAAGCTGAACAGCATTGAGACATTATTCAGAAGTATACATATGACAGCAGATAATGCAACAACATGAACAACAACCATTGCCTTTATAAACATGAAGTTTATACATGATACTGATATAATCCCAAGGCCTCAAACATTAGCCTTAAGGGCATACCCCAACAGGGGGTGCGTCCTACATAATTGATGGCGCAAGAAGCTTCAACAAAGGTGGTGCATCTACCTTGGAGGAGGACCCATGGCATTGGCCGAACCATGGGGTGTGCTTCTAGCGTTTCCCTAGAACTACCTCTAGGGTTTGAGAGCTAAACCATGGTGTGGTGGACCTTGGAGCTAACCTTGAAGATCAAGCTAGAGGTCAGCTAGGCTAGGACTAGTTTTTAGGGGCTTGAGTCCTAGGTCAAGAATTGAACCCCTTTTGGCATGGGTTTGTTCAATGTCTTGAATGGGCCATGATCACATCATCCTTTTACTGCTTTCCTTATCTGCTAAAGCATGCCTGCAATGTTTTATCTTTATGTTCTCATTATAGGATTGCATGCCTGTAATGTTAGACATAAGATAAAACTAAGAGGATGAGACCTCAAAAACCCTCAATCAAATATATCAAGTCTAGTAGCCTTGTAACGCGTACCCCTCATTAAGCTATCAATCAGTGGTGTTGTGCACTGTTTCCCACCCTCGTGGGACACACCCACTTATCTTTAGAAGGTGTGTGGTGACAATGGTTGACTCAGTCCAATTTTACCCTGGGCGTGTGTTCGCAATGATACTCGTTGGCCCTAGGCATAACAGTTAGGAATGGACTTGACTAGATTTTCACATGTGCTGGGCACATAATGGAACTCTAGAGGCATCATTGAGAGGTTAGGGTTTCATGCTGTATCCAGCCCTCGCTGTGTTGGGGTATGCCCTTAAGGCTAATGTTTGAGGCCTTGGGATTGTATCAGTATCATGTATAAACTCTTAAGTTTATAAAGGCAATGGTTGTTATTCAGTTTGTTACATCATCTGCTGCAATATGTATACTTCTGAATAATGTCTCAATGCTGTTCAGCTAGGCTGACATGCTATATGTCCTTAGTCGAGATATCTTGGTGAACATGAGACAGCCTTGATATGATTGAGACTAATATGTGTTCTAATCTTATAGGATGCTTCGAGCATGGAATAAGATGTAGACTCATGGGTACATTGGTTGTACTGGACAGACCCTACTAGGATATTCAATTGCTTGTCACAATGTGAATAATCCTTGTATGCAACAAGTGGCACATTTCCTCTGACTTGAGATCACTTGTGTTTCTAAATGATGGTTGTCATTGTTTTGAGGTAGTTCAATATCATTTGAAACATAATGGTTATAGACTATCTTGGATAATGATCATGAGTCAGGTTAGGGCACTAGTGATAGATATAGGATTGCCGTCTCCTTGATTGGAGTGTGATGTTCTAAAGGGGCCCCCCTGGATGAGATGATTGAGAAAGTGTATGGCCATACCCAGATGACTGTGATCATCTGATCTAATCATGTTCATCATATTGGAGTTTCAGGCTTGACTAGCTTGTCCAATAAGAACATCCAGTGGCAAAGGAAACTTGTATGCCTTGTGAGTAGATTCACACTTGTGCTGTGGTTTGGGTGTAGTCTTGGAAGACTCTTTCCTTTATATCGGGAGACAGTGATGTGTTGCTAGATACCCCTCACTGATCGTGATAACGTAAGTTATCGTACCGACATTTAAAGGAAACCCTTAGGGTCGCACAATTTGATGATATGGCTTACTTAAGTCAGATCGTGTGGACTGAATTGTTTGGGTTCAGTTTAAAAGGGATTTAATCTCTGATTGTAAGTGAGATCTGGTCTGATCATGTTTGATTGATTAGGGATTGAGATCGGTAAGCTTTGATCGAGAGAATGGATGTTAGATCGGTGAGATCAGCAGCATCAGAGATGAGCGGTTAGATCTGGAACCATTGGGTCCAATTAGATCTAGACCATGACTTGGGCTATTTTGGTTTGGTCTTTGAACCAACCTTATTAGAACCGGTTCACTTAGGTGAACGCTTGGTTCAAAGAGAGTGGCGTATGCGATCGGTTCACTTGATGTAAACGCTTGATCGCATGAGAGTTGAAGGCGAGTTTATGGCTTGCTATTTTTAGAAACCACGCCCCACGTTCAATGTGAACGTTACTCTCGTCGCTCCTCTTTGCTCTTGTTCTCATGTGGCTTGTGTCAACGAGAGATAGAGAAGCATTCGGCCAAGGAGAATTCGCCAAGCAACTCATCTCATCTTCCCTCACGGATCGAGACCTCTTGGAACCTTGCTAGCACAAGGAGTACCAAGGGAGTAGGCGACTTCTTCATCTAGTGTGCACATCCTTTGGAGGAGATCCTCTCGCTCTCTCTTCTTCCAAATCGCCATCCAAGCGAAATGGCTATGGTATGAATCCAATCTTTATGAAGTTGATCATGTGTTCTTGCTAATGATCTTATGAAACCCTTGATTCCGCATGAAATTTTATTTGCGCCACTTATTGGGTTTCGCCCCCCCCCCTCTAGAAAGGGGTCTTCAATTGGTATCAGAGCGCATGTTATTGCTTGATCATATGATTGCTTCATGTTAATATGTGATCCATGTTTGAGGTGAATAGATCTAGGGTTATCATCATGCGAAACATTTTACATGTATGCATTGTCGCATGTTTATTCTTTGTGGCGCATGTATGATGCTTATGTTGTTGCGCATGTTGAATGTATAGTTTTTCTTAAAAACTTCATCCCTTGCGCGCCTCACTTAGATCTAAGCGCCTACTATAAACCCTTAGACGGGTTGATGGGGTTGAAGTCATCCTCTAGGTTAGATCCAAAGAGTCTGATCAGACCATCTGACAGCCTAGATGGATCGACCAGATGGCACCTGTGCGCAAGCACGAGGTGGCTATAGGTCGATTGCATCACAGGCGTGTAGTGAGGTCTGGTTGAGACAACCATTGAACACACATGAGTTAGGCCCGGGGTCACACCCACTTGCCAGAACTCATGATGGTTGTTCAGCCCTTGGCGCATGCATGGTTGACCATTAGGTCAACTCAAGTCAGTTATGACTTGGTGCATGCAAGGGCAGTGGATCTAACTAGACATGATGAGTGGATCCCTATCAATGGACCGTTGTAAGGTTGTAGGGCAGATAAGAAAATTAAAATGGATGACAATGGGTTTTTCAAAAAATTTTATTTTCTTAGTAATGGATCACATGTTTGATTGGATGCCATGTGCTTGTTTATTTCATCTTATGTGGGTTGCCCTTTAATGTGTGCTGTGCTGGGGCCTGCGAGCCTGGTTAATTGTAAATTAATATTTATTTGTGATCTGCGAATCACAATGTGTTTAATTTATAAGTGTAATTGACCTGCGTGTCAATCTTGTCTAGATAGATTAATTTGTAATTTAATCAGACAAGAGCACAAAGCACACATGGCAGAGGCGCATGCAGCAGTGGCTTGACCAGGTGGGAGGTCTAGGGTTCGACCCTAGGACAGGCGCATTTTCCTGGTGGGCGCACCTTGAGCTGCAGTGGGCGCTTGGGCCCTGGGTTGGGCCAGATGAGAAGAAAAAGCCCCATGAAGAAAGCAAGTGAAGACTTAATTTAGGTTAAGGTCTTACTTAGGCTTAATGGGCTTTTACCACATAAGATCCATGCTTTCTTTTATTGTTTAATAATTAGAATTGCATGAGTTATTTATCTTCTGCTATAGCCATAGGATTTGCCTGATAGTAAGAAGATAAAAGACCGTTAAAATCCAACGCTAAATATCAAGCACGTAATGCCTTCTGGCGCGAAACCTCACTGTTCTGACTATCGTTGGGGCCGTGTTGTACCCACTCAGTGGGCACGCCCATCTATCTTCAGACGGTGTGTGATTTCACCTGCGTGTTACAGAGAAGGGATTTATCGCTTCTCATTGCTCAGCATAGCACGTGGTGGTCCAGGGAGTAGGTCAGGTCAGCTTGACCATGTAGGCTACATATGGGGCATATGTTAGCTGTATGGAGGCAGCCATCTGAGGGATCAGAGACTGTGTTGTACCAACTCAGTTGGCACAGTCTGCTGGATTGCCCAGATGAAGGGGAATCGCACGGGTTGGCGATTGGCAGGGACTGCCTACCAGAGATTAGTGCTTGTACTCTCTATGCATCTTATCTCGCCTGAGCGGGACGCGGAGACCAAGTATAAAATCTGGATCCCATCTCACTAAAAGAGTGTTACTCTTTCGGACTGTTTTAATGGATTTTTCAGTCAGATAAAATAGTGAGAAAAGAATCTTTCTTAAGTCCTGGATTGATTCTAAACATTGATACTGACCTTGCTGTTCTTGCATTGTTGTAGATTCCTGCAGCAACGAACACCATGAGCTTCAATGTGCGATCCCTACTGGAAAGGGAGAAGTTTGCTGGGCCAAACTTCTCAGACTGGTACGGACACCTTAAGATTGTTCTTAAGGCAGAGAGGAAACTGTATGTCCTCGAGACGGCAATACCGCCTCAACCCGCAGCGAACGCCGCAAGGGCGGTTTGTGAAGCTTATGAAAAGCATGTCAATGATAGCATTGATGTCGCTTGCCTGATGCTAGCATCTATGACGCCACCGCTACAGCGACAGCATGAGGATATGTCTGCTATAGAAATTATAGCAAACCTCAAAATGTTGTATGCTGCACAGGCGAGGACTGAGCGCTATAATTTGACCAAGCTTTTCTTTCAGAGCAAACTGGCTGAAGGGAGCCCAGTGGGAGCTCACGTGCTCAAGATGATTGGGCACAAAGAGGCTCTAGAGAAACTGGGGCATACCATCAATCAGGAGCTTGCTGTAGACATTATTCTGCAGTCTCTCCCACCCTCTTTCGATGCGTTCATTATTAACTTTAATATGAACAAAATCGATTGTACCCCGGCAGAGTTGCTGAATATGCTCTTGACTACTGAGGAGACTCTGAAGGGAAAGCCTTCAACCTCTGTCTTAATGGTTCCTTCTAGGAACAAGAAGAAGGGGAAGAAGGGCAAAGCCCCAGTCAAGAACTACAATAAGGCTCTGAAACAGAAGGTTAAGCGGTCGAAGGAATACAGATGTTTCCACTGTGGCCAGCTAGGTCACTGAAAAAAGGACTGTAAAGCGCTCCAAGGAGACAAGAAGGGAAGCATCGCTTCTGGCTCAGGTATATTGGTGACTGAAGTCATGATATCATCTTCTTCTATATCATGGGTGTTGGACACTGCATGTGGAGTTCACATTTGTTCAAATGTACAAGAACTCAAGAGAAGAAGACAGGTGGGGCAGCATGAGGTGGACCTACGAGTTGGAAACGGGGCACGGGTTGCTGCTGTTGCTGTAGGGGAATATTACATCTCATTACCATCTGGACTTGTATTAGAATTAAACAATTGTTATTTTGTTCCTAGCATTACCAAGAATATTATCTCTATTCCTGCTCTTGTCAGGAAAGGGTTTTCCTTTGAATGCAATATTTCAAAGTGTATTATTTCTTTGGATAATATTGTTTATGCTACTGGTTCAATTAACAATGGGTTATTCATGTTGGACATGGAATGTTCTATACAAACTATTGATAATAAGAAAGCCAAGTATGCTGATCATAGCACCTTGCTATGGCATAGTCGTTTAGGCCATATTAACAAGAAACGCATTAAGCGGTTGCATGACAATGGACTGCTGGGATCATTCTCCTATGAGGAGATTGATACATGCAAAGTATGTTTAATGGGTAAAATGACGAAGTCTCCTTTTCTTAACAAAGGTCAAAGGGCTTCAGGTTTACTTGACCTCATACACAGTGATGTGTGTGGACCGTTTAGTAAACATGCCAGAGGTGGCTATTCGTACTTCATTACCTTTACTGATGATTTCAGTAGATATGGTTATGTCTATCTGATGAGGTATAAGAGTGAATCTTTTGACAAGTTCAAAGAATTCAAAATTGAAGTACAGAATCAGCTAGGCCGAAATATCAAGGCACTTCGTTCTGATCGAGGTGGAGAATACTTGAGTCATGCGTTTCCTGACTATCTGAAGGAGTGTGGGATTATCTCACAGCTCACTCCGCCAGGAACACCGCAATGGAATGGTGTGTCTGAGAGGAGAAATAGAACGTTACTTGATATGGTTCGTTCTATGATGAGTCAGGCTACTCTACCTTACTCCTTTTGGGGATTTGCACTGGAAACAGCTGCAAAGGTACTAAACCGAGTGCCATCCAAGGCAGTTTCAAAGACTCCATATGAATTATGGTATGGGAAACAGCCGAGCTTGACATTTATCAGGATCTGGGGTTGCGAGGCTTATGTCAAAAAGCTCGCCTCTGGGAAACTGGAGAGCAGATTTGAGAAATGTATCTTTGTCGGTTACCCTAAGGAAACTAAGGGTTATTATTTCTACGATCCCAAAGAGAACAAGGTATTTGTTGCTCGGACGGTAATATTTCTTGAGAAGGAGTTTCTTCTGCAAGAAGCCAGTGGGAGAGAAATAAAGCTGGATGAGAATCCAGAGGAAGGACAAAGTAGTCAAGCACAGTTGGATAAGCCTGAGCCGGTAGAACAGGTTATTGAACAACCTGAGGCTCAGATATCACGGGAACCGCGAAGATCGGGAAGGATCCGTCGACAGCCTGATCGCTATGACGGAGTCTACATCATTGACAATGATGAACCCCTCACTTATGCGGATGCGGTCAGTGGACCGGAGTCAGCTAGATGGCTTGAAGCTATGCGAGCCGAAATGGACTCCATGTCAGATAACCAAGTCTGGGATTTGGTTGATCCGCCTCCGGGAGTAATCCCTATAGGCTGTAAATGGATCTTCAAGAAGAAGATTGACATGGATGGTAACGTGGTTACCTATAAAGGCAGGCTAGTAGCGAAAGGTTTCAAACAAATCTACGGGATAGATTATGATGAAACTTTCTCTCCTGTAGCCATGTTCAAGTCGATTCGGATTCTTTTCGCGATAGCTGCATATTATGATTATGAGATCTGGCAGATGGATGTGAAAACGGCTTTCCTTAATGGAAAACTGGATGAGGATGTGTATATGACACAACCTGAAGGTTTCACTAATCCATCAGATCGTCATAAAATATGCAAGTTAAAGAAGTCCATTTATGGACTTAAGCAAGCATCTAGAAGCTGGAATATTCGTTTTGATGAATCAATCTCTGAGTTTGGTTTCATCAAGAATGAAGATGACCCGTGTGTATATAAGAGGTTTAGTGGGAGCGTGATTACTTTCCTGGTCCTCTACGTCGATGATATCTTAATCATTGGAAATGATATTCCTGAACTGCATGCTGTTAAGGCATGGTTAAGGAAATGTTTCCAGATGAAAGATTTAGGAGAAGCAGCCTATGTATTAGGTGTGAAGATCTACAGAGATAGATCTAAAAGGCTTCTCGGGCTGTGCCAGTGTCACATCCCGTTATCTTAACCCCAAACAAGCAACACAAGTCATGAAAGATACAGGATGTTATCATACAAGATCGATGCACATGCTAGGTAAAACCAAGTTCAGGAAATCACGATCTGAAAATTTTCAAAATTCATACATACAATCTCCAAGAAACACAAATTTCATAAATGTACCTGCCACCACGCAATCCTTGCACTAGACATATGCAAGGCAACAGTTATATCAAATCCGATGGCATAAATACAATTCGATTCGAAATTCAAAGCAACGCCACAAAAATCGATTTTTATAAACTCATACCAAACACCGAAACCAGGCCAAAGCCCGCGGTGACACAAAAATCAAACTCTTAAAACTGCCACGACCGGCAACATAATATCACATAGTTTAGCCACACTGGCAACACAAGTTCTCATAATTCACATAGTTCACATAGTTCATATAGTTCATATAATTCATATGGTTCGGCCACAACCGGCCCCAAATAATTAAGCACAAAAATTCTTAAACAGCAAACTAGCATAATATCCACGCCAATGCTAACTCAAGAATTGCGCCCCTGCTCTATGCCTGAAAATAGTGAGGGGTGAGCTACACAGCCCAGTGAGTGGATAGTCTAAATCGACCATCCATAACATACACTCAAAAATATATGTAGGTTATTTTAAAAACATGTAACAGCATATCATGTCAACATATATCAATAATTAAAGCACTGAACTCATATAAAACAGTCAGATGTACACTGCTAAGACATCACACCAGTGTCACCATAGAGTAACCAAGATTCTAGAGCTATACTCTAAACCAACTGAACATACTAACCGCTTAGTTAACCTAGTTGTCCAGCATATTCAGTAGTGACCATTATGGTCTAACCCGGCTTTGGCCTAAGCACTGGGAGAAGCCTGCAAATCACATGCAACATATAGATGGACGGTGTGTAGATTCAAGAGGTGGCCCCCGCCAGGTCACGACGTGGCACTTTGCTCTACGATCACCCCATAACACAAAAATCTAAGCGTCTAAGAGTGATGACATCAAGAGGTGGCCCCTGTCTGACCAAGACATGGCACTTTGCGTCTTATATCACCCGTTCTCCCAAAGGGTTCCTACTGGACAACACAGACACATCTTATATCTTATTTCACAACGGTGGACTCCTAAGTGTCAACTAGACTCTAGGATAGTCATCACAATAATCACAACAGGCAGGCTGAACAACAACCCCCTCACATATCACAATAATCACATTAGGCAGGTTGAACAACAACCCCCTCACATATCACAATACAGGGCTGAAATTCAAACCCTTAACATATCACATATAGACTATCCCCTTGAGTTTAAGGTAACACTTAGCCTTAGCCCTATCCATTCCATGACCATAACACATAATATTCGAAAATCCCATAACCACATGATATTCATAAATCACATAATATTCAAAAATCACATAATATTCAAAAATCACAGAATATTCAAAAATCACATAATATTCAAAAATCACATAATCACATAATAAAAATCACATAATCACATGGTAGTGTAGTCCTTAGATTTCATGCTGATTAGTTCAGTCTAACCTTGCTATGTTATCACCCAAATTTCTCAAACAAGGATACATAGCTATAAATATATAACCATAACCATATAACATGCTACACTCATGAAGAAACATTCATAAATTGCATTTAACAAGCATCTATAATATCAACATAAAATTAAAACATGTATTCTTATAAACTACTTTACAATTTGCCACAAGTAAACATGTTAACTACAAATATCAATATTTCGGTTTTCATAAACAATTATCAAGATTTCGGTTCTCATACATATTGTCAAGATTTCGGTTTTTAGGTTTTCATGGAAAATACTCTAAATTCGATTTTCATGAAGAACATCTAAATTTCGATTTTCATGAAAAAAATACCCTAAATTTGGTTTTCATGAAGAACATCTTAATTTCGGTTTTTCATACCCTAAATTCGGTTTTCACGACAAATACACTTTGCATAATTTCGGTTTTAACATGGTAAATAAGACATTCAAGTGTATCATTTGATAGATCAAATAAGACATTCCACTCACCTCTTAACCGTGAACACTAAGGTGAAAACCTCCACAAAAAAAATCGTCTAAAGCCTTTAAACCGCCTAAAGAATCTCCAAGAACTCGCCAAGGAAGTTTCTTCACCTCAAGGAAAATTCGCCAAGGGGGAAGAAGATGGAGAAAATCGCCTCAAGAACTCTTCAAGAATCACCACTTCTTCTCAAGCCGTCGCCCAAAATTTTCTCCCAAGCCAAAAACACCAATTTCCTACCCTAACCGAGATTACCCATCTAAAATTTCGGTTTATCCAATTTTAAACCCGTTAATCATAATTCAAATAGGGTTTAACCCATTTAACTAACTAATTCGAATTTTAAATCTAATATCCATCTAATTCATTGCAAACCCAATAACCCATAATTTTAGCCATTAACTAACCATTCACTTAACCGAAATCCAATAAGGATTTAACTAACATCCAATAAGGTCTAATTAATTAACCAATAAGCTCTAATTAATTTGACAACCAATAATCTCTAATTAATTAATTACAAATTAACAACCAATAAATTATAAATTAACAATCAATAAGCCAGTTAATTAATACTGCTTAACGTAATATTCATAGTCAATGGTTTTATTTAAATCAAAAATAATACTTACCAGGACTTAAGATCCTTGGATCTTACAGCCAGAGTACTTACATCGATAAAGTCATGGAGAGATTCCATTTAGAGAATTCTAAAAGAGGATATCTTCCAGTCAGACATGGTCTGAATCTTTCAAAGAGTCAGTGTCAACAAACACAGACTGAGAAAGATGAAATGGACAATACGCCTTATGCTTCGGCTATTGGGTCCATTATGTATGCGATGTTGTGTACTCGCCCAGACGTCGCTTACGGGTTAAGCGTGACCAGTCGGTTCCAAAGTAATCCAGGTCAGGCGCACTGGATTGCAGTCAAGAACATTTTAAAATATCTTCGGAGGACCAAAGATATGTTCTTGGTGTATGGTGGTCAGGAAGAACTCAGTATTGAAGGATATACTGACGCTTCGTTCCAATCTGACCAGGATGATTTCCGATCGCAATCAGGCTATGTGTTTAGCTTGAATGGAGGTGCTGTGGTGTGGAAAAGTTTCAAACAATCCATCGTTGCTGATTCCACAACAGAAGCCGAGTATGTTGCAGCCTCAGAAGCATCTAAGGAGGCAGTGTGGATTCGTAAGTTCATTCAGGAACTTGGTGTTGTTCCTTCGAGTGCAGATCCTTTGGTTATCTTCTGTGATAACACTGGAGCAATCGCACAAGCAAAGGAACCACAGTCGCACCAGAAGTCCAAGCACATACAGAGACGGTTTCACTTGATCCGGGAGATCATTGATCGTGGCGAGATCAAAGTCTGCAAGGTTCATACAGATGACAATCTGGCTGACCCGCTTACCAAGCCTCTGGCGCAGCAGAAGCATGAGAAGCACTGTAATAATATGGGTTTGAGGTTACTCAACCATTAGATTAAGTGCAAGTGGGAGATTGTTGGGGTATGCCCATAAGGCTAATGTTTGAGGCCTTGGGATTGTATCAGTATCATGTATAAACTCTTAAGTTTATAAAGGCAATGGTTGTTATTCAGTTTGTTACATCATCTGCTGCAATATGTATACTTCTGAATAATGTCTCAATGCTGTTCAGCTAGGCTGACATGCTATATGTCCTTAGTCGAGATATCTTGGTGAACATGAGACAGCCTTGATATGATTGAGACTAATATGTGTTCTAATCTTATAGGATGCTTCGAGCATGGAATAAGATGTAGACTCATGGGTACATTGGTTGTACTGGACAGACCCTACTAGGATATTCAATTGCTTGTCACAATGTGAATAATCCTTGTATGCAACAAGTGGCACATTTCCTCTGACTTGAGATCACTTGTGTTTCTAAATGATGGTTGTCATTGTTTTGAGGTAGTTCAATATCATTTGAAACATAATGGTTATAGACTATCTTGGATAATGATCATGAGTCAGGTTAGGGCACTAGTGATAGATATAGGATTGTCGTCTCCTTGATTGGAGTGTGATGTTCTAAAGGGGCCCCTCTGGATGAGATGATTGAGAAAGTGTATGGCCATACCCAGATGACTGTGATCATCTGATCTAATCATGTTCATCATATTGGAGTTTCAGGCTTGACTAGCTTGTCCAATAAGAACATCCAGTGGCAAAGGAAACTTGTATGCCTTGTGAGTAGATTCACACTTGTGCTGTGGTTTGGGTGTAGTCTTGGAAGACTCTTTCCTTTATATCGGGAGACAGTGATGTGTTGCTAGATACCCCTCACTGATCGTGATAACGTAAGTTATCGTTACCGACATTTAAAGGAAACCCTTAGGGTCGCACAATTTGATGATATGGCTTACTTAAGTCAGATCGTGTGGACTGAATTGTTTGGGTTCAGTTTAAAAGGGATTTAATCTCTGATTGTAAGTGAGATCTGGTCTGATCATGTTTGATTGATTAGGGCTTGAGATCGGTAAGCTTTGATCGAGAGAATGGATGTTAGATCGGTGAGATCAGCAGCATCAGAGATGAGCGGTTAGATCTGGAACCATTGGGTCCAATTAGATCTTGACCATGACTTGGGCTATTTTGGTTTGGTCTTTGAACCAACCTTATTGTCACATCCCGTTGTCTTAACCCCAAACAAGTAACACAAGTCATAGAGAAACAGGATGTTATCATACAAGATCGATTCACATGCTAGGTAAAACCAAGTTCAAGAAAACACGATCTGAAAATTTTCGAGAATCCATACATAGAATCTCAGCGAAAACACAATTTCAGAAATGTACCTGCCACCATGCAATACTTGCACTAGACATATGCAAGTTCACATTTATATCAAATCCGATTGCAAAAATACCAATCGACTCAAATTGAAAACCAAAGTCACAATATCGATTTTATAAGTTCATAACTAACATCAATGATACCAAACACCGAAACCAGGTCAAAGCCCGCGGTGACACAAAATCAAAATCTTAAAACTGCCACAACCGGCAACACAAGTTCACATAGTTCGGCCACAACCGGCCCCAGTTAATTAAGCACAAAAGTCTTATACATCCAACTGGCATAGCTATAGAGAATCACAATATCCATATAACATGCTAACTCAGGCAGTGCGCCCCTGCTCTACACCTGAAAATAGTGAAGGGTGAGCTACACAGCCCAGTGAGTGGATAGTCTCAATCGACCATCCATAGCATACAATCAAAGATACATGCAGATTATTTTAAAAACATTTAGCAGAACCTCATGTTAACATATAACAAAAACAAAGAACAGAACTCGAAAAAATAATTCGATGTACAAACATCACACACTTGTCACCACAGAGTAACCAAGGTTCTAGAGTCATACTCTAAACCAACCTAACACACCAACCACTTAATTGACCTAGTTGTCCAGCATATTCAAGAGTGACCATTATGGTCCAACCCGGCTTTGGCCTAAGCACTGGGAGAAGCCTGCAAATCACATGCAACATAAACATGCACAGTGTGTAGACTCAAGAGGTAATCCCCACCCGGTCAAGATGTGATACCTTGATCTACACCACCCCATAACACAAAAATCTAAGCGTCTAAGAGTGATGATATCAAGAGGTGGCCCCTGTCCGACCAAGACATGGCACTTTGCATCACACTCGTTCTCCCAAAGGGTTCCTTAACTGGACAACCACTAGACACATCTTATATCTTATTTCATAAAAGTGGACTCCTAAGCGTAGGCCAGACTCTAGGATAGTCATTTTTATCACAAGAATCACATCAGGCAGGCTGAACATCAACCCCCTCACATATCACAATATACAGGGCTGAAATCTCAAACCCTTAACATATCACATATAGACTATCCCCTTGAGTACACGGTTACACTTAGCCTTAGTCCTATCCATCCCATAACACATAACATTCGAAACCACATATAACCACATAATATTTTATAGAGTCCTTAGGTTTCATGCTGATCTGTTCAGTATAATCTTGCTAAGTTATCACCCAAGTTTCTCAACCAAAGATACATAGCCATAATTATAGAACATGCTACCAACATAGAGAAACAATCAAGGATTCTATAACATTATTAGCATTTATCAAACATCCATAAAACCAACATAAAATTAACGCATTTATCAAACATCCATAAAACCAACATAAAATTAAAACATGTATTCTTACAAACTACTTTACAAATTATCACTTGTAGCCCACGGTATCTACAACATATTATCTACTTAAATTTTAAACCTTAGTTAAAAAGATTTCATGCTCAAGAATTCCATGTAAGAAATATCTAAATTTCGGTTTTCATGAATGAGTTTCGGTTTTAACATGGTGAATATTTCAAGAAATCAAATCTATCATCTAGAGTTTTCGGTTTTTAACATAGTGAATATTTCAAGAAATCAAATCTATCATCTAGCACAAACAAGAGGATAAAATTCAAATGAGACACCCCACTCACTTTGAACCGTGAACACCAAGATGAAGATCTCCCCAAAAAACTCGTCTAAGGCCTTGAAGTTCCACCAAATATCGCCAACAATGGAAGAGAAACACCACCAAACACCAAAGACGCCGGCCAAGGGAAGAAAGGAAGAGGAAGAAAGGAATTTCGCCTCCAAGCCTCCAAGAATCGCCCAAGCCTTCAAGCCGTCGCCCTAAGGTTTCTTCCAAGCCAAAAAACGCCAATTCTCCTACCCTAGCCGAAATTACCAACTTGAATTTTCGGTTTTTAAATTTTAAACCCGCTAACCAATTAATTCAAATAGGGTTTATGAAATAACCCACTAACTAATTTATTCGAATTTTAAACTCAAAATCCATCTAATTTAAGTGTAAACCCAATAACCCATAGTTTAAGTGAAAATCCAATAAGGGTTAAACTAACATCCAATAAACTCTAATTAATTAGTTCACTTAAACTAACATCCAATAAGCTAATTAATTAATTAAAATTAACAACCATTAAACTCTAATTAATTAATTATAGATTAACAACCAATAAGCACTAATTAATTAGTTATAAATTAACAATCAATACATAGGAAAAATATCACAGTCAATAATTTTATTTAAATCAAAACAAAATATCACAGCCAATGATTTTATTTAAATCAAAAATAGTACTTACCAGGACTTAAGATCCTTGGATCTTACATCCCTCCCTCCTTATAAAGCTTTAGTCCTCTAAAGCTCAACATTCATATCATCAAAAAGATAAGCATAAAATTTCCTCATATCCGCTTCAGTCTCCCAGGTCGCCTCCTCAACCGACTGATTTCCCCAGATAACCTTTACTAAAGGTATAGACTTGTTCCTCAGAACTTTATCCTTCCTATCCACAATCCGGAGAGGTTTTTCCTCAAAGGTCAAATCACTCTGAATCTGAAGAGGTTCCAATTCCAATACATGAGATGGATCAGGATGATATTTCCTCAAAGCAGAAACATGGAACACATTATGCACATGATCCATAGCAGGAGGTAAAGCTAACCTGTAAGCCACTGGACTAACTCTCTCAATAATGTCAAAAGGGCCTACAAACCTAGGGCTCAGCTTGCCCTTTTTGCCAAACCTCATAACACCCTTAGTAGGTGACACCTTTAAGAAAACATGATCCCCTACCATAAACTCCAGGGAACGACGATGGTCATCAGCATAACTCTTCTGCCTGTCCCGAGCAATCTTCAATTTATCCTGAATCTCTCTGACCTTATCAGTAGTTTCCTGTACTGCATCAGATCTCAAAATCAATCTATCACCAGTCTCCTCCCAACACAAGGGAGTCCTACACCTTCTTCCATACAAAGCCTCATATGGAGCCATCTGAATACTGGAGTGGAAGCTATTATTATAAGTGAACTCTATCAAAGATAGATCCCGGTTCCACTCGAAACTCCAATCAACCACATAAGCTCTCAACAGGTCTTCTAGAGTCTGGATAGTACGCTCCGTCTGGCCATCAGACTGAGGATGGTATGCTGTACTAAAACTCAACTTAGTACCCAAACCCTCCTGTAAGCTCTTCCAAAACCTGGACAGAAACCGAGAGTCCCTATCAGACGCAATATCAACAGGCACTCCATGCAGTCTGACTATCTCATCGATATACAATCTAGCCAGTCTCTCTAAAGGATAAGTCATCTTGATCGGGAGAAAGTGGGCTGATTTAGTGAGTCTATCAACAATCACCCAAATGGCATCATGACCCAATCTGGTTCTGGGCAAACCACACACAAAGTCCATACTGATGTATTCCCACTTCCACTCAGGAATAGGAAGGGGCTGCAACAAACCACCAGGCTTCTGGTGTTCAGCTTTTACAGTCTGACAGGTTAAACACCTAGAGACAAAATCAATTACCTCTTTCTTCATACCCGGCCACCAAAAGCTTTTCTTGAGGTCCTGATACATCTTAGTCACGCCAGGATGTAGAGAATATTTGGAATTATGGCTATCCTCCAATATTTCTTTCCTCAAGCTCGGTTCCTCAGGGACACACACCCTTCCACGAAACCGAAGGTGAAGGAACCCCTAATAAGGGGGGGGGGGAAACCCTATACATGCGCAGTCTAGCATGCAATGCGGAAAAAGGGCTTCTAAAGATCGCATATGAACTATATAATCAACTTAAACCAACTTAAGATCATGATATGATCTTACCATTGCCATGGATGGAAGGCGGCTTGGAAGAAGAAAACAAGGTTGATCTCCTCCAAAAGGTGCGCACACAAGAAGACAAAGACTACTCCCTTCTCAACTTTGTGCTAGCAAAAGCTTCAAGGGGTCTTATCGCATGAAGGAGATGATGAACTCTTGGCCGATCTTTCTTCTCGTCACTTTCACCACACAAGAAAGTGTGTGTCGTCGAGAGCAAGATGATGGAGAGGAGCATTAGCCCAACTTGTGATCGAATGTGGAGACATTCATCACAATTGTCAAACCGAAATGCCATAAATGGCAAGTCATCAAAGCTTGCGTTATGCGTTCACATGAAGTGAACCAAACGCATAGCTCTCCTCTCAAATGAACCAAGCGCTCACATGTGAGCCGGTTCAATTCAATTGGTCCAATGACCAAACCAAATCAGCCCAATAATCGGTTCAGACCAAATTAAACCCTAAGGTTCAAAATCTGACCGTTCATCCTTTTAATGCTCTTGATCTCTTCGATCTAGCATCCACACTCTCGATCTAAGCTTACCGATCTCAAGCCCTAATCAATCAAACATGATCAGACTGGATCTCACTTACAATCAGAGTTTAATCTCCTTTAAACTGAACTCGAACAATTCAGTCCACACGATCTGACTTAAGTAGCCATATCATCAAATTGTGCGACCCTAAGGGTTTCCTTTAAATGTCGGTAACGATAACTTACGTTATCACGATCAGCGAGGGGTATCTAGCAACACATCACTGTCTCCCGATATAAAGGAAAGAGTCTTCCAAGACTCCACCCAACCACAGCATAAGTGTGAATCAACTCACTAGGCATGCATGATTCCTTTGCCACTGGATGTTCTTATTGGACAAGCATGTCAAGCCTGTAACTCCAATACGATGAGCATGATTAGATCAGATGCACATAGTCATCTGGGTATGGCCATACACTTCCTCAATCATCTCATATAGGGGGGCCCTTTAGAACATCACACTCCTTAAACAAGGAGACGGCAATCCTTTATCTATCACAAGTGCCCTAACCTGACTCAAGCTCACCATCCAAGATAGTCTATAATCATTATGTTTCAAATGATATTGAACTACCTCAAAACAATGACAATCATCATTTAGAAACATAAGTGATCTCAAGTCAAAGGACATGTGCCACTTAGTGCTTACAAGGATCATTCACATTGTGACAAGCAATGGAATATCCGAGTAGGGTCTGTCCAGTACATCCAATGTACCCATGAGTCTACATCTTATTCCATGCTCGAAGCATCCTATAAGATTAGCACTCATATCAGTCTCAATCATATCAAGGCTGTCTCATGTTCACCAAGATATCTCGACTAAGGACATATAGCCTGTCAGCCTAGCTGAACAGCTTTGAGACATTATTCAGAAGTACACTTATTACAGCAGACAAGGTAACAACCTGAATAATAACCATGCCTTTATAAACTTAAGAGTTTATTACATGATACTTATACAATCCCAAGGCCTCAAACATTAGCCTTAAGGGCATACCCCAACAATCTCCCACTTGCACTTAATCTAATGGTTGAGAAATCTCAAACCCATATTATTACAGTGCTTCTCATGCTTCTGCTGCGCCAGAGGCTTGGTAAGTGGGTCTGCCAGATTGTCATCTGTATGAACCTTGCATATTTTGATCTCGCCACGATCAATGATCTCCCGGATCAAGTGAAACCGTCTCTGTATGTGCTTGGACTTCTGGTGCGACCGCGGTTCCTTTGCTTGTGCAATTGCTCCAGTGTTATCACAGAAGATAACCAAAGGATCAGCACTCGAAGGAACGACACCAAGTTCTCTCACGAACTTACAAATCCACACTGCCTCCTTAGATGCTTCCGAGGCTGCAACATACTCGGCTTCTGTTGTGGAATCAGCAACAGTTGACTGTTTGGAACTCTTCCACACCACTGCTCCACCATTCAAGCTAAAAATATAGCCTGACTGCGATCGGAAATCATCCTGGTCCGACTGGAACGAAGCGTCAGTATATCCCTCTATACTGAGTTCTTCCTGACCACCATATATCAAGAACATATCTTTGGTCCTCCGCAGATATTTTAAAATGTTCTTGACCGCAATCCAGTGCGCCAATCCTGGATTACTTTGGAATCGACTGGTTACGCTTAACCCGTAAGCGACGTCTGGGCGAGTACACAACATCGCATACATAATGGACCCAATAGCCGAAGCATAAGGCGTATTGTCCATTTCATCTTTCTCAGTCTGTGTTTGTGGACACTGACTCTTCGAAAGATTCAGACCATGTCTGACTGGAAGATATCCACGTTTAGAATTCTCTAAATGGAATCTCTCCAGGACCTTATCGATGTAAGTACTCTGGCACAGCCCGAGAAGCCTCTTAGATCTATCCCGGTAGATCTTCACACCTAGTACATAGGCTGCTTCTCCTAAATCTTTCATCTGAAAACATTTTCCTAACCATGCCTTAACAGCATGCAGTTCAGGAATATCGTTTCCAATGATTAAGATATCATCGACGTAGAGGATTAGGAATGTAATTACGCTCCCACTAAACCTCTTATATACACACGGGTCATCCTCGTTCTTGATGAAACCAAACTCAGAGATTGATTCATCAAAACGAATGTTCCAGCTTCTTGATGCTTGTTTCAGCCCATAAATGGACTTCTTTAACTTGCATATTTTATGACGATCTGATGGATTAGTGAAACCTTCCGGTTGTGTCATATACACATCCTCGTCCAGATTTCCATTGAGGAAAGCTGTTTTCACATCCATCTGCCAGATCTCATAATCGTAATATGCTGCTATCGCGAAAAGAATCCGAATAGACTTAAACATGGCTACAGGTGAGAAAGTTTCATCATAATCTAACCCGTAGATTTGTTTGAAACCTTTCGCAACTAGCCTGCCCTTATAGGTAACCACGTTACCATCCATGTCAATCTTCTTCTTGAAGATCCATTTACAGCCTATAGGGATTACTCCCGGAGGCGGATCAACCAAATCCCAGACTTGGTTATCTGACATGGAGTCCATCTCGGCTCGCATAGCATCAAGCCATCTAGCTGACTCCGGTCCACTGACCGCATCCGCATAAGTTAGGGGTTCATCATTTTCAATGATATAGACTCCGTCATAGCGCTCAGGCTGTCGACGGATCCTTCCCGATCTTCGCGGTTCCCGTGTTATTTGAGCCTCAGGTTGTTCAGTAACCTGTTCTACCGGCTCAGGCTCATCCAACTGTGCTTGACTACTTTGTCCTTCCTCTGGATTCTCATCCAGCTTTATTTCTCTCCCACTGGCCTCTTGCAGAAGAAATTCCTTCTCAAGAAATATGGCCGTCCGAGCAACAAACACCTTGTTCTCTTTGGGATCGTAGAAATAATAACCCTTCGTTTCCTTAGGGTAACCGACAAAGATGCATTTGTCAGATCTGCTCTCTAGTTTCCCAGAGGCGAGCTTTTTGACATAAGCCTCGCAACCCCAGATCCTGATAAATGTCAAGCTAGGCTGTTTCCCATACCATAACTCATATGGCGTCTTTGAAACTGCCTTGGATGGCACTCGGTTTAGTACCTTTGCAGCTGTTTCCAGTGCAAAACCCCAAAAGGAATATGGAAGAGTAGCCTGACTCATCATAGAACGAACCATATCAAGTAACGTTCTATTTCTCCTCTCGGACACACCATTCCACTGCGGTGTTCCTGGCGGAGTGAGCTGTGAGATAATCCCACACTCCTTCAGATAGTCAGTAAACGTATGACTCAGGTATTCTCCACCTCGATCAGAACGAAGTGCCTTGATATTTCGGCCTAACTGATTTTGTACTTCATTTTTGAACTCTTTGAACTTGTCAAAAGATTCACTTTTATGTCTCATTAAATAGACATATCCATACCTACTGAAATCATCAGTAAAGGTAATGAAGTACTGATAGCCACCTCTGGCATGTTTACTAAATGGCCCACACACATCACTGTGTATAAGGTCCAGTAAACCTGAAGTCCTTTGACCTTTGTGAGGAAAAGGTGACTTCGTCATTTTACCCATCAAACAAGCTTTGCATGTATCAATCTCCTCATAGGAGAAAGATCCCAGCAGTCCATGATCATGCAACCGCTTAATGCGCTTCTCGTTTATATGGCCTAAACGACTATGCCATAACAAGGTGCTGTCATCAGCATACTTGGCTTTCTTATTATCAATGTTTTGTATAGAATTTTCCATGTCCAACATGTATAACCCATTGTTAATTGAACCAGTTGCATACACAATATTATCATAAGATAAAACACACTTTGAAATCTTGCATTCAAAGGCAAATCCTTTCCTGACAAGAGCAGGAATAGAGATAATATTCTTTGTGATACTTGGTACAAAATAACAATTGTTTAATTCTAATACAATGCCAGATGGTAAAGTAATGAAATAGTCTCCTACAGCAACAGCAGCAACCCGTGCCCCGTTTCCAACTCGTAGGTCTACCTCATGCTGTCCCACCTGCCTTCTTCTCTTGAGTTCCTGCACATTTGAACAAATGTGAACTCCACATGCAGTGTCCAACACCCATGATATAGTAGAAGAAGATAACATGACCTCAGTCACATATATACCTGAGCCAGAAGCGATGCTTCCCCTCTTATCTCCTTGGAGCGCTTTACAGTCCTTTTTCCAGTGACCCAGCTGGCCACAGTGGAAACACCTGTTGTCCTTCGACCGCTTCACCTTCTGTTTCAGGGCCTTACTGTAGTTCTTGACAGGGGCCTTGCCCTTCTTCCCCTTCTTCTTGTTCCTAGAAGGAACCATCAAGACAGAGGTTGAAGGCTTACCCTTCAGAGTTTCCTCAGTAGTCAAGAGCATATTCAGCAGCTCTGCCGGCGTACAATCGATTTTGTTCATATTAAAGTTAATGATGAACGCATCGAAAGAAGGCGGGAGAGACTGCAGAATAATATCCACAGCAAGCTCCTGGTTGATGGTATGCCCCAGTTTCTCCAGAGCCTCCTTGTGCCCAATCATCTTGAGCACGTGAGCTCCCACTGGGCTCCCCTCAGCCAGTTTGCTCTGAAAGAAGAGCTTCGTCAGATTATAGCACTCAGTCCTCGCCTGTGCAGCATACAGCATCTTGAGGTTCGCTATAATCTCTATAGCCGACATATCCTCATGCTGACGCTGCAGCGGTGGCGTCATAGACGCTAGCATCAGGCAAGCGACATCAATGCTATCATTGACGTGCTTTTCGTAGGCATCCCGAACCGCCCTTGCGGCGTTCGGAGCGGGCTGCGGCGGTATCGCCGTCTCGAGGACATACAGTTTCCTCTCTGCCTTAAGAACGATCTTAAGGTGTCCAAACCAGTCAGAGAAGTTCGGCCCAGCAAACTTCTCCCTTTCCAGTAGGGATCGCACATTGAAGCTCATGGTGTTCGTTGCTGCAGGAATCTACAACAAGCAAGAACAGCAAGGTCAGTATCAATGTTCAGAATCAATCCAGGACTTAAGAAAGATTCTTTTCTCACTATTTTGTCTGACTGAAAAATCCAGTAAACAGTCCGAAAGAGTAATACTCTTTTAGTGAGATGGGATCCAGATTTCATACTTGGTCTCCGCGTCCCGCTCAGGCGAGATAAGTTGCACAGAGATGACAAGCACTAATTTCTGGTAGGCTGTCCCAGCCAATCGCCAACCCGTGCGATTCCCCTTCATCTTGGCAATCCAGCAGACTGTGCCAACTGAGTTGGTACAACACAGTCTCTGATCCCAGAGATGGCTGCCTCCATGTGCTACCATATGCGCCACATATGTAGCCTACATGGTCAAGCTGACCTGACCTACTCCCTGGACCACCACGTGCTATGCTGAGCAACGAGAGGGGATAAATCCCAACTCTGTAACACGCAGGTGAGATCCAGCACCGTCTGAAGATAGATGGACGTGCCCACTGAGTGGGTTCAACACGGCTCCAACGATAATCAGAAAGGTGAGGTTTCGCGTCAGAAGGCTTATCGAGCTTGATATGTTAGCGTTGGATTTTAACGGTCTTTTATCTTCTTACTATCAGGCATATCCTATGGCTATAGTAGAAGATAAACTTAAACATGCAATTCTAATTATTAGCAATAAGTAGAAAGCATGATCTTATGTGGTAAAAGCCCATGAACCCTAGTAAGACCTTAATTTTACTTAAGTCTTCACTCGAGCTCCTTGGCATCTCATCTGGTCCAACCTAGGGCCCTAGCGCCAAGAGCACCTCAGGTGCACCACCAGGTGAATGCCCCTCTTGGATGTGTGCTTTTGTGCTCTTGTCTAATCAAAGTACATTTGATCTATCTAGACAAGGTTGACTCGCAGGTCAACAACATATTATAAATTAAGTACAATGTGATTCGCAGATCACAAATTAATTTACAATTTTTTTAAATCCAGGCACGCAGGCCCCAGCACAGCACACAAATGGGCAACCCACATAAGACTAAATAAACAAGCATATGGTTCAATCAACATGTGATCCAATCAAGAAATTAAAATTTTGAAAAACCCCATGGCATCAATTTTAATTTCCTTATGAGCCCTACAACCTTACAATGGTCCATTGATGGGGATCCACTCATCCATCTAGTTAGATCTTTTGCCCTTGCATGCACCGAGTCCTAACTGACCCGTGTTGACCTGATGGTCAACCATGCATGCGTCAAGGGCTGAACCACCCTCATGAGTTTTGGCAAGCGGGTGTGACCCCGGGCCTAACTCAAGTATGTTCAGTAATTGTCTCAACCAGACCTCGCTACACGCCTTTGATGCAGTCAACCTATAGCCACCTCGTGCTTGCGCACAGGTGCTATCTGGTCGACCCATCTAGGCTGTCAGATGGTCTGATCAGACTAGCTTGATCTATACTAGATGATGCCTTCAACCCCATCAACCCATTTAAGGATTTAATGTAGTGGCACCTTAGATCTAATCAACCGCGCAAGATGTAAGTTTTGTAAAACACTTAGAGCATGCGCAAACATACAAACAAAGTTGATAACCCTTAGATCTAAGGGGGTCCCCTTCAAGGGGGAGCGCAAACTTTAGGGGGTCCCCTTCAAGGGGGAGCGCATACATAGCCCATGATACAAGCGCAATCTACATGTTAGCATGATACAAGCGCAATCTATATGTAAACATGATACAAGCGCAATCTACATGTACATGTAACCATGCATCATGAAAACAAAGCATCAAGTAAGCGCAAGAAGCATGGATCACAAACACTTCTAGCAATCATATAGATCATATGGAGAGCCTTGCTCTGATACCAGTTGAAGGAACCCCTAATAAGGGGGGGGGGGGGGGGGAAACCCTATACATGCGCAGTCTAGCATGCAATGCGGAAAAAGGGCTTCTAAAGATCGCATATGAACTATATAATCAACTTAAACCAACTTAAGATCATGATATGATCTTACCATTGCCATGGATGGAAGGCGGCTTGGAAGAAGAAAACAAGGTTGATCTCCTCCAAAAGGTGCGCACACAAGAAGACAAAGACTACTCCCTTCTCAACTTTGTGCTAGCAAAAGCTTCAAGGGGTCTTATCGCATGAAGGAGATGATGAACTCTTGGCCGATCTTTCTTCTCGTCACTTTCACCACACAAGAAAGTGTGTGTCGTCGAGAGCAAGATGATGGAGAGGAGCGTTAGCCCAACTTGTGATCGAATGTGGAGACATTCATCACAATTGTCAAACCGAAATGCCATAAATGGCAAGTCATCAAAGCTTGCGTTATGCGTTCACATGAAGTGAACCAAACGCATAGCTCTCCTCTCAAATGAACCAAGCGCTCACATGTGAGCCGGTTCAATTCAATTGGTCCAATGACCAAACCAAATCAGCCCAATAATCGGTTCAGACCAAATTAAACCCTAAGGTTCAAAATCTGACCGTTCATCCTTTTAATGCTCTTGATCTCTTCGATCTAGCATCCACACTCTCGATCTAAGCTTACCGATCTCAAGCCCTAATCAATCAAACATGATCAGACTGGATCTCACTTACAATCAGAGTTTAATCTCCTTTAAACTGAACTCGAACAATTCAGTCCACACGATCTGACTTAAGTAGCCATATCATCAAATTGTGCGACCCTAAGGGTTTCCTTTAAATGTCGGTAATGATAACTTACGTTATCACGATCAGCGAGGGGTATCTAGCAACACATCACTGTCTCCCGATATAAAGGAAAGAGTCTTCCAAGACTCCACCCAACCACAGCATAAGTGTGAATCAACTCACTAGGCATGCATGATTCCTTTGCCACTGGATGTTCTTATTGGACAAGCATGTCAAGCCTGTAACTCCAATACGATGAGCATGATTAGATCAGATGCACATAGTCATCTGGGTATGGCCATACACTTCCTCAATCATCTCATATAGGGGGGCCCTTTAGAACATCACACTCCTTAAACAAGGAGACGGCAATCCTTTATCTATCACAAGTGCCCTAACCTGACTCAAGCTCACCATCCAAGATAGTCTATAATCATTATGTTTCAAATGATATTGAACTACCTCAAAACAATGACAATCATCATTTAGAAACATAAGTGATCTCAAGTCAAAGGACATGTGCCACTTAGTGCTTACAAGGATCATTCACATTGTGACAAGCAATGGAATATCCGAGTAGGGTCTGTCCAGTACATCCAATGTACCCATGAGTCTACATCTTATTCCATGCTCGAAGCATCCTATAAGATTAGCACTCATATCAGTCTCAATCATATCAAGGCTGTCTCATGTTCACCAAGATATCTCGACTAAGGACATATAGCCTGTCAGCCTAGCTGAACAGCTTTGAGACATTATTCAGAAGTACACTTATTACAGCAGACAAGGTAACAACATGAATAATAACCATGCCTTTATAAACTTAAGAGTTTATTACATGATACTTATACAATCCCAAGGCCTCAAACATTAGCCTTAAGGGCATACCCCAACAGAAGGACACCATCATCAGACAAGCTAAAATCCTGAACTGTACCCGCATCCAAACTATCCCTGATCTGAACTAATTTTGGATCCACTGACTGCTGATCTCTGATTTTCTGCAACAAAGTAGACTGTACTCTGAGGAAAGCCACATAACCCGACTGAACTCTAGGAGAAACACTGATCCTGAGATCGCTGAACTCCTGAAGTAACTGCCACTCACTGACCCGTAGTGCCGCTACTGAAGTTACTGGATGTCTGCTCAGTGCATCAGCCACTACATTGGCCTTTCCAGCCTGATACTGAATAGAGAAGTCATAGTCTTTGATCAACTCCATCCATCTTCTTTGTCTCATGTTCAACTCCTTCTGAGTGAAGATGTACTTGAGACTCTGGTGGTCAGTGAACAGATCAAACTCTTGACCCAACAAATAGTGACGCCATATCTTCAGAGCAAAGACTACGGCCGCCAACTCCAAGTCATGAGTAGGGTAGTTCAACTCATACTCCTTCAGTTGTCTCGAAGCATAGGCTACCACAGAACCCTTCTGCATCAAGACACAACCCAACCCTTTGCCCGAAGCATCCGTATAGATAGTAAACCTTTCCCCATCACTGGGAATAACGAGGATCGGTGTACTAGTCAACCTCCTCTTCAGTTCCTGAAAGCTCTCTTCACACTTGTCATCCCAATTAAACTTGGCCTCCTTTCTGGTCAATTTAGTTAAAGGACCCGCCAGCTTGGAGAATCCCTCAACAAACTTCCGGTAGTAACCTGCTAAACCCAGGAAACTTCTGATCTCAGTAGCACTAGTCGGTCTTCCCCAATTGAGGATGGCTTGCACTTTAACCGGATCCACAGACACCCCCTGACCAGAAATCACATGCCCAAGGAAACTGATCTTTTCTAGCCAGAACTCACACTTACTAGCCTTGGCATATAATCGGTTTTTCCTCAGGATCTACAGCACTCTGCGCAAGTCACTGACATGATCCGGAGTAGTCCGAGAGTACACCAAGATATCATCTATGAAAACCACCACACATGAATCAAGCAATTCATGAAATACCCTGTTCATCAAATCCATGAAGACAGCAGGTGCATTCGTCAGTCCAAAAGGCATAACTAGGAATTCAAAATGCCCATACCTGGTCCTGAAAGCAGTCTTAAATATATCCTCATCCTTGACCCTAAGCTGGTAATACCCTAATCTCAGATCAATCTTAGAGAACACTGTAGCTCCCTGTAATTGATCAAATAGATCATCAATTCTGGGGAGAGGATACCTATTCTTGATAGTCACTTGGTTCAGTTGTCTGTAGTCTATACACATCCTTAGGGTTCCATCCTTCTTCTTTACGAATAGCACTGGTGCTCCCCAGGGAGAAGCACTAGGCCGGATGTAACCTTTTTCCAGCAATTCCTCCAGTTGCATCTTAAGTTCGGCCAATTCTGATGTAGCCATGCGGTAAGGAGCTCTGGAGATAGGTGCAGTACCTGGCACTAACTCAATGCCAAACTCTACCTCTCGAATTGGTGGCAAGCCTGAAAATTCTTCAGAGAATACATCAGGAAACTCTTGTACCACCGCCATCTGAGTCAAATTAGGAGTAGAATCATCCTGCACCTTAACATGTGCAATATAACCCTTACACCCACTAGCAAGTAACTTTCTAGCCTGCAGGAAAGATATCACATGTGGTCCTTGGTCTGACACTAGACCTCTCACAAAAAGCCGACTCCCATCTAGCAGATTCAAGGTGATTACTTTCTCAAAGCAATCCACAGTGGCATGATGTGAGGATAACCAATCCATACCTAAGATGATATCATAGTCTTGCATGTCTAAGAGGATTAGATCTACAAGAAACTCATAACTCTCTACATGCACTACACAATCAGCACAAACAGTGTCTGTAGATAATGATTTTCCTAAGGGAGTACTCACAGACACAACATAATCCATCACCTTAGGCAATACAGGTAAACATGCAGCAAATCTAACAGATACAAAAGATAAATTTGCTCCAGGGTCAAATAAGATGCGAGCTAACTGATCAAATACAAATAAGGTACCTTCCACGACGGATCGGGAAGCTCGTGTATCCTTTTCAGCCACGGCATAAACTCGAGTCTGGACTGTAGGCTTATCTGTGCCTCTATGCTGCATCTCAGGCTCTTTGCAGTCCTTGACCATGTGCCCAGGTTTCTTACACCTGAAGCAAACACCATTCTTCTTATAACAGTCTTTCATTAGATGTCCCTTGAGCCCACAATAATGACAATTCCGATCCTCTGTGATACTGTTCTTTACATCCCTGGCATCCCTGGACTGCTGCGGTGCCTTGTGAGAGTAAGGCTTATACCTGCTCTTCTTGTAGTCCTTATGCTTAGGGTACCTCTTACCCTTGCCGCCATCACCATGCTGAGGAGCCGCCGCCTCAACTGCAGGAACCACGGTCATAGCAGCACTAGAATTCCTCTCAGATATGTATCTCTCGATGGTGCGTGCTCGCCCAACAGTCTCAACATAAGTCTCCAAGTGCTGAGCACCCACCTGCTCTCGAATATCCCATCTGAGACCTCTGAGAAACTTGGTAGCCCTCCTCTTTTCAGTGTTTATCAGGTGAGGGGCATACTTTCCCAACTTAGTGAACTGCAACTCATACTGGTCCACAGTCATATCACCCTGCTCCAGGTGAATAAATTCCACCTCTCGGTCCTCTACCAAGCTATCAGGGAAATACTTCTCGTTAAATTGAGACAAGAAGTAGGGCCAATTTACTATTTCTTGTCTTTCCACAGCTAGCCTCACCACGCCCTTCCACCACTCATCTGCGTCACCACGCATCATATAGGTGGCCAGACACAGCTTGTCCTCATCTGAGCAATGCATGACTTGAAAAATCTTTTCCAAGACCAGCTGCCAGTTCTCTGCAGTACTTGATTCTGAGCCCCCATAAAAAGAACTAGGACCTAGTTTCTGGAATTCACTCACTAGCGAGGCATAGCGCCTGTGAGCGTCTTCCCGATAGTCATTCCCCACCGCCCGAGTGGTAGTCTGGGATCTCTCCTGAGTCAATTGCTGCAAGAGCTGCTGTTGCGCTTCTTGATGCTAAGTCTGTTGCTGCTGCAGCATCTGAGCTTGCCTCTCTATCATGGCACCCTGTTGCCGTACCATGCCTGTCAGAGCCTCAATGGTTCTCGTGAGATCTGAGGTCTGCTCACCCTCGCTGCTAGCATTTCCTCTGGATCGCACCATCTTAAATTCCTACACACACATACCATAGTAAGAAAAACAAACATAAACCTATCAGGTGTCTAGCAATACACAAACATGTTTTCCCCCGAACTAAGTTTTAGCTAGCCAACTCCTCTGATACCATTCTGTCACATCCCGTTATCTTAACCCCAAACAAGTAACACAAGTCATAGAGAAACAGGAAGTTATCATACAAGATCGATTCACATGCTAGGTAAAACCAAGTTCAAGAAAACACGATCTGAAAATTTTCGAGAATCCATACATAGAATCTCAGCGAAAACACAATTTCAGAAATGTACCTGCCACCACGCAATACTTGCACTAGACATATGCAAGTTCACATTTATATCAAATCCGATTGCAAAAATACCAATCGACTCAAATTGAAAACCAAAGTCACAATATCGATTTTATAAGTTCATAACTAACATCAATGATACCAAACACCGAAACCAGGTCAAAGCCCGCGGTGACACAAAATCAAAATCTTAAAACTGCCACAACCGGCAACACAAGTTCACATAGTTCGGCCACAACCGGCCCCAGTTAATTAAGCACAAAAGTCTTATACATCCAACTGGCATAGCTATAGAGAATCACAATATCCATATAACATGCTAACTCAGGCAGTGCGCCCCTGCTCTACACCTGAAAATAGTGAAGGGTGAGCTACACAGCCCAGTGAGTGGATAGTCTCAATCGACCATCCATAGCATACAATCAAAGATACATGCAGATTATTTTAAAAACATTTAGCAGAACCTCATGTTAACATATAACAAAAACAAAGAACAGAACTCAAAAAAATAATTAGATGTACAAACATCACACACTTGTCACCACAGAGTAACCAAGGTTCTAGAGTCATACTCTAAACCAACCTAACACACCAACCACTTAATTGACCTAGTTGTCCAGCATATTCAAGAGTGACCCATGTTAAATCTGTGCAGTGCTGGGGCCTGCGTGCCTGTTTTAAAATTGTAAATTAATTATTGTGATCTGCGCATCACTGTGTTTTAATTTATAAATGTAAGTGACCTGCGTGTCACTCTTGTCTAGATAGTTAAATTTGTAATTTAATTAGACAAGAGCACAGAGCACACTTGGCAGAGGCGCATGCAGCAAGTGGCTGGACCAGGTGGGAGGTCTAGGGTTCGACCCTAGGACCAGGCGCATTTTCCCTGGTGGGCGCACCTGTGCTGTAATTGGCGCTTGGGCCCAGGTTTGGGCCAGATGTGCAGCAAAAGACCCATGAAGAGCAAATGAAGACTTAAGTTAGGTTAAGGTCTTCTAGGGCTATGGGCTTTTACCACATAAGATACATGCTTTCTTTTATTGCTTAATATTAGAATTGCATGATTAAATTATCTTCTGCTATCACCATAGGAATTGCATGATAGGCAAGAAGATAAAAGACCGTTAAAATCCAACGCTTAAATATCAAGCTCGTAAGCCTTCTGACGCGAAACCTCACTGTTCTGATTATCGTTGGAGCCGTGTTGTACCCACTCAGTGGGCACGTCCATCTATCTTCAGACGGTGCGGGATTACACCTGCGTGTTACAGAGTAGGGATTTATCCCTTCTCGTTGCTCAGCATAGCACGTGGTGGTCCAGGGAGTAGGTCGGGTCAGCTTGACCGTGTTGGCTACATATGTGGCGCATATGGTAGCACATGGAGGCAGCCATCTGTGGGGTCAGAGATTGTGTTGTACCAACTCAGTTGGCACAGTCTGCTGGACTGCCCAGATGAAGGGGAATCGCACGGGTTGGCGATCGGCAGGGACTGCCTACCAGAAACTAGTGCTTGTACTCTCTGTGCATCTTATCTCGCCTGAGCGGGACGCGGAGACCAAGTATGAAATCTGGATCCCATCTCACTAAAAGAGTTTTACTCTTTCGGGCTGTTTTGCTGGATTTTTCACGCCTGATAAAATAGTGACAAAAAGAATCTTTCTTAAGTCCTGATTGATTCTTATACATTGATACTGACCTTGCTGTTCTTGCATTGTTGTAGATACCTGCAGCAACGAACACCATGAACTTCAATGTGCGATCCCTACTGGAAAGGGAGAAGTTTGCTGGGCCGAACTTCTCTGACTGGTTTGGACACCTTAAGATCGTTCTTAAGGCAGAGAGGAAACTGTATGTCCTCGAGACGGCGATACCGCCGCAGCCCGCTCCGAACGCCGCAAGGGCGGTTCGGGAAGCCTATGAAAAGCACGTCAATGATAGCATTGATGTCGCTTGCCTGATGCTAGCGTCTATGACGCCACCGCTGCAGCGTCAGCATGAGGATATGTCGGCTATAGAGATGATAGCGAACCTCAAGATGCTGTATGCTGCACAGGCGAGGACTGAACGCTATAATTTGACAAAGCTCTTCTTTCAGAGCAAACTGGCTGAAGGGAGCCCAGTGGGAGCTCACGTGCTCAAGATGATTGGGCACAAGGAGGCTCTAGAGAAACTGGGGCATACCATTAACCAGGAGCTTGCTGTGGACATTATTCTGCAGTCTCTCCCGCCTTCATTCGACGCGTTCATTATTAATTTTAATATGAACAAAATCGATTGTACTCCGGCAGAGCTGCTGAATATGCTCTTGACCACTGAGGAGACTCTGAAGGGTAAGCCTTCAACCTCTGTCTTGATGGTTCCTTCAAGGAACAAGAAGAAGGGGAAGAAGGGCAAGGCCCCGGTCAAGAATTACAGCAAGGCTCTGAAGCAGAAGGTGAAGCGGTCTAAGGAATACAGGTGTTTCCACTGTGGCCAGCTGGGTCACTGGAAAAAGGACTGTAAAGCGCTCCAAGGAGATAAGAGGGGAAGCTTTGCTTCTGGCTCAGGTATATTCGTGACTGAGGTCATGTTTTCTTCTTCTGTATCATGGGTGTTGGACACTGCATGTGGAGTTCACATTTGTTCAAATGTACAGGAACTCAAGAGAAGAAGGCAGGTGGGACAGCATGAGGTGGACCTACGAGTTGGAAACGGGGCACGGGTTGCTGCTGTTGCTGTAGGAGACTACTTTATTTCTTTACCATCTGGACTTGTATTGGAACTAAACAGTTGTTACTTTGTTCCCAGTATAACTAAAAATATTATCTCCATTCCTGCTCTTGTTAGGAAGGGATTTTCCTTTGAATGCAATATTTCAAAGTGTATTTTGTCTTTTGATAATATTGTTTATGCAACTGGTTCAATTAATAATGGGTTATACATGTTGGACATGGAATGTTCGATACAACAAATTGATATTAAGAAAGCCAAGTATGCTGATGACAGCACCTTGCTATGGCATAGTCGTTTAGGCCATATAAACGAGAAACGCATTAAGCGGTTGCATGAAAATGGACTGCTGGGATCATTCTCCTACAAGGAGATTGATACATGCAAAGCTTGTTTAATGGGTAAAATGACGAAGTCACCTTTTCCTCACAAAGGTCAAAGGGCTTCAGGTTTACTTGACCTTATACACAGTGATGTGTGTGGGCCTTTTAGTAAACATGCCAGAGGTGGATATCAGTACTTCATTACCTTTACTGATGATTTCAGTAGATACGGGTATGTCTATCTGATGAGACATAAGAGTGAATCTTTTGACAAGTTCAAAGAGTTCAAAAATGAAGTACAGAATCAGCTAGGCCGTAATATCAAGGCACTTCGCTCAGATCGAGGTGGTGAATACCTAAGTCATGCATTTACTGACTATCTAAAGGAGTGTGGGATTATCTCACAGCTCACTCCGCCTGGAACACCGCAATGGAATGGTGTGTCCAAGAGGAGAAATAGAACGCTACTTGATATGGTTCGTTCTATGATGAGTCAGGCTACTCTACCCTACTCCTTTTGGGGTTTTGCACTGGAAACAGCTGCAAAGGTACTAAACCGAGTGCCATCCAAGGCAGTTTCAAAGACGCCATATGAGTTATGGTATGGGAAACAGCCAAGCTTGACATTTATCAGGATCTGGGGTTGCGAAGCTTATGTAAAGAAGCTCGCCTCTGGGAAACTAGAGAGTAGATCTGACAAATGTATCTTTGTCGGTTACCCTAAGGAAACTAAGGGTTATTATTTCTTCGATCCCAAGGAGAACAAGGTTTTTGTTGCTCGGACGGCCATATTTCTTGAGAAGGAATTTCTTCTGCAAGAGGCCAGTGGGAGAGAAATAAAGCTGGATGAGAATCCAGACGAAGGACAAAGTAGTCAAGCAGAGTTGGATGAGCCTGAGCCGGTAGAACAGGTTATTGAACAACCTGAGGCTCAGATATCACGGGAACCGCGAAGATCGGGTAGGATCCGTCGACAGCCTGAGCGCTATGACGGAGTCTACATCATTGACAATGATGAACCCCTCACTTATGCGGATGCGGTCAGTGGACCGGAGTCAGCGAGATGGCTTGAAGCTATGCGCGCCGAGATGGACTCCATGTCAGATAACCAAGTTTGGGATTTGGTTGATCCGCCTCCGGGAATTATCCCTATAGGCTGTAAATGGATCTTCAAGAAGAAGATTGACATGGATGGTAACGTGGTTACCTATAAAAGCAGGCTAGTTGCGAAAGGTTTCAAACAAATCTACGGGATAGATTATGATGAAACTTTCTCACCTGTAGCTATGTTTAAGTCTATTCGGATTCTTTTCGCGATAGCTGCATATTATGATTATGAGA
This sequence comes from Costus lasius, assembly GCA_027563935.2. Taxonomy (NCBI): domain Eukaryota; kingdom Viridiplantae; phylum Streptophyta; class Magnoliopsida; order Zingiberales; family Costaceae; genus Costus; species Costus lasius. Next base: position 73,404,450 of record CM050449.1, read on the forward strand.
TTTGGCAGATGGATGTGAAAACAGCTTTCCTTAATGGAAATCTGGATGAGGATGTGTATATGACACAACCAGAAGGTTTCACTAATCCAGCAGATCGTCATAAGATATGCAAGTTAAAGAAGTCTATTTATGGACTTAAACAAGCATCAAGAAGCTGGAACATTCGTTTTGATGAATCAGTCATTGAATTTGGTTTCATCAAGAACGAGGATGACCCGTGTGTATATAAGAGGTTTAGTGGGAGCGTGATTACTTTCCTAGTCCTCTACGTCGATGACATCTTGATCATTGGAAACGACATTCCTGAAATGCATGCTGTTAAGGCATGGCTAAGGAAATGTTTCCAGATGAAAGATTTAGGAGAAGCAGCCTATGTGTTAGGTGTGAAGATCTACAGGGATAGATCTAAGAGGCTTCTCGGGCTGTGCCAAAGTACTTACATCGATAAGGTCCTGGAGAGATTTCATTTAGAGAATTCTAAACGTGGATATCTTCCAGTCAGACATGGTCTGAATCTTTCGAAGAGTCAGTGTCCACAAACACAGACTGAGAAAGATGAAATGGACAATACGCCTTATGCTTCGGCTATTGGATCCATTATGTATGCGATGTTGTGTACTCGCCCAGACGTGGCTTACGGGTTAAGCGTAACCAGTCGTTACCAGAGTAATCCAGGTGTGGCGCACTGGATTGCAGTCAAGAACATTTTAAAATATCTGCGGAGGACCAAAGATATGTTCTTGATATATGGTGGTCAGGAAGAACTCAGTATTGAAGGATATACTGACGCTTCGTTCCAGTCTGACCAGGATGATTTCCGATCGCAATCAGGCTATGTTTTTAGCTTGAATGGAGGTGCAGTGGTGTGGAAGAGTTTCAAACAGTCAACTGTTGCTGATTCCACAACAGAAGCCGAGTATGTTGCAGCCTCGGAAGCATCCAAGGAGGCAGTGTGGATTCGTAAGTTCGTGAGAGAACTTGGTGTCATTCCTTCGAGTGCAGATCCTTTGGTTATCTTTTGTGATAACACTGGAGCAATCGCACAAGCAAAGGAACCACGGTCGCACCAGAAGTCCAAGCACATACAGAGACGGTTTCATTTGATCAGGGAGATCATAGATCGAGGCGAGATCAAAGTCTGCAAGGTTCATACAGATGACAATCTGGCAGACCCGCTTACCAAGCCTCTGGCGCAGCAGAAGCATGAGAAGCACTGTAATAATATGGGTTTGAGATTTCTCAACCATTAGATTAAGTGCAAGTGGGAGATTGTTGGGGTATGCCCTTAAGGCTAATGTTTGAGGCCTATGGGAATGTATCTGTATCATGTAATAAACTCTTATGTTTATAAAGGCATGGTTGTTATTCAGTTAGCTACATTGTCTGCTGCAATATATGTTCTTCTGAATAATGTCTCAAAGCTGTTCAGCTGGGCTGACATGCTATTAAGTCCTTAGTCGATGTATCTTGGTGAACATGAGACAGCCTTGATATTGTTAAGACTAATATGTGTTCTAATCTTATAGGATGCTTCGAGCATGGAATAAGATGTAGACTCATGGGTACATGGGATGTACTGGACAGACCCTACTAGGATGTTCAATTGTTTGTCACAATGTGAATATTCCTTGATTATGACAAGTGGCACATTTCCTCTGACTTGAGATCACTTGTGTTTTCTAAATGATGATTGTCATTGTTTTGAGATAGTTCAATATCGTTTGAAACATAATGATTATAGACTATCTTGGATGATGAGCTTGAGTCAGGTTAGGGCACTAGTGATAGACATAGGATTGCCGTCTCCTTGTTTAAGGAGTGTGATGTTCTAAAGGGGCCCCCTGGATGAGATGATTGAGAGAGTGTATGGCCATACCCAGGTGACTATGATCATCTGATCTAATCATGCTCATCATATTGGAATTACAAGCTTGACAGGCTTGTCCAATAAGAACATCCAGTGGCAAAGGAAAAATGCATGCCTTGTGATTTGATTCACACTTGTGCTGTTTTTGGGTGTAGTCTTGGAAGACTCTTTTCTTTATATCGGGAGACAGTGATGTGTTGCTAGATACCTCTCACTGATCGTGATAACGTAAGTTGTCGTTACCGACATTTAAAGGAAACCCTTTGGGTCGCACAATTTGATGATATGGCTTACTTAAGTCAGATCGTGTGGACTGAATTATTTGGGTTCAGTTTAAAGGGATTTAATCTCTGATTGTAAGTGAGATCTGGTCTGATCATGTTTGATTGATTAGGGCTTGAGATCGGTAAGCTTTGATCGAGAGAATGCATGCCAGATCGGTCAGATCAGGGGCATCGTTGAGATCGACGGTTAGATCGTGAACCTTAGGGTTTATTTAAGATCTAGACTAGATCATTGGCTTGATTGGTTCTTAAACCGAACCAAAGTGAACCGGCTCACTAAATGAGCGCTTGGTTCATAGGGAGAGGAGTAGGCGACAAGTTCACTTGGCGTGAACGTTGTGGTGAGGAGTGGTTACTATTTTTAGTAACCATGATCTCCACTTGAGGGGGCTCTCGTCCGAATAGAGTATGCTCTATTTTCGCCACTTCCCATATTCCTCTCGCCCATATTCCTCTCGACATTCTTGTGTGAGTGCGGCGACGCTTGACGGATTGAGGAGGATTCGGCCAAGAGAGATTGACATCTCATTTTCCCTTCACTCGTCAAAGGACCTCTTGGAACCTTGCTAGCACAAGGAGCACCAAGAGAGATAGCGACATCATCTTGTGTGTGACGACAAGGAGAAGATCTCGTTTGATCTTTACTTCCAAGGTGCCATCTAGAAATGGCAATGGTATGGATCGAATCATCTCTTATGCAATCGGTTTTTCCTTTAAGTTGATTATATAAGGTGCATGCGATTCTTAGAGACCCTATCCGCTGCTTCAAATTTGTTTTGCACCATGCTGGGTTTCGCCCCCCTCTTGAAAGGGGTTCCTACAGTACAAACATCACACACTTGTCACCACAGAGTAACCAAGGTTCTAGAGTCATACTCTAAACCAACCTAACACACCAACCACTTAATTGACCTAGTTGTCCAGCATATTCAAGAGTGACCATTATGGTCCAACCCGGCTTTGGCCTAAGCACTGGGAGAAGCCTGCAAATCACATGCAACATAAACATGGACAGTGTGTAGACTCAAGAGGTAATCCCCACCCGGTCAAGATGTGATACCTTGATCTACACCACCCCATAACACAAAAATCTAAGCGTCTAAGAGTGATGATATCAAGAGGTGGCCCCTGTCCGACCAAGACATGGCACTTTGCATCACACTCGTTCTCCCAAAGGGTTCCTTAACTGGACAACCACTAGACACATCTTATATCTTATTTCATAAAAGTGGACTCCTAAGCGTAGGCCAGACTCTAGGATAGTCATTTTTATCACAAGAATCACATCAGGCAGGCTGAACATCAACCCCCTCACATATCACAATATACAGGGCTGAAATCTCAAACCCTTAACATATCACATATAGACTATCCCCTTGAGTACACGGTTACACTTAGCCTTAGTCCTATCCATCCCATAACACATAACATTCGAAACCACATATAACCACATAATATTTTATAGAGTCCTTAGGTTTCATGCTGATCTGTTCAGTATAATCTTGCTAAGTTATCACCCAAGTTTCTCAACCAAAGATACATAGCCATAATTATAGAACATGCTACCAACATAGAGAAACAATCAAGGATTCTATAACATTATTAGCATTTATCAAACATCCATAAAACCAACATAAAATTAACGCATTTATCAAACATCCATAAAACCAACATAAAATTAAAACATGTATTCTTACAAACTACTTTACAAATTATCACTTGTAGCCCACGGTATCTACAACATATTATCTACTTAAATTTTAAACCTTAGTTAAAAAGATTTCATGCTCAAGAATTCCATGTAAGAAATATCTAAATTTCGGTTTTCATGAATGAGTTTCGGTTTTAACATGGTGAATATTTCAAGAAATCAAATCTATCATCTAGAGTTTTCGGTTTTTAACATAGTGAATATTTCAAGAAATCAAATCTATCATCTAGCACAAACAAGAGGATAAAATTCAAATGAGACACCCCACTCACTTTGAACCGTGAACACCAAGATGAAGATCTCCCCAAAAAACTCGTCTAAGGCCTTGAAGTTCCACCAAATATCGCCAACAATGGAAGAGAAACACCACCAAACACCAAAGACGCCGGCCAAGGGAAGAAAGGAAGAGGAAGAAAGGAATTTCGCCTCCAAGCCTCCAAGAATCACCCAAGCCTTCAAGCCGTCGCCCTAAGGTTTCTTCCAAGCCAAAAAACGCCAATTCTCCTACCCTAGCCGAAATTACCAACTTGAATTTTCGGTTTTTAAATTTTAAACCCGCTAACCAATTAATTCAAATAGGGTTTATGAAATAACCCACTAACTAATTTATTCGAATTTTAAACTCAAAATCCATCTAATTTAAGTGTAAACCCAATAACCCATAGTTTAAGTGAAATCCAATAAGGGTTAAACTAACATCCAATAAACTCTAATTAATTAGTTCACTTAAACTAACATCCAATAAGCTAATTAATTAATTAAAATTAACAACCATTAAACTCTAATTAATTAATTATAGATTAACAACCAATAAGCACTAATTAATTAGTTATAAATTAACAATCAATACATAGGAAAAATATCACAGTCAATAATTTTATTTAAATCAAAACAAAATATCACAGCCAATGATTTTATTTAAATCAAAAATAGTACTTACCAGGACTTAAGATCCTTGGATCTTACACTTATTAGAACCGGTTCACTTAGGTGAACGCTTGGTTCAAAGAGAGTGGCGTATGCGATCGGTTCACTTGATGTAAACGCTTGATCGCATGAGAGTTGAAGGCGAGTTTATGGCTTGCTATTTTTAGAAACCACGCCCCACGTTCAATGTGAACGTTACTCTCGTCGCTCCTCTTTGCTCTTGTTCTCGTGTGGCTTGAAAGGTCCCCTAAACAAGGGGAGGGCGAAACCCTAATAGGCGCATATGAAGGTTTTGATGCAGCGGAAGGGGTTTCTAGGATCTTTGCATATAATATGATCAACATAAATCGATTTCACATATCAGAGAAGAAATCATACCGATGCCATTGTATGGATGGCGACTTGGAAGCAGAGAGTGAAGTCGGTCTCCTCCAGAGAAGACGCACACAAGATGTGATCGCCTACTCCCTTAGTGCTCCTTGTGCTAGCAAGGCTCTAAGGAGTCCTTGTCGAATGGAAGGGAAGAGAATCCTTTGCTTGGCGATTTCTTCCTTCTCCTTTTTCGTCGACCTCTTCACCACACGAGAGAGAGCTTGTTGGCGACGAGAGAGGAGGAGAAGCAAGAGAGTAGAGCGTCTTAGACGTGAACGTGAGTGGTGGTCACGTATGTGATCATGCTTTCTAAAAATAGAAAGCCACTTACTCACATGCGATCATGGGTTTACCCCAATCGCAAACTCCTCTCCATTTGAACCACACGCTCACTCAATGAGCTGGTTCAATTTGGTTTAGTCCAAAGACCAATTAACCCAACCGATATGGTCTAGATCACAATTAAACCCTAAGGTTCCAGATCTAACCGTTGATCTCTTGATGCTGCTGATCTCACTGATCTAGCATCCATTCTATCAATCGAAGCTTACCGATCTCAAGCCCTAATCAATCAAACATGATCAGACTAGATCTCACTTACAATCAGAGACTAAATCCCTTTAAACTGAACCCAAACAATTCAGTCCATACGATCTGACTTAAGTAAGCCATATCATCAAATTGTGCGACCTTAAGGGTTTCCTTTAAATGTCGGTAACGATAACTCACGTTATCACGAATAGTGAGGGGTATCTAGCAACACATCACTGTCTCCCGATATAAAGAAAAGAGTCTTCCAAGACTACACCCAAACCACAGCACAAGTGTGAATCAACTCACTAGGCATACATGATTCCTTTGCCACTGGATGTTCTTATTGGACAAGCGTGTCAAGCCTGTAGCTCCAATATGATGAGCATGATTAGATCAGATGAACAAAGTCACCTGGGTATGGCCATACACTTTCTCAATCATCTCATACAGAGGGGGCCCCTTTAGAACATCACACTCCAATTAAGGAGACGGCAATCCTTTATCTATCACTAGTGCCCTAACCTGACTCAAGCTCACCATCCAAGATAGTCTATAACCATTATGTTTCAAATGATATTGAACTACCTCAAAACAATGACAATCATCATTTAGAAACACAAGTGATCTCAAGTCAGAGGAAATGTGCCACTTGTTGCAATCAAGGATTATTCACATTGTGACAAGCAATTGAATATCCTAGTAGGGTCTGTCCAGTACATCCAATGTACCCATGAGTCTACATCTTATTCCATGCTCGAAGCATCCTATAAGATTAGAACACATATTAGTCTCAATCATATCAAGGCTGTCTCATGTTCACCAAGATATCTCGATTAAGGACATTACAGCATGTCAGCCTAGCTGAACACCATTGAGACATTATTCAGAAGTACAATTATTGCAGCAGACAATGTAACCAACTGAATAACAACCATTGCCTTTATAAACATAAGAGTTTATACATGATACTGTTACAATCCCAAGGCCTCAAACATTAGCCTTAAGGGCATACCCCAACAATCTCCCACTTGCACTTAATCTAATGGTTGAGAAATCTCAAACCCATATTATTACAGTGCTTCTCATGCTTCTGCTGCGCCAGAGGCTTGGTAAGCGGGTCAGCCAGATTGTCATCTGTATGAACCTTGCAGACTTTGATCTCGCCATGATTTATGTGAAGGGTCCCCTTCAAGGGGGAGCGAAACCCTAAAGGGCGCATGTATAATTTTGCAGCGAAAAAAGGGGTTTCTAGGGATCACTAGCATGATATATGATCAACTATAGAAAAGACCGATTGCAAATATCAAGAAGGTTCATACCATCGCCATTCTTTAGATGGTGTGTTGGAAGCAAAGATCGAAAGGGATCTTCTCCCTAGTTGACGCACACAAGATGAGGAATGGCTTCTCCTTGTCGTCTTTGTGCTAGCAAAGCTTCAAGGGTCCTTTGCGTGGAGGAGATGAGATCCTTTGGTGCTTGCCGAAAAAGCCTTCCTCAACACTCATCGAGAGCGTTGTAACACGAGAGGGAAGAACCCGTCAAGAGGTGATGAGAGGCGATAAGAGAGAACGTTCTTTTCAACGTGGAGGCGTTGCAATCCAAAAATAGCAACCCATTACTCTTAACCGTTATGCGTTCACATGAAGTGAACCGCAACTCCTCTACACCATTCGAACCTTTGAACCAAGCGCTCACATGATGAGCCGGTTCAATTGAATTTGGTTCAAGACCAAATCAGCCCAAGCAATGGTCGATCTCATTGAACCTAAAGGTTCAAGATCTAACCGTTGATCTCTCGATGCTCTTGATCTCACCGATCTAGCATCAAATCTCTCGATCGAAGCTTACCGATCTCAAGCCCTAATCAATCAAACATGATCAGACCAGATCTCACTTACAATCAGAGTTTAAACTCCTTTAAACTGAACCTAAACAATTCAGTCCACACGATCTGACTTAAGTAAGCCATATCATCAAATTGTGCGACCCTAAGGGTTTCCTTTAAATGTCGGTAACGATAACTTACGTTATCACGATCAGTGAGGGGTATCTAGCAACACATCACTGTCTCCCGATATAAAGGAAAGAGTCTTCCAAGACTACACCCAAACCATAGCACAAGTGTGAATCAACTCACTAGGCATACATGATTCCTTTGCCACTGGATGTTCATTATTGGACAAGCGTGTCAAGCCTGTAGCTCCAATATGATGAGCATGATTAGATCAGATGAGCATAGTCACCTGGGTATGGCCATACACTATTCTCAATCATCTCATTCAGGGGGCCCCTTTAGAACATCTCACTCCTTAAACAAGGAGACGGCAATCCTATATCTATCACTAGTGCCCTAACATGACTCATGATCATTATCCAAGATAATCTATAACCATTATGTTTCAAATGATATTGAACCACCTCAAAACAATGACAATCATCATTTAGAAACACAAGTGATCTCAAGTCAGAGGACATGTGCCACTTGTTGCAAACAAGGATTATTCACATTGTGACAAGCAATTGAATATCCTAGTAGGGTCTGTCCAGTACATCCAATGTACCCATGAGTCTACATCTTATTCCATGCTCGAAGCATCCTATAAGATTAGAACACATATTAGTCTCAATCATATCAAGGCTGTCTCATGTTCACCAAGATATCTCGACTAAGGACATTACAGCATGTCAGCCTAGCTGAACAGCATTGAGACATTATTCAGAAGCACACTTATTGCAGCAGACAATGTAACATACTGAATAACAACCATTGCCTTTATAAACATAAGAGTTTATATACATGATACTCATAGAATCCCAAGGCCTCAAACATTAGCCTTAAGGGCATACCCCAACAATCTCCCACTTGCACTTAATCTAATGGTTGAGAAATCTCAAACCCATATTATTATAGTGCTTCTCATGCTTCTGCTGCGCCAGAGGCTTGGTAAGCGGGTCAGCCAGATTGTCATCTGTATGAACCTTGCAGACTTTGATCTCGCCACGATCAATGATCTCCCGGATCAAATGAAACCGTCTCTGTATGTGCTTGGACTTCTGGTGCGACCGTGGTTCCTTTGCTTGTGCGATTGCTCCAGTGTTATCACAAAAGATAACCAAAGGATCTGCACTCGAAGGAACAACACCAAGTTCCTGAATGAACTTACGAATCCACACTGCCTCCTTGGATGCTTCCGAGGCTGCAACATACTCGGCTTCTGTTGTGGAATCAGCAACAGTTGACTGTTTGAAACTTTTCCACACCACTGCTCCACCATTCAAGCTAAAAACATAGCCTGATTGCGATCGGAAATCATCCTGGTCCGACTGGAATGAAGCGTCAGTATATCCTTCAATACTGAGTTCTTCCTGACCACCATATATCAAGAACATATCTTTGGTCCTCTGCAGATATTTTAAAATGTTCTTGACTGCAATCCAGTGCGCCAATCCTGGATTACTTTGGAACCGACTGGTCACGCTTAACCCGTAAGCGACGTCTGGGCGAGTACACAACATCGCATACATAATGGACCCAATAGCCGAAGCATAAGGCGTATTGTCCATTTCATCTTTCTCAGTCTGTGTTTGTGGACACTGACTCTTCGAAAGATTCAGACCATGTCTGACTGGAAGATATCCTCTTTTAGAATTCTCTAAATGGAATCTCTCCAGGACCTTATCGATGTAAGTACTCTGGCACAGCCCGAGAAGCCTCTTAGATCTATCCCTGTAGATCTTCACACCTAATACATAGGCTGCTTCTCCTAGATCTTTCATCTGAAAACATTTCCTTAACCATGCTTTAACAGCATGCAGTTCAGGAATATCATTTCCAATGATTAAGATATCATCGACGTAGAGGACTAGGAAAGTAATCACGCTCCCACTAAACCTCTTATATACACATGGGTCATCTTCATTCTTGATGAAACCAAACTCAGAGATTGATTCATCAAAACGAATATTCCAACTTCTAGATGCTTGTTTAAGTCCATAAATGGACTTCTTTAACTTGCATATTTTATGACGATCTGATGGATTAGTGAAACCTTCTGGTTGTGTCATATACACATCCTCATCCAGATTTCCATTAAGGAAAGCTGTCTTCACATCCATTTGCCAGATCTCATAATCATAATATGCTGCTATCGCGAAAAGAATCCGAATAGACTTGAACATGGCTACAGGAGAGAAAGTTTCATCATAATCTATCCCGTAGATTTGTTTGAAACCTTTCGCAACTAGCCTGCCTTTATAGGTAACCACGTTACCATCCATGTCAATCTTCTTCTTGAAGATCCATTTACAGCCTATAGGGATTACTCCCGGAGGCGGATCAACAAAATCCCAGACTTGGTTATCTGACATGGAGTCCATCTCGGCGCGCATAGCTTCAAGCCATCTCGCTGACTCCGGTCCACTGACCGCATCCGCATAAGTGAGGGGTTCATCATTGTCAATGATGTAGACTCCGTCATAGCGCTCAGGCTGTCGACGGATCCTTCCCGATCTTCGCGGTTCCCGTGATATCTGAGCCTCAGGTTGTTCAGTAACCTGTTCTACCGGCTCAGGGTCATCCAACTGTGCTTGAGCACTTTGTCCTTCCTCTGGATTCTCATCCAGCTTTATTTCTCTCCCACTGGCCTCTTGCAGAAGATACTCCTTCTCAAGAAATATGGCCGTCCGAGCAACAAATACTTTGTTCTCTTTGGGATCGTAGAAATAATAACCCTTAGTTTCCTTAGGGTAACCGACAAAGATACATTTCTCAGATCTGCTCTCTAGTTTCCCAGAGGCGAGCTTTTTGACATAAGCCTCGCAGCCCCAGATCCTGATAAATGTCAAGCTCGGCTGTTTCCCATACCATAACTCATATGGCGTCTTTGAAACTGCCTTGGATGGCACTCGGTTTAGTACCTTTGCAGCTGTCTCCAGTGCAAATCCCCAAAAGGAGTAAGGTAGAGCAGCCTGACTCATCATAGAATGAACCATATCAAGTAACGTTCTATTTCTCCTCTCGGACACACCATTCCATTGCGGTGTTCCTGGCGGAGCGAGCTGTGAGATAATCCCACACTCCTTCAGATAGTCAGTAAACGCATGACTCAAGTATTCTCCACCTCGATCAGAACGAAGTGCCTTGATATTTCGGCCTAGCTGATTTTGTACTTCATTCTTGAACTCTTTGAACTTGTCAAAAGATTCACTCTTATGTCTCATCAGATAGACATAACCGTACCTACTGAAATCATCAGTGAAGGTGATGAAGTATTGATAGCCACCTCTGGCATGTTTACTAAATGGCCCACACACATCACTGTGTATAAGGTCAAGTAAACCTGAAGCCCTTTGACCTTTATAAGGAAAAGGTGACTTCGCCATTTTACCCATTAAACAAGCTTTGCATGTATCAATCTCCTCAAAGGAGAATGATCCCAGCAGTCCATTATCATGCAACCGCTTGATGCGTTTCTCGTTAATATGGCCTAAACGACTATGCCATAACAAGGTGCTGTCATCAGCATACTTGGCTTTCTTATTATCAATAGTTTGTATAGAACATTCCATGTCCAACATGAATAACCCATTGTTAATTGAACCAGTAGCATAAACAATATTATCAAGAGTAAGATAACACTTTGAAATCTTGCATTCAAAGGAAAACCCTTTCCTGACAAGAGCAGGAATAGAGATAATATTTTTGGTAATACTGGGTATAAAGTAACAATTGTTTAATTCTAATACAATGCCAGATGGTAATGAGATGTAATATTCCCCTACAGCAACAGCAGCAACCCGTGCCCCGTTTCCAACTCGTAGGTCCACCTCATGCTGTCCCACCTGTCTTCTTCTCTTGAGTTCCTGTACATTTGAACAAATGTGAACTCCACATGCAGTGTCCAACACCCATGATATAGAAGAAGATGATATCATGACTTCAGTCACAAATATACCTGAGCCAGAAGCGATGCTTCCCTTCTTGTCTCCTTGGAGCGCTTTACAGTCCTTTTTCCAGTGACCTACCTGGCCACAGTGGAAACATCTGTATTCCTTTGACCGCTTAACTTTTTGCTTCAGAGCCTTGCTGTAACTCTTGACAGGGGCCTTGCCCTTCTTCCCCTTCTTCTTGTTCCTAGAAGGAACCATTAAGACAGAGGTCGAAGGCTTTCCCTTCAGAGTCTCCTTAGTAGTCAAGAACATATTCAGCAGCTCTGCCGGAGTACAGTCGATTTTGTTCATATTAAAGTTAATGATGAACGCATCGAAAGAGGGCGGGAGAGACTGCAGAATAATGTCTACAGCAAGCTCCTGATTGATGGTATGCCCCAGTTTCTCTAGAGCCTCCTTGTGCCCAATCATCTTGAGCACGTGAGCTCCCACTGGGCTCCCTTCAGCTAGTTTGCTCTGAAAGAAAAGCTTGGTCAGATTATAGCGTTCAGTCCTCGCCTGTGCAGCATACAGCATCTTGAGGTTCGCTATAATCTCTATAGCCGACATATCCTCATGCTGACGCTGCAGCGGTGGCGTCATAGACGCTAGCATCAGGCAAGCGACATCAATGCTATCATTGACATGCTTTTCATAAGCTTCACGAACCGCCCTTGCGGCGTTCGCAGCGGGTTGAGGCGGCACAGCCGTCTCGAGGACATACAGTTTCCTCTCTGCCTTAAGAACGATCTTAAGGTGTCCGAACCAGTCTGAGAAGTTTGGCCAAGCAAACTTCTCCCTTTCCAGTAGGGATCGCACATTGAAGCTCATGGTGTTCGTTGCTGCAGGAATCTACAACAATGCAAGAACAGCAAGGTCAGTATCAATGTAGAGAATCAATCCAGGACTTAAGAAAGATTCTTTTCTCACTATTTTATCTGGCTGAAAAATCCAGCAAAAACAGCCCGAAAGAATAGAACTCTTTTAGTGAGATGGGATCCAGATTTCATACTTGGTCTCCGCGTCCCGCTCAGGCGAGATAAGATGCACAGAGAGTACAAGCACTAATCTCTGGTAGGCTGTCCCAGCCAATCGCCAACCCGTGCGATTCCCCTTCATCTGGGCAATCCAGCAGACTGTGCCAACTGAGTTGGTACAACACAGTCTCTGATCCCACAGATGGCTGCCTCCATGTGCTACCATATGCGCCACATATGTAGCCTACATGGTCAAGCTGACCCGACCTACTCCCTGGACCACCACGTGCTATGCTGAGCAACGAGAAGCGATAAATCCCTTCTCTGTAACACGCAGGTGTAATCCCGCACCGTCTGAAGATAGATGGACGTGCCCACTGAGTGGGTACAACACGGCTCCAACGATAGTCAGAACAGTGAGGTTTCGCGTCAGAAGGCTTACTAGCTTGAGATTTTAGCGTTGGATTTTAACGGTCTTTTATCTTCTTCACTATCATGCAATTCCTATGGTGATAGCAGAAGATAAATAAATCATGCTGTTCTATTTATATAAACAATAAAAGAAAGCATGGATCTTATGTGGTAAAAGCCCATAGCCTAAGTAGGACCTTAATTAACTTAAGTCTTCACTTGCTTTTCTTCATGGGACTTTTGCTGCTCATTTGACCCAAACCAGGGCCCAAGCGCCATCTGCAGCTCAGGTGCGCCCACTAGGAATATGCGCATGTCCCAGAGTCAAACCCTGGACCTCCCACCTGGTCAAGCCACTGCTGCATGCGCCTCTGCCAAGTGTGCTCTGTGCTCTTGTCTGATTAACTTACAAATTAATCTATCTAGACAAGATTGACACGCAGGTCAATTACACTTTATAAATTAAATACAATGTGATACGCAGATCACAATAATTAATTTACAACTTTAATACAGGCACGCAGGCCCCAGCACAGCACACATTTAACATGGGCAGCCCACATAAGAATAAATAAACAAACATATGCTTACAATCAACATGTGATCCATAAGAAAATAAAATTTTGAAAAACCCCATTGGCTTCAATTTTATTTTTCCTTATATGCCCTACTACCTTACAACGGTCCATTATTAGGGATCCACTCATTAGACTAGTCAGAACCATTGCCCTTGCATGCACCAAGTCCTAACTGACTTGAGTTGACCTAACGGTCAACCATGCATGCGCCAAGGGCTGAACGGCCACAATGAGGTCTGGCAAGCGGGTGTGACCCCGGGCCTAACTCATGTGCGTTCAGAGGTTGTCACAACCAGATATCGCTACACACCTGTCCGCAGTCGACCTATAGCCACCTCATGCTTGCGCACAGGTGCCATTTGGTCGACCCATCTAGGCTGTCAGATAGTCTGATCAGACTGGTTGGATCTTGACTAGACTATGACTTCAACCCTAACAACCCGTCTAAGGGTTTAAAGTAGGCGCCACTTAGATCTAATGGTAAGCGCGCAAGTCATTTTAGTTTTAAGAAAAACATCAACAACAACATATAGAAGCGCTACCTTCATACAAGCGCCAACAATAATATACAACAAGTAAAGTTTCGCATGTAGCCTAGATCTAGCAATATGGCGCAAACAAGGATCACAAGGCATAGCAATCATATTAGCATGCATTAGAACCGGCACTGATACCAGTTGAAGGGTCCCCTTCAAGGGGGAGCGAAACCCTAAAGGGCGCATGTATAATTTTGCAGCGGAAAAAGGGGTTTCTAGGGATCACTAGCATGATATATGATCAACTATAGAAAAGACCGATTGCAAACATCAAGAAGGTTCATACCATCGCCATTCTTTGGATGGTGTGTTGGAAGCAAAGATCGAAAGGGATCTTCTCCCTAGTTGACGCACACAAGATGAGGAATGGCTTCTCCTTGTCGTCTTTGTGCTAGCAAAGCTTCAAGGGTCCTTTGCGTGGAGGAGATGAGATCCTTTGGTGCTTGCCGAAAAAGCCTTCCTCTACACTCGTCGAGAGCATTGTCACACGAGAGGGAAGAACCCGTCAAGAGGTGATGAGAGGCGATAAGAGAGAACGTTCTTTTCAACGTGGAGGCGTTGCAATCCAAAAATAGCAACCCATTACTCTTAACCGTTATGCGTTCACATGAAGTGAACCGCAACTCCTCTACACCATTCGAACCTTTGAACCAAGCGCTCACATGATGAGCCGGTTCAATTGAATTTGGTTCAAGACCAAATCAGCCCAAGCAATGGTCGATCTAATTGAACCTAAAGGTTCAAGATCTAACCGTTGATCTCTCGATGCTCTTGATCTCACCGATCTAGTATCAAATCTCTCGATCGAAGCTTACCGATCTCAAGCCCTAATCAATCAAACATGATCAGACCAGATCTCACTTACAATCAGAGTTTAAACTCCTTTAAACTGAACCTAAACAATTCAGTCCACACGATCTGACTTAAGTAAGCCATATCATCAAATTGTGCGACCCTAAGGGTTTCCTTTAAATGTCGGTAACGATAACTTACGTTATCACGATCAGTGAGGGGTATCTAGCAACACATCACTGTCTCCCGATATAAAGGAAAGAGTCTTCTAAGACTACACCCAAACCACAGCACAAGTGTGAATCAACTCACTAGGCATACATGATTCCTTTGCCACTGGATGTTCATTATTGGACAAGCGTGTCAAGCCTGTAGCTCCAATATGATGAGCATGATTAGATCAGATGAGCATAGTCACCTGGGTATGGCCATACACTATTCTCAATCATCTCATTCAGGGGGCCCCTTTAGAACATCTCACTCCTTAAACAAGGAGACGACAATCCTATATCTATCACTAGTGCCCTAACATGACTCATGATCATTATCCAAGATAGTCTATAACCATTATGTTTCAAATGATATTGAACCACCTCAAAACAATGACAATCATCATTTAGAAACACAAGTGATCTCAAGTCAGAGGACATGTGCCACTTGTTGCAAACAAGGATTATTCACATTGTGACAATCAATTGAATATCCTAGTAGGGTCTGTCCAGTACATCCAATGTACCCATGAGTCTACATCTTATTCCATGCTCGAAGCATCCTATAAGATTAGAACACATATTAGTCTCAATCATATCAAGGCTGTCTCATGTTCACCAAGATATCTCGACTAAGGACATTACAGCATGTCAGCCTAGCTGAACAGCATTGAGACATTATTCAGAAGCACACTTATTGCAGCAGACAATGTAACATACTGAATAACAACCATTGCCTTTATAAACATAAGAGTTTATATACATGATACTCATAGAATCCCAAGGCCTCAAACATTAGCCTTAAGGGCATACCCCAACACTATGATCTCCCTGATCAAATGAAACCGTCTCTGTATGTGCTTGGACTTCTGGTGCGACCGTGGTTCCTTTGCTTGTGCGATTGCTCCAGTGTTATCACAGAAGATAACCAAAGGATCTGCACTCGAACGAACAACACCAAGTTCTTGAACGAACTTACGAATCCACACTGCCTCCTTGGATGCTTCCGAGGCTGCAACATACTCGGCTTCTGTTGTGGAATCAGCAACGATTGACTGTTTGAAACTTTTCCACACCACTGCTCCTCCATTCAAGCTAAAAACATAGCCTGATTGCGATCGGAAATCATCCTGGTCAGACTGGAACGAAGCGTCAGTATATCCTTCTATACTGAGTTCTTCCAGACCACCATACACCAAGAACATATCTTTGGTCCTCCGAAGATATTTTAAAATGTTCTTGACTGCAATCCAGTACGCCAAACCTGGATTACTTTGGAACCGACTAGTCACGCTTAACCCGTAAGCGACGTCTGGGCGAGTACACAACATCGCATACATAATGGATCCAATAGCCGAAGCATAAGGCGTATTGTCCATTTCATCTTTCTCAGTCTGTGTTTGTGGACACTGACTCTTCGAAAGATTCAGACCATGTATGACTGGAAGATATCCTCTTTTAGAATTCTCTAAATGAAATCTCTCCAGGACTTTATCGATGTAAGTACTCTGGCATAGCCCGAGAAGCCTCTTAGATCTATCCCTGTAGATCTTCACACCTAATACATAGGCTGCTTCTCCCAAATCTTTCATCTGAAAACATTTCCTTAACCATGCCTTAACCGCATGCATTTCAGGAATATCGTTTCCAATGATCAAGATATCATCGACGTAGAGGACTAGGAAAGTAATCACGCTCCCACTAAACCTCTTATATACACACAGGTCATCCTCGTTCTTGATGAAACCAAATTCAGAGATTGATTCATCAAAACGAATATTCCAGCTTCTCGATGCTTGTTTAAGTCCATAAATAGACTTCTTTAACTTGCATATTTTATGACGATCTGATGGATTAGTGAAACCTTCTGGTTGTGTCATATACACATCCTCATCCAGATTTCCATTAAGGAAAGCTGTCTTCACATCCATATGCCAGATCTCATAATCATAATATGCTGCTATCGCGAAAAGAATCCGAATAGACTTAAACATAGCTACAGGTGAGAAAGTTTCATCATAATCTATCCCGTAGATTTGTTTGAAACCTTTCGCAACTAGCCTGCCTTTATAGGTAACCACGTTACCATCCATGTCAATCTTCTTCTTGAAGATCCATTTACAGCCTATAGGGATAACTCCCGGAGGCGGATCAACCAAATCCCAGACTTGGTTATCTGACATGGAGTCCATCTCGGCGCGCATAGCTTCAAGCCATCTCGCTGAATCCGGTCCACTGACCGCATCCGCATAAGTGAGGGGTTCATCATGATCAATGATGTAGACTCCGTCATAGCGCTCAGGCTGTCGACGGATCCTTCCCGATCTTCGCGGTTCCCGTGATATCTGAGCCTCAGGTTGTTCAGTAATCTGTTCTACCGGCTCAGGGTCATCCAACTGTGCTTGACCACTTTGTCCTTCCTCTGGATTCTCATCCAGCTTTATTTCTCTCCCACTGGCCTCTTGCAGAAGAAACTCCTTCTCAAGAAATATGGCCGTCCGAGCAACAAACACCTTGTTCTCTTTGGGATCGTAGAAATAATAACCCTTAGTTTCCTTAGGGTAACCGACAAAGATACATTTGTCAGATCTGCTCTCTAGTTTCCCAGAGGCGAGCTTTTTGACATAAGCCTCGCAGCCCCAGATCCTGATAAATGTCAAGCTAGGCTGTTTCCCATACCATAATTCATATGGAGTCTTTGAAACTGCCTTGGATGGCACTCGGTTTAGTACCTTTGCAGCTGTTTCCAGTGCAAATCCCCAAAAGGAGTAAGGTAGAGTAGCCTGACTCATCATAGAACGAACCATATCAAGTAACGTTCTATTTCTCCTCTCGGACACACCATTCCATTGCGGTGTTCCTGGCGGAGTGAGCTGTGAGATAATCCCACACTCCTTCAGATAGTCAGTAAACTCTCGACTTAGGTATTCTCCACCTCGATCAGAACGAAGTGCCTTGATATTTCGGCCAAGCTGATTCTGTACTTCATTCTTGAACTCTTTGAACTTGTCAAAAGATTCACTTTTATGTCTCATAAGATAGACATACCCATATCTACTGAAATCATCAGTGAAGGTAATGAAGTACTGATAGCCACCTCTGGCATGTTTACTAAAAGGCCCACACACATCGCTGTGTATAAGGTCAAGTAAACCGAAGTCCTTTGACCTTTATGAGGAAAAGGCGACTTCGTCATTTTGCCCATCAAACAAGCTTTGCATGTATCAATCTCCTCATAGGAGAATGATCCCAGCAGTCCATGATCATGCAACCGCTTAATGCGTTTCTTGTTAATATGACCTAAACGACTATGCCATAGCAAGGTGCTGTCATCAGCATATTTGGCTTTCTTATTATCAATATTGTGTATAGAACATTCCATGTCCAACATGAATAACCCATTGTTAATTGAACCAGTAGCATAAACAATATTATCTAAAGATAAAACACACTTTGAAATATTGCATTCAAAGGAAAACCCCTTCCTGACAAGAGCAGGAATGTAGATAATATTTTTAGTAATGCTGGGAACAAAGTAACAATTGTCTAGTTCCAATACAAGTCCAGATGGTAAAGAGATGAAATAGTCTCCTACAGCAACAGCAGCAACCCGTGCCCCGTTTCCAACTCGTAGGTCCACCTCATGCTGTCCCACCTGTCTTCTTCTCTTGAGTTCCTGTACATTTGAACAAATGTGAACTCCACATGCAGTGTCCAACACCCATGAAATAGAAGAAGATGAAACCATGACTTCCGTCACGTATATACCTGAGCCAGAAGCGATGCTTCCCCTCTTGTCTCCTTGGAGCGCTTTACAGTCCTTTTTCCAGTGACCCAGCTGGCCACAGTGGAAACATCTGTATTCCTTCGACCGCTTGGCCTTTTGCTTCAGAGCCTTGCTGTAGCTCTTGACAGGGGTCTTGCCCTTCTTCCCCTTCTTCTTGTTCCTTGAAGGAAACATCAAGACAGAGGTTGAAGGCTTTCCCTTCAGAGTCTCCTCAGTAGTCAAGAGCATATTCAGCAGCTCTGCCGGAGTACAATCGATTTTGTTCATATTAAAGTTAATGATGAACGCATCGAAAGAGGGCGGGAGAGACTGCAGAATAATGTCTACAGCAAGCTCCTGATTGATGGTATGCCCCAGTTTCTCTAGAGCCTCCTTGTGCCCAATCATCTTGAGCACGTGAGCTCCCACTGGGCTCCCTTCAGCCAGTTTGCTATGAAAGAACAGCTTAGTCAAATTATAGCGCTCAGTCCTCGCCTGCGCAGCATACAGCATATTGAGGTTTGCTATAATTTGTATAGCAGACATATCCTCATGCTGACGCTGCAGCGGTGGCGTCATAGACGCTAGCATCAGGCAAGCGACATCAATGCTATCATTGACATGCTTTTCATAGGAATCCCGAACCGCCCTTGCGGCGTTCGGAGCGGGCTGAGGCGGTATAGCCGTCTCGAGGACATACAGTTTCCTCTCTGCCTTAAGAACAATCTTAAGGTGTCCGTACCAGTCTGAGAAGTTCGGCCCAGCAAACTTCTCCCTTTCCAGTAGGGATCGCACATTGAAGCTCATGGTGTTCGTTGCTGCAGGAATCTACAACAATGCAAGAACAGCAAGGTCAGTATCAATGTTCAGAATCAATCCAGGACTTAAGAAAGATTCTTTTCTCACTATTTTATCTGGCTGAAAAATCCAGCAAAAACAGCCCGAAAGAGTAGAACTCTTTTAGTGAGATGGGATCCAGATTTCATACTTGGTCTCCGCGTCCCGCTCAGGCGAGATAAGATGCACAGAGAGTACAAGCACTAGTCTCTGGTAGGCTGTCCCAGCCAATCGCCAACCCGTGCGATTCCCCTTCATCTAGGCAATCCAGCTGACTGTGCCAACTGAGTTGGTACAACACAGTCTCTGATCCCACAGATGGCTGCCTCCATGTGCTACCATATGCGCCACATATGTAGCCTACATGGTTAAGCTGACCCGACCTACTCCCTGGACCACCACGTGCTATGCTGAGCAACGAGAAGCGATAAATCCCTTCTCTGTAACACGCAGGTGTAATCCCGCACCGTCTGAAGATAGATGGACGTGCCCACTGAGTGGGTACAACACGGCTCCAACGATAATCAGAACAGTGAGGTTTCGCGTCAGAAGGCTTACGAGCTTGATATTTTAGCGTTGGATTTTAACGGTCTTTTATCTTCTTGACTATCATGCAATTTCTATGGTGATAGCAGAAGATAAACTCATGCAATTCTAATTATAAAAGCAATAAATAGAAAGCATGCTGATCTTATGTGGTAAAAGCCCATTAAGCCTAAGTTAGACCTTAAGAACTTAAGTCTTCACTTGCTTTTCTTCATGGGTCTTTTGCTGCTCATCTGGCCCAACCCAGGGCCCAAGCGCCATCTGCAGCTCAGGTGCGCCTACCAGGGAAAATGCGCCTGGTCCCAGAGTCGAACCCTGGACCTCCCACCTGGTCAAGCCTCTGCTGCATGCGCCTCTGCCAAGTGTGCTCTGTGCTCTTGTCTGATTAATTTACAAATTAATCTATCTAGACAAGATTGACTCGCAGGTCAATTACACTTTATAATTTAAATGAAAAGTGATGCGCAGATCACAATAAAAATATTTATTTACATTTAAATTCCAGGCACGCAGGCCCCAGCACAGCACACATTAAACATGGGCAGCCCACACAAGATTAAATAAACAAACATATGCTTACAAACAACATGTGATCCATTCATGAAAATAAAATTTTCGAAAAACCCATTGGCTTCAATTTTATTTTCCTTATGTGCCCTACTACCTTACAACGGTCCATTAATAGGGATCCACTCATCAGACCTAGTCAGATCCACTGCCCTTGCATGCACCAAGTCCTAACTGACTTGAGTCGACCCAGTGGTCAACTGTGCATGCGCTAGGGCTGAACAACCTACATGAGTTTTGGCAAGCGGGTGTGACCCCGGGCCTAACTCATGCGTGTTCACTGGTTGTCTCAACCAGACCTCGCTACACGCCTTTGATGCAGTCGACCTATAGCCACCTCTTGCTTGCGCAAAGGTGCTATCTGGTCGACCCATCTAGGCTATCAGATGATCTGATCAGACTGGTTGGATCTAACCTAGAGGATGACATCAACCCTACTAACCCGTCTAAGGATTTATAGTAAGACCTTAGATCTAGTGAGGTCGTGCAAGTAATATACGTTTGATAAAACATCAACAATAAAGATGCGCCGACTTTCATACATGCTCAAACATGAAAAACATATGTAATCATTTTCGCATGTAACCTAACCTATAGATCTAAGCATGTTGCGCAAACATGGATCACAAAACATGGTATAGCAATCATAAAACATGCATCAACCAAGGCTCTGATACCAATTGAAAGGTCCCCTAAACAAGGGGAGGGCGAAACCCTAATAGGCGCATATGAAGGTTTTGATGCAGCGGAAGGGGTTTCTAGGATCTTTGCATATAATATGATCAACATAAATCGATTTCACATATCAGAGAAGAAATCATACCGATGCCATTGTATGGATGGCGACTTGGAAGCAGAGAGTGAAGTCGCTCTCCTCCAGAGAAGACGCACACAAGATGTGATCGCCTACTCCCTTAGTGCTCCTTGTGCTAGCAAGGTTCTAAGGAGTCCTTGTCGAATGGAAGGGAAGAGAATCCTTTGCTTGGCGATTTCTTCCTTCTCCTTTTTCGTCAACCTCTTCACCACACGAGAGAGAGCTTGTTGGCGACGAGAGAGGAGGAGAAGCGAGAGAGTAGAGCGTCTTAGACGTGAACGTGAGTGGTGGTCACGTATGTGATCATGCTTTCTAAAAATAGAAAGCCACTTACTCACATGCGATCATGGGTTTACCCCAATCGCAAACTCCTCTCCATTTGAACCACACGCTCACTCAATGAGCTGGTTCAATTTGGTTTGGTCCAAAGACCAATTAACCCAAGCGATATGGTCTATATCACAATTAAACCCTAAGGTTCCAGATCTAACCGTTGATCTCTTGATGCTGCTGATCTCACTGATCTAGCATCCATTCTGTCAATTGAAGCTTACCGATCTCAAGCCCTAATCAATCAAACATGATCAGACTAGATCTCACTTACAATCAGAGACTAAATCCCTTTAAACTGAACCCAAACAATTCAGTCCATACGATCTGACTTAAGTAAGCCATATCATCAAATTGTGCGACCTTAAGGATTTCCTTTAAATGTCGGTAACGATAACTCACGTTATCACGATCAGTGAGGGGTATCTAGCAACACATCACTGTCTCCCGATATAAAGAAAAGAGTCTTCCAAGACTACACCCAAACCACAGCACAAGTGTGAATCAACTCACTAGGCATACATGATTCCTTTGCCACTGGATGTTCTTATTGGACAAGCGTGTCAAGCCTGTAGCTCCAATATGATGAGCATGATTAGATCAGATGAACAAAGTCACCTGGGTATGGCCATACACTTTCTCAATCATCTCATACAGAGGGGGGGCCCTTTAGAACATCACACTCCAATTAAGGAGACGGCAATCCTTTATCTATCACTAGTGCCCTAACCTGACTCAAGCTCACCATCCAAGATAGTCTATAACCATTATGTTTCAAATGATATTGAACTACCTCAAAATAATGACAATCATCATTTAGAAACACAAGTGATCTCAAGTCAGAGGAAATGTGCCACTTGTTGCAATCAAGGATTATTCACATTGTGACAAGCAATTGAATATCCTAGTAGGGTCTGTCCAGTACATCCAATGTACCCATGAGTCTACATCTTATTCCATGCTCGAAGCATCCTATAAGATTAGAACACATATTAGTCTCAATCATATCAAGGCTGTCTCATGTTCACCAAGATATCTCGACTAAGGACATTACAGCATGTCAGCCTAGCTGAACACCATTGAGACATTATTCAGAAGTACAATTATTGCAGCAGACAATGTAACCAACTGAATAACAACCATTGCCTTTATAAACATAAGAGTTTATACATGATACTGTTACAATCCCAAGGCCTCAAACATTAGCCTTAAGGGCATACCCCAACAGGCTTGTGTCAACGAGAGATAGAGAAGCATTCGGCCAAGGAGAATTCGCCAAGCAACTCATCTCATCTTCCCTCACGGATCGAGACCTCTTGGAACCTTGCTAGCACAAGGAGTACCAAGGGAGTAGGCGACTTCTTCATCTAGTGTGCACATCCTTTGGAGGAGATCCTCTCGCTCTCTCTTCTTCCAAATCGCCATCCAAGCGAAATGGCTATGGTATGAATCCAATCTTTATGAAGTTGATCATGTGTTCTTGCTAATGATCTTATGAAACCCTTGATTCCGCATGAAATTTTATTTGCGCCACTTATTCGGTTTCCCCCCCCCCCTCTAGAAAGGGGTCTTCACGCTGGACATGAAATGCCTAGATTGTCTCAATAAGGGGAATTGCCAAGTACAACCGGCCGGCGTGCCCACCTTAAGAAGCATGGGTCACTTTATGCATCTCATCCCACCCTCGTGGGATGCAAAGCCTCAAGTGGAATAAGGATCCCATATCACTAGAAAATCTCAGCTTTCCCGATTGACTTTGTGGGTTATCAATTCGATTAAAATAGTGGGAACCATAATCATTTAACTCAAGTCCAAGTTAAATGATTTGAAGTAGTATTAATCTGCTGTTTCGTGACTGTTGTAGAATAATGGCGAAAAACAATAGCGGATGATCACTGCGATCAATCCTTAAGAAGGACAAGTTGGTTGGACCCAACTTGATGGATTGGTATGTGAAATTAAAAATCGTGATCAAGCTCGAGAGGAAGCTTTATGTCCTTGAGCAGCCTATTCCTGAGCCACTTCCATGCTCGGCCTTAGTTGCTGAGAAGGATGCTTATAATAAGCATCAGGCTGATACTTTAGAGCTTGCTAATTTGATGCTAACCAACATGTCGCCTAAGTTTCGAGGGCAATATGAATCTAGGAGTGCCTCTGAGATTATTTATAATCTAAAGCAGCTCTTTGATGAATTGGTTAGGCTCAATCCTCCTAAAGTAGATATGCCCTAGGACCTAATATTGGTCCATTATTGTACTACATAATATTGATATTTATATATCATTCTGGCATTGTCGTTATCATCATTTGTTTACACATGCGAATGTGTACTTATGTGATAATGTCCCCGGAGACAGATTGAATCCGTGCTCAAACTTTTTGTCCCCAGTTAAGTACCCAGACAAGTACCTTAGTAGATATGGGACAGCTATAGTACATGAGAGACTGATATATGGACTGGTTAGGTACGAAACACTTATGCAGACATATGGGTATATCAGTGGTAGATATACTGGATCGACCCTCTGTGAGGCAATGACTTGGTGTCATGAGTTATCCTTATAAGTGATAGCAGATGTGTTGATCCCTAGACTTGAGGTCATTGACTCTTCTATGTGGTTAGGGACATGCTTTGATACAACCTAACATCTCGCCGTAGTTGGGAGGTCATAACGGTTGTCATTGAGTATGTCACGACCCATATGAGAAGACTAATTGATAGATAGAGGATTTGCCCCTTCCCGAGGGAAGCTTGATATCCACATTGAAAGGTTCCCACAAGGGGGCGAAACCCTAAATCATAGGCGCATATGAAGAATGAAAGCAACGGAAAGGGGGTTTCTAGATCTTGCATGGTATTATGATTAACAAAACCGATTGTATAGTAGTGATAGAACCATACCATAGCCATTTCTAGATGGCGTCTTGGAAGCTAGAGAACAAGAGAGGTCTCCTCCAAATTGTCCCACACAAGATGAGGTATAGCTTCTTCTTGTCGTCCCTTGTGCTAGCAAGGATCGTCCAAGTATCCTTCTCGTATGGAAGGGATGAGATCTTCTTGGCTTGGCGAAAAACTTCTTTCTCCTTTCGTCAACACCACATGCACTCTCGAATGAGCAAGCGACGAGAGGAAGGAGCGACAATAGGCGTGAGAGAGGAGTAACGTGAGGCGATGTCACGTTTAGGAGTCATGGTTTCTAAAAATAGAAACACTCCCACGTTCATGCACTCATGCGACCATGGGTTTACCCCAAGCGCAAACTTCTCTTCACCCTTGAACCATGCGCTCATTCATGAGCCGGTTCACTTTGGTTCGGTTCAATAACCAAATAAGCCAAGCATT
Organism: Costus lasius; assembly: GCA_027563935.2. Classification (NCBI taxonomy): domain Eukaryota; kingdom Viridiplantae; phylum Streptophyta; class Magnoliopsida; order Zingiberales; family Costaceae; genus Costus; species Costus lasius. Next base: position 73,429,779 of record CM050449.1, read on the forward strand.
CAGCCCAGACCATAATAAACACTTAGGTTCTTGATCTGACCGTCAATCTCTTGATGCTCCTGATCTGACCAATCTAGCATCCAATCTCTCGATCGAAGCTTACCGATCTGAAGCCCTAATCAATCAAACATGATCAGACCAGATCTCACTCACAATCAGAGATTAAATCCCTTTAAACTGAACTCAAACAATTCAGTCCACACGATCTGACTTAAGTAAGCCATATCATCAAATTGTGCGACCCTAAGGGTTTCCTTTAAATGTCGGTAACGATAACTCACGTCATCACGATCAGTGAGGGGTATCTAGCAACACATCACTGTCTCCCAATATAAAGGAAAGAGTCTTCCAAGACTACACCCAAAAACAACACAAGTGTGAATCAACTCACAAAGCATACATATTTCCTTTGCCACTGGATGTTCTTATTGGACAAGCGTGTCAAGCTTGTAACTCCAATATGATGAGCATGATTAGATCAGATGAACATAGTCACCTGGGTATGGCCATACACTTTCTCAATCATCTCATCCAGGGGGCCCCTTTAGAACATCACACTCCTTAAACAAGGAGACGGCAATCCTATGTCTATCACTAGTGCCCTAACTTGACTCAAGCTCATCATCCAAGATAGTCTATAATCATTATGTTTCAAATGATATTGAACTACCTCAAAACAATGACAATCATCATTTAGAAAACACAAGTGATCTCAAGTCAGAGGAAATGTGCCACTTGTTACATTCAAGGATTATTCACATTGTGACAAACAATTGAATATCCTAGTAGGGTCTGTCCAGTACATCCAATGTACCCATGAGTCTACATCTTATTTCATGCTCGAAGCATCCTATAAGATTAGAACACATATTAGTCTTAACCATATCAAGGATGTCTCATGTTCACCAAGATATATCGACTAAGGACTTTATTGCCTGTCAGCCTAGCTGAACAGCTTTGAGACATTATTCAGAAGTACACTTATTACAGCAGACAAGGTAACAACCTGAATAACAACCATGCCTATATAAACATAAGAGTTTATTACATGATACTGATACAATCCCAAGGCCTCAAACATTAGCCTTAAGGGCATACCCCAATAATCTTCCACTTGCACTTAATCTAATAGTTGAGAAATCTCAAACCCATGTTATTACAGTGCTTCTCATGCTTCTGCTGCGCCAGAGGCTTGGTATGCGGGTCTGCCAGATTGTCATCTGTATGAACCTTGCAGATTTTGATCTCGCCACGATCTATGATCTCCCTGATCAAGTGAAACCGTCTCTGTATGTGCTTGGACTTCTGGTGCGACCGTGGTTCCTTTGCTTGTGCGATTGCTCCAGTGTTATCACAGAAGATAACCAAAGGATCTGCACTCGAAGGAACAACACCAAGTTCTCTCACGAACTTACGAATCCACACTGCCTCCTTGGATGCTTCCGAGGCTGCAACATACTCGGCTTCTGTTGTGGAATCAGCAACAGTTGACTGTTTGAAACTCTTCCACACCACTGCTCCTCCATTCAAGCTAAAAACATAGCCTGATTGCGATCGGAAATCATCCTGGTCAGACTGGAACGAAGCATCAGTATATCCTTCAATACTGAGTTCTTCCTGACCACCATATATCAAGAACATATCTTTGGTCCTCCGAAGATATTTTAAGATATTCTTGACTGCAATCCAGTTTGCCTGACCTGGATTACTTTGGAACCGACTGGTCACGCTTAACCCGTAAGCGACGTCTGGGCGAGTACACAACATCGCATACATAATGGAACCAATAGCCGAAGCATAAGGCGTATTGTCCATTTCATCTTTCTCAGTCTGTGTTTGTGGACACTGACTCTTCGAAAGATTCAGACCATGTCTGACTGGAAGATACCCTCGTTTAGAATTCTCTAAATGAAATCTCTCCAGGACTTTATCGATGTAAGTACTCTGGCACAGCCCAAGAAGCCTCTTAGATCTATCCCTGTAGATCTTCACACCTAATATATAGGCTGCTTCTCCTAAATCTTTCATCTGGAAACATTTCCTTAACCATGCCTTAACTGCATGCATTTCAGGAATGTCATTTCCAATGATCAAGATATCATCGACGTAGAGGACTAGGAAAGTAATCATGCTCCCACTAAACCTCTTATATACACACGGGTCATCCTCGTTCTTGATGAAACCAAATTCAGTGACTGATTCATCAAAACGAATGTTCCAGCTTCTTGATGCTTGCTTAAGTCCATAAATAGACTTCTTTAACTTGCATATCTTATGACGATCTGATGGATCAATGAAACCCTCAGGTTGTGTCATGTACACATCCTCATCCAGATTTCCATTAAGGAAAGCTGTTTTCACATCCATTTGCCAGATCTCATAATCATAATATGCAGCTATCGCGAAAAGAATCCGAATAGACTTAAACATGGCTACAGGTGAGAAAGTTTCATCATAATCTATCCCGTAGATTTGTTTGAAACCTTTCGCAACAAGCCTACCTTTATAAGTAACTACGTTACCATCCATGTCAATCTTCTTCTTGAAGATCTATTTACAGCCTATAGGGATTACTCCCGGAGGCGGATCAACAAAATCCCAAACTTGGTTATCTGACATGGAGTCCATCTCGGCGCGCATAGCTTCAAGCCATCTCGCTGACACCGGTCCACTGACCGCATCCGCATAAGTGAGGGGTTCATCATTATCAATGATGTAGACTCCGTCATAGCGCTCAGGCTGTCGACGGATCCTTCCCGATCTTCGCGGTTCCCGTGATATCTGAGCCTCAGGTGGTTCAATAACCTGTTCTACCGGGTCAGGCTCATCCAACTCTGCTTGATCACTTTGTCCTTCCTCTGGATTCTCATCCAGCTTTATTTCTCTCCCACTGGCCTCTTGCAGAAGAAACTCCTTCTCAAGAAATATGGCCGTCCGAGCAACAAAAACCTTGTTCTCTTTGGGATCGTAGAAATAATAACCCTTAGTTTCCTTAGCGTAACCGACAAAGATGCATTTGTCAGATCTGCTCTCTAGTTTCCCAGAGGCGAGCTTTTTGACATAAGCCTCGCAGCCCCAGATCCTGATAAATGTCAAGCTTGGCTGTTTCCCATACCATAATTCATATGGCATTTTTGAAACGGCCTTGGATGGCACTCGGTTTAGTACTTTTGCAGCTGTTTCCAGTGCAAAACCCCAAAAGGAGTATGGAAGAGTAGCCTGACTCATCATAGAACGAACCATATCAAGTAACGTTCTATTTCTCCTCTCGGACACACCATTCCATTGCGGTGTTCCTGGCGGAGTGAGCTGTGAGATAATCCCACACTCCTTTAAATAGTCAGTAAACGCATGACTTAGGTATTCTCCACCTCGATCTGAGCGAAGTGCCTTGATATTTCGGCCTAGCTGATTTTGTACTTCATTCTTGAACTCTTTGAACTTGTCAAAAGATTCACTTTTATGTCTCATTAAATAGACATACCCATATCTACTGAAATCATCAGTAAAGGTAATGAAGTATTGATAGCCACCTCTGGCATGTTTACTAAATGGCCCACACACATCACTGTGTATAAGGTCAAGTAAACCTGAAGCCCTTTGACCTTTGTGAGGAAAAGGTGACTTCGTCATTTTACCCATCAAACAAGCTTTGCATGTATCAATCTCCTTATAGGAGAATGATCCCAGCAGTCCATGATCATGCAACCGCTTAATGCGTTTCTCGTTAATATGGCCTAAACGACTATGCCATAGCAAGGTGCTGTCATCAGCATACTTGGCTTTCTTATTATCAATATTTTGTATAGAACATTCCATGTCCAACATGTATAACCCATTGTTAATTGAACCAGTTGCATAAACAATATTATCAAAAGATAAAACACACTTTGAAATGTTGCATTCAAAGGAAAATCCCTTCCTGACAAGAGCAGGAATGGAGATAATATTTTTAGTAATACTGGGAACAAAATAACAATTGTCTAGTTCCAATACAATTCTAGATGGTAAAGAAATGAAATAGTCTCCTACAGCAACAGCAGCAACCCGTGCCCCGTTTCCAACGCGTAGGTCCACCTCATGCTGTCCCACCTGTCTTCTTCTCTTGAGTTCCTGCACATTTGAACAAATGTGAACTCCACATGCAGTGTCCAACACCCATGATATAGAAGAAGAAAACATGACCTCAGTCACATAAATACCTGAGCCAGAAGCGAAGCTTCCCCTCTTATCTCCTTGGAGCGCTTTACAGTCCTTTTTCCAGTGACCCAGCTGGCCACAGTGGAAACACCTGTATTCCTTGGACCGCTTCACCTTCTGCTTCAGAGCCTTGCTGTAGCTCTTGACAGGGGCTTTGCCCTTCTTCCCCTTCTTCTTGTTCCTGGAAGGAACCATTAAGACAGAGGTCGAAGGCTTTCCCTTCAGAGTCTCCTCAGTAGTGAGGAGCATATTCAGCAGCTCCGCCGGAGTACAATCGATTTTGTTCATATTAAAATTAATAATGAACGCATCGAAAGAGGGCGGGAGAGACTGCAGAATAATATCTACAGCAAGCTCCTGATTGATGGTATGCCCCAGTTTCTCTAGAGCCTCCTTGTGCCCAATCATCTTGAGCACGTGAGCTCCCACTGGGCTCCCTTCAGCCAGTTTGCTCTGAAAGAACAGCTTTGTCAAATTATAGCGTTCTGTCCTCGCCTGTGCAGCATACAGCATCTTGAGGTTTGCTATCATGTCTATTACAGACATATCCTCATGCTGACGCTGCAGCGGTGGCGTCATAGACGCTAACATCAGGCAAGCGACATCAATGCTATCATTGACGTGCTTTTCATAGGCTTCCCGAACCGCCCTTGCGGCGTTCGGAGCGGGCTGAGGCGGTATAGCCGTCTCGAGGACATACAGTTTCCTCTCTGCCTTAAGAACAATCTTAAGGTGTCCAAACCAGTCAGAGAAGTTCGGCCCAGCAAACTTCTCCCTTTCCAGTAGGGATCGCACATTGAAGTTCATGGTGTTCGTTGCTGCAGGTATCTACAACAATGCAAGAACAGCAAGGTCAGTATCAATGTTAAGAATCAATCAGGACTTAAGAAAGATTCTTTTTCTCACTATTTTATCTGACTGAAAAATCCATTAAACAGTCCGAAAGAGTAAACACTCTTTTAGTGAGATGGTATCCAGATTTCATACTTGGTCTCCGCGTCCCGCTCAGGCGAGATAAGATGCACAGAGAGTACAAGCACTAATCTCTGGTAGGGTCTGACTTAAGTAAGCCATATCATCAAATTGTGCGACCCTAAGGGTTTCCTTTAAATGTCGGTAACGATAACTCAAGTCATCACGATCAGTGAGGGGTATCTAGCAACACATCACTGTCTCCCAATATAAAGGAAAGAGTCTTCCAAGACTACACCCAAAAACAACACAAGTGTGAATCAACTCACAAAGCATACATATTTCCTTTGCCACTGGATGTTCTTATTGGACAAGCGTGTCAAGCTTGTAACTCCAATATGATGAGCATGATTAGATCAGATGAACATAGTCACCTGGGTATGGCCATACACTTTCTCAATCATCTCATCCAGGGGGCCCCTTTAGAACATCACACTCCTTAAACAAGGAGACGGCAATCCTATGTCTATCACTAGTGCCCCTAACCTGACTCAAGCTCATCATCCAAGATAGTCTATAATCATTATGTTTCAAATGATATTGAACTACCTCAAAACAATGACAATCATCATTTAGAAAACACAAGTGATCTCAAGTCAGAGGAAATGTGCCACTTGTTACATTCAAGGATTATTCACATTGTGAAAAACAATTGAATATCCTAGTAGGGTCTGTCCAGTACATCCAATGTACCCATGAGTCTACATCTTATTTCATGCTCGAAGCATCCTATAAGATTAGAACACATATTAGTCTTAACCATATCAAGGCTGTCTCATGTTCACCAAGATATATCGACTAAGGACTTTATTGCCTGTCAGCCTAGCTGAACAGCTTTGAGACATTATTCAGAAGTACACTTATTACAGCAGACAAGGTAACAACCTGAATAACAACCATGCCTATATAAACATAAGAGTTTATTACATGATACTGATACAATCCCAAGGCCTCAAACATTAGCCTTAAGGGCATACCCCAACACACATGGCCCCTTATGGTTCTATGATTAAAAGTATATGGCTATACCCAGGTGAGAACCTATTTTAGTCATAACCATGTGATTGGGTTAAAACAAGTGGTGACACACTTGTCCAATCCGATATCAGTTTGGCAAAGGGACTATAATACATCAGTTCCTAGTTGCGATGATGGGGATGTCGATGTCAATATTCATTCCGATCACTTGGGTAGCAGCGATGTACTGCTAGGTGCCACTCACTACTTGTGGTGACCTTAGTTCAGCACTGCCAATGTCAAAGGAACCTACAGGGTCGCACACCTTGATGCTCGAGTTTTCGTATTGATCGGATAGTCTTTGGATCGAGTTATTGGCTAATTCATATCTATTTGGGAGATTTATCAGCGCCAATGGGCCTAATGAGATGGAATAAACTTATTAAGGACAACTTTCATTTTTGGGATATTGACCAAATTAACCATGGTTAACCTCGTTTGTTCTTGGATTAAAATTGGATTAGATCCAATGGGTTGATTAACATGCATAATGGACCATGGGCTAGGCCCATTATATAGTTGGGCTTACTGATAAGTTAATTGGGCTTAAGGAGAAGAAAAGGTAATTGCATATTTAACCCTAGTTAGACTAGGGTTAGCGACTTTTCCTTAATTAATATCATGTGATTAATTAAAGTTTGATTTTGAATTAATCATTTGAGATAAAATAGAGGCTAATTAATTAATTAATTCGAGTCCTATTTTTGTGGAGATTTAATAGGGCTGATTTTATCTAAATTAATTATAGTCCTAATTGGATTAGGATTTAATTAATTAATTCCTAAAATCATGCTCTCCTAATTCTTCTCCAAGCCATACATGATCTCTATAAAAGAGACCCTAGCCCACCCCTCTGATGGCACTAATTCCTCTTGGAGGCATGGAGACAAGTTGAGGGGCGAAAGCTTGGGGTTCTTAGAGATTTTCTCCTCTTCTTCCATGAAGACTAAAGAGATCTTCTTCCTCTTCTATCCTTGGCACTTCTCCACCTTGGTGATTGGCGCAAGTGTTCAGGAGGAACTCCCTTGACCTGGATCTTCTTCCCGAGGCTAGCACCGGGCGTGGAAGAAGAAGACTCGAAGTATCCATGTGTGTGAGACTGCAGAGGGCGCACACTTGGGCGCCTACATCGACATCGTCTCAAATTGTTTCAAGGTACCATCTCATCTGATCGTGTCGACTCCCTCGCATGATGATCTTCACTGGGTGTTTGGGACTGGCCTATTTCGGGGTTATTCTTCCGCTGTGCTTTCTATGAAAATTTTTTAAAATATCCCCTGGGTTTCCCAATAGTATAGATGTTCATCAATCGAACTTTATCATGATAAAGATAGAATTTACTTTTTAAAGGGGTTATCTCACTTTTGTGCAGATAACCATGCAGGGACCAATCTTCGCTTTCACGCAAGATTTATCCCAAGCTAACGATAAGTAAATCTTCAAGCGAAGAATTCAAGGATCACTTTCGTGCATCCGAATTCTAAGTTGATCGAATCGAGTGGAATCTCAAGGATCACTTTTGTGCATCCGAGTCTGAACACAAGTTCTACCTATGGTTCACCAATGTTCTGATCTTCACTTAAGTGCAAGATCTCCACGTTTGATACAATAACTCAATCCTAGATTCATAATTATCAACATGGCAATTAAACTACTAAAATAAAGAAATAAGAACTTAACCTAATTTCTTACGGTGAGTTCCTATTATTCAATTTTAGGGTTCCAAGTTCTCAAGCTAATCACTTTTCAATCTGTATTGCAAAAACTCTAAATCATGATGACAATAAGTAAACTAAGGAGAATTTTAGAGCCATAATCACATAAGTAGAATTATCAGAATAGAATTATCATGATGAAACTAGAAGTTATCTAGTCATTAAGAAAATCAAAGGGAATTACTCCCCCATGTCCCATAAAAAGTCTAAGCTAACATGGTAGAAGAGTTACAATAATCCAAGGTTTCAAAAGATCAAAAATCAAAGAGAAATGAGAGTTCCAGAAAACACACCACGGTGATATTACAGCCGTAATTTGCATAAGAGCGTCGATGAACAGTAGCAGCGCATTTCTCTTCTTCGATTTCTCCTCCAATTGATTTCCTTTAGCTCTGAAACTTCTGGGGCGTGTTCTCTTCCTCCAAACGTAGCTTCACCTTCAATTTCACGATCGGAGATGTACCGTGTTCTTCCCAGTGGTGAAACTCTAGGCGGCGGCTATAAACTCGATTTCTCTCTATATGGTTGATGAAAATTGGGGTTTTCGGTCTCCCCTTCTTTCCGTCGTTCCAACCTCTCCTTCTTCTCTTTACGGTTTCGAATTTAACGGCCTGGATCATCTGCCATCATCTCCGGAAGAATCGCACTTCAAAATCGAACATGGAAGTCACGTTTAAGATTAGAATTATGGCAGTGTAATATGTTACGGCACTGCCGTAAAATCGGTCGAGTTCTCTAGTCCAAAATATCTTACAAATATGGCACCATAAAATGGATTACGGTAGTGTCGTAATTTCAGTGAATGTCTCTGGTCTGAAGGCGCTACAGATTACGGCCCGTGTAAATTCTTACGGCAGTGCCGTAATTTTCAGAAAACTTTCTGATGAAGAACTCCCCAAATTATGGCAGTGCTCTGTTATTACGGCAGCGTACGAAAATACGATTCCGTAATATTGATTACGGCCCTGCCGTATTTTGGTTCGTGGCTCCAATTCTCTTGAAATTTGACGTGTGATCTCCTCTTGATGTTGTGAATTCATCCATGCATTTGGATTGCTTGAAATTGACTGAAAGTCATTCCTTTTTGCCTGAAAATCAATAAAAACCAAAAAGAGTGTAGATTCCTCAAATATTGATTAAAAAGGCATAATTATAAGCAAAGTCTATGAATATGACACAAAAACACTAATGAAAATGGCACTAAATTTGCTATAAATTTTCGTGTCATCACTTACTGGGTGGAAAGTATTTCAGCAAGAAAGCTTTTGACAATTGCTCCCCAAGTGGTGAATGTTCTGAAGGTCCCTTACAAGGGGCGAAACCCTAAAACATGCGCTAAACAAAACTTGCATGGGCGGAATCTAGGGTTTCCTAAGATCGGATACCATGTATTATGATCAACTTTAACAACAGAAAAGGAATTCATACCGAAGCCATATGAAGGATGTCGCCTTGGAAGCAAGAGAACAAAAGAGGTCTCCTCCAAATCGTCACACACAAGATGATGTCGCTTTCTCTTTTGGTGCTCCTTGTGCTAGCAAGGTTCCAAGAGGTCTTGATCGAATGGGAGGGAAGATGATCTCCTTGCTTGGCAAAACTTTCTCCTCTTGTCGTCTAGGTTTTTTTCACACGAGAATGCTTCTCCAAAGAAAACCAAGGAGGCGACAAAGGCGTGAAGAGGCGAGAGAGAGGCGACGTGAGATCATGGACACGTTTGAGAACATGCTATCTAAAAAATAGCAAAGTCCAAACGTTCATGCGACCATGCATTACCCCAATCGCAAATGCCTCACCACCTGAACCATGCGCTCATCCAATGAGCTGGTTCAAATCGATTTGGTTCAACAACCAAATAAACCAAGCAATTAGTCCAGATCATAATAAACCACTGAGGCCTAAGATCTGACCGTTGATCTCTTATTGCTCTTGATCTGACCGATCTAGCATCTATTCTCTCGATCGAAGCTTACCGATCTCAAGCCCTAATCAATCAAACATGATTAGACCAGATCTCACTTTTATTCAGAGAGTAAATCCCTTTAAACTGAACTCAAACAATTCAGTCCACACGATCTGACTTAAGTAAGCCATATCATCAAATTGTGCGACCCTAAGGGTTTCCTCTAAATGTCGGTAACGACAACTTACGTTATCACGATCAGTGAGGGGTATCTAGCAACACATCACTGTCTCCCGATATAAAGGAAAGAGTCTTGCAAGACTACACCCCAAACTACAGCACAAGTGTGAATCCAATTCACAAGGCATGCATATTTCCTTTGCCACTGGATGTTCTTATTGGACAAGCGTGTCAAGCTTGTAGCTCCAATATGATGAGCATGATTAGAACAGATGAACACAGTCACCTGGGTATGGCCATACACTTTCTCAATCATCTCATCCAGGGGGCCCCTTTAGAACACCACACTCCAATTATAGAGATGGCAATCCTTTGTCTATCACTAATGCCCTAACCTGACTCAAGCTCACCATCCAAGATAGTCTATAACCATTATGTTTCAAATGATATTGAACTACCTCAAAACAATGACAATCATCATTTAGAAACACAAGTGATCTCAAGTCAGAGGAAATGTGCCACTTGTTACATTCAAGGATTATTCACATTGTGACAAGCAATTGAATATCCTAGTAGGGTCTGTCCAGTACATCCAATGTACCCATGAGTCTACATCTTATTCCATGCTCGAAGCATCCTATAAGATTAGAGCACATATTAGTCTCAATCATATCAAGGTTGTCTCATGTTCACCAAGATATCTCGACTAAGGACTTCACAGCATGTCAGCCCAGCTGAACAGCTTTGAGACATTATTCAGAAGTACACTTATTGCAGCAGATAATGTAACAAACTGAATAACAACCATGCCTTTATAAACATAAGAGTTTATTACATGATACTGATACAATCCCAAGGCCTCAAACATTAGCCTTAAGGGCATACCCCAACATGTTCCAGTCGAATGAGAATGTAGCTAGGCTTTTGCTCGGTTCCTGAGGGAAAAAGGAAACAACCTCAGTCTAAGAGCATCATCAGATACACCATTAATTTTTATCGTATCACATAATTCAAGAAAAAGAGATAAGTGCTGTGCTGATTAGGATCTTCCAGAGGAGATCCACCAAATTGATTTTGTTGAATCATTGATAGGAAAGCTAGTTTAATATCAAAGTTGTTTGCATCAATTACAGGCCAAGTTATACTGGAATGAATTCCCTGTGTATTCGGGGCTACATAATCTTTATGTGTTCTCCTCTCAGCCATGATGAATTCTTCTTCTCTCTCCTCTGCAAACCTCATTTTCCTATGCAATCTAAGATTTTTGTTAATTTCAGGATCAAAAGGAACTAATGGTCCTGATCTAAGATTCTTGCGCATAAACAAGTAGAAGATCAAATAACCTCAGAATTTGTAGAAAATATAGGAAAATCAGAATCTATCATAGAAAATAATAAAAACAATAACAAAAAGCTTAGTCTAGCAATACTCTCAATTATATCAATATTAACAAAACTAAGGTCCCCGGCAACGGCGCCAAAAACTTGTTGTAGTCCGCAAGTGCACGGATACTCGAAGTAATATTTAAGATATCGAACCACTGAGGCCTCACTGTTAAGTACCGACGAATTGAATTCTTACTAGCTAAACAAATCAAGAATGAAGAAAATAAACGATCGAATGGTATACGAAAAATCAGAGAGAGAGAATTGGGACTAGCATTTTATTCACATTAATTTCCATTACTAGATAAGAATAGATGTTCGTCAATCTAATTTCATTATGATAAAGACATAGTTCACTTAATAAGGAAATCATCTTGCTTTCGTGCAAACAATTTATAAGAACCAATCATCACTTTCGTGCAGGATATATTCGATTGTTAAATAAAAGAAATCATCAACAAAGGACTCAAGGATCACTTTCATGCATCTGAATTCTAAGCTAATAATCTCAAGTGGAAACTCAAGGATCACTTTCGTGCATCCGAATTTCAACACAGGTTCTGCTTAGGGTTCTCCGACAATGTAATATCCAATTTCTTGCAATATCATCATGTTTGTTTCATGAACTCAATCCTAGATCAAATTATCAATCATGGCATTAAACTTCTAAAATTAAGAAATAAGAACATACCTAATTTCTTACGGAAAGTTCTTAATATTCAATTTTAGGGTTCCAAGTTCTCAAGCAAATCACCTTTCGGTCCTTATTGCGAAAACTCTAAAACATGCTTGATAATATGAATCTATGAAGAATTAAAGAGCAATCATCACAAAAGCAGAATTATCATACTAAAATTATACTTGACGAAATAATAAAAGATTCATCTAGTCATTAAGAAACCAAAGGGAATTACTCCCCCATGTCCCAAAAGAAGGTTTAAGCTAGCATGGTGGAAGAATTACAACAAAACATGGTTTTAGAATGATTAGAAATTGAAAGGGAAGAGTAAAAGTAATAAAACAGGGCTGTAATCAAAATTACATCCCATAATTTGCAGTGGATTGCGATGAACAGTGCAGGCGACCACGTTTTCATTGATTTCTCCCTTGATCGGCCTCCTTTCACTATGAAAATTTTGCAGTGTGTTCTCCTTCCTCAGGCGAAGCTTCCTTTCAGATTTTGTGGCCGGAGGTGGTCTGTACGATGAACATCGATGAACCCTAGTGCGGCGGTGATTCTCTGAAATTCTCTATTAATCGTTAATGAAAATTGTTCCTTTTGCTTCAAAATTCTTCTCCTCCTAATGCTGAGTCTTCCTCTTTTTTTAGATCTTCAATTGGTGCCATAAATCTCGAGAAATCACCTTTTTAAATACTTGGTGAAAGAATCAGGAAACTGGGTGCAAATTACGGTACCGTGATGATCGTTACGGCACTGCCGTAATGGCTTCAGAAGTTTCTGTGAGGAAATGGCCCAGAATTATAGTACCACAGAATTCGCCACGGTAGTGCCGTAATCTTCTCATTTATCTCTGAAAGTTTATGTATGAATTTTGCCCGAAATTATGGTATCATAAAAATAATTACGGCAATGCCATAATTCTACCGAAATCCTCTGAAGTCTCTGCCTGATTCTGGACCAAAATTATGGCACCGTAAAATTCATTACGGCAGTGCCGTAATTTCCAAAAAAAACTTCTACGGGTTGCGGCCGTGAAATTAATTACAGTAGTGCCATATTCCCAAATTATGGTCATAATATTAATTACGGCACTACCGTAATTTCGCAGGAAAATTTGGTTTGACTTGAAATTTTGTATGCAAACTCCTCTTGATGATTAGAATTCGTCCACGCATCGAAATTACTTGAAAACTTATGATAATGATACCTTTTTACCTGAAATTGGTCAAAAACCAAGAAAGGTGTAGATTCCAAAATATTTGATAAATAAGGCATAAAAATAAGCAATAGAGCATGATTATGACCCAAAAATGCAGTGGATTTAGCAAGAAATATGCGTTGTAGAATCTTTTATTATTTCGTGGATTGGTTGTAGAATCAGCTATGGTGGATTGCTTGAAGCTTTTCTAGCAAACACCGCCTCCATTTAGCTTGAACACATAGCCTACCTGCAATCTAAAGTCGTTAGGGTCAGACAGGAACAACGCATCAGTGTAGACCTGAACACTGAGCTCTTACCATCCCCCATAGATGATACGTCCGCAAGTGTACGGATTTATCAAAGTTATAAAATAAGATATCATTCCCAACGAGGATCAGGCGGTCAAGTACTAACTACATGGTCGATTTATATCTAGACGAACCAAAATTGTGGTTGTTGTTTTGGAAATTTCTAAGTACAAATAAAAAGAAACAGATATAGCATTTTGGGTAAAAATTAGTTTGGATAAATTCAGGATTCGGGGTTTCACCACGCTGATGATTATGAATTTAGTAAAAATAAATCTTTGAACAGAAAATTATAGTTTTAAAAAGGATTTTTCCTAAGGTATAGATTACCTCATCCCGAAGCGTAATCTAGTATCTATTTATATTAATTCCCTACTCTCATTAAAATTAACATAAATAGACCCGTTAAGTTCTATGAAAGACCATGAAATCCTTGACACGAATCCGAACTACTCCCGTGATCGAATTCGTAGGTTTGAATAGAATAGTTTCGACGTTGCGATTCACCTCCCGTTCCTTCTCGCAACACTTACGATGTAAAACTACTTGATCAGAGTAAATCACGTAAATAAACATAATTCTAATCAAATCAGCTCTATAAAATTCATGACAAAGATTTATACAAAAGATGTAATTCAGAAATCAATATGGGCTACTACCCAAATCCAGAAAATAGGTTTACATGTTCATGTTCAAAGAAAATAGCATGTTCATCAATGAGAATTGCATGAAAACCTAAAAAGATTACAGGAAATCGCTAGACAAGTAATTGGAAGAGCTTCCTCTCGATTTGGAGTTGAAGATGAAGTATCCAATTCTTCCTTTGCGTGGCTTTCCTGATCAAATTCTACCCTAGAATTGATTTTCGCCATCGCCGCCGCTACCGTTTATTTTCGTCCGTTGAAGCCCCCCCCCCCCCCCCCCCCCGAAACCCTTCATAAATCCTTCCTTTTGTAATCTAATTAGTATAGAACCCATATAGGAAGGTTTCTAGAGAGTTTGGTTCAATTCTGGTTCTCTTTAGAGTCGAATCGAGTGAGAAACACGAACGACGAAAATATTCACGGCCCGTCATGTGTTTACGGCTGAGGCCATAATTCTGTCTGTGAATAAGCCCTTTTGTACACAGAAAGTTTCACGGACCATGAAGGATTCACGGCCTCACCCGTGAAAGTTTATGTGGACTTTTATACATAGCCTTTTTTCACCTGTTCGAAAGCCAAAATTACGGCCGGCCACATAATTACGGCCAAGGCCGTAAAAGTTGTGTTCTTCATTGTTTTCGCTCCAAATTTGATGTGCGACTTCGTAATTTCCTCGGGAATCATGCTATAGCTTCAAAACTCGCAAAATCCATCATTTTTGTGTCTTTTTGCCTACATTTTCATAAAAACCAAGAAAAGTGAAGATTCTATGCTAAGTGAAGCAAAAAACATTAAAAATTGCATAAAATCGTTCAAGTAAGCCCAAAATATCATGTAAAATATAGGTAAAAATGTGATGTAAATATAACTCATCAGAATACCCTAGACTTGAAACTTTGCTTGTCCTCAAGCAATATTCTAATATGTATGGAGAATGTAAAGATAAGGAGCATACATTTGTTTTTCCCTTAATAATGTCCTTAGTCCACAATTTAAGCAATCAGTTTTTTCAGAACTCAAGTAACTTTAGAAAAATCATAATAGAGATAAATTCCCAAGAGTATACAATCCAAGAAAGATAAAAATCATAATTCATGTCATAATATTCAATCTTCACATACTAAGTATCAAATACTCTCATCTTAATAAATCCACTTCACTTAACAGATAAAATTTCTACTTCAAGAATTTCAATGATGTTAAAAATTAGAGACTTATAATGCAATTTGGTCTTTAAATGGTTATGTGCCATTTCCTGTTAGCATCATAACAATGTTTAAAGTATACCACAGAGTAGTATAATTTAACTCATAATCTCAATCATAATGTCAGCAGAGTTGTCCACTTGACCTACAACTTTCTCTTTTTCTTCATTTTTATTTTCCCTCTTTTTCTTCATTTTTATTTTCCCTTCTCTTTTTTTTCTTCTTCTTTTCTTTTAAACAAATCAATTATGGAAAAATCCGGCCAGTGCCATGGTATTTAAGTCATTATCGATCTTTCTACAAGAGGGATAAATATTTATTCTTAAGATTTCCCTCTGTTACTTGATCGCAATAATATAACCCATGACTTTAGATTACTCAACTAGAGGAGTTGGAGCAAATCTCAGTTTAAAGAAATATCACCAATTTTCTATTCATAAAAATTTTCATCAAGCAAAGATAGATAAATTAAATTTCAAGTATAAAATATTATGCACATATCGCATGAATATATAACAATGCATACATGTATTTTATCAATACCAAAATTAAATTTACTCAACAATTTAAGTCTACATGAAATTTCAAAAATTCCCTAAGTCATCAAATTAAATACTCAAATAGTTTGCTAAGTTCAAAATTAAAGATAAAACAAATTTGATTATCCTTAACAATCATGAACATTCAAAATACATACCTAGAAAGCTTTAAGAAAAGCTAAATATATAGGGACACCCTAGACTTAAATTGTTGCATATACATAAGCAATAAACCAAGTCATGATAGATTTCAGAAAAACATTTGCAAGAGTTCCCCTTAAAATGTGAGCAAAAATCTGTACAATAATATCAAAATAGGTAAACATGACTCATAAAAAATTGGAAACTGTATTACATCATATATATCTGTAATTAACTCGGTAAACAAATCTCAAATATCAAATACCGTCATGTTTTTTTCATCTAATCAAATTTACCATATTCACAATGAGGTTGCCGCAAGAATCACGGACAATGAGTGATTCACGGCTACACCCGTGAATGTCTCGTTTGACACATATTCTTCAAGTAAAAATTTCCTAAAAATTCCTGCATATAAAACAGCTTATTAAAAAAAAATCTATCAATAAAAATTCATCAATACATGATGCAAAAATTCTTAAAAATTTAAATAAAATCTAAAACTAACTTTAAGAGTATTGAAAATTAAAAATTTGGGTTGCTCCCATAAAGCGCTTGTTTATGGTCATTAGCTTGACCACAGCTTCATGTCGTGGTGGAGTTGGTGAGTTAGTGACATCATAGAGAGCATATAATCTTCTATTTTTTCTCCATCTCAAGAGTGTGCCCACCAAATATATCCAGTGCAACAGGTGGGTCCATGTCGCAGTAGCAAGTACATGCATACAAAAATAAAAATTAAAGTTATGCAAAGAATATCCAATAATTTTTTTATATTTATCCAAGAGTAAAATCATGCATTTTTCCTTTAGATTTATATCAGCAATTTGAAGAAAACTGAAATTAAGATAAAAAAATTCATGCCTTAAATTGTTCAAGAAATTTTTAAACTTTATTTTGGGTTTTTCACTTACCTCAATGTCAATGTGATCAAGAATCTCATGTATTATTATCTTTTCGGTGCCTGTGGTTGGATTTGCATCAAATAATAATTCAGCTAGCTCATCATCATTATCCTTAAAATCATCTCCTTCATCATCTATAATGTAAATTTCTAATAAATTTTTCTGGAGAAAAGGAATTGATGGTTCATAAGGTGGTGGTGGTAGAATATGCACAGGATCCTCTTCCTCATCGTTTTCCTCAATTTCTTTCTCTTCAATGGGGTACTCCATCCTAACACTATCAAATTCACCCCATCTATCTCGCTAGATCTTACTTGAGGATCCATAAATTCATCATCCTTTTTCTCATAAGACTCCAAAAGTTTAAATTTTTCTTCAAATATGTCCCAAGTATTTGTGTTGCAAGGCACTATATTATGTGAGAGGGGACTAGATGGCTGGTAAAGTGTTGAGGAAGGGTTAATGAGTAATTTAAAATTTTTAAAATCATCAAAATTTGAAGAAGTTAAATAATAATCTGTGACTGGAGTCATGACTAATGAGTGTTCTAACTCTGCAAAATTCTCAGATTCATCTTGGATTCCATCCTCTATATCATTTTTATCAGTGCCATAAAATATACTATGAAGATCCAAACTATGTTTGTTCATAGCAGCTATAGAATTTTCAAGCATGGCTTCTAAATTGGGTTCTTGAGGTTGACTAAAGTCTGATTGTGAAATAAATGTTGGGTCATTCCGATAAAAATAGTTTTGATCGTTCTTCCAACTTTGATTGTGAGTAGTAGAGCACGAATTAAAGCATGAAGGAATCTCAAATTCACATTTAGTATAATGATGCCCATGATATCCACAAATATCACAAATAATATATTTCAACTTACAATATTGCATGCTCAAATAATTAGTATGTTGAGTAAAAGAATTTACCTTTACTACAAGCGATTCTGATGCATCTGTGCCATATTCTCTTGCCATTACTGGTGGCACATACATCTGATTTGACCATGGACATTGGTTAAACATCATATTTTCAATAAAATTCAGAAAAACAAAAATAAAAACAAAAATAAAAAAAATATCTAGTCTATAAATCTCACAATTAAATCGAAATTGGCTAGCTTGATCCCCGGCAACAGCGCAAAAAACTTGATACGTCCTCAAGTGTACAGATTTATCGATGTAATAAAATAAGATCGTTCCCAATGAGGATCAGGCGGTCAAGTACCGACTACACGGTCGATCTATATCTAGACAAATCAAATTTGCGGTTGTTGTTTTGGAAACTTCTAAGTAAAAATAAAAAGAAACACATATAGCATTTTGGGTAAAAATCAATTTGGATAAATTCAGGATTCTGAGTTTCACCACACTGATGATTATAAATTTAGTAAAATAAATCTTTGAACAGAAAATTATAGTTTTGAAAGGGATTTTTCGTAAGGTACAGATTACCTCCTCCCGAAGCGTAATCTAGTATCTATTTACATTAATTCCCTACTCTCGTGGCAATTAACATAAATAGACACGTTAAGTTCTATGAAAAATGATGACACCGAAATTCATCGTGATTTCTATGCCATTTTATTGATATTTATGTGTCATATTCATAGACTTTACTTGTTTTTATGCCATATTTTATCAATATCTGCGGAATCTATAGTCTTCTCTATTTTTGATGATTTTCAGGCAAAAAGGCATATTTTTCAGTCGATTTCGAGCAATCCAAGTGCATAATCGAACTCACAACATCAAAAGAAGATCACGAGTCAAATTTCAGAAGATTTGGTGCTTCAGAGGAAATTACGGCACCCCGAACAAATGCTTTACGGTACCGTAATTTGGAGATTTAATCGGGCAGAGAATCAATGAACGTTACGGCACAGCCGTAAATATCTTTACGGTGCCGTAATTAATAGGCATTTTTGGACAGAGACTTTGAGACGCTTACGGCACTACCGTAATCCTCTTTACGGCACCGTAATTCTAGTCGATTTTCCACCCGAGAGATTGTTCACATTATGGCACTACCGTAAAAAATAATATGGTACCATAGTCCCAGAAGAATTTCATGCGAGAGCTCGCTGTCAAGATTACGGCCCTGCCGTAAGAATCATTACGGCCGTAATTTCATCGCTGCTCATGACTTTCCCGGTCAACTCAGAAGTCTGATTTTTACGTAGATGATTTCA
Organism: Costus lasius; assembly: GCA_027563935.2. Classification (NCBI taxonomy): domain Eukaryota; kingdom Viridiplantae; phylum Streptophyta; class Magnoliopsida; order Zingiberales; family Costaceae; genus Costus; species Costus lasius. The sequence continues at coordinate 73,448,964 of CM050449.1, forward strand.
AATGATCCAGGCATTTAAAAGGCAAGCTGTAAGAAGGAGAAAGGGAGCCATCGACGAGACGAAGCCAAGCACACCAAAAGCCCCAATTTTGATCCACCGGCTAGAGAGAAATCAGAGTTCACGCCGCCGCCTAGGGTTCCGCCGCCGCAACCAATTCCGGGCATCTCCGGTAGTGAAATTTGAGTGGAAGCTACGCATAGAGGAGAAGAAGACACCCTTGAAGTTTCAACGTGATCAGAGATCAGACAGAGGAGAAATCACCAGAAAATTGAGCACCGCCGCTGTTCGCCCAGATTACGGCCGTAAACATCTTTACGACCGTACCGTAATTTTTACTCCACCTCTATTTCAATTTTCTTCATCATGAATCATTGTAATCTTCCCTCTATGATAGTTTAAACCTCTTTTGGCACATGGGGGAGTAATTCACTTGAGTTTTAATGACTAGATAACTATCTTTCTATTATTTCATCTTGTTTAATCTTAGCATGATGATTTTACTCATGTGATGTTTTGTCCTTAGACTCTCCTCAGATCTATATTACTATTTGTGTTTTCAAATTTTCGCTGTTGACTGAAAAGTAATTGCTTGAGAATTTGGAACCCTAGAATTGCATGATAGGAACCCCTTTTAGGTTAGTTCTTGTTTGTTTGATTCTAGTAAGCTAACTGCCATGATAATAATATAAATATAGGATTGAGTCTAAGCTTTCAAACGTGGAGATCTTGTGCGAAAGCAAAGATCCGAACGTTTGAGAACCTTCAGTAAAACTAGTGTCGAGATTCGGATGCACGAAAGTGATCCTTGAGATTCCACTAGAGATTATCGACTTAGAACTCGGATGCACGAAAGTGATCCTTGAGTTCTCAGTTGATGATTTACTTATCATTAGCATTGGGACAACTCTTGCGCGAGAGCGAAGATTTATCCCTGCATGGTTGTCTGCACGAAAGTGAGATAATCCTTTTATTCAAGTAAATTGCATCTTTGTCATGTTGAAATTAAATTGATGAAATCTCAATTCATGTCTAGTCATAAAAATTAAATTGAACGAAACCCTAGTCCCAGCTTCTCTCTCTGATAATTCTGTTTTAGCACTTTGGTCTTCGTTTGCTAGTTTACACTCTTTCGATTGCCCAGATAGTGAAAAATCAATTATTTGGTACTCAGCAGCATAGGTCCCTATGGATTCGATACTTTCTTTATTACTTCAAGTATCCGTACACTTGCGGACACAACAAAAAACCATGAAATCCTTCAAACCATTCCGAACTACTCCCATGATCGGATTCGTAGGTTTGCATAGAATAGTTCCGATGTTGCCATTCACCTCCCGGTCCTTCTCGCAACATCTGCAATGTAAAACTACTTGATCAGAGTAAATCACATAAATAAACACAATTCTAATCAAATCAACTCTATAAAATTCATGACAAAGACTTATACAAGTGATGTAATTCATAAATCAATAACGGGCTATTCCCCAAATCCAGAAAATAGGTTTACATGTTCATGTTCAAAGAAAATAGCATGTTCATTAATGAGAATTGAATGAAAACCGAAAAAGATTATAGGAAATCGCTACACAAGTAATTAGAAAAGCTTCCTCTTGATCTGGAGATGAAGATGAAGCATTCAATTCTTCCTTTGTATGGCTTTCCTGATCAAATTCTACCCTGGAATTGATTTTCGCCATCGCCGTCGCTGCCATTCATTTTCATCCGTAGAAGCCCCCCGATTGTTGGTGTATATGCCCTAGGACCTAGTTTTGGTCCACTTATGTACTACTTGACTTTGATATTTATATATATCATTCTGGCATTGTCATTATCAATGTTTGTTTACATCTGCGCACATGTACTAACATGATAATGTCCCTGGAGATAGATTGGATCTGTGCTCAAACTATTGTCCCCAGTCGATGTACCTTAGTGGATATGGGACAGCTATGGTACTTGTGAGACTGGTATGTGAGCTGGTTAGGTACTTGGTGCTAACGCAGACACATGGGTATATCATTAGAGGATATACTGGAAAGACCCGCTGTGAGGCTATGACTTGGTGTCATAAGTTATCCTCACAAGTGACAGGAGATGCATTGATCCCTTGACTTGAGGTCATTGATCATTCTATATGGTTAGCGATTTGCTTTGATACAACCTAACACCTCGCCGTAGTTGGGAGGTCATAACGGTTGTCATTGAGCATATCACGACCCATATGAGAAGGTCAATGGACAGACATAGGATTTGCCCCTTCCTTAGGGAATGGGAGCTCCTCTATGGTTCTATGACTGAGAGTGTATGGCCATACCCAGGTAAGAACCTGTTTTAGTCATAGCCATGTAATTGGGTGAAAACAAGTGGTTGACACACTTGTCCAAATCGGATATCAGTCCGGCAAAGAGACTGTAATGCATCTGTACCTAGTGTTGCGATGATGGGGGATTGTCGATGTCGATATCCATTCCAATGACCTGGGTAGCAGCGATGCACTGCTAGGTGCCACTCACTGCTTGTGGTGACCTTTGGTCAGTCACTGCCAGCGCCAGAAGAACCTACAGGGTCGCACACCTTGATACTTGAGTTCTCGTATTGATCGAGAAGCCTTATGATCAAGTTATTGGATAACTCGGATCTAATTGGGAGATTTTCATCAGCGCCAATGGTCCTGATGAGATGGAAAGAATGTTATTGGAGCCAAACTTTATTTATGGCAGGTTGACCCGTATTTTGACCAATGGTTGGTCACAATTGGATTAGGGTTGCATTGGATTGGATCCAAATGCTTAATCAACCCATAGGATGAAGTTTGGCTAGCTCATTATCCAATGAAGCCCAATAACAAGTTCTCATGAAGAGAAGAGAGGCTAAAAGGGTATAATGGGGAGAAACCCAACCCCATTGGCGCCTAAGGGGCATAATGGGGTTAGGGTGGCAAAATGCTTCATTAAGGAAGCCAATTTGCGCCTAGCCCTTCTCCCTTGATGGTATGAATGCCTTTAAGGCATGTCTTGGACTGATATGGTACTTGGGCAATTATGGAAAGGTTGAATGAAGTTTATGGTAAAGTCTTGGAGACTTTCCTTAGATCAAACCTCCTCATCCTAGCCCTACACTTGTCATGATCCTAGCCCTTGCCCTAATCGCCTCTTGCCCTATATATGTGACCCTGGCCGCCCCTCTCTTATGATGATTCATCCTTGGAGGTGTGAACATAAGAAGGGGGCGAGAGCAAGGAGCAAGGGCGCAATCTCTTCCTCTTCCATCAAGTGGCCGCAAGCTTCTCCTTCCTTACCACTTGGCGCATCTTTCTCACTTGGTGGCGCAAGGTGGTTGGAGCATCTCCCTAAGGCTTGGATCTTCTTCCCGTCATGGGAAACCCCGGGGACATTTTACAATTTTTCAGAGACACATACATACATTGCACAGCGGAAGAATGTCCCCGAAACAGGCCGGTCCCAAAAACCAGTGAAGATCGCATGCAAGGGGGTCGACACGATGAGTTAGAAAATACCTCAGAGCAAGATGAGATCGATGTCGTGATAGGCGCCCAAGCGTGCGCCCTCTGCAGTCTCACACACACGGATGCCTCGAGTCCTCTTCTTCCACGCCCGGTGCTAGCCTCGGGAAGAAGATCCAAGCCTTAGGGAGATGCTCCAACCACCTTGCGCCACCAAGAGAGAAAGATGCGCCAAGAGGTAAGGAAGGAGAAGCTTGCGGTCACTTGATGGAAGAGGAAGAGATTGCGCCTTTGCTCCTTGCTCTCGCCCCCTTCTTATGTTCACGCCTCCAAGGATGAATCATCATAAGAGAGGGCGGCTAGGGTCACATATATATAGGGCAAGAGGCGATTAGGGCAAGGGCTAGGATCATGACAAGTGTAGGGCTAGGATAAGGAGGTTTGATGTAAGGAAAGTCTCCAAGACTTTACCATAAACTTCATTCAACCTTTCCATAATTGCCCAAGTACCATATCAGCCCAAGACATGCCTTAAAGGCATTCATACCATCAAGGGAGAAGGGCTAGGCGCAAATTGCTTCCTTAATGAAGCAATTTTGCCACCCTAACCCCATTATGCCCCTTAGGCGCCAATGGGGTTGGGTTTCTCCCCATTATACCCTTTTAGCCTCTCTTCTCTTCATGAGAGCTTATTATTGGGCTTCATTGGATAATGAACTAGCCCAAACTTCATCTTATGGGTTGATTAAGCATTTGGATCCAATCCAATGCAACCCTAATCCAAGTGTGACCAACCATGGTCAAATACGGGTCAACCTGCCAAAAATGAAGTTTGGCTCCAATAACATTCTTCCATCTCATCAGGCCCATTGGTGCTGATGAAATCTCCCAATTAGATCCGAGTTATCCAATAACTTGATCATAAGGCTTCTCGATCAATACGAGAACTCAAGTATCAAGGTGTGCGACCCTGTAGGTTCTTCTGACGCTGGCAGTGCTGACCAAAGGTCACCACAAGCAGTGAGTGGCACCTAGCAGTGCATCGCTGCTACCCAGGTCATTGGAATGGATATCGACATCGACATCCCCATCATCGCAACTAGGTACAGATGCATTACAGTCTCTTTGCCGGACTGATATCCAATTGGACAAGTGTGTCACCACTTGTTTTTCACCCAATCACATGGCTATGACTAAAACAGGTTCTTACCTGGGTATGGCCATACACTCTCAGTCATAGAACCATAAAGGAGCTCCATGGATATCATGCTTCCTTAGGGAAGGGGCAAATCCTATGTCTGTCCATTGATCTTCTCATATGGGTCGTGATATGCTCAATAACAACCGTTATGACCTCCCAGCTACGGCAAGGTGTTGGGTTGTATCAAAGCAAGTCCCTAACCATATAGAATGATCAATGACCTCAAGTCAAGGGATCAATGCATCTCCTGTCACTTATGAGGATAACTCATGACACCAAGTCATAGCCTCATAGCGGGTCTATCCAGTATATCCCCAATGATATACCCATGTGTCTGCGTTAGCACCACGTGCCTAACCAGCCCACATACCAGTCTCACAATTACCATAGCTGTCCCATATCCACTAAGGTACATCGACTGGGGATTATAATTCGAGCACAGATCCAATCTGTCTCCAGGGACAATATCATGTAAGTACACAATCGCAGGTGTAGTCAAACAATGATAACGACAATGCCAGAATGATATATAAATATCAGTGTCAAGTAGTACATAAGTTGACCAAAACTAGGTCCTAGGGCATATACACCAACAATCTCCCACTTGCACTAAGACCTAGAAGTTGAGGAATCTCAACCCCATATCTCTAGCGTGACCATCATGCTTCTGCTGCGCCAAAGCCTTGGTCAATGGGTCTGCCAGATTGTTTTCTGTGTCTACTCTGCTAATCTTGACATCACCTCTATCAATGATCTCTCTGATCAGGTGAAATCTTCTGAGTATGTGTTTGGATCTTTGATGAGACCGTGGTTCCTTGGCTTGTGCAATTGCTCCATTGTTGTCACAATAGAGCTCAATGGGATCCACTGCACTAGGAACCACCTGAAGATCAGATATGAACTTCCTTATCCAAACAGCTTCCTTGGCTGCCTTAGAAGCAGCCACATACTCAGCTTCGGTTGTAGAATCTGCTATGGTGGATTGCTTGAAGCTCTTCCAACATACAGCGCCTCCATTTATCTTGAACACATAGCCGGCCTGCGATCTAAAGTCGTCAGGGTCAGACTGGAATGATGCATCAGTATAGCCCTGCATACTGAGCTCTTCCTGTCCCCCATAGACTAAGAACAAATCCTTAGTTCTCCTCAGATACTTTAGGATGTTCTTTACAGCCACCCAGTGCTGCAGACCTGGATTGGATTGGTATCGGCTGGTTATTCTTACAGCATATGCCACGTCTGGTCTAGTACACAACATTGCATACATGATCGATCCTACTGCTGAAGCATAAGGAATTCGACTCATGTCATCCCTCTCAGCCTGTGTTGTAGGACACTGGCTCTTTGAGAGAGTAAGGCCATGTCTTACTGGAAGGTATCCTTTCTTGGATTGCTCCAAGTTAAACCTCTCCAGGACCTTATCAATGTAGGTACTCTGACTAAGGGCCAGGAGCCTCTTGGATCTATCTCGGTAAATCCTCACGCCTAGAATATAGGCGGCCTCCCCTAAGTAGGTACTCTGACTCGAACGAAGTTTTATGCTTTTCTTTCATGCTCACTTGCCATATCTCTATTTTCGAAAATAGCATAATGCATGGCAAACGATTTTTTCTAAGTAGGAAAAATTAGGGTTTCTTGTTTCTATCATCCTCTCAATCTCTTTTGGATTTTTGGACTATTTTTCTTGTCTGATTTAAAGATCAAAGGCGCACGTAGTTTTGTCAAGTAGGACGGGCATTGTGTCTTCGGACTGGCCAAGTCTCTTTATCTGACAAAATTGCCAGCCGAAAGGATCTCTGAAATCATCTTGAAAAATAAATCGCAATTAACCAAAAGATTTGTGAGAAGAAGATGAGAAAAAGAGACTGGTTTTAATGAAAAAGTAAAATTTCAGATTTTATGTTTTTCATGAGCATGTAGAATTGCATGAGTAAATACCTTGATTGTGCATAATGTTGTGATCATTAGTCAAGCCCCCCTTTGCATGCCTGTGATATTTCCTCGTGAGGCCTGCGTGCCGCTTTTCTTTTGCTTTTAAGAAGACTAGGGTAGCGCATGTACTTGGAGCTTGGCGCATGCATGAAGTTGGCGCACCTTGGATGGTGGCGCAACAAGCATCAAGGAAAAGGCGCAAGCTTGCTTGATGGCACAAGTTAGGCATGGCCGAACCCTTGGGTTTGAGAGCTAGCTAACTTGGCATCTTTCATTGTGGCGCATTCTCCTTGGAGGAAGACCATGGCATTGGCCGAACCTTTGAGGTCTACCCTTAAGGTTTGAGAGCTAAGCCATGAAGGAAGGACCTTGGAGCCAACCTTGAAGACCAAGATAGAGGGCGGCTAGGATAGGTCTATCTTAGGGGCTTGAATCCTATGTCAAGAGTTGAACCTCCTTTTGGCATGGGTTGGTTCAATGTCTTGAAAGGGCTTTGATCACATCATCTTTTACTGCTTTCCTTATCTGCTAAAAGCATGCCTGTGATGTTTTATCATTATGTTATCACTATAGGATTGCATGCCTGTATTGTTAGACATAAAATAAAACTGATGAGACCTTAAAAACCCTCATAAAATATCAAGTCTAGAAGCCTTCTAACGCGTAGCCCTCACTAAGCTATCGATCAGTGGAGTTGTGAACTGGTTCCCACCCTCGTGGGACACACCCACTTATCTTTAGAAAGTGTGTGGTGACAATGGTTTCCCCAGTCCAGTTTTAACCTGGGCGTGCCTTCGCAAGGAAACTCATTGGCCCTGGGCATAAACGGTTAGGAATGGACTTGACTAGAAATTCACATGTACTGGGCACATGATGAAAGTCTAGAGGCATCGTTGAGAGGTTAGGGTTTCATGATTCAGCCCTCGCTGGACATGAAATGCCCAAGACTGTCTCAACAAGGGGAGTTGCTTGGAGCAACCGGCCGGCGCGCCCACCTTAGGAAACATGGGTTACTTTGTGCATCTCATCCCACCCTCGTGGGACGCGAAGCCTCATGTGAAATAAGGATCCCATCTCACTAGGAAGTCTTAAACTTCCCGATTGACTTTGTGGGTTGTCAATTCGAATTTAAAATAGTGGGAGCAGTAATCATTTAAAACAGGTCCAGTTTAAATGATTCGAAGTAGTACTAATCTATTTTTCTTGGGTTTTGTAGAACAATGGCTACGAACACTAGCGGATTATCACTGCGATCACTCCTTGATAAGGATAAGTTAGTTGGAACTAACTTTATGGACTGGCATCGGAACTTGAGGATAATCCTCAAGCTCGAGAAGAAGCTGTATGTCCTTGAACAGCCTCTTCCTGCGGCTCCTGCGCCTAATGCCCGAACGGCAGATAGAGATGCTTATAGAAAGCATCAGGATGACTCTTTGGAGGTTGCATGTCTTATGCTAGCCAGCATGGCACCTGAACTGCAGGTGCAATATGAGGAGCAGAACGCTTTTCAGATGATCACTCATCTAAAACAGATGTTCGAGGCTTAGGCTAGAACTGAAATATTTGACACCGCCAAAGCAGTCTTTCGGTGTAAGTTGTCTGAGGGTGCACCAGTGAGACCCCATGTTCTCAAGCTCATTGGGAATGTGGATCATCTCAGGAGACTGGGTCATGCCATAGACAATGAGCTGGTTGTGGATCTTATTCTGCATTCCCTGCCCCCTAGCTTCAGTCCGTTTATTATTAACTTCAACATGAACCGGATTGAGTGCACACGGGAGGAATTGATGAATATGCTCCAAACAGCCGAGCGTGAAATGGGTAAGACCAAACCAAATTCTGTTCTTTTGGTCCCTGCGACCAAGAAGATAAAGAAGAAGGGTAAGGCACGTGCTAAGGGTAGTGCCAAAGGTCCTACCAAGGCACTGAAGAAAAAGGCAAAGAAGTCAAAGGACCAGAGGTGTTTTCACTGTGGCGAGCAGGGTCACTGGAGAAGGGACTGCAAGCAGCTTCAGAATGAGGAGAAGAAGGGCTTGGCCTTAACTTCTAGCTCAGGTATTTATGTTACAGAAGTCAATCTTTCTACTTCTATGTCATGGGTATTGGATATCGCATGTGGAGCTCATATTTGTACAAATATGCAGGGGCTCAAGAAAAGTAGATCGGTGGGACCTGGAGAGATTGACCTACGCGTTGGAAATGGGGCATAGGTTGCTGCTGTTGCTGTAGGCGTCTTGACTCTCTCCTTGCCTTCCGGACTTCTATTAGAACTAGATAATTGCTTTTGTGTACCTTCACTTACTAAGAACATTGTATCCATTCCTTGCTTAGCAAAGAAGGGATTTAAGTTTGAAATAAATAAGAACTCCTGTTCCTTTTCATTTGCAAATATGTTCTATGGGAAGGGTACTTTATGCAATGGTCTATATATCTTGGATATGGAAATTTCTATCTGTAACATAAGTAATAAAAGGACCAAACTGAGTGGTTCAGTTGGTGCTTTCCTATGGCACTGTCGATTAGCCCATATAAACAAGAATCGCATCCAACAACTCCATGCAAATGGATTGTTAGATTCAAGTTCCTTGGAGGAATTTGATACTTGTGAACCTTGTTTATTAGGGAAAATGACAAAGGCGCCCTTCACCAAGATTGGTAAGAGGGCAGAAGGTTTATTGAATCTCATACATACTGATGTGTGTGGACCTTTCAATAAACAAGCCAGAGGAGGGTACAACTACTTCATTACCTTCACTGATGACTTCAGTAGGTATGGATATGTCTACCTAATGAGACATAAATCTGAGTCCTTTGAGAAATTCAAGGAGTTCAAGAATGAAGTAGAGAACCAGCTTGGAAGATCCATTAAAGCTCTTCGATCAGATCGAGGTGGAGAATACCTGAGTGGAGAGTTCTTTGACTATCTGAGAGAGTCTGGGATCATATCCCAACTCACTCCTCCTGGAACACCTCAATGGAATGGTGTGTCTGAAAGGAGAAATCGAACTTTATTGGATATGGTTCGATCTATGATGAGTCATGCAACTCTACCTCCCTCATTCTGGGGGCATGCACTAGAGACAGCTTCTCTGATACTGAATAATGTTCCATCTAAGAGTGTCTCCAAAATACCATACGAAGTATGGAGTGGGAGACGCCCTAATCTCACGTTTATCAGGATCTGGGGATGTGAGGCTTATGTCAAACGTCAGGATTCTAGCAAGCTAGAACCTAGATATGATAAGTGTGTATTTGTGGGGTATCCTAAGGAAACTAAAGGATACTACTTCTATGTCCCAACCGAGAATAAAGTTTTTGTTGCTCGGGGTGCTGTCTTTCTAGAGAAAGAATTTCTTATGAAAGAAGTAAGTGGGAGGGAGTTTGACTTGGATGAGGTCCAAGTGCAACCACAAGACAAAGAGATGGAATCTGAGCCATCTGCACCGGTTGTTATACAACCTGAGGCTCAGACACAGGTCCCACGTAGGTCTGGGAGGATTCGTCGTGCACCTGAGAGATACGGGTCGCTGCCGACCCAACACGATGGAATTTTCATCATTGAGGATGAACCCAGAACCTATGATGAGGCGGTCAGTAGACCGGACTCCGAGAGATGGCTTGACGCCATGCGATCCGAGATGGACTCCATGTCGGCTAACCAAGTCTGGGATTTGGTTGAGCTGCCTAATGGGGTAAAACCCATAGGGTGTAAATGGGTCTTCAAGAAGAAGACAGACATGGATGGCAATATAGTTACCTATAAGGGTAGACTAGTGGCTAAAGGATTTAAACAAGTCCACGGGGTGGACTATGATGAAACCTTCTCGCCAGTTGCCATGATCAAGTCCATTCGGATTCTGCTTGCTATAGCTACATATCATGACTATGAGATATGGCAGATGGATGTGAAGACAGCGTTCCTTAAACGGGAAGCTGACTGAGGATGTGTACATGACACAACCTGATGGCTTCATCCATCCTGCAGAGGCTAGTAAGGTCTGCAGGCTAAAGAGATCCATTTATGGATTAAAGCAAGCATCTCGAAGTTGGAATCTTTGATTTGATGAAGCTATGAGAGATTATGGCCTTATCAAAAGCGAAGATGACGCCTGTGTATATAGAAAATTCAGTGGGAGCTTGGTGATTTTTCTGGTCTTGTATGTCGATGACATACTGCTCATCGGAAACGACATCCCTAGTCTTCAAGCTGTGAAGACATGGTTGGGGAAGTGTTTTGAGATGAAAGACTTAGGGGAGGCCGCCTATATTCTAGGCGTGAGGATCTACCGAGATAGATCCAAGAGGCTCCTGGCCCTTAGTCAGAATACCTACATTGATAAGGTCCTGGAGAGGTTTAACTTGGAGCAATCCAAGAAAGGATACCTTCCAGTAAGACATGGCCTTACTCTTTCGAAGAGCCAGTGTCCTACAACACAGGCTGAGAGGGATGACATGAGTCTAATTCCTTATGCTTCAGCAGTAGGATCGATCATGTATGCAATGTTGTGTACTAGACCAGACGTGGCATATGCTGTAAGCATAACCAGCCGATACCAATCCAATCCAGGTCTGCAGCACTGGGTGGCTGTAAAGAACATCCTAAAGTATCTGAGGAGAACTAAGGATTTGTTCTTGGTCTATGGGGGACAGGAAGAGCTCAGTATGCAGGGCTATACTGATGCATCATTCCAGTCTGATGTTGGGGTATGCCCTTAAGGCTAATGTTTGAGGCCTTGGGATTGTAACAGTATCATGTAATAAACTCTTATGTTTATAAAGGCATGGTTATTATTCAGGTTGCTACATTGTCTGCTGCAATATATATGTTCTTCTGAATAATGTCTCAAAGCTGTTCAGCTAGGCTGACATGCAGTTAAGTCCTTAGTCGAGATATCTTGGTGAACATGAGACAGCCTTGATATGATTGAGACTAATATGTGTTCTAATCTTATAGGATGCTTCGAGCATGGAATAAGATGTAGACTCATGGGTACATGGGATGTACTGGACAGACCCTACTAGGATATTCAATTGCTTATCACAATGTGAATAATCCTTGATTGTAACAAGTGGCACATTTCCTCTGACTTGAGATCACTTGTGTTTTCTAAATGATGATTGTCATTATTTTGAGGTAGTTCAATATCATTTGAAACATAATGATTATAGACTATCTTGGATGGTGAGCTTGAGTCAGGTTAGGGCACTAGTGATAGACAAAGGATTGCCGTCTCCTTAATTGGAGTGTGATGTTCTAAAGGGCCCCCCTGGATGAGATGATTGAGAAAGTGTATGGCCATACCCAGATGACTGTGTTCATCTGATCTAATCATGCTCATCATATTGGAGTTACAGGCTTGACTGGCTTGTCCAATAAGAACATCCAGTGGCAAAGGAAACATGTATGCCTTGTGAAGTTGATTCACACTTGTGCTGTGGTTTGGGTGTAGTCTTGGAAGACTCTTTCCTTTATATCGGGAGACAGTGATGTGTTGCTAGATACCCCTCACTGATCGTGATAACGTGAGTTATCGTTACCGACATTTAAAGGAAACCCTCAGGGTCGCACAATTTGATGATATGGCTTACTTAAGTCAGATCGTGTGGACTGAATTGTTCAGGTTCAGTTTAAAGGGATTTAATCTCTGATTGTAAGTGAGATCTAGTCTGATCATGTTTGATTGATTAGGGCTTGAGATCGGTAAGCTTCGATTGAGAGAATGGATGCTGGATCGGTGAGATCAGGAGCATCGGGAGATGAACGGTCAGATCAAGTACCTTAGGGTTTTTAATGTGATCTGGACTTATGGCTTGGTTTATTTGGTTATTGAACCAAATTCAAATGAACCGGCTCATGAATGAGCGCATGGTTCAAGGGTGAAGTGGAATTTGCGAATGGGTAAACCCATGATCGCATGAAGAGAAGTGGCATGCTATTTTTAGATAGCACTTCTCTTACGTGACTCTCTCTCACGTTCACGCCTCTTTTCTTTTCGTTGGTCGCCTTGTCTCTTGCTCTCGATGAGAGAACATACGGTGGTGAAGAGCTCGACGAGGAGGAAGAAAAAGAATCGCCAAGCCAAGACATCTCTTCCCTTCCACTCGACAAGGACATCTTTGGGCCTTGCTAGCACAAGATTCGCAAAGGGAGTAGGCGACATCAACTGTGTGCGTCACCTCTGGAGAAGATCAAGTTTGATCTTTGCTTCCAAGGCGCCATCTAGAAATGGCTATGGTATGATCCTTCTCTATTTGCAATTGGGTCATTTTTGTTAATCATACAGCATGCAAGATCTAGAAACCCCCTTTCCGCTGCTTTCATTCCCATATGCGCCTATGAGTTTGGGTTTCGCCCCCTTGTGGGGACCTTCAATTGGTATCAGAGCAAAGTTAACGCATGTTTTATGATTGCTTATGCCATTTGGTGATCCTTGTTTGCGAACTTATGATTAGATCTAAGGTTACATGCGATACATCTTGTATATGTAATTGGCGAAAATGCATTGCATTGTTTCTCCTTGGCGCATGTATAAGGTTACCTTTTGTTGGCGCTTGTATGTTGTTGGTTTTCTCAAAACTATATTACATGCGCAATTCACACTAGATCTAAGCTGTCCTTACTGTAAACCCTTAGACGGGTTACTAGGGTTGAAGTCATCCCCTAGGTTAGATCCAGACAGTCTGATCAGACCATCTGACAGCCTTGATGGGTTGACCAGATAGCACCTGTGCGCAAGCACCTGGTGGCTATAGGTCGACTGCAGACAGGCGTGTAGCGATGTCTGATTGAGACAACCTATGAACGCACATGAGTTTGGCCCGGGGTCACACCCGTTTGCCAGACCTCATTGTGGTTGTTCAGCCCTGGCGCATGCATGGTTGACCTTTTGGTCGACTCAAGTTAGTTAGGACTTGGTGCATGCAAGGGCAGTGGATCTGACTAGGTTGGATGAGTGGATCCCTAGTAATGGACCGTTGTAAGGTTATAGGGCACATAACGAAAAATAAAATTGATCTCAATGGGATTTTTCAAAAATTTTATTTTTCATGATTGGATCAAATGATGTATGATGCCATATGCATGTTTATTTATTCTTATGTGGGCTGCCCATGTTAAATGTGTGCTGTGCTGGGGCCTGCGTGCCTGGTTAAAAGTTGTAAATTAATTTTATTGTGATCTGCGCATCACATTGCATTTAATTTATAAAATGTAATTGACCTGCGAGTCAATCTTGTCTAGATAGATTAATTTGTAAATTAATCAGACAAGAGCACAGAGCACACTTGGCAGAGGCGCATGCAGCAGTGGCTAGACCAGGTGGGAGGTCCAGGGTTCGACTCTGGGACCAGGCGCATTTACCTGGTGGGCGCACCTGAGCTGCAGATGGCGCTTGGGCCCTGGTTTGGGCCAGATGAGCAGCAAAAGCCCCATGAAGAAAAGCAAGTGAAGACTTAAGTTCTTAAGGTCTTACTAGGGCTATGGGCTTTTACCACATAAGATTCATGCTTTCTTTTATTGTTTAATAAGTAGAACAGCATGATTTATTTATCTTCTGCTATCACCATAGGAATTGCATGATAGTGAAGAAGATAAAAGACCGTTAAAGTCCAACGCTAAAATATCAAGCTCGTATGCCTTCTGACGCGAAACCTCACTGTTCTGATTATCGTTGGAGCCGTGTTGTACCCACTAAGTGGGCACGTCCATCTATCTTCAGACGATGCGGGATTACACCTGCGTGTTACAGAGAAGGGATTTATCGCTTCTCGTTGCTCAGCATAGCACGTGGTGGTCCAGGGAGTAGGTCGGGTCAGCTTGACCATGTAGGCTACATATGTGGCGCATATGGTAGCGCATGGAGGCAGCCATCTGTGGGGTCAGAGATTGTGTTGTACCAACTCAGTTGGCACAGTCTGCTGGATTGCCCAGATGAAGGGGAATCGCACAGGTAGGCGATTGGCAGGGACTGCCTACCAGAGATTAGTGCTTGTACTCTCTGTGCATCTTATCTCGCCTGAGCGGGACGCGGAGACCAAGTATGAAATCTGGATCCCATCTCACTAAAAGAGTACTACTCTTTCGGGCTGTTTTGCTGGATTTTTCAGCCAGATAAAATAGTGAGAAAAAGAATCTTTCTTAAGTCCTGATTGATTCTTAACATTGATACTGACCTTGCTGTTCTTGCATTGTTGTAGATACCTGCAGCAACGAACACCATGAGCTTCAATGTGCGATCCCTACTGGAAAGAGAGAAGTTTGCTGGGCCGAACTTCTCAGACTGGTTTGGACACCTTAAGATAGTTCTTAAGGCAGAGAGGAAACTGTATGTCCTCGAGACGGCGATACCGCCTCAGCCCGCTCCGAACGCCGCAAGGGCGGTTCGGGAAGCCTATGAAAAGCACGTCAATGATAGCATTGATGTCGCTTGCCTGATGCTAGCGTCTATGACGCCACCGCTGCAGCGTCAGCATGAGGATATGTCTGCCATAGACATGATAGCAAACCTCAAGATGCTGTATGCTGCACAGGCAAGGACTGAGCGCTACAATCTGACAAAGCCTTTCTTTCAGAGCAAACTGGCTGAAGGGAGCCCAGTGGGAGCTCACGTGCTCAAGATAATTGGGCACAAGGAGGCTCTAGAGAAACTGGGACATACCATCAACCAGGAGCTTGATGTAGACATTATTCTGCAGTCTCTTCCGCCTTCTTTCGATGTGTTCATTATTAACTTTAATATGAACAAAATCGATTGTACTCCGGCAGAGCTGCTGAATATGCTCTTGACTACTGAGGAAACTCTGAAGGGTAAGCCTTCAACCTCTGTCTTGATGGTTCCTTCGAGGAACAAGAAGAAGGGGAAGAAGGGCAAGACCCCTGTCAAGAGTTACAGCAAGGCTCTGAAGCAGAAGGTTAAGTGGTCCAAGGAATACAGGTGTTTCCACTGTGGCCAGCTGGGTCACTGGAAAAAGGACTGTAAAGCGCTCCAAGGAGACAAGAGGGGAAGCCTTGCTTCTGGCTCAGGTATATACGTGACGGAAGTCATGGTTTCATCTTCTTCTATATCATGGGTGTTGGACACTGCATGTGGAGTTCACATTTGTTCAAATGTACAGGAACTCAAGAGAAGAAGGCAGGTGGGACAGCATGAGGTGGACCTACGAGTTGGAAACGGGGCACGGGTTGCTGCTGTTGCTGTAGGAGACTATTTCATCTCTTTGCCATCTGGGCTTGTATTAGAACTGAACAATTGTTATTTTGTTCCCAGCATTACTAAAAATATTATCTCCATTCCTGCTCTTGTCAGGAAGGGGTTTTCCTTTGAATGCAATATTTCAAAGTGTGTTTTATCTTTAGATAATATTGTTTATGCAACTGGTTCAATTAACAATGGGTTATTCATGTTGGACATGGAATGTTCTATACAAAATATTGATATTAAGAAAGCCAAGTATGCTGATGATAGCACCTTGCTATGGCATAGTCGTTTAGGCCATATTAACAAGAAGCGCATTAAGCAGTTGCATGATCATGGACTGCTGGGATCATTCTCCTATGAGGAGATTGATACATGCAAGGCTTGTTTAATGGGTAAAATGACGAAGTCACCTTTTCTTCACAAAGGTCAAAGGGCTTCAGGTTTACTTGACCTTATACACAGTGATGTGTGTGGGCCATTTAGTAAACATGCCAGAGGTGGCTATCAGTACTTCATTACCTTTACTGATGATTTCAGTAGGTATGGGTATGTCTATCTAATGAGACATAAAAGTGAATCTTTTGACAAGTTCAAAGAGTTCAAGAATGAAGTACAAAATCAGCTAGGCCGAAATATCAAGGCACTTCGTTCTGATCGAGGTGGAGAATACCTAAGTCGAGAATTTACTGACTATCTGAAGGAGTGTGGGATTATCTCACAGCTCACTCCGCCAGGAACACCGCAATGGAATGGTGTGTCCGAAAGGAGAAATAGAACGTTACTTGATATGGTTCGTTCTATGATGAGTCAGGCTACTCTACCTTACTCCTTTTGGGGATTTGCACTGGAAACAGCTGCAAAGGTACTAAACCGAGTGCCATCCAAGGCAGTTTCTAAGACGCCATATGAGTTATGGTATGGGAAACAGCCGAGCTTGACATTTATCAGGATCTGGGGCTGCGAGGCTTATGTCAAAAAGCTCGCCTCTGGGAAACTAGAGAGCAGATCTGAGAAATGTATCTTTGTCGGTTACCCTAAGGAAACTAAGGGTTATTATTTCTACGATCCCAAAGAGAACAAGGTATTTGTTGCTCGGACGGCTATATTTCTTGAGAAGGAGTTTCTTCTGCAAGAGGCCAGTGGGAGAGAAATTAAACTGGATGAGAATCCAGAAGAAGGACAAAGTGCTCAAGCACAGTTGGATGAGCCTGAGCCGGTAGATCAGGTTATTGAACAACCTGAGGCTCAGATATCACGGCAACCGCGAAGATCGGGAAGGATCCGTCGACAGCCTGAGCGCTATGACGGAGTCTACATCATTGATAATGATGAACCCCTCACTTATGTGGATGTGGTCAGTGGACCGGAATCAGCGAGATGGCTTGAAGCTATGCGCGCCGAGATGGACTCCATGTCAGATAACCAAGTATGGGATTTGGTTGATCCACCTCCGGGAGTTATCCCTATAGGCTGTAAATGGATCTTCAAGAAGAAGATTGACATGGATGGTAATGTGGTTACCTATAAAGGCAGGCTAGTTGCGAAAGGTTTCAAACAAATCTACGGGATAGATTATGATGAAACTTTCTCACCTGTAGCTATGTTTTAGTCTATTCGGATTCTTTTCGCGATAGCTGCATATTATGATTATGAGATTTGGCAAATGGATGTGAAAACAGCTTTCCTTAATGGAAATCTGGATGAGGATGTGTATATGACACAACCAGAAGGTTTCACTAATCCATCAGATCGTCATAAGATATGCAAGTTAAAGAAGTCTATTTATGGACTTAAACAAGCATCTAGAAGCTGGAATATTCGTTTTGATGAATCAATCTCTGAATTTGGTTTCATCAAGAACGAAGATGACCTGTGTGTATATAAGAGGTTTAGTGGGAGCGTGATTACTTTCCTAGTCCTCTACGTCGATGATATCTTGATCATTGGAAATGACATTCCTGAAATGCATGCCGTAAAGGCATGGTTAAGGAAATGTTTCCAAATGAAAGATCTAGGAGAAGCAGCCTATGTGTTAGGTGTGAAGATCTACAGGGATAGATCTAAGAGGCTTCTCGGGCTGTGCCAGAGTACTTACATCGATAAAGTCCTGGAGAGATTTCATTTAGAGAATTCTAAAAGAGGATATCTTCCAGTCAGACATGGTCTGAATCTTTCGAAGAGTCAGTGTCCACAAACACAGACTGAGAAAGATGAAATGGACAATACGCCTTATGCTTCGGCTATTGGATCCATAATGTATGCGATGTTGTGTACTCGCCCAGACGTTGCTTACGGGTTAAGCGTGACCAGTCGGTTCCAAAGTAATCCAGGTCAGGCGCACTGGATTGCAGTCAAGAACATCTTAAAATATCTGCGGAGGACCAAAGATATGTTCTTGATATATGGTGGTCAGGAAGAACTCAGTATTGAAGGATATACTGACGCTTCATTCCAGTCAGACCAGGATGATTTCCGATCGCAATCAGGCTATGTTTTTAGCATGAATGGAGGAGCAGTGGTGTGGAAGAGTTTCAAACAGTCAACTGTTGCTGATTCCACAACAGAAGCCGAGTATGTTGCAGCCTCGGAAGCATCCAAGGAGGCAGTGTGGATTCGTAAGTTCGTGAGAGAACTTGGTGTTGTTCCTTCGAGTGCAGATCCTTTGGTTATCTTCTGTGATAACACTGGAGCAATCGCACAAGCAAAGGAACCACGGTCGCACCAGAAGTCCAAGCACATACAGAAACGGTTTCATTTGATCAGGGAGATCATTGATCGTGGCGAGATCAAAGTCTGCAAGGTTCATACAGATGACAATCTGGCAGACCCGCTTACTAAGCCTCTGGCGCAGCAGAAGCATGAGAAGCACTGTAATAATATGGGTTTGAGATTTCTCAACCATTAGATTAAGTGCAAGTGGGAGATTGTTGGGGTATGCCCTTAAGGCTAATGTTTGAGGCCTTGGGATTGTAACAGTATCATGTAATAAACTCTTATGTTTATAAAGGCATGGTTATTATTCAGGTTGCTACATTGTCTGCTGCAATATATATGTTCTTCTGAATAATGTCTCAAAGCTGTTCAGCTAGGCTGACATGCAGTTAAGTCCTTAGTCGAGATATCTTGGTGAACATGAGACAGCCTTGATATGATTGAGACTAATATGTGTTCTAATCTTATAGGATGCTTCGAGCATGGAATAAGATGTAGACTCATGGGTACATGGGATGTACTGGACAGACCCTACTAGGATATTCAATTGCTTGTCACAATGTGAATAATCCTTGATTGTAACAAGTGGCACATTTCCTCTGACTTGAGATCACTTGTGTTTTCTAAATGATGATTGTCATTATTTTGAGGTAGTTCAATATCATTTGAAACATAATGATTATAGACTATCTTGGATGGTGAGCTTGAGTCAGGTTAGGGCACTAGTGATAGACAAAGGATTGCCGTCTCCTTAATTGGAGTGTGATGTTCTAAAGGGCCCCCCTGGATGAGATGATTGAGAAAGTGTATGGCCATACCCAGATGACT
Organism: Costus lasius; assembly: GCA_027563935.2. Taxonomy (NCBI): domain Eukaryota; kingdom Viridiplantae; phylum Streptophyta; class Magnoliopsida; order Zingiberales; family Costaceae; genus Costus; species Costus lasius. Next base: position 73,468,297 of record CM050449.1, read on the forward strand.
GTGTTCATCTGATCTAATCATGCTCATCATATTGGAGTTACAGGCTTGACAGGCTTGTCCAATAAGAACATCCAGTGGCAAAGGAAACATGTATGCCTTGTGAAGTTGATTCACACTTGTGCTGTGGTTTGGGTGTAGTCTTGGAAGACTCTTTCCTTTATATCGGGAGACAGTGATGTGTTGCTAGATACCCCTCACTGATCGTGATAACGTGAGTTATCGTTACCGACATTTAAAGGAAACCCTCAGGGTCGCACAATTTGATGATATGGCTTACTTAAGTCAGATCGTGTGGACTGAATTGTTCAGGTTCAGTTTAAAGGGATTTAATCTCTGATTGTAAGTGAGATCTAGTCTGATCATGTTTGATTGATTAGGGCTTGAGATCGGTAAGCTTCGATTGAGAGAATGGATGCTGGATCGGTGAGATCAGGAGCATCGGGAGATGAACGGTCAGATCAAGTACCTTAGGGTTTTTAATGTGATCTGGACTTATGGCTTGGTTTATTTGGTTATTGAACCAAATTCAAATGAACCGGCTCATGAATGAGCGCATGGTTCAAGGGTGAAGTGGAATTTGCGAATGGGTAAACCCATGATCGCATGAAGAGAAGTGGCATGCTATTTTTAGATAGCACTTCTCTTACGTGACTCTCTCTCACGTTCACGCCTCTTTTCTTTTCGTTGGTCGCCTTGTCTCTTGCTCTCGACAAGAGAACATACGGTGGTGAAGAGCTCGACGAGGAGGAAGAAAAAGAATCACCAAGCCAAGACATCTCTTCCCTTCCACTCGACAAGGACATCTTTGGGCCTTGCTAGCACAAGGATCGCAAAGGGAGTAGGCGACATCAACTGTGTGCGTCACCTCTGGAGAAGATCAAGTTTGATCTTTGCTTCCAAGGCGCCATCTAGAAATGGCGATGGTATGATCCTTCTCTATTTGCAATTGGGTCATTTTTGTTAATCATACAGCATGCAAGATCTAGAAACCCCCTTTCCGCTGCTTTCATTCCCATATGCGCCTATGAGTTAGGGTTTCGCCCCCTTGTGGGGACCTTCATCTAACCCTGACGACTTTAGATCGCAGGCCGGCTATGTGTTCAAGATAACTGGAGGCGCTGTATGCTGGAAGAGCTTCAAGCAATCCACCATAGCAGATTCTACAACCGAAGCAGAGTATGTGGCCGCTTCTGAGGTAGCCAAGGAAGCCGTTTGGATAAAGAAGTTCATGTCTGATCTTCAGGTGGTTCCTAGTGCAGTGGATCCCATTGAACTCTATTGTGACAACAATGGAGCAATTGCACAAGCCAAGGAACCACGGTCTCATCAAAGATCCAAACACATACTCAGAAGATTTCACCTGATCAGAGAGATCATTGAAAGAGGTGATGTCAAGATTAGCAGAGTTGACACAGAAAACAATCTGGCAGACCCATTGACCAAGGCTTTGGCGCAGCAGAAGCATGATGGTCACGCTAGAGATATGGGGTTAAGATTTCTCAACCTCTAGGTCTTAGTGCAAGTGGGAGATTGTTGGTGTATATGCCCTAGGACCTAGTTTTGGTCCACTTATGTACTACTTGACTTTGATATTTATATATATCATTCTGGCATTGTCATTATCAATGTTTGTTTACATCTGCGCACATGTACTAACATGATAATGTCCCTGGAGATAGATTGGATCTGTGCTCAAACTATTGTCCCCAGTCGATGTACCTTAGTGGATATGGGACAGCTATGGTACTTGTGAGACTGGTATGTGAGCTGGTTAGGTACTTGGTGCTAACGCAGACACATGGGTATATCATTAGAGGATATACTGGAAAGACCCGCTCTGAGGCTATGACTTGGTGTCATAAGTTATCCTCACAAGTGACAGGAGATGCATTGATCCCTTGACTTGAGGTCATTGATCATTCTATATGGTTAGCGATTTGCTTTGATACAACCTAACACCTCGCCGTAGTTGGGAGGTCATAACGGTTGTCATTGAGCATATCACGACCCATATGAGAAGGTCAATGGACAGACATAGGATTTGCCCCTTCCTTAGGGAAGTATGATATCCATGGATCTCCTCTATGGTTCTATGACTGAGAGTGTATGGCCATACCCAGGTAAGAACCTGTTTTAGTCATAGCCATGTAATTGGGTGAAAACAAGTGGTGACACACTTGTCCAATCGGATATCAGTCCGGCAAAGAGACTGTAATGCATCTGTACCTAGTTGCGATGATGGGGATGTCGATGTCGATATCCATTCCAATGACCTGGGTAGCAGCGATGCACTGCTAGGTACCACTCACTGCTTGTGGTGACCTTTGGTCAGCACTGCCAGCGTCAGAAGAACCTACAGGGTCGCACACCTTGATACTTGAGTTCTCGTATTGATCGAGAAGCCTTATGATCAAGTTATTGGATAACTCGGATCTAATTGGGAGATTTCATCAGCGCCAATGGTCCTGATGAGATGGAAGAATGTTATTGGAGCCAAACTTTATTTATGGCAGGTTGACCCGTATTTGACCATGGTTGGTCACAATTGGATTAGGGTTGCATTGGATTGGATCCAAATGCTTAATCAACCCATAGGATGAAGTTTGGGCTAGCTCATTATCCAATGAAGCCCAATAACAAGTTCTCATGAAGAGAAGAGAGGCTAAAAGGGTATAATGGGGAGAAACCCAACCCCATTGGCGCCTAAGGGGCATAATGGGGTTAGGGTGGCAAAATTGCTTCATTAAGGAAGCAATTTGTGCCTAGCCCTTCTCCCTTGATGGTATGAATGCCTTTAAGGCATGTCTTGGGCTGATATGGTACTTGGGCAATTATGGAAAGGTTGAATGAAGTTTATGGTAAAGTCTTGGAGACTTTCCTTAGATCAAACCTCCTCATCCTAGCCCTACACTTGTCATGATCCTAGCCCTTGCCCTAATCGCCTCTTGCCCTATATATGTGACCCTGGCCGCCCTCTCTTATGATGATTCATCCTTGGAGGCGTGAACATAAGAAGGGGGCGAGAGCAAGGAGCAAGGGCGCAATCTCTTCCTCTTCCATCAAGTGGCCGCAAGCTTCTCCTTCCTTACCACTTGGCGCATCTTTCTCACTTGGTGGCGCAAGGTGGTTGGAGCATCTCCCTAAGGCTTGGATCTTCTTCCCGAGGCTAGCACCGGGCGTGGAAGAAGAGGACTCGAGGCATCCGTGTGTGTGAGACTGCAGAGGGCGCACGCTTGGGCGCCTATCACGACATCGACCTCATCTTGCTCTGAGGTATTTTCTAACTCATCGTGTCGACCCCCTTGCATGCGATCTTCACTGGTTTTTGGGACCGGCCTGTTTCGGGGACATTCTTCCGCTGTGCAATGTATGTATGTGTCTCTGAAAAATTGTAAAATGTCCCCGGGGTTTCCCAACACCGAAACCCTTCTAAAATCCTTCTTTTCATAGTCTAATCAATATAGAACCCATCTAGGAAGGTTTCTGGAGAGTTTGGTTCAATTCTGATTCAATTTGGAGTCAAATCAAGTGAGAAACCCGAATGGCAGAAATATTCACGGCCCGTAATGTGTTTACGGCTGAGGCCGTAATTCTGTCTGTGAATAAGCCCTTTTGTACACAGAAAGTTTCACGGACCGTGAAGGATTCACGGCCTCACCTGTGAAAGTTTATGTGGACTTTTATACATAGTCATTTTTTGCCCATTCAAATGCCAAAATTAAGGTCGGCCACATAATTACGGCCAAGGCCGTAAAAGTTGCGTTCGTCACTATTTTCGCTCCAAATTTGATGTGCGATTTTGTAATTTCCTCAGGAATCATGCTATGGCTTCAAAACTCACAAAGTCCACCATTTTTGTGCCTTTTTACCTATATTTTCATAAAAACCAAGAAAAGTGAAGATTGTATGCCAAGTGAAGCAAAAACATTAAAAATTGCATAAAATCATTCAATTAAGCCCAAAATATCATATAAAATATAGGTAAAAATGTGATGTAAATACAACTCATCAATAGACCAAAAACAAATCCTAAATTATTCAATCTCGGATACTTTAGGATGTTCTTTATAGACACCCAGTACTGCAGACCTAGATTGGATTGGTATCGGCTGGTTATTGTTGTGTCCGCAAGTGCATAGATACTCGAAGTAATAAAAGATATCGAACCACAGGGACCTACGTGTTAAGTAAAAAATAGTTGTGTTCTCACTAACTAAGCGATCGATATGCTATAGGATAAATCGTAGCGAACAATCGGAAACTTTTACGGATTATCAAGGAGAGAAAATTGGGACTAGGGTTTCATCCGTTTAATTTCTATGATTAGATATGAAATAGTGTTTGTCAGCTATTCTTTTTATGATAAAGATGAAATTTACTTATAAAGAAATTGTCTCGCTCTCGCGACAACAATTTACAAAGAACAACCCTCGCTCTCGTGACTGATTTATTTAGTGTTAAAAATAAGTAAACCTTGACAAAGAAAGTTATAATCACTCTCGTGGCTTAACTCTCAGTGTTAATATCTCAAGTGAAACTAAATATTCTCATATCTTAGTTTCACAAGTTTTACTTAAGGTTTTCCAACAATCCAATACCTAATCTCTTAGCATATTTTCATGTCTATCTCAATAATATTCCTAGATTTGATTATCAACAAGAATTATACCTCAAAAATCAATAATTAAGAACAAACCTAATCTCTTAGCATAATTTCCTAAATCATAATTTAGGGTTCCAAGTTTTGAAAAATCACTTTTTAGTACATATTACAAAACTCTAAAACATGTTAAAAACTTAAACTAGAAAAGATTAAAGATAATAAATTCTTAAGTAGATTTATTATGTCAAAGATCAACTGACAAAAAATAAGGATTATCCAATCATTACAGAAATTAAGAGGATTAATCCCCCATGTTCCAAGAAAAAGTTACGCTATTATAGAGTCAAACACACAATGGAAATTCATTAAAATATCAGAATTCGACAGAGGGAGAATAGAAAAGTTACTGATTTCACGGGAGTGTGAAAATTTTCACAGCCCCGTGATTGTTGCTTCGAATGAGCAGTAACTGCTATATTAACGGCCGCTACATTGTTTCGCAATTTTTGCTCCTGGCTAAGATTTTGTTTCATCGATTTCTCCTCCGATCGGACTCTTTCTATCTAAAATTTTTGGTGTGTCTCTCCTCCTTTGAGCGAAACTCTCCTAAAAATTTCACGGCGAGAGGCTGAGCCCTAACAGCGCCCTTCTTGATTTCTTCCTCGATTATTAATGAAATTGGATTATTCTTATCCTCAAATCTTCTCCTCGATTTATAGAACACTCCCCTTTTTACATTTTTTCAAATCGTGTCCTGGATCTCCTCAATTTGACTTCGAAAATTCCAAAAATAGAGGCGGCTGTGAAAGACTCGTTCCTTGTAATTACGGCCGTAATTTGTATTACGGCACTACCATAATTTGTTCTATGGAAATTGTAATTACTGCCTGTAAAACATATTATGGCAGTACCATAATTTTCTTTGGTGCATTCTAGATCAAGAATTATGGCCCATAAAAATAATTACGGCAGGGGTGTAATTTTCTGACTATCTCCGATTTGCATGAAAATTGATGGGCAGCTTTGTCTCAATGTCTGGAATGCATTCGTGTGCTCAGATCCTTCAAAATCTATCAAAATTAGGCCATTTTTACCTGAAAATGATCAAAAACTAGAAAAAGGTGTAGATTCTGTAATATTTGATAAATAAGGCATAAAAACAAGCAAAAGAGCATGAATATGACACAAAAAGACCAATCAAATGACACAAAATATACTATGAATTTTTTTGTCATTAGTTATGATCACATCATAAGCCACATCTCATCTAGTACACAACATTGCAAACATGATTGAGCCTACTACCGAAGCATAGGGCACTCGACTCATGTCATCCCTCTCAGCCTGTGTGGTGGGACACTGGCTCTTTGAGAGAGTAAGGCCATGTCTCACTTGAAGGTATCCTTTCTTGGATTGCTCCATGTTGAACCTCTCCAGGACCTTATCAATGTAGGTACTCTGACTAAGGGCTAGAAGCCCGTTGGATCTATCCCTGTAGATCCTCATGCCTAAGATATAGATGACCTCCCCTAAGTCTTTCATCTCGAAATACATCCCCAACCATATCTCCACAGACTGAAGACCAGGGATGTTGTTTCCGATGAGCAGTATGTCATCGACATACAATACTAGAAAAGTCACCAAGCTCCCACTAAATTTTCTATACACATAGGCGTCATCTTCGCTCTTGATAAAGCCATAATCTCTCACAGCTTCATCAAACCGAAGATTCCAACTTCGAGATGCTTGCTTTAATCCATATATGGATTTCTTTAGCCTGCAGACCTTGTTGGCCTCTGCAGGATGGATTAAGCCATCAGGCTATGTCATATACACATCTTCTGTCAACTTCCCGTTAAGGAATGCTATCTTAACATCCATTTGCCACATCTCAAAGTCATGATATGTAGCTATAGCAAGCAGAATCCGAATGGATTTAATCATGGCAACTAGCAAAAAGGTTTCATCATAGTCCACCCTGTGGACTTGTTTGAATCCTTTAGCCACAAGTCTACCCTTATAGGTAACTATGTTGCCATCCATTTTAGTCTTTATTTTGAGACCCATTTACAGACTATGGGTTCCCTGTCAGGCAGCTCAACCAAATCTCAGACTTGGTTAGCCGACATGGAATCCATCTCGGATCGTATGGCCTCAAGCCATCTCTCGTAATCCGGTCCAGCAACTGCCTCATCATAGGTCCTAGGTTCATCCTCAATAATGAAGATCCTATCGTGTTGGGTCGGCAGCGACCCATACCTCTCAGGTGTTTGACAAATCCACCTAGACCTACGTGGGACTTGTGTCTGAGCCTCTGGTTGTCTGGCAACCGGTGCAGGTGGCTCAGGTTCCATCTTAGTGTCTTGTGGTTGCACTTGGACCTCGTCCAAGTCAGACTTCCTCCCACCAACTTATTTCATGAGAAATTTTTTCTCTAAAAAGACAGCACCCCGAGCAACAAAGACTTTGTTATAGGTAGGGATATAGAAGTAGGAACCTTTTGATTCCTTAGGATACTCCACAAACACACATTTATCAGAACTGGGTTCTAACTTGCTAGAATCATAACATTTGACATAAGCCTCACATCCCTATACTCTGATAAAAGACAGGTTCGGGCGTCTCCCACTCCATACCTCGTATGGAATCTTAGAGACACTCTTAGATTGAATGTTATTCAGAATGAGAGATGTCGGTTCAAGTGCATGACCCCAGACTGAGGGTGGTAGAGTTGCATGACTCGTCATAGATCGAACCATGTCCAACAAAGTTCGATTTCTCCTCTCAGACACACCATTCCATTGAGGTGTTCAGGCAGGAGTGAGTTGGGATAGAATCTCACACTCTCTAAGATAGTCAAAGAACTCACTGCTCATGTACTCTCCACCACGATTTGATCGAATAGTTTTGATAGATGTACCAAGCTGATTCTCTACTTCATATTTGAAATCCTTAAATTTCTCAAATGATTCAGATTTATGTCTCATCAAATAGACATAATCATATCTACTGAAGTCATTAGTAAATGTGATGAAGTAGTTGTACCCTCCTCTGGCTTGTTTACTGAATGGCCCACACATATCACTGTGTATGAGATCCAAAAAACCTCCTGCCCTCTCACCAGTCTTGGTGAAGGACGCTTTTGTCATCTTCCCTAATAAACAAGTCTCACAAGTATCAAACTCCTCCAAGGAGCTTGAATCTAACAATCCATTTGCATGGAGTTGTTGGATGCGATTCTTGTTTATATGAGCTAATCAACAATGCCAAAGGAAAACACCAACTAAACCACTCAGTTTGATCCTTTTATTATTTATGTTACAAAAAGAGCTATCCATGTCCAAGACATACAATCCCTTGCATAAAGTACCCTTCCCATAAAACATATTTGCAAATGAAAATAAACAACTGTTCTCCTTTATTTCAAATTTAAATTCATTCTTTGCCAAGCAAGGACTGGATACAATGTTTTAAGTAAGCATAGGTGCATAATAGCAATGATCTAGCTCTAACTGAAATCCAGAAGGCTGAGAGAGAGAGAGAGAGTCAAAATTCCTACAACAATAGTAGTAACCTGTGCCCCGTTTCAAACTCGTAGGTCAATCTCTCTAGGCCGCACCGATCTACTTTTATTAAGCCCCTGCATATTTGTACCAAAATGAGCTCCGCATGCAGTATTCAATACCCATGACATAGAAGTAGAAAGGTTGACTTTGATAATATAAATACCTAAGCTAGAAGAGATGGCCTTGCCTTTCTTCTCTTCATCTTGAAGTTGCTTGGAGTCCCGCCTCCAGTGACCCTACTTGCCATAGTGGAAGCACCTCTGTTCCTTTGACTTCCTAACTTTTTTCTTCAATGCTTTGGTAGGACCTTTGGCATTGCCCTTAGCACGTGTCTTACCCTTTTTATTCATCTTCTTGGTCGCAGGGACCAAAAGAATAGAATTGGGTTTGGTCTTACCCATCTCATGCTCGGTCGTTTGGAGCATATTCAACAGTTCCTCCCTAGTACACTCAATCCGGCTCATGTTAAAATTTATGATAAACGGACTGAAGCTAGAGGGCAAGGACTGCAGAATAAGATTCTTGACTAGCTCATTATCTATAATGTGTCACAATCTCTTGAGATGATCCACATACCTAATCATCTTGAGTACATGGGGTCCCATTGGAGCACCCTCAAATAACTTGCACCGAAATACTTGAAAGTACCCCTTTCATGAGGGGGGCGAAACCCTAATAGGAGGCGCATATAAACTTTGATAGCGGAAGCAAGGATTTTTAGGGTTTCATAAGATCGCATGTGGTATAGCCATATGATCAACTTAATTTTAACTTAAGATCAAGATGTGATCTTACCATTGCCATGGATGGATGGCGACTTGGAATCAAGAGAACAAAGTTGATCTCCTCCAAACGGCGCGCACACAAGAAGACAATGGCTACTCCCTTCTCACCTTTGTGCTAGCAAAAGCTTCAAGGGGTCTTGTCGTATGGTGGAGATGATAGAGAATTCTTTGCTCGGCCGAATCCCTCCTCTTCTCGTCAACACACTCTTTTCACCTTAGAGTGCAAGCGGTCACACGAGAAGAGAGGAGCGTTGAGGCATTTTGGCATTTTAGCAAAGTCGCCTTGATGACATTCCAAAAATGGAATGACATGAAGCCATGCTCTCAAAACCGACCAAAAACGCTTACAAACATTGAACCATGCGTTCACTCATGTGAATCGGTTCAAGCTAAATCGATCCAATTGTCTTTGGTCCAAAAACCAAATCAAATCAGCCCAAGCCATGGTCTAGATCTCATTGAACCAATAGGATCCAGATCTAACCGTTCATCTCTTGATGCTCTTGATCTCACTGATCTAGCATCAACTCTCTTGATCGAAGCTTACCGATCTCAAGCCCTTATCAATCAAACATGATCAGACCAGATCTCACTTACAATCAGAGTTTAAACTCCTTTAAACTGAACCCAAACAATTCAGTCCACACGATCTGACTTAAGTAAGCCATATCATCAAATTGTGCGACCCTGAGGGTTTCCTTTAAATGTCGGTAACGATAACTTACGTTATCACGATCAGTGAGGGGTATCTAGCAACACATCACTGTCTCCCGATATAAAGGAAAGAGTCTTCCAAGACTACACCCAAACCACAGCACAAGTGTGAATCAACTTCACTAGGCATACATGTTTCCTTTGCCACTGGATGTTCTTATTGGACAAGCGTGTCAAGCCTGTAGCTCCAATATGATGAGCATGATTAGACCAGATGAACATAGTCACCTGGGTATGGCCATACACTTTCTCAATCATCTCATTCAGGGGGGCCCCTTTAGAACATCACACTCCTTAAGCAAGAAGACGGCAATCCTATATCTATCACTAGTGTCCTAACCTGACTCATGATCATTATCCAAGATAGTCTATAACCATTATGTTTCAAATGATATTGAACTACCTCAAAACAATGACAATCATCATTTAGAAATACAAGTGATCTCAAGTCAGAGGACATGTGCCACTTGTTGCAAACAAGGATTATTCACATTGTGACAAGCAATTGAATATCCTAGTAGGGTCTGTCCAGTACATCCAATGTACCCATGAGTCTACATCTTATTCCATGCTCGAAGCATCCTATAAGATTAGAACACATATTAGTCTCAATCATATCAAGGCTGTCTCATGTTCACCAAGATATCTCGACTAAGGACATTACAGCATGTCAGCCAAGCTGAACAGCATTGAGACATTATTCAGAAGCACACTTATTGCAGCAGACAATGTAACATACTGAATAACAACCATTGCCTTTATAAACATAAGAGTTTATACATGATACTGAAAGAATCCCAAGGCCTCAAACATTAGCCTTAAGGGCATAACCCAACAATACTACTTTAGCAATGTCATATCTCCCAGTTCTGGCCGGAGCTTCAAACATCTATTTCAAATGAGTTATCATTTGAAAAGCGTTCTGCTCCTCATATTGCACCTGAAGCTCAAGTGCCATGGTGCCAAGTATGAGACATGACACTTCCAAAGAGTCATCTTAATGCTCTCTAAAAGCATCCCTTTCTACCACTCGAGCATTAGGCACTGGAGGCGCGTGAAGAGGTTGCTCAAGGACATACAACTTCTTCTCGAGCTTGAGGGCTATCCTCAAGTTCAGATGCCAGTCCATGAAGTTGGTTCCAACCAACTATCCTTCTCAAGAAGGGATCGTACTGACAATTCGCTATTGTTTGTAGCCATTGATCAACAACAACCAAGACAAGCAGATTAGTACTACTTCAAGTCATTTGAACTGGACTTGTTTTAAATGACTATGGCTCCCACTATTTTAATCGAATTGACAACCCACAAAGTCAATCGGAAAATCCAAGATTTCCTAGTGAATGGGTTCCTTATTCCACATGCGGCTTCGCGTCCCACGAGGGTGGGATGAGATGAACAAAGTGACCCATACTTCTTAAGGTGGGCATGCCGGCCGATTGCTCTTGGCAACTCCCCTTATTGAGACAGTCTAGGCATTTCTTGTCCAACGAGGGCTGGATATGGCATGAAATCCTAACCTATCAACGGTGCCTCTAGAGTTCCATCATGTGGCCACCATATGTGGAAAAGTAGTCAAGTCCATACCTAACCATTATGCTCAGGGCCAGCGAGCTTCCTTGCGAAGGCACGTCCAGGTTAAAGCTGGAATGGGGAAACCATTATCACCACACACCTTCTAAATATAAGTGGGTGTGTCCCATGAGAGCGGGAAACAGTGCACATCACCACTGATTGATAGCTTGACGAGGGCTACGAGTTAGAAGGCTACTAGACTTGAGATTTTAATTTGAGGTTTTTTGAGGTCTCATCCCTTTAGTTTTATCTTTTGTCAAGCATTACAGGCATGCAATCCTATAGTGATAGCAAGAAGATAAAACATCACAGGCATGCTTTTATAGATATGGAAAGTAGTAAAGGATGATGTGATCATAGCCTAATCAAGACATTGAACCAACACATGCCAAAGGGGTTCAACTCTTGACCTAGGAGACAAGCCTCAACAAGACCTAACCTGACCACCCTCTAGTCTTGAACTTCAAGGTCCTCCTCACCATGGTTTAGCTCTCAAACCCTAGAGGTGCAATTAGGGAAACCCTAGAAGCACCCTCATAGGTTCGGCCAATGCCATGGTGTCTCCTCCATGAGAGATGCGCCACCATGCAAGGGCCAAGAAGGCTAGCTCACATGCCCAAAGGCTCGGCCATGCCATCTTGTGCCACTTGAGTGGAAGCTTGTTGTGCGACCTTGGATGAAGATGGTTGTGCCATTGATGCAGGAGCATCTCATTGAAGATCTCCAATTTTGGGAATGTGATGTATTTTGGCCTTGTTTAATTCCTGTATTAAGTTATGCTGCAAACATTATTTACATTTCCTGCACTTGATGCTATTTTTGTTGTAGGTAGGACTAGCCTAGGATTTATTTTCCAAGTCTTTATTTTATTTTTTAGTGGATGTAGTAGGTTGTTAGTAGTTTAGGATGAATGCACATGTAAGGCACTTACAAGCACCTACCTCCTTCAACTACTTGGCAACTCAGCTCACAAGAGACACCATCAAAATCACACTCAAATCTAGCTCAACAAGGATACCATCAAGAGGAAGTCAAGACTACAATATCAAGGTCGGCCCAACTCAATCTTAGCAACATCCGTTCAATGCCAGCAAGATCAAATGCGCAACCTCCACACCTACCAATCAACATCCAAATCCAGTCAACAATTCTCACAATCCAACTCAAGTCAAGGTGACTTATATCCAAGTTCACATCAAGCAATCTGCTCAAGTCAGCTAAAGGGAATTGAACACGTCAGCAACTCACTTACCAACAGCCAATGGTCACAAGTCTTTTCAACATATGCAAAGGAGCGCCAGCCAAGAGCCAATAAAGCTAACATTCACTGGAATACCAAACATTCCCACCATTGTAACGTTGAAGGAATAGGTTTAAAGCTTGTAATTTCCACACTTTGCATCCTTAAGTCGAATATCTTTGAATCTGAAGACCTTGTATTAGCATTTGCTTTGTGCGTGTAAGAGTTGAGCTTACTACTCTTGAGAGTCGAGCTTGCTCCTCTCATTATCCTCCTCTTCTTCCCCTCTCTTCTCTTCTGAATCATCTTCTCCTTCTCTCAACCTACGTCAACTGGTCTCTAAGTGCTGGTGCTTGAAGGTGGACGTGAGGTTTGTTAGCTGCAAAAGTTTGGAGAGATTTGGATCTTCGGCTAGAGAAACCAAGTTGTGCTCAAGATCAGAATCAAGGCTTTGCTACAAGATTCAGCAAGGGATTTGGCCCCCTTCCTTCAAGGGGGCCTCAGGTGCCTTCAATCCAGTCTTTCCCTTTCTTAGATACCTTATGCTAGGATACATTGTCTCTATAAGTCGGCATCTATTTGTTACATTGACTAAGCTACATACCTAAGGGATCTTGGGTCAAATTCTATTCTTCATCAGCCATCAAGTAAGGTGCGCAAGAAAGTATGCACCAATGCCAAGACTTCATGCACCCCTAATCTTCTACTTGAACAATTAGAAAATAAAAGAAAAGGGAGGCACATACGCCGCACAAGAATACATCACGAGCATGCAAGAGGCTTGACATATCACCACAACATCATGCACAAAAAAGGCACTATCTCATGCAATTCTATATGCTCATGAAAAACTCAAAATCTGAATTTTAGTTTCTCATTAAAACATATCTTTCTTCATTCACCTCTTATCACAAATCCTTGGTTCTTTGTTTATCTCAGGATTCTACAAGAGGCATACCTGTTGCCCTCCTTGCAATCCCTAACTTGCTGAGATTAGGGCAATCACCCAGTCCATGCCCCGCATAATCTTGATGCGTTCCGCAAGTGCACGGACAAATCGAAGTAATAAAAATAACGATCCCACAGGGACCAATGGCTAAGTACTGACTTTACTTAAGATCGTTCGCTAGACAAATCAAGAAAGGGTTGAATTTTAACTTTAACTAAGTTGCACAAAGAGTAAAACTCAATAGGGTTGTAATCAATTTTATGGAGTTTCAGGATTTCGGGTTCACCACTCAATGTTTCATGACTTTTTATAATTAAAAATATCTTAAGTAGGATTTACTATGTTAAAGGGGATTTATCCGCATGTACAGATTGCCCCCTCTCAATAGTACAATCTGGTATCTATCCGACTTAACTCCCTACTCTCACGGTTATTAACTCAAGATAGACTCAATGAGTCCTTGATAAATCTCTAAAATCCCTCAAGCCGATTCGAACTACTCTCATGTTCAAATCAACTTGTCCAAATATTGTAGATCCGATGTTGCAATTCACCTCTCATTACTTCTTGCAACATCTCAAAGCATGCAAATTATGGCCAGTAATTAACATGCAATATGCACAACAATAATTGAATCGAATCACAAGTAAAATACTTCTAAAGATGATAATAAACAGTTAAGTCATGAAAACATAAAGGGCTACGCCATAAATCCTAAATAAAAAGTTTACGTTGACATGATAAAATGTTCATGTTGTAAATATCCATGTTTTGAATGCAAAATTGGCAAATAATATGAAATCGACAAAGAAAGACAAGAATCAAGGCTCCCTGATGAACATCAAAGTCAGCCAGCCACAAAATCCAATCTTTTCTAGTTGAAATATGAAGATCACTGCCGTTTGCCCTAATTTTCGCCTCTTCTCCAAGTTCCAATCGAAAATCAGCCAAAAGTCCTAATAATCGCTCCAAAGCTCCCTTATATAGTTCTCTATCTTCATATTAGGTTTCCCCCAAAATTCAGCATGAAAAGGAATCAAATCGAGCGAGAACCGAGTCAAAATCAAAATCGGCGGATAAAATTACAGCCGTGAAAATAATTACAGCCACACCTGTAATTATTTTTGTGTATTCTTGTCAAGGAATTACGGCTGTGAAAATAATTATGGCCATGCTCATAATTCTTTCTACATGAATTCTCTGAGAAATCACAACCGTGAAAATAATCATGGGTAAGCCTATATACGGCTGTGAATACGATATATCAAATCTTATGAGACTTAAAGTTTTGCTTGTCTTCAAGCAAATAAATAGAATAAAGAACAATGCTGACTATAGAAAATATAACTTTCTTAATGTAAAATAAATTTCTGGAATATAATCACTCATAAAAATTTCCAACTCATGTTACATAAAATTCAGATAAATACAACATTATCTGAACTTAATCCTTAAGATCCACAATCTTAATCCAATAAAACTTCGCAACTTGTACAATAAATAGAATCTCAATTTCATGAATTCACCTTCATCTCAATTTAAATCTACAACACTTTTGTTTACAGGAATAGGATATCCCAAATCTTTTTCCCACACATCAATTTTTTTTACTTATATGCTTTTGACATTCTCTAAATCAAATACCACCTTTTTTCTAGTGACGAGTTTATAGGACATTAACCACTTGGCTAATGTATTAGAACTCATATCTTTTTGGCTAGTAGAATTGAGATTCATGGCCTAAGATAGAGGAGTTAATGTCAAATAGCTTTTCTTGGCATGTACCCAGATAGATACATACTTTTATATTGGACTTCAACTCTTATCTTCGGTACCACTACCAATTTTCCGCAGTGCCGAGTATAGGAGTCATTCTTATCTCTTTTTTTATTATTTTTTTATTTCTAGATTTTGGATTCTTTCTTCCCAACAAATAGCATAGTAGGTCAAACATCAATTTTGGCGAATCAATTAATGTTAATTCAACAAATCAAGCTCATATTCTCATTTTATCTGAAAAATAATGCTTCACTCTCAAATTGCATTCCTCAAACATCATATTCACCAAAATCTCATGTTTCACTTGATGAAAAATTAAAATGAGAGGATATATATTGAAGAAATAAATTCAACACAAGAAACATATTTCTATTCACAAGCATTGACATGCATAGACATTCATCACCATAACAAAAAATATATATATCATCATAACCATCCATCCATCCAAATTCCACAAAGAGTAAAACCATATATCATCACCGAAAAATAAAAATCCACACAACAAAGGAAAACACATCATCAAGTTATAGGGTTTACAATTATCAAAATGCACCTACACATGGTCCTGAATCACATCATCATCAAAGTTAAAAGTGTAATAAGGTCATACAGCCTATCTAAGAACAACATGTAAAGCATCACAAAAAAACGAGGAGAGCACAAAAATAGCAGACGCAACGAATCATGAAGGTTCATCCTTCCCTACAAAAGAGAATGCATCATTCCTGATGTAATAAGGCAAAGAACAAGCAAGAAGATCGAGGGATACTCACAAAGCACTAATCGTCGGCGTCGGTATCTGTCTCCTCATCATCCTCCTCCTCTAGAGCAGCTTCCCCCATGGGCTCGTCCTGGTCACCTTCCTCATCTTCACTGCCAAATTGGTTCCAAAGAAATTCCCCCATTTCCTGAATATCTTCATGCAAAAGCCTAATCGCCTTAAGCACTTTCTCCATGAGGCACGCCATCGGTATACCTTTGTAGATAATGCCTAAAAACCTGCATCCTGGGCACTCGACCATCCTCTCTGATCTGGGGCAGCACTACATGATGAAGATCTGGTAGCTCTGTGTGGCGGGGAGTCCATGCTCATACCAAAGGGATCATCACTAGCACCCAAGTGGGCGTCGGTGGTATTGAGTCAAGTGATGCTGGGGTATCATCAACAGCTGCATCTGAGGCAATTTTCCAATTTTCCTGATTCTTCACTGAAGTCTTTTCCTTGTTTGGCAAAGGCGAAACTAGAAAATTCCATCCAAGGATAAGGGAATAGTTATCACCCACCCTCTAGGATGATCATCCTCATTGCAATACAAGATTCGAGATCAATCCTTGAGTTTCCTCTTGCAGTCTCTATTCCAAAGGGATCAACATTTAAAGCAAGAGCAATAGTAGTAATTGATGACACCGAAATTTATAGTAAATTTCATGCCATTTTATATATCTTTCTGTGTCATATTTATGATCTTCTACTTGTTTTTATGCCTTTTTATACAATTATTGCGGAGTCTACACTCTTTTTGGTTTTTAATAAATTTCAGGTAAAAAGGCACAATTTTTAGTCGATTTTAAGCAATCCAAATGCATGGATGATGTTGGTGTATATGCCCTACAGACTAATGTATGGACGTGGTCAGGCATTGCTTGAATGTACTTTGATAGAATTAATGAAATTGATATAATCAATAAAGGCATGGTCGTTATTATGCAGATTGCTTTACTTGCGTTGATGTATTGAATTGCATATATAATGTACCAGGAGTTTGGATTGGATCCATTCTCACAAGCTATCCCCAGTCAAAGTACCTTAGCAGATATGGGACAGCTTTGGTACATGTGAGACTGGTGTATGGGCTGGTTAGGTGCAGGGCACAGTAACGCAGACATACAGGTGCATTGGATGCACTGGAGTGATCCACCGTGAGGATTGACTTGTCTAGTCAACGAGTCAATCTCACATGCAAGAGGTTTGCATTGATCCTTAGACTTGAGGTATTCATGTCTAGATTTGATGATGGGTATGCTTTGATACAGTCTTACGTCTCTCCGTAATTGGGGGGCTAAAACGACTGTCATTGGGCATGTCATAAGTCACGTAGAGACATGGATGACCAATAGTAGGATTTGCCCCTTCCTTCCGAGGAAGCATGATATCCACCTTGGGGCGCCCCACCTTATTGGTGCATGACAGGAGAGTGTGGCCACACTTGTTGAGTCATGACCAATGCATTGGATAATAAACTTGAGACTAATCCAATGGCAGGATATCAGTTTAGGCAAAGGGATCTGTAATGCAATGGGAATCCTCGTTGCTTGTTAGGAGTTATTGCCATAATGACTTAAGTCCTATGACATGGGTAGTAGTGATGTGTTGCTAGATACCCCTCACTACTTATGATGTTTACATCATTGCCATCGTCATATGGATCCTACAGGGTCACACGCAATAGACTCTTGACGTTGCTTTAATCAGAAGCCTTTGGATCAAGTTATTGGATAACTTGGATCCATTTGGAAGATTTCATCAGCGCCAATGGGCCTAATGAGTTGGAAGAAAGTTATTGGAGCCAAACTTCATTTTTGGCAGGTTGACCCGAAATTGACCTAGATTGGTCACATTTGGATTAGGGTTGCATTGGATTGGATCCAATGGCTTAATCAACTCATGCCATGAAGTTTGGGCTAGCTCATTATCCAATGAGGCCCAATAATTAGTTATCATGAAGAAGTATAAGCAAATAAGGGTATAATGGGGAAGAATTATACCCCATTGGCGCCAAGGGCATAATGGGGTGAAGTGGGCGCATGTTGCTTCATAAGGAAGCATTAGGCGCCTCCCCCTTTGCTCCTTGGATGGAATACTTGCCTCTAAGGCAAGTCTTGGGGCTGATATGGCTTGAGAACTTTATGGGAAGTTCTTGGGTGCATATGGATAGTAGGGTGAGGAATATGGTAATGTCTTGGAGACTTACCTTACCTCAAACCCTAATTTCTCCCAAGAAACCACCCTAGCCGAATTCTTCATGGATGTTGCGCCTAGCCCTTCTCCTTGGATGGAATGCATGCCTCTAAGGCATGTCTTGGGCTGATATGGCCATTGGGCAAATTAGGATAGGTTGAATGAGGTTTATGGTAAAGTCTTGGAGACTTTCCTTACCTCAAGACTCCTTTATCCTAGCCGCCCACTTGGCATGATCCTAGCCATTGCCCTTGCCGCCTCTTGTCCTATTAATAGGACCCTTGCCGCCCCCTCTTGGTGGTTGGTTCAATTCCTTGGAGGTGTGAACAAACATAGAGAGGTGTGAGCTAGGGCAAAGGGCGACAACATCAAGGTGGCGCAACCTTCCTCCTCTTTGTAGCCGCAAGCCTTCTTCTCCTTCTTCTCCTCTTGGCGCAAGGATTCTTTGAGCTTGGTGGCGTCTTCTTGCCACAAGCCCTCATCGTCCCTTGGCCATAGGCGCACCTTGGAGGTGGCGCAAGCAAAGAAGAAGAAGGAAGTACTTGGCGCATCATCTTCCTCCTCATCTCTTCTTGGCGCTTCTATCTTGGAGGTGGCGCAAGTTTTGAAGAGAGTGATAAGGCTTGATTCTCTTCCCGAGGCTAGCACCAAGCGTGGAAGGGAGCAACGATCAAGGAGTCGACGCGTGGATACTTGTAGAGGACGAACACTTGGGCGTCTTCAACTTGGCACCTTCATCCTAACAAGCAATAAAGGTACTAACCCTAACACATCCTTGTGTTCTCTCCCTCGCATGGATCCTTGGGACCGGAATGTGTTTCGGGTGTAATGCTTCTTCCGCTGCGTCCTGGGACTGCAAAAATTTTAAATTACACCCGACATTCCCTAACAGTGGTATCAGAGCTACTTGCGAGAAACACAAGGTGTACGTTTGCTTGTGTGAAAAATTTTTGGAAAATTTTTCTTTCATCCATGCGCGTTTCACCTAGAAGGCGCTTTCATCCTAACTTCTTTTATCATTTTTATGGTCAAAATTTGGATTGTGTTTATGATGGATTTAAGACCAAAGGCGCACGTAGTTTTGTCAAGTAGGACGGGCATTGTGTCTTCGGACTGGCCGGGTCTCTTGATCTGACAAAATTGCCAGCCGATAGGGTCCATGAAATCATCATGAAACTTGATCCCAATTTTAGCATAAATTTGATTGAGAGAATGCTTTGGATGGAGTTGGCGCATAAGGGGATAAAATTTGATTATTCCGGTTTTTCAAATTTTATATATGCGCCACTTGTCTCTTCCATGGGTTGATATGGTCATAGCGAGTGCCCTCCTGTGTTGTGATGTGGAAGCATGTTTCCACCTGTGATGAATGCTTGTAAAATCTTTCTACCACCTGCGTGTGGTTCTCCCCCTTCTTGATGTAAAATTTTCATCTTTCCTAAGAATAGATGTAGAATTATAAGATAGGTTAGGGCTTCATCCTGACAACAAGGAGCCTTCTTCAATCGAAATCAGAGTGGCGCCAGCTTTGGAAGCGTGGTGATGGATTTGCGGTTGGAGGAAGGGATGCTTGCTTTCGGCTTCTGGCATGGGCTGATCTGCTAAAGGGACTCGCAACCCTTGGATGCACGATAGCATGTCACATGGCTCGTGACAAGTTATGTGTATGAAAAGGGCTATGACCATATCGACCAAACTAGCATGTCTGTGATGGTTTATTATTCTGTCCATAGCATGCCTGTGATGTTTTTCCTTTGCTGCCATAACCATAGGAAAACTGCATGCTAGAAAAGAATAAAATCAACATGTAAAAACTCTCATTGAAATATCAAGTCAATAGCCTTCTAACGCATAGCCCTCATCAAACTATCAATCGGTGGTGTTGTGAACTGTTTCCCACCCTCGTGGGACACACCCACTTATCTTTAGAAGGTGTGCGGTGACAATGATTTCCCCAGTCCAGTTTTAACCTGGGCGTGCCTTCGCAAGGAAATTCGTTGGCCCTGGGCATAACGGTTAGGACCAGACTTGACTAGTTTTTCATATGTCACTGACATAATGAATCACTAGAGGCAGCTGTTGAGAGGATAGGGTTCTGTGTTGTATCCAGCCCTCGCTGGACACAGGGCGCCTAGTCTGTCTTAACTAAGAGGAATTGTGCGTGGCACAATTGGCTAGCATGCCTACCTAAGGAAGCATGAGACTCTCTGTGCATCTCAACTCACCCTCGTGAGTCGCGGAGACCTCGTGTGAAGTTAGGATCCTACTCACGTATTTCCAAGTTGATTTTTGAGAGTTATCAACTCGTTAAGGAAATAGTGGGAGTATAGCATTTAATTTAAAGTCCTTGTTAAATGCTTTATCATAGTACTTATTTTGCTTGTTTGCTTATTGTAGATGATTCCATCTCCTGAACCTAGATTGAAACTTCTTAAAAATAAACTGGATGGAACAAATTGGACAAGATGGTTCAGACTTTTGTCCAAACTTCTAGAACATGAGAATATGGTCTATCTTCTTGAAAGACCTCCAACCCAGCCCTGTATATATTTTTGTACAGAATGGGAGTGGAATGTCTATCTTGAACATTGTGTGGATAGTGAACATTACACTGCTCTTATTTTGAGGTGCTTGACCCCTGAGGTCCAGGTTGAGTGTGATGAGATGGGGATTTATGATATGATCATACATCTTCGACGTCTCTTCACACCGGGCACTTCAAATAGTAATCAAGAGAGTGTTGTTGGATCTTCTGGGTGTTTGCTTGAATCCAAGAATGACTATGGTTCCGTATCTTCGAAGCTAAAACTTCGGAAGACTGGGAATGCATGGAAATTTCAGGATGGATTAAGGCCCAGGAATAGCATGGCACAAAAGAAGGGATGTTATCCATCTGCTTCAGGTATTGTGTTACTGAGGTCTTTATGTCTACTTCTTATTCATGGGTACTGGGTACCGCATGAGGAGCTTACATATGTTTTTCATATGCAGGGGCTCAAAAGAAGTAGGACAATAAGGCTTGGTGGGATCGACTTTCGAGTCAGGGACGGAGCATTGGATGCTGCTGTTGATGTCATCTCACTACCTTCAAAGACTTCAACTAGAACTTTGCTATTATGTACTAGCTTTTGTATTAGAACATTATGTCCATTATTTTGAATGGATTTTCAGTTTGAAATAAATTGGTATTTCCTTAAATCTGGAATGTTCTATAGTAGTGGTACAATTGATAATAGCTTGTAGTTCTGTATGTAACACTGAATAGATCAAGTCCAATGATTCATTCAATACCATCTCTTTGCATTGTCTCTTGGACCATAAGACATAAGTCACATCCAAAAGTCCATGGACTATTGGGATCATTATCCTTTCAGGGTTATGATATATGTGAAGCCTTGTCTAATGGACAAGATGGCAGATGCTACCTTCATTTAGGAAGGAGAGAGAGGTTAGATGCTTGTTGGATCTAGTGCACAGCAATGTGTGTAGACCCATGGAGACAAGCACTAAGTGGTATACTTCATTAAGTTGGGATATGTCATATCCAACACGTAACTTTGGAGAAATCCAAGAAGTTAAGAAATGAAGTATAGAATCGAATTGGAGAATCTATTAAAACCCTTTGATTGGATCAAAGTAGGAAGTGAAGAATTTCATGACTATCTTGAGGAGTGTGGGGTTGTCTCACAGCTTACTTGGAACACCACAACCGTGTGGTGAAATTCAAGGAAAGAAAAGGGAACACATTGGATGTGGTTCCACATTTGAATAGTCATGCAAATTTACTTCCTTTAGAGGCCATGCAAGCAACTGTTCTGACACTCCATAGTGTGTACTTGTGGGGCACTGAAAGTGCTGCTTCTATCCCGATGAGAACAAAAATATTTTTTGCTCAAACTGCTGTCTTTCTTTAGGAGATATCTATTTGAAAGAAGCTAGTGGGAGCAGATTTGATTAGGACAAGGTCCAAAAATTAACCACAATACAGTTAGACACAAATGGAGAGTAGAATCACACATGCAGGTTGAAAGTCAACCTGAGGTTCAAGTAACACAGGAACCACATGAGTCTGAATGGATTCGAAATACTCTCACAGGTTGTGGGCATGACGAATTTTTCATCTAGGATGAACCTAAAGACTTATGAGGAAATGGAAGCGGTCAGTGGACTAGATTCCAAGAAATGGCTGAGTGCCATAAGAACCGTAATGGACTCCATGTCTGCTAATCAGGTGTGGAACTTGATTGAGCCGCCAAAGGGGTAACACCCAGAGGCTGTATTTGGATCTTCTTGGAAGATAGACATGGAAAGTAACATTGTTACCTATGATGACAAGCTAGTGAATGAAATTTCAGATAAGTCCACTGGGTGGATAGTGATGAAATTTTTCACCGATAGCTTTGTTTGAGTCCATTAGGTATCTACTTGTTATAATTGCATGTTCTGTTATAGCGTATTGTTATGAAAATTGCTTTTCTTAATGGACGTCTGGAAGAGGATGTCTAGATGGAAATAGCCAAAATGTTTTCATACAGTCGCCATAAAGATATGTATGGTATTATACAAGTATCCTGTGTTTACAAGAAGATCAGTGGGAGCATCATAATGTTTCTTGTTCTAATTGATTGACGATATCTCCTCGCATGAAATGACATCCCAGCTCTTCACGTGGTGAAGTACAGGCTTGGAATGTATTTCGAGAAGAATGATCTAGGGAATGATGCCTACATCCTAGGCATGAGGATCTATAGACAGAGATCCAAGAAAGTCAATCTATGTTCATCCAAGATTTTCTGGAGAGGTTTATATTGGATGATTCCAAATATTGATACCTTCCAGAGAGATATGGTCTGACTCTCATGAGGATGTTGTGTCCTATGACACAGCTGGAGAGTAGTGACATGGGTCTATAATCCCGGTACATTGGGTACAAGATAGACCATGTTTTGTGCAGAGTGCACTAGACCATTTATGGCAAATGCTTGGAGCAATGCCAGCAAGTTTCAATCTAATCCTAGTGTTCATACACTAGATAGCTGTGAAAACAATCCTTCGTACTTTGGAAGTATAAAGGATTGAATTTTAGTCTGTGATAGACAGGAAGAACTTTGTGTACAGGGGTACACTGACACTTCGTTCCAGTCTAATGACTATCGTTCACAGCCAGGATTTGCGCTTTGCCTTGATGTGGTGTTGTAGGCTGAAAGAGCTTTATGCAAACCATAGTGGCAAATTCTACAAATAAGGCTGAGTACATTGCAGCTTCTTGTGGCAGCCAAGGAAGCAGCTTCATTCATTTGAACTTGATTTAGTCCCTGGTGCTTGATGGTCCAGTATAGTTTTTACTGGGGCCGTAAGCATGTGTAAAGGAACTTAGCATTCAAGTATGTACTGCAGCAATATCATCTGATCTTGGAGATCATGGATAAGGATGATGATTCAAACTAGTTAAAATAAACACAGATAGCAATCTGGAAAAACCCACTGACGTAGCCTCTGGCGCAGCGGAAGCTAAATAAGTCATACTAGAGACATAGGGACTGATTAAACATCAGTTGCCCTTGGTCTTAGTGCAAGTGGGAGATTGTTGGTGTATATGCCCTACAGACTAATGTATGGACGTGGTCAGGCATTGCTTGAATGTACTTTGATAGAATTAATGAAATTGATATAATCAATAAAGGCATGGTCGTTATTATGCAGATTGCTTTACCTGCGTTGATGTATTGAATTGCATATATAATGTCCCAGGAGTTTGGATTGGATCCATTCTCACAAGCTATCCCCAGTCAAAGTACCTTAGCAGATATGGGACAGCTTTGGTACATGTGAGACTGGTGTATGGGCTGGTTAGGTGCAGGGCACAGTAACGCAGACATACAGGTGCATTGGATGCACTGGAGTGATCCACTGTGAGGATTGACTTGTCTAGTCAACGAGTCAATCTCACATGCAAGAGGTTTGCATTGATCCTTAGACTTGAGGTATTCATGTCTAGATTTGATGATGGGTATGCTTTGATACAGTCTTACGTCTCTCCGTAATTGGGGGGCTAAAACGACTGTCATTGGGCATGTCATAAGTCACGTAGAGACATGGATGACCAATAGTAGGATTTGCCCCTTCCTTCCGAGGAAGCATGATATCCACCTTGGGGCGCCCCACCTTATTGGTGCATGACAGGAGAGTGTGGCCACACTTGTTGAGTCATGACCAATGCATTGGATAATAAACTTGAGACTAATCCAATGGCAGGATATCAGTTTAGGCAAAGGGATCTGTAATGCAATGGGAATCCTCGTTGCTTGTTAGGAGTTATTGCCATAATGACTTAAGTCCTATGACATGGGTAGTAGTGATGTGTTGCTAGATACCCCTCACTACTTATGATGTTTACATCATTGCCATCGTCATATGGATCCTACGGGGTCACACGCAATAGACTCTTGACGTTGCTTTAATCAGAAGCCTTTGGATCAAGTTATTGGATAACTTGGATCCATTTGGAAGATTTCATCAGCGCCAATGGGCCTGATGAGTTGGAAGAAAGTTATTGGAGCCAAACTTCATTTTTGGCAGGTTGACCCGAAATTGACCTAGATTGGTCACATTTGGATTAGGGTTGCATTGGATTGGATCCAATGGCTTAATCAACTCATGCCATGAAGTTTGGGCTAGCTCATTATCCAATGAGGCCCAATAATTAGTTATCATGAAGAAGTATAAGCAAATAAGGGTATAATGGGGAAGAATTATACCCCATTGGCGCCAAGGGCATAATGGGGTGAAGTGGGCGCATGTTGCTTCATAAGGAAGCATTAGGCGCCTCCCCCTTTGCTCCTTGGATGGAATACTTGCCTCTAAGGCAAGTCTTGGGGCTGATATGGCTTGAGAACTTTTATGGGAAGTTCTTGGGCGCATATGGATAGTAGGGTGAGGAATATGGTAATGTCTTGGAGACTTACCTTACCTCAAACCCTAATTTCTCCCAAGAAACCACCCTAGCCGAATTCTTCATGGATGTTGCACCTAGCCCTTCTCCTTGGATGGAATGCATGCCTCTAAGGCATGTCTTGGGCTGATATGGCCATTGGGCAAATTAGGATAGGTTGAATGAGGTTTATGGTAAAGTCTTGGAGACTTTCCTTACCTCAAGACTCCTTTATCCTAGCCGCCCACTTGGCATGATCCTAGCCATTGCCCTTGCCGCCTCTTGTCCTATTAATAGGACCCTTGCCGCCCCCTCTTGGTGGTTGGTTCGATTCCTTGGAGGTGTGAACAAACATAGAGAGGTGTGAGCTAGGGCAAAGGGCGACAACATCAAGGTGGCGCAACCTTCCTCCTCTTTGTAGCCGCAAGCCTTCTTCTCCTTCTTCTCCTCTTGGCGCAAGGATTCTTTGAGCTTGGTGGCGTCTTCTTGCCACAAGCCCTCATCGTCCCTTGGCCATAGGCGCACCTTGGAGGTGGCGCAAGCAAAGAAGAAGAAGGAAGTACTTGGCGCATCATCTTCCTCCTCATCTCTTCTTGGCGCTTCTATCTTGGAGGTGGCGCAAGTTTTGAAGAGAGTGATAAGGCTTGATTCTCTTCCCGAGGCTAGCACCAAGCGTGGAAGGGAGCAACGATCAAGGAGTCGACGCGTGGATACTTGTAGAGGACGAACACTTGGGCGTCTTCAACTTGGCACCTTCATCCTAACAAGCAATAAAGGTACTAACCCTAACACATCCTTGTGTTCTCTCCCTCGCATGGATCCTTGGGACCGGAATGTGTTTCGGGTGTAATGCTTCTTCCGCTGCGTCCTGGGACTGCAAAAATTTTAAATTACACCCGGCATTCCCTAACAGATGAATCCACAACATCAAGAGGATATCACACGTCAAATTTCAAGAGAATTGGAGTCACGAGCCAAAATACAGTAGGGCCGTAATCTATATTACGGTACCGTATTTTCGTACGCTGCCGTAATTTGAGGAGTTTTTCATCAGAAAGTTCCCTGAAAATTATGGCACTACCGTAATAAATTACACGGGCCGTAAGCTGGAGCAAATTCATACCAAAGACATTCACCGAAATTACGGCACTGCCGAAACCATTTTACGATGCCGTAATTTCCAGACGTTTTCGACCAGAGAGTTCAGCCAATTTTACGGCACTGCCGTAAACCATTTTATGGTGCCATAATTTCCATAGATTTTGAATTAGAGAACGTGACCAATTTTACGGCAGTACCGTAACATATTATACTGCCGTGAAATTTGAGGAGAAGCTACGCTAGGAGGAGGAGAAGACGCCCCTGAAGTTTCAGAGCGAAAGGAGATCAATTGGAGTAGAAATCAAAGAAAAGGGAGGCGCCGACACTGTTCACAACAACTTCTACACAAATTACGACTGTAATTTATATTACAGCCGTGGTGCATTTTCTTAAATCCTCTTTTCTCTTTGATTTTTGATCTTTTGAAACCATGGATTATTGTAACTCCTACACCATACTAGCTTAAACTTTTATGGAACATGGGGAGTAATTACCTTTAATTTTTAATGACTAAATGATATTTTTTTTCACTATTTCGTCACGTATAATTTTACCATGGTAATTTTACTCATGTGATAATTGCACTTTTGATTCTCCTCAGATTCATACTATTACTCATGTTTTAGAGTTTTCACAATAAGGACCGAAAGGTGACTTGCTTGAGAACTTTGTACCCTAGAATTGCTTGTTAGGAAGTTTCTTTAAGAAATTATGCTAGTTCTCATTGTTCGATTTTAGTAGTCAAATTGCCATGATAATAATATGAATTTTGGACTGAGTCGAGTTGTCAAACGTGGAGATCTTGTGCGAAAGCAAAGATCGGAAACGTTGGAGAACCGTGAGTAAAACTTGTGTTGAGACTCGGATGCACGAAAGTGATCCTTGAGTCCTTTGTTTGGTGGTTTACTTATTTTCAGCGTTGGGATAGATCTTGCGCAAAAGCGGTGATTGATCCCTGCATGATTGTCTGCATGAAAGTGAGATAATCTTTTTATGAAGTAAATTATGCCTTTACCATGATAAAATTAGACTGACGAATCTCTATTTACATCTAGTCATAGAATTTAAAGTGGATGAAACCCTAGTCCCAGTCTTCTCTCTCTAGTATTTCCGTTTTAGTCTTCTATTGCTCACTTGCATACTTTCGATTCACCTAGATAACAAGAAATCAATTATTCAATACTCAACAAACAAGGTCTCTATGGGTTCGATATCTATTTTATTACTTCGAGTATCCATGCACTTGCGGACACAACAAGCTTGGTGACATAACAGTTTGTGGAGCTGTGTCAGGGAGTGACAAAGTCCCTGTACGCCAAACAACGAGTTTGGCCACGACACCAGAAATAAGTTTTTGTCTACCTACTTGTTGGGATACAACAAGTTTTTGGCGCTATTGCCGGGGACCTTATTTATTTTTTGTTGATATTGAAGATATTGAAAGTATTGCTAGACTAGGTTTTATTTATGTTCTATCATTTTATTCTTTTATGTTTACTTGAGTTATTCGATCCATCTACTTTAGTGTGGACAGAAAATTTAGATCTGATGGCAGATCAGAGATCACTTAGGGACTATGCATCCCCTAAGCCACGCGAAATACACTTCAACATTGTCAAGCCAACCATTGAAGTAGATAATTTCGAGATTAATCCTGCCTTCTTGACAATGATCCAGCATAACCAATTTGGAGGAGCTCCAATTGAAGATCCCCATCAACATTTACATCTTTTTATTGAATATTGTGATACCATTAAAATTTATGGAATTTCTGATGATGCACTAAAACTAAGATTGTTTCCTTTTTCTCTCAGAGACCGAGCGCGAATTTGGCTACATTCTCGACCTTCTGGTGTTTTCACTACATGGGAACAACTATCAAATGCTTTCCTGATGAAGTATTTCCCACCAAGCAAAACCATCCAATTGAGAAATCAGATCACAAGCTTTACACAAAAGGATAGAGAATCATTCAGCAAGGCGTGGGAGCGATTCAATGATTTACAATGGAAGTGCCCTCACCATGGCCTTGAAAATTGGGTTTTAATTCATACATTTTATAACGGTCTACTTTATAATACCCGTCTAATTGTTGATGCTGCTGCAGGAGGAGCCCTCATGAATAAGACCATTGAAGATGCTTCTACCCTATTTGAAGAAATGGCCTTGAACCATAACCGATGGGATCCTGAAGAAGAACTGCTATATTGTCATCATCATGGTAAGAATGAAAGTGAGGAATGCCAACCCTTAACTGAAGAGGTAAATTCTTTTAGTATAGAATCTTTGCTTGACAAGTTTATGGCTAATCAAAATCAATTCATGCAAAATCAAAACAAAGAAATTGAAGATCTTAAGAGAATGGTTAGTCAACTTGCCTTTCAAGTTGAATCCTTAACTACTCACAATAAAACCCTATAAGATCAAATGCCTGATGGACACTGTAATGCAATCATCACTAGAAGTGGAAAAAAATTAGAGGAACCAAAAGGGAGAGTTGAGAATAAAGAAAAAGGGCTTGATGATGAACATGACCATGAATTGGAGTTAGAAAAATCTTCTTTGTATGAGCCATCCCAAACTAGTTTACCACCTCACCAGGGTGATGAACCTAAAGGTGATGTGCCGTGTCAAGAAGATATTTCTAAACCTAATTCTCCTATACCCTATAGCCCACCTATACCCTTTCCCCAAAGGTTAGTGCAGGAAAAATTAGACAAACAATTTGGGCAATTTTTAGATGTTTTGAAAAAGCTTTACATTAACATTCCATTTTCTAAAGCTTTATCTCAAATGCCCACATATGCTAAATTTTTAAAAGAAATATTGTCTAATAAGAGAAAGATAGAGGACTATGGCACTGTGGCTTTAACTGAGGAATGTAGTGCTGTTATCCAAAACAAAGTGCCACCCAAACTGAAGGATCCAGGTAGTTTCTCTATCACTTGTTTTATTGGTAGTATGGCTTTTGACCGAGCCTTATGTGATTTGGGTGCTAGTGTGAGCCTAATGCCATTGTCTATCTGCAGGAGATTGGACATGGAGGAACTCAAGCCAACTTCTATATCTTTGCAGCTCGCCGATCGCTCGGTGAAATACCCCGTGGGAATTCTTGAATATGTGCCTATACAAGTAGGTAAATATTTCATTCCAGGAGATTATGTAGTTCTTGAGATGGAAGAAGATGCAAAAATCCCCATCATACTTGGTAGACCGTTCTTAGCCACTGCAGGAGCGCTGATTGATGTAAAGAACGGTAAGCTTTCACTTAACATTGGGGATGAAAGAATTGAGCCATGAAAAACCCTTCAAATTCTAAATCTTGTTGTAGTATAAATGATATGGATGACATTGTCTATAATCTTAATGATTTATTTGAAGCCAATGAATGTGACACTGATTTAGACTTTGCTTTTGGAAAAACAAACCCTATGACCGATGAGCTATCAAATTGCAATGCTTGTGACAATGAAAAGAGTGAAGAAAGAAAGACTCAAAAAATAGAACTTAAGGCTTTACCTGACAACCTTCGTTATGAATTTCTGGGTCCTGATTCTACTTACCCTGTTATTGTTGATGCACAGTTAGGGAAGAGAGAGACAAATTTGCTTCTCAAGGAATTAAGAATTCATAGAAAGGTAATTGGGTACTCAATTGATGACTTGAAAGGAATTAACCCCTCTTTTTGTATGCACAGGATCTTGATGGAAGAGGAGCACAAGCCACATGCAGATTTCCAAAGAAGACTGAACCCCTCTATGAAAGAAGTTGTAAAGAAAGAGGTTCTGAAATTACTAGATGCAGGTATTATCTATCCTATATCTGATAGCAAATGGGTAAGTCCTGTACTTTGTGTTTCTAAGAAAGGAGGGATAACTGTAATGAAAAACAAAGATAATGAATTGATTCCTGTTAGAACTATTACTAGTTGGCGCATGTGCATAGACTATAGAAAACTGAATGCTACCATTAGGAAAGACCACTTCCCTTTACCTTTCATTGATCGGATGGTTGAAAGATTAGCAAACCATTCTCACTTTTGCCTTTTAGATGGATATTCTGGTTTTTCCCAAATTCCTATAAATCCTGATGATCAAGATAAAACCACTTTCACATGCCCGTATGGAACTTTTGCATATAGGAGAATGCCATTTGGTTTATGTAATGCACCCGCTACATTTCAAAGATGCATGATGGCCATCTTTTCTAATTTCATTGAAAACTTTATGAATGTATTTTTGGATGATTTCTCCGTATATGGTTCCTCTTTTGATGTTTGTTTGGCTAATTTATCTCGGGTTTTACAGAGATGTGAAGAAACTAACCTTGTGCTTAATTGGGAAAAATGTCACTTCATGGTTAGGCAAGGGATAGTTTTGGGACACTAGATTTCAGAGAGAGGGATTGAATTTGATAAGGCCAAAGTTGAAGTAGTAGAGAAATTGGAACCACCCACCACAGTGAAGGAGGTCCGAAGCTTTCTAGGACATGCAAGATTCTACCAGCGATTCATCAAGGATTTCTCTAAGCTTGCTATACCTCTTACAAATTTACTTTGTAAAGTTGTAAAATTTTCTTTTAATGAAGATTGTTTATCTGCTTTTCAGGAACTAAAGAAGGCTTTGGTTTCAGCACCTATCATTCAACCTCCAGATTGGGATTTACCCTTTGAACTCATGTGTGATGCCAGCTATTATGCAGTTGGAGCAGTTCTAGGACAAAGGAAAGACAAAAAGCCTTATGTTATCCATTATGCTAGTAGGACTTTGGATGAGACACAGAGGAATTACACTACTGCTGAGAAGGAACTTTTTGCTATAATATTTGCCTTTGATAAATTTAGATCATACTTAATTAACTCCAAAGTGGTAGTGTACAGTGACCATGCAGCTGTTAGGTACTTAATGCAGAAAAAGGATACTAAACCACAATTACTCAGATGGATTTTACTTTTGTAAGAATTTGATTTGTAGACTGAAGACAAAAAGGGATCAGAAAACCTTGTTGCAGATCATCTTTCAAGGATAGCGGTAGATACTGAAAAGAATGATAAGATCAATGATTCCTTCCCTGAAGAGTAGCTCTTAGCCATTGAACAACTCAGAGCCCCCTGGTATGCTGACATAGTGAATTATCTTGTAGCTAATATTTTTCCTCCTGATTTGAGCTACCAAAAAAGGAAGAAATTTTTTGCTTAGGTGAAACACTATTTTTGGGATGAGCCTTATGTTGGGGTATGCCCTTAAGGCTAATGTTTGAGGCCTTTGGGATTGTAACAGTATCATGTAATAAACTCTTATGTTTATAAAGGCATGGTTATTATTCAGGTTGTTACCTTGTCTGCAGTAATAAGTGTACTACTGAATAATGTCTCAAAGCTGTTCAGCTAGGCTGACAGGCTATATGTCCTTAGTCGAGATATCTTGGTGAATATGAGACAGCCTTGATATGATTGAGACTAATATGTGTTCTAATCTTATAGGATGCTTCGAGCATGGAATAAGATGTAGACTCATGGGTACATTGGATGTACTGGACAGACCCTACTAGGATATTCATATTGCTTGTCACAATGTGAATAATCCTTGAATGCACTAAGTGGCACATGTCCTCTGACTTGAGATCACTTGAGTGACTAAATGATGATTGTCATTGTTTTGAGGTAGTTCAATATCATTTGAAACATAATGATCATAGACTATCTTGGATAATGATCATGAGTCAGGTTAGGGCACTAGTGATAGATATAGGATTGCCGTCTCCTTGTTCAAGGAGTGTGATGTTCTAAAGGGGCCCCCCTATATGAGATGATTGAGAAAGTGTATGGCCATACCCAGATGACTATGCTCGTCTGATCTAATCATACTCATAGTATTGGAGTTACAAGCTTGACCCGCTTGTCCAATAAGAACATCCAGTGGCAAAGGACACATGCATGCCTTGTGAAGTTGATTCACACTTGTGCTGTGGTTTGGGAGTAGTCTTGGAAGACTCTTTCCTTTATATCGGGAGACAGTGATGTGTTGCTAGATACCCCTCACTGATCGTGATAACGAAAGTTATTGTTACCGACATTTAAAGGAAACCCTCAGGGTCGCACAAATTGATGATATGACTTACTTAAGTCAGATCGTGTGGACTGAATTAGTTGGGTTCAGTTTAAAGGGATTTAAACTCTGATTGTAAGTGAGATCTAGTCTGATCATGTTTGATTGATTAGGGCTTGAGATCGGTAAGCTTCGATCGAGAGAGGAGATGCTAGATCGGTGAGATCAAAGAGCATCAGGAGATGGACGGTTAGACCTTGAGCCATTAGGTTCATAGAAGGTCTAGACCATGTATTGGCTTGGCTTGGTTTGATTTTGGTCTATGAGCCAAATCGAATTGAACCAAAGAATGAACCGGTTCACTATGTGAACGCATGGTTCATGAAGGAAGGCGTTTTGGCGTTGGAACATGGCTTCATGACTTTCCATTTTGGGAAGTCATGTAACGCCATTTTTGATGTTATCGCCTAAACGCTTTTGCTCGCTTGTCATTGACGTTGCTTGCTTGCCATCTCGTGTGGAAGAAGGTGAACGACAAGGGAGAGCTCTCGGCCAAGGAAGCATCTCAACCTATCCCTTCCATTCGGCAAGGACTCTTGAAGATCTTTGCTAGCACAAAGATCAACAAGAAGAAGTCATCCCTCGTTTGTGTGCGTCACTTGTGGAGAAGATCTATCTTGCTCTTTGCTTCCAAGCCGCCTCCTTCCCATGGCCATGGTAACGAATCTTTCATTTGTTGTTTAAGTTGATCATATGAAAGTATAGCATGCGATCAAGTTTAAACCCTAATTCCGCTGCTAAAACAAAGAAGACCACTTGCGCTATCTATAGGGTTTCGCTCCCCCTTGAAGGGGACCCCTCTAAAACCCTACAATTGGTATCAGAGCTCGGATCTATACTTGTTCATATGATTGCTTGCGCATCTTATGAGTAGATCATCATGTTTGTTCCATGCATATGCTTATGAGTAGATCTAATGATGGTTGATCACATGCCGAAACCTACATGCTAGTTTAGAACTTAGATGTATGTTTCTTCATGATTTGCGCATGTTATATGTCTCTTCATGATTTGCGCATGTTGTTGTGTTGGCGCATGTTAAGTATGTTGAATGGTATTTCATCAAAACTTATACCTACTTGCGCGCAAACAATTAGATCTATATGCATCTACTATAAACCCTTAGACGGGTTGATGGGGTTGAAAGCATACTCTAGGTTAGATCCAATAGTCTGATCAGACCATCTGACAGCCTAGATGGGTTGACCAGATAGCACCTGTGCGAAAGCACGAGGTGGCTATAGGTTGACTGCATCACAAGCGTGTAGCGAGGTCTGGTTGAGACAGCAATGAACACACATGAGTTAGGCCCGGGGTCACACCCGCTTGCCAGATCTCATGAAGGTTGTTCAGCCCTTGGCGCATGCATGGTTGACCATCAGGTCAACTCGAGTCAGTTAGGACTTGGTGCATGCAAGGGCAAGGATCTAACTAGATTGATGAGTGGATCCCTATCAATGGACCATTGTAAGGTTGTAGGGCACATAAGAGAATTAAAATTGATGCCAATGGGGTTTTCAAAATTTTATTTTCTATGTAATGGATCACATGATGATTGGTTGATGCCATGATGCCTGTTTATTTAATCTTATGTGGGTTGCCCTATTGTGTGCTGTGCTGGGGCCTGCGTGCCTGGTTAATTATAAATTAATCTTATTTTGTGATCTGCGAATCACATTATTTTTAATTTATTGTATAATTGACCTGCGAGTCAAGCTTGTCTAGATAGATCAAAATGTATTCTGATTAGACAAGAGCACAAAAGCACACATCGCAGAGGCGCATTCAGCTGGTGGCGCACCTGAGGTGCTCTTGGCGCTAGGGCCCTGGGTTGGACCAGATGAGATGCAAAAGTCCCAAGAAGAGCAAGTGAAGACTTAAGTATCTTAAGGTCTTACTTAGGCTTTGGGCTTTTACCACATAAGATCAGCATGCCTTCTTCTTATTCGTTATATAATTAGAACTGCATGAGTTTATCTTCTGCTATAGCCATAGGATTTGCCTGATAGTAAGAAGATAAAAGGCCGTTAAAATCCAAACGCTAAAAATATCAAGCTCGTAAGCCTTCTGACGCGAAACCTCACTGTTCTGACTATCGTTGGAGCCGTGTTGTACCCACTCAGTGGGCACGTCTATCTATCTTCAGACGGTGCGGGATTTCACCTGCGTGTTACAGAGAAGGGATTTATCGCTTCTCGTTGCTCAGCATAGCACGTGGTGGTCCAGGGAGTAGGTCGGGTTAGCTTGACCATGTAGGCTACATATGTGGCGCATATGGTAGCGCATGGAGGCAGCCATCTGTGGAATCAGAGACTGTGTTGTACCAACTCAGTTGGCACAGTCTGCTGGATTGCCCAGTTGAAGGGGAATCGCACGGGTTGGCGATTGGCTGGGACAGCCTACCAGAAATTAGTGCCTGTCATCTCTGTGCATCTTATCTCGCCTGAGCGGGACGCGGAGACCAAGTATGAAATCTGGATCCCATCTCACTAAAAGAGTGTTACTCTTTCGGACTGTTTACTGGATTTTTCAGTCAGACAAAATAGTGAGAAAAGAATCTTTCTTAAGTCCTGGATTGATTCTGAACATTGATACTGACCTTGCTGTTCTTGCATTGTTGTAGATTCCTGCAGCAACGAACACCATGAGCTTCAATGTGCGATCCCTACTGGAAAGGGAGAAGTTTGCTGGGCCGAACTTCTCTGACTGGTTCGGACACCTTAAGATCGTTCTTAAGGCAGAGAGGAAACTGTATGTCCTCGAGACGGCAGTGCCGCCTCAGCCCGCTGCGAACGCCGCAAGGGCGGTTCGTGAAGCCTATGAAAAGCACGTCAATGATAGCATTGATGTCGCTTGCCTGATGCTAGCGTCTATGACGCCACCGCTGCAGCGTCAGCATGAGGATATGTCGGCTATAGAGATTATAGCGAACCTCAAGATGCTGTATGCTGCACAGGCGAGGACAGAACGCTATAATCTGACGAAGCTCTTCTTTCAGAGCAAACTGGCTGAAGGGAGCCCAGTGGGAGCTCACGTGCTCAAGATGATTGGGCACAAGGAGGCTCTGGAGAAACTGGGGCATACCATTAACCAGGAGCTTGCTGTAGACATCATTCTGCAGTCTCTTCCGCCCTCTTTCGATGCGTTCATTATTAACTTTAATATGAACAAAATCGATTGTACTCCGGCAGAGCTGCTGAATATGCTCTTGACAACTGAGGAGACTCTGAAGGGAAAGCCTTCAACCTCTGTCTTAATGGTTCCTTACAGGAACAAGAAGAAGGGGAAGAAGGGCAAGGCCCCTGTCAAGAACTACAGCAAGGCTCTGAAGCAGAAGGTTAACCGGTCTAAGGACAACAGGTGTTTCCACTGTGGCCAGCTGGGTCACTGGAAAAAGGACTGTAAAGCGCTCCAAGGAGATAAGAGGGGAAGCATCACTTCTGGCTCAGGTATTTATGTGACTGAGGTCATGTTATCTTCTTCTTCTATTTCATGGGTGTTGGACACTGCATGTGGAGTTCACATTTGTTCAAATGTACAGGAACTCAAGAGAAGAAGGCAGGTGGGACAGCATGAGGTAGACCTACGCGTTGGAAACGGGGCACGGGTTGCTGCTGTTGCTGTAGGAGACTATTTCATCTCTTTACCATCTGGACTTGTATTGGAATTAAACAATTGTTATTTTGTACCGAGTATCACCAAAAATATTATCTCTATTCCTGCTCTTGTCAGGAAAGGATTTGCCTTTGAATGCAATATTTCAAAGTGTGTTTTATCTTATGATA
Organism: Costus lasius; assembly: GCA_027563935.2. Lineage (NCBI taxonomy): Eukaryota > Viridiplantae > Streptophyta > Magnoliopsida > Zingiberales > Costaceae > Costus > Costus lasius. Next base: position 73,504,394 of record CM050449.1, read on the forward strand.
ATATTGTTTATGCTACTGGTTCAATTAACAATGGGTTATACATGTTGGACATAGAAAGTTCTATACATAACATTGATAATAAGAAAGCCAAGAATGCTGATGACAGCACCTTGCTATGGCATAGTCGTTTAGGCCATATAAACGAGAAACGCATTAAGCGGTTGCATGATCATGGACTACTGGGATCATTCTCCTATGAGGAGATTGATACATGCAAAGCTTGTTTAATGGGTAAAATGACGAAGTCACCTTTTCTTAATAAAGGTCAAAGGGCTTCAGGTTTACTTGACCTCATACACAGTGATGTGTGTGGGCCATTTAGTAAACATGCTAGAGGTGGCTATCAGTACTTCATTACCTTTACTGATGATTTCAGTAGGTATGGTTATGTCTATCTGATGAGACATAAGAGTGAATCTTTTGACAAGTTCAAAGAGTTCAAGAATGAAGTACAAAATCACCTAGGCCGAAATATCAAGGCACTTCGTTCTGATCGAGGTGGAGAATACTTGAGTCATACATTTACTGACTATCTGAAGGAGTGTGGGATTATCTCACAGCTCACTCCGCCAGGAACACCGCAATGGAATGGTGTGTCCGAGAGGATAAATAGAACGTTACTTGATATGGTTCGTTCTATGATGAGTCAGGCTACTCTTCCATACTCCTTTTGGGGTTTTGCACTGGAAACAGCTGCAAAGGTACTAAACCGAGTGCCATCCAAGGCCGTTTCAAAGACGCCATATGAGTTATGGTATGGGAAACAGCCAAGCTTGACATTTATCAGAATCTGGGGTTGCGAGGCTTATGTCAAAAAGCTCGCCTCTGGGAAACTAGAGAGCAGATCTGAGAAATGTATCTTTGTCGGTTACCCTAAGGAAACTAAGGGTTATTATTTCTACGATCCCAAAGAGAACAAAGTATTTGTTGCTCGGACGGCCATCTTTCTTGAGAAGGAGTTTCTTCTGCAAGAGGCTAGTGGGAGAGAAATAAAGCTGGATGAGAATCCAGAGGAAGGACAAAGTAGTCAAGCACAGTTGGATGAGCCTGAGCCGGTAGATCAGGTTACTGAACAACCTGAGGCTCAAATATCACGGGAACCGCGAACATCGGGAAGGATCCGTCGACAGCCTGAGCGCTATGACGGAGTCTACATCATTGATAATGATGAACCCCTCACTTATGCGGAAGCGGTCAGTGGACCGGAGTCAGCTAGATGGCTTGATGCTATGCGAGCCGAGATGGACTCCATGTCAGATAACCAAGTCTGGGATTTGGTTGATCCGCCTCCGGGAGTAATCTCTATAGGCTGTAAATGGATCTTCAAGAAGAAGATTGACATGGATGGTAACGTGGTTACCTATAAAGGCAGGCTAGTTGCGAAAGGATTCAAACAAATCTACGGGATAGATTATGATGAAACTTTCTCACCTGTAGCCATGTTTAAGTCTATTCGGATTCTTTTCGCGATAGCGGCATATTACGATTATGAGATCTGGCAGATGGATGTGAAGACAGCTTTCCTTAATGGAAATCTGGATGAGGATGTGTATATGACACAACCTGAGGGTTTCACTAATCCATCATATCGTCATAAAATATGCAAGCTAAAGAAGTCCATTTATGGACTGAAACAAGCATCAAGGAGCTGGAATATTCGTTTTGATGAATCAATCTCTGAGTTTGGTTTCATCAAGAACGAGGACGACCCGTGTGTATATAAGAGGTTTAGTGGGAGCGTGATTACTTTCCTAGTCCTCTACGTCGATGATATCTTAATCATTGGAAATGATATTCCTGAACTGCATGCTGTTAAAGCATGGTTAGGAAAATGTTTCCAGATGAAAGATTTAGGAGAAGCAGCCTATGTATTAGGTGTGAAGATCTACCGGGATAGATCTAAGAGGCTTCTCGGGCTGTGCCAGAGTACTTACATCGATAAAGTCCTGGAGAGATTCCATTTAGAGAATTCTAAAAGAGGATATCTTCCAGTCAGACATGGTCTGAATCTTTCGAGGAGTCAGTGTCCGCAAACACAGACTGAGAAAGATGAAATGGACAATACGCCTTATGCTTCGGCTATTGGGTCCATTATGTATGCGATGTTGTGTACTCGCCCAGACGTCGCTTACGGGTTAAGCGTGACCAGTCGGTTCCAAAGTAATCCAGGTATGGCGCACTGGATTGCGGTCAAGAACATTTTAGAATATCTGCGGAGGACCAAAGATATGTTCTTGATATATGGTGGTCAGGAAGAACTCAGTATAGAAGGATATACTGATGCTTCGTTCCAGTCGGACCAGGATGATTTCCGATCGCAATCAGGCTATGTTTTTAGCTTGAATGGTGGAGCAGTGGTGTGGAAAAGTTTCAAACAATCAACTGTTGCTGATTCCACAACAGAAGCCGAGTATGTTGCAGCCTCGGAAGCATCCAAGGAGGCAGTATGGATTCGTAAGTTCGTGAGAGAACTTGGTGTCGTTCCTTCGAGTGCAGATCCTTTGGTTATCTTCTGTGATAACACTGGAGCAATCGCACAAGCAAAGGAACCACGGTCGCACCAGAAGTCCAAGCACATACAGAGACGGTTTCACTTGATCCGGGAGATCATAGATCGTGGCGAGATCAAAATATGCAAGGTTCATACAGACGACAATCTGGCAGACCCGCTTACCAAGCCTCTGGCGCAGCAGAAGCATGAGAAGCACTGTAATAATATGGGTTTGAGATTTCTCAACCATTAGATTAAGTGCAAGTGGGAGATTGTTGGGGTATGCCCTTAAGGCTAATGTTTGAGGCCTTTGGGATTGTAACAGTATCATGTAATAAACTCTTATGTTTATAAAGGCATGGTTATTATTCAGGTTGTTACCTTGTCTGCAGTAATAAGTGTACTACTGAATAATGTCTCAAAGCTGTTCAGCTAGGCTGACAGGCTATATGTCCTTAGTCGAGATATCTTGGTGAATATGAGACAGCCTTGATATGATTGAGACTAATATGTGTTCTAATCTTATAGGATGCTTCGAGCATGGAATAAGATGTAGACTCATGGGTACATTGGATGTACTGGACAGACCCTACTAGGATATTCATATTGCTTGTCACAATGTGAATAATCCTTGAATGCACTAAGTGGCACATGTCCTCTGACTTGAGATCACTTGAGTGACTAAATGATGATTGTCATTGTTTTGAGGTAGTTCAATATCATTTGAAACATAATGATCATAGACTATCTTGGATAATGATCATGAGTCAGGTTAGGGCACTAGTGATAGATATAGGATTGCCGTCTCCTTGTTCAAGGAGTGTGATGTTCTAAAGGGGCCCCCCTATATGAGATGATTGAGAAAGTGTATGGCCATACCCAGATGACTATGCTCGTCTGATCTAATCATACTCATAGTATTGGAGTTACAAGCTTGACCCGCTTGTCCAATAAGAACATCCAATGGCAAAGGACACATGCATGCCTTGTGAAGTTGATTCACACTTGTGCTGTGGTTTGGGAGTAGTCTTGGAAGACTCTTTCCTTTATATCGGGAGACAGTGATGTGTTGCTAGATACCCCTCATTGATCGTGATAACGAAAGTTATTGTTACCGACATTTAAAGGAAACCCTCAGGGTCGCACAAATTGATGATATGACTTACTTAAGTCAGATCGTGTGGACTGAATTAGTTGGGTTCAGTTTAAAGGGATTTAAACTCTGATTGTAAGTGAGATCTAGTCTGATCATGTTTGATTGATTAGGGCTTGAGATCGGTAAGCTTCGATCGAGAGAGGAGATGCTAGATCGGTGAGATCAAAGAGCATCAGGAGATGGACGGTTAGACCTTGAGCCATTAGGTTCATAGAAGGTCTAGACCATGTATTGGCTTGGCTTGGTTTGATTTTGGTCTATGAGCCAAATCGAATTGAACCAAAGAATGAACCGGTTCACTATGTGAACGCATGGTTCATGAAGGAAGGCGTTTTGGCGTTGGAACATGGCTTCATGACTTTCCATTTTGGGAAGTCATGTAACGCCATTTTTGATGTTATCGCCTAAACGCTTTTGCTCGCTTGTCATTGACGTTGCTTGCTTGCCATCTCGTGTGGAAGAAGGTGAACGACAAGGGAGAGCTCTCGGCCAAGGAAGCATCTCAACCTATCCCTTCCATTCGGCAAGGACTCTTGAAGATCTTTGCTAGCACAAAGATCAACAAGAAGAAGTCATCCCTCGTTTGTGTGCGTCACTTGTGGAGAAGATCTATCTTGCTCTTTTCTTCCAAGCCGCCTCCTTCCCATGGCCATGGTAACGAATCTTTCATTTGTTGTTTAAGTTGATCATATGAAAGTATAGCATGCGATCAAGTTTAAACCCTAATTCCGCTGCTAAAACAAAGAAGACCACTTGCGCTATCTATAGGGTTTCGCTCCCCCTTGAAGGGGACCCCTCTAAAACCCTACACCTTATGTGTTTAGAAGATGTACAGATGGCATTTTTAGAAGATGTGTACCTGAAGAAGAAGTTGCAGATATATTGCTTCATTGCCATGGATCCTCTTATGGTGGTCATGCCAGTACTGAGAAGACTGTTTTTAAGGTGTTGCAATCATGATTTTATTGGCCCACAATGTTCAAAGATGCTAGAAATTTTATATTATCTTGTGATAGATGTCAAAAGACAGGGAACATTAACAGAAGACATGAGATGCCACTGTCCAATATTCTTGAAGTTGAGATATTTGATGTTTGGGGAATTGACTTCATGGGACCTTTCCCATCTTCTGGAGGTAACAAGTACATTCCTGTAGCCGTAGATTATATCTCAAAATGGGTTGAAGCTCTTGCTTCCCCTACAAATGATTCCAGAGTGGTGGTTATACTGTTCAAAAAAACTTATCTTTCCATTGTACGGGACACCACGAGTAGTAATCAGTGATGGAGGCTCGCATTTCATAGAACACAAGTTCTCATCCATGCTCAAGAAGTATGGGGTAAATCAAAGAGTTGCAACACCTTATCACCCCCAAACGAGTGGTCAAGTTGAGGTATCAAACAGAGAAATCAAAGGAATTTTGGAAAAGATAGTGTCACGCACTAGAAAAGACTAGGCATTCAAACTTGATGATGCATTGTGGGAATACAGGACTGCTTTCAAAACACCTATAGGTACGTCTCCTTTTCATTTGATTTATGGAAAATCATGTCACCTTCCTGTAGAGCTCGAGCATAAGGCGTTCTGAGCAATCAAGAAGCTGAATTTCGACTTGAAGAACGCGGGTGAAAAATGGAGGTTACAATTAAACAAGCTAGATGAGATCAGACTCTCTGCATATAAAAATGCAAGAATTTACAAAGAGAGGACTAAAAGATGGCATGATCGACATATTTTCATAAAAGACTTCCAACCAGGCGATGTTGTTCTTTTGTTCAACTCTAGACTGAGACTTTTCCCTGGAAAGCTTAAGTCTCGATGGTCTGATCCTTTTCAGGTGAAGAAAGCCTATCCTTATGGAGCTGTAGACATATGGAGTGAGGGAATAGGAGAATTTAAGGTTAATGTTCAGAGATTGAAGCAGTATTATCAAGATGAGCAGATTGAAGAAAAGGAAAGTTTTTACCTTGATGAGCCACGATCAAATCCGAGTACCGAATGGTCAAGCTAATGACCTTTAAACTAGCGCTTCTTGGGAGGCAACCCAAGCACTCTTGCTTAGTTTAGTTACTTTTATTTTAGTTTTGCAGAAAAATAAAAGATTGGGGTGATTTCAAAAGGCACATCTATGAACCTAGCAGCATCTGCCCCGACACTATTTGTGGTCTGAGCCTTATGTATTTTTTTGGTCAGATGCTTGCTATATAGTTTTGTGAGTATCATATGCACTCTCTTGTATTCATGACTATTTCATATGGTTGCATCCTTGATTTGCTGTAGATGTATCATTCACTGGGATTTCTATTCTATGAGGTTGCTTGAGTCTATCATGTCACACTTTTGACTATGATTTTATGAGTTTCATGCTTCACACCTTTTACATTGATATTGAGTTTTTTGATGTTCAAAAATTTTTATGACTTGAATTCATGTGATGAAAGGTGTATTGATTTTTCTATGATGATGAATGTTCATGCATGCATGCCTATGAATGGAAATATACTTATTATGTTAAATTTATTTCTTCAATATATATCTACTTGTTGAAATTCTTCATTGATTGATGCATAAGGATTTTGGGTAGGTATGTTGTTTGATAAATGCAATCTAAGACTGAAGCATCTTTCTTGAATAAAATGAACAAATTAGTGTAATTTTTGAATTGATGTCAATTGATTAACCTAGTAGATGTTTAGTCTATTTTGCTATTTGTTGGGAAGGAGGAATCCAAGAACCATAAAAATAGTGAGAGACTCCCCTACTTGGCACTATGGAAAATTGATAGTGGTACCTAAGACATGGGTTGAAGTCTATGTCTAAAAGATAACGAGAGAGAAAAAGAATAAGACTCCTCTACTTGGTACTATGCAAAATTTATAGTGGTACCGAAGATAAGAGTTGAAGTCAAAATAAAAAAAAAAAAAAAGGTGTGTATCTAAGTGGGTACATGCCATCTGTGCAAAAGCAACAAAATGCATGAATAATATATATATATATATATATATATATATATATATATATATATGTGTGTGTGTGTGTGTGTGTGTGTGTGTGTGTGTGTGTGTGTGTGTGTGTGTGTGTGTGTGTGTGTGTGTGTGTGTGTGAAAAAAGATCTTGGAAACCTAATTCTTGTAAACAAAAGTATGATAGATTTGAACTGAAAATTGGGTGAAATCATAAGATTGAAAATTCTATTCATTATACAAGTTGTAGAGTTTTATTTGATTAAGATGTAGATCTAGAGGGTTGAGTTCTAAAAATGATGTATTTATCTAAAATTTTGTGCAAAAAGTTGATGGAATATTTCATGAGTGATTATATTTTAGAAATTTATTTTTCATAAAAAGGCATATTTTCCATAGTCGAGTTCTTTATTCTATGTATTTGCTTGAGGACAAGCAAACTTTGAGCCTTATGTGTTTGATGACATCGAAATTTATAGTAAATTTCATGCCATTTTATATATCTGTCTGTGTCATATTTATGATCTTCTGCTTGTTTTTATGCCTTTTTATACAATTATTGCAGAATCTACATTCTTTTTGGTTTTTAATGATTTTTAGGTAAAAAGGCATGATTTTTAGTCGATTTCAAGCAATTTGAATGCATGGATGAATCCACAACATCAAGAGGAGATCACACGTCAAATTTCAAGAGAATTGGAGCCATGAACTAAAATACGGCAGGGCCGTAATCTATATTAGTATACCGTATTTTCATACGCTGCCGTAATATCAGAGCACTGCCGTAATTTGGAGAGTTTTTCATCAGAAAGTTACCTGGAAATTACGGTACTGTCGTAATAAATTACACGGGTCATAATCTGGATCGATTTCAGAGCATACACATTCACCGAAATTACGTTATTGCCGTAAACCATTTTACGGTGCCGTAATTTCCAGACATTTTTTACTAGAGAGTTCAGCAAATTTTACGGCACTGCCATAAACCATTTTACGGTGCTATAATTTCCAGAGATTTTGAATCAGAGAACGCGACCGATTTTACGGCAGTACGGTAACATATTACACTACCGTAATTCTATTCTTAAACGCGACTTCCACGTTCGATCTTGCAGCCTAATTTTTCCGGAGATGATTGCGGATGATCCAGGCCTCAAAAGTACAAGCCATAAAAAGAAGAAGGAGAGCTTTCGCAGAGAGGAAGACAAAGACACCAAAAGCCCCAATTTTCATCCACCATACAGAGAGAAATCGAGTTTTTCGTCGCCGCCTAGGGTTTCATTGCCGTGACACACACAATGCATCTCTGGCCATGAAATTTGAGGAGAAGCTATGCTAGGAGAAGGAGAAGTCACCCCTAAAGTTTCAGAGCGAAAGGAGATCAATTGGAGGAAAATTCAAAGAAAAGGGAGGCGTCGACACTATTCACAGCAACTCCTACACAGATTACGGCTGTAATTTATATTACAGCCGTGGTGTGTTTTCTTCAACTGTTTTTTCTCTTTGATTTTCGATCTTTTGAAACTATGGATTATTGTAACTCCTACACCATGCTAGCTTAAACTTTTATGGGACATGGGGAGTAATTTTACTCATGTGATAATTTTATTCCCTTTTATTTTTAATGACTAGATGATATTTTTTTCACTATTTCGTCACGTATAATTTTACCATGGTTATTTTACTCATGTGATAATTGCACTTTTGATTCTCCATAGATTCATACATTATTCATGTTTTATAGTTCTCGCAATATGGACCGAAAGGTGACTTGCTTGAGAACTTGGTACCCTAGAATTGCATGTTAGGAACTTTCTTTAAGAAATTAGGTTAGTTCTCATTGTTCGATTTTAGTAGTCAAATTGCCATGATAATAATATGAATTTAGGACTGAGTCGAGTTGTCAAACGTGGAGATCTTGTGTTAAAGCAAAGATCGGAATGTTGGAGAACAGTGAGTAAAACTTGTGTTGAGACTCGGATGCACGAAAGTGATCCTTGAGTTTCCACTTGAGACAATCAACTTAGAATTCGGATGCATAAAAGTGATCCTTGAGTCATTTGTTTGGTGGTTTACTTATTTTCAGCATTGGGATAGATCTTGCGCGAAAGCGAGGATTGATCCCTGCATGACTGTCTGCACGAAAGTGAGATAATCTTTTTATGAAGTAAATTATGTCTTTACTACGATAAAATTAGACTGATGAATCTCTATTTACATCTAGTCACAGAATTCAAAGTAGATGAAACCCTAGTCCCAGTCTTCTCTCTCTGGTATTTCCGTTTTAGTCTTCTATTGCTCACTTGCATACTTTCGATTCACCTAGATAACAAGAAATCAATTATTCAATACTCAACAAACAAGGTCTCTGTGGGTTCGATATCTATTTTATTACTTCGAGTATTTGTGCACTTGCGGACACAACAAGCTTGGTGACATAACAAGTTTGTGGAGCCGTGTCAGGGAGTGACAAAGTCCCTGTACGCCAAACAACGAGTTTGGCCGTGACTCCAGAAATAAGTTTTTGTCTACCTACTTGTTGGGTTACAACAGTAATATACCATTCCAATATGATGGTGCCCTTCTTGACACGTGCAACCTTGTCAAATTGTTTAACTAAGAAGTAGGCCACATCTACTCAATACCCATGAAGCATACACAACAAAAAATAGAGTTCATAATGTCGAACCATACCGTCGCTTTCTCCTCATCCAAAAATGGTATGTGCTAGAACTCGACGTATATATCTCAGACAAGGGTTGGTAATGCTTGTCGCTCTTGCGGTCTTTGGTAAGAAACTCGAATTTGAGTAATTTGATACCAAAATGCATTTTCAATGAAACCCGGTGGTGTATATGTGAATCCTCCTAAGAGATGGAAAATAGATCTAATGTCGCGGAGCGTGAGACTCCTCTCAATGTTTGCAAGATGAAAGGTAATGTTACCTTTCGCATCCTGATCAGAATATTCATGAAGTTCTACCTTCAAACTACTGAAAATTTATAAGACTAGAGGGATGAAGTTCTATGGCTGATTTTGGAAAAAAATCTAAGTGCTGATATCTACTCATACATCCAATGCACATCCTCATCAAGCCCTAGAATCTCCAATGTCCTATGATTAGAGTACTTTGTGTTAGCAACCCATCTTTGTAAGCAAATGACCATATATGGCTTCTTGTTCATTGTCTCTGAAGACAATGCCAAAAGGATTCTTGGAAGGGGGGGTGCTAGGAAGTGGATGTAGCTTTCCCCTTTCCTTTTGATACCACGTGCTTTGTTCTCGGTGCCATTCTAATCAAAGTAGTGTATTGGAATAAAGAAACAAGTTTTGAAATAGAGAGTATTACCCAAATGTGAAGCAGGGCTGAAAATAGGACGCGCGTGAGGAAGCTTGTAAATCCGGTGAAATTAGCTGGAACTAGTCCTCAAATCATTCAAGGGAGTGATCCTTTTGTTGAATCGAAGCTTTAGAGTAGCTTGGGCAGCTCCGACAAAACTCGGCTTACGGAAAATGACCACTGGCGGAAATTGGCAGAAATCGACGAAAATCAGCAAAATCAATGCTTCGAATCACCGAAATGTCACTCGGACATGATCACGGGTGAAAACCCAAAAAAACCCAAAAAAATATGGCCGGGGGTGAAAACCCAAAAAAATACGGCCGGGGTTTATACAGTCAATAATAGAATTACGGCAATAATTTAAATTATGGCTTTGGCCGTGAAGTCTTCTGTTCATAGTCGAATCAAAATTACTGCCATAATATAAATTACGGTTATAGCCATAACATGTTCTATTCAAAAACCAAGCCAAATTACGGGGGTGAAATTTTTCACGGCTATGCCCAAATTTTTTTTTTAACTTAAAAAGAAATTATGGAGATGAAAATTTTGACGGCTACACCCGTGGAACTTTCTATGTGAATAAGACACAAAATTACGGCCATACCGTCATTTCTGCGTAAACTCCAAAATCACTGTATCGACTTAAAATCAACTTAGAATCCTCCTACAAAACAAAAAGACAAAAATTAGTACTAAAAACATCAAAACAAAGGAAATTAAATAGAAAAAACAAGAGTGAGAGTGCTTGGGTTGCCTCCCAAGAAGCGCTAAAGTTAACGTCACTAGCTCGACCAAAGATCATCATCATCATGTTGGTGGTGGAGAATCTGAAAGCTTTTGATTGACACCTTCTTCAATAGGCTCAGACACATAATAATGCTTTAAACGTTGGCCATTAACAGTGAAATTTCCTAATTTTTTGCTCCAAATTTCAATAGTGCCATGAGGATAAACTTTCACAACCTTAAAGGGGCCCGACCACCTTGTACTCAGTTATCCAGGAAATAGCCTTAATCTAGAGTTAAAAAGTAAAACAATATCACCTTCTTGAAAATCCTTTCTAATGATATGACGGTCATGCTACTTCTTGGTTCTTTCCTTGTGAATCCTTGCACTTTCATATGCATTCATCCTTATTTCTTCAAGTTCATCAATTTGCAACCTCCTTTTCTCCCCAGCAGTTTTCAAATCATAATTCAATATTTTTATTGCCCAATAAGCTTTACGCTCTAACTCAACCGAGAGATGACATGATTTACTGTAATCTAGTTGATATGGTGACATACCAATTGGAGTTTTAAATGCAGTCCTGTACACCCATAATGTATCATCAAGCTTCATGGACCAATCTTTCCTTGATCTAAAAATAGTTTTTTCAAGTATCCTTTTCAACTCTCTATTGGAAACTTCTACTTGTCCACTTGTCTGTGGGTAATAAGGAGTAGATAGTTTATGCCTCACCCCGTAATTACTCAACAATGCAGAGAATTTTTGCTATATAAAGTGTGATCCACCATCATTTATAACAACTCATGGAACTCCAAACCTCAAGAATATAATTCTTCTAAACAGTTTGATAACTACACGAGAATCGTTGGTCGAAGCCGCTAGGGCTTCCAACCATTTTGACACATAATCAACTACTACAAGAATATACTTATTTTCACATGAGGTTGGAAAGGGACCCATGTAGTCAATTCCCCACACATCAAATATCTCAATTTCCAAAATATTACTAAGTGGCATCTCATCTCGTTTTGATATGTTTCTAGTCCTTTGACACTCTCACAAGAAAGAACAAAATTCCAAACATCCTTAAAAAGGGTCGGCCAGAAGTAACCTAATTGAAGCACTTTAAAAGCAGTCTTAGATGAGTTAGCATGTCCTCCATATGCAGAACTATGGCAATTAAAGAGTACATCCCTGACTTCTTCTTCTAGCAAACATCTCCTGTATAACCTATCTGCACATCTCTTGAATAGAAAAGGATCCTCCTAGAAAAAATGCCTTACTTATGACAAAAACCTTTTTCTACCTTGATAAGTCAAGTCAGCAGATAAAATGCCAGACACCAAATAATTTACAAAATTAGCATACTGTTAGAGTCACAACTCGTAACAGGTCCAGGCCTAGAGGCTGGGCTTCCTACCCAGGGGCAATCCCGCTCAAATCCCGGTTTGGATCCAAGTTACCCCAAACCCGGTTTGGATCCACGTTACCCCAAATAATTCACGTCTACAGCGGGATTCGACCTCTAGACATGACCCTCACGAGTCATGACCCTTTAACCATTGAGCTGCAGCTCAATGGTTAAAGGGTCATGACTCGTGAGGGTCATGTCTAGAGGTCGAATCCCGCTGCAGACGTGAATTATTTGGGGGTAACGTGGATCCAAACCGGGTTTGGGGTAACGTGGATCCAAACCGGGATTTGAGCGGGATTGCCCCTGGGTAGGAAGCCCAGCCTCTAGGCTTGGACCTGTTACGAGTTGTGACTCTAACAAAAAAGGCAGCTCAATGGTTAAAGGGTCATGACTCGTGAGGGTCATGTCTAGAAGTCGAATCCCGCTGCAGACGTGAATTATTTGGGGTAACGTGGATCCAAACCGGGATTTGAGCGGGATTGCCCCTGGGTAGGAAGCCCAGCCTCTAGGCCTGGACCTGTTACGAGTTGTGACTCTAACAAAAAAGGCGCCTTTTTTGTTAGAGTCACAACTCGTAACAGGTCCAGGCCTAGAGGCTGGGCTTCCTACCCAGGGGCAATCCCGCTCAAATCCCGGTTTGGATCCACGTTACCCCAAACCCGGTTTGGATCCACGTTACCCCAAATAATTCACGTCTGCAGCGGGATTCGACCTCTAGACATGACCCTCACGAGTCATGACCCTTTAACCATTGAGCTGAGCTCAATGGTTAAAGGGTCATGACTCGTGAGGGTCATGTCTAGAGGTCGAATCCCGCTGCAGACGTGAATTATTTGGGGTAACGTGGATCCAAACCGGGTTTGGGGTAACGTGGATCCAAACCGGGATTTGAGCGGGATTGCCCCTGGGTAGGAAGCCCAGCCTCTAGGCCTGGACCTGTTACGAGTTGTGACTCTAACAAAAAAGATTTTTTTAAAGGGGTGCAACACGAGGACTTCCCAGGGGGTCACCCATCCTAGTACTACTCTCGCCCAAGCACGCTTAACTTCGGGGTTCTGATGGGATCCGGTGCATTAATGCTGGTATGATCGCACCCCTTTAAAAAAATCTTTTTTGTTAGAGTCACAACTCGTAACAGGTCCAGGCCTAGAGGCTGGGCTTCCTACCCAGGGGCAATCCCGCTCAAATCCCGGTTTGGATCCACGTTACCCCAAATAATTCACGTCTGATACCATTCTGTAACATCCCGTTATCTTAACCCCAAACAAATGGCACAATTCATGAATGATACAGGATGTTTCATATAAGATCGATTCATATGCTAGGTAAAACCGAGTTCAAGAAAACACGATCTGAAAATTTCGAAATTCCATACATATAAATATCCACAAAACACAAATCTCATAAATCACATAAGGGTACCTGCCACCACGCAATCCTTGCACTAGACATATGCAAGGCAACAGTTATATCAAATCCGATGGCATAAATACAATTCGATTCGAAATTCAAAGCAAAGCCACAAAGTCGATTTTATAAACTCATACCAAACACCGAAACCAGGCTGAAGCCCGCGGTGACACAAAAATCAAACTCATTAATTTGGCATCACAAGTTCACATAGTTCACATGGTTCACATAGCTCATATCATTCATATTAAGGCCACAACCGGCCCCAGATAATTAAGCACAAAAGTTCTTAACCAAACTAGCATAATGTCCACGCCAATACTAACTCAAGAAATGCGCCCCTGCTCTATGCCTGAAAATAGTGAGGGGTGAGCTACACAGCCCAGTGAGTGGATAGTCTAAATCGACCATCCATAACATACACTCAAAAATATAGGCAGGTTATTTTAAAAATCTGTAACAGAACATTATGTCAACATATAACAAAATAAAGGAAACAGAAGTCATATAAACAGCCAGATGTACACACCAACATATAACAAACTCAGGTTCTATACAAACTCAGGTTCTATACGAACTCAGGTTCTAGAGTTATACTCTAAACCAACTAAACACATCCATACTTAGTTAACCTAGTTGTCCAGCATATTCAGTAGTGACCAATATGGTCTAACCCGGCTTTGGCCTAAGCACTGGGAGCTGCAAAATCTCGTGCAACACATAAACATGGACAGTGAGTAGAATCAAGAGGTGGCCCCCGCCAGGTCACGACGTGGCACTTTGCTCTAAAACACCCCATAAACACATCGATGGCTTGTGTGTAGATTCAAGAGGAGGCCCCCGCCGGGTCACGGCGTGGCACTTTGCTCTACGACACCCCATATCACAAAAAGAGAGTGATGACATCAAGAGGTGGCCCCTGTCCGACCAAGACATGGCACTTTGCGTCAAAACCCGTTCTCCCAAAAGGTTCCTACTGGACAACAAACACATCTTATATCATATTTCATAAAGGTGGACTCCTAAGTGTCAACTAGACTCTAGGATAGTCATCACAAAAATCATATCGGGCAGGCTGAACATCAACCCCCATCACAATAATCATAGTAGGCAGGCTGAACATCAACCCCCTCACATATCAAATACAGGGCTGAAATTCAAACCCTTAACATATCACATAACGACTACCCCCTTGAGTACACAGTTACACTTAGCCTTAGTCCTAACATTACATAACACATAATATCCGAAATCACATAACCACATAATTTCCAAAAATTACATAACCACATAATGTTCAAAGATCACATAATCCCATAATATTCAAAAATCACATAATTACATAATATTAATAATCACATGATGTAGTGTAGTCCTTAGGTTTCATGCTGATTAGTTCAGTCTTAACCTTGCTATGTTATCACCCAATTTTTCTCAAACAAGGAATACATGCTACACTCATAAAGAAACATAAAATTACAATAAGCATCCATAAAATCAACATAAAATGTAAAACATGTATTCTTACTAACGGGATAAAATCACTGATTTAATACTCAAAATTCATACTAAAAAAAATATCTAGATAACAAGAATTTCATACTCAAAATTCAATGATTTAATGCTACCAAAATTCCCTATAAAAACACCTTAAATTTCATACAAATTTTCGGTTAAATAATCATCAAAATTTCGGTTTTCATAATTAAATCAAAATTTCAGTTTTCATAACAATTATCAAGATTATTTCGGTTTTTAATTAACATCAAAATTCGGTTTTCATAACAACTATCAAGATCATTTCGGTTTACATGGAAATTTAGGTTTTCATGGAGAAATACAATTCGGTTCTCATGAATAACAATGCCCTAAATTCGGTTTTCATACCTGACATACACTTTGCATAATTACGGTTTTAACATGGTAAAATTTCCAAAATTTCCAATCCATTCAATATATCAATTAACACAACTAAGTTGATAGAACTCGATTAAGTCACCCCACTCACCTCTTAACCGTGAACGCAAGGTGAAAATTCTCCAAAAATTGTCTAAAGCCTTGCCACCACCAATGGAAGAAAACGCCACCCAAACCAAAGATGCCGGCCAATGGAAGAAAGGAAGAGGAAGAAAAGATTTTCGCCTCCAAGCCTCCAAGCCGTCGCCCAAGATTTCTTCCAAGCAAAAATATCGCCAACTCTCCTACCCTAACCGAAATTACCACTTAAACTTTGGGTTTTTAAATTTTAAACCCATTAAGCAATTAATTCAAATAGGGTTTAACCCATTTAACTAAAATTTCGAATTTTTAAACCCACTAACCCAAAGTTAACTAATTAATTTAATTAACTGACAAATAACCAATCACTTAACCGAAATCCAATAAGGACTTAATTAATATCCACTAAGGTCTAATTAACCAATAAGGTCTAATTAATTAACTAACAACTTACAACCCATAAATCCTAATTAATTTATCATGAACAACCAATAATAATTTATCATAAATTAACAGCCAATAATCAAACAAATAATCTCTAATTAATTTACAATAAATTAACAACCAAAAATCTCTAGTTAATTAACTATTAACAACCAATACATAAAAATATCACAGTCAATAATTTTAGACAAAATCAAAATAATGCTTACCAGGACTTAAGATCCTTGGATCTTACATCCCTCCCTCCTTATAAAGCTTTAGTCCTCTAAAGCTCAGCATCCATATCATCAAAAAGATAAGCATAAAACTTCCTCATATCAGCTTCAGTCTCCCATGTCGCCTCCTCAACTGACTGATTTCCCCAGATAACCTTTACCAAAGGTATAGTCTTGTTCCTCAGAACTTTATCCTTTCTATCCACAATCCGAAGAGGTCTTTCCTCAAATGTCAAGTCACTCTGAATCTGAAGAGGTTCTAACTCCAACACATGAGATGGATCAGGATGATATTTCCTCAAAGTAGAGACATGGAATACATTATGCACATGATCCAAAGCAGGAGGTAAAGCTAACCGGTAAGCCACTGGACCAATTCTCTCAATAATGTCAAAAGGGCCTACAAACCTAGGGCTCAACTTGCCCTTTTTGCCAAACCTCATAACACCCTTAGTAGGTGACACCTTCAAGAACACATGATCCCCTACTATAAACTCCAAGGAACGACGACGGTCATCAGCATAACTCTTCTGTCTGTCCCGAGCAATTTTCAATTTATCCTGAATCTCTCTGACCTTATCAGTAGTCTCCTGAACTGCATCAGATCTCAAAATCATTCTGTCACCAGTTTCCTCCCAACACAAGGGAGTCCTACACCTTCTTCCATACAAAGCCTCATAAGGAGCCATCTGAATACTGGAGTGGAAACTATTATTATAAGTGAACTCTATCAAAGATAGATCCCGGTTCCACTCAGAACTCCAATCAACCACATAGGCTCTCAACAGATCTTCTAGAGTCTGTATAGTACGCTCCGTCTGGCCATCAGACTGAGGATGGTATGCTGTACTAAAACTCAACTTAGTACCCAAACCCTCCTGTAAGCTCTTCCAAAATCTGGACAAAAACCGAGAGTCCCTATCAGACACAATATCAACCGGCACTCCATGTAGTCTGACTATCTCATCAATGTACAATCTGGCCAGTCTCTCTAAAGGATAGGTCATCTTGATCGGGAGAAAATGGGCTGATTTAGTGAGTCTATCAACGATCACCCAAATAGCATCATGACCCAATCTGGTTCTGGGCAAACCACACACAAAATCCATACTGATGCATTCCCACTTCCACTCAGGAATAGGAAGGGGCTGCAACAAACCACCAGGCTTCTGGTGTTCAGCCTTTACAGTCTGACAGGTTAAACACCTAGAGACAAAATCATATACCTCTTTCTTCATGCCCGGCCACCAAAAGCTCTTCTTGAGGTCCTGATACATCTTAGTTACACCAGGATGTAGAGAATATTTGGAGTTATGGCTATCCTCCAATATTTCTTTCCTCAAGCTCGGTTCCTCAGGGACACATACCCTTCCACGAAACCGAAGAATACCATCATCAGACAGGCTAAAATCCTGAACTGCGCCATCAACCAAACTATCCCTGATCTGAACTAATCTCGGATCCACAAACTGCTGATCTCTGATCTTCTGCAACAAAGCAGACTGTACTCTGAGAAAAGCCACATAACCCGACTGAACTCTAGGAGAAACACTGATCCTGAGATCGCTGAACTCCTGCAGTAATCGCCACTCACTGACTCGTAAAGCAGCTACTGAAGTAACTGGATGTCTGCTCAGCGCATCCGCCACTACATTGGCCTTTCCAGCCTGATACTGAATAGAGAAGTCATAGTCTTTGATCAACTCCATCCATCTTCTCTGTCTCATGTTCAACTCCTTCTGAGTGAAGATATACTTGAGACTCTGGTGATCAGTGAACAGATCAAACTCCTGGCCCAGCAAATAGTGACGCCATATCTTCAAAGCAAAGACTACGGCCGTCAACTCTAAATCATGAGTAGGGTAGTTCAACTCATACTCTTTCAGTTGTCTCGAAGCATAGGCTACTACAGAACCCTTCTGCATCAAAACACAACCCAACCCTTTGCCAGAAGCATCCGTATAAACAGTAAACCTTTCCCCATCACTAGGAATAATGAGGATCGGTGTACTAGTCAACCTTCTCTTCAGCTCTTGAAAGCTTTCTTCACACTTGTCATCCCAAATAAATTTAGCCTCTTTTCTGGTTAATTTAGTTAAAGGACCCGCCAGCTTGGAGAATCCCTCAACAAATCGCCGGTAGTAACCTGCCAAACCCAGGAAACTCCTGATCTCAGTAGCACTAGTCGGTCTTCCCCAATCCAGGATGGCTTGCACTTTAACTGGATCCACAGACACCCCTTGACCAGAAATCACATGCCCAAGGAAACTGATCTTCTCTAGCCAGAACTCACACTTACTAGCCTTGGCATATAACCGGTTCTTCCTCAGAACCTCCAGCACTCTGCGCAAGTCACTGACATGATCTGAAGTAGTCCGTGAGTATACCAAAATATCGTCTATAAAGACTACCACACAAGAGTCAAGCAATTCATGGAATACCCTGTTCATCAAATCCATGAAGACAGCAGGTGCATTCGTCAGTCCAAAAGGCATAACTAAAAATTCAAAATGCCCATACCTGGTCCTGAAAGCAGTCTTAAATATATCCTCATCCTTGACCCTAAGCTGATAATACCCTGATCTCAGATCAATCTTAGAGTGTTGGGGTATGCCCTTAAGGCTAATGTTTGAGGCCTTGGGATTGTATTAGTATCATGTAATAAACTCTTAAGTTTATAAAGGCATGGTTATTATTCAGGTTGTTACCTTGTCTGCTGTAATAAGTGTACTTCTGAATAATGTCTCAAAGCTGTTCAGCTAGGCTGACAGGCTATATGTCCTTAGTCGAGATATCTTGGTGAACATGAGACAGCCTTGATATGATTGAGACTAATATGAGTGCTAATCTTATAGGATGCTTCGAGCATGGAATAAGATGTAGACTCATGGGTACATTGGATGTACTGGACAGACCCTACTGGGATATTCCATTGCTTGTCACAATGTGAATAATCCTTGTAAGCAGCAAGTGGCACATGTCCTTTGACTTGAGATCACTTGTGTTTCTAAATGATGATTGTCATTGTCTTGAGGTAGTTCAATATCATTTGAAACATAATGATTATAGACTATCTTGGATGGTGAGCTTGAATCAGGTTAGGACACTAGTGATAGACATAGGATTGCCGTCTCCTTGTTTAAGGAGTGTGATGTTCTAAAGGGCCCCCTTATGAGATGATTGAGATAGTGTATGGCCATACCCAGATGACTATGTGCATCTGATCTAATCATGCTCATCGTATTGGAGTTACAGGCTTGACATGCTTGTCCAATAAGAACATCCAGTGGTAAAGGACATATGTATGCCTTGTGAATTGAGTCACACTTGTGCTATGGTTTGGGAGTAGTCTTGGAAGACTCTTTCCTTTATATCGGGAGACAGTGATGTGTTGCTAGATACCCCTCACTGATCGTGATAACGTAAGTTATCGTTACCGACATTTAGAGGAAACCCTCAGGGTCGCACAATTTGGTGATATGGCTTACTTAAGTCAGATCGTATGGACTGGATTCTTTGAGTTCAGATTAAAGGGATTTAATCTCTGATTGTAAGTGAGATCTGGTCTGATCATGTTTGATTGATTAGGGCTTGAGATCGGTAAGCTTCGATCGAGAGAGGTGATGCTAGATCGGAGAGATCAGGGGCATCAGGAGATGAATGGTTGGATCATAAGCCTTGGGGTTCGATTTGGTCTAGACCAAGTGGCTTGAGCTATTTCGGTTTGGTTTGATGAACCAAAGCCGATTTGACATTTTGGATTGAACCGGTTCACATATATGAACGCTTGGTTCAATGCCAAAATGCGTTTTGGGTTGGCTTGAACGCATGGCTTGATTGACTTCCATTTATGGAAAGTCATCAAGGGCCGGTTTTGCTTCAATGCCAAAAACGCTTATGCGTTGAGCTCCTCACTTCAACGCCTTGATTCTTTTCGAGGTGTGGTTGACGAAGGTGTGGAGTAGACATCCAAGAGAAGCTCTCGGCCGAACGGATTCATCTCATCAAACCCTTTCCATTCGACAAGAGAAGGCTTGGGTGTCTTGCTAGCACAAGAGATCTCAAGGAAGTGAGCATCTTCATCTTGTGTGTGGACTTGTGGAGGAGACCTAGTTTGATCTCTTCTTCCAAGCCGAATTCCAAGCTTATGGCGTTGGTATGATTTCTCATAACTTAAGTTGATCATATAGTTTCATATGCGATTTTGAAACCCTATTTTCCGCCATGCATGCTAGATGCGCATGATTAGGGTTTTTCCCCCCCCCCCCCTTTATGTTAGGGGTTTCTTCAATTGGTATCAGAGCTAGGCTCTTGATATGATCTATATGATTGCTTTGAAGTGTTTGTGATCCATACATATTGCGCTTACTTGATGCATGCTTTGTTTACATGAAGTTTGCGCTTGTATCATGCTAACATGAAGTTTGCGCTTGTATCATGCTAACATGTAGTTTGCGCTTGTATCATGGCTTTGATGAAGTATGCGCTCCCCCTAGAAGGGGACCCCCTAAAGTTTGCGCTCCCCCTTGAAGGGGACCCCCTTAGATCTAAGGGTTATCAACATGCTAGAAGATATATCTTATGGATGTTCTAGATGTTTGCGCATGTCAAAATGTTTTCTAAAACTTACATCTTGCGCGCATGATTAGATCTAAGGTGCCACTACATTAAATCCTTAGATGGGTTGATGGGGTTGAAAGCATCTTCTAGGTTAGATCCAACTAGTCTGATCAGACCATCTGACAGCCTAGATGGGTTGACCAGATAGCACCTGTGCGCAAGCACGAGGTGGCTATAGGTCGACTGCATCCAAGGCGTGTAGCGAGGTCTGGTTGAGACAACTACTGAACACACATGAGTTAGGCCCGGGGTCACACCCGCTTGCCAAAACTCATGAGGGTGGTTCAGCCCTTGGCGCATGCATGGTTGACCATCAGGTCAACTCGGGTCAGTTAGGACTCGGTGCATGCAGGGGTAAAGGATCTAACTAGATGGATGAGTGGATCCCTATCAATGGACCATTGTAAGGTTGTAGGGCACATAAGGAAATTAAAAGTGATGCCATGGGGTTTTTCAAAAATTTAATTTCTTGATTGGATCACATGATGATTTGATGCCATGATGCTTGTCTATTTAGTCTTATGTGGGTTGCCCTATTGTGTGCTGTGCTGGGGCCTGCGTGCCTGGTAAATTATAAGTTAATTTTATTGTGATCTGCGAATCACTTTTTCATTAATTTATTGTATAATTGACCTGCGAGTCAACCTTGTCTAGATAGATCAAATGTACTTTGATTAGACAAGAGTACAAATGCACACATCCCAAAGGAGCATTCAGCTGGTGGCGCACCTGAGGTGCTCTTGGCGCTAGGGCCCTAGGTTGGACCAGATGAGATGCCAAGGAGCTCAAGTGAAGACTTAAGTAAAATTAAGGTCTTACTAGGGTTCATGGGCTTTTACCACATAAGATCATGCTTTCTACTTATTGCTAATAATTAGAATTGCATGTTTAAGTTTATCTTCTACTATAGCCATAGGATATGCCTGATAGTAAGAAGATAAAAGACCGTTAAAATCCAACGCTAACATATCAAGCTCGATAAGCCTTCTGACGCGAAACCTCACCTTTCTGATTATTGTTGGAGCCGTGTTGAACCCACTCAGTGGGCACGTCCATCTATCTTCAGACGGTGCTGGATTTCACCTGCGTGTTACAGAGTAGGGATTTATCACTGCTCGTTGCTCAGCATAACACGTGGTGGTCCAGGGAGTAGGTCGGGTCAGCTTGACCATGTAGGCTACATATGTGGCGCATATGGTAGCGCATGGAGGCAGCCATCTCTGGGATCAGAGACTGTGTTGTACCAACTCAGTTGGCACAGTCTGCTGGATTGCCAAGATGAAGGGGAATCGCACGGGTTGGCGATTGGCTGGGACAGCCTACCAGAAATTAGTGCTTGTCATCTCTGTGCATCTTATCTCGCCTGAGCGGGACGCGGAGACCAAGTATGAAATTTGGATCCCATCTCACTAAAAGAGTGATACTCTTTCGGACTGTTTACTGGATTTTTCAGTCAGACAAAATAGTGAGAAAAGAATCTTTCTTAAGTCCTGGATTGATTCTAAACATTGATACTGACCTTGCTGTTCTTGCTTTGTTGGGGTATGCCCTTAAGGCTAATGTTTGAGGCCTGTGGGAATGTATCTGTATCATGTAATAAACTGTTATGTTTATAGTGGCATGGTTGTTATTCAGTTAGCTACATTGTCTGCTGCAATATATGTTCTTCTGAATAATGTCTCAAAGCTGTTCAGCTGGGCTGACAAGCTATTATGTCCTTAGTCGATATATCTTGGTGAACATGAGACAGCCTTGATATGGTTAAGACTAATATGTGTTCTAATCTTATAGGATGCTTCGAGCATGGAATAAGATGTAGACTCATGGGTACATGGGATGTACTGGACAGACCCTACTAGGATGTTCAATTGTTTGTCACAATGTGAATATTCCTTGGATATGACAAGTGGCACATTTCCTCTGACTTGAGATCACTTGTGTTTTCTAAATGATGATTGTCATTGTTTTGAGATAGTTCAATATCATTTGAAACATAATGATTATAGACTATCTTGGATGGTGAGCTTGAGTCAGGTTAGAGCACTAGTGATAGACATAGGATTGCCGTCTCCTTGTTTAAGGAGTGTGATGTTCTAAAGGGGCCCCCTGGATGAGATGATTGAGAGAGTGTATGGCCATACCCAGGTGACTGTGTTCATCTGTTCTAATCATGCTCATCATATTGGAATTACGAGCTTGACAGGCTTGTCCAATAAGAACATCCAGTGGCAAAGGAAATATGCATGCCTAGTGATTTGAGTCACACTTGTGCTATGGTTTGGGTGTAGTCTTGGAAGACTCTTTCCTTTATATCGGGAGACAGTGATGTGTTGCTAGATACCCCTCACTGATCGTGATAACGTGAGTTATCGTTACCGACATTTAGAGGAAACCCTCAGGGTCGCACAATTTGATGATATGGCTTACTTAAGTCAGATCGTGTGGACTGAATTGTTTGGGTTCAGTTTAAAGGGATTTAATCTCTGATTGTAAGTGAGATCTGGTCTGATCATGTTTGATTGATTAGGGCTTGAGATCGGTAAGCTTCGATCGAGAGAATGGATGCTAGATCGGTCAGATCAAGAGCATCAAAGAGATCGACGGTTAGATCTGAAGCCTTAGGGTTTAATTAAGATCTAGACCATATTGCTTGGGATAATTGGTCTTGGACCAAACCGTAATGAACCGGCTCATGAATGAGCGCATGGTTCAAAGTGAAGAGAAGTTTGCGCTTGGGTAAAACCGAAGTCGCATGAGAGCATGAACGTGGGAGTGGTTTTCTATTTTTAGAAACCACGACTCCTAAGCGTGGACACATCTCTCTCGCTTCATTCACACCTTGTCGCCGCGCTTGGCTATTGAGTCTTGAGGCATTCTCGCGTGGAGGAGAAGCTAAGACAACAAGGAAGTTTTCGCCAAGGAGATCTCTCATCCTTTCCACTCGACAAGAACCTTTGGAGAACCTTGCTAGCACAAGGATCAACAAAGAGTAGGCGACATCACCTTGTGTGCGCCACCTAAGGAGAAGATCTACTTTGATCTTTGCTTCCAAGGAAACATCTTCCCATGGCGATGGTATGATTGCTTTCTTATAATCAAGTTGATCTTTTAGCATGCATATCGATCTTATAACCCTAGTTCCGCAAGAAGAAAAATTTTATGCGCCATATGCTTTAGGGTTATGCTCCCCCTAGAAGGGGACCCCCCTTATCTTAAGGGGTACTTACAATTGGTATCAGAGCGAGGTTGAATGCATGTTCGTTATGATTGCTTTGGCCTTGTGATTCCATATACTTAGATCTATATAACATGCGAAAGTTGCATGATAGGTTTTATCATCTTGCGAAACTTCATGTATGAAATATGTTTCCATCTATTGGCGCATGTATGTTGTAAGTTGGCGCATCTTGTTTTTGTTTTACAAAATTTGAATACTTGCGCGACTCATTATAGATCTAAGGCTTTACTATAAACCCTTAGACGGGTTATTAGGGTTGAAGTCAACCCCTAGGTTAGATCCAGAATGTCTGATCAGATCATCTGACAGCCTGAATGGGTCGATCAAATAGCACCTTGGCGCAAGCCTATGGTGGCTATAGGTCGACTGCAGACAGGTGTGTAGCGATGTCTGCTTGAGACGACTTATGAACGCACCTGAGTTAGGCCCGGGGTCACGCCCGTTTGCCAGAACTCTGTGTGGTCGTTCAGCCCTTGCGCATGCATGGTTGACCCTATGGTCGACTCAAGTCAGTTAGGACTTGGTGCATGCAAGGGCAGTGGATCTGACTAGGTTGGATGAGTGGATCCCTAGTGATGGACCGTTGTAAGGTTGTAGGGCAAATAAGGAAAAATTAAAATTGATCCCATGGGGTTTTCGAAAAATTTTAATTTTTATGATGGATCACATGATGCTGATTGGATGCATATGTTTGTCTATTTAGTCTTATGTGGGCTGCTCATTTTAATTGTGTGCTGTGCTGGGGCCTGCGTGCCTGTATTAAATTGTAAATTAATTATTGTGATCTGCGCATCACTGTGTTTTAATTTATAAATGTAAGTGACCTGCGTGTCACTCTTGTCTAGATAGTTAAATTTGTAATTTAATTAGACAAGAGCACAGAGCACACTTGGCAGAGGCGCATACAGCAAGTGGCTGGACCAGGTGGGAGGTCTAGGGTTCGACCCTAGGACCAGGCGCATTTTTCCTGGTGGGCGCACCTGTGCTGTAATTGGCGCTTGGGCCCAGGTTTGGGCCAGATAAGCAGCTAAAGACCCATGAAGAGCAAATGAAGACTTAAGTTAGGTTAAGGTCTTCTAGGGCTATGGGCTTTTACCACATAAGATACATGCTTTCTTTTATTGCTTAATATTAGAATTGCATGGTTAAATTATCTTCTGCTATCACCATAGGAATTGCATGATAGGCAGGAAGATAAAAGACCGTTAAAATCCAACGCTTAAATATCAAGCTCGTAAGCCTTCTGACGCGAAACCTCACTGTTCTGATTATCGTTGGAGCCGTGTTGTACCCACTCAGTGGGCACGTCCATCTATCTTCAGAGGGTGTGGGATTACACCTGTGTGTTACAGAGTAGGGATTTATCCCTTCTCGTTGCTCAGCATAGCACATGGTGGTCCAGGGAGTAGGTCGGGTCAGCTTGACCGTGTAGGCTACATATGTGGCGCATATGGTAGCACATGGAGGCAGCCATCTGTGGGGTCAGAGATTGTGTTGTACCAACTCAGTTGGCACAGTCTGCTGGACTGCCCGGATGAAGGGGAATCGCACGGGTTGGCGATCGGCAGGGACTGCCTACCAGAAACTAGTGCTTGTACTCTCTGTGCATCTTATCTCGCCTGAGCGGGACGCGGAGACCAAGTATGAAATCTGGATCCCATCTCACTAAAAGAGTTCTACTCTTTCGGGCTGTTTTGCTGGATTTTTCACGCCTGATAAAATAGTGAGAAAAAGAATCTTTCTTAAGTCCTGATTGATTCTTATACATTGATACTGACCTTGCTGTTCTTGCATTGTTGTAGATACCTGCAGCAACGAACACCATGAACTTCAATGTGCGATCCCTACTGGAAAGGGAGAAGTTTGCTGGGCCGAACTTCTCTGACTGGTTTGGACACCTTAAGATCGTTCTTAAGGCAGAGAGGAAACTGTATGTCCTCGAGACGGCGATACCGCCGCAGCCCGCTCCGAACGCCGCAAGGGCGGTTCGGGAAGCCTATGAAAAGCACGTCAATGATAGCATTGATGTCGCTTGCCTGATGCTAGCGTCTATGACGCCACCGCTGCAGCGTCAGCATGAGGATATGTCGGCTATACAGATTATAGCAAACCTCAAGATGCTGTATGCTGCACAGGCGAGGACTGAACGCTACAATTTGACGAAGCTCTTCTTTCAGAGCATACTGGCTGAAGGGAGCCCAGTGGGAGCTCACGTGCTCAAGATGATTGGGCACAAGGAGGCTCTAGAGAAACTGGGGCATACCATCAACCAGGAGCTTGCTGTGGACATTATTCTGCAGTCTCTCCCGCCTTCATTCGACGCGTTCATTATTAATTTTAATATGAACAAAATCGATTGTACTCCGGCAGAGCTGCTGAATATGCTCTTGACCACTGAGGAGACTCTGAAGGGTAAGCCTTCAACCTCTGTCTTGATGGTTCCTTCAAGGAACAAAAAGAAGGGGAAGAAGGGCAAGGCCCCTGTCAAGAGTTACAGCAAGGCTCTGAAGCAGAAGGTCAAGCGGTCTAAGGAATACAGGTGTTTCCACTGTGGCCAGCTGGGTCACTGGAAAAAGGACTGTAAAGCGCTCCAAGGAGATAAGAGGGGAAGCTTTGCTTCTGGCTCAGGTATATTCGTGACTGAGGTCATGTTTTCTTCTTCTGTATCATGGGTGTTGGACACTGCATGTGGAGTTCACATTTGTTCAAATGTACAGGAACTCAAGAGAAGAAGGCAGGTGGGACAGCATGAGGTGGACCTACGAGTTGGAAACGGGGCACGGGTTGCTGCTGTTGCTGTAGGAGACTACTTTATTTCTTTACCATCTGGACTTGTATTGGAACTAAACAGTTGTTACTTTGTTCCCAGTATAACTAAAAATATTATCTCCATTCCTGCTCTTGTCAGGAAGGGGTTTTCCTTTGAATGCAATATTTCAAAGTGTATTTTGTCTTTAGATAATATTGTTTATGCAACTGGTTCAATTAGCAATGGGTTATTCATGTTGGACATGGAATGTTCGATACAGCAAATCGATATTAAGAAAGCCAAGTATGCTGATGACAGCACCTTGCTATGGCATAGTCGTTTAGGCCATATTAACGAGAAACGCATTAAGCGGTTGCATGAAAATGGACTGCTGGGATCATTCTCCTATAAGGAGATTGATACATGCAAAGCTTGTTTGATGGGTAAAATGACGAAGTCACCTTTTCCTCACAAAGGTCAAAGGGCTTCAGGTTTACTTGACCTTATACACAGTGATGTGTGTGGGCCATTTAGTAAACATGCCAGAGGTGGCTATCAGTACTTCATTACCTTTACTGATGATTTTAGTAGGTATGGCTATGTCTATCTGATGAGACATAAGAGTGAATCTTTTGACAAGTTCAAAGAGTTCAAAAATGAAGTACAGAATCAGCTAGGCCGTAATATCAAGGCACTTCGCTCAGATCGAGGTGGTGAATACCTAAGTCATGCATTTACTGACTATCTAAAGGAGTGTGGGATTATCTCACAGCTCACTCCACCAGGAACACCGCAATGGAATGGTGTGTCCGAGAGGAGAAATAGAACGCTACTTGACATGGTTCGTTCTATGATGAGTCAGGCTACTCTTCCTTACTCCTTTTGGGGTTTTGCACTGGAAACAGCTGCAAAAGTACTAAACCGAGTGCCATCCAAGGCAGTTTCAAAGACGCCATATGAATTATGGTATGGGAAACAGCCAAGCTTGACATTTATCAGGATCTGGGGTTGCGAGGCTTATGTCAAAAAGCTCGCCTCTGGGAAACTAGAGAGTAGATCTGACAAATGTATCTTTGTCGGTTAGCCTAAGGAAACTAAGGGTTATTATTTCTTCGATCCCAAGGAGAACAAGGTTTTTGTTGCTCGGACGGCCATATTTCTTGAGAAGGAGTTTCTTCTGCAAGAGGCAAGTGGGAGAGAAATAAAGCTGGATGAGAATCCAGAGGAAGGACAAAGTGACCAAGCAGAATTGGATGAGCCTGAGCTGGTAGAACAGGTTATTGAACAACCTGAGGCTCAGATATCACGGGAACCGCGAAGATCGGGTAGGATCCGTCGACAGCCTGAGCGCTATGATGGAGTCTACATCATTGATAATGATGAACCCCTCACTTATGCGGATGCGGTCAGTGGACCGGAGTCAGCGAGATGGCTTGAAGCTATGCGCGCCGAGATGGACTCCATGTCAGATAACCAAGTTTGGGATTTGGTTGATCCGCCTACGGGACTTATCCCTATAGGCTGTAAATGGATCTTCAAGAAGAAGATTGACATGGATGGTAACGTGGTTACCTATAAAGGCAGGCTAGTTGCGAAAGGTTTCAAACAAATCTACGGGATAGATTATGATGAAACTTTCTCTCCTGTAGCCATGTTTAAGTCTATTCGGATTCTTTTCGCGATAGCTGCATATTATGATTATGAGATTTGGCAGATGGATGTGAAAACAGCTTTCCTTAATGGAAATCTGGATGAGGATGTGTACATGACACAACCAGAAGGTTTCACTAATCCAGCAGATCGTCATAAGATATGCAAATTAAAGAAGTCTATTTATGGACTTAAACAAGCATCTAGAAGCTGGAATATTCGTTTTGATGACTCAGTTACCGAATTTGGTTTCATCAAGAACGAGGATGACCCGTGTGTATATAAGAGGTTTAGTGGGAGCGTGATTACTTTCCTAGTCCTCTACGTCGATGACATCTTGATCATTGGAAATGACATTCCTGAAATGCATGCTGTAAAAGCATGGCTGAGGAAATGTTTCCAGATGAAAGATCTAGGAGAAGCAGCCTATGTGTTAGGTGTGAAGATCTACAGGGATAGATCTAAGAGGCTTCTCGGGCTGTGCCAGAGTACTTACATCGAAAAGGTCCTGGAGAGATTTCATTTAGAGAATTCTAAACGAGGATATCTTCCAGTCAGACATGGTCTGAATCTTTCGAAGAGTCAGTGTCCACAAACACAGACTGAGAAAGATGAAATGGACAATACGCCTTATGCTTCGGCTATTGGATCCATTATGTATGCGATGTTGTGTACTCGCCCAGACGTCGCTTACGGGTTAAGCGTGACCAGTCGTTACCAGAGTAATCCAGGTATGGCGCACTGGATTGCAGTCAAGAATATTTTAAAATATCTGCGGAGGACCAAAGATATGTTCTTGATTTATGGTGGTCAGGAAGAACTCAGTATAGAGGGATATACTGACGCTTCGTTCCAGTCTGACCAGGATGATTTCCGATCGCAATCAGGCTATGTTTTTAGCTTGAATGGAGGTGCAGTGGTGTGGAAGAGTTTCAAACAGTCAACTGTTGCTGATTCCACAACAGAAGCCGAGTATGTTGCAGCCTCGGAAGCATCCAAGGAGGCAGTGTGGATTCGTAAGTTCGTGAGAGAACTTGGTGTTGTTCCTTCGAGTGCAGATCCTTTGGTTATCTTCTGTGATAACACTGGAGCAATCGCACAAGCAAAGGAACCACGGTCGCACCAGAAGTCCAAGCACATACAGAGACGGTTTCATTTGATCAGGGAGATCATAAATCGTGGCGAGATCAAAATCTGCAAGGTTCATACAGATGACAATCTGGCAGACCCGCTTACCAAGCCTCTGGCGCAGCAGAAGCATGAGAAGCACTGTAATAATATGGGTTTGAGATTTCTCAACCATTAGATTAAGTGCAAGTGGGAGATTGTTGGGGTATGCCCTTAAGGCTAATGTTTGAGGCCTGTGGGAATGTATCTGTATCATGTAATAAACTGTTATGTTTATAGTGGCATGGTTGTTATTCAGTTAGCTACATTGTCTGCTGCAATATATGTTCTTCTGAATAATGTCTCAAAGCTGTTCAGCTGGGCTGACAAGCTATTATGTCCTTAGTCGATATATCTTGGTGAACATGAGACAGCCTTGATATGGTTAAGACTAATATGTGTTCTAATCTTATAGGATGCTTCGAGCATGGAATAAGATGTAGACTCATGGGTACATGGGATGTACTGGACAGACCCTACTAGGATGTTCAATTGTTTGTCACAATGTGAATATTCCTTGGATATGACAAGTGGCACATTTCCTCTGACTTGAGATCACTTGTGTTTTCTAAATGATGATTGTCATTGTTTTGAGATAGTTCAATATCATTTGAAACATAATGATTATAGACTATCTTGGATGGTGAGCTTGAGTCAGGTTAGAGCACTAGTGATAGACATAGGATTGCCGTCTCCTTGTTTAAGGAGTGTGATGTTCTAAAGGGGCCCCCTGGATGAGATGATTGAGAGAGTGTATGGCCATACCCAGGTGACTGTGTTCATCTGTTCTAATCATGCTCATCATATTGGAATTACGAGCTTGACAGGCTTGTCCAATAAGAACATCCAGTGGCAAAGGAAATATGCATGCCTAGTGATTTGAGTCACACTTGTGCTATGGTTTGGGTGTAGTCTTGGAAGACTCTTTCCTTTATATCGGGAGACAGTGATGTGTTGCTAGATACCCCTCACTGATCGTGATAACGTGAGTTATCGTTACCGACATTTAGAGGAAACCCTCAGGGTCGCACAATTTGATGATATGGCTTACTTAAGTCAGATCGTGTGGACTGAATTGTTTGGGTTCAGTTTAAAGGGATTTAATCTCTGATTGTAAGTGAGATCTGGTCTGATCATGTTTGATTGATTAGGGCTTGAGATCGGTAAGCTTCGATCGAGAGAATGGATGCTAGATCGGTCAGATCAAGAGCATCAAAGAGATCGACGGTTAGATCTGAAGCCTTAGGGTTTAATTAAGATCTAGACCATATTGCTTGGGATAATTGGTCTTGGACCAAACCGTAATGAACCGGCTCATGAATGAGCGCATGGTTCAAAGTGAAGAGAAGTTTGCGCTTGGGTAAAACCGAAGTCGCATGAGAGCATGAACGTGGGAGTGGTTTTCTATTTTTAGAAACCACGACTCCTAAGCGTGGACACATCTCTCTCGCTTCATTCACACCTTGTCGCCGCGCTTGGCTATTGAGTCTTGAGGCATTCTCGCGTGGAGGAGAAGCTAAGACAACAAGGAAGTTTTCGCCAAGGAGATCTCTCATCCTTTCCACTCGACAAGAACCTTTGGAGAACCTTGCTAGCACAAGGATCAACAAAGAGTAGGCGACATCACCTTGTGTGCGCCACCTAAGGAGAAGATCTACTTTGATCTTTGCTTCCAAGGAAACATCTTCCCATGGCGATGGTATGATTGCTTTCTTATAATCAAGTTGATCTTTTAGCATGCATATCGATCTTATAACCCTAGTTCCGCAAGAAGAAAAATTTTATGCGCCATATGCTTTAGGGTTATGCTCCCCCTAGAAGGGGACCCCCCTTATCTTAAGGGGTACTTACATGCTTGTTGTAGATTCCTGCAGCAACGAACACCATGAGCTTCAATGTGCGATCCCTACTGGAAAGGGAGAAGTTTGCTGGGCCGAACTTCTCTGACTGGTTCGGACACCTTAAGATCGTTCTTAAGGCAGAGAGGAAACTGTATGTCCTCGAGACGGCGATACCGCCGCAGCCCGCTCCGAACGCCGCAAGGGCGGTTCGGGATGCCTATGAAAAGCACGTCAATGATAGCATTGATGTCGCTTGCCTGATGCTGGCGTCTATGACGCCACCGCTGCAGCGTCAGCATGAGGATATGTCGGCTATAGAAATTATAGCGAACCTCAAGATGTTGTATGCTGCACAGGCGAGGACAGAACGCTATAATCTGACGAAGCTCTTCTTTCAGAGCAAACTGGCTGAGGGGAGCCCAGTGGGAGCTCACGTGCTCAAGATGATTGGGCACAAGGAGGCTCTAGAGAAACTGGGGCATACCATCAACCAGGAGCTTGCTGTAGATATTATTCTGCAGTCTCTTCCGCCTTCTTTCGATGCGTTCATCATTAACTTTAATATGAACAAAATCGATTGTACGCCGGCAGAGCTGCTGAATATGCTCTTGACTACTGAGGAAACTCTGAAGGGTAAGCCTTCAACCTCTGTCTTGTTGGTTCCTTCTAGGAACAAGAAGAAGGGGAAGAAGGGCAAGGCCCCTGTCAAGAATTACAGCAAGGCCCTGAAACAGAAGGTGAAGCGGTCGAAGGATAACAGGTGTTTCCACTGTGGCCAGCTGGGTCACTGGAAAAAGGACTGTAAAGCGCTCCAAGGAGATAAGAGGGGAAGCATTGCTTCTGGCTCAGGTATATACGTGACGGAAGTCATGGTTTCATCTTCTTCTATATCATGGGTGTTGGACACTGCATGTGGAGTTCACATTTGTTCAAATGTGCAGGAACTCAAGAGAAGAAGGCAGGTGGGACAGCATGAGGTAGACCTACGCGTTGGAAACGGGGCACGGGTTGCTGCTGTTGCTGTAGGAGACTATTTCATCACTTTACCATCTGGCATTGTATTAGAATTGAACAATTGTTATTTTGTACCCAGTATTACCAAGAATATTATCTCTATTCCTGCTCTTGTCAGGAAAGGATTTGCCTTTGAATGCAAGATTTCAAAGTGTGTTTTAACTTATGATAATATTGTGTATGCAACTGGTTCAATTAACAATGGGTTATTCATGTTGGACATGGAATATTCTATACAAAACATTGATAATAAGAAAGCCAAGTATGCTGATGACAGCACCTTGCTATGGCATAGTCGTTTAGGCCATATAAACAAGAAGCGCATTAAGCGGTTGCATGATCATGGACTGCTGGGATCTTTCTCCTATGAGGAGATTGATACATGCAAAGCTTGTTTAATGGGTAAAATGACGAAGTCTCCTTTTCCTCACAAAGGTCAAAGGACTTCAGGTTTACTTGACCTGATACACAGTGATGTGTGTGGGCCTTTCAGTAAACATGCCAGAGGTGGCTATCAGTACTTCATTACCTTCACTGATGATTTCAGTAGGTATGGATATGTCTATTTAATGAGACATAAAAGTGAATCTTTTGACAAGTTCAAAGAGTTCAAAAATGAAGTACAAAATCAGTTAGGCCGAAATATCAAGGCACTTCGTTCTGATCGAGGTGGAGAATACCTGAGTCATACGTTTACTGACTATCTGAAGGAGTGTGGGATTATCTCACAGCTCACTCCGCCAGGAACACCGCAGTGGAATGGTGTGTCCGAGAGGAGAAATAGAACGTTACTTGATATGGTTCGTTCTATGATGAGTCAGGCTACTCTTCCATATTCCTTTTGGGGTTTTGCACTGGAAACAGCTGCAAAGGTACTAAACCGAGTGCCATCCAAGGCAGTTTCAAAGACGCCATATGAGCTATGGTATGGGAAACAGCCTAGCTTGACATTTATCAGGATCTGGGGTTGCGAGGCTTATGTCAAAAAGCTCGCCTCTGGGAAACTGGAGAGCAGATCTGAGAAATGCATCTTTGTCGGTTACCCTAAGGAAACTAAGGGTTATTATTTCTACGATCCCAAAGAGAACAAGATATTTGTTGCTCAGACGGCCATATTTCTTGAGAAGGAGTTTCTTCTGCAAGAGGCCAGTGGGAGAGAAATAAAGCTGGATGAGATTCCAGAGGAAGGACAAAGTAGTCAGGCAGAGTTGGATGTGCCTGAGCCAGTAGATCAGGTTACTGAACAACCTGAGGCTCAGATATCACGGGAACCGCGAAGATCGGGTAGGATCCGTCGACAGCCTGAGCGCTATGTCGGAGTCTACATCATTGATAATGATGAACCCCTAACTTATGCGGATGCGGTCAGTGGACCGGAGTCAGCTAGATGGCTTGAAGCTATGCGAGCCGAGATGGACTCCATGTCAGATAACCAAGTTTGGGATTTGGTTGATCCGCCTCCGGGAGTAATCCCTATAGGCTGTAAATGGATCTTCAAGAAGAAGATTGACATGGATGGTAACGTGGTTACCTATAAAGGCAGGCTAGTTGCGAAAGGTTTCAAACAAATCTACGGGATAGATTATGATGAAACTTTCTCACCTGTAGCCATGTTTAAGTCTATTCGGATTCTTTTCGTGATAGCTGCATATTACGATTATGAGATCTGGCAGATGGATGTGAAGACAGCTTTCCTTAATGGAAATCTGGATGAGGATGTGTATATGACACAACCAGAAGGTTTCACTAATCCATCAGATCGTCATAAAATATGCAAGTTAAAGAAGTCCATTTATGGACTTAAACAAGCATCTAGGAGCTGGAATATTCGTTTTGATGAATCAATCTCTGAGTTTGGTTTCATCAAGAACGAGGATGACCCGTGTGTATATAAGAGGTTTAGTGGGAGCGTGATTACATTCCTAATCCTCTACGTCGATGATATCTTGATCATTGGAAATGATATTCCTGAACTGCATGCTGTTAAGGCATGGTTAGGAAAATGTTTCCAGATGAAAGATTTAGGAGAAGCAGCCTATGTATTAGGTGTGAAGATCTACAGGGATAGATCTAAGAAGCTTCTCGGGCTGTGCCAGAGTACTTACATCGATAAGGTCCTGGAGAGATTCCATTTAGATAATTCTAAACGTGGATATCTTCCAGTCAGACATGGTCTGAATCTTTCGAAGAGTCAGTGTCCACAAACACAGACTGAGAAAGATGAAATGGACAATACGCCTTATGCTTCGGCTATTGGGTCCATTATGTATGCGATGTTGTGTACTCGCCCAGACGTCGCTTACGGGTTAAGCGTAACCAGTCGATTCCAAAGTAATCCAGGTTTGGCGCACTGGATTGCAGTCAAGAACATTTTAAAATATCTGCGGAGGACCAAAGATATGTTCTTGATATATGGTGGTCAGGAAGAACTCAGTATAGAGGGATATACTGACGCTTCGTTCCAGTCGGACCAGGATGATTTCCGATCGCAATCAGGCTATGTTTTTAGCTTGAATGGTGGAGCAGTGGTGTGGAAGAGTTTCAAACAGTCAACTGTTGCTGATTCCACAACAGAAGCCGAGTATGTTGCAGCCTCGGAAGCATCCAAGGAGGCAGTGTGGATTCGTAAGTTCGTGAGAGAACTTGGTGTCGTTCCTTCGAGTGCTGATCCTTTGGTTATCTTCTGTGATAACACTGGAGCCATCGCACAAGCAAAGGAACCGCGGTCGCACCAGAAGTCCAAGCACATACAGAGACGGTTTCACTTGATCCGGGAGATCATTGATCGAGGCGAGATCAAAATATGCAAGGTTCATACAGATGACAATCTGGCAGACACACTTACCAAGCCTCTGGCGCAGCAGAAGCATGAGAAGCACTGTAATAATATGGGTTTGAGATTTCTCAACCATTAGATTAAGTGCAAGTGGGAGATTGTTGGGGTATGCCCTTAAGGCTAATGTTTGAGGCCTTGGGATTGTATTAGTATCATGTAATAAACTCTTAAGTTTATAAAGGCATGGTTATTATTCAGGTTGTTACCTTGTCTGCTGTAATAAGTGTACTTCTGAATAATGTCTCAAAGCTGTTCAGCTAGGCTGACAGGCTATATGTCCTTAGTCGAGATATCTTGGTGAACATGAGACAGCCTTGATATGATTGAGACTAATATGAGTGCTAATCTTATAGGATGCTTCGAGCATGGAATAAGATGTAGACTCATGGGTACATTGGATGTACTGGACAGACCCTACTGGGATATTCCATTGCTTGTCACAATGTGAATAATCCTTGTAAGCAGCAAGTGGCACATGTCCTTTGACTTGAGATCACTTGTGTTTCTAAATGATGATTGTCATTGTCTTGAGGTAGTTCAATATCATTTGAAACATAATGATTATAGACTATCTTGGATGGTGAGCTTGAATCAGGTTAGGACACTAGTGATAGACATAGGATTGCCGTCTCCTTGTTTAAGGAGTGTGATGTTCTAAAGGGCCCCCTTATGAGATGATTGAGATAGTGTATGGCCATACCCAGATGACTATGTGCATCTGATCTAATCATGCTCATCGTATTGGAGTTACAGGCTTGACATGCTTGTCCAATAAGAACATCCAGTGGTAAAGGACATATGTATGCCTTGTGAATTGAGTCACACTTGTGCTATGGTTTGGGAGTAGTCTTGGAAGACTCTTTCCTTTATATCGGGAGACAGTGATGTGTTGCTAGATACCCCTCACTGATCGTGATAACGTAAGTTATCGTTACCGACATTTAGAGGAAACCCTCAGGGTCGCACAATTTGGTGATATGGCTTACTTAAGTCAGATCGTATGGACTGGATTCTTTGAGTTCAGATTAAAGGGATTTAATCTCTGATTGTAAGTGAGATCTGGTCTGATCATGTTTGATTGATTAGGGCTTGAGATCGGTAAGCTTCGATCGAGAGAGGTGATGCTAGATCGGAGAGATCAGGTGTAAAACCCGAGAATTTTGATGTATTAAACCTCGGTATGTGACTCATTTTAATTATCTATAATCAGGTATTTATTAACCTTGTTGGTGGGATTTTTGGCTAAGGGGAAAATTATTCTCCTGCAGGGCAAAAATAAGTTGCTGTGGAGGAGTCTTGAACCTGAGACCTCTCCTGTGTATGTTGTCCTGGCTACCAGAGTTCCAGCCCAGTCTTTGTGTTAGGTATGTGGGCGCCCCCTTATTATGTGAGTATACAGATTAAATGCAGATTTCACTTAAGTGACTTGGCATCACTTAAGTTGTTTCCGATTTTCATCCTAACCCTAACCGACCCTTACGATTTTTCCTCTCCCTCTCGTGGACTCTCGTGGACGATTTGCAGCCGCGCCTTCCCCTTTCGTCCAGCTCCTTTCCGGCGAGGTTCCGGCGGCGGCGCTTGGTTTTCCGGCGTGGTGGACAGCGGCGACGTGTGGGAGCTTCAAACAAGCCTCTTTGCTCACGATTTGCTTGCAAATCATCCTCAAGGCGAGTGGAAATCCTATGTTACTTGTAATCCGATTATATGATCTTTCCCTTGACATGTTTTCTTGCTTTGTGATGGAAAAACGAGTAGCTTACCATGAAACCGTGATCACCCATTTGAAGTTTCGAAAATCAGATTTAGGGGCTCTAATCATAGGGCTTTTCGTTCTTTACTTGATTAGATGTCTTATGAGGATGAGTGATCATGATCTTGAGCTTCAATTTGATTGTATGATGTATTCATGAAAAACCCTAGAGTATGACATGCGCCCATGCCCTAAATTGATGAAATTTCATGCTAACTTTTGGGGAAAACTTAGGATTCATGAAATTAGAAGTATGAGGGAATTTATCATGAATTTTATGCTATTTTTGGAGCCTTAATTCATGCTGGCCGAAATTTACCCTAGGGGTATTTTGGTCAATGTTCAGTTAACTTTTGGGGCAAAGCTGTTATTCATGTAATTGAGTTTATATGGTGCTTAAATATGATTTTTGCCTAATTTTAGGAATTTTCTATGCATAGTTACAAGTGTAATCGTTCTCTTGAAATTAAGTGATGGTAATGTGTGCAATGTTTGTAAATTCTGTTTGATAACCTAGAATATAGATGTTACAATCTAATTGCATGAAATCTAGGATTAACACATTATACCTGCATGGGAACATTTGTTGAGAACTTAGCATGGTATCTTCCTAACCTGATTGCATGAAACTTAAGGACTACCCTGTCTAAAACACTTATGCTGTGTAATTAATTGCGGGTGGTGAGTTCGATAAGTTAGATATCCGGGTATTAGTCTTCGGCTATATGTGTGTGGTGTAAGTCATATCTAGTATGTGTGACCCTGGAGATATTGTGAAGTGGGGCAAAGTGCCACGCCTTGGTCAGGCGGGGGCCACCACTTGATCTTCCTTCACAGATGTGATTAGTTTAGCATAAGAGAGACAAAGTGCCACGCTACTGGTAAGCGAGGGCCACCTCTTGAACTCTCTGACTGCTGTGTGACCAATGTGGGGAAACAAAGTGCCACGCCGTGACTTGGCGGGGGCCACCTCTTGATTTACCACATTGTCTGAGTGGGTAGATGGAGATCAGCGTGCCACGTCTTAGCTAGACGGGGGCCACCTCCTGATTCCTCCCCTACTGTTTGGCATGCATGCATTCTCTGAGCCCTGACGAGGGAAGGGTCGGACCTTTGTGGTCGTTTCGTTCTGTTCTGGATTTGGACATGTTAGGATGTGCATCTACGTATGTGTTCTGTTTCGCCATGTGATATGCACGTTTCTATTTCGGTTTTGTTGTATTATGATTAGATTTCGCCATGTGGATTATTTTGTAAGTTGTGTTCTTATCTGTATTTGATTTGATATTTAATAATCGCATTCGGTAAATGTTTTGAAAAACCTTACATGCTATATTTTGAATGTATTAATGGAGGGGTTTCATAGGGTTCTCACTTGCGGAGCTGTTAGCTCACCCCCTCTAATATCTACAGGTGAGAGACCGTGATTGATACAGCGTTATGCACCTTGAGATATGAGTAGCTTGACGAAGCTTTGGGCTTTGTGATATGGACCTTGTAAAAGATTTCGGTTGTATTTGAATACTTGTATCGTGACTCCGTTATCTGGGGCCTGCGTGCCTGTATTAGTTATACTTCGTTTTGGATGATGGATACTATATTCTGGTTACATGTGAGGGCTTAGGCCCATTTTGTTAAAAGATTTCGGTTGTGGTATTTTCATCGTTTTGATGGGATTTTATGTTCAGTCTGCTGTGATATGAGATTTTGTCTCCGTATATGTATAGTACGGAGTTGTGAACTGATTCGGTTATGTTTAGTATTATATAAGTTGAAATTTACTTGTTGTTATGAATCAGTACAGCATGTACATGTATGGGAATTTTCCCGACCTTGTATGTACGCATACATGCTGCCGGATTTTTGTATAAATTTTCAGATCTTTTATTCCCTAGCTCCGTTAGTAGTATGATCTTGGCGTTCGGTTTTATTTCTCGTGACGTTCCTCGTATGATTTCCGCATGAACTTCGGGGTTAAGTATCGAGGGGCGTTACATCAGGGGCATCAGGAGATGAACGGTTGGATCATAAGCCTTGGGGTTCGATTTGGTCTAGACCAAGTGGCTTGAGCTATTTCGGTTTGGTTTGATGAACCAAAGCCGATTTGACATTTTGGATTGAACCGGTTCACATATATGAACGCTTGGTTCAATGCCAAAATGCGTTTTGGGTTGGCTTGAACGCATGGCT
The DNA here is from genome assembly GCA_027563935.2 of Costus lasius. Classification (NCBI taxonomy): domain Eukaryota; kingdom Viridiplantae; phylum Streptophyta; class Magnoliopsida; order Zingiberales; family Costaceae; genus Costus; species Costus lasius. Next base: position 73,543,615 of record CM050449.1, read on the forward strand.
TGATTGACTTCCATTTATGGAAAGTCATCAAGGGCCGGTTTTGCTTCAATGCCAAAAACGCTTATGCGTTGAGCTCCTCACTTCAACGCCTTGATTCTTTTCGAGGTGTGGTTGACGAAGGTGTGGAGTAGACATCCAAGAGAAGCTCTCGGCCGAACGGATTCATCTCATCAAACCCTTTCCATTCGACAAGAGAAGGCTTGGGTGTCTTGCTAGCACAAGAGATCTCAAGGAAGTGAGCATCTTCATCTTGTGTGTGGACTTGTGGAGGAGACCTAGTTTGATCTCTTCTTCCAAACCGAATTCCAAGCTTATGGCGTTGGTATGATTTCTCATAACTTAAGTTGATCATATAGTTTCATATGCGATTTTGAAACCCTATTTTCCGCCATGCATGCTAGATGCGCATGATTAGGGTTTTTCCCCCCCCCTTTATGTTAGGGGTTCCTTCATAGAGAACACTGTAGCTCCCTGTAATTGATCAAATAGATCATCAATTTTGGGAAGAGGATACTTATTCTTGATAGTCACTTGATTCAACTGCCTGTAGTCTATACACATCCTCAGGGTTCCATCTTTCTTCTTTACAAACAGCACTGGCGCTCCCCAGGGAGAAGCACTAGGCCGAATATACCCTTTCTCTAGCAATTCCTCCAGTTATTTCTTAAGCTCGGCCAACTCTGAAGTAGCCATACGGTAAGGAGCTCTGGAGATAGGTGCCGTACCTGGCGCCAACTCAATGCCAAACTCTACTTCTCTAATCGGTGGCAAGCCTGAAAATTCCTCAGAGAACACATTAGGAAACTCTTTCACCACCGCCATCTGAGTCAAATCAGAAGTAGAATCATCCTGCACCTTAACATATGCAAGGTAACCCTTACACCCACTAGCAAGTAACTTTCTGGCCTGCAGAAAAGATATTACATGCGGTCCTTGGTCCGACACTAGACCTCTCACAAAAAGCCGATTCCCATCTAGCAGATTTAAAGTGATTACTTTCTCAAAGCAATCCACAGAGCATCATGTGAGGACAACCAATCCATACCTAGAATGACATCATAGTCTTGCATGTCTAGGAGGATTAAATCCACTAGAAACTCATAACCCTCTACATGCACCACACAATCAGTATACACAGTGTCTGTAGATAATGACTTTCCTAAGGGAGTACTGACAGACACAACATAATCTAGCATCTTAGGTACAACAGGTAAACATGCAGCAAACTTAACAGATACAAAAGACAAATTTGCACCAGGATCAAATAAAATGCGAGCTAACTGATCAAATACAAATAAGGTACCTTCCACAACGGATCGGGAAGCTCGTGTATCCTTCTCAGCCACAGCATAAACTCTAGTCTGGACTGTAGGCTTATCTGCGCCTCTAGGCTGTATCTCAGGCTCTTTGCAGTCCCTGACCATGTGCCCTGGTTTCTTACACCTGAAGCATACACCATTCCTCTTATGACAGTCTTTCACTAGGTGTCCCTTGAGCCCACAATAACTACAAGTCCGGTCCTCTGTGATACTGTTTCTTACATCCCTGGCATCCCTGAACTGCTGCGGTGTATCCTTGGACTGCTGCGGTGCCTTGTAGGAGTAAGGCTTATACCTGCTCTTTTTGTAGTCCTTATGTTTAGGGTACTTCTTACCCTTGCCGCCACTGCCATACTGAGGAACCGCCGCCTCAGCCGCAGGAACCACTGCCACGGCAACATGAGAACTCCTCTCAGCTATGTATCTCTCAATGGTGCGTGCTCGCCCAACAGTCTCAACATAGGTCTCCAAATGCTGAGCACCAACCTGCTCTCTAATGTCCCATCTGAGACCTCTAAGAAACTTAGTAGCTCTCCTCTTTTCAGTGTTTATCAGGTGAGGAGCATACTTTCCCAATTTCGTGAACTGTAATTCATACTGGTCCACAGTCATATCACCCTGCTCCAGGTGAATAAATTCCACCTCTCGGTCCTCAACCAAGCTATCGGGGAAGTACTTCTCGTTAAATCGAGACAAGAAGTAAGGCCAATCTACAGTCTCATGTCTTTCTTCGGCAAGTCTCACCACGCCCTTCCACCACTCATCTGCGTCAGCACGCATCATATAGGTGGTCAGACATAACTTGTCTTCGTCCGAGCAACGCATAACTTGGAAAATCTTTTCCAAGCACAACTGCCAGTTCTCGGCAGTACTGGATTCTGAGCCCCCATAAAAAGAACTAGGACCCAGTTTCTGGAATTCACTCACAAGTGAAGCATAGCGCCTGTGAGCGCCCTCCTGAGAGTCATCCCCCACCGCTCGAGTAGTAGTCTGGGGTCTCTCTTGAGTCAGCTGCTGCAAGAGCTGCTGTTGCGCCTCTTGATGCTGAGTCTGTTGCTGCTGCAGCATCTGAGCTTGCCTCTCTATCATGGCACCTTGTTGCTGTACCATGCCAGCCAGAGCCTCAATAGTTCTCGTGAGATTCGGGGTCTGCTCGCCCTCATCACTAGCATTTCCTCTGGTTCGCACCATCTTAAATGCCTACACACACATATCATAGTCAGGAAAACAATCATAAACCTAACAGGTGTCTAGCAATACACAAACATGTTTTCCCCCGAACTAAGTTTTAGCTAGCCAACTCCTCTGATACCATTCTGTCTTTTTTGTTAGAGTCACAACTCGTAACAGGTCCAGGCCTAGAGGCTGGGCTTCCTACCCAGGGGCAATCCCGCTCAAATCCCGGTTTGGATCCACGTTACCCCAAACCCGGTTTGGATCCACGTTACCCCAAATAATTCACGTCTGCAGCGGGATTCGACCTCTAGACATGACCCTCACGAGTCATGACCCTTTAACCATTGAGCCAGCTCAATGGTTAAAGGGTCATGACTCGTGAGGGTCATGTCTAGAGGTCGAATCCCGCTGCAGACGTGAATTATTTGGGGTAACGTGGATCCAAACCGGGTTTGGGGTAACGTGGATCCAAACCGGGATTTGAGCGGGATTGCCCCTGGGTAGGAAGCCCAGCCTCTAGGCCTGGACCTATTACGAGTTGTGACTGTAACACATACCACGGAGCATCAATCTTTGCAATAGCAAAGAGATGCTCATCAGGAAAGGCGTCATTCATCTCATGCTCGGAAACTTTTTCCACTCCATCCTCCTGAACATGGTCCGACAAATGATCAGCAACATAGTTCTCTGCAACCTTCTTATCCTTGATCTCCAAATCGATTTATTGCAGCAGAAGAATCCATCTAATCAACCTTGGTTTCGAGTCCTTCTTACTCATAAGATACCTGATGGCTGCATGATTCCTGTAAACAACTACTTTGGAGTCAATAAGATAAGATCTAAATTTATTGAATGCAAAAACAATAGCTAGAAACTCCTTCTCTATTGTTGCATAATTGATCTGCACATAATCCAATGTCTGGCTTGCATAATATATAGTGTGCAACCTCTTCTCCTCATGTTCTCTAAGAACAACACCTATGGCATGATCATTGGCATCACACATAAGCTCAAAAGGAAGTAACTAGTCAGGCGGTTGAATTATTGGTGTTGTGGTAAGAGGCTTTTTGAGTTTTTGAAAAGCAATCATACAATCCTCATCAAAAATAAAAGGAACATCTTTACCAAGTAATAAAGTAAGAGGTCTAACAATTTTTGGGAAATCCTTAACAAAATGTCTATAAAAACCAACATGTCCAAGAAAACTTCTAAATCCCGTAAGTGAAATGGTGGTGGCAATTTCTCAATCACCTCCACCTTTGCCCTATCAACTTCAATACCACGATTAGAAATTAAGTGTCCTAAAACAATACCTTCATTTACCATAAAATGACACTTTTTCCAATTCAAAACCAAATTAAATTCTTTGCAACGTTGTTAAACTCGTGATAAATTAGACAAACAAATATCAAAATCTGAACCATATATGAAAAAATCGTCCATAGACACATCCATAATATCGTCAATCAAATAAGAAAAAATAGCCATCATGCAGCGCTGAAAAGTAGCTGGTGAATTGCAAAGTCCAAATGGCATGTGACAATAGGCAAAAGTGCGATATGGGCACGCGAACATCATCTTCTCCTGATCCTCAGGATGAATGGAAATATGAAAGAAACCAGAATATCTATCAAGTTAATAGAAATAAGAATTACAAGCTAAATGTTCTAACATCTGATCAATAAAAGGAAGGGGAAAATGATCTTTTCGGGTGACGACATCCAACTTCCGATATTCAATGCACATCCACCACCCTGTTACCGTTCTTATCGGAATAAGAGTGTTGTTTTCATTCTTCATCATGGTAATCCCTCCTTTCTTTGGCACAACATGAATTGGGCTCACCCACTGGCTATCTGAGATAGGGTAGATAACTCCAGCATCCAAGAGTTTAAGAATCTCCTTCTTCACTACCTCCTTCATGTTCGGGTTAAGTCTCATTTGGTACTCAATTGATGGCTTGCTCCCTTCTTCTAAAAATATCCTGTGCAAACAAACAGAAGAATTAATCCCTTTTATGTCATCAAGAGTATAGCCAATCACACTCTCATGTTGTCGAAGCTTAGTTAAAAGCCTAGTAGTCTGAGTTACATCTAGATTTGCATTAATAATTATGGGAAAAGTAGAGTTCTCTCCAAGAAATTCATACCTGAGGTTGCTTGGGAGAGTTTTAAAATCATACCTTTTTCCTTCCTCAGATTTACCTTCTTCCATGTTCAAGTGTTCTCCTTTCATCTTCTTCGGTTCAAGTGGTGGTGCAAAATTCAATAATGCAGAATATCAGCTTACCTCCTCTTCGTCACTGTCATCACATTTGACAAGACATAATTCAAGAGAATCTTTATTCATCCTGGAATTAATGATCATCAGTGGAATATCTTCCAAGACTTCTACACTGGAGCAAAACCCTACAAAGAAAAACTTTTTAAATTTTCACTTAAATCAAAATCTAGATAATCCTCACCTATCTTAAAAGTGAGCTTCCCATTCTTAACATCTATCATAGCTCCAGCTGTCGCCAAAAAGGGGTGACCTAAAATAATAGGAAGTTTAGAATCCTCCTCCATCTCGAGGATAACAAAATTAGCAGGTATAAAGAACTTACCGACCTTGATAGGCACATCCTCAAGAATACCCACCAACTACCGTACAGAGCGGTTGGCTAGCTGTAGAGAAACAAAAGTGGGCTTAAGATCTCCTATGTCCAGCTTTTTACAAACAAAGTGTGGCATCAAGCTGACACTGGCCCCTAAATCACACAAAGCACGGTCAATAGACATATTATCAATTAAAGAAGGAATAGAAAAACTCCCTAGATCCTTAAGCTTCGGTGCAATTTATTCTGAATTATTGCGCTACACTCCTCAGTGAGTGCGACCTTTCAAGAATTTGGCATATGAAGGCATCTGTGACAAAGCATCAGTGAAAGGTATATTAATGTAAAGCTTCTTAAGTAACACTAAAAATTTTCCAAATTTCTTGTTAAGTTTAGCCTTTGCTAATCTTTGAGGGAAAGCTACTGGCGGTTTGTAGGGAGGTGGTGATACTTAAACTGGCTCTGGCTCCCTATTCGGCAAAGATGTTTCGCCATTGTTTCCCTCTTCCTCTATGGACTCAGAATTTTGCACCTCTTGATCTTGGGTTGAGTTTGGTGCCTGTGGCTCTTCCAACTATTTCCCACTACGTGTGGTGATAGCATTGCAGTGCTCACGTGGGTTTATCTCTGGCTTCCCTAGTAGTCAATCTGTAGACCTGCTTGAAGAACTAGCCTGCGTTGGGAAACCCCGGGGATTTAAAGATTTTTACAGACATGCACAGCGGAAGCAATCCCCGAAACAGGCCAGTCCCAAAAACCCGGAAGATCGAGTCATGCAAGGGAATCGACACGGTGAGTAGGAGATGATAACTTGCAACGAAGAGGAGGATGTGATGCAGGCGCCCAAATGTTCGCCCTTTGCAGTCTCACACACAGCTGAACCTCGAGATCTCTTCTTCCACGCCCGGTGCTAGCCTCGGGAAGAAGATCTACGCCTTTGGGAGTCTTCGTCTAGACCTTGCGCCACCCACAAACTGAATGTGCCAAGAGGAGTAGATGGGAGGAAAGGAAAATGCCAAGGTTCAACCTTGGAGCCGCCCAACGAAGAGGAGATCAAAATTGTCAACTTCAACAACCAACCTTGGAGTGAGGGCGACAAGGAGAACTTATACAAGTGAGGAGGCGCAACTCTTCACAAGGGAAGAGGCGCAACACTTCACAAGGAAGAGGCGCCACTCTTCACCAAGGAAGAGGCACAACTCTTCACAAGGAAGAGGCGCAACTCTTCCCAAGAGGTGCAACCCTTCACAAGTGAAGAGGCGCTACTCTTCATGAGTGAAGATGCGCCAACTCCAAGTACCCTTCAAGTCCCATTAAGCCTCACTCCCAAACTGGGCTCCAACCCCATTGCGTTAAGAGTCCTATTGGTCCATGCGCCTAGCTCAGACTTCATTTGCCTATTTGGCCCAAATGGCTTATAGGGCTGATTTAGCCCATTTGGCCTACTGGGCCCATTTGGCCCAAAAATGAAGTTAGCTCTAATAAGTTCCTTTCCATCTCATCAGGCACAATGGCACTGATGGATTCTCCCAAACAAATCTGAGTTATCTAATAACTCGATCAATAGGCTACCCGATCAATACAAGAACCCGAGTTTCAAGTTGTGCGACCCTGTAGGTTCCTCTGACGTTGGCAGTGATGAACACAGGTCATCACAAGCAGTGAGTGGCACCTAGCAATGCATCACTGCTACCCAAGTCTTTGGAATGGATATCAGCATCGACATCCCCATCATCGTAATAAGATACCGATGCATTACAGTCTCTTTGCCAAACTGATATCCTATTGGACAAAGTGCGTCACCACTTTGTTTTCACCCAATCTCATGGTCATGACTAGATCAGGCTTTGACCTGGGTATGGCTGTACACTCTCGGTCATGCTACCATAGGGGGGCCCCGTGGATATCAAGCTTCCCGCAGGAAGGGGCAAATCCTATGTCTGTCCATTGATCTTCTCATATGGGTCGTGACATACCCAATGACAACCATTATGACCTCCCTGCTACGGCGAGGCGTTAGGTTATATCAAAGCATGTCCCTAACCATATAGAAGAGTCAATGACCTCCAGTCGAGTGATCAATACATCTCCTGTCACTTGTGAGCTTAACTCATAACACCAAGTTAAAGCCTCACCGTGGGTCGGTCCAGTATATCCACCATTGATATACCCATATGCCTGCATTAGCACCCCGTGCGTAACCAGCCCATATACCAGTCTCACATGTACCAGAGTTGTCCCTTATCCACTCAGGTACTCGACCGGGGACACACCGTTTGAGAACAAATACAATCTGTCTCCAGGGACATTATTATCCATGTACATAATCGCAGATGTAAACACAGCATAATAATGACATTACCAGAATGACATATATTGAATATCAAAGTCAAGTAGTACAAACAAGACCAACAACATGTCTAAGGGCATATACACCAACAATCTCCCACATGCTTTTAGACTTAGTTGTTGAGAAATCTCAACCCCATGTCCCTCGCATGACCATCATGCTTCTGCAGCGCCAAAGCTTTGGCCAATGGGTCTGCCATATTGTTGTCTGTGTCAACTCTCCTTATCTTGACATCACCTCGGTCAATGATCTCTCTGATCAGGTGAAATCTTCTAGGTATATGTTTGGATTTCTGATGAGACCTTGGTTCCTTTTCTTGTGCAATCGCCCCATTATTGTCACAATAAAGCTCGATTGGATCCACAGCAGAAGGAACCACCCGAAGTTCAGATATGAACTTCTGAATCCAAACGGCTTCTTTGGCTGCCTCAAAAGGGGTGACATACTCAGCCTCGGTCGTAGAATCAGCTACAGTGGACTGCTTGAAGGATTTTCAGCATACAGCGCCACCATTCATCTTGAACACATAGCCGGCCTGCGATCTAAAGTCATCAGGGTCAGACTGGAATGACGCATCAGTGTAGCCCTGAACACTGAGCTCTTCCTGTGCCCCATAGACCAAGAACAATTCTTTAGTTCTTCTCATATACTTCAAAATGTTCTTTACAGCCACCCAGTGTTGTTGACCTGGATTAGATTGATATCGGCTGGTTATGCTCATAGCATAAGCCACGTCTGGTCTAGTACACAACATCGCATACATGATCGAACCTACTGCCGAAGCATAGGGCAATCGACTCATGTCGTCCCTCTCAGCCTGTGTGATGGGACACTGGCTCTTGGAGAGAATAAGGCCATGTCTCACTAGAAGGTATCCTTTCTTAGATTGCTCTAAGCTGAACCTCTCCAGGACCTTATCAATGTAACTACTCTGACTAAGGGCCAGGAGCTTCTTGGATCTATCCCGGTAGATCCTCACGCCTAGGATATAGGCGGCCTCCCCTAAGTCTTTCATCTCGAAACACTTCCCCAACCATGTCTTCACAGCATGAAGACTAGGGATGTCGTTTCCGATGAGTAGTATGTCGTCGACATACAAGACCAGAAATGTCACCAAGCTCCCACTGAATTTACTATAAATACAGGCATCATCTTTGCTCTTGATAAAGCCGTAATCTCTTACTGCCTCATCAAATCGAAGATTCCAACTTCGAGAAGCTTTCTTTAATCCATAAATAGATCTCTTAAGCCTGCAGACCTTATTGGCCTCTGCAGGATGGATGAAGCCATCAGGCTGTGTCATAAACACAACCTCAGTCAGCTTTCCGTTAAGGAATGCTGTCTTCACATCCATCTGCCATATCTCATAATCGTGATACGCAGTTATAGCAAGCAGGATTCGAATGGATTTGAACATGGCAACTAGCGAGAAGGTTTCGTCATAGTCCACCCCGTGGACTTGTGTGAATCCTTTAGCCACAAGTCTACCTTTATAGGTAACTATGTTGCCATCCATGTCAGTCTTCCTCTTGAAAACCCATTTGCACCCAATAGGTTTTACCCCATCAGGTAGCTCAACCAAATCCCAGACTTGGTTAGCCGACATGGAATCCATCTCGGATCTCATGGACTCAAGCCATTTCTTGGAGTCCGGTCCAGCGACCGCCTCATCATAGGTCCTGGGTTCATTCTCAATGATGAAGATCCCGTCGTGTTGGGTCAGCAGCGACCCGTACCTCTCAGGTGCACGACGAATCCTCCTAGACCTACGCAGGGCCTGTGTCTGAGCCTCTGGTTGCCCAGCAACCAGTGCAAGTGGCTCAAGTTCCACCTCAGTGTCTTGTGGTTGCACTTGGACCTCGTCCAAGTCAAACTTCCTCCCACTGACTTCTTTCATGAGAAATTCTCTCTCTAGAAAGACAGCATCTCGAGCAACAAAAACTTTGTTCTCGCTGGGAATATAGAAGTAATATCCTTTAGTTTCCTTAGGATATCCCACAAACACGCATTTATCAGATCTGGGTTCGAGCTTGCTAGAATCCTGACGTTTGACATAAGCCTCACATCCCCAGACTCTGATAAAAGAGAGATTTGGGCATCTCCCACTCCATACCTCGTATAGAATTTTGGAGACACTCTTAGATGGAATATTATTCAGTATGAGAGAAGCTGTCTGAAGTGCATAGCCCCAGAACGACGGAGGTAGAGTTGCATGACTCATCATAGATCAAACCATGTCCAACAAAGTTCAATTTCTCCTTTCAGACACACTATTCCACTGAGGTGTTCCAGGAGGAGTAAGTTGGGATAGAATCCCACACTCTCTAAGATAGTCAAAGAACTCACCGCTCAGGTACTCTCCACCACGATCTGATCGAAGAGCTTTAATAGATCAACCAAGCTGGTTCTCTACTTCGTGTCTGAACTCCTTAAATTTCTCAAAGGATTCTGACTTATGTCTCATCAAATAGACATAATCGTATCTACTGAAGTCATCAGTAAATGTGATGAAGTAGTTGTACCCTCCTCTGGCTTGTTTACTGAATGGCCCACACGCATCGCTATGTATGAGATCCAACAAACCACCTGCCCTCTCACCGATCTTGGTGAAGGGCGCTTTTGTCATCTTCCCTAATAAACATGGCTTGCAAGTATCAAACTCCTCCGTGGAGGTTGAATCTAACAATCCATTTGCATGGAGTTGTTGAATGCGATTCTTGTTTATATGGGCTAATCGACAATGTCAAAGGTACGTACCAACTGAACCATTTAGTTTGATCCTTTTATGATTTATGTTACATATAGAGTTATCCATGTCCAAGACAAACAATCCATTGCATAAGGTACCCTTCCCATAAAACACAATTGCAAATGAAAAAGAACAAGAGTCCTCTTTTATTTTTAACTTAAAACCTTTTCTTGCCAAGCAAGGAATAGATACAATGTTTTTGGTAAGAGAAGGTACATAGTAGCAATTGTTTAATTCAAGTTGAAGTCCAGAAGGCAGGGAGAGCGTCAAAAGTCCTACGGCAACAGCAGCAACCTGTGCTCCATTTCCAACGCGTAGGTCAATTGCCTTTGTCCTTGCTCTCGCCCTTTCAATGTTCTTACGCCTCTTGAATATTGCATGAAGGAGCTCACGCATCCTTCCAATATATAGAAGGAAGGGGCGGCCAAGAGAGCAAGGGGTGGGCGCAAGTCCAAACAAGAGGGGCGGCTAGGGTTAGGGTGAGGTGGCAATTAGGGTTTATGGCTTTGGAAAGTCTTCAAGACTTTTCCATAAACTCCTTGCAATCACCCAAGACTTACCATATAAGCCTATCATGCATTAGATGTCTCAAGCCTTGCCTTAGAGGCAAGCTTTCCATCCAAGCATGAAGGGGGAGGTGCCCTTTACTTCCTAATGAAGCAAAGTCGCCCACTCCTCCCCGTTATGCCCTTAGGCGCCAATGGGAGGAGACTTCTCCCCATTATACCCTTTTAGCCTATTATTGCTTCATGAAAACTTGTTATTGGGCCTCGTTGGATAATGAGAAAGCCCAAACTTCATTGCATGGGTTGATTAAGAAATTGGATCCAATCTAATGCAACCTTAATCCAAATGTGACCAACCATGGTCAAATACGGGTCAACCTACCAAAAATGAAGTTTGGCTTAAATAACTCTCTTCCATCTCATCAGGCCCATTGGCGCTGATGAAATATCCCAAATTGATCCGAGCTATCCAATAACTCCATCATAAGGCATCACGATCAATACGAGAACTCAAGTATCTTGGTGTGCGACCCTGTAGCTTCCTCTGACGCTGACAGTGCTGACCAAAGGTCAGCACAAGCAGTGAGTGACATCTAGCAGTGCATCGCTGCTACCCAGGTCATTGGAATGGATATGGACATCGACATCCCCATCATTGTGACTAGGTACAAATGCATTACAGTCTCTTTGCCGAACTGATATCCGATTGGACAAGTGTGTCACCACTTGTTTTCACCCAATCACATGGCTATGACTAAATCAGGTTTTCACCTGGGTATGACCATACACTTTCAGTCATAGAACCATAGAGGAGCTCCATGGATATCAAGCTTCCCGCATGAAGGGGCAAATCCTCCGTCTGTCCATTGACCTTCTCATATAGGTCGTGACATGCTCAATGACAACCGTTATGACCTCCCAACTATGGTGTGTTGGTGTATATGCCCTAGGACCTAGTTTTGGTCCACTATGTACTACTTGACCTTGATATTATATCATTCTGGCATTGTCGTTATCTATGTTTGTTTACATCTACGCATATGTACTAACATGATAATGTCCCTGGAGACAGATTGGATCTGTTCTCGAACTATAGTCCCCAGTCAATGTACCTTAGTGGATATGGGATAGCTATGGTACTTGTGAGACTGGTATGTGGGCTGGTTAGGCACGTGGTGCTAACGCAGACACATGGGTATATCATTGGAGAATATACTGGAAAGACCCGCTGTGAGGCTATGACTTGGTGTCATAAGTCATCCTCACAAGTAATAGGAGATGCATTGATCCCTTGACTTGATGTCATTGGCCATTCTATATGGTTAGGGATTTGCTTTGACACAACCTAACACCTCGCCGTAGTTGGGAGGTCATAACGGTTGTCATTGAGCATGTCACGACCCATATGAGAAGGTCAATGGACAGACATAGGATTTGCCCCTTCCTTAGGGAAGTATGATATCCATGGAGCTCCTCTATGGTTCTATGACTGAGAGTGTATGGCCATACCCAAGTGAGAACCTGTTTTAGTCATAGCCATGTGATTGGGTGAAAACAAGTGGTGACACACTTGTCCAATCGGATATCAGTTCGGCAAAGAGACTGTAATGCATCTGTGCCTAGTTGCGATGATGGGGATGTCGATGTCGATATCCATTCCAATGACCTGGGTAACAGCGATGCACTGCTAGGTGCCACTTACTGCTTGTGGTGACCTTTGGTCAGCACTGCCAACTTTAGAGGAACCTACAGGGTCGTACACCTTGATACTTGAGTTCTAGTTTTGATCGGGAAGCCTTATGATCGAGTTATTGGATAAATCGGATCTAATTGGGAGATTTCATCAGCCCAATGGGCCTGATGAGTTGGAAGAATGTTATTGGAGCCAAACTTCATTTTTGGCAGGTTGACCCGTATTTGACCATGGTTGGTCACATTTGGATTAGGGTTGCATTGGATTGGATCCAAATGCTTAATCAACCCATGTGATGAAGTTTGGGCTAGCTCATTATCCAATGAAGCCCAATAACAAGTTCTCATGAAGAGAAATGAGGCTAAAAGGGTATAATGGGGAGAAGCCCAACCCCATTGGAGCCTAAGGGGCATAATGGGGATAGGGTGGCAAAATTGCTTCATTAAGGAAGCAATTGGCGCCTAGCCCTTCTCCCTTGGTGGTATGTATGCCTTTAAGGCATGTCTTGGGCTGATATGGTGCTTGGGCAATTATGGATAGGTTGAATGAAGTTTATGGTAAAGTCTTGGAGACTTTCCTTGCATCAAACCTCCTCATCTTAGCCCTACACTTGTCATGATCCTAGCCCTTGCCCTAACCGCCACTTGCCCTTTATATGTGACCCTAGCCGCCCCCTCTTGAAAGTATTCATCCTTGGAAGCGTGGACACAACAAGAGGGGCGAGAGCAAGGAACAAAGGTGGCACAACCTCTTCCTCTTCTGTCAAGTGGCCGCAAGTCTTCTACCTTTCTTCTTCTTGGCGCAAGTCAAGAAAGCTCTTGACGGTTTCCTCTCCTCTTCACCCTCGTTGGCGCATCCCTCCTAGGTGGTGGCGCAAGGTGATTAGAGCATCTCCCTAAGGCTTGGATTTTCTTCCCGAGGCTAGCACCGGGCGTGGAAGAGGAGGACTCGAGGCATCCGTGTGTGTGAAACTGCAGAGGGCGCACGCTTGGGCGCCTATCACAACATCGACCTCATCTTGCTCTAAGGTATTTCCTAACTCATCGTGTCGACTCTCTTGCTTGCGATCTTGATGGGGGCAAAGACCACCGGCCACGAAGGTACAAGTGGAGTCTACAAATACCCTAGCCAAAGACTTGGAGGTCTCACAAATAAGCTAGCAAAGCTTCACTCATAAAGCTAGCTCAAATAATAGGAGGAACTACTTCAAGAATAAAAGAGGCCCAAGGCATTCAAGCCCATCTCCAACGCTGCACCTTGCAACCAACATTTGCAGCCAACGCATCATCTTCAACAGAGCAAAAAAGGAAGCTCCAACGTTACATTCGCTCAGCCAAGAGAAAAGGGAAACTCCAACGTCACTTGGCTGCCATCTTCGCTGAAAGCTCCTCAACATCTCCTGCTGCCGAATAAGGAAACAAGCAACGCGATAATATTCAGCCAGCAACCAGCAAGTAGGATTTCATCATACGCACGTCAACGCTTATCTTCATTGCTGCAAGGATGGAAATTCCAACGTCTCTTGGCAGCCATATTCGCTCAGCTCAAGCTGCTCAACATCTCTCTGCTGAAGAAGGAAACTACAACGTTCGGCAGCAACGTTTCTCCCAGCGTGTTCCTATATGAATCATGTATGAACCTTGTAATCGGCAGAGTGAGTTTTGAATGAATGGAAATGGTTTTTTTCTTCCGATGAATCGGATGTCTCCTTCTTCCTTCTCTGAGGTGCTTGTCACCTCGTTTTCTCTTCTCCTCCTTCTAGGGCTGAGCCCCTCCCTCTTCCTTTCTTCTCTAATCTCTCCTTTTCCCCCCAATTCTCCTGCTCCGCTGACAACATCGCACACCCAGCAAACCTGCAGATTTTCTGTCATTTCGAGAGCTCGCCGGCGGCGATCCCACCGTCGGATCTCCAAGAAACTTTGGACATCTCTTCGTCTCCCATAGTTGAACCTTCAGCCACCGGCATCCGCCCATCTGCCGCTCCGATTGCCGGAATCAAACTCTGGATCAGATCCCCTGTTTCTGCCAGCCTTCCGCCCTAGTTCCGCTTCCCAGCGACGTTCTCCTCCGACAGGCCACTGTCCGCCTCCAAACTCCGGCCACATCTCCGAAACCATCTCGAGGATCTGCAGTTGTAGCAGGTTCCGAATTCGCGCACCACCGGCCTTTCGGCGACGAACTCTGCTCCACTTGCGTACTGCCCTGTTCCAACAGAACACCCTCTGCCTCCGCAGCCTTCCGCCCTTCATCGTTGTTCTACTCCGACAGGCTGCCAATCGACCCCAAACTCCGGCCACGTCTTCTCATCTATGATGACAACCTCCACTTGAAGCAGGTTTTGATTTCGTCCACCATCCGGTGAACAGCGATCACCAGTGCTATGCTCGCCAACCTCCCCTGTCCTGTTCGAACAGCCGCCTCCTTTTCGCAGCTTACCCTGTTCCGCCTGAACAGCTGTTTCTCCGTCGCTGCCAGTGCTCTGACGCCGCCATCACCTTCTCCACCACCTGCTCTACCAGAGTCTCCGACAAATCACTAGCTCCGGCATCATTGAATGGCGCAGACCATCCTTGCCTGTTTCCAGACTCTGCTTCTTGCCGCTGTCTTCTGTTTTGCTCTTCCATATTAATCTGATTACCCTTATTGTCGCAGGTTTTTGGCATGGTCAGAGAAGCCCCCAGCTCTGATCATTGGACCCATTAGCAAGACCAGATCCTCCTCTATCATTAGGATCAGTTGGGAGAAACGCAAATCGACTGGATAATCCTCCAAGACACATCAACTTTTCGTAAATTGATTAACTCCTGCAGAGTCTTCTTATTTAATCTGACTAGCGTATTTTATGCAGGTATCTCAAGCAATCAGCGCAACAAAATTCCAGAACTTTGGAACGAATCGAAAGACCAAATCTTGTTCTACCATATGGACCAGTTGGACTGAATCCAGATTCTTCAGATCAACCAAGGATACCTAGCAACTTTTCATATTTGAATAACTCCTGCAATTGTTCTGAAAACTAATCTGATTAGCCTTGTTCTTGTAGGTATTCAACGTGTTTAGACTTGATAGAACCTCTTATCTCTGACACGAACATGAAGAACAGGTTTCACTCTACAAATCTGATAACTTGGTTCCACTAAAAGAATCACCAGATCAACTTGGGAAACATTGCAAAAGTCAAGACTCATAAGATTCTGCACTGCTTTATATTGAATAATCTGACTTGCTATATTGTTGCAAACATTATAAATTGTTGACAACTCGTCATCATCTATTTTTCATGTCATTCAAAAGAACTAGTGTTGTTCTACTTGCTGGTATAATCAATTCAAATTTTAGGCATATGGATTTTTCAACAGGGTATAGCAATTTTTTCTAAATGATTATTTTATTGCCCTGGATTTCTGGTTATTTTTCTGAATTTTGATTTTTCTGAACATAAAAAAAATATATATATAAAAAAAATTTTAGTTTTAATAAGTAGAATAAATCCCACGCTCCCCCCCTACATCAGTTTGGTATCAGAGCAAAGGTTGTGAGCAACTCTTGTCTGCCCGCACGATCCTTGCTTTGCTCATTGCATAAAAATAATAATAATAAAAAAATTACTTGCTTTCATGCTTAGTTATTTTCTTGTTATTTAGTTTGCATATTTTAGGTTATTTGCATGTTGTTGCTTAGTTGTTGGTCAAATTCTGCATGTGCTTTTCCTGATACTCCACTCGGTTTTATAAATTCTGCAGCATCTGGACCATTAAATTGTTGAGATTCAACCTCTTGCTGCACATGATTTAATCAAACTACATACTGTTGAAAGCACTATAACTGAGTTTTCAATTTGCTGAATTCTGCGCTTGACTTATGAGTTTTAAATTTGGTTTTCAGCCTACCGAATCTGAAATTTTCAGCCTGCTTACTGCAATAATCTGTATCAAACTGCAGCTAGGAAAACCATCAACGTATTTCAGTTTAAAACACCTATAAGTGCAGCCTTGGATGTATTGATTTGATGCTGAAATTCTGCATTTGATTTCTGAATTTTGTTTTGTTCATATTGTTGTCATCAACTTGCTGCAATCAATTCTGATTTATTGCTAGGTTTGTTTATAGTTTTTGCACTCAAACAATAGTCATTTCCTGCTTGCTAAGTTTCTTGTTTTATCATGCGTCGGTATAATCAAAGAGACTTAATCTTTTCTAGAGATGGATATCAAAGACTCACCCTTAGACCTAATAGTTTCACTACTTTTGTTTGGTGTGAAGGCCATAAGATTAGAACTGTTATAGATCATCAAGTTAGCTTTAATGCTGTAACTCTTAGGGTTGCTGAACGATTTGGACTCATCTTAAAGAAACACAACCACCAATACTACATAACTTGGGACAATCATGAGTTTATCACTGTAGTTGACCACCAATGTCTAGTTCCTATTCAATTAGATGGTATGAAAATCAAAATATGGTGTGATGTTATAGGATTAGATGATTTTGATATCTTAATAGGTGATGAATTCCTTCATTATTTCCAAGCCTATCATTATAGAAAACCATGGTGTTATAGTATCATATTTAGAGGTCTAGAACATATCATCTACCCTAAGAGCCTAGAGTCAAAGGACTATGATCGTCTTGATAAGTTAGGGGAGCAGATTAAACAAATGCATGAAGAGTATAAGAGACAAAAGGAGCAATCCATGCAAAAAGAAGATGAATGTTCAACCCCTTTAGAACTTGAGCAAACCTTGGAGTCTACATTAGAGATTAATCCATGTCTTGATGAAACCATTGAAATTGAAGTAGCAAGACATGAAGAGCCAAACCATCAAGTAGAACCAATGCCTTCACCTTCAATTTTAGGGCCAAAACTTTTACCTTCAATTTTAGGGCCCATACCCATAGGTTCTCAACTTGATCTTAGCACTACTATTAGAGAGCCTAAAGCTGAACCCAAACCCATAGGTCTTCTTGAACCATGTCTTGAACCTAAGTTAGAACCTTTTGAGCTTGACCTAGATCCTAATCCTCAACCTTTAGGTCAACCCCTAGACTTAGAAAATCTCTACCAGGACCCTATGATGCTTGAATCTTGTCTTTTAGGTCCTTCTACTCACACTATTAAGCCACCATAAGGATCAAAAGAACATAATAAACCCAAACATGATTTGCTCTTTACACTTATGGAAGTTGAATATATTGATTTTGTCATTCCTTGTTCTTTGCTAAATCCTATGATTTTCTATGACAACTTTACTAATGAGTATGGCCGAGAAAGGGAATCTAATGCAGGTACCCTTGATATGCAGCTAGGACCGTGGACAAGGACCAACAAGACAGGATGCTGTGATGATAACAACACTTGGAAGCTTCGGACCCTTAAGGAGCAACTGACTCCCACCCCTCCAGAACTTCTCCACCTACACAAGAACAATTCTTCGGGGAAGAATTTTTTTCACCCGGGGAGAAATGATGGGGGCAAAGACCACCGGCCACGAAGGTACAAGTGGAGTCTACAAATACCCTAGCCAAAGACTTGGAGGTCTCACAAATAAGCTAGCAAAGCTTCACTCATAAAGCTAGCTCAAATAATAGGAGGAACTACTTCAAGAATAAAAGAGGCCCAAGGCATTCAAGCCCATCTCCAACGCTGCACCTTGCAACCAACATTTGCAGCCAACGCATCATCTTCAACAGAGCAAAAAAGGAAGCTCCAACGTTACATTCGCTCAGCCAAGAGAAAAGGGAAACTCCAATGTCACTTGGCTGCCATCTTCGCTCAAAGCTCCTCAACATCTCCTGCTGCCGAATAAGGAAACAAGCAACGCGATAATATTCAGCCAGCAACCAACAAGTAGGATTTCATCATACGCACGTCGACGCTTATCTTCATTGCTGCAAGGATGGAAATTCCAACGTCTCTTGCCAGCCATATTCGCTCAGCTCAAGCTGCTCAACGTCTCTCTGCTGAAGAAGGAAACTACAACGTTCGGCAGCAACGTTTCTCCCAGCGTGTTCCTATATAAATCATGTATGAACCTTGTAATTGGCAGAGTGAGTTTTGAATGAATGGAAATGGTTTTTTTCTTCCGATGAATCGGATGTCTCCTTCTTCCTTCTCTGAGGTGCTTGTCACCTCGTTTTCTCTTCTCCTCCTTCTAGGGCTGAGCCCCTCCCTCTTCCTTTCTTCTCTAATCTCTCCTTTTCCCCCCAATTCTCCTGCTCCGCTGACAACATCGCACACCCAGCAAACCTGCAGATTTTCCGTCATTTCGAGAGCTCGCCGGCGGCGATCCCACCGTCGGATCTCCACGAAACTTTGGACATCTCTTCGTCTCCTATAGTTGAACCTTCAGCCACCGGCATCCGCCCATCTGCCGCTCCGATTTCTGAAATCAAACTCCGGATCAGATCCCCTATTTCCGCCAGCCTTCCGCCCTAGTTCCGCTTCCCAGCGACGTTCTCCTCCGACAGGCCACCGTCCGCCTCCAAACTCCGGCCACATCTCCGAAACCATCTCGAGGATCTGCAGTTGGAGCAGGTTCCGAATTCGCGCACCACCGGCCTTTCAACGACGAACTCTGCTCCACTCGCGTACTGCCCTGTTCCAATAGAACACCCTCCGCCTCCGCAGCCTTCTGCCCTTCATCGTTGTTCTACTCCAACAGGCCGCCAATCGACCCCAAACTCCGGCCACGTCTTCTCATCTATGATGACAACCTGCACTTGAAGCAGGTTTTGATTTCGTCCACCATCCGGTGAACAGTGATCACTAGTGCTACGCTCACCAACCTCCCCTGTCCTGTTCGAACAGCCGCCTCCTTTTCGCAGCTTACCCTGTTCCGCCTGAACAGCTGTTTCTCCGTCGCTGCCAGTGCTCTGACGCCGCCATCACCTTCTCCACCACCTGCTGTACTAGAGTCTTCGACAAATCACTAGCTCCGGCATCATTGAATGGCGCAGACCATCCTTGCCTGTTTCCAGACTCTGCTTCTTGCCGCTGTCTTCTGTTTTGCTCTTTCATATTAATCTGATTACCCTTATTGTCGCAGGTTTTTGGCATGGTCAGAGAAGCCCCTAGCTCTGATCAGTGGACCCATTAGCAAGACCAGATCCTCCTCTATCATTCGGATCAGTTGGGAGAAACGCAAATCGACTGGATCATCCTCCAAGACACATCAACTTTTCGTAAATTGATTAACTCCTGCAGAGTCTTCTTATTTAATCTGACTAGCGTATTTTATGCAGGTATCTCAGGCAATCAGCGCAACAAAATTCCAGAACTTTGGAACGAATAGAAAGAACAAATCTTGTTCTACCATATGGACCAGTTGGACTGAATCCAGATTCTTCAGATCAACCAAGGATACCTAGCAACTTTTCATATTTGAATAACTCCTGCAATTGTTCTGAAAACTAATCTGATTAGCCTTGTTCTTGTAGGTATTCAATGTGTTTAGACTTGATAGAACCTCTTATCTCTGACACGAGCATGAAGAACAGGTTTCACTCTACAAATCTGATAACTTGGTTCCACTAAAAGAATCACCAGATCAACTTGGGAAACATTGCAAAAGTCAAGACTGATAAGATTCTGCATTGCTTTATATTGAATAATCTGACTTGCTATATTGTTGCAAACATTATAAATTGTTGACAACTCGTCATCATCTATTTTTCATGTCATTCAAAAGAACTAGTGTTGTTCTACTTGCTGGTATAATCAATTCAAATTTTAGGCATATGGATTTTTCAACAGGGTATAGCAATTTTTTCTAAATGATTATTTTATTGCCCTGGATTTCTGGTTATTTTTCTGAATTTTGATTTTTCTGAACATAAAAAATATATATATATAAAAAAAATTTTAGTTTTAATAAGTAGAATAAATCCCACGCTCCCCCCCTACATCAGATCTTCACAGGGTTTTTGGGACCGGCCTGTTTCGGGGACATTCTTCCTCTGTGCAATGTATGTATGTATGCTTATAACTCTGAAAAATTGTAAAAATGTCCCCGGGGTTTCCCAACAGTGGTATCAGAGGGACTTGCAAGACTCGAACGATATTTTACGCTTTTCTTTCATGCTCACATGCCATATCTGTCTTTTCGTCAATAGCATGATGCATGGCAAACGATTTTTTCTAAGTAGGAAAAATTAGGGTTTCTTGATTCTATCATCCTTTCAATCTCTTTTGGATTTTTTGACTATTTTTCTTGTCTGATTTAAAGATCAAAGGCGCACGTAATTTTGTCAAGTAGGACGGGCATTGTGTCTTCGTACTGGCCAAGTCTCTTGATTTGACAAAATTGCCAGCCGAAAGGATCTCTGAAATCATCATGAAAAATAAGTGGCAATTAACCAAAAGATTTGTGAGAAGAAGATGAGAAAAAAGAGACTAGTTTTATGAAAAAGTAAAATTTAAGATTTTATGTTTTTCATGAGCATGTAGAATTGCATAAGTAAATACCTTGATTGTGCATGATGTTATGATCATTAGTCAAGCCCCCCTTTGCATGCCTGTGATGTATCCTTGTGAGGCCTCCGTGCCGTTTTTTTTCTTTTAACTAAGAAGAAGATTAGGGTGGCGCATGTACTTGGAACTTGGCGCATGTATACTTTGTATGGTGGCGCAACAAGCATCAAACGAAGAGGCGCAAGCTTGCTTAGTGGCGCAAGTTAGGCATGGCCGAACCCTTGGGTTTGAGAGCTAGCTAACTTGGCTTCTTACATTGTGGCGCATCCTCATTATAGGAAGACCATGGCATTGGCCGAACCCTTGGGGTCTACCCTTAAGGTTTGAGAGCTAAACCATGTGAGAAGGACCTTGGAGCCAACCTTGAAGACCAAGATAGAGGGCGGCTAGGCTAGGTCTATTTTAGGGGCTTGAGTCCTATGTCAAGAGTTGAATCTCCTTTTGGCATGGGTTGGTTCAATGTCTTGAAAGGGCTTTGTTCACGTCATCTTTTACTGCTTTCCTTATCTGCTAAAAGCATGCCTATAATGTTTTATCTTCATGTTGTCACTATAGGATTGAATGCCTGTATTGCTAGACATAAGATAAAAATGATGAGACCTCAAAAACCCTCATAATAAAATATCAAGTCTAGTAGCCTTCTAACGCGTAGCCCTCACTAAGCTATCGATCAGTGGAATCGTGAACTGTTTCCCACCCACGTGGGACACACCCACTTATCTTTAGAAAGTGTGTGGTGACAATGGTTTCCCTAGTCCAGTTTTAACCTGGGCGTGCCTTCGCAAGGAAACTCATTGGCCCTGGCATAACGGTTAGGAATGGACTTGACTAGAAGTTCACATGTACTGGGGACATGGTGAAAGTCTAGAGGCATCGTTGAGAGGTTAGGATTTCATGTTGTATCCAGCCCTCGCTGGACATAAAATGCCCAGACTATCTCAACAAGGGGAGTTGCTTGGAGCAACCGGCCGGCGCGCCCACCTTAGGAAACATGGGTTACTTTGTGCATCTCATCCCACCCTCGTGGGACGCGAAGCCTCATGTGAAATAAGGATCCCATCTCACTAGGAAGTCTTAAACTTCCCGATTGACTTTGTGGGTTGTCAATTCGAATTTAAAATAGTGGGAGCAGTAATCATTTAAAATAAGTCCAGTTTAAATAATTCGAAGTAGTACTAATCTGTTTTTCTTGGGTGTTGTAAAACT
The DNA here is from genome assembly GCA_027563935.2 of Costus lasius. Lineage (NCBI taxonomy): Eukaryota > Viridiplantae > Streptophyta > Magnoliopsida > Zingiberales > Costaceae > Costus > Costus lasius. The sequence goes on from CM050449.1 coordinate 73,565,680, forward strand.
ATGGCTACGAACACTGGCGGATTATCACTGCGATCACTCCTTGATAAGGATAAGTTGGTTGGAACTAACTTTATGGACTAGCATCGGAACTTGAGGATAGTCCTCAAGCTCGAGAAGAAGCTGTAGGTCCTTGAACAGGCTCTTCCTGTGGCTCCTCCGCCTAATGCCCGAATGGCAGATAGAGATACTTATAGAAAGCATCAGGATGACTCTTTGGAGGTTGCATGTCTTATGCTAGCCAGCATGGCACCTGAACTGCAGGTGCAATATGAGGAGCATAACGCTTTTCAGATGATCACTCATCTGAAACAGATGTTCGAGGCTCAGGCTAGAACTGAGAGATTTGACACCGCCAAAGCAGTCTTTTGGTGTAAGTTGTCTGAGGGTGCACTAGTGAGACCCCATGTTCTCAAACTCATTGGGAATGTGGATCATCTCAGGAGACTGGGACATGCCATAGACAACGAGTTGGTTGTGGATCTTATTCTGCATTCCCTGCCCCCTAGCTTCAGTCCGTTTATTATTAATTTCAACATGAACTGGATGTTGGGGTATGCCCTTAAGGCTAATGTTTGAGGCCTTGGGATTGTAAAAGTATCATGTATAAACTCTTATGTTTATAAAGGCAATGGTGTTGGGGTATGCCCTTAAGGCTAATGTTTGAGGCCTTGGGATTGTAACAGTATCATGTAATAAACTCTTATGTTTATAAAGGCATGGTTATTATTCAGGTTGCTACATTGTCTGCTGCAATATATATGTGAAAGTACCCCTTAACCTAAGGGGGGTCCCCTTCTAGGGGGAGCAAAAACCCTAGACATATGGCGCATAAAACTTGCGCAGCGGAATTAAGGGTTTGAAAGAATCTATTGCATGATATATGATCAACTTAAGTAAACTTGAATTCATACCATAGCCATATGCGTTGGATGAAAACTTGGAAGGAAAGGCGCAAGCGAGCCTTCTCCTAAGGTGACGCACACAATTGGTGTCGCCTACTTTCCTTGGTGCTCCTTGTGCTAGCAAGGTTCCAAGAAGCCTTTGTCGAATGGAAGGGAGAAGAGATCGCCTTGCTTGAGTGAGTTTTTCTCTCTTGTCGTCCTCTCTTCTCTAGCCGAGATGTTGTCTCGTCTAAGCCAAGCGTTGGCGACGAACAAAAAGAAGGGGGGCGTGAAGTGTGGCAATCGTGAGTCATGGCCACGATTAGTAGAAGTGCTATCCAAAAATAGCATCCACTTCTCAACGTGCGCTCTTGGGTTTACCCAATCGCAAATGCCACATCACTTGAACCATGCGCTCAACCAATGAGCCAGTTCACATCGGTTTGGTCCAAGACCAATTAACCCAAGCAATATGGTCTAGATCTTACTTAAACCCTAAGGCTTCAGATCTAACCGTCAATCTCTTCGATGCTCTTGATCTGACCGATCTGGCATCTATTCTCCCGATCGAAGCTTACCGATCTCAAGCCCTAATCAATCAAACATGATCAGACCAGATCTCACTCACAATCAGAGATTAAATCCCTTTAAACTGAACCCGAACAATTCAGTCCACACGATCTGACTTAAGTAAGCCATATCATCAAATTGTGCGACCCTGAGGGTTTCCTTTAAATGTCGGTAACGATAATTCACATTATCACGATCAGTGAGGGGTATCTAGCAACACATCACTGTCTCCCGATATAAAGGAAAGAGTCTTCCAAGACTACACCCAAACCACAGCACAAGTGTGAATCATTTCACAAAGCATACATATTTCCTTTGCCACTGGATGTTCTTATTGGACAAGCCTGTCAAGCTCGTAACTCCAATATGATGAGCATGATTAGATCAGATGAACACAGTCACCTGGGTATGGCCATACACTCTCTCAATCATCTCATCCAGGGGGCCCCTTTAGAACATCACACTCCTTAAACAAGGAGACGGCAATCCTATGTCTATCACTAGTGCCCTAACCTGATTCAAGCTCACCATCCAAGATAGTCTATAATCATTATGTTTCAAATGATATTGAACTACCTCAAAACAATGGCAATCATCATTTAGATAACACAAGTGATCTCAAGTCAGAGGAAATGTGCCACTTGTCACATTCAAGGAATATTCACATTGTGACAAACAATTGAACATCCTAGTAGGGTCTGTCCAGTACATCCAATGTACCCATGAGTCTACATCTTATTCCATGCTCGAAGCATCCTATAAGATTAGAACACATATTAGTCTTAACAATATCAAGGCTGTCTCATGTTCACCAAGATATATCGACTAAGGACATAATAGCATGTCAGCCGAGCTGAACAGCTTTGAGACATTATTCAGAAGAACATATATTGCAGCAGACAATGTAGCTAACTGAATAACAACCATGCCTTTATAAACATAACAGTTTATTACATGATACAAATACATTCCCATAGGCCTCAAACATTAGCCTTAAGGGCATACCCCAACAATCTCCCACTTGCACTTAATCTAATGGTTGAGAAATCTCAAACCCATATTATTACAGTGCTTCTCATGCTTCTGCTGCGCCAGAGGCTTGGTAAGCGGGTCAGCCAGATTGTCATCTGTATGAACCTTGCATACTTTGATCTCGCCACGATCTATGATCTCCCTGATCAAATGAAACCGTCTCTGTATGTGCTTGGACTTCTGGTGCGACCGTGGTTCCTTTGCTTGTGCGATTGCTCCAGTGTTATCACAAAAGATAACCAAAGGATCTGCACTCGAAGGAACAACACCAAGTTCTCTCACGAACTTACGAATCCACACTGCCTCCTTGGATGCTTCCGAGGCTGCAACATACTCGGCTTCTGTTGTGGAATCAGCAACAGTTGACTGTTTGAAACTTTTCCACACCACTGCACCTCCATTCAAGCTAAAAACATAGCCTGATTGCGATCGGAAATCATCCTGGTCCGACTGGAACGAAGCGTCAGTATATCCTTCAATACTGAGTTCTTCCTGACCACCATATATCAAGAACATATCTTTGGTCCTCCGCAGATATTTTAAGATGTTCTTGACTGCAATCCAGTGCGCCATACCTGGATTACTTTGGTAACGACTGGTCACGCTTAACCCGTAAGCGACGTCTGGGCGAGTACACAACATCGCATACATAATAGAACCAATAGCCGAAGCATAAGGCGTATTGTTCATTTCATCTTTCTCAGTCTGTGTTTGTGGACACTGACTCTTTGAAAGATTCAGACCATGTCTGACTGGAAGATATCCTTTCTTAGAATTCTCTAAGTGAAATCTCTCCAGGACCTTATCGATGTAAGTACTCTGGCACAGCCCGAGAAGCCTCTTAGATCTATCCCTGTAGATCTTCACACCTAACACATAGGCTGCTTCTCCTAAATCTTTCATCTGGAAACATTTCCTCAGCCATGCCTTCACAGCATGCATTTCAGGAATGTCATTTCCAATGATCAAGATGTCATCGACATAGAGGACTAGAAAAGTAATTACGCTCCCACTAAACCTCTTATATACACACGGGTCATCCTCGTTCTTGATGAAACCAAATTCGGTGACTGATTCATCAAAACGAATATTCCAGCTTCTAGATGCTTGCTTAAGTCCATAAATAGACTTCTTTAACTTGCATATCTTATGACGATCTGCTGGATTAGTGAAACCCTCTGGTTGTGTCATGTACACATCCTCATCCAGATTTCCATTAAGGAAAGCTGTTTTCACATCCATCTGCCAGATCTCATAATCATAGTATGCAGCTATCGCGAAAAGAATCCGAATAGACTTAAACATGGCTACAGGTGAGAAAGTTTCATCATAATCTATCCCGTAGATTTGTTTGAAACCTTTCGCAACTAGCCTGCCTTTATAGGTAACCACGTTACCATCCATGTCAATCTTCTTCTTGAAGATCCATTTACAGCCTATAGGGATAACTCCCGGAGGCGGATCAACCAAATCCCAAACTTGGTTATCTGACATGGAGTCCATCTCGGCGCGCATAGCTTCAAGCCATCTCGCTGACTCCGGTCCACTGACCGCATCCGCATAAGTGAGGGGTTCATCATTATCAATGATGTAGACTCCGTCATAGCGCTCAGGCTGTCGACGGATCCTACCCGATCTTCGCGGTTCCCGTGATATCTGAGCCTCAGGTTGTTCAATAACCTGTTCTACCGGCTCAGGCTCATCCAACTGTGCTTGATCACTTTGTCCTTCTTCTGGATTCTCATCCAGTTTTATTTCTCTCCCACTGGCCTCTTGCAGAAGAAACTCCTTCTCAAGAAATATGGCCGTCCGAGCAACAAAAACCTTGTTCTCCTTGGGATCGTAGAAATAATAACCCTTAGTTTCCTTAGGGTAACCGACAAAGATACATTTGTCAGATCTGCTCTCTAGTTTCCCAGAGGCGAGCTTTTTGACATAAGCCTCGCAGCCCCAGATCCTGATAAATGTCAAGCTCGGCTGTTTCCCATACCATAACTCATATGGAGTCTTAGAAACTGCCTTGGATGGCACTCGGTTTAGTACCTTTGCAGCTGTTTCCAGCGCAAAACCCCAAAAGGAGTATGGAAGAGTAGCCTGACTCATCATAGAACGAACCATATCAAGTAACGTTCTATTTCTCCTCTCGGACACACCATTCCATTGCGGTGTTCCTGGCGGAGTGAGCTGTGAGATAATCCCACACTCCTTCAGATAGTCAGTAAACGTATGACTCAAGTATTCACCACCTCGATCTGAGCGAAGTGCCTTGATATTTCGGCCTAGCTGATTTTGTACTTCATTCTTGAACTCTTTGAACTTGTCAAAAGATTCACTCTTATGTCTCATCAGATAGACATAGCCATACCTACTGGAATCATCAGTAAAGGTAATGAAGTACTGATAGCCACCTCTGGCATGTTTACTAAATGGCCCACACACATCACTGTGTATAAGGTCAAGTAAACCTGAAGCCCTTTGACCATTGTGAGGAAAAGGTGACTTCGTCATTTTACCCATTAAACAAGCTTTGCATGTATCAATCTCCTTATAGGAGAATGATCCCAGCAGTCCATGATCATGCAACCGCTTAATGCGTTTCTCGTTAATATGGCCTAAACGACTATGCCATAGCAAGGTGCTGTCATCAGCATACTTGGCTTTCTTAATATCAATTTGCTGTATCGAACATTCCATGTCCAACATGTATAACCCATTGTTAATTGAACCAGTTGCATAAACAATATTATCAAAAGACAAAATACACTTTGAAATATTGCATTCAAAGGAAAATCCCTTCCTGACAAGAGCAGGAATGGAGATAATATTTTTAGTAATACTGGGAACAAAGTAACAATTGTCTAGTTCCAATACAATGCCAGATGGTAAAGAAATGAAGTAGTCTCCTACAGCAACAGCAGCAACCCGTGCTCCGTTTCCAACGCGTAGGTCCACCTCATGCTGTCCCACCTGCCTTCTTCTCTTGAGTTCCTGTACATTTGAACAAATGTGAACTCCACATGCAGTGTCCAACACCCATGATATAGAAGAAGAAAACATGACCTCAGTCACGAATATACCTGAGCCAGAAGCAATGCTTCCCCTCTTATCTCCTTGGAGCGCTTTACAGTCCTTTTTCCAGTGACCCAGCTGGCCACAGTGGAAACACCTGTATTCCTTGGACCGCTTCACCTTCTGCTTCAGAGCCTTGCTGTAATTCTTGACCGGGGCCTTGCCCTTCTTCCCCTTCTTCTTGTTCCTTGAAGGAACCATCAAGACAGAGGTCGAAGGCTTACCCTTCAGAGTCTCCTCAGTGGTCAAGAGCATATTCAGCAGCTCTGCCGGAGTACAATCGATTTTGTTCATATTAAAATTAATAATGAACGCGTCGAATGATGGCGGGAGAGACTGCAGAATAATGTCCACAGCAAGCTCCTGGTTGATGGTATGCCCCAGTTTCTCTAGAGCCTCCTTGTGCCCAATCATCTTGAGCACGTGAGCTCCCACTGGGCTCCCTTCAGCCAGTTTGCTCTGAAAGAAGAGCTTAGTCAAATTATAGCGTTCAGTCCTCGCCTGTGCAGCATACAGCATCTTGAGGTTTGCTATAATCTGTATAGCTGACATATCCTCATGCTGACGCTGCAGCGGTGGCGTCATAGACGCTAGCATCAGGCAAGCGACATCAATGCTATCATTGACGTGCTTTTCATAGGCTTCCCGAACCGCCCTTGCGGCGTTCGGAGCGGGCTGCGGCGGTATCGCCGTCTCGAGGACATACAGTTTCCTCTCTGCCTTAAGAACGATCTTAAGGTGTCCAAACCAGTCAGAGAAGTTCGGCCCAGCAAACTTCTCTCTTTCTAGTAGGGATCGCACATTGAAGTTCATGGTGTTCGTTGCTGCAGGTATCTACAACAATGCAAGAACAGCAAGGTCAGTATCAATGTATAAGAATCAATCAGGACTTAAGAAAGATTCTTTTTCTCACTATTTTATCAGGCGTGAAAAATCCAGCAAAACAGCCCGAAAGAGTAGAACTCTTTTAGTGAGATGGGATCCAGATTTCATACTTGGTCTCCGCGTCCCGCTCAGGCGAGATAAGATGCACAGAGAGTACAAGCACTAATCTCTGGTAGGCTGTCCCAGCCAATCGCCAACCCGTGCGATTCCCCTTCATCCGGGCAATCCAGCAGACTGTACCAACTGAGTTGGTACAACACAGTCTCTGACCCCACAGATGGCTGCCTCCATGTGCTACCATATGCGCCACATATGTAGCCCACACGGTCAAGCTGACCCGACCTACTCCCTGGACCACCATGTGCTATGCTGAGCAACGAGAAGGGATAAATCCCTACTCTGTAACACACAGGTGTAGTCCCGCACCGTCTGAAGATAGATGGACGTGCCCACTGAGTGGGTACAACACGGCTCCAACGATAATCAGAACAGTGAGGTTTCGCGTCAGAAGGCTTACGAGCTTGATATTTGATCGTTGGATTTTAACGGTCTTTTATCTTCTTCACTATCATGCAATTCCTATGGTGATAGCAGAAGATAAACTAATCATGCAATTCTAATATTTAAACAATAAAAGAAAGCATGAATCTTATGTGGTAAAAGCCCATAGCCCTAGAAGACCTTAACTTAAATTAAGTCTTCACTTGCTCTTCATGGGTCTTTAGCTGCTCATCTGGCCCAAACCAGGGCCCAAGCGCCATCTGCAGCATAGGTGCGCCCACCAGGAATATGCGCCTGGTCCTAGGGTCGATCCCTAGACCTCCCACCTGGTCCAGCCACTTGCTGCATTCGCCTATGCCAAGTGTGCACTGTGCTCTTGTCAAATTAAATTACAAATTTAACTATCTAGACAAGAGTGACACGCAGGTCACTAACATTTTATAAATTAAAACAATGTGATGCGCAGATCACAATAATTAATTTACAATTTTTAATACAGGCACGCAGGCCCCAGCACAGCACACAATTAATATGGGCAGCCCACATAAGAAGAAATAAACAAGCATATGCAACATTCAAACATGTGATCCAACCAAGAAAATTAAATTTCGAAAACCCATAGGTATCAATTTTAATTTCCTTATTCGCCCTTACTACCTTACAACGGTCCATTACTAGGGATCCACTCATCCAACCTAGTCAGATCCACTGCCCTTGCACGCACCAAGTCCTAACTGACTTGCGTCGACCATAAGGTCAACTATGCATGCGCCAGGGCTGAACGACCACACTGAGGTCTGGCAAACGGGCGTGACCCCGGGCCTAACTCAGGTGCGTTCATTAGTTGTCTCAATCAGACATCGCTACACACCTGTGTGCAGTCGACCTATAGCCACCATAGGCTTGCGCCAAGGTGCTATCTGATCGACCCATTCAGGTTGTCAGATGATCTGATCAGACATTCTGGATCTAACCTAGGGGGTGACTTCAACCCTAGTAACCCGTCTAAGGGTTTAAAGTATGGGCTTAGATCTATTTGGAGCGCGCATGTAATAAGGATTTTAGATAAAACCTGAAAGCGCCAACAAGCAAAATAACATAGACAAGCTTCGGTATGAAACATGTATATTCGCATGTTGATAATTCTAGATCTAAAACATGGATCACACAACATGAAGCAATCATAAAATGCATGCATCAACTTTGGCTCTGATACCAATTGAAAGTACCCCTTAACCTAAGGGGGGTCCCCTTCTAGGGGGAGCAAAAACCCTAGACATATGGCGCATAAAACTTTTGCAGCGGAATTAAGGGTTTGAAAGAATCTATTGCATGATATATGATCAACTTAAGTAAACTTGAATTCATACCATAGCCATATGCGTTGGATGAAAACTTGGAAGGAAAGGCGCAAGCGAGCCTTCTCCTAAGGTGACGCACACAATTGGTGTCGCCTACTTTCCTTGGTGCTCCTTGTGCTAGCAAGGTTCCAAGAAGCCTTTGTCGAATGGAAGGGAGAAGAGATCGCCTTGCTTGAGTGAGTTTTTCTCTCTTGTCGTCCTCTCTTCTCTAGCCGAGATGTTGTCTCGTCTAAGCCAAGCGTTGGCGACGAACAAAAAGAAGGGGGGCGTGAAGTGTGGCAATCGTGAGTCATGGCCACGATTAGTAGAAGTGCTATCCAAAAATAGCATCCACTTCTCAACGTGCGCTCTTGGGTTTACCCAATCGCAAATGCCACATCACTTGAACCATGCGCTCAACCAATGAGCCAGTTCACATCGGTTTGGTCCAAGACCAATTAACCCAAGCAATATGGTCTAGATCTTACTTAAACCCTAAGGCTTCAGATCTAACCGTCAATCTCTTCGATGCTCTTGATCTGACCGATCTGGCATCTATTCTCCCGATCGAAGCTTACCGATCTCAAGCCCTAATCAATCAAACATGATCAGACCAGATCTCACTCACAATCAGAGATTAAATCCCTTTAAACTGAACCCGAACAATTCAGTCCACACGATCTGACTTAAGTAAGCCATATCATCAAATTGTGCGACCCTGAGGGTTTCCTTTAAATGTCGGTAACGATAATTCACATTATCACGATCAGTGAGGGGTATCTAGCAACACATCACTGTCTCCCGATATAAAGGAAAGAGTCTTCCAAGACTACACCCAAACCACAGCACAAGTGTGAATCATTTCACAAAGCATACATATTTCCTTTGCCACTGGATGTTCTTATTGGACAAGCCTGTCAAGCTCGTAACTCCAATATGATGAGCATGATTAGATCAGATGAACACAGTCACCTGGGTATGGCCATACACTCTCTCAATCATCTCATCCAGGGGGCCCCTTTAGAACATCACACTCCTTAAACAAGGAGACGGCAATCCTATGTCTATCACTAGTGCCCTAACCTGATTCAAGCTCACCATCCAAGATAGTCTATAATCATTATGTTTCAAATGATATTGAACTACCTCAAAACAATGGCAATCATCATTTAGATAACACAAGTGATCTCAAGTCAGAGGAAATGTGCCACTTGTCACATTCAAGGAATATTCACATTGTGACAAACAATTGAACATCCTAGTAGGGTCTGTCCAGTACATCCAATGTACCCATGAGTCTACATCTTATTCCATGCTCGAAGCATCCTATAAGATTAGAACACATATTAGTCTTAACAATATCAAGGCTGTCTCATGTTCACCAAGATATATCGACTAAGGACATAATAGCATGTCAGCCGAGCTGAACAGCTTTGAGACATTATTCAGAAGAACATATATTGCAGCAGACAATGTAGCTAACTGAATAACAACCATGCCTTTATAAACATAACAGTTTATTACATGATACAAATACATTCCCATAGGCCTCAAACATTAGCCTTAAGGGCATACCCCAACAATATGTTCTTCTGAATAATGTCTCAAAGCTGTTCAGCTAGGCTGACATGCAGTTAAGTCCTTAGTCGAGATATCTTGGTGAACATGAGACAGCCTTGATATGATTGAGAATAATATGTGTTCTAATCTTATAGGATGCTTCGAGCATGGAATAAGATGTAGACTCATGGGTACATGGGATGTACTGGACAGACCCTACTAGGATATTCAATTGCTTGTCACAATGTGAATAATCCTTGATTGTAACAAGTGGCACATTTCCTCTGACTTGAGATCACTTGTGTTTTCTAAATGATGATTGTCATTATTTTGAGGTAGTTCAATATCATTTGAAACATAATGATTATAGACTATCTTGGATGGTGAGCTTGAGTCAGGTTAGGGCACTAGTGATAGACAAAAGGATTGCCGTCTCCTTAATTGGAGTGTGATGTTCTAAAGGGCCCCCCTGGATGAGATGATTGAGAAAGTGTATGGCCATACCCAGATGACTGTGTTCATCTAATCTAATCATGCTCATCATATTGGAGTTACAGGCTTGACAGGCTTGTCCAATAAGAACATCCAGTGGCAAAGGAAACATGTATGCCTTGAGAAGTTGATTCACACTTGTGCTGTGGTTTGGGTGTAGTCTTGGAAGACTCTTTCCTTTATATCGGGAGACAGTGATGTGTTGCTAGATACCCCTCACTGATCGTGATAACGTGAGTTATCGTTACCGACATTTAAAGGAAACCCTCAGGGTCGCACAATTTGATGATATGGCTTACTTAAGTCAGATCGTGTGGACTGAATTGTTCAGGTTCAGTTTAAAGGGATTTAATCTCTGATTGTAAGTGAGATCTAGTCTGATCATGTTTGATTGATTAGGGCTTGAGATCGGTAAGCTTCGATTGAGAGAATGGATGCTGGATCGGTGAGATCAGGAGCATCGGGAGATGAACGGTCAGATCAAGTACCTTAGGGTTTTAATGTGATCTGGACTTATGGCTTGGTTTATTTGGTTATTGAACCAAATTCAAATGAACCAGCTCATGAATGAGCGCATGGTTCAAGGGTGAAGTGGATTTTGCGAATGGGTAAACCCATGATCGCATGAAGAGAAGTGGCATGCTATTTTTAGATAGCACTTCTCTTACGTGACTCTCTCTCACGTTCACGCCTCCTCTCTTTTTCGTTGGTCGCTTTGTCTCTTGCTCTCGACGAGAGAACATACGGTGGTGAAGAGCTCGACGAGGAGGAAGAAAAGAATCGCCAAGCCAAGACATCTCTTCCCTTCCACTCGACAAGGACATCTTTGGGCCTTGCTAGCACAAGGATCGCAAAGGGAGTAGGCGACATCAACTGTGTGCGTCACCTCTGGAGAAGATCAAGTTTGATCTTTGCTTCCAAGGCGCCATCTAGAAATGGCTATGGTATGATCCTTCTCTATTTGCAATTGGGTCATTTTTGTTAATCATACAGCATGCAAGATCTAGAAACCCCCTTCCCGCTGCTTTCATTCCCATATGCGCCTATGAGTTAGGGTTTCGCCCCCTTGTGGGGACCTTCAATTGGTATCAGAGCATGGTTAACGCATGTTTTATGATTGCTTATGCCATTTTGTGATCCTTGTTTGCGAACTTATGATTAGATCTAAGGTTACATGCGATACATCTTGTATATGTAATTGGCGAAAATGCATTGCATTGTTTCTCCTTGGCGCATGTATAAGGTTACCTTTTGTTGGCGCTTGTATGTTGTTGGTTTTCTCAAAACTATATTACATGCGCGATTCACACTAGATCTAAGCTGTCCTTACTGTAAACCCTTAGACGGGTTACTAGGGTTGAAGTCATCCCCTAGGTTAGATCCAGACAGTCTGATCAGACCATCTGACAGCCTTGATGGGTTGACCAGATAGCACCTGTGCGCAAGCACCTGGTGGCTATAGGTCGACTGCAGACAGGCGTGTAGCGATGTCTGATTGAGACAACCTATGAACGCACATGAGTTAGGCCCGGGGTCACACCCGTTTGCCAGACCTCATTGTGGTTGTTCAGCCCTGGCGCATGCATGGTTGACCTTTTGGTCGACTCAAGTCAGTTAGGACTTGGTGCATGCAAGGGCAGTGGATCTGACTAGGTTGGATGAGTGGATCCCTAGTAATGGACCGTTGTAAGGTTATAGGGCACATAAGGAAAAATAAAATTGATCTCAATGGGATTTTTCAAAAATTTTATTTTTCATGATTGGATCAAATGATGTATGATGCCATATGCATGTTTATTTATTCTTATGTGGGCTGCCCATGTTAAATGTGTGCTGTGCTGGGGCCTGCGTGCCTGGTTAAAAGTTGTAAATTAATTTTATTGTGATCTGCGCATCACATTGCATTTAATTTATAAAATGTAATTGACCTGCGAGTCAATCTTGTCTAGATAGATTAATTTGTAAATTAATCAGACAAGAGCATAGAGCACACTTGGCAGAGGCGCATGCAGCAGTGGCTAGACCAGGTGGGAGGTCCAGGGTTCGACTCTGGGACCAGGCGCATTTACCTGGTGGGCGCACCTGAGCTGCAGATGGCGCTTGGGCCCTGGTTTGGGCCAGATGAGCAGCAAAAGCCCCATGAAGAAAAGCAAGTGAAGACTTAAGTTCTTAAGGTCTTACTAGGGCTATGGGCTTTTACCACATAAGATTCATGCTTTCTTTTATTGTTTAATAAGTAGAACAGCATGATTTATTTATCTTCTGCTATCACCATAGGAATTGCATGATAGTGAAGAAGATAAAAGACCGTTAAAATCCAACGCTAAAATATCAAGCTCGTATGCCTTCTGACGCGAAACCTCACTGTTCTGATTATCGTTGGAGCCGTGTTGTACCCACTCAGTGGGCACGTCCATCTATCTTCAGACGGTGCGGGATTACACCTGCGTGTTACAGAGAAGGGATTTATCGCTTCTCGTTGCTCAGCATAGCACGTGGTGGTCCAGGGAGTAGGTCGGGTCAGCTTGACCATGTAGGCTACATATGTGGCGCATATGGTAGCGCATGGAGGCAGCCATCTGTGGGGTCAGAGATTGTGTTGTACCAACTCAGTTGGCACAGTCTACTGGATTGCCCAGATGAAGGGGAATCGCACAGGTAGGCGATTGGCAGGGACTGCCTACCAGAGATTAGTGCTTGTACTCTCTGTGCATCTTATCTCGCCTGAGCGGGACGCGGAGACCAAGTATGAAATCTGGATCCCATCTCACTAAAAGAGTACTACTCTTTCGGGCTGTTTTGCTGGATTTTTCAGCCAGATAAAATAGTGAGAAAAAGAATCTTTCTTAAGTCCTGATTGATTCTTAACATTGATACTGACCTTGCTGTTCTTGCATTGTTGTAGATACCTGCAGCAACGAACACCATGAGCTTCAATGTGCGATCCCTACTGGAAAGAGAGAAGTTTGCTGGGCCCAACTTCTCAGACTGGTTCGGACACCTTAAGATAGTTCTTAAGGCAGAGAGGAAACTGTATGTCCTCGAGACGGCGATACCGCCTCAGCCCGCTCCGAACGCCGCAAGGGCGGTTCGGGAAGCCTATGAAAAGCACGTCAATGATAGCATTGATGTCGCTTGCCTGATGCTAGCGTCTATGACGCCACCGCTGCAGCGTCAGCATGAGGATATGTCTGCCATAGACATGATAGCAAACCTCAAGATGCTGTATGCTGCACAAGCAAGGACTGAGCGCTACAATCTGACAAAGCTTTTCTTTCAGAGCAAACTGGCTGAAGGGAGCCCAGTGGGAGCTCACGTGCTCAAGATGATTGGGCACAAGGAGGCTCTAGAGAAACTGGGGCATACCATCAACCAGGAGCTTGCTGTAGACATTATTCTGCAGTCTCTTCCGCCTTCTTTCGATGCGTTCATTATTAACTTTAAGATGAACAAAATCGATTGTACTCCGGCAGAGCTGCTGAATATGCTCTTGACTACTGAGGAAACTCTGAAGGGTAAGCCTTCAACCTCTGTCTTGATGGTTCCTTCGAGGAACAAGAAGAAGGGGAAGAAGGGCAAGACCCCTGTCAAGAGTTACAGCAAGGCTCTGAAGCAGAAGGTTAAGCGGTCGAAGGAATACAGGTGTTTCCACTGTGGCCAGCTGGGTCACTGGAAAAAGGACTGTAAAGCGCTCCAAGGAGACAAGAGGGGAAGCCTTGCTTCTGGCTCAGGTATATACTTGACGGAAGTCATGGTTTCATCTTCTTCTATATCATGGGTGTTGGACACTGCATGTGGAGTTCACATTTGTTCAAATGTACAGGAACTCAAGAGAAGAAGGCAGGTGGGACAGCATGAGGTGGACCTACGAGTTGGAAACGGGGCACGGGTTGCTGCTGTTGCTGTAGGAGACTATTTCATCTCTTTGCCATCTAGGCTTGTATTAGAACTGAACAATTGTTATTTTGTTCCCAGCATTACTAAAAATATTATCTCCATTCCTGCTCTTGTCAGGAAGGGGTTTTCCTTTGAATGCAATATTTCAAAGTGTGTTTTATCTTTAGATAATATTGTTTATGCAACTGGTTCAATTAACAATGGGTTATTCATGTTGGACATGGAATGTTCTATACAAAATATTGATATTAAGAAAGCCAAGTATGCTGATGATAGCACCTTGCTATGGCATAGTCGTTTAGGCCATATTAACAAGAAGCGCATTAAGCGGTTGCATGATCATGGACTGCTGGGATCATTCTCCTATGAGGAGATTGATACATGCAAGGCTTGTTTAATGGGTAAAATGACGAAGTCACCTTTTCTTCACAAAGGTCAAAGGGCTTCAGGTTTACTTGACCTTATACACAGTGATGTGTGTGGGCCATTTAGTAAACATGCCAGAGGTGGCTATCAGTACTTCATTACCTTTACTGATGATTTCAGTAGGTATGGGTATGTCTATCTAATGAGACATAAAAGTGAATCTTTTGACAAGTTCAAAGAGTTCAAGAATGAAGTACAAAATCAGCTAGGCCGAAATATCAAGGCACTTCGTTCTGATCGAGGTGGAGAATACCTAAGTCGAGAATTTACTGACTATCTGAAGGAGTGTGGGATTATCTCACAGCTCACTCCGCCAGGAACACCGCAATGGAATGGTGTGTCCGAAAGGAGAAATAGAACATTACTTGATATGGTTCGTTCTATGATGAGTCAGGCTACTCTACCTTACTCCTTTTGGGGATTTGCACTGGAAACAGCTGCAAAGGTACTAAACCGAGTGCCATCCAAGGCAGTTTGTAAGACGCCATATGAGTTATGGTATGGGAAACAGCCGAGCTTGACATTTATCAGGATCTGGGGCTGCGAGGCTTATGTCAAAAAGCTCGCCTCTGGGAAACTAGAGAGCAGATCTGAGAAATGTATCTTTGTCGGTTACCCTAAGGAAACTAAGGGTTATTATTTCTACGATCCCAAAGAGAACAAGGTATTTGTTGCTCGGACGGCTATATTTCTTGAGAAGGAGTTTCTTCTGCAAGAGGCCAGTGGGAGAGAAATTAAACTGGATGAGAATCCAGAAGAAGGACAAAGTGCTCAAGCACAGTTGGATGAGCCTGAGCCGATAGATCAGGTTATTGAACAACCTGAGGCTCAGATATCACGGGAACCGCGAAGATCGGGAAGGATCCGTCGACAGCCTGAGCGCTATGACGGAGTCTACATCATTGATAATGATGAACCCCTCACTTATGCGGATGCGGTCAGTGGACCGGAATCAGCGAGATGGCTTGAAGCTATGCGCGCCGAGATGGACTCCATGTCAGATAACCAAGTTTGGGATTTGGTTGATCCGCCTCCGGGAGTTATCCCTATAGGCTGTAAATGGATCTTCAAGAAGAAGATTGACATGGATGGTAACGTGGTTACCTATAAAGGCAGGCTAGTTGCGAAAGGTTTCAAACAAATCTACGGGATAGATTATGATGAAACTTTCTCACTTGTAGCTATGTTTAAGTCTATTCGGATTCTTTTCGCGATAGCTGCATATTATGATTATGAGATTTGGCAAATGGATGTGAAAACAGCTTTCCTTAATGGAAATCTGGATGAGGATGTGTATATGACACAACCAGAAGGTTTCACTAATCCATCAGATCGTCATAAGATATGCAAGTTAAAGAAGTCTATTTATGGACTTAAACAAGCATCTAGAAGCTGGAATATTCGTTTTGATGAATCAATCTCTGAATTTGGTTTCATCAAGAACGAAGATGACCCGTGTGTATATAAGAGGTTTAGTGGGAGCGTGATTACTTTCCTAGTCCTCTACGTCGATGATATCTTGATCATTGGAAATGACATTCCTGAAATGCATGCCGTAAAGGCATGGTTAAGGAAATGCTTCCAGATGAAAGATCTAGGAGAAGCAGCCTATGTGTTAGGTGTGAAGATCTACAGGGATAGATCTAAGAGGCTTCTCGGGCTGTGCCAGAGTACTTACATCGATAAAGTCCTGGAGAGATTTCATTTAGAGAATTCTAAAAGAGGATATCTTCCAGTCAGACATGGTCTGAATCTTTCGAAGAGTCAGTGTCCACAAACACAGACTGAGAAAGATGAAATGGACAATACGCCTTATGCTTCGGCTATTGGATCCATAATGTATGCGATGTTGTGTACTCGCCCAGACGTTGCTTACGGGTTAAGCGTGACCAGTCGGTTCCAAAGTAATCCAGGTCAGGCGCACTGGATTGCAGTCAAGAACATCTTGGAATATCTGCGGAGGACCAAAGATATGTTCTTGATATATGGTGGTCAGGAAGAACTCAGTATTGAAGGATATACTGACGCTTCGTTCCAGTCAGACCAGGATGATTTCCGATCGCAATCAGGCTATGTTTTTAGCTTGAATGGAGGAGCAGTGGTGTGGAAGAGTTTCAAACAGTCAACTGTTGCTGATTCCACAACAGAAGCCGAGTATGTTGCAGCCTCGGAAGCATCCAAGGAGGCAGTGTGGATTCGTAAGTTCGTGAGAGAACTTGGTGTTGTTCCTTCGAGTGCAGATCCTTTGGTTATCTTCTGTGATAACACTGGAGCAATCGCACAAGCAAAGGAACCACGGTCGCACCAGAAGTCCAAGCACATACAGAGACGGTTTCATTTGATCAGGGAGATCATTGATCGTGGCGAGATCAAAGTCTGCAAGGTTCATACAGATGACAATCTGGCAGACCCGCTTACTAAGCCTCTGGTGCAGCAGAAGCATGAGAAGCACTATAATAATATGGGTTTGAGATTTCTCAACCATTAGATTAAGTGCAAGTGGGAGATTGTTGGGGTATGCCCTTAAGGCTAATGTTTGAGGCCTTGGGATTGTAACAGTATCATGTAATAAACTCTTATGTTTATAAAGGCATGGTTATTATTCAGGTTGCTACATTGTCTGCTGCAATATATATGTTCTTCTGAATAATGTCTCAAAGCTGTTCAGCTAGGCTGACATGCAGTTAAGTCCTTAGTCGAGATATCTTGGTGAACATGAGACAGCCTTGATATGATTGAGACTAATATGTGTTCTAATCTTATAGGATGCTTCGAGCATGGAATAAGATGTAGACTCATGGGTACATGGGATGTACTGGACAGACCCTACTAGGATATTCAATTGCTTGTCACAATGTGAATAATCCTTGATTGTAACAAGTGGCACATTTCCTCTGACTTGAGATCACTTGTGTTTTCTAAATGATGATTGTCATTATTTTGAGGTAGTTCAATATCATTTGAAACATAATGATTATAGACTATCTTGGATGGTGAGCTTGAGTCAGGTTAGGGCACTAGTGATAGACAAAGGATTGCCGTCTCCTTAATTGGAGTGTGATGTTCTAAAGGGCCCTCCTGGATGAGATGATTGAGAAAGTGTATGGCCATACCCAGATGACTGTGTTCATCTGATCTAATCATGCTCATCATATTGGAGTTACAGGCTTGACAGGCTTGTCCAATAAGAACATCCAGTGGCAAAGGAAACATGTATGCCTTGTGAAGTTGATTCACACTTGTGCTGTGGTTTGGGTGTAGTCTTGGAAGACTCTTTCCTTTATATCGGGAGACAGTGATGTGTTGCTAGATACCCCTCACTGATCGTGATAACGTGAGTTATCGTTACCGACATTTAAAGGAAACCCTCAGGGTCGCACAATTTGATGATATGGCTTACTTAAGTCAGATCGTGTGGACTGAATTGTTCAGGTTCAGTTTAAAGGGATTTAATCTCTGATTGTAAGTGAGATCTAGTCTGATCATGTTTGATTGATTAGGGCTTTAGATCGGTAAGCTTCGATTGAGAGAATGGATGCTGGATCGGTGAGATCAGGAGCATCGGGAGATGAACGGTCAGATCAAGTACCTTAGGGTTTTAATGTGATCTGGACTTATGGCTTGGTTTATTTGGTTATTGAACCAAATTCAAATGAACCGGCTCATGAATGAGCGCATGGTTCAAGGGTGAAGTGGAGTTTGCGAATGGGTAAACCCATGATCGCATGAAGAGAAGTGGCATGCTATTTTTTGATAGCACTTCTCTTACGTGACTCTCTCTCACGTTCACGCCTCCTCTCTTTTTCGTTGGTCGCTTTGTCTCTTGCTCTCGACGAGAGAACATACGGTGGTGAAGAGCTCGACGAGGAGGAAGAAAAGAATCGCCAAGCCAAGACATCTCTTCCCTTCCACTCGACAAGGACATCTTTGGGCCTTGCTAGCACAAGGATCGCAAAGGGAGTAGGCGACATCAACTGTGTGCGTCACCTCTGGAGAAGATCAAGTTTGATCTTTGCTTCCAAGGCGCCATCTAGAAATGGCTATGGTATGATCCTTCTCTATTTGCAATTGGGTCATTTTTGTTAATCATACAGCATGCAAGATCTAGAAACCCTCTTTCCGCTGCTTTCATTCCCATATGCGCCTATGAGTTAGGGTTTAGCCCCCTTGTGGGGACCTTCAAATGGTTATTATTCAGTTTGTTACATTGTCTGTGTAGGGTCCCCTTCAGAGGGGGAGCGCAAGCATGTGAAACCCCTTTCAAGAGGGGGGCGAAAACACTAAGGGGGGTGGCGCATAACTTTGCAAGCGGAAGCATGTGTTTTCAACGATTTTAGCATGAGCATATGATCAACTTGAATGAGTTCAGATCTATACCATAGCCATAGAGTTGGAGGTCGGCTTGGAAGAAGAGATCGAATAGGGGTCTCCTCCACAAGATGCGCACACAAGATGAGGATGCGCTCACTTCCTTGGTGCTCCTTGTGCTAGCAAGGTTCCAAGAGTTGTCCTTGATCGAGTAAAGAGAAGAGATGATCACTTCCTTTGGTTGGCCGGTCCTTCTCTTGTCGTCCACACCCCAATTCTCTCAAGTCGCATCGAGCAAGAGCAAGGAGACAAGAGTTCAACGAGCCTTCAAGCCGTTTTTGGCGTTTCAAGGAGACATGCGCTCAATGACTTTCCAAAAATGGAAAATCCATTAAGCCATGCGTTCTCACTTCTAGCAAACCGCCCAAAACGCTTTATGGATCGAACCATGGGTTCACCCATGTGAACCGGTTCAATCCAAATTGGTCCAAACCAATTTGGTTCAAAGACCAAACCAAGCCAATCGGTCTAGATCAACCAAACCCTAAGGTTTCCAATCCAACCGTTCATCTCATGATGCTCTTGATCTCACCGATCTTGCATCAATACTCTCGATCGAAGCTTACCGATCTCAAGCCTAATCAATCAAACATGATCAGACTGGATCTCACTTACAATCAGAGTTTAAAATCCTTTAAACTGAACCGAAACAATTCAGTCCACACGATCTGACTCAAGTAAGCCATATCATCAAATTGTGCGACCCTGAGGGTTTCCTTTAAATGTCGGTAACGATAACTTACGTTATCACGATCAGTGAGGGGTATCTAGCAACACATCACTGTCTCCCGATATAAAGGAAAGAGTCTTCCAAGACTACACCCAAACCACAGCATAAGTGTGAATCAAACTCACGAGGCATGCATGTTTCCTTTGCCACTGGATGTTCTTATTGGACAAGCATGTCAAGCCTGTAACTCCAATATGATGAGCATGATTAGATCAGATGATCATAGTCATTTGGGTATGGCCATACACTATCTCAATCATCTCATACAGGGGGGCCCTTTAGAACATCACACTCCTTGAACAAGGAGACGGCAATCCTTTATCTATCACTAGTGTCCTAACCTGACTCAAGCTCATCATCCAAGATAGTTTATAATCATTATGTTTCAAATGATATTGAACTACCTCAAAACAATGACAATCATCATTTAGAAACACAAGTGATCTCAAGTCGAAGGACATGTGCCACTTGCTGCTATCAAGGATTATTCACATTGTGACAAACAATTGAATATCCTAGAAGGGTCTGTCCAGTACATCCAATGTACCCATGATTCTACATCTTATTCCATGCTCGAAGCATCCTATAAGATTAGCACACATATTAGTCTCAATCATATCAAGGCTGTCTCATGTTCACCAAGATATCTCGACTAAGGACATAGAGCCTGTCAGCCTAGCTGAACAGCTTTGAGACATTATTCAGTAGTACACTTATTATTGCAGACAAGGTAACAACCTGAATAATAACCATGCCTTTATAAACATAAGAGTTTATTACATGATACTTATACAATCCCAAGGCTTCAAACATTAGCCTTAAGGGCATACTCCAACAATCTCCCACTTGCACTTAATCTAATGGTTGAGAAACCTCAAACCCATATTATTACAGTGCTTCTCATGCTTCTGCTGCGCCAGAGGCTTGGTAAGCGGGTCAGCCAGATTGTCGTCTGTATGAACCTTGCATATTTTGATCTCGCCTCGATCAATGATCTCCCGGATCAAGTGAAACCGTCTCTGTATGTGCTTGGACTTCTGGTGCGACCGTGGTTCCTTTGCTTGTGCGATTGCTCCAGTGTTATCACAGAAGATAACCAAAGGATCTGCACTCGAAGGAACAACACCAAGTTCTCTCACGAACTTACGAATCCACACTGCCTCCTTGGATGCTTCCGAGGCTGCAACATACTCGGCTTCTGTTGTGGAATCAGCAACAGTTGACTGTTTGAAACTCTTCCACACCACTGCTCCACCATTCAAGCTAAAGACATAGCCTGATTGCGATCGGAAATCATCCTGGTCTGACTGGAACGAAGCATCAGTATATCCCTCTATACTGAGTTCTTCCTGACCACCATATATCAAGAACATATCTTTGGTCCTCCGCAGATATTTTATAATGTTCTTGACTGCAATCCAGTGCGCCTGTCCTGGATTACTTTGGAATCGACTGGTCACGCTTAACCCGTAAGCGACGTCTGGGCGAGTACATAACATCGCATACATAATGGACCCAATAGCCGAAGCATAAGGCGTATTGTCCATTTCATCTTTCTCAGTCTGTGTTTGTGGACACTGACTCTTCGAAAGATTCAGACCATGTCTGACTGGAAGATATCCACGTTTAGACTTCTCTAAATGGAATCTCTCCAGGACTTTATCGATGTAAGTACTTTGGCACAGCCCGAGAAGCCTCTTAGATCTATCCCGGTAGATCTTCACACCTAACACATAGGCTGCTTCTCCTAGATCTTTCATCTGGAAACATTTTCCTAACCATGCTTTAACCGCATGCAGTTCAGGAATATCGTTTCCAATGATTAAGATATCATCGACGTAGAGGATTAGGAATGTAATTACGTTCCCACTAAACCTCTTATATACACACGGGTCATCCTCGTTCTTGATGAAACCAAACTCAGAGATTGATTCATCAAAACGAATGTTCCAGCTTCTAGATGCTTGTTTAAGTCCATAAATGGATTTCTTTAACTTGCATATTTTATGACGATCTGCTGGATTAGTGAAACCCTCAGGTTGTGTCATATACACATCCTCATCCAGATTTCCATTAAGGAAAGCTGTCTTCACATCCATCTGCCAGATCTCATAATCATAATATGCAGCTATAGCGAAAAGAATCCGAATAGACTTAAACATGGCTACAGGAGAGAAAGTTTCATCATAATCTATCCCGTAGATTTGTTTGAAACCTTTCGCAACTAGCCTGCCTTTATAGGTAACCACGTTACCATCCATGTCAATCTTCTTCTTGAAGATCCATTTACAGCCTATAGGGATTACTCCCGGAGGCGGATCAACCAAATCCCAGACTTGGTTATCTGACATGGAGTCCATCTCGGCTCGCATAGCATCAAGCCATCTAGCTGACTCCGGTCCACTGACCGCATCCGCATAAGTGAGGGGTTCATCATTATCAATGATGTAGACTCCGTCATAGCGCTCAGGCTGTCGACGGATCCTACCCGATCTTCGCGGTTCCCGTGTTATCTGAGCCTTAGGTTGTTCAATAACCTGATCCACTGGCTCTGGCTCATCCAACTGCACTTGACTACTTTGTCCTCCCTCTGGATTCTCATCCAGCTTTATTTCTCTCCCACTGGCCTCTTGCAGAAGAAATTCCTTCTCAAGAAATATGGCCGTCCGAGCAACAAAAACCTTGTTCTCTTTGGGATCGTAGAAATAATAACCCTTAGTTTCCTTAGGGTAACCGACAAAGATGCATTTCTCAGATCTGCTCTCCAGTTTCCCAGAGGCGAGCTTTTTGACATAAGCCTCGCAACCCCAGATCCTGATAAATGTCAAGCTAGGCTGTTTCCCATACCATAACTCATATGGCGTCTTTGAAACTGCCTTGGATGGCACTCGGTTTAGTACCTTTGCAGCTGTTTCCAGTGCAAAACCCCAAAAGGAGTATGGAAGAGTAGCCTGACTCATCATAGAACGAACCATGTCAAGTAACGTTCTATTTCTCCTCTCGGACACACCATTCCATTGCGGTGTTCCTGGCGGAGTGAGCTGTGAGATAATCCCACACTCTTTCAGATAGTCAGTAAATTCTCGACTTAGGTATTCTCCACCTCGATCAGAACGAAGTGCCTTGATATTTCGGCCTAACTGATTTTGTACTTCATTTTTGAACTCTTTGAACTTGTCAAAAGATTCACTTTTATGTTGAAAGTACCCTTAACATGGGGGGTCCCCTTCTAGGGGGAGCGCAAACCCTAATACCATGCACTTTAAAACTTTGCATGAGCGGAAGTAGGGTTAAGGATCGCATGTATGATTGAATGATCAACTTAAAACTATGATTGAATGAAAGATGCGATTCATACCAATGCCATTTGAAGATGACGCCTTGGATCTAAGAGAGCAACGAAGATCTCCTCCTTAGGACGCGCACACAAGATGAGGAAGCGCTTACTATCTTGGTGCTCCTTGTGCTAGCAAGGCTCCAAGAGTGTCTTTGATCGATTGCAAAGGGAAAGGAGAGATTTCTTCTTGGCATTTTTCTCTTGTCGCCTTGGACTTTCTCCACACGAGAATGCCACTTCCAAGCCAACCCCAAGAGGCGAGAAAGGCGTGAAGAGACCAAAGAGGAGCGACGTGAGATCATGGCAACGTTCGAGAGGTGCTATCCAAAAATAGCATGCCACATCTCTACGTGCAATCTTAGGATTCACCCCAATCGCAAATGCCACATCAGCATTGAACCATGCGCTCATTCAAGAGCTGGTTCAAAGCGATTTGGTCCGCTAACCAAATAAACCAAGAAATGAGTACAGATCAAAATAAACCCTAAGGATCTCAATCTGACCGTCAATCTCTCAATGCTTCTGATCTGACTGATCTAGCATTCATTCTCTCGATCGAAGCTTACCGATCTCAAGCCCTAATCAATCAAACATGATCAGACCAGATCTCACTCACAATCAGAGATTTAATCCCATTAAACTGAACCCAAACAATTCAGTCCACACGATCTGACTTAAGTAAGCCATATCATCAAATTGTGCGACCTTGAGGGTTTCCTTTAAATGTCGGTAACGATAACTCACGTTATCACGACCAGTGAGGGGTATCTAGCAACACATCACTGTCTCCCGATATAAAGGAAAGAGTCTTCCAAGACTTCACCCAAAAACAGCACAAGTGTGAATGAATTCACAAAGCATACATATTTCCTTTGCCACTGGATGTTCTTATTGGACAAGCCTGTCAAGCTTGTAGCTCCAATATGATGAGCATGATTAGATCAGATGATCACTGTCACCTGGGTATGGCCATACACTCTCTCAATCATCTCATCTAGGGGGCCCCTTTAGAACATCACACTCCTTCAATAAGGAGACGGCAATCCTATGTCTATCACTAGTGCTCTAACCTGACTCAAGCTCACCATCCAAGATAGTCTATAATCATTATGTTTCAAATGATATTGAACTACCTCAAAACAATGACAATCATCATTTAGAAAACACAAGTGATCTCAAGTCAGAGGAAATGTGCCACTTGTCATATCCAAGGAATATTCACATTGTGACAAACAATTGAACATCCTCGTAGGGTCTGTCCAGTACATCCAATGTACCCATGAGTCTACATCTTATTCCATGCTCGAAGCATCCTATAAGATTAGAATACATATTAGTCTTAACCATATCAAGGCTGTCTCATGTTCACCAAGATATATCGACTAAGGACATAATAGCTTGTCAGCCCAGCTGAACAGCTTTGAGACATTATTCAGAAGAACATATATTGCAGCAGACAATGTAGCTAACTGAATAACAACCATGCCTTTATAAACTTAAGAGTTTATTACATGATACAGATACATTCCCACAGGCCTCAAACATTAGCCTTAAGGGCATACCCCAACAATCTCCCACTTGCACTTAATCTAATGGTTGAGAAATCTCAAACCCATATTATTACAGTGCTTCTCATGCTTCTGCTGCGCCAGAGGCTTGGTAAGCGGGTCTGCCAGATTGTCATCTGTATGAACCTTGCAGATTTTGATCTCGCCACGATCTATGATCTCCCTGATCAAATGAAACCGTCTCTGTATGTGCTTGGACTTCTGGTGCGACCGTGGTTCCTTTGCTTGTGCGATTGCTCCAGTGTTATCACAAAAGATAACCAAAGGATCTGCACTCGAAGGAACAACACCAAGTTCTCTCACGAACTTACGAATCCACACTGCCTCCTTGGATGCTTCCGAGGCTGCAACATACTCGGCTTCTGTTGTGGAATCAGCAACAGTTGACTGTTTGAAACTTTTCCACACCACTGCACCTCCATTCAAGCTAAAAACATAGCCTGATTGCGATCGGAAATCATCCTGGTCAGACTGGAACGAAGCGTCAGTATATCCTTCAATACTGAGTTCTTCCTGACCACCATATATCAAGAACATATCTTTGGTCCTCCGCAGATATTTTAAAATGTTCTTGACTGCAATCCAGTGCGCCATACCTGGATTACTCTGGTAACGACTGGTCACGCTTAACCCGTAAGCGACGTCTGGGCGAGTACACAACATCGCATACATAATGGATCCAATAGCCGAAGCATAAGGCGTATTGTCCATTTCATCTTTCTCAGTCTGTGTTTGTGGACACTGACTCTTCGAAAGATTCAGACCATGTCTGACTGGAAGATATCCTCGTTTAGAATTCTCTAAATGAAATCTCTCCAGGACCTTATCGATGTAAGTACTCTGGCACAGCCCGAGAAGCCTCTTAGATCTATCCCTGTAGATCTTCACACCTAACACATAGGCTGCTTCTCCTAAATCTTTCATCTGGAAACATTTCCTCAGCCATGCCTTAACAGCATGCATTTCAGGAATGTCGTTTCCAATGATCAAGATGTCATCGACGTAGAGGACTAGGAAAGTAATCACGCTCCCACTAAACCTCTTATACACACACGGGTCATCATCGTTCTTGATGAAACCAAATTCAGTAACTGATTCATCAAAACGAATATTCCAGCTTCTCGATGCTTGTTTAAGTCCATAAATAGACTTCTTTAACTTGCATATCTTATGACGATCTGCTGGATTAGTGAAACCTTCTGGTTGTGTCATATACACATCCTCATCCAGATTTCCATTAAGGAAAGCTGTTTTCACATCCATTTGCCAAATCTCATAATCGTAATATGCAGCTATCGCGAAAAGAATCCGAATAGACTTAAACATGGCTACTGGTGAAAAAGTTTCATCATAATCTATACCATAGATTTGTTTGAAACCTTTCGCAACTAGCCTGCCTTTATAGGTAACCACGTTACCATCCATGTCAATCTTCTTCTTGAAGATCCATTTACAGCCTATAGGGATAACTCCCGGAGGCGGATCAACCAAATCCCAAACTTGGTTATCTGACATGGAGTCCATCTCGGCGCGCATAGCTTCAAGCCATCTCGCTGACTCCGGTCCACTGACCGCATCCGCATAAGTAAGGGGTTCATCATTGTCAATGATGTAGACTCCGTCATAGCGCTCAGGCTGTCGACGAATCCTTCCCGATCTTCGCGGTTCCCGTGATATCTGAGCCTCAGGTTGTTCAATAACCTGTTCTACCGGCTCAGGCTCATCCAACTGTGCTTGACTACTTTGTCCTTCGTCTGGATTCTCATCCAGCTTTATTTCTCTCCCACTGGCCTCTTGCAGAAGAAACTCCTTCTCAAGAAATATGGCCGTCCGAGCAACAAAAACCTTGTTCTCCTTGGGATCGAAGAAATAATAACCCTTAGTTTCCTTAGGGTAACCGACAAAGATACATTTGTCAGATCTGCTCTCTAGTTTCCCAGAGGCGAGCTTTTTGACATAAGCCTCGCAACCCCAGATCCTGATAAATGTCAAGCTTGGCTGTTTCCCATACCATAATTCATATGGCGTCTTTGAAACTGCCTTGGATGGCACTCGGTTTAGTACCTTTGCAGCTGTTTCCAGTGCAAAACCCCAAAAGGAGTAAGGAAGAGTAGCCTGACTCATCATAGAACGAACCATATCAAGTAACGTTCTATTTCTCCTCTCGGACACACCATTCCATTGCGGTGTTCCTGGTGGAGTGAGCTGTGAGATAATCCCACACTCCCTTAGATAGTCAGTAAATGCATGACTTAGGTATTCACCACCTCGATCAGAACGAAGTGCCTTGATATTTCGGCCTAGCTGATTTTGTACTTCATTTTTGAACTCTTTGAACTTGTCAAAAGATTCACTTTTATGTCTCATTAAATAGACATACCCATATCTACTGAAATCATCAGTAAAGGTAATGAAGTACTGATAGCCACCTCTGGCATGTTTACTAAAAGGCCCACACACATCACTGTGTATAAGGTCAAGTAAACCTGAAGCCCTTTGACCTTTGTGAGGAAAAGGTGACTTCGTCATTTTACCCATTAAACAAGCTTTGCATGTATCAATCCCCTTGTAGGAGAAAGATCCCAGCAGTCCATTATCATGCAACCGCTTAATGCGTTTCTCGTTAATATGGCCCAAACGACTATGCCATAGCAAGGTGCTGTCATCAGCAAACTTGGCTTTCTTAATATCAACATTTTGTATAGAAGTTTCCATGTCCAACATGAATAACCCATTATTAATTGAACCAGTTGCATAAACAATATTATCATATGACAAAACACACTTTGAAATATTGCATTCAAAGGAAAATCCCTTCCTGACAAGAGCAGGAATGGAGATAATATTTTTAGTTATACTGGGAACAAAGTAACAACTGTTTAGTTCCAATACAAGTCCAGATGGTAAAGAAATAAAGTAGTCTCCTACAGCAACAGCAGCAACCCGTGCCCCGTTTCCAACTCGTAGGTCCACCTCATGCTGTCCCACCTGCCTTCTTCTCTTGAGTTCCTGTACATTTGAACAAATGTGAACTCCACATGCAGTGTCCAACACCCATGATATAGAAGAAGAAAACATGACCTCAGTCACGAATATACCTGAGCCAGAAGCAAAGCTTCCCCTCTTATCTCCTTGGAGCGCTTTACAGTCCTTTTTCCAGTGACCCAGCTGGCCACAGTGGAAACACCTGTATTCCTTGGACCGCTTCACCTTTTGCTTCAGAGCCTTGCTGTAGCTCTTGACAGTGGCCTTGCCCTTCTTCCCCTTCTTCTTGTTCCTGGAAGGAACCATCAAGACAGAGGTTGAAGGCTTACCCTTCAGAGTTTCCTCAGTGGTCAAGAGCATATTCAGCAGCTCTGCCGGAGTACAATCGATTTTGTTCATATTAAAATTAATAATGAACGCGTCGAATGAAGGCGGGAGAGACTGCAGAATAATATCCACAGCAAGCTCCTGGTTGATGGTATGCCCCAGTTTCTCTAGAGCCTCCTTGTGCCCAATCATCTTGAGCACGTGAGCTCCCACTAGGCTCCCTTCAGCCAGTTTGCTCTGAAAGAAGAGCTTTGTCAAATTGTAGCGCTCAGTCCTTGCCTGTGCAGCATACAGCATCTTGAGGTTTGTGATCATGTCTATAGCCGACATGTCCTCATGCTGACGCTGCAGCGGTGGCGTCATAGACGCTAGCATCAGGCAAGCGACATCAATGCTATCATTGACGTGCTTTTCATAGGCTTCCCGAACCGCCCTTGCGGCGTTCGGAGCGGGCTGCGGCGGTATCGCCGTCTCGAGGACATACAGTTTCCTCTCTGCCTTAAGAACGATCTTAAGGTGTCCAAACCAGTCAGAGAAGTTCGGCCCAGCAAACTTCTCCCTTTCCAGTAGGGATCGCACATTGAAGTTCATGGTGTTCGTTGCTGCAGGTATCTACAACAATGCAAGAACAGCAAGGTCAGTATCAATGTATAAGAATCAATCAGGACTTAAGAAAGATTCTTTTTCTCACTATTTTATCAGGCGTGAAAAATCCAGCAAAACAGCCCGAAAGAGTAGAACTCTTTTAGTGAGATGGGATCCAGATTTCATACTTGGTCTCCGCGTCCCGCTCAGGCGAGATAAGATGCACAGAGAGTACAAGCACTAGTTTCTGGTAGGCAGTCCCTGCCGATCGCCAACCCGTGCGATTCCCCTTCATCCGGGCAGTCCAGCAGACTGTGCCAACTGAGTTGGTACAACACAATCTCTGACCCCACAGATGGCTGCCTCCATGTGCTACCATATGCGCCACATATGTAGCCTACATGGTCAAGCTGACCCGACCTACTCCCTGGACCACCACGTGCTATGCTGAGCAACGAGAAGGGATAAATCCCTACTCTGTAACACGCAGGTGTAATCCCGCACCGTCTGAAGATAGATGGACGTGCCCACTGAGTGGGTACAACACGGCTCCAACGATAATCAGAACAGTGAGGTTTCGCGTCAGAAGGCTTACGAGCTTGATATTTAAGCGTTGGATTTTAACGGTCTTTTATCTTCTTGCCTATCATGCAATTCCTATGGTGATAGCAGAAGATAATTTAATCATGCAATTCTAATATTAAGCAATAAAAGAAAGCATGTATCTTATGTGGTAAAAGCCCATAGCCCTAGAAGACCTTAACCTAACTTAAGTCTTCATTTGCTCTTCATGGGTCTTTTGCTGCTCATCTGGCCCAAACCTGGGCCCAAGCGCCAATTACAGCACAGGTGCGCCCACCAGGGAAAATGCGCCTGGTCCTAGGGTCGAACCCTAGACCTCCCACCTGGTCCAGCCACTTGCTGCATGCGCCTCTGCCAAGTGTGCACTGTGCTCTTGTCTAATTAAATTACAAATTTAACTATCTAGACAAGAGTGACACGCAGGTCACTCACATTTATAAATTAAAACACAGTGATGCGCAGATCACAATAATTAATTTACAATTTTAATACAGGCACGCAGGCCCCAGCACAGCACACAATTAATATGGGCAGCCCACATAAGACTAAATAGACAAACATATGCATCAATCAAGAACCACGTGATCCATAAAAATTAAAATTTTCGAAAACCCCATAGGATCAATTTTAATTTTTCCTTATTTCCCCTACAACCTTACAACGGTCCATTACTAGGGATCCACTCATCCAACCTAGTCAGATCCACTGCCCTTGCATGCACCAAGTCCTAACTGACTTGCGTCGACCATAAGGTCAACTATGCATGCGCCAGGGCTGAACAACCACACTGAGGTCTGGCAAACGGGCGTGACCCCGGGCCTAACTCAGGTGCGTTCATTAATCGTCACAATCAGACATCGCTACACACCTGTCTGCAGTCGACCTATAGCCACCATAGGCTTGCGCCAAGGTGCTATCTGATCGACCCATTCAGGTTGTCAGATGATCTGATCAGACATTCTGGATCTAACCTAGGGGGTGACTTCAACCCTAATAACCCGTCTAAGGGTTTACAGTAGGCGGCTTAGATCTAAGGTGATACGCGCAAGAGATATAAGTTTTTGATAAAAACTCTAAAGCAAGCGCCAAGGCATCATACATGCGTAACACATAAACATACATCAAAGACCTTAAGCTAGCATGTAGTTTACCGCATGTTATTAGATCTATTCATAGGATGCGCAAACATGGATCACAAAGAAGCAATCATAACAAACATACATCATAACCTCGCTCTGATACCAATTGTGAGTACCCCTTAACATGGGGGGTCCCCTTCTAGGGGGAGCGCAAACCCTAATACCATGCACTTTAAAACTTTGCATGAGCGGAAGTAGGGTTAAGGATGGCATGTATGATTGAATGATCAACTTAAAACTATGATTGAATGAAAGATGCGATTCATACCAATGCCATTTGAAGATGACGCCTTGGATCTAAGAGAGCAACGAAGATCTCCTCCTTAGGACGCGCACACAAGATGAGGAAGCGCTTACTATCTTGGTGCTCCTTGTGCTAGCAAGGCTCCAAGAGTGTCTTTGATCGATTGCAAAGGGAAAGGAGAGATTTCTTCTTGGCGTTTTTCTCTTGTCGCCTTGGACTTTCTCCACACGAGAATGCCACTTCCAAGCCAACCCCAAGAGGCCAGAAAGGCGTGAAGAGACCAAAGAGGAGCGACGTGAGATCATGGCAACGTTCGAGAGGTGCTATCCAAAAATAGCATGCCACATCTCTACGTGCGATCTTAGGATTCACCCCAATCGCAAATGCCACATCAGCATTGAACCATGCGCTCATTCAAGAGCTGGTTCAAAGCGATTTGGTCCGCTAACCAAATAAACCAAGAAATGAGTACAGATCAAAATAAACCCTAAGGCTCTCAATCTGACCGTCAATCTCTCAATGCTTCTGATCTGACTGATCTAGCATTCATTCTCTCGATCGAAGCTTACCGATCTCAAGCCCTAATCAATCAAACATGATCAGACCAGATCTCACTCACAATCAGAGATTTAATCCCATTAAACTGAACCCAAACAATTCAGTCCACACGATCTGACTTAAGTAAGCCATATCATCAAATTGTGCGACCCTGAGGGTTTCCTTTAAATGTCGGTAACGATAACTCACGTTATCACGACCAGTGAGGGGTATCTAGCAACACATCACTGTCTCCCGATATAAAGGAAAGAGTCTTCCAAGACTTCACCCAAAAACAGCACAAGTGTGAATGAATTCACAAAGCATACATATTTCCTTTGCCACTGGATGTTCTTATTGGACAAGCCTGTCAAGCTTGTAGCTCCAATATGATGAGCATGATTAGATCAGATGATCACTGTCACCTGGGTATGGCCATACACTCTCTCAATCATCTCATCTAGGGGGCC
Organism: Costus lasius; assembly: GCA_027563935.2. Taxonomy (NCBI): domain Eukaryota; kingdom Viridiplantae; phylum Streptophyta; class Magnoliopsida; order Zingiberales; family Costaceae; genus Costus; species Costus lasius. The sequence goes on from CM050449.1 coordinate 73,597,205, forward strand.
CCTTTAGAACATCACACTCCTTCAATAAGGAGACGGCAATCCTATGTCTATCACTAGTGCTCTAACCTGACTCAAGCTCACCATCCAAGATAGTCTATAATCATTATGTTTCAAATGATATTGAACTACCTCAAAACAATGACAATCATCATTTAGAAAACACAAGTGATCTCAAGTCAGAGGAAATGTGCCACTTGTCATATCCAAGGAATATTCACATTGTGACAAACAATTGAACATCCTCGTAGGGTCTGTCCAGTACATCCAATGTACCCATGAGTCTACATCTTATTCCATGCTCGAAGCATCCTATAAGATTAGAACACATATTAGTCTTAACCATATCAAGGCTGTCTCATGTTCACCAAGATATATCGACTAAGGACATAATAGCTTGTCAGCCCAGCTGAACAGCTTTGAGACATTATTCAGAAGAACATATATTGCAGCAGACAATGTAGCTAACTGAATAACAACCATGCCTTTATAAACTTAAGAGTTTATTACATGATACAGATACATTCCCACAGGCCTCAAACATTAGCCTTAAGGGCATACCCCAACATATGTCTCATTAGATAGACATATCCATACCTACTGAAATCATCAGTAAAGGTAATGAAGTACTGATAGCCACCTCTGGCATGTTTACTAAATGGCCCACACACATCACTGTGTATGAGGTCAAGTAAACCTGAAGCCCTTTGACCTTTGTTAGGAAAAGGAGACTTCGTCATTTTACCCATCCAACAAGCTTTGCATGTATCAAACTCCTCGTAGGAGAAAGATCCCAGCAGTCCATGATCATGCAACCGCTTAATGCGTTTCTCGTTTATATGGCCTAAACGACTATGCCATAGCAAGGTGCTGTCATTAGCATACTTGGCTTTCTTATTATCAATGTTTTGTATAGAATTTTCCATGTCCAACATGTATAACCCATTGTTAATTGAACCAGTTGCATACACAATATTATCTACAGATAAAACACACTTTGAAATATTGCATTCAAAGGCAAATCCTTTCCTGACAAGAGCAGGAATAGAGATAATATTCTTGGTGATACTCGGTACAAAATAACAATTGTTTAATTCCAATACAATGCCAGATGGTAAAGAAATGAAATAGTCTCCTACAGCAACAGCAGCAACCCGTGCCCCGTTTCCAACGCGTAGGTCTACCTCATGCTGTCCCACCTGCCTTCTTCTCTTGAGTTCCTGTACATTTGAACAAATGTGAACTCCACATGCAGTGTCCAACACCCATGAAATAGAAGAAGATGAAACCATGACTTCCGTCACGTATATACCTGAGCCAGAAGTGATGCTTCCCCTCTTATCTCCTTGGAGCGCTTTACAGTCCTTTTTCCAGTGACCCAACTAGCCACAGTGGAAACACCTGTTGTCCTTGGACCGCTTGACCTTCTGTTTCAGAGCCTTACTGTAGTTCTTGACAGGGGCCTTGCCCTTCTTCCCCTTCTTCTTGTTCCTAAAAGGAACCATTAAGACAGAGGTTGAAGGCTTGCCCTTCAGAGTTTCCTCAGTAGTCAAGAGCATATTCAGCAGCTCTGCCGGCGTACAATCGATTTTGTTCATATTAAAGTTAATGATGAACGCATCGAAAGAAGGCGGAAGAGACTGCAGAATAATATCTATAGCAAGCTCCTGGTTGACGGTATGCCCCAGTTTCTCCAGAGCCTCCTTGTGCCCAATCATCTTGAGCACGTGAGCTCCCACTGGGCTCCCTTCAGCCAGTTTGCTCTGAAAGAAGAGCTTCGTCAGATTATAGCGTTCTGTCCTCGCCTGTGCAGCATACAGCATCTTGAGGTTCGCTATAATCTCTATAGCCGACATATCCTCATGCTGACGCTGCAGCGGTGGCGTCATAGACGCTAGCATCAGGCAAGCGACATCAATGCTATCATTGACGTGCTTTTCATAGGCATCACGAACCGCCCTTGCGGCGTTCGCAGCGGGCTGCGGCGGTATCGCCGTCTCGAGGACATACAGTTTCCTCTCTGCCTTAAGAACGATCTTAAGGTGTCCGAACCAGTCAGAGAAGTTCGGCCCAGCAAACTTCTCCCTTTCCAGTAGGGATCGCACATTGAAGCTCATGGTGTTCGTTGCTGCAGGAATCTACAACAAGCAAGAACAGCAAGGTCAGTATCAATGTTCAGAATCAATCCAGGACTTTAAGAAAGATTCTTTTTCTCACTATTTTGTCTGACTGAAAAATCCAGAAAACAGTCCGAAAGAGTAACACTCTTTTAGTGAGATGGGATCCAGATTTCATACTTGGTCTCCGCGTCCCGCTCAGGCGAGATAAGATGCACAGAGATGACAAGCATTAATTTCTGGTAGGCTGTCCCAGCCAATCGCCAACCCGTGCGATTCCCCTTCATCTAGGCAATCCAGCAGACTGTGCCAACTGAGTTGGTACAACACAGTCTCTGACCCCACAGATGGCTGCCTCCATGCACTACCATATGCGCCACATATGTAGTCTACATGGTCAAGCTGACCTGACCTACTCCCTGGACCACCACGTGCTATGCTGAGCAACGAGAAGGGATAAATCCCTACTCTGTAACACGCAGGTGTAATCCCGCACTGTCTGAAGATAGATGGACGTGCCCACTGAGTGGGTTCAACACGGCTCCAACGATAGTCAGAACAGTGAGGTTTCGCGCCAGAAGGCATTACGTGCTTGATATATTAGCGTTGGATTTTAACGGTCTTTTATCTTCTTAACTATCATACAAGTCCTATGGTGATAGCAGAAGATAAACACATGCAATTCTAATTATATAAGCAATAAATAGAAAGCATGATCTTATGTGGTAAAAGCCCATGAACCCTAGTAAGACCTTAATTTTACTTAAGTCTTCACTTGAGCTCTTTTGCATCTCATCTGGTCCAACCCAGGGCCCTAGCGCCAAGAGCACCTCAGGTGCGCCACCAGCTGAATGCCCCTCTTGGATGTGTGCTTTTATGCCCTTGTCTAATCAAAAACATTTTGATCTATCTAGACAAGCTTTGACTCGCAGGTCAATTATACAATAGATTAATAAAAAAGTGATTCGCAGATCACAATAATATTAACTTATAATTAACCAGGCACGCAGGCCCCAGCACAGCACACAATAGGGCAACCCACATAAGAATAAATAAACAAGCACATGGTCTCAATCATCATGTGATCCAATCAAGAAATTAAATTTTGAAAACCCCATAGGCATCAATTTTAACTTCCTTATGTGCCCTACAACCTTACAATGGTACATTGATAGGGATCCACTCATCCATCTAGTTAGATCCTGTGCCCTTGCATGCACCGAGTCCTAACTGACCCGAGTTGACCTAATGGTCAACCATGCATGCGCTAAGGGCTGAACAACCAACAAGAGTTCTGGCAAGCGGGTGTGACCCCGGGCCTAACTCAAGAGTGTTCATTGGTTGTCTCAACCAGACCTCGCTACACGCCTTTGATGCAGTCAACCTATAGCCACCTCATGCTTGCGCACAGGTGCTATCTGGTCAACCCATCTAGGCTGTCAGATGGTCTGATCAGACTAGTTTGATCTAACCTAGAGGTGACTTCAGCCCCATCAACCCATCTAAGGGTTTATAGTAGGTGGCACTTTAGATCTAGTCATAGGCGCGCAAGTTAGGGTTTTGTTTGATAAAACAACATAAACTAAGCGCCAACTCAAGACATGCGACATCATGAACAAACAACATGCGCCTAGATAAGTAAACATCTTACTTTCGCATGGAGAAATAGCATGTCAATTTTCGCATGTGAACAAGATCTAAGCATACATGAAGATGTGCAAACATGGATCACGGAAATATCAAGCAATCATATTAACATGCTTCAACATGCCTCTGATACCAATTGTAGGGTCCCCTTCAGAGGGGGAGCGCAAGCATGTGAAACCCCTTTCAAGAGGGGGGCGAAAACACTAAGGGGGGTGGCGCATAACTTTGCAAGCGGAAGCATGTGTTTTCAACGATTTTAGCATGAGCATATGATCAACTTGAATGAGTTCAGATCTATACCATAGCCATAGAGTTGGAGGTCGGCTTGGAAGAAGAGATCGAATAGGGGTCTCCTCCACAAGATGCGCACACAAGATGAGGATGCGCTCACTTCCTTGGTGCTCCTTGTGCTAGCAAGGTTCCAAGAGTTGTCCTTGATCGAGTAAAGAGAAGAGATGATCACTTCCTTTGGTTGGCCGGTCCTTCTCTTGTCGTCCACACCCCAATTCTCTCAAGTCGCATCGAGCAAGAGCAAGGAGACAAGAGTTCAACGAGCCTTCAAGCCGTTTTTGGCGTTTCAAGGAGACATGCGCTCAATGACTTTCCAAAAATGGAAAATCCATTAAGCCATGCGTTCTCACTTCTAGCAAACCGCCCAAAACGCTTTATGGATCGAACCATGGGTTCACCCATGTGAACCGGTTCAATCCAAATTGGTCCAAACCAATTTGGTTCAAAGACCAAACCAAGCCAATCGGTCTAGATCAACCAAACCCTAAGGTTTCCAATCCAACCGTTCATCTCATGATGCTCTTGATCTCACCGATCTTGCATCAATACTCTCGATCGAAGCTTACCGATCTCAAGCCCTAATCAATCAAACATGATCAGACTGGATCTCACTTACAATCAGAGTTTAAACTCCTTTAAACTGAACCGAAACAATTCAGTCCACACGATCTGACTCAAGTAAGCCATATCATCAAATTGTGCGACCCTGAGGGTTTCCTTTAAATGTCGGTAACGATAACTTACGTTATCACGATCAGTGAGGGGTATCTAGCAACACATCATTGTCTCCCGATATAAAGGAAAGAGTCTTCCAAGACTACACCCAAACCACAGCATAAGTGTGAATCAAACTCACGAGGCATGCATGTTTCCTTTGCCACTGGATGTTCTTATTGGACAAGCATGTCAAGCCTGTAACTCCAATATGATGAGCATGATTAGATCAGATGATCATAGTCATCTGGGTATGGCCATACACTATCTCAATCATCTCATACAGGGGGGCCCTTTAGAACATCACACTCCTTGAACAAGGAGACGGCAATCCTTTATCTATCACTAGTGTCCTAACCTGACTCAAGCTCATCATCCAAGATAGTTTATAATCATTATGTTTCAAATGATATTGAACTACCTCAAAACAATGACAATCATCATTTAGAAACACAAGTGATCTCAAGTCGAAGGACATGTGCCACTTGCTGCTATCAAGGATTATTCACATTGTGACAAACAATTGAATATCCTAGAAGGGTCTGTCCAGTACATCCAATGTACCCATGATTCTACATCTTATTCCATGCTCGAAGCATCCTATAAGATTAGCACACATATTAGTCTCAATCATATCAAGGCTGTCTCATGTTCACCAAGATATCTCGACTAAGGACATAGAGCCTGTCAGCCTAGCTGAACAGCTTTGAGACATTATTCAGTAGTACACTTATTATTGCAGACAAGGTAACAACCTGAATAATAACCATGCCTTTATAAACATAAGAGTTTATTACATGATACTTATACAATCCCAAGGCTTCAAACATTAGCCTTAAGGGCATACTCCAACAGTCTGCTGCAATAACTGTGCTTCTGAATAATGTCTCAATGCTGTTCAGCTAGGCTGACATGCATATGTCCTTAGTCGAGATATCTTGGTGAACATGAGACAGCCTTGATATGATTGAGACTAATATGTGTTCTAATCTTATAGGATGCTTCGAGCATGGAATAAGATGTAGACTCATGGGTACATTGGATATACTGGACAGACCCTACTAGGATATTCAATTGTTTGTCACAATGTGAATAATCCTTGAATGCTGCAAGTGGCACATGTCCTTTGACTTGAGATCACTTGTGTTTCTAAATGATGATTGTCATTGTTTTGAGGTAGTTCAATATCATTTGAAATAAAATGATTATAGACTATCTTGGATAATGATCTTGAGTCAGGTTAGGGCACTAGTGATAGATAAAGGATTGCCATCTCCTTAATTGGAGTGTGATGTTCTTAAGGGGCCCCCCCTAAATGAGATGATTGAGAAAGTGTATGTGAAGAGTCCCCTTCAAGGGGGAGCGCAAGCAGATGCAACCCCTTTCAAGAGGGGGGGGGGGCGAAAAACCCTTAAGGGTGGCGCATAAAAATTGCAAGCGGAAGCAAGGGTTTTTCATGGATCTTAGCAAGATAATATGATCAACTTGATGAAGTTTAGATCCATACCAAAGCCATGAGGAAGATGGCGACTTGGAAGAGAAAGATCGAAAGGGATCTTCTCCCTAGTTGACGCACACAAGATGATGTGCTTGCTCCTTGGAGATCCTTGTGCTAGCAAGGTCCTTCAAGGGTCCCTCTCGTATGGTAAGGAAATGAGAGATGATGTCTAGGCTTGCCGAACCTCCACCAAGACCTCGCCTTCTCCACGCCAAAGTCTCGTCAAGCAAGAGCCAGGAGACGAGAGTTGAATGGAGCGTTCAAGTCATTTGGCGTTCAAGGGAACATGCGCTAAATGACTTTCCAAAATTGGAAAATCCATTAAGCCATGCGTTCATGATCACTAAATCGATCAAAACGCCAAAACAATGAACCATACGTTCAAGCTCTTGAACCGGTTCAAAGTAAATGTGTTCGGTCCAAAGGCCAAACCAAGCCAGCCCAAGCCAATCGGTCTAGATCAACTAAACCCTAAGGTTTCCAATCTAACCGTTCATCTCTTGATGCTCTTGATCTCACCGATCTAGCATCAATCCTCTCGATCGAAGCTTACCGATCGCAAGCCCTAATCAATCAAACATGATTAGACTGGATCTCACTTACAATCAGAGTTTAAACTCCTTTAAACTGAATCAAAACAATCCAGTCCACACGATCTGACTTAAGTAAGCCATATCATCAAATTGTGCGACCCTAAGGGTTTCCTTTAAATGTCGGTAACAATAACTTACATTATCACGATCAGTGAGGGGTATCTAGCAACACATCACTGTCTCCCGATATAAAGGAAAGAGTCTTCCAAGACTACACCCAAACCATAGCACAAGTGTGAATCCACTTCACAAGGCATGCATGTATCCTTTGCCACTGGATGTTCTTATTGGACAAGCGTGTCAAGCCTGTGACTCCAATACGTTGAGCATGATTAGATCAGATGAACATAGTCACCTGGGTATGGCCATACACTTTCTCAATCATCTCATCTAAAGGGGGGCCCCATTAGAACATCTCACTCCTTGAAAAAGGAGACGGCAATCCTGTATCTATCACGAGTGCCCTAACATGACTCAAGATCATTATCCAAGATAGTCTATGATCATTATCTTTCAAATGATATTGAACTACCTCAAAACAATGACAATCATCATTTAGAAACACAAGTGATCTCAAGTCAGAGGACATGTGCCACTTGATGCAAACAAGGATTATTCACATTGTGACAAGCAATTGAATATCCTAGTAGGGTCTGTCCAGTACATCCAATGTACCCATGAGTCTACATCTTATTCCATGCTCGAAGCATCCTATAAGATTAGAATACATATTAGTCTCCATCATATCAAGGCTGTCTCATGTTCACCAAGATATCTCGACTAAGGACATTACTGCATGTCAGCCCAGCTGAACAGCTTTGAGACATTATTCAGTAGTACACTTATTACAGCAGACAAGGTAACAACCTGAATAATAACCATGCCTTTATAAACACAAGAGTTTATTACATGATACTGATACAATCCCAAGGCCTCAAACATTAGCCTTAAGGGCATACCCCAACAGTATGGCCATACCCAGGTGGCTATGTTCATCTGGTCTAATCATGCTCATCATATTGGAGTCACAGGCTTGACACGCTTGTCCAATAAGAACATCCAGTGGCAAAGGAAACATGTATGCCTAGTGAAGTGCATTCACCCTTGTGCTGTGGTTTGGGAGTAGTCTTGGAAGACTCTTTCCTTTATATCGGGAGACAGTGATGTGTTGCTAGATACCCCTCACTGATCGTGATAACGAAAGTTATTGTTACCGACATTTAAAGGAAACCCTCAGGGTCGCACAATTTGATGATATGGCTTACTTGAGTCAGATCGTGTGGACTGAATTGTTTGGGTTCAGTTTAAAGGGATTTAATCTCTGATTGTAAGTGAGATCTGGTCTGATCATGTTTGATTGATTAGGGCTTGAGATCGGTAAGCTTCGATCGAGAGAGGTGATGCTAGATCGGTGAGATCAGGAGCATCAGGAGATGAACGGTTAGATCTTGAACCTTTGGGTTTGATATGATCTAGACCAAGGGGCTTGGGCTTATTTGATTTGGTTTGTTGAACCAAATGCAATTGAACCAAAAGAGAACCGGTTCACTTATGTGAACGCATGGTTCGAAAGGGTGAAGGCGTTTTGGTCGTTTATGAGTGCATGCTTCCATTTATGGTAAGTCATCAAGGCCTCTTCTTCAAAACGCCTAACGCCAAGCCGTTCACCACTTGACTTCACTTTCGCTTGGCTTCTTGCATTTGGCGTGTGGAGAAGAGGTGGACGAACAAGTGGAGCTCTCGCCCAAGCAAGATCTCATCTCCCATCCCTTCCATTCGGCAAGGACACTTGAAGATCTTTGCTAGCACAAAGATCAACAAGAAGAAGCCATCTCTCTTCTTGTGTGCGTCACTTGTGGAGAAGATCTCTCTTGGTCTTTGCTTCCAAGCCGCCTCCTTCTCATGGCTATGGTAACACATCTTTCACTTGATGTTTAAGTTGATCATATGAATGTATAGCATGCGATCAAATGTGAAACCCTAATTCCGCTGCTAAAACAAAGAAAGGTCACTTGCGCCACCTTAGGGTTTCTCGCTCCCCCTTGAAGGGGACTCTACAATTGGTATCAGAGCGATTTAATATATGTTCATATGATTGCTTTGTTTGTTTTGTGATCCTTGTTAGTATAGATCTATTTCACATGCGCAACCACATGCTAGGTTTAGGTGTTTGGCGCATGTGTGATGTTCATGTTTATGCATGTTCTTGTTGGCGCATGTTAAGTATGTTGAATGGTATTTCATCAAAACTTATATCTACTTGCGCGCAAACATTTAGATCTATATGCACTTACTATAAACCCTTAGACGGGTTGATGGGGTTGAAATCACCCTCTAGGTTAGATCCAAATAGTCTGATCAGACCATCTGACAGCCTAGATGGATCGACCAGATGGCACCTGTGCACAAGCACGAGGTGGCTATAGGTCGATTGCATCACAGGCGTGTAGCGAGGTCTGGTTGAGACAACCAGTGAACACACATGAGTTAGGCCCGGGGTCACACCCGCTTGCCAGAACTCATGTTGGTTGTTCAGCCCTTGGCGCATGCATGGTTGACCATTAGGTCAACTCGAGTCAGTTAGGACTTGGTGCATGAAAGGGCATGGATCTAACTAGATTGTTGAGTGGATCCCTATCAATGGACCGTTGTAAGGTTGTAGGGCACATAAGAAAATTAAAATTGATGCCAATGGGTTTTCAAAAATTTTATTTTCTTTGTAATGGATCACATGTTGATTGCATGATGCCATGATGTTTGTTTATTTAATCTTATGTGGGATGCCCAATTTAATGTGTGCTGTGCTGGGGCCTGCGAGCCTGGAATTAAACTTGTAAATTAATTTTTATTGTGATCTGCGAATCACATTTTTAATTAATTTATTGTATAATTGACCTGCGAGTCAAGCTTGTCTAGATAGATCAAAATGTATTTGATTAGACAAGAGCACAAAAGCACACATCGCAGAGGCGCATTCAGCTGGTGGGCGCACCTGAGCTGCATTGAGCGCTAGGGCCCTGGGTTGGACCAGATGAGATGCAAAAGACCCAAGAAAAGCAAGTGAAGACTTAAGTTAATTAAGGTCTTACTTAGGCTATGGGCTTTTACCACATAAGATCCATGCTTTCTTTTATTGTTTAATAATTAGAATTGCATGAGTTATTTATCTTCTGCTATAGCCATAGGGTTTGCCTGATAGTAAGAAGATAAAAGACCGTTAAAATCCAAACGCTAAAATATCAAGCACGTAATGCCTTCTGACGCGAAACCTCACTGTTCTGACTATCGTTGGAGCCGTGTTGTACCCACTCAGTGGGAACGTCCATCTATCTTCAGACGGTGCGGGATTACACCTGCGTGTTACAGAGAAGGGATTTATCGCTTCTCGTTGCTCAGCATAGCACGTGGTGGTCCAGGGAGTAGGTCGGGTCAGCTTGACCATGTAGGCTACATATGTGGCGCATATGGTAGCACATGGAGGCAGCCATCTGTGGGATCAGAGACTGTGTTGTACCAACTCAGTTGGCACAGTCTGCTGGATTGCCCAGATGAAGGGGAATCGCACGGGTTGGCGATTGGCAGGGACTGCCTACCAGAAATTAGTGCTTGTACTCTCTGTGCATCTTATCTCGCCTGAGCGGGACGCGGAGACCAAGTATGAAATCTGGATCCCATCTCACTAAAAGAGTGTTACTCTTTCGGACTGTTTTAATGGATTTTTCAGTCAGACAAAATAGTGAGAAAAGAATCTTTCTTAAGTCCTGGATTGATTCTAAACATTGATACTGACCTTGCTGTTCTTGCATTGTTGTAGATTCCTGCAGCAACGAACACCATGAGCTTCAATGTGCGATCCCTACTGGAAAGGGAGAAGTTTGCTGGGCCAAACTTCTCAGACTGGTTCGGACACCTTAAGATCGTTCTTAAGGCAGAGAGGAAACTGTATGTCCTCGAGACGGCTGTGCCGCCTCAACCCGCTGCGAACGCCGCAAGGGCGGTTCGCGATGCCTATGAAAAGCACGTCAATGATAGCATTGATGTCGCTTGCCTGATGCTAGCGTCTATGACGCCACCGCTGCAGCGTCAGCATGAGGATATGTCGGCTATAGAGATTATAGCGAACCTCAAGACGCTGTATGCTGCACAGGCGAGGACAGAACGCTATAATCTGACAAAGCTTTTCTTTCAGAGCAAACTGGCTGAAGGGAGCCCAGTGGGAGCTCACGTGCTCAAGATGATTGGGCACAAGGAGGCTCTAGAGAAACTGGGGCATACCATCAATCAGGAGCTTGCTGTAGACATTATTCTACAGTCTCTACCGCCCTCTTTCGATGCGTTCATTATTAACTTTAATATGAACAAAATCGATTGTACTCCGGCAGAGCTGCTGAATATGCTCTTGACTACTGAGGAAACTCTGAAGGGAAAGCCTTCAACCTCTGTCTTAATGGTTCCTTCCAGGAACAAGAAGAAGGGGAAGAAGGGCAAAGCCCCTGTCAAGAACTATAGTAAGGCTCTGAAACAAAAGGTGAAGCAGTCAAAGGACAACAGGTGTTTCCACTGTGGCCAGCTGGGTCACTGGAAAAAGGACTGTAAAGCGCTCCAAGGAGATAAGAGGGGAAGCATCGCTTCTGGCTCAGGTATATACGTGACTGAGGTCATGTTATCTTCTTCTTCTATTTCATGGGTGTTGGACACTGCATGTGGAGTTCACATTTGTTCAAATGTACAGGAACTCAAGAGAAGAAGGCAGGTGGGACAGCATGAGGTGGACCTACGAGTTGGAAACGGGGCACGGGTTGCTGCTGTTGCTGTAGGGGATTATTACATCTCATTACCATCTGGCATTGTATTAGAATTAAACAATTGTTACTTTGTACCCAGTATTACCAAAAATATTATCTCTATTCCTGCTCTTGTCAGGAAAGGATTTGCCTTTGAATGCAATATTTCAAAGTGTGTACTTTCTCTTGATAATATTGTTTATGCTACTGGTTCAATTAACAATGGGTTATTCATGTTGGACATGGAATATTCTATACAAAACATTGATAATAAGAAAGCCAAGTATGCTGATGACAGCACCTTGCAATGGCATAGTCGTTTAGGCCATATTAACAAGAAGCGCATTAAGCGGTTGCATGATCATGGACTGCTGGGATCATTCTCCTATGAGGAGATTGATACATGCAAAGCTTGTTTAATGGGTAAAATGACGAAGTCTCCTTTTCCTAATAAAGGTCAAAGGGCTTCAGGTTTACTTGACCTTATACACAGTGATGTGTGTGGGCCATTTAGTAAACATGCCAGAGGTGGCTATCAGTACTTCATTACCTTTACTGATGATTTCAGTAGGTATGGTTATGTCTATTTGATGAGACATAAATGTGAATCTTTTGACAAGTTCAAAGAGTTCAAAAATGAAGTACAGAATCAGCTAGGCCGAAATATCAAGGCACTTCGTTCTGATCGAGGTGGAGAATACTTGAGTCATGCGTTTACTGACTATCTGAAGGAGTGTGGGATTATCTCACAACTCACTCCACCAGGAACACCACAATGGAATGGTGTGTCCGAGAGGAGAAATAGAACGTTACTTGATATGGTTCGGTCTATGATGAGTCAGGCTACTCTTCCATATTCCTTTTGGGGTTTTGCACTGGAAACAGCTGCAAAGGTACTAAACCGAGTGCCATCCAAGGCAGTTTCAAAGACTCCATATGAATTATGGTATGGGAAACAGCCTAGCTTGACATTTATAAGGATCTGGGGTTGCGAGGCTTATGTCAAAAAGCTCGCCTCTGGGAAACTGGAGAGCAGATCTGAGAAATGCATCTTTGTCGGTTACCCTAAGGAAACTAAGGGTTATTATTTCTACGATCCCAAAGAGAACAAGGTATTTGTTGCTCGGACGGCCATTTTTCTTGAGAAGGAGTTTCTTCTGCAAGAGGCCAGTGGGAGAGAAATAAAGCTGGATGAGAATCCAGAAGAAGGACAAAGTAGTCAAGCACAGTTGGATGTGCCTGAGCCGGTAGAATAGGTTACTAAACAACCTGAGGCTCATATATCACGGGAACCGCGAAGATCGGGAAGGATCCGTCGACAGCCTGAGCGCTATGACGGAGTCTACATCATTGATAATGATGAACCCCTGACTTATGCGGATGCGGTTAGTGGACCGGAGTCAGCAAGATGGCTTGAAGCTATGCGAGCCGAAATGGACTCAATGTCAGATAACCAAGTCTGGGATTTAGTTGATCCGCCTCCGGGAGTAATCCCTATAGGCTGAAATGGATCTTCAAGAAGAAGATTGACATGGATGGTAACGTGGTTACCTATAAAGGCAGGCTAGTAGCGAAAGGTTTCAAACAAATATACGGGATAGATTATGATGAAACTTTCTCTCCTGTAGCCATGTTTAAGTCTATTCGGATTCTTTTCACAATAGCTGCATATTATGATTATGAGATCTGGCAGATGGATGTGAAGACGGCTTTCCTTAATGGTAAACTGGATGAGGATGTGTATATGACACAACCTGAAGGTTTCACTAATCCATCAGATCGTCATAAAATATGCAAGTTAAAGAAGTCCATTTATGGACTGAAACAAGCATCTAGAAGCTGGAATATTCGTTTTGATGAATCAATCTCTGAGTTTGGTTTCATCAAGAACGAAGATGACCCGTGTGTATATAAGAGGTTTAGTGGGAGCGTGATTAATTTCCTAGTCCTCTACGTCGATGATATCTTAATCATTGGAAACGATATTCCTGAAATGCATGCTGTTAAAGCATGGCTAAGGAAATATTTCCAGATGAAAGATCTAGGAGAAGCAGCCTATGTATTAGGTGTGAAGATCTACAGGGATAGATCTAAGAGGCTTCTCGGGCTGTGCCAGAGTACTTACATCGATAAAGTCCTGGAGAGATTCCATTTAGAGAATTCTAAAAGAGGATATCTTCCAGTCAGACATGGTCTGAATATTTCAAAGAGTCAGTGTCCGCAAACACAGACTGAGAAAGATGAAATGGACAATACGCCTTATGCTTCGGCTATTGGGTCCATTATGTATGCGATGTTGTGTACTCGCCCAGACGTCGCTTACGGGTTAAGCGTGACCAGTCGGTTCCAAAGTAATCTAGGTATGGCGCACTGGATTGCAGTCAAGAACATTTTAAAATATATGCGGAGGACCAAAGATATGTTCTTGATATATGGTGGTCAGGAAGAACTCAGTATAGAAGGATATACTGACGCTTCGTTCCAGTCGGACCAGGATGATTTCCGATCGCAATCAGGCTATGTTTTTAGCTTGAATGGTGGAGCAGTGGTGTGGAAGAGTTTCAAACAGTCAACTGTTGCTGATTCCACAACAGAAGCCGAGTATGTTGCAGCCTCGGAAGCATCCAAGGAGGCAGTGTGGATTCGTAAGTTCGTGAGAGAACTTGGTGTTGTTCCTTCGAGTGTCGATCCTTTGGTTATCTTCTGTGATAACACTGGAGCCATCGCACAAGCAAAGGAACCACGGTCGCACCAGAAGTCCAAGCACATACAGAGACGGTTTCACTTGATCCGGGAGATCATTGATCGAGGCGAGATCAAATTTGCAAGGTTCATACAGATGACAATCTGGCAGACCCGCTTACCAAGCCTTTGGCGCAGCAGAAGCATGAGAAGCACTGTAATAATATGGGTTTGAGATTTCTCAACCATTAGATTAAGTGCAAGTGGGAGATTGTTGGGGTATGCCCTTAAGGCTAATGTTTGAGGCCTTGGGATTGTAAAAGTATCATGTATAAACTCTTATGTTTATAAAGGCAATGGTTATTATTCAGTTTGTTACATTGTCTGCTGCAATAACTGTGCTTCTGAAAATGTCTCAATGCTGTTCAGCTAGGCTGACATGCATATGTCCTTAGTCGAGATATCTTGGTGAACATGAGACAGCCTTGATATGATTGAGACTAATATGTGTTCTAATCTTATAGGATGCTTCGAGCATGGAATAAGATGTAGACTCATGGGTACATTGGATGTACTGGATAGACCCTACTAGGATATTCAATTGTTTGTCACAATGTGAATAATCCTTGAATGCTGCAAGTGGCACATGTCCTTTGACTTGAGATCACTTGTGTTTCTAAATGATGATTGTCATTGTTTTGAGGTAGTTCAATATCATTTGAAATAAAATGATTATAGACTATCTTGGATAATGATCTTGAGTCAGGTTAGGGCACTAGTGATAGATAAAGGATTGCCATCTCATTAATTGGAGTGTGATGTTCTTAAGGGGCCCCCCCTAAATGAGATGATTGAGAAAGTGTATGGCCATACCCAGGTGGCTATGTTCATCTGGTCTAATCATGCTCATCATATTGGAGTCACAGGCTTGACACGCTTGTCCAATAAGAACATCCAGTGGCAAAGGAAACATGTATGCCTAGTGAAGTGCATTCACCCTTGTGCTGTGGTTTGGGAGTAGTCTTGGAAGACTCTTTCCTTTATATCGGGAGACAGTGATGTGTTGCTAGATACCCCTCACTGATCGTGATAACGAAAGTTATCGTTACCGACATTTAAAGGAAACCCTCAGGGTCGCACAATTTGATGATATGGCTTACTTGAGTCAGATCGTGTGGACTGAATTGTTTGGGTTCAGTTTAAAGGGATTTAATCTCTGATTGTAAGTGAGATCTGGTCTGATCATGTTTGATTGATTAGGGCTTGAGATCGGTAAGCTTCGATCGAGAGAGGTGATGCTAGATCGGTGAGATCAGGAGCATCAGGAGATGAACGGTTAGATCTTGAACCTTTGGGTTTGATATGATCTAGACCAAGGGGCTTGGGCTTATTTGATTTGGTTTGTTGAACCAAATGCAATTGAACCAAAAGAGAACCGGTTCACTTATGTGAACGCATGGTTCGAAAGGGTGAAGGCGTTTTGGTCGTTTATGAGTGCATGCTTCCATTTATGGTAAGTCATCAAGGCCTCTTCTTCAAAACGCCTAACGCCAAGCCGTTCACCACTTGACTTCACTTTCGCTTGGCTTCTTGCATTTGGCGTGTGGAGAAGAGGTGGACAAACAAGTGGAGCTCTCACCCAAGCAAGATCTCGTCTCCCATCCCTTCCATTCGGCAAGGACACTTGAAGATCTTTGCTAGCACAAAGATCAACACGAAGAAGCCATCTCTCTTCTTGTGTGCGTCACTTGTGGAGAAGATCTCTCTTGGTCTTTGCTTCCAAGACGCCTCCTTCTCATGGCCATGGTAACGCATCTTTCACTTGATGTTTAAGTTGATCATATGAATGTATAGCATGCGATCAAATGTGAAACCCTAATTCCACTGCTAAAACAAAGAAAGGTCACTTGCGCCACCTTAGGGTTTCTCGCTCCCCCTTTAAGGGGACTCTACACTGGATTGAGTGCACATGGGAGGAATTAATGAATATGCTCCAAACAGCCGAGCGTGAGATGGGTAAGACCAAACCCAATTCTATTCTTTTGGTCCCTACAACCAAGAAGATAAAGAAGAAGGGTAAGGCACGTGCTAAGAGCAGTGCCAGAGGTCCTACCAAGGCACTGAAGAAAAAGGCGAAGAAGTCAAAGGACCAGAGGTGTTTTCACTGTGGCTAGCAGGGTCACTGGAGAAAGGACTGCAAGCAGCTTCAGAATGAGGAGAAGAAAGGCTTGGCCTTAACTTCTAGCTCAGGTATCTATGTTACAGAAGTCAATCTTTCTACTTCTATGTCATGGGTATTAGATACTGCATGTGGGGCTCATATTTGTACAAATATGCAGGGGCTCAAGGAAAGTAGATCGGTGCGACCTAGAGAGATTGACCTACGCGTTGGAAACGGGGCACATGTTGCTGCTGTTGCTGTAGGCGTCTTGACTCTCTCCTTGCCTTCTATACTTCAATTAGAACAAGATAATTGCTTTTGTGTACCTTCACTTACTAAGAACATTGTATCCATTCCTTGCTTAGCAAAGAAGGGATTTTAGTTTGAAATAAATAAGAACTCTTGTTCTTTTTCATTTGCAAATATGTTCTATGGGAAGGGTACTTTGTGCAATGGTCTATATATCTTGGATATGGAAAGTTCTATTTGTAACATAAGTAATAAAAGGACCAAACTGAGTGGTTCAGTTGGTGCTTTCCTATGGCACTGTCGATTAGCCCATATAAACAAGAATCGCATCCAACAACTCCATGCAAATGGATTGTTAGATTCAAGTTCCTTGGAGGAATTTGATACTTGTGAACCTTGTTTATTAGGGAAAATGACAAAGGCGCCCTTCACCAAGATTGGTGAGAGGGCAGGAGGTTTATTGGATCTCATACATACTAATGTATGTGGGCTTTCAATAAACAAGCCAGAGGAGGGTACAACTACTTCATTACCTTCACTAATGACTTCAGTAGGTATGGTTATGTCTACTTAATGAGACATAAATCTGAGTCCTTTGAGAAATTCAAGGAGTTCAAGAATGAAGTAGAGAACCAGCTTGGAAGATCCATTAAAGCTCTTCGATCAGATCGAGGTGGAGAGTACCTGAGTGGTGAGTTCTTTGACTATTTGAGAGAGTGTGGGATCATATCCCAACTCACTCCTCCTAGAACACCTCAATGGAATGGTGTGTTTGAAAGGAGAAATCGAACTTTATTGGATATGGTTCGATCTATGATGAGTCATGCAACTCTACCTCCCTCATTCTGGGGGCATGCACTAGAGACAGCTTCTCTAATACTGAATAATGTTCCATCTAAGAGTGTCTCCAAAATACCATAAGAGATGTGGAGTGGGAGACGCCCTAATCTCACTTTTATCAAGATGTGGGGATGTGAGGCTTATGTCAAACGTCAGGATTCTAGCAAGCTAGAACCTAGATCTGATAAATGCGTGTTTGTGGGGTATCCTAAGGAAACTATAGGATACTACTTCTATGTCCCAACCGAGAACAAAGTTTTTGTTGCTCGGGGTGCTGTCTTTCTAGAGAAAGAATTTCTCATGAAAGAAGTTAGTGGGAGGAAGTTTGACTTGGATGAGGTCCAAGTGCAAGCATAAGACAAAGAGATGGAATCTGAGCCACCTGCACCGGTTGCTAGCCAACCTGAGGCTCAGACACAGGTCCCGCGTAGGTTTGGGAGAATTTGTCGTGCACCTGAAAGGTACGGGTCGCTGCCAACCCAACACGATGGGATCTTCATCATTGAGGATGAACCCAGAACCTATGATGAGGCGGTCAGTGGACTGGACTCCGAGAGATGGCTTGACGCCATGCGATCCGAGATGGATTCCATATCGGCTAACCAAATCTGGGATTTAGTTGAGCTGCCTGATGGGGTAAAACCCATAGGGTGTAAATGGGTCTTCAAGAGGAAGACAGACATGGATGGCAATATAGTTACCTATAAGGGTATACTAGTGGCATAGACATACATACATACATTGCACAGCGGAAGAATGTCCCCGAAACAGGCCGGTCCCAAAAACCCATTGAAGATCGCAAGCAAGAGAGTCGACACGAAGAGTTAGGAAATACCTTAAGAGCGGTTTGGAGTGATGCCGATGTAGGCGCCCAAGTGTGCGCCCTCTGCAGTCTCACACACACGGATCTCTTGAGTCCTCTTCTTCCACGCCCAGTGCTAGCCTCGGAAAGAAGATCCAAGCCTTAGGGAGATGTTCCACTTCACTTACGCCACCAAGAGGAAAGGATGCACCAAGAGAAGAAGGAAACAAGTCGAGCCGGCAAGCACCAAAGCTCCTTGCGCCAAGAGGAAAGGAGGGAGAAGCTTGCGGCTATGGAAGAAGGAAGATGCGCCCTTGCTCCTAGCTCTCACCCCTCTTCTTGTGTTCACGCCTCCAAGGATTAATCATCATAAGAGGGGGTGGCTAGGGTCACATATATATAGGGCAAGAGGCGGTTAAGGGAAGGGCCATGATCATGACAAGTGTAGGGCTAGGATGAGGAGGTTCGAGACAAGGAAAGTCTCCAAGACTTTACCATAAACTCCATTCAACCTATCCATAATTGTCCAAGTACCATATCAACCCAAGACATGCCTTAGAGGCATTCATACCATCAAGGGAGAAGGGCTAGGCGCCAATTGCTTCCTTAATGAAGCAATTTTGCCACCCAAACCCCATTATACCCCTTAGGCGCCAATGAGGTTGGGCTTCTCCCCATTATACCCTTTTAGCCTCTTATCTCTTCATGAGAACTTGTTATTGTTGGGTCCCCTTCAAGGGGGAGCGAAACCCTAAGGTGGCGCAAGCAACCTTATTCTTATGTTTTAGCAGCGGAAGTAGGGTTTCATGAGGATCGGATGCTATACATTCATATGATCAACTTTTAAGAAGCATGAAGATCGAAAGAAGATCATACCGAAGCCATGTGTTGGATGGCGTCAGGGAAGAAGAGATTCGAATGAAACTCCTCCAAAAGGTGCGCACACAAGGTGATGCCGCCTACTCCTTGAGATCCTTGTGCTAGCAAGGTGCTTCAAGGGTCTTTGATCGAATCAAAGGGATGAGATGTCTTCTCCCACTTGGCCGAGACCTCTCCAAGACGTGAAGGAAGTTTTTCACCAAGAGAGAGCGTCGAGAGTAAGCGTCAAAAACGTATTGGCGTTCACAAGAGGTGGCGCATGAAGACTTACCAAAAATAGCAAGCCATGAAGAGCATGCGCCCACATCTTCATAACCGACAATAACGCTTCAAGATTGAACCATGCGTTCTTTGTCTTGAACCGGTTCAATCTAATTGACCCAACTCAATTTGGTTCAAAGACCAAATCAAAACAGCCCAAGCCATGGTCTAGATTTCTCTGAACCAAATGGTTCAAAATCTAACCGTTCATCTCTGGATGCTCCCGATCTCACCGATCTAGCATCAATACTCTCGATCGAAGCTTACCGATCTCAAGCCCTAATCAATCAAACATGATCAGACCAGATCTCACTTACAATCAGAGTTTAAATCCCTTTAAACTGAACTCAAACAATTCAGTCCACACGATCTGACTTAAGTAAGCCATATCATCAAATTGTGCGACCCTAAGGGTTTCCTTTAAATGTCGGTAACGATAACTCACGTTATCACGATCAGTGAGGGGTATCTAGCAACACATCACTGTCACTCGATATAAAGGAAAGAGTCTTCCAAGACTACACCCAAACCACAGCACAAGTGTGAATCCACTTCACAAGGCATACATGTTTCCTTTGCCACTGGATGTTCTTATTGGATAAGCATGTCAAGCCTGTAACTCCAATACTATGAGCATGATTAGATCAGATGAACACAGTCATCTGGGTATGGCCATACACTTTCTCAATCATCTCATCAAGGGGGGCCCTTTAGAACATCACACTCCTTAAACAAGGAGACGGCAATCCTTTATCTATCACTAGTGCCCTAACCTGACTCAAGCTCACCATCCAAGATAGTCTATAATCATTATGTTTCAAATGATATTGAACTACCTCAAAACAATGACAATCATCATTTAGAAACACAAGTAATCTCAAGTCAGAGGAAATGTGCCACTTGATACAATCAAGGAATATTCACATTGTGACAAGCAATTGAATATCCTAGTAGGGTCTGTCCAGTACATCCAATGTACCCATGAGTCTATATCTTATTCCATGCTCGAAGCATCCTATAAGATTAGAACACATATTAGTCTTAACCATATCAAGGCTGTCTCATGTTCACCAAGATACATCGACTAAGGACATATAGCATGTCAGCCTAGCTAAACAGCTTTGAGACATTATTCAGAAGTACACTTATTACAGCAGACAAGGTAACAAACTGAATAACAACCATGCCTTTATAAACACAAGAGTTTATTACATGATACTGATACAATCCTTAGGCCTCAAACATTAGCCTTAAGGGCATACCCCAACAATCTCCCACTTGCATTTAATCTAATGGTTGAGAAATCTCAAACCCATATTATTACAGTGCTTCTCATGCTTCTGCTGCGCCAGAGGCTTGGTAAGCGGGTCTGCCAGATTGTCATCTGTATGAACCTTGCAGATTTTGATCTCGCCACGATCTATGATCTCCCTGATCAAGTGAAACCGTCTCTGTATGTGCTTGGACTTCTGGTGCGACCGTGGTTCCTTTGCCTGTGCGATTGCTCCAGTGTTATCACAGAAGATAACCAAAGGATCTGCACTCGAAGGAACAACACCAAGTTCTCTCACGAACTTACGAATCCACACTGCCTCCTTGGATGCTTCCGAGGCTGCAACATACTCGGCTTCTGTTGTGGAATCAGCAACAGTTGACTGTTTGAAACTTTTTCACACCACTGCTCCTCCATTCAAGCTAAAAACATAGCCTGATTGCGATCGGAAATCATCCTGGTTAGACTGGAACGAAGCGTCAGTATATCCTTCAATACTGAGTTCTTCCTGACCACCATATATCAAGAACATATCTTTGGTTCTCCGCAGATATTTTAAGATGTTCTTGACCGCAATCCAGTGTGCCTGACCTGGATTACTTTGGAACCGACTGGTCACTCTTAACCCGTAAGCGACGTCTGGGCGAGTACATAACATCGCATACATAATGGACCCAATAGCCGAAGCATAAGGCGTATTGTCCATTTTATCTTTCTCAGTCTGTGTTTGTGGACACTGACTCTTCGAAAGATTCAGACCATGTCTGACTGGAAGATATCCTCTTTTAGAATTTTCTAAATGAAATCTCTCCAGGACTTTATCGATGTAAGTACTCTGGCACAACCCGAGAAGCCTCTTAGATCTATCCCTGTAGATCTTTACACCTAACATATAGGCTGCTTCTCCTAGATCTTTCATCTGGAAACATTTCCTTAACCATGCCTTAACCGCATGCATTTCAGGAATGTCATTTCCAATGATCAAGATATCATCGACGTAGAGGACTAGGAAAGTAATTACGCTCCCACTAAACCTCTTATATACACACGGGTCATCCTCGTTCTTGATGAAACCAAACTCAGAGATTGATTCATCAAAACGAATATTCCAGCTTCTTGATGCTTGTTTAAGTCCATAAATAGACTTCTTTAACTTGCATATTTTATGACGATCTGATGGATTAGTGAAACCTTCAGGTTGTGTCATATACACATCCTCATCCAGATTTCCATTAAGTAAAGCTGTCTTCACATCCATCTGCCAGATCTCATAATCGTAATATGCAGCTATCGCGAAAAGAATCCGAATAGACTTAAACATAGCTACTGGTGAGAAAGTTTCATCATAATCTATCCCGTAGATTTGTTTGAAACCTTTCGCAACTAGCCTGCCTTTATAGGTAACCACGTTACCATCCATGTCAATCTTCTTCTTGAAGATCCATTTATAGCCTATAGGGATAACTCCCGGAGGCGGATCAACCAAATCCCAGACTTGGTTATCTGACATGGAGTCCATCTCGGCTCGCATAGCTTCAAGCCATCTCGCTGACTCCGGTCCACTGACCGCATCCGCATAAGTGAGGGGTTCATCATGATCAATGATGTAGACTCTGTTGGGGTATGCCCTTAAGGCTAATGTTTGAGGCCTTGGGATTGTAAAAGTATCATGTAATAAACTTTTGTGTTTATAAAGGCAATGGTTGTTATTCAGTATGTTACATTGTCTGCCGCAATAAGTGTGCTACTGAATAATGTCTCAAAGCTGTTCAGCTAGGCTGACATGCTATTTGTCCTTAGTCGAGATATCTTGGTGAACATGAGACAGCCTAGATATGATTGAGACTAATATGTGATCTAATC
Organism: Costus lasius; assembly: GCA_027563935.2. NCBI lineage: Eukaryota > Viridiplantae > Streptophyta > Magnoliopsida > Zingiberales > Costaceae > Costus > Costus lasius. Next base: position 73,619,856 of record CM050449.1, read on the forward strand.
TTATAGGATGCTTCGAGCATGGAATAAGATGTAGACTCATGGGTACATTGGATGTATTGGACAGACCCTACTAGGATATTCAATTGCTTGTCACAATGTGAATAATCCTTGTTTGCACTAAGTGGCACATGTCCTCTGACTTGAGATCACTTGTGTTTCTAAATGATGATTGTCATTGTTTTGAGGTAGTTCAATATCATTTGAAACATAATGATTATAGATTATCTTGGATAATGGTCTTGAGTCAGGTTAGGGCACTAGTGATAGATAAAGGATTGCCATCTCCTTAATTAGAGTGTGATGTTCTATAGGGGCCCCCTAGATGGGATGATTGAGATAGTGTATGGCCATACCCAGGTGACTATGATCATCTGATCTAATCATGCTCATCATATTGGAATAACAAGCTTGACATGCTTGTCCAATAAGAACATCCAGTGGCAAAGGAAACATGTATGCCTAGTGAAGTGGATTCACACTTGTGCTGTGGTTTGGGAGTAGTCTTGGAAGACTCTTTCCTTTATATCGGGAGACAGTGATGTGTTGCTAGATACCCCTCACTGATCGTGATAATGTAAGTTATCGTTACCGACATTTAGAGGAAACCCTTAGGGTCGCACAACTTGATGATATGGCTTACTTAAGTCTGATCGTGTGGACTGAATTCTTTGGGTTCAGTTTAAAGGAGTTTAAACTCTGATTGTAAGTGAGATCTGGTCTGATCATGTTTGATTGATTGGGGCTTGAGATCGGTAAGCTTCGATCGAGAGAGATGATTCTAGATCGGTGAGATCAGGAACATCATGAGATGAACGGTCAGATCTTGAGCCATTTTGGTTCAGAGAGATCTAGACCATGGGCCGGTTTGGTTTGGTCTTTGGACCGAATTGAATTGAATTGAATTAGCTTGAACCGGTTCACATATGTGAACGCATGGTTCAAGGCTCAATCATATTTGGGCGGTTTTCTTATGGGTGAGCGCATGGCTTCATGACTTGCCATATTTGGAAGTCATGAAACGCCATCACTTGAAAAAAACGCCTAAATGATGATGGTGAATTGAATTCGATTGTCGCCTTGGCTTGAGAGGAAAAAGAGCTTCTTCCTTGACGAGAAGAGAGTTCGGCCAAGCATCTCTTGACTTCGACACACGCAAGGAGAACTTGGTGATTTTTGCTAGCACAAGAATTGCGCAAGGAGGAAGCCTTCATCATCCTTGTGTGCGTCTTCTTTGGAGGAGAGCTCATTTGCCCTCTTGCTTCCAAGCCGCCTCCTTCCTCATGGCTATGGTAATAGATCTCAACTTGATCTTTGCAATATAACCAAGTTAATCATATGATCTACATGCGGTCTTGAGGGTGACACCCCTATAATATTTCATGCGCCCCCCTTATTAGGGTTTCACCCCCTTTTTGCGCTCCCCCTTGAAGGGGACTTTCAAATGGTATCAGAGGATGGTTTTCTTGTAGAATCATATGATTGCTTCATGTTGCTTGTTTGTGATCCGAGTATGTCATTACATGTCATAGATCTATATTGAAGTTTCATCATAGTTGCGCATGTTACCAAGTATCTAGTTGCGCATGGTAATGTAGATGAAAGCTTCTTACTTTGTTGTTGCGCATGTTGTAAGTTGTTTTTCCCTAAAAACTTTGTAACATCTTGCGCGCTCCATCTAGATCTATAAGCGCCTACTATAAACCCTTAGATGGGTTGATGGGGTTGAAAGCATCATCTAGTGTAGATCCAATAGTCTGATCAGACCGTCTGACAGCCTAGATGGATCGACCAGATGGCACCTGTGCGCAAGCACAAGGTGGCTATAGGTCGATTGCATCACAGGCGTGTAGCGAGGTCTGGTTGAGACAACAAGTGAACACACATGAGTTAGGCCCGGGGTCACACCCGCTTGCCAGAACTCATGTTGGTTGTTCAGCCCTTGGCGCATGCATGGTTGACCATTAGGTCAACTCGAGTCAGTTAGGACTTGGTGCATGCAAGGGCATGGATCTAACTAGATTGTTGAGTGGATCCCTATCAATGGACCGTTGTAAGGTTGTAGGGCACATAAGGAAATTAAAATTGATGCCAATGGGGTTTTCAAAATTTTATTTTCTTTGTAATGGATCACATGTTGATTGAATGATGCCATGATGCTTGTTTATTTAATCTTATGTGGGTTGCCCTTAATGTGTGCTGTGCTGGGGCCTGCGAGCCTGGTAAATTATTATTATTGTGATCTGCGAATCACATTTTTAATTAATTGTATAATTGACCTGCGAGTCAAGCTTGTCTAGATAGATCAAAATGTATTTTGATTAGACAAGAGAATAGAGCACACATGGCATTGGTGCATGCAGCAGTGGCTTGACCAGGTGGAAGGTCTAGGGTTCGACCCTATGACAGGCGCATCTACCTGGTGGGCGCACCTGAGCTGCAGAGGGCGCTTGGGCCCTGGTCTGGGCCAGATGAGAGGCAAAAGACCCAAGAAAAGCAAGTAAAGACTTAAGTTAGGTTAAGGTCTTACTTAGGCTATGGGCTTTTACCACATAAGATCCATGCTTTCTTTTTATTGATTATATAATTAGAACTGCATGAGTTTATCTTCTGCTATCACCATAGAAATTGCATGATAGTTAAGAAGATAAAAGACCGTTAAAATCCAACGCTAACATATCAAGCTCGTAAGCCTTCTGACACGAAACCTCACTTTTCTGATTATCGTTGGAGCCGTGTTGTACCCACTCAGTGGGCACGTCCATCTATCTTCAGACGGTGCGGGATTTCACCTACGTGTTACAGAGAAGGGATTTATCGCTTCTCGTTGCTCAGCATAGCACGTGGTGGTCCAGGGAGTAGGTCGGGTTAGCTTGACCATGTAGGCTACATATGTGGCGCATATGGTAGCGCATGGAGGCAGCCATCTGTGGGGTCAGAGATTGTGTTGTACCAACTCAGTTGGCACAGTCTGCTGGATTGCCCAGATGAAGGGGAATCGCACGGGTTGGCGATTGGCAGGGACTGCCTACCAGAGATTAGTGCTTGTACTCTCTGTGCATCTTATCTCGCCTGAGCGGGACGCGGAGACCAAGTATGAAATCTGGATCCCATCTCACTAAAAGAGTGTTACTCTTCCGGACTGTTTAATGGATTTTTCAGTCAGATAAAATAGTGAGAAAATAATCTTTCTTAAGTCCTGGATTGATTCTAAACATTGATACTGACCTTGCTGTTCTTGCATTGTTGTAGATTCCTGCAGCAACGAACACCATGAGCTTCAATGTGCGATCCCTACTGGAAAGGGAGAATTTTGCTGGGCCAAACTTCTCAGACTGGTTCGGACACCTTAAGATCGTTCTTAAGGCAGAGAGGAAACTGTATGTCCTCGAGACGGCTGTGCCGCCTCAACCCGCTGCGAACGCCGCAAGGGCGGTTCGTGATGCCTATGAAAAGCACGTCAATGATAGCATTGATGTCGCTTGCCTGATGCTAGCGTCTATGACGCCACCGCTGCAGCGTCAGCATGAGGATATGTCGGCTATAGAGATTATAGCGAACCTCAAGATGCTGTATGCTGCACAGGCGAGGACAGAACGCTATAATCTGACAAAGCTTTTCTTTCAGAGCAAACTGGCTGAAGGGAGCCCAGTGGGAGCTCACGTGCTCAAGATGATTGGGCACAAGGAGGCTCTGGAGAAACTGGGGCATACCATCAACCAGGAGCTTGCTGTAGACATTATTCTGCAGTCTCTCCCGCCTTCTTTCGATGCGTTCATTATTAACTTTAATATGAACAAAATCGATTGTACTCCGGCAGAGCTTCTGAATATGCTCTTGACTACGGAGGAGACTCTGAAGGGGAAGCCTTCAACCTCTGTCTTAATGGTTCCTTCCAGGAACAAGAAGAAGGGGAAGAAGGGCAAAGCCCCTGTCAAGAGTTACAGCAAGGCTCTGAAACAGAAGGTAAAGCGGTCGAAGGACAATAGGTGTTTCCACTGTGGCCAGCTGGGTCACAGGAAAAAGGACTGTAAAGCGCTCCAAGGAGATAAGAGGGGAAGCATTGCTTCTGGCTCAGGTATATATGTGACTGAGGTCATGTTATCTTCTTCTTCTATATCATGGGTGTTGGACACTGCATGTAGAGTTCACATTTGTTCAAATGTGCAGGAACTCAAGAGAAGAAGACAGGTGGGACAGCATGAGGTGGACCTACGCGTTGGAAACGGGGCACGGGTTGCTGCTGTTGCTGTAGGAGACTATTTCATCTCATTACCATCTGGCATTGTATTAGAACTAAACAGTTGTTACTTTGTTCCCAGTATTACTAAAAATATTATCTCTATTCCTGCTCTTGTCAGGAAAGGATTTGCCTTTGAATGCAATATTTCAAAGTGTGTTCTATCTTTAGATAATATTGTTTATGCAACTGGTTCAATTAACAATGGGTTATTCATGTTGGACATGGAATATTCTATACAAAACATTGATAATAAGAAAGCCAAGTATGCTGATGACAGCACCTTGTTATGGCATAGTCGTTTAGGCCATATTAACAAGAAGCGCATTAAGCGGTTGCATGATCATGGACTGCTGGGATCATTCTCCTATGAGGAGATTGATACATGCAAAGCTTGTTTATTGGGTAAAATGACGAAGTCTCCTTTTCCTAACAAAGGTCAAAGGGCTTCAGGTTTACTTGACCTTATACACAGTGATGTGTGTGGGCCATTTAGTAAACATGCCAGAGGTGGCTATCAATACTTCATTACCTTTACTGATGATTTCAGTAGGTATGGTTATGTCTATTTGATGAGACATAAGAGTGAATCTTTTGACAAGTTCAAAGAGTTCAAAAATGAAGTACAGAATCAGCTAGGCCGAAATATCAAGGCACTTCGTTCTGATCGAGGTGGAGAATACTTGAGTCATGCGTTTACTGACTATCTAAAGGAGTGTGGGATTATCTCATAGCTCACTCCGCCAGGAACACCGCAATGGAATGGTGTGTCCGAGAGGAGAAATAGAACGTTACTTGATATGGTTCGTTCTATGATGAGTCAGGCTACTCTACCTTACTCCTTTTGGGGATTTGCACTGGAGACAGCTGCAAAGGTACTAAACCGAGTGCCATCCAAGGCAGTTTCAAAGACTCCATATGAGTTATGGTATGGGAAACAGCCTAGCTTGACATTTATTAAGATCTGGGGTTGCGAGGCTTATGTCAAAAAGCTCGCCTCTGGGAAACTGGAGAGCAGATCTGAGAAATGCTTCTTTGTCGGTTACCCTAAGTGTAACATCCCACATACTTAACCCCAAGCAAATAACACAATCGCAAAAGTAATAGGATGTTTCATATAAGATCGATCAAATGCTAGGTAAAACCGAGTTCAAGAAAAACACGATCTGAAAATTTTCAAAACTCCAAACACATAAAATCTTCGAATCACAAATCTCATAAATCACATAAAGGTACCTGCCACCACGCAATACGTGCACTAGACATATGCACGTTACAGTTGTATCAAAACCGATTGCAAAAATACACATCAACTTCAATTTCAAAACAAATCCACAAAATCGATTTTATAAACTAATACCAAACACCGAAACCAGGCCGAAGCCCGCGGTGACACAAAAATCCAACTCAGTTAATTGCCACCATCTGGCAACACAAATTCACATAGTTCACATTGTTCACATCACATGGTTCACATAGTTCATATAAATCATAAGTTTTAGCCACAACTGGCATCATAATCATAAACACATTAAGCATAATCACAGCATCCATATAATGCTAACTGCTCCCCTGCTCTACACCTGAAAATAGTGAGGGGTGAGCTACACAGCCCAGTGAGTGGATAGTCTAATTGACCATCCATAACATACTCTCAAAAACATATGCAGATTATTTTAAAAATCTTTAACAGGATATCATGTCAACACATAATAACAAATTCGATGCAAAAATCATATAAGCAGCCAAAAATATACACACCAACATATAATAACCTCAGGTTCTAGAGTTATACTCTAAACCAACTGAACACACATATTCTAAACCAACTAAACACACCATACTTAATTAACCTAGTTGTCCAGCATATTCACAAAGTGACCAATATGGTCTAACCCGGCTTGGCCAAAGCACTGGGAGCTGCAAAATCTCGTGCAACACATAAACATGGACAGTGAATAGAATCAGGAGGTGGCCCCCGTCAGGTCACGACGTGGCACGCTGGTCTATCACGCCATAACATAAAACGAGAATAGAATCAGGAGGTGGCCCCCGTCAGGTCACGACGTGGCACGCTGGTCTATCACGCCATAACATAAAACGAGAATGATGACATCAAGAGGTGGCCCCTGTCTGACCAAGACATGGCACTTTGGGTCTTATATCATTCCCAACACATAAAAGAGTAGTGACATCAAGAGGTGGCCCCTGTCTGACCAAGACATGGCACTTTGCGTCAAAACCCGTTCTCCCAAAAGGTTCCTACTGGACAACAGACACATCTTATTTCATATTTCACAAGGGTGGACATATTTCACAAAGGTCACATAAACGGACTCCTAAGTGTCAACTAGACTCTAGGATAGTCATCACAAAAAAATCACATCGGGCAGGCTGAGCATCAACCCCCATCACAATAATCATAATAGGCAGGCTGATCATCAACCCCCTCACATATCACAATACAGGGCTGAAATTCAGACCCTTAACATATCACATAAGGACTATCCCCTTGAGTTCATAGTTACACCTAGCCTTAGTCCTAACCATCACATGATCATCACAGATAATATTCGAAAACCCCATATCAACATAATTTTCGAAATTCACATAATCACATAATATTCATATTTCACATAATCACATAATGATCAACATAAAATTCCAAAGGTCACATAATGAAGATCATATAGTGTAGTCCTTATATTTCATGCTGGTTAGTTTAATCAAATTTTTCTATGTTATCACCCAGATTTGTCTCAGACAAAAATACAAGTTACACCCACAAAGAACATAAAATTAAAACAGGCATTCATAAAATCAGCATAAAATGTAAAACATATATTCTTATAATTTACTTTACAAATTACCACAATTACCACAAATTACCATATGTAAACATGTTAAATACAATTATCAAATTTCGGTTTAACTACAATTAACAATGTTTCGGCTACAAAAAATCATTGGTTTAATATTACTAAAATTCTTTATAAAATACCTAATTAACAAGAAATTCATGCTCAATGTTCAATGATTTAATACTACCAAAATACCTTAAATTTCATACAAATTTCGGTTAAACAAACACCAAGATTAATTCGGTTTTTACAACAATTTACATGATATATACCTTCTTGTAATTTTCGGTTTTTCACATGAAGAACAACTAATGCCTTAAATTCAATTTTCATCATATAATTACCTTTGTCAAAATTCGGTTTTCATCATATAATCATCTTTACAAAAATTCGGTTTTCATCATAGTGAAATCCTGAATTTCGGTTTTAGCATGATAATGTTTCCAACAAACAAATGTCTCATCTAATACATCAATTAACACAAACAAATAGATAGCAATCAATTAGACACTCCACTCACTTCTTAAATCGAAAATTCTCCACAAAAGAAATCGTCCAAAGCTTTTGAAGTCACCCAAAGGATCTCCAAGAATCGCCAAGAAAGTTTCACCTCAAGGAAAATTCGTCAAGGGGAAGAAGATGAAGGAAGAACACCAAAAAATCGCCTCCAAGCTTTCCAAGAGTCGCCAAGTTCTTCCAAGCCGCCACCTTAATTCTCTCAAGACTCCAAAATCGCCAATAATCTCACCCTAGTCGAATTTACCACTTAAACTTTGGGTTTCTAAATTTTAAACCCTATAACCCATTAATTCCAATAGGTTTAACCCACTTAACTAATAATTTCGAATTTTCAAACCCAATTAGCTAATTCGAATTTTTATTCCAATATCCCATAGTTAACCAATTAATTTAATTAACTTATCCAATAACCAATCACTTAACCGAAAATCCAATAAGAATTTAAGTTAACATCCAATAAGGATTAAATTAATTAACCAATAAGGTCTAATTAATTAACTCACAATTTACAACCATAATTCCTAATTAATTTATCATGAACAACCCATAATAAATTATCATAATTTAACAGCCAACAATCAAATAAATAATTTCTAATTAATTAACTATCAACAACCAATACATAGAAAATATCATAATCGATAATTTTATTTAAATCAATACTTTATCATAATTTATCATAGAAAATAATGCTTACCAGAACTTAAGATCCTTGGATCTTACACTAAGGAAACTAAGGGTTATTATTTCTACGATCCCAAAGAGAACAAGGTATTTGTTGCTCGGACGGCCATTTTTCTTGAGAAGGAGTTTCTTCTGCAAGAGGCCAGTGGGAGAGAAATAAAGCTGGATGAGAATCCAGATGAAGGACAAAGTAGTCAAGCACAGATGGATGAGCCTGAGCTGGTAGAACAGGTTATTGAACAACCTGAGGCTCAGATATCACGGGAACCGCGAAGATCGGGAAGGATCCGTCGACAGCCTGAGCGCTATGACGGAGTCTACATCATTGATAATGATGAACCCTTCACTTATGCGGATGCGGTCAGTGGACCGGAGTCAGCTAGATGGCTTGAAGCTATGTGAGCCGAAATGGACTCCATGTCAGATAACCAAGTCTGGGATTTGGTTGATCCGCCTCTGGGAGTAATCCCTATAGGCTGTAAATGGATCTTCAAGAAGAAGATTGACATGGATGGTAACGTGGTTACCTATAAAGGCAGGCTAGTTGCGAAAGGTTTCAAAGAAATCTACGGGATAGATTATGATGAAACTTTCTCTCCTGTAGCCATGTTCAAGTCTATTCGGATTCTTTTCGCGATAGCTGCATATTACGATTATGAGATCTGGCAGATGGATGTGAAAACTGCTTTCCTTAATGGAAAACTGGATGAGGATGTGTATATGACACAACCTGAAGGTTTCACTAATCCATCAGATCGTCATAAAATATGCAAGTTAAAGAAGTCCATTTATGGACTTAAACAAGCATCAAGAAGCTGGAATATTCGTTTTGATGAATCGATCTCTGAGTTTGGTTTCATCAAGAACGAAGATGACCCGTGTGTATATAAGAGGTTTAGTGGGAGCGTAATTACATTCCTAGTCCTCTACGTCGATGATATCTTAATCATTGGAAACGATGTTCCTGAACTGCATGCTGTTAAAGCATGGTTAGGAAAATGTTTTCAGATGAAAGATTTAGGAGAAGCAGCCTATGTATTAGGTGTAAAGATCTACAGGGATAGATCTAAGAGGCTTCTCGGGCTGTGCCAGAGTACTTACATCGATAAAGTCCTGGAGAGATTCCATTTAGAGAATTCTAAAAGAGGATATCTTCCAGTCAGACATGGTCTGAATCTTTCGAAGAGTCAGTGTCCACAAACACAGACTGAGAAAGATGAAATGGACAATACGCCTTATGCTTCGGCTATTGGGTCCATTATGTATGCGATGTTGTGTACTCGCCCTGACGTCGCTTACGGGTTAAGTGTGACCAGTCGATTCCAAAGTAATCCAGGTATGGCGCACTGGATTGCAGTCAAGAACATTTTAAAATATCTGCGGAGGACCAAAGATATGTTCTTGATATATGGTGGTCAGGAAGAACTCAGTATGGAAGGATATACTGACGCTTCGTTCCAGTCGGACCAGGATGATTTTCGATCGCAATCAGGCTATGTTTTTAGCTTGAATGGTGGAGCAGTGGTGTGGAAGAGTTTCAAACAGTCAACTTTTGCTGATTCCACAACAGAAGCTGAGTATGTTGCAGCCTCGGAAGCATCCAAGGAGGCGGTGTGGATTCGTAAGTTCATTCAGGAACTTGGTGTCGTTCCTTCGAGTGCAGATCCTTTGGTTATCTTCTGTGATAACACTGGAGCAATCGCACAAGCAAAGGAACCACGGTCGCACCAGAAGTCCAAGCACATACAGAGACGGTTTCACTTGATCCGGGAGATCATTGATCGAGGCGAGATCAAAATCTGCAAGGTTCATACAGATGACAATCTGGCTGACCCGCTTACCAAGCCTCTGGCGCAGCAGAAGCATGAGAAGCACTATAATAATATGGGTTTGAGATTTCTCAACCATTAGATTAAGTGCAAGTGGGAGATTGTTGGGGTATGCCCTTAAGGCTAATGTTTGAGGCCTTGGGATTGTAAAAGTATCATGTAATAAACTTTTGTGTTTATAAAGGCAATGGTTGTTATTCAGTATGTTACATTGTCTGCCGCAATAAGTGTGCTACTGAATAATGTCTCAAAGCTGTTCAGCTAGGCTGACATGCTATTTGTCCTTAGTCGAGATATCTTGGTGAACATGAGACAGCCTAGATATGATTGAGACTAATATGTGATCTAATCTTATAGGATGCTTCGAGCATGGAATAAGATGTAGACTCATGGGTACATTGGATGTATTGGACAGACCCTACTAGGATATTCAATTGCTTGTCACAATGTGAATAATCCTTGTTTGCACTAAGTGGCACATGTCCTCTGACTTGAGATCACTTGTGTTTCTAAATGATGATTGTCATTGTTTTGAGGTAGTTCAATATCATTTGAAACATAATGATTATAGATTATCTTGGATAATGGTCTTGAGTCAGGTTAGGGCACTAGTGATAGATAAAGGATTGCCATCTCCTTAATTGGAGTGTGATGTTCTATAGGGGCCCCCTAGATGGGATGATTGAGATAGTGTATGGCCATACCCAGGTGACTATGATCATCTGATCTAATCATGCTCATCATATTGGAATAACAAGCTTGACATGCTTGTCCAATAAGAACATCCAGTGGCAAAGGAAACATGTATGCCTAGTGAAGTGGATTCACACTTGTGCTGTGGTTTGGGAGTAGTCTTGGAAGACTCTTTCCTTTATATCGGGAGACAGTGATGTGTTGCTAGATACCCCTCACTGATCGTGATAATGTAAGTTATCGTTACCGACATTTAGAGGAAACCCTTAGGGTCGCACAACTTGATGATATGGCTTACTTAAGTCTGATCGTGTGGACTGAATTCTTTGGGTTCAGTTTAAAGGAGTTTAAACTCTGATTGTAAGTGAGATCTAGTCTGATCATGTTTGATTGATTGGGGCTTGAGATCGGTAAGCTTCGATCGAGAGAGATGATTCTAGATCGGTGAGATAAGGAACATCATGAGATGAACGGTTAGATCTTGAGCCATTTTGGTTCAGAGAGATCTAGACCATGGGCCGGTTTGGTTTGGTCTTTGGACCGAATTGAATTGAATTGAATTAGCTTGAACCGGTTCACATATGTGAACGCATGGTTCAAGGCTCAATCATATTTGGGCGGTTTTCTTATGGGTGAGCGCATGGCTTCATGACTTGCCATATTTGGAAGTCATGAAACGCCATCACTTGAAAAAAATGCCTAAATGATGATGGTGAATTGAATTCGATTGTCACCTTTGCTTGAGAGGAAAAAGAGCTTCTTCCTTGACGAGAAGAGAGTTCGGCCAAGCATCTCTTGACTTCGACACACGCAAGGAGAACTTGGTGATTTTTGCTAGTACAAGAATTGCGCAAGGAGGAAGCCTTCATCATCCTTGTGTGCGTCTTCTTTGGAGGAGAGCTCATTTGCCCTCTTGCTTCCAAGCCGCCTCCTTCCTCATGGCTATGGTAATAGATCTCAACTTGATATTTGCAATATAACCAAGTTAATCATATGATCTACATGCGGTCTTGAGGGTGACACCCCTATAATATTTCATGCGCCCCCCTTATTAGGGTTTCACCCCCTTTTTGCGCTCCCCCTTGAAGGGGACTTTCAGACTCCGTCATAGCGCTCAGGCTGTCGACGGATCCTTCAAGATCTTCGCGGTTCCCGTGATATCTGAGCCTCAGGTTGTTCAATAACCTGTTCTACCGGCTCAGGCTCATCCAACTGTGCTTGAGCACTTTGTCCTTCTTCTGGATTCTCATCCAACTTTATTTCTCTCCCACTGGCCTCTTGCAGAAGAAACTCCTTCTCAAGAAATATGGCCGTCCGAGCAACAAACACCTTGTTCTCTTTGGGATCGAAGAAATAATAACCCTTAGTTTCCTTAGGGTAACCGACAAAGATACATTTGTCAGATCTGCTCTCTAGTTTCCCAGAGGCGAGCTTTTTGACATAAGCCTCGCAGCCCCAGATCCTGATAAATGTCAAGCTTGGCTGTTTCCCATACCATAACTCATATGGCGTCTTTGAAATGGCCTTGGATGGCACTCGGTTTAGTACCTTTGCAGCTGTTTCCAGTGCAAATCCCCAAAAGGAGTATGGAAGAGTAGCCTGACTCATCATAGAACGAACCATATCAAGTAACGTTCTATTTCTCCTCTCGGACACACCATTCCATTGGGGTGTTCCTGGCGGAGTGAGCTGTGAGATAATCCCACACTCCTTCAGATAGTCAGTAAACGCATGACTTAGGTATTCTCCACCTCGATCAGAACGAAGTGCCTTGATATTTCGGCCTAGCTGATTCTGTACTTCATTTTTGAACTCTTTGAACTTGTCAAAAGATTCACTTTTATGTCTCATTAAATAGACATACCCGTATCTACTGAAATCATCAGTAAAGGTAATGAAGTACTGATAGCCACCTCTGGCATGTTTACTAAATGGCCCACACACATCACTGTGTATAAGGTCAAGTAAACCTGAAGCCCTTTGACCTTTGTGAGGAAAAGGTGACTTCGTCATTTTACCCATTAAACAAGCCTTGCATGTATCAATCTCCTCATAGGAGAATGATCCCAGCAGTCCATGATCATGCAACCGCTTAATGCGTTTCTTGTTAATATGGCCTAAACGACTATGCCATTGCAAGGTGCTTGTTGGGGTATGCCCTTAAGGCTAATGTTTGAGGCCTTTGGGATTGTAACAGTATCATGTAATAAACTCTTGTGTTTATAAAGGCATGGTTATTATTCAGGTTGTTACCTTGTCTGCTGTAATAAGTGTACTTCTGATTAATGTCTCAAAGCTGTTCAGCTAGGCTGACATGCTATAATGTCCTTAGTCGATATATCTTGGTGAACATGAGACAGCCTTGATATGATTGAGACTAATATGTGTTCTAATCTTATAGGATGCTTCGAGCATGGAATAAGATGTAGACTCATGGGTACATTGGATGTACTGGACAGACCCTACTAGGATATTCTTATTGCTTGTCACAATGTGAATAATCCTTGTATGCTACAAGTGGCACATGTCCTTTGACTTGAGATCACTTGTGTCTCTGAATGATGATTGTCATTGTTTTGAGGTAGTTCAATATCATTTGAAAGATAATGGTTATAGACTATCTTGGATAATGAGCTTGAGTCAGGTTAGGGCACTAGTGATAGATAGAGGATTGCCGTCTCCTTGTTGAAGGAGTGTGATGTTCTATAAGGGCCCCCCTAGATGAGATGATTGAGATAGTGTATGGCCATACCCAGATGACTATGTTCATCTGATCTAATCATGCTCATCATATTGGAGTCACAGGCTTGACACACTTGTCCAATAAGAACATCCAGTGGCAAGGGACACATGCATGCCTTGTGAATAGATTCACACTTGTGCTGTGGTTTGGGAGTAGTCTTGGAAGACTCTTTCCTTTATATCGGGAGATAGTGATGTGTTGCTAGATACCCCTCACTGATCGTGATAACGTGAGTTATCGTTACCGACATTTAAAGGAAACCCTCAAGGTCGCACAATTGATGATATGGCTTACTTGAGTCAGATCGTGTGGACTGAATTGTTTGGATTCAGTTTAAAGGGATTTAATCTCTGATTGTAAGTGAGATCTGGTCTGATCATGTTTGATTGATTAGGACTTGAGATCGGTAAGCTTCGATCGAGAGAGATGATGCTAGATCGGTGAGATCAGGAGCATCAGGAGATGAATGGTGAGATCTTGAGCCTTAGGGTTCAATATGGTCTAGACCACATGGCTTGAGCTATTTCGGTTTGGTTCATGAACCAAATGCGATTGGAACATGTTGGCTTGAACCGGTTCACAAAGGTGAACGCTTGGTTCAATGCTAATTTGCGTTTTGGGCTGGAGTAAGCGCATGGCTTGATGATCATCCATTTATGGAAAGTCATCAAGGCCGGTTTCTCTTGAACGCCAAAACGCATATGCGTTCTTGTCTTCACTTCAACGCCTTGAACTTGGTTGGGCAAGAGGTTGACGAGGAGAAGTGGTTTTGCGTGTGGAGCTCTCGGCCAAAAGAAAATCGTCTCTTCATCCCCTTACACACGGCAAGGACCCTTGAAGATTCTTGCTAGCACAAGCATCACAAGGGGTAGGCGATCTTCATCTTGTGTGTGAACTTTTGGAGGAGATCTAAGTTGCTCTCTTCTTCCAAGCCGACCTCCAAGCCAATGGCGTTGGTATGAATCTCCCTCTTGCTTCAATCAATTTATCATAGTTGATTATATGAGCATGTAAGCGATCATATATGATGAAACCCTAGCAAACTTGCATGCGCCCCCTACCTTAGGGTTTCGGCCCCCCTCTTGAAAGGGCTTTTATCCGCTTGCGCTCCCCCTTGAAGGGGACTCTTCAATTGGTATCAGAGGTAGGATCTCATATGGTCATATGATTGCTATGTTTGGTGATCCTTGTTTGCGCTTATGATCTAAGTTTTCTCATCATGCGATAATACTAGTTGAAAGTATTTTGGAGGCGCATATATGAGATGTTTTTGGTGGCGCATGTGTAAGGTTAATTTTGTTGATGCATGTATATTGCTTACATTGTTGCGCATGTTACATGTTTTTGTTTCATCAAAACTTTACTTGCGCGCCTCTAACTAGATCTAAGCCGCACCTGCAATAAACCCTTAGACGGGTTGCTAGGGTTGAAAGCATCATCTAGTTTAGATCAACTTAGTCTGATCAGACCATCTGACAGCCTAGATGGGTCGACCAGATAGCACCTATGCGCATGCACGTGGTGGCTATAGGTCGATTACATCAAAGGCGTGTAGCGAGGTCTGGTTGAGACACCCTGTGAACACACATGAGTTAGGCCCGGGGTCACACCCGCTTGCCAGATCTCATGTTGGTTGTTCAGCCCTTGGCGCATGCATGGTTGACCATTAGGTCAACGCAAGTCAGTTAAGACTTGGTGCATGCAAAGGGCATGGATCTAACTAGATACGATGAGTGGATCCCTATCAATGGACCGTTGTAAGGTTGTAGGGCACATAAGACAAGTAAAATTGATTCCAATGGGATTTCGAAAAATTTTATTTTGTCTATGGATCACATGTTAATTGATTGATGCCATGATGCCTGTTTATTTAATCTTATGTGGGTTGCCCTTAATGTGTGCTGTGCTGGGGCCTGCGAGCCTGGTAAATTATTATTTTTGTGATCTGCGAATCACATTCTTAATTAATTAATTGTATAATTGACCTGCGAGTCAAGCTTGTCTAGATAGATCAAAATGTATTTTGATTAGACAAGAGCACAGAACACAATTGCAAAGGCGCATGCAGCTGGTGGGCGCACCTGAGCTGCAGAGGGCGCTTAGGCCCTGGTCTGGGCCAGATGAGAGGCAACAAGACCCAAGAAGCAAGTGAAGACTTAAGATAACTTAAGGTCTTACTTAGGGTCAATGGGCTTTTACCACATAAGATCCATGCTTTCTGTTATTGTTTAAATAAGTAGAACAGCATGAGTTATTTATCTTCTGCTATAGCCATAGGATTTGCCTGATAGTAAGAAGATAAAAGACCGTTAAAATCCAACGCTAACATATCAAGCTCGTAAGCCTTCTGACGCGAAACCTCACTGTTCTGATTATCGTTGGAGCCGTGTTGTACCCACTCAGTGGGCACGTCCATCTATCTTCAGACGGTGCGGGATTTCACCTGCGTGTTACAGAGAAGGGATTTATCGCTTCTCGTTGCTCAGCATAGCACGTGGTGGTCCAGGGAGTAGGTCGGGTCAGCTTGACCATGTAGGCTACATATGTGGAGCATATGGTAGCACATGGAGGCAGCCATCTGCGGGGTCAGAGATTGTGTTGTACCAACTCAGTTGGCACAGTCTGCTGGATTGCCCAGATGAAGGGGAATCGCACGGGTTGGCGATTGGCAGGGACTGCCTACCAGAGATTAGTGCTTGTACTCTCTGTGCATCTTATCTCGCCTGAGCGGGACGCGGAGACCAAGTATGAAATCTGGATCCCATCTCACTAAAAGAGTGTTACTCTTTCGGACTGTTTACTGGATTTTTCAGTCAGACAAAATAGTGAGAAAAAGAATCTTTCTTAAGTCCTGGATTGATTCTAAACATTGATACTGACCTTGCTGTTCTTGCATTGTTGTAGATTCCTGCAGCAACGAACACCATGAGCTTCAATGTGCGATCCCTACTGGAAAGGGAGAAGTTTGCTGGGCCGAACTTCTCTGACTGGTTCGGACACCTTAAGATCGTTCTTAAGGCAGAGAGGAAACTGTATGTCCTCGAGACGGCTGTGCCGCCTCAACCCGCTGCGAACGCCGCAAGGGCGGTTCGTGAAGCCTATGAAAAGCACGTCAATGATAGCATTGATGTCGCTTGCCTGATGCTAGCGTCTATGACGCCACCGCTGCAGCGTCAGCATGAGGATATGTCGGCTATAGAGATTATAGCGAACCTCAAGATGCTGTATGCTGCACAGGCGAGGACAGAACGCTATAATCTGACGAAGCTCTTCTTTCAGAGCAAACTGGCTGAAGGGAGCCCAGTGGGAGCTCACGTGCTCAAGATGATTGGGCACAAGGAGGCTCTGGAGAAACTGGGGCATACCGTCAACCAGGAGCTTGCTGTAGACATCATTCTGCAGTCTCTTCCGCCCTCTTTCGATGCGTTCATCATTAACTTTAATATGAACAAAATCGATTGTACACCGGCAGAGCTGTTGAACATGCTCTTGACTACTGAGGAAACTCTGAAGGGAAAGCCTTCAACCTCTGTCTTAATGGTTCCTTCCAGGAACAAGAAGAAGTGGAAGAAGGGCAAAGCCCCTGTCAAGAACTACAGTAAGGCTCTGAAATAGAAGGTGAAGCGGTCCAAGGACAACAGGTGTTTCCACTGTGGCCAGCTGGGTCACTGGAAAAAGGACTGTAAAGCGCTCCAAGGAGATAAGAGGGGAAGCATCGCTTCTGGCTCAGGTATATACGTGACGGAAGTCATGGTTTCATCTTCTTCTATTTCATGGGTGTTGGACACTGCATGTGGAGTTCACATTTGTTCAAATGTACAGGAACTCAAGAGAAGAAGGCAGGTGGGACAGCATGAGGTAGACCTACGCGTTGGAAACGGGGCACGGGTTGCTGCTGTTGCTGTAGGAGACTATTTCATTTCTTTACCATCTGGCATTATATTAGAATTAAACAATTGTTATTTTGTACCCAATATAACTAAAAATATTGTCTCTATTCCTGCTCTTGTCAGGAAAGGATTTGCCTTTGAATGCAATATTTCAAAGTGTGTTTTATCTTTAGATAATATTGTTTATGCAACTGGTTCAATTAACAATGGGTTATACATGTTGGACATGGAAAGTTCTATACAAAGTGTTGATGTTAAGAAAGCCAAGTATGCTGATGACAGCACCTTGCTATGGCATAGTCGTTTAGGCCATATTAACGAGAAGCGCATTAAGCGGTTGCATGATCATGGACTGCTGGGATCATTCTCCTATGAGGAGATTGATACATGCAAAGCTTGTTTGATGGGTAAAATGACGAAGTCACCTTTTCCTAACAAAGGTCAAAGGGCTTCAGGTTTACTTGACCTTATACACAGTGATGTGTGTGGGCCTTTTAGTAAACATGCCAGAGGTGGCTATCAGTACTTCATTACCTTTACTGATGATTTCAGTAGGTATGGTTATGTCTATCTTATGAGACATAAAAGTGAATCTTTTGACAGGTTCAAAGAGTTCAAAAATGAAGTACAAAATCAGTTAGGCCGAAATATCAAGGCACTTCGTTCTGATCGAGGTGGTGAATACCTAAGTCATGCGTTTACTGACTATCTAAAAGAGTGTGGGATTATCTCACAGCTCACTCCGCCAGGAACACCGCAATGGAATGGTGTGTCCGAGAGGAGAAATAGAACGTTACTTGATATGGTTCGTTCTATGATGAGTCAGGCTACTCTTCCATACTCCTTTTGGGGATTTGCACTGGAAACAGCTGCAAAGGTACTAAACCGAGTGCCATCCAAGGCAGTTTCTAAGACACCATATGAGTTATGGTATGGGAAACAGCCAAGCTTGACATTTATCAGGATCTGGGGTTGCGAGGCTTATGTCAAAAAGCTCGCCTCTGGGAAACTGGAGAGCAGATCTGAGAAATGTATATTTGTCGGTTACCCTAAGGAAACTAAGGGTTATTATTTCTACGATCCCAAAGAGAACAAAGTATTTGTTGCTCGGACGGCCATATTTCTTGAGAAGGAGTTTCTTCTGCAAGAGGCCAGTGGGAGAGAAATAAAGCTGGATGATAATCCAGAGGATGGACAAAGTAGTCAAGCACAGTTGGATGTGCCTGAGCCGGTGGATCAGGTTATTGAACAACCTGAGGCTCAAATATCACGGGAACCGCGAAGATCGGGAAGGATCCGTCGACAGCCTGAGCGCTATGACGGAGTCTACATCATTGATAATGATGAACCCCTCACTTATGCGGATGCGGTCAGTGGACCGGAGTCAGCTAGATGGCTTGATGCTATGCGAGCCGAAATGGACTCCATGTCAGATAACCAAGTCTGGGATTTGGTTGATCCGCCTCCGGGAGTAATCCCTATAGGCTGTAAATGGATCTTCAAGAAGAAGATTGACATGGATGGTAACGTAGTTACTGTAACATCCCACATTCTTAACCCCAAACAAATGGCACAATTCACAAATGATACAGGATGTTTCATATAAGATCGATCATATGCTAGGTAAAACCGAGTTCAAGAAAACACGATCTGAAAAATTTCCATAAATCCATACACACAAATTCACAAAACTCAAATCTCATAAATCTCGTAAGGGTACCTGCCACCACGCAATCCTTGCACTAGACATATGCAAGGCAACAGTTATATCAAAACCGATTAAAATTCATAAAATCCATAAAGGTACCTGCCACCAGGCAATACTTGCACTAGACATATGCAAGTTACAGGGTATATCAAAACCGATTTCACAGAATATACAACAAGCCGAAATTCAAAACAAAATCACAAAATCGATTTTTATAAACTCATACCAAATACCGAAACCAGGCTGAAGCCCGCGGTGACACAAAAATCAAACTCAGTTAACTGCCACAATCTGGCAACACAAATTCACATAGTTCACATGGTTCACATCACATGGTTCACATAGTTCATATAAATCATATGGTTTAGCCACAACCGGCTCCAGAAAATTTTAGCATAAAAGTTCTTAAGCAGCAAACATAATATCCACGCCAATGTTACTCATGAAATGCGCCCCTGCTCTATGCCTGAAAATAATGAGGGGTGAGCTACACAGCCCAGTGAGTGGATAGTCTAAATCGACCATCCATAACATACACTCAAAAATATAGGCAGATTATTTTAAAAATCTTTAACAAGAACATTATGTCAACATATAACAAAATAAAGAAACAGAAATCATATAGACAGTCAGATGTACACACTAGCATATAACAAACTCATGTTCACAAACTCA
This sequence comes from Costus lasius, assembly GCA_027563935.2. NCBI lineage: Eukaryota > Viridiplantae > Streptophyta > Magnoliopsida > Zingiberales > Costaceae > Costus > Costus lasius. The sequence continues at coordinate 73,639,695 of CM050449.1, forward strand.
GGTTCTAGAGTTTTACTCTAACCCAATTAAACACATATATTTTAAACCAACTAAACACATAACAACTTAGGTTCACAAACTCAGGTTCTAGAGTTATACTCTAAACCACTAAACACACCAACACATAAGCAACCTAGTTGTCCAGCATATTCAGTAGTGACCAATATGGTCTAACCCGGCTTGGCCAAAGCACTGGGAGCTGCATGCAACACATAAACCTGGACAGTGAGTAGAATCAAGAGGTGGCCCCCGCCAGGTCACGACGTGGCACTTTGCTCTCTCACCCCATAACACATCAGAGTGATGACATCAAGAGGTGGCCCCTGTCTGATCAAGACATGGCACTTTGCGTCTTATATCACCCTGTCACATAAAGAGTAATGACATCAAGAGGTGGCCCCTGTCTGATCAAGACATGGCACTTTGCGTCTTATATTACCCCATCACATAAAAGAGTTATGACATCAAGAGGTGGCCCCTGTCCGACCAAGACATAGCACTTTGCGTCAAAAACCCGTTCTCCCAAAAGGTTCCTACTGGACAACAGACACATCTTATTTCATATTTCACATAGGTGAACATATTTTACAAAGGTGGACTCCTAAGTGTCAACTAGACTCTAGGATAGTCATCACAAAAATCATATCGGGCAGGCTGAACATCAACCCCCATCACAATAATCATAATAGGCAGGCTGAACATCAACCTCCTCACATATCACAATACAGGGCTGAAATTCAAACCCTTAACATAACACATAAGGACTATCCCCTTGAGTTCATAGTTCCACCTAGCCTTAGTCCTAACCATCACATAATCTCATAATTTTCCAAATTCACATAACTCATAATTTTTTTCCCAATTCACATAATCACACATATTGTTCAAAATTCACATGATCACACATATTGCTCAAAATCATATAACATAACACATAATATTTTATATTCGAACATCACCGAATATAGTGTAGTCCTTAAATTTCAGGCTGGTCAGTTCAGTGTAATTTTGCTAAATTATCACCCAATGTTCTCAAACATGATTACATGATCTTAATTAAATAAACATGAGTTTTACAACATAACATTATTGGCAATTTATCAAGCATCCATAAAATTCGACATATAACATTTATCATGCGCCCCAAAAATCAACATAAAATTAAAGCATAATTGCTTTGCAAATCACACATGTAACCCACTGTTTTAAACATAATATCAATTTAAAAATACACCTTAATTAACACCTTAGTTAACAAGAATTTCATACTCAAGATCAATGATTTAATGCTTCCTAAACTCCACACAATAATTACCCTAAATTCGGTTTTCATGGAGATATGCCTTAAATTCGGTTTTCATGGAAAATACCCTAAACTAACTTTTCATGGAGAAATATCAAGATTCAATTCACATGTAAACATGTTAACCACAATATCAAGATTAATATCAAATTTCGGTTTTCATAAATGAATGGCTCAAATTCGGTTTTTAGCATGATAAAACTTTCCAATCAATCTAACTCATTAATTAATACAACCAAATTGCTAGGAATCGAAAAGACACACCACTCACCTCTTAAACCGAAAATTCTCCACAAAAGAAATCGTCTAAAGCTTTTAAGTCGCCCAAAAATCTTCAAGAACTCGCCAAAGGAATTTCTTCTCTTCAAGGAAAAATCGCCAAGGGAAGAAGATGAAGAAAATCACCTCAAAACTCTTCAAGAATCGCCACTTCTTCTCAAGCCGTCGCCCACAATTTTCCTCAAGCCAAAATCACCAAAAACTCTTACCCTAAGCGCAATTCCCACTTAAACTTTGGATTTTAAAATTTTAAACCCATTAACCCATTAATTCAAATAGGTTTAACCCATTTAACTAACTAAATTCGAATTTTAAAATCCAATTAGTTAATCCGATTAGGACTTAATCCATTTAACTAATAATTTGAATTTTAAATCTAATATCCAATTAATTATTTCACTTAAACACAAATCCAATAAGGATTTAATTAATATCCAATAAGAATTTAATTAATTAACCAATAAGGTCTAATTAATTAACCAATAAGTTCTAATTAATTAACTTACAATTTACAACCATAAATCCTAATTAATTTATCATGAACAACCAATAATAATTTATCATAAATCAGCCAACAATCAAATAAATAATCTCTAATTTATTTACAATAAATTAACAACCAAAATCTCTAGTTAATTAACTATAATTTGACAACCAATACATAAAATTATCATAGTCAATAATTTTATTTAAATCAAAATAATGCTTACCAGAACTTAAGATCCTTGGATCTTACAGTTACCTATAAAGGCAGGCTAGTTGCGAAAGGTTTCAAACAAATCTACGGGATAGATTATGATGAAACTTTCTCACCTGTAGCTATGTTTAAGTCTATTCGGATTCTTTTCGCGATAGCTGCATATTACGATTATGAGATCTGGCAGATGGATGTGAAGACAGCTTTCCTTAATGGAAATCTGGATGAGGATGTGTATATGACACAACCTGAGGGTTTCACGAATCCATCAGATCGTCATAAAATATGCAAGTTAAAGAAGTCTATTTATGGACTTAAGCAAGCATCAAGAAGCTGGAATATTCGTTTTGATGAATCAATCTCTGAGTTTGGTTTCATCAAGAACGAAGATGACCCGTGTGTATATAAGAGGTTTAGTGGGAGCGTGATTACTTTCCTAGTCCTCTACGTCGACGATATCTTGATCATTGGAAACGATATTCCTGAACTGCATGCCGTTAAAGCATGGTTAGGAAAATGTTTCCAGATGAAAGATCTAGGAGAAGCAGCCTATGTGTTAGGTGTGAAGATCTACAGGGATAGATCTAAGAGGCTTCTCGGGCTGTGCCAGAGTACGTACATCGATAAAGTCCTGGAGAGATTCCATTTAGAGAATTCTAAAAGAGGATATCTGCCAGTCAGACATGGTCTGAATCTTTCAAAGAGTCAGTGTCCACAAACACAGACTGAGAAAGATGAAATGGACAATACGCCTTATGCTTCGGCTATTGGGTCCATTATGTATGCGATGTTGTGTACTCGCCCAGACGTCGCTTACGGGTTAAGCGTGACCAGTTGGTTCCAAAGTAATCCAGGTATGGCGCACTGGATTGCGGTCAAGAACATTTTAAAATATCTGCGGAGGACCAAAGATATGTTCTTGATATATGGTGGTCAGGAAGAACTCAGTATTGAAGGATATACTGACGCTTCGTTCCAGTCGGACCAGGATGATTTCCGATCGCAATCAGGCTATGTTTTTAGCTTGAATGGTGGAGCAGTGGTGTGGAAAAGTTTCAAACAGTCAACTGTTGCTGATTCCACAACAGAAGCCGAGTATGTTGCAGCCTCGGAAGCATCCAAGGAGGCAGTGTGGATTCGTAAGTTCGTGAGAGAACTTGGTGTTGTTCCTTCGAGTGCAGATCCTTTGGTTATCTTCTGTGATAACACTGGAGCCATCGCACAAGCAAAGGAACCACGGTCGCACCAGAAGTCCAAGCACATACAGAGACGGTTTCACTTGATCCGGGAGATCATTGATCGTGGCGAGATCAAAATCTGCAAGGTTCATACAGATGACAATCTGGCAGACCCGCTTACTAAGCCTCTGGCGCAGCAGAAGCATGAGAAGCACTGTAATAATATGGGTTTGAGGTTTCTCAACCATTAGATTAAGTGCAAGTGGGAGATTGTTGGGGTATGCCCTTAAGGCTAATGTTTGAGGCCTTTGGGATTGTAACAGTATCATGTAATAAACTCTTGTGTTTATAAAGGCATGGTTATTATTCAGGTTGTTACCTTGTCTGCTGTAATAAGTGTACTTCTGATTAATGTCTCAAAGCTGTTCAGCTAGGCTGACATGCTATAATGTCCTTAGTCGATATATCTTGGTGAACATGAGACAGCCTTGATATGATTGAGACTAATATGTGTTCTAATCTTATAGGATGCTTCGAGCATGGAATAAGATGTAGACTCATGGGTACATTGGATGTACTGGACAGACCCTACTAGGATATTCTTATTGCTTGTCACAATGTGAATAATCCTTGTATGCTACAAGTGGCACATGTCCTTTGACTTGAGATCACTTGTGTCTCTGAATGATGATTGTCATTGTTTTGAGGTAGTTCAATATCATTTGAAAGATAATGGTTATAGACTATCTTGGATAATGAGCTTGAGTCAGGTTAGGGCACTAGTGATAGATAGAGGATTGCCGTCTCCTTGTTGAAGGAGTGTGATGTTCTATAAGGGCCCCCCTAGATGAGATGATTGAGATAGTGTATGGCCATACCCAGATGACTATGTTCATCTGATCTAATCATGCTCATCATATTGGAGTCACAGGCTTGACACGCTTGTCCAATAAGAACATCCAGTGGCAAGGGACACATGCATGCCTTGTGAATAGATTCACACTTGTGCTGTGGTTTGGGAGTAGTCTTGGAAGACTCTTTCCTTTATATCGGGAGATAGTGATGTGTTGCTAGATACCCCTCACTGATCGTGATAACGTGAGTTATCGTTACCGACATTTAAAGGAAACCCTCAGGGTCGCACAATTGATGATATGGCTTACTTGAGTCAGATCGTGTGGACTGAATTGTTTGGATTCAGTTTAAAGGGATTTAATCTCTGATTGTAAGTGAGATCTGGTCTGATCATGTTTCATTGATTAGGACTTGAGATCGGTAAGCTTCGATCGAGAGAGATGATGCTAGATCGGTGAGATCAGGAGCATCAGGAGATGAATGGTGAGATCTTGAGCCTTAGGGTTCAATATGGTCTAGACCACATGGCTTGAGCTATTTTGGTTTGGTTCATGAACCAAATGCGATTGGAACATGTTGGCTTGAACCGGTTCACAAAGGTGAACGCTTGGTTCAATGCTAATATGCGTTTTGGGTTGGAGTAAGCGCATGGCTTGATGATCATCCATTTATGGAAAGTCATCAAGGCCGGTTTCTCTTGAACGCCAAAACGCATATGCGTTCTTGTCTTCACTTCAACGCCTTGAACTTGGTTGGGCAAGAGGTTGACGAGGAGAAGTGGTTTTGCGTGTGGAGCTCTCGGCCAAAAGAAAATCGTCTCTTCATCCCCTTACACACGGCAAGGACCCTTGAAGATTCTTGCTAGCACAAGCATCACAAGGGGTAGGCGATCTTCATCTTGTGTGTGAGCTTTTGGAGGAGATCTAAGTTGCTCTCTTCTTCCAAGCCGACCTCCAAGCCAATGGCGTTGGTATGAATCTCCCTCTTGCTTCAATCAATTTATCATAGTTGATTATATGAGCATGTAAGCGATCATATATGATGAAACCCTAGCAAACTTGCATGCGCCCCCTACCTTAGGGTTTCGGCCCCCCTCTTGAAAGGGGTTTTATCCGCTTGCGCTCCCCCTTGAAGGGGACTCTTCAGTGCTGTCATCAGCATACTTGGCTTTCTTAATATCAATATTTTGTTAATTGAACATTCCATGTCCAACATGAATAACCCATTGTTAATTGAACCAGTTGCATAAACAATATTATCTAAAGATAAAACACACTTTGAAATATTGCATTCAAAGGAAAATCCCTTCCTGACAAGAGCAGGAATAGAGATAATATTTTTAGTAATACTGGGAACAAAGTAACAATTGTCTAGTTCCAATACAAGTCCAGATGGTAAAGAAATGGAATAGTCTCCTACAGCAACAGCAGCAACCCGTGCCCCGTTTCCAACGCGTAGGTCCACCTCATGCTGTCCCACCTGCCTTCTTCTCTTGAGTTCCTGTACATTTGAACAAATGTGAACTCCACATGCAGTGTCCAACACCCATGATATAGAAGAAGAAAACATGACCTCAGTCACAAAAATACCTGAGCCAGAAGCGAAGCTTCCCCTCTTATCTCCTTGGAGCGCTTTACAGTCCTTTTTCCAGTGACCCAGCTGGCCACAGTGGAAACATCTGTATTCCTTGGACCGCTTCACCTTTTGCTTCAGAGCCTTGCTGTAATGCTTGACAGGGGTCTTGCCCTTCTTCCCCTTCTTCTTGTTCCTAGAAGGAACCATTAAGACAGAGGTCGAAGGCTTTCCCTTCAGAGTCTCCTCAGTAGTCAAGAGCATATTCAGCAGCTCTGCCGGAGTACAATCGATTTTGTTCATATTAAAGTTAATGATGAATGCGTCGAATGAGGGCGGGAGAGACTGCAGAATAATGTCTACAGCAAGCTCCTGATTGATGGTATGCCCCAGTTTCTCTAGAGCCTCCTTGTGCCCAATCATCTTGAGCACATGAGCTCCCACTGGGCTCCCTTCAGCCAGTTTGCTCTGAAAGAAAAGCTTTGTCAGATTATAGCGTTCTGTCCTCGCCTGTGCAGCATACAGCATCTTGAGGTTCGCTATAATTTCTATAGCCGACATATCCTCATGCTGACGCTGCAGCGGTGGCGTCATAGACGCTAGCATCAGGCAAGCGACATCAATGCTATCATTGACGTGCTTTTCATAGGCTTCCCGAACCGCCCTTGCGGCGTTCGGGGCGGGCTGAGGCGGTATCGCCGTCTCGAGGACATGCAGTTTCCTCTCTGCCTTAAGAACGATCTTAAGGTGTCCGTACCAGTCTGAGAAGTTCGGCCCAGCAAACTTCTCCCTTTCCAGTAGGGATCGCACATTGAAGCTCATGGTGTTCGTTGCTGCAGGTATCTACAACAATGCAAGAACAACAAGGTCAGTATCAATGTTAAGAATCAATCAGGACTTAAGAAAGATTCTTTTTCTCACTATTTTATCTGGCTGAAAAATCCAGCAAAACAGCCCGAAAGAGTAGAACTCTTTTAGTGAGATGGGATCCAGATTTCATACTTGGTCTCCGCGTCCCGCTCAGGCGAGATAAGATGCACAGAGAGTACAAGCACTAATCTCTGGTAGGCTGCCCTAGCCAATCGCCAACCCGTGCGATTCCCCTTCATCTGGGCAATCTAGCAGACTGTGCCAACTGAGTTGGTACAACACAATCTCTGACCCCACAGATGGCTGCCTCCATGTGCTACCATATGCGCCACATATGTAGGCTACATGGTCAAGCTGACCCGACCTACTCCCTGGACCACCACGTGCTATGCTGAGCAACGAGAAGCGATAAATCCCTTCTCTGTAACACGCAGGTGTAATCCCGCACCGTCTGAAGATAGATGGACGTGCCCACTGAGTGGGTACAACACGGCTCCAACGATAATCAGAACAGTGAGGTTTCGCGTCAGAAGGCTAACGAGCTTGATATTTTAGCGTTGGATTTTAACGGTCTTTTATCTTCTTCACTATCATGCAATTCCTATGGTGATAGCAGAAGATAAATAAATCATGCTGTTCTACTTATTTTAACAATAAAAGAAAGCATGGATCTTATGTGGTAAAAGCCCATAGCCTAAGTAAGACCTTAAGATACTTAAGTCTTCACTTGCTTTTCTTCATGGGACTTTAGCTGCTCATCTGGCCCAAACCAGGGCCCAAGCGCCATTTGCAGCTGAGGTGCGCCCACCAGGGAAAATGCGCCTGGTCCCAGAGTCGAACCCTGGACCTCCCACCTGGTCAAGCCACTGCTGCATGCGCCTCTGCCATGTGTGCTTTGAGCTCTTGTCTGATTAACTTACAAATTAATCTATCTAGACAAGATTGACACGCAGGTCAATTACACTTTATAAATTAAATACAATGTGATACGCAGATCACAATAATTAATTTACAACTTTAATACAGGCACGCAGGCCCCAGCACAGCACACATTTAACATGGGCAGCCCACATAAGAATAAATAAACAGGCATATGCAACAATCAAACATGTGATCCAACATAGGAAAATAAAATTTCGAAAACCCCATTGGCATCAATTTTAATTTTCCTTATGTGCCCTACTACCTTACAACGGTCCATTACTAGGGATCCACTCATCATACCTAGTCAGATCCACTGCCCTTACATGCACCAAGTCCTAACTGACTTGAGTCGACCAAATGGTCAACCATGCATGCGCCAGGGCTGAACAACCCTCAAGAGTTCTGGCAAGCGGGTGTGACCCCGGGCCTAACTCATGTGTGTTCACTAGTCGTCTGAACCAGACATCGCTACACGCCTGTCTGCAGTCGACCTATAGCCACCAAGTGCTTGCGCACAGGTGCTATCTGGTCAACCCATCAAGGCTGTCAGATGGTCTGATCAGACTGTCTGGATCTAACCTAGGGGATGACTTCAACCCTAATAACCCGTCTAAGGGTTTACAGCAGGCGCCTCTTAGATCTAGTGAGGTCGCGCAAGTGATATATTTTGAGCAAAACTACATCATGCGCCAACATACATGCGCAAAAAGAAAATATGCATTTTCGCCAACTAACACATACTAGAGATTTCGCATGTAACCCTAGATCTAGAGATATGCGTAAGCAATGGATCACACAAGGCTAAAGCAATCATAATAACAATGCATAGAACCGCTCTGATACCAACTTTCAAGGGGGAGCGAAACCCTAAGGTGGCGCAAGCAACCTTATTCTTATGTTTTAGCAGCGGAAGTAGGGTTTCATGAGGATCGGATGCTATACATTCATATGATCAACTTTTAAGAAGCATGAAGATCGAAAGAAGATCATACCGAAGCCATGTGTTGGATGGCGTCAGGGAAGAAGAGATTCGAATGAAACTCCTCCAAAAGGTGCGCACACAAGGTGATGCCGCCTACTCCTTGAGATCCTTGTGCTAGCAAGGTGCTTCAAGGGTCTTTGATCGAATCAAAGGGATGAGATGTCTTCTCCCACTTGGCCGAGACCTCTCCAAGACGTGAAGGAAGTTTTTCACCAAGAGAGAGCGTCGAGAGTAAGCGTCAAAAACGTATTGGCGTTCACAAGAGGTGGCGCATGAAGACTTACCAAAAATAGCAAGCCATGAAGAGCATGCGCCCACATCTTCATAACCGACAATAACGCTTCAAGATTGAACCATGCGTTCATTGTCTTGAACCGGTTCAATCTAATTGACCCAACTCAATTTGGTTCAAAGACCAAATCAAAACAGCCCAAGCCATGGTCTAGATTTCTCTGAACCAAATGGTTCAAAATCTAACCGTTCATCTCTGGATGCTCCCGATCTCACCGATCTAGCATCAATACTCTCGATCAAAGCTTACCGATCTCAAGCCCTAATCAATCAAACATGATCAGACCAGATCTCACTTACAATCAGAGTTTAAATCCCTTTAAACTGAACTCAAACAATTCAGTCCACACGATCTGACTTAAGTAAGCCATATCATCAAATTGTGTGACCCTAAGGGTTTCCTTTAAATGTCGGTAACGATAACTCACGTTATCACGATCAGTGAGGGGTATCTAGCAACACATCACTGTCTCCCGATATAAAGGAAAGAGTCTTCCAAGACTACACCCAAACCACAGCACAAGTGTGAATCCACTTCACAAGGCATACATGTTTCCTTTGCCACTGGATGTTCTTATTGGATAAGCATGTCAAGCCTGTAACTCCAATACTATGAGCATGATTAGATCAGATGAACACAGTCATCTGGGTATGGCCATACACTTTCTCAATCATCTCATCAAGGGGGGCCCTTTAGAACATCACACTCCTTAAACAAGGAGACGGCAATCCTTTATCTATCACTAGTGCCCTAACCTGACTCAAGCTCACCATCCAAGATAGTCTATAATCATTATGTTTCAAATGATATTGAACTACCTCAAAACAATGACAATCATCATTTAGAAACACAAGTAATCTCAAGTCAGAGGAAATGTGCCACTTGATACAATCAAGGAATATTCACATTGTGACAAGCAATTGAATATCCTAGTAGGGTCTGTCCAGTACATCCAATGTACCCATGAGTCTATATCTTATTCCATGCTCGAAGCATCCTATAAGATTAGAACACATATTAGTCTTAACCATATCAAGGCTGTCTCATGTTCATCAAGATACATCGACTAAGGACATATAGCATGTCAGCCTAGCTAAACAGCTTTGAGACATTATTCAGAAGTACACTTATTACAGCAGACAAGGTAACAAACTGAATAACAACCATGCCTTTATAAACACAAGAGTTTATTACATGATACTGATACAATCCTTAGGCCTCAAACATTAGCCTTAAGGGCATACCCCAACAATCTCTCACTTGCACTTAATCTAATGGTTGAGAAATCTCAAACCCATATTATTACAGTGCTTCTCATGCTTCTGCTGCGCCAGAGGCTTGGTAAGCGGGTCTGCCAGATTGTCATCTGTATGAACCTTGCAGATTTTGATCTCGCCACGATCTATGATCTCCCTGATCAAGTGAAACCGTCTCTGTATGTGCTTGGACTTCTGGTGCGACCGTGGTTCCTTTGCCTGTGCGATTGCTCCAGTGTTATCACAGAAGATAACCAAAGGATCTGCACTCGAAGGAACAATACCAAGTTCTCTCACGAACTTACGAATCCACACTGCCTCCTTGGATGCTTCCGAGGCTGCAACATACTCGGCTTCTGTTGTGGAATCAGCAACAGTTGACTGTTTGAAACTTTTCCACACCACTGCTCCTCCATTCAAGCTAAAAACATAGCCTGATTGCGATCGGAAATCATCCTGGTCAGACTGGAACGAAGCGTCAGTATATCCTTCAATACTGAGTTCTTCCTGACCACCATATATCAAGAACATATCTTTGGTTCTCCGCAGATATTTTAAGATGTTCTTGACCGCAATCCAGTGTGCCTGACCTGGATTACTTTGGAACCGACTGGTCACGCTTAACCCGTAAGCGACGTCTGGGCGAGTACATAACATCGCATACATAATGGACCCAATAGCCGAAGCATAAGGCGTATTGTCCATTTTTATCTTTCTCAGTCTGTGTTTGTGGACACTGACTCTTCGAAAGATTCAGACCATGTCTGACTGGAAGATATCCTCTTTTAGAATTTTCTAAATGAAATCTCTCCAGGACTTTATCGATGTAAGTACTCTGGCACAACCCGAGAAACCTCTTAGATCTATCCCTGTAGATCTTTACACCTAACACATAGGCTGCTTCTCCTAGATCTTTCATCTGGAAACATTTCCTTAACCATGCCTTAACCGCATGCATTTCAGGAATGTCATTTCCAATGATCAAGATATCATCGACGTAGAGGACTAGGAAAGTAATTACGCTCCCACTAAACCTCTTATATACACACGGGTCATCCTCGTTCTTGATGAAACCAAACTCAGAGATTGATTCATCAAAACGAATATTCCAGCTTCTTGATGCTTGTTTAAGTCCATAAATAGACTTCTTTAACTTGCATATTTTATGACGATCTGATGGATTAGTGAAACCTTCAGGTTGTGTCATATACACATCCTCATCTAGATTTCCATCAAGGAAAGCTGTCTTCACATCCATCTGCCAGATCTCATAATCGTAATATGCAGCTATCGCGAAAAGAATCCGAATAGACTTAAACATAGCTACTGGTGAGAAAGTTTCATCATAATCTATCCCGTAGATTTGTTTGAAACCTTTCGCAACTAGCCTGCCTTTATAGGTAACCACGTTACCATCCATGTCAATCTTCTTCTTGAAGATCCATTTACAGCCTATAGGGATAACTCCCGGAGGCGGATCAACCAAATCCCAGACTTGGTTATCTGACATGGAGTCCATCTCGGCTCGCATAGCTTCAAGCCATCTCGCTGACTCCGGTCCACTGACCGCATCCGCATAAGTAAGGGGTTCATCATGATCAATGATGTAGACTCCATCATAGCGCTCAGGCTGTCGACGGATCCTTCCCGATCTTCGCGGTTCCCGTGATATCTGAGCCTCAGGTCGTTCAATAACCTGTTCTACCGGCTCAGGCTCATCCAACTGTGCTTGAGCACTTTGTCCTTCTTCTGGATTCTCATCCAACTTTATTTCTCTCCCACTGGCCTCTTGCAGAAGAAACCCCTTCTCAAGAAATATGGCCGTCCGAGCAACAAACACCTTGTTCTCTTTGGGATCGAAGAAATAATAACCCTTAGTTTCCTTAGGGTAACTGACAAAGATACATTTGTCAGATCTGCTCTCTAGTTTCCCAGAGGCGAGCTTTTTGACATAAGCCTCGCAGCCCCAGATCCTGATAAATGTCAAGCTTGGCTGTTTCCCATACCATAACTCATATGGCGTCTTTGAAACGGCCTTGGATGGCACTCGGTTTAGTACCTTTGCAGCTGTTTCCAGTGCAAATCCCCAAAAGGAGTATGGAAGAGTAGCCTGACTCATCATAGAACGAACCATATCAAGTAACGTTCTATTTCTCCTCTCGGACACACCATTCCATTGGGGTGTTCCTGGCGGAGTGAGCTGTGAGATAATCCCACACTCCTTCAGATAGTCAGTAAACGCATGACTTAGGTATTCTCCACCTCGATCAGAATGAAGTGCCTTGATATTTCGGCCTAGCTGATTCTGTACTTCATTTTTGAACTCTTTGAACTTGTCAAAAGATTCACTTTTATGTCTCATTAAATAGACATACCCGTATCTACTGAAATCATCAGTAAAGGTAATGAAGTACTGATAGCCACCTCTGGCATGTCTTTCATCTCGAAACACTTCCCCAACCATGTCTTCACAGCTTGAAGACTAGGGATGTCGTTTTCGATGAGCAGTATGTCATCAACATACAAGACCAAAAAAATCACCAAGCTCTCACTGAATTTTCTGTATACACAGGCGTCATCTTCACTTTTGATAAAGCCATAATCTCTCACGGCTTCATCAAATCGAATATTCCAACTTCGAGATGCTTGCTTTAATCCATAATGGACCTCTTTAGCCTGCAGACCTTATTGGCCTCTGCAGGATGGATGAAGCCATCAGGTTGTGACATATACACATCCTCAGTCAGCTTCCCGTTAAGGAAGGCTGTCTTCACATCCATCTGCCATATCTCATAGTCATGATATGCAGCTATAGCAAGCAGAATCCGAATGGATTTGATCATGGCAACTGGCGAGAAGGTTTCATCATAGTCCACCCCGTGGACTTGCTTAAATCCTTTAGCCACTAGTCTACCCTTATAGGTAACTATATTGCCATCCATGTCTGTCTTCCTTTTGAAGACCCATTTACACCCTATGGGTTTTACCCCATCAGGCAGCTCAACCAAATCCCAGACTTGGTTAGCTGACATGGAATCCATCTCGGATCGCATGGCGTCAAGCCATCTCTCGGAGTCCGGTCCACTAATAGCCTCATCATAGGTTCTGGGTTCATCCTCAATGATGAAGATCCCATCGTGTTGGGTCAGCAGCGACCCGTACCTTTCAGGTGCACGACGAATTCTCCCAGACCTACGCGGGACCTGTGTCTGAGCCTCAGGTTGGCTAGCAACCGGTGCAGGTGGCTCAGATTCCATCTCTTTGTCTTGTGCTTGCACTTGGACCTCATCCAAGTCAAACTTCCTCCCACTAACTTCTTTCATCAGAAATTCTTTCTCTAGAAAGACAGCACCTCGAGCAACAAAAACTTTGTTCTCGGTTAGCACATAGAAGTAGTATCCATTAGTTTCCTTAGGATACCCCACAAACACACATTTATCAGATCTAGGTTATAGCTTGCTAGAATCCTGACGTTTGACATAAGCCTCACATCCCAGATCTTGATAAAAGTGAGATTAGGGCGTCTCCCACTCCACATCTCGTATGGTATTGTGGAGACACTCTTAGATGGAACATTATTCAGTATCAGAGAAGCTGTTTCTAGTGCATGCCCCCAGAATGATGGAGGTAGAGTTGCATGACTCATCATAGATCGAACCATATCCAATAAAGTTCGATTTCTCCTTTCAGACACACCATTGCATTGAGGTGTTACAGGAGTGAGTGAGTTGGGATATGATCCCACACTCTCTCAGATAGTCAAAGAACTCACCGCTCAGGTACTCTCCACCTCGATTTGATCGAAGAGCTTTAATGGATCTTCCAAGCTGGTTCTCTACTTCATTCTTGAACTCCTTGAATTTCTCAAAGAACTCAGATTTATGTCTCATTAAGTAGACATAGCCATACCTACTGAAGTCATCAATGAAGGTAATGAAGTAGTTGTACCCTCCTCTGGCTTGTTTATTGAAAGGCCCACGCACATCAGTATGTATGAGATCTAATAAACCTTCTGCCCTCTCACCAATCTTGATGAATGGCGCCTTTGTCATTTTCCCTAATAAACAAGGTTCACAAGTATCAAATTCCTCCAAGGAACTTGGATCTAACAATCCATTTGCATGGAGTTGTTGGATGCGATTCTTGTTTATATGGGCTAATCGACAGTGCCATAGGAAAGCACCAACTGAACCACTCAGTTTGGTCCTTTTATTACTTATGTTACAAATAGAACATTCCATATCCAAGATATATAGACCATTGCACAAAGTACCCTTCCCATAGAACATATTTGCAAATGAAAAAGAACAAGAGTTCTTATTTATTTCAAATTTAAATCGTTTCTTTGCTAAGCAAGGAATGGATATAATGTTCTTAGTAAGTGAAGGTACACAAAAGCAATTATCTCGTTCTAATTGAAGTCCAGAAGGCAAGGAGAGAGTCAAAACGCCTACAGCAACAGCAGCAACCTATGCCCCGTTTCCAATGCGTAGGTCAATCTCTCCAGGCCGCACCGATCTACTTTTCTTGAGCCCCTACATATTTGTACAAATATGAGCTCCACATGCGGTATCCAATACCCATGACATAGAAGTAGAAAGATTGACTTCTGTAACATAGATACCTGAGCTAGAAGTTAAGGCCAAGCCTTTCTTCTCCTCATTCTGAAGCTGCTTGCAGTCCCTTCTCCAGTGACCCTGCTCGCCACAGTGAAAGCACCTCTGGTCCTTTGACTTCTTTGCCTTTTTCTTCAGTGCCTTGGTAGGACCTCTGGCACAACTCTTAGCACGTGCCTTACCCTTCTTCTTTATCTTCTTGGTCGCAGGGACCAAAAGAACAGAATTGGGTTTGGTCTTACCCATCTCTCGCTCGGCTGTTTGGAGCATATTCATCAATTCCTCCCGTGTGCACTCAATCCGGTTCATGTTGAAATTAATAATAAACGGACTGAAGCTAGGGGGCAGGGAATGTAGAATAAGATTCACAACCAGCTCATTGTCTATGGCATGTCCCAGTCTCCTGAGATGATCCACATTCCCAATGAGTTTGAGAACATGGGGTCTCACTGGTGCACCCTCAGACAACTTACACCGAAAGACTGCTTTGGCGGTGTCAAATCTCTCAGTTCTAGCCTGAGCCTCGAACATCTGTTTCAGATGAGTGATCATCTGAAAAGCGTTCTGCTCCTCATATTGCACCTGCAGTTCAGGTGTCATGCTGGCTAGCATAAGACATGCAACCTCCAAAGAGTCATCCTGATGCTTTCTATAAGCATTTCTGTCTGCCGTTCGAGCATTAGGCGGAGGAGCCGCAGGAAGAGCCTGTTCAAGGACATACAGCTTCTTCTCGAGCTTGAGGACTATCCTCAAGTTCCGATGCCAGTCCATAAAGTTAGTTCCAACTAACTTATCCTTATCAACGAGTGATCGCAGTGATAATCCGCTAGTGTTCGTAGCCATTATTCATTCTACAATACCCAAGAAAAACAAATTAGTACTACTTCGAATCATTTAAACTGGACTTATTTTAAATGATTACTGCTCCCACTATTTTAAAATCGAATTGACAACCCACAAAGTCAATCGGGAAGTTTAAGACTTCCTAGTGAGATGGGATCCTTATTTCACATGAGGCTTTGCGTCCAACGAGGGTTGGATGAGATGCACAAAGTAACCCATGTTTCCTAAGGTGAGCGCGCCGGCCGGTTGCTCCAAGCAACTCCCCTTGTTGAGACAGTCTGCGCATTTCATGTCCAGCGAGGGCTGGATACAACATGAAACCCTTACCTCTCAACGATGCCTCTAGACTTTCACCATGTGCCCAGCACATGTGAACTTCTAGTCAAGTCCATTCCTAACCGTTATGCCCAGGGCCAACGAGTTTCCTTGCGAAGGCACGCCCAGGTTAAAACTGGACTGGGTAAACCATTGTCACCACACACTTTCTAAAGATAAGTGGGTGTGTCCCACGAGGGTGGGAACCAGTTCACAACTCCACTAATCGATAGCTTAGTGAGGGCTACGTGTTAGAAGGCTACTAGACTTGATATTTTATTATGAGGGTTTTTAAGGTCTCATCAGTTTTATCTTATGTCTAACAATACAGGCACGCAATCCTATAGTGATAACATAATAATAAAACATTACAGGCATGCTTTAAGCAGATAAGGAAAGCAGTAAAAGATGATGTGATCAAAGCCCTTTCAAGACATTGAACCAACCCATGCCAAAAGGAGGTTCAACTCTTGACATAGGACTCAAGCCCCTAAGATAGAACTATCCTAGCCGCCCTCTATCTTGGTCTTCAAGGTTGGCTCCAAGGTCCTTCTCACATGGTTTAGCTCTAAAACCTTAAGGGTGGACCCCAAGGGTTCGGCCAATGCCATGGTCTTCCTCCAATGAGGATGCGCCACAATGCAAGAAGCCAAGTTAGCGAGCTCTCAAACCCAAGGGTTCGGCCATGCCTAACTTGCGCCTCTAAGCAGGCTTGCGCCTCTTTCTTTGATGCTTGTTGCACCACCATCCAAGGTATGCATGCGCCAAGTTCCAAGTACATGCGCCACCCTAATCATCTTCTTAGTTAAAAGCAAAAAGAAAAGCGGCACGCAGGCCTCACGAGGATACATCACAGGCATGCAAAGGGGGGCTTGACTAATGATCACAACATCATGCACAATCAAGGTATTTGCTCATGCAATTCTACATGCTCATGAAAAACATAAAATCTGAAATTTTACTTTTCATAAAACTAGTCTCCTTTTCTCATCTTCTTCTCACAAATCTTTTGGTTAATTGCGATTTATTTTTCATGATGATTTCAGAGATCCTTTCGGCTGGCAATTTTGTCAGATCAAGAGACTTGGCCAGTCCGAAGACACAATGCCCGTCCTACTTGACAAAATTACGTGCACCTTTAATCTTTAAATCAAACAAGAAAAATAGTCCAAAAATCCAAAAGAGATTGAGAGGATGATAGAAACAAGAAACCCTAATTTTTCCTACTTAGAAAAATCGTTTGCCATGCATCATGCTATTTACGAAAATAGAGATATGGCATGTGAGCATGAAAGAAAAGCATAAAACATCGTTCGAGTCTTGCAAGTCACTCTGATACCACTGTTGGGAAACCCCGGGGACATTTTACAATTTTTTAGAGTCATAGACATACATACATACATTGCACAGCGGAAGAATGTCCCCGAAACAGGCCGGTCCCAAAAACCCAGTGAAGATCGCAAGCAAGAGAGTCGACACGATGAGTTAGGAAATACCTTAAGAGCAGTTTGGAGTGATGCCAATATAGGCGCCCAAGCGTGCGCCCTCTGCAGTCTCACACACACGGATCTCTTGAGTCCTCTTCTTCCACGCCCAGTGCTAGCCTCGGGAAGAAGATCCAAGCCGTAGGGAGATGTTCCACTTCACTTGCGCCACCAAGAGGAAAGGATGCGCCAAGAGAAGAAGGAAACAAGTCAAGCCGCCAAGCACCAAAGCTCCTTGCGCCAAGAGGAAAGGAGGGAGAAGCTTGCGGCTATGGAAGAAGGAAGATGCGCCCTTGCTACTAGCTCTCGCCCCTCTTCTTGTGTTCACGCCTCCAAGGATTAATCATCATAAAAGGGGGCGGCTAGGGTCACATATATATACGGCAATAGGCGGTTAAGGGAAGGGCCATGATCATGACAAGTGTAGGGCAAGGATGAGGAGGTTCGAGACAATGAAAGTCTCCAAGACTCTACCATAAACTCCATTCAACCTATCCATAATTGCCCAAGTACCATATCAGCCCAAGACATGCCTTAGAGGCATTCATACCATCAAGGGAGAAGGGCTAGGCGCCAATTGCTTCCTTAATGAAGCAATTTTACCACCCAAACCCCTTTATATCCCTTAAGCGCTAATGAGGTTGGGCTTCTCCCCATTATACCCTTTTAGCCTCTTATCTCTTCATGAGAACTTGTTATTGGGCCTCATTGGATAATGAGCTAGCCCAAACTCCATTACATGGGTTGATTAAGCACTTGGATCCAATCCAATGCAACCCTAATCCACATGTGACCAATCATGGTCAAATACGGGTCAACCTGCCAAAAATGAAGTTTGGATCCAATAACATTCTTCCATGTCATCAGGCCCATTGGCGCTGATGAAATCTCCCAATTAGATCTGAGTTATCCAATAACTCGATCATAAAGCTTCCCGATTAATACGAGAACTCAAGTATCAAGGTGTGCGACCCTGTAGGTTCCTCTGACGCTGGCAGTGCTGACCAAAGGTCACCATAAGCAGTGAGTGGCACCTAGCAGTGGATCGCTGCTACCTAGGTCATTGGAATGGATATCGACATTGACATCCCCATCATCGCAACTAGGTACAGATGCATTACAGTCTCTTTGCCGAACTGATATCCGATTGAACAAGTGTGTCACCACTTGTTTTCAACTAATCACATGGCTATGACTAAAACAGGTTCTCACCTGGGTATGGCCATACACTCTCAGTCATATAACCATAGAGGAGCTCCATGGATATCATACTTCCCTAAGGAAGGGGCAAATCCTTTGTCTGTCCATTGACCAAGGCTTTAGTCCAGCATAAGCATGATGGTCATGCTAGAGATATGGGGTTGAGATTCCTCAACCTCTAGGTCTTAGTGCAAGTGGGAGATTGTTGGTGTATATGCCCTAGGACCTAGTTTTGGTCCATCTTTGTACTACTTGACATAGATATTTATATATCATTCTAGCATTGTTACCAGATTGTTCTTTGTGTCAACTCTGCTAATCTTGACATCACCTCTGTCAATGATCTCTCTGATTAGGTGAAATCTCCTGAGTATGTGTTGATGACACCGAAATTTATAGTAAATTTCATGTCATTTTATATATCTTTTTGTGTCATATTATTACTACTTTGCTTATTTTTATGCCTTTTTTATCAAATATTGTAAAATCTACTTCTATTTTGGTTTTTCATGATTTTCAGCTAAAAAGTGCTATATTTTAAGGGATTTTGAAAGATTTGAGCACACGAATGGATTCGAGACGTTGAAACGAAGTCACCTTTAAAATTTCAGAAGAATCAGAACTTCAGAGCAAATTACGGCATACCCATTATGGAATTTACGGTACCGTAATTTGACTGCACTCGCAGATCAAAATTACAGTACTATCGTAATTCCCGTGAGGTGCCATAATTTGGAGTTTTTCCAGCCAGAGAATTTTGTGAGATGACGGCATTGTCGTAACAATCTTTACGGTGCCGTATTTTGGGATTTTTCAATCCAGAGATTTCAAGACGATTACGGTACTACCGTGACGAAATTTAAGGTACCAAAAGAACTTCACGGTACTATAATTTCAGAATATTTGAGCCCGAGAACTCGCTGTCCAGATTACGACACTACCGTAAACTTCATTACGGCCGTAATTACAACGCAGCTTGTGATTTTCCCGGTCAACTCCGAAGCCTGATTCTTGCGCAGACCATATCTTTTGATCCAGACCTCCAAATTAAGATCCAAAAGATGTTGTGGACTCGTCTTAAAGAGTATACAACACATGAAGTAAAAGCCCCAATTTGTATCCAGTATCGAGAGAGCAATCAAGGGAGAGGCGCTTAGGGTTTGGCCTCACACCGAGAGGCGTAGAGGGCACCTTAGGCCGTGATTTTTACATAGAAGCTTCGTTTGGAGGTGGAGAGGACACACCAGAGGTTTCAAAGTGAAAGGAGATTAGACGGAGGAGAAATCAACAAAACACCGGTCGCTGACGCTGTTCATGCGAGATTATGGCCGTACTGTAATTTATATTTTCTCCTTTGATGCAGGAGCATACAACATGGAAGAAGGGGAAAACTTGCCCCAGGAGGCGCCCCACAAATTTTTTGTGAGTTCTGGCATCACAGAGTGTTCCACGGTCGACCCAGCGACCGAGATCGCTGCCCGTGGCTTCTACAGCGGCATTCCAGGCCACACATTCCGATCTGTACAGAACATTCCGCAGGGTACTAAGTGGCCTAAACCACAACCCAAGAAAGTTTCTGCAAATTCGGGTGTCACAGAATGTTCCACAGCCGACCCAGCGACCGAAGTCACACCCGAGGAAGTTTCTGGGGATTCTGGCTAAACAGTCAAGTATGCACAGAATGTTCCACGGTCGACCCAGCGACCGAAGTCACACCCCGAGGAAGTTTCTGTGGAGAAAGTCAAATATGCACAGAATGTTCCACGGTCGAGGTCACACCCCGAGGAAGTTTCTGTGGACTGTGGCGAAAAAGTTACGGGGTGTGGAACTGGTCATGGGGTGACCTGTGGAAATCCTGAAACTGCCGATTTGCCCCAACGACCCCGTTTTGACGTGCACAACCCTCACCACCATGTTCATCCATTTGAGGAGGATCCAAAGGAGCCCAACAAATGTTGGGGTATGCCCTTAAGGCTAATGTTTGAGGCCTTGGGATTATATCAGTATCATGTATAAACTCTATGTTTATAAAGGCAATGGTTGTTATTCAGGTTGTTATATTATCTACTGCAATACATATACTTCTGAATAATGTCTCAATGCTGTTCAGCTTGGCTGACATGCACTTTTGTCCTAAGTCGAGATATCTTGGTGAACATGAGACAGCCTTGATATGATTGAGACTAATATGTGTTCTAATCTTATAGGATGCTTCGAGCATGGAATAAGATGTAGACTCATGGGTACATTGGATGTACTGGACAGACCCTACTAGGATATTCAATTGCTTGTCACAATATGAATAATCCTTGTATGCAAACAAGTGGCATACTTCCTCTGACTTGAGATCACTTGTGTTTCTAAATGATGATTGGCATTGTTTTGAGGTAGTTCAATATCATTTGAAACATAATGGTTATAGACTATCTTGGATGATGAGCATGAATCATGTTAGGGTGCTAGTGATAGATAAAGGATTGCCGTCTCCTAGTTTGGAGTGTGATGTTCTATAGGGGCCCCCTGGATGAGATGATTGAGAAAGTGTATGGCCATACCCAGGTGACTATGTTCATCTGATCTAATCATTCTCATCATATTGGAGCTACAGGCTTGACACGCTTGTCCAATAAGAATATCCAGTGGCAAAGGAAACATGTATGCCTAGTGAAGTGGATTCACACTTGTGCTGTGGTTTGGCTGTAGTCTTGGAAGACTCTTTCCTTTATATCGGGAGACAGTGATGTGTTGCTAGATACCCCTCACTGATCGTGATAACGTGAGTTGTCGTTACCGACATTTAAAGGAAACCCTTAGTGTCGCACAATTTGATGATATGGCTTACTTAAGTCAGTGGACTGAATTGTTTGGGTTCAGTTTAAAGGGATTTAAACTCTGATTGTAAGTGAGATCTGGTCTGATCATGTTTGATTGATTAGGGCATGAGATCGGTAAGCTTTGATCGAGAGAATGGATGCTAGATCAGTGAGATCAGGAGCATCAAGAGATGAACGGTTAGATCTGGAGCCTTAGGGTTTATTGTGATCTAGACCAAATTGCTTGGGTTAATTGGTCTTTGAACCAGACCATATTGAACCGGCTCATCAAGTGAGCGCATGGTTCAAGAGGAGAGGAATTTGCGATTGGGGTAAACCCATGGTCGCATCACAAGTTGAGATTTTTCTATTTTTAGAAAAACATGTCTCTAAACGTGGGCACGCCTCACGTTCTCTTCTTCACGCCTCTTGTCATCTTTTTGGCTTGGTCTCTACACACATTCTCGAGAGGAGAAGTTGAGACGACAAGGGAGAGTTTTTGCCAAGCAAAGTTGTCTTCTCTTCCCTTCCATACGACAAGGACCTTTGGAGAACCTTGCTAGCACAAGGATCAAAAAGGAGTAGGCGACATCACCTTGTGTGCGCACCATTTGGAGGAGAAGCATTCGACTCTCTTCTTCCTAGATGCCATCCAAGAAATGGCATTGGTAAGAATCGATCCTCATGTATATGAAAATTTAAAGTTGATCATACTGCATGCATCGATCTAGAAACCTATTCCGCTGCGTTAAATCCTCTACATGCGCCTATTAGGGTTTCGCCCCCATGTTATGGGACTTTCAATTGGTATCAGAGCGAGGTTTATGCATGTTTTTATGATTGCTTGATGCTTTTGTGATCCATGTTTGCGCAACATAGATAGATCTATATGTTACATGCGAAAAATTACATGTTGTATATTCATGTTGGCGCATGTATGAAGGTGGCGCATGTTTCATATTGTGGTTGACTGTTTTTCGTTAAAACAAAATCATCTGCGCGCTTACCATTAGATCTAAGCGGCGCCTGCTATAAAACCTTAGACGGGTTATTAGGGTTGAAGTCATCATCTAGTTAAGATCCAAACAGTCTGATCAGACTATCTGACAGCCTAGATGGTCGACCAGATGGCACCTGTGCGCAAGCACGAGGTGGCTATAGGTCGACTGCAGACAGGCGTGTAGCGATGTCTGGTTGAGACAACCTGTGAACGCGCATGAGTTAGGCCCGGGGTCACACCCGCTTGCCAGAACTCATGAGGTCGTTCAGCCCTTGGCCCATGCATGGTTGACCATTTGGTCGACTCAAGTCAATTAGGACTTGGTGCATGTAAGGGCAGTGGATCTAACTAGGACTGATGAGTGGATCCCTAGTAATGGACCGTTGTAAGGTAGTAGGGCACATAAGGAAAATAAAATTGATGCCAATGGGGTTTTCAAAAATTTTATTTTCATGTTTGGATCACATGTTGATTGTATACATGATGAATGTTTATTTAATCTTATGTGGGCTGCCTGTTTTAATGTGTGCTGTGCTGGGGCCTGCATGCCTGGTTAATAAATGTAAATTATTTACTGTGATATGCGCATCACATTTTATTTAATTTATACAGTGTAATTGACCTGCGTGTCAATCATGTCTAGATAGATTAAAGTGTAATTTTAATCAGACATGAGCACAGAGCACACTTGGCAGAGGCGCATGCAGCAGAGGCTTGACCGGGTGGGAGGTCTAGGGTTCGACTCTAGGACAGGCGCATTTACCTGGTGGGCGCACCTGAGCTGCAGTGAGCGCTTGGGCCCTGATTTGGGCCGGAAGAATGCAAAAGACCCATGAACAGCTCATGTGAAGACTTAAGTTAAATTAAGGTCTTACCTAGGCTTGTTGGGCTTTTACCACATAAGATCAGCATGCTTTCTATTTATTGTTTAATTAATTAGAACTGCATGATTTAATCTTCTGCTATCACCATAGGATTTGTATGATAGTTGAGAAGATAAAAGGACCGTTAAAATCCAACGCTAAAATATCAAGCTCGTAAGCCTTCTGACGCGAAACCTCACTATTCTGACTATCGTTGGGGCCGTGTTGTACCCACTCAGTGGGCACGCCCATCTATCTTCAGACGGTGCGGGATTACACCTGCGTGTTACAGGGAAGGGATTTATCGCTTCTCGTTGCTCAGCATAGCACGTGGTGGTCCAGGGAGTAGGTTGGGTCAGCTTGACCATGTAGGCTACATATGGCGCATATGTTAGCTATATGGAGGCAGCCATCTGTGGGGTCAGAGATTGTGTTGTACCAACTCAGTTGGCACAGTCGGCTGGATCACCCAGATGAAGGGGAATCGCACAGGTTGACGATTGGCTGGAATTGCCTACCAGAAATTAGTGCTTGTACTCTCTGTGCAACTTATCTCGCCTGAGCGAGACGCGGAGACCAAGTATGAAATCTGGATCCCATCTCACTAAAAAAGATTTACTCTTTCGGGCTGTTTTGCTGGATTTTTCAGCCAGATAAAATAGTGAGAAAAGAATCTTCCTTAAGTCCTGGATTGATTCTAACATTGATACTGACCTTGCTGTTCTTGCATTGTTGTAGATACCTGCAGCAACGAACACCACGAATTTCAATGTGCGATCCCTACTGGAAAGGGAGAAGTTTGCTGGGCCAAACTT
The DNA here is from genome assembly GCA_027563935.2 of Costus lasius. Taxonomy (NCBI): domain Eukaryota; kingdom Viridiplantae; phylum Streptophyta; class Magnoliopsida; order Zingiberales; family Costaceae; genus Costus; species Costus lasius. Next base: position 73,663,852 of record CM050449.1, read on the forward strand.
CTCAGACTGGTACGGATACCTTAAGATTGTTCTTAAGGCTGAGAGGAAACTGTATGTCCTCGAGACGGCTATACCACCTCAACCTGCTCCGAACGCCGCAAGGGCGGTTCGCGAAGCTTATGAGAAGCATGTCAATGATAGCATTGATGTTGCTTGCCTGATGCTTGCGTCTATGACGCCACAGCTGCAGCGTCAGCATGAGGATCTCTCTGCTATAGAAATTATAGCAAACCTCAAGTTGCTGTATACTGCACAGGCGAGGACTGAACGCTACAATTTGACTAAACTTTTCTTTCAGAGCAAACTGGCTGAAGGGAGTCTAGTGGGAGCTCATGTGCTCAAGATGATTGGGCACAAAGAGGCTCTAGAGAAACTGGGACACACCATCAATCAGGAGCTTGCTGTAGATATTATTTTGCAGTCTCTCCCGGCTTCTTTCGATCCGTTCATCATTAATTTTAATATGAACAAGATCGACTGTACGCCGGCAGAGTTGCTGAATATGCTCTTGACTACAGAGGAGACTCTAAAGGGAAAGCCTTCATCCTCTGTCTTGATGATTCCTGCAAGGAACAAAAGGAAGGGGAAGAAGGGCAAAGCCCCTGTCAAGAACTACAACAAAGCTCTGAAGCAAAAGGTTAAGCGGTCGAAGGAATACAGATGTTTCCACTGTGGCCAGCTGGGTCACTGGAAAAAGGACTGTAAAGCGCTCCAAGGAGATAAGAAGGGAAGCAATTCTTCCGCTTCTGGCTCAGGTATTTTTGTGACTGAGGTCATGTTTTCTTCTTCTATATCATGGGTGTTGGACACTGCATGTGGAGTTCACATTTGTTCAAATGTACAGGAACTCAAGAGAAGAAGACAGGTGGGACAGCATGAGGTGGACCTACGAGTTGGAAACGGAGCACGGGTTGCTGCTGTTGCTGTAGGAGTTTATTACATCTCTTTACCATCTGGACTTGTATTAGAACTGGACAATTGTTATTTTGTTCTGAGTATTACGAAAAATATTATCTCTATTCCTGCTCTTGTCAGGAAAGGATTTTCCTTTGAATGCAATATTTCAAAGTGTGTTATTTCTTTTGATAATATTGTTTATGCTACTGGGTCAATTAACAATGGGTTATTCATGTTGGACATGGAATGTTCTATACAGCAAATTGATAATAAGAAAGCCAAGTATGCTGATAACAGCACCTTGTTATGGCATAGTCGTTTAGGCCATATAAACAAGAAGCGCATTAAGCGGTTGCATGATCATGGACTGCTGGAATCATTCTCCTGTGAGGAGCTAGATACATGCAAAGCTTGTTTAATGGGCAAAATGACAAAAGCTCCTTTTTCTAAATAAAGGTCAAAGGGCTTCAGATTTACTTGACCTTATACACAGTGATGTGTGTGGGCCATTTAGTAAACATGCCAGAGGTGGCTATCTATACTTCATTACCTTTACTGATGATTTCAGTAGATACGGGTATGTCTATTTAATGAGACATAAAAGTGAATCTTTTGACAAGTTCAAAGAGTTCAAGAATGAAGTACAAAATCAGTTAGGCCGAAATATCAAGGCACTTCGCTCAGATCGAGGTGGAGAATACTTGAGTCATGAGTTTACTGACTATCTGAAGGAGTGTGGGATTGTCTCACAGCTCACTCCGCCAGGAACACCGCAATGGAATGGTGTGTCCGAAAGGAGAAATAGAACCTTACTGGATATGGTACGTTCTATGATGAGTCAGGCTACTTTACCTTACTCCTTTTGGGGATTTGCACTGGAAACAGCTACAAAGGTACTAAACCGAGTGCCATCCAAGGCAGTTTCAAAGACTCCATATAAGTTATGGTATGGGAAACAGCCGAGCTTGACATTTATTAAGATCTGGGGTTGCGAGGCGTATGTCAAAAAGCTCGCCTCTGGGAAACTAGAGAGCAGATCTGAGAAATGTATCTTTGTTGGTTACCCTAAGGAAACTAAGGGTTATTATTTCTACGATCCCAAAGAGAACAAAGTGTTTGTTGCTCGGACGGCTATTTTTCTTGAGAAGGAATTTCTTCTGCAAGAGGCCAGTGGGAGAGAAATAAAGCTGGATGAGAATCCAGAAGAAGGACAAAGTAGTCAAGCACAGTTGGATGAGCCTGAGCCAGTAGATCAGGTTACTGAACAACCTGAGGCTCAGATATCACGGGAACTGCGTAGATCGGGAAGGATCCGTCGACAGCCTAAGCGCTATGACGGAGTCTACATCATTGATGATGAACCCCTCACTTATGCAGATGCGGTCAGTGGACCGGAATCAGCGAGATGGCTTGAAGCTATGCGCGCCGAGATGGACTCCATGTCAGATAACCAAGTTTGGGATTTGGTTGATCCGCCTCCGGGAGTAATCCCTATAGGGTGTAAGTGGATCTTCAAGAAGAAGATTGACATGGATGGTAACGTGGTTACCTATAAAGGCAGGCTAGTTGCGAAAGGTTTCAAACAAATCTACGGGATAGATTATGATGAAACTTTCTCTCCTGTAGCTATGTTCAAGTGTATTCGGATTATTCTTGCGATAGCAGCATATTATGATTATGAGATCTGGCAGATGGATGTGAAGACCGCTTTCCTTAATGGAAAACTGGATGAGGATGTGTATATGACACAACCTGAAGGTTTCACAAATCCATCAGATCGTCATAAAATATGCAAATTAAAGAAGTCCATTTATGGACTGAAACAAGCATCAAGAAGCTGGAATATTCGTTTTGATGAATCAATCAGTGAATTTGGTTTCATCAAGAATGAAGATGACCCGTGTGTATATAAGAGGTTTAGTGGGAGCGTAATTACTTTCCTAGTCCTCTACGTCGATGACATCTTGATCATTGGAAACAACATTCCTGAACTGCATGCTGTCAAGGCATGGTTAAGAAAATGTTTCCAGATGAAAGATTTAGGAGAAGCAGCCTATGTATTAGGTGTGAAGATCTACAGGGATAGATCTAAGAGGCTTCTCGGGCTGTGCCAGAGTACTTACATCGATAAAGTCCTGGAGAGATTCCATTTAGAGAATTCTAAAAGAGGATATCTTCCAGTCAGACATGGTCTGAATCTTTCAAAGAGTCAGTGTCCACAAACACAGACTGAGAAAGATGAAATGGACAATACGCCTTATGCTTCGGCTATTGTGTCCATTATGTATGCGATGTTGTGTACTCGTCCAGACGTTGCTTACGGGTTAAGCGTGACCAGTCGATTCCAAAGTAGTCCAGGTAAGGCACACTGGATTGCAGTCAAGAACTTTTTAAAATATCTGCGGAGGACCAAAGATATGTTCTTGGTGTATGGTGGTTAGGAAGAACTCAGTATTGAAGGATATACTGACGCTTCGTTCCAATCTGACCAGGATGATTTCCGATCGCAATCAGGCTATGTTTTTAGCTTGAATGGAGGAGCAGTGGTGTGGAAAAGTTTCAAACAGTCTATTGTTGCTGATTCCACAACAGAAGCCGAGTATGTTGCAGCCTCAGAAGCATCCAAGGAGGCAGTGTGGATTCGTAAGTTCCTTCAGGAACTTGGTGTTGTTCCTTCGAGTGCTGATCCATTGGTTATCTTATGTGATAACACTGGAGCAATCGCACAAGCAAAGGAACCACGGTCGCACCAGAAGTCCAAGCACATACAGAGACGGTTTCACTTGATCCGGGAGATCATTGATCGTGGCGAGATCAAAGTCTGCAAGGTTCATACAGACGACAATCTGGCTGACCCGCTTACAAAGCCTCTGGCGCAGCAGAAGCATGAGAAGCACTGTAATAATATGGGTTTGAGATTTCTCAACCATTAGATTAAGTGCAAGTGAGAGATTGTTGAGGTATGCCCTTAAGGCTAATGTTTGAGGCCTTGGGATTATATCAGTATCATGTATAAACTCTATGTTTATAAAGGCAATGGTTGTTATTCAGGTTGTTATATTATCTGCTGCAATACATATACTTCTGAATAATGTCTCAATGCTGTTCAGCTTAGCTGACATGCACTTTTGTCCTTAGTCGAGATATCTTGGTGAACATGAGATAGCCTTGATATGATTGAGACTAATATGTGTTCTAATCTTATAGGATGCTTCGAGCATGGAATAAGATGTAGACTCATGGGTACATTGGATGTACTGGACAGACCCTACTAGGATATTCAATTGCTTGTCACAATGTGAATAATCCTTGTATGCAAACAAGTGGCATACTTCCTCTGACTTGAGATCACTTGTGTTTCTAAATGATGATTGGCATTGTTTTGAGGTAGTTCAATATCATTTGAAACATAATGGTTATAGACTATCTTGGATGATGAGCATGAATCATGTTAGGGTGCTAGTGATAGATAAAGGATTGCCGTCTCCTAGTTTGGAGTGTGATGTTCTATAGGGGCCCCCTGGATGAGATGATTGAGAAAGTGTATGGCCATACCCAGGTGACTATGTTCATCTGATCTAATCATTCTCATCATATTGGAGCTACAGGCTTGACACGCTTGTCCAATAAGAACATCCAGTGGCAAAGGAAACATGTATGCCTAGTGAAGTGGATTCACACTTGTGCTGTGGTTTGGGTGTAGTCTTGGAAGACTCTTTCCTTTATATCGGGAGACAGTGATGTGTTGCTAGATACCCCTCACTGATCGTGATAACGTGAGTTGTCGTTACCGACATTTAAAGGAAACCCTTAGGGTCACACAATTTGATGATATGGCTTACTTAAGTCAGATCGTGTGGACTGAATTGTTTGGGTTCAGTTTAAAGGGATTTAAACTCTGATTGTAAGTGAGATCTGGTCTGATCATGTTTGATTGATTAGGGCTTGAGATCGGTAAGCTTTGATCGAGAGAATGGATGCTAGATCAGTGAGATCAGGAGCATCAAGAGATGAACGGTTAGATCTGGAGCCTTAGGGTTTATTGTGATCTAGACCAAATTGCTTGGGTTAATTGGTCTTTGAACCAGACCATATTGAACCGGCTCATCAAGTGAGCGCATGGTTCAAGAGGAGAGGAATTTGCGATTGGGGTAAACCCATGGTCGCATCACAAGTTGAGATTTTTCTATTTTTAGAAAAACATGTCTCTAAACGTGGGCACGCCTCACGTTCTCTTCTTCACGCCTCTTGTCGTCTTTTTGGCTTGGTCTCTACACACATTCTCGAGAGGAGAAGTTGAGATGACAAGGGAGAGTTTTCGCCAAGCAAAGTTGTCTTCTCTTCCCTTCCATACGACAAGGACCTTTGGAGAACCTTGCTAGCACAAGGATCAAAAAGGAGTAGGCGACATCACCTTGTGTGCGCACCATTTGGAGGAGAAGCATTCGACTCTCTTCTTCCTAGACGCCATCCAAGAAATGGCATTGGTAAGAATCGATCCTCATGTATATGAAAATTTAAAGTTGATCATACTGCATGCATCGATCTAGAAACCTATTCCGCTGCGTTAAATCCTCTACATGCGCCTATTAGGGTTTCGCCCCCATGTTATGGGACTTTCAACAAAGTGATTATTCGGCAATCCCAACGCACATCCCACCCGCCGGATCATTTCATGGGTGTCGTTAGCCCACTCGCAATCCACACCGAAATGATCCAGCCCAAAGGTGCCACAGACCAGCCCCCAAGCGGCCCAACTCCGGAAGGACACCGCAATCATGTTAGTAACACAGCCCAAGAGTGTGCCACGATGGTGGTGACTCAGCCTACGACGTCCAAGTTCTGCTGCCTCGTCGCGGTATGCTCCAAACGCGTCTAACTACCTTCGCAACCACCTCGTACCAGCGGGAATCAAAGGACCTGCGCCAATCCACTTTAGTTGGTAGAAGTTTGTTAATCTTTTGTCCCTTGTAGCAGTTTTTTTGTCCTTATGTAGCAGCCTTGACTACTTTTGGGCTGCAAAAGTAGATAGTTGGTAGGAATTCAGCCCTTGTTTTGTTCCCCTCTCTTATCCCATAAAAGAGAAGGGGGTGGGCTAGCTTCGTTTTCAGTTCTCTAGAGTGGTAGAGTACTCCAACTTGTGGAGATCCAGCAGAGTGCCTCGATTCCAAGGTTGTAAGCGTCTTGCCTCGGCTTCGAGGCGTGTAGAGTTGTGGTCGGTGCCTCGACTCAAAGGTCCATTTCCAGCATTATAAGAAGTAAATCCCACCACCTTCGGTGGGTCAGGTTCACCTGTTTTCCATTCCCATGTGTTCTTTTCCGTTGTAGTTTCCCTCTTTTCCACGAGTATCCGCACGGCGGAGGCGTGGTCGTTCCTTGTTTTTGGTTTGTTTCATGTACACAGGCATGCAAGTTGTACGCTGCGAATCTGCTGTCCCCATTGCGACGTGCTGAGCTTAAAATTTGCTTAGAGAGCGCACTAAATGCTAAGAGGTTAGTGATGTATTTTTAGTAGTTGAGTGTCGTTGATTCCTTCTCGCATTCGTGTTGCTCCGATCGAACTCGACGTAATTTCTTCGTGTTTTCCAGCTATTTTCCGAACGCTTTTCACTTCCCTCGTCTAAAGACCCTCTCCCGTTTTCACGTGCATCGTGTAATGCCTTAGAGTACGGCTTTAAGGACCCTCCTCCCACTAGTAGCTACATCAATTTGGTATCAGAGCACGTTGTGCGAGCAATCCTTATTGTTCGCACGATCCATACGTAGTCATATTTCTGCATGATTTTTGCATTTTCTACATCTCTCATTTAGCCTTGTTTGTGCATGGTGACTACGAGGTCACAAGTTATGTCTTCCCAATACCAGGAAACCATACCTGAAACCCAAGTATCGGTCCAACCCTCGGAAGGGAGTAGAACCAATGTAGACTCTTCGGCCGCACTTCAGGCGCGAGTCGATGCTAAGTTAGATGCGCTGTCCGTGCGGTTGGAGTCCCATGAAGGAAGTACAAGCATGATGTTTCAGCAAATAATGGCTGGGATGCACAACCTCACTCAACATCCTGAGTTATCGGAGCCGAGATGCTCGAACCCGATTCACCCCCACCATCTGCAAACCCAGCACCTCCCACTAGAGAGTTACCTCCGCTCGCCTCTTCCACGCGGCCTCGCGTCCATGATGACTCCGGTCGCCCGTGACCTTATGAGGTCCACGGGAGTTTAGGCTTCGAACCACTTGATGAGGATGATGTTTGGGCCGCACAAAGGCCCCGATCTGACGGCCGCTTTGGCCACACTTGGGCCGGTCAAGGGCCCCCAATCCAACAACGTTTAGATCATCCCCGCGTGGAGGATGACTTCCGTCGTTACATTCGGAACACCCCCGTGCCCTTTGCGGGAAGCCTTGACCCCACAAAATTTCTTGATTGGATCGCATCCGTCGAGTCTTACATTGACCTTAATGATTGGGCCCCTGAGTCCCGTGTCCGGTTTGCGCGCAACTTGTTGGAAGGCCCGGCACGTTTGCACTGGGCAAATGTGGAACGCCAAAACGCGCAGCATGCCCTTCCTCCCATCGTTGATTGGGAGGAGATAAAGTATCGCCTCCGTGAGCGATACGTGCCCCCTTCGTATAGGCAGCGTCTACTTGATCAGTATAGTAGTTTACACCAAGGGTTGAGTACCATCGAGGAGTACCGCCTCACCTTTGTGACGCTACAACTCCGTTGCAACTTGCAAGAGGACCCTGAACTGTCGTTGTCCAAGTTCAAGAATGGACTCCGGTCGGACATTCGCCGAACCTTACCCTCGTACGGCTCAGAGACGTTTGACCAAACCTTTCAGCGTGCTCGAGATATCGAGCACGACCTTCGGGCTGCGGTTCGACGCAGTGAGTCTGGACCCCCTAGACACCATCCTTTGGGCGGACCTCCTCATACCCACCCTCGACCCGAGCGCCACGAGCCTCGTCCTGACCCACGGCCCGCGCCTGCGGCCCATCACTCCCCTAGGCGTCCAGCCCCCGGTGCCCTACCCTCTCGCCCCACTTGGGAAGAGAGGGGGAAGGCCCCACTCATTAGCCTGCCTGGTCGCGTCAACTGTTACAACTGCCTCCAACCGGGTCATCTTTCCCGCGACTGCCCTCGGAAGTCCGCCACTGCGGAAAAAGCCCCAACCCGTGTAGCCACCATCACCTGCGAACTGGTGGAGCAGGATATTGAGGCCAAGTGTTACACAAGTGGTGATTAGTCGGGTCACCCCACAGTTGCGGTTGTGCGGTGCACCCTTGTTCAACCCACATCCGCCGAGGATTGGCGGCGCTCGAGCATTTTCATGACTTACATCAAGTGCAATGGGCACTCGTGTAAGATTGTCATAGATGGTAGTAGTAGCCTGAATGTGGTCCCCCGGACCGCAATCACGCGCTTCGGTCTCTGCATAGAACCCCACCCCAAGCCTTACTCTATCGCGTGGGTTGACACGTCGAGTTTTCCGGTCACCCACCGATGCCAGGTCCCCATCGCCTTTGGGGCCTATCGTGAGAAAGTGTGGTGCGACATGGCGGTTATGGATGTCGCCCACGTCCTTCTCGGCCGTCCTTGGCTATATGATAGGGATGTGATCCACTATGGTCGATCGGACACTTACGTGTTTGACCACAACGACCAAAAAATTGGTTTGATCCCGGCTCCACCCAAGGAGCTTCGTGCGTCCACTTCCAAGGGGCTGATCACTCCGTCGGTGCCTCCCCCTCCGGTGCCTACCATGATCTCCCTCATGCGCACCTCTGCGCTTGTGCGCGAGGCCCAGGAGACCAAGGTCATGTACGCGCTCATGATTCGCGAGACACAGGACCCCACTTTGCCCGAGGGTATGATGCCTCCGCCTGACGTGTCCGCTCTCCTCTCTGAGTTCGCCGATATTAGCCCCGAGGACTTACCCCATGGTCTTCCCCCGGATAGGGAGATCCAGCATGTGATTGACCTTCTCCCTGGTGCACCCCTCCCTAGTTTGCCACACCATCGTCTCAACCCAACCGAACATGCTGAGTTACAACGTCAAGTCGATAACCTCCTCACGAAGGGATACATCCGTGAGAGTTTGATTCCCTGTGCTGTGCCCGCCTTGCTCACGCCCAAGAAGGATGGGTCGTGGCGCATGTGCGTTGACAGCCATGCCATTAACCGTATCACCGTCAAGTATAGGTTTCCTATACCTCAACTTGACGACATGTTGGACATAGTTTCCGGTGCGTCTTGGTTCTCCAAGTTGGACCTCCGAAGCGGATATCACCAACTCCGCATTCGCGAAGGCGACGAATGGAAAACTGCATTCAAAACTAAGGATGGGTTGTATGAGTGGCTTGTGATGCCCTTCGGGCTGTCTAACACGCCTTCCACTTTCATGCGGCTCATGAGCCAAGTCCTCAAGCCCTACATGGGCAAATTCCTGGTCGTCTATTTTGACGACAACCTGATTTTCAGCCAGACCCAAGCCGAGCACCTCGAGCATCTTCGCTCCACCTTTGACCTCTTGCGCCAGGAGCACCTCTTCCTTAACGTGAAGAAGTTCTCCTTCATGACCAACCAAGTTCACTTTCTCGGCTACATTGTGTCCGATCAAGGCCTTTCCGTTGAACCCGGTAAGGTCGAAGCCATCCGGCATTGGCCCGAGCCTCGTACTGTGTCGGATATCCTTAGTTTTCTAGGTCTTGCGGGCTTCTACCGCCGCTTCATTAGGGGTTTTAGCACGATTGTGACCCCGCTGACCCAACGGCTATCTAAGGATGACTTCGAGTGGACTGTAGCCACTCAACGCGCCTTTGCATCCCTTAAGGACGCCATCACGACCGCACCTGTTTTGCGCCTCCCTAACTTCGCCAAAGTCTTTGAGGTCGCGTGTAATGCCTCCGGTACTGGTATCGGGGGTTGCCTTAGTCAAGAAGGCCATCCGGTTGCCTTCTTCAGTGAGAAACTGAACGCTGCTCGTCAGCGATATTCGACCTACGACAAGGAATTTTACGCCATCATTCAGTCACTTCGGCACTGGAGGCACTACCTCCTCCACCGAGAGTTCGTCTAGTATAGCGACCACCAAGCCTTGTCTTTTCTAAATGCTCAAAAGAAGTTGAGTGCCCGCCATGCCAAGTTGGTCGAGTACTTGCAATAGTACTCTTTTGTGATCAATCACAAGGCGGGCAAAGAGAACATTGTCGCGGACGCCCTGAGTCGAGTCCGGACCCTTCTGTGCGTTATGCGCGCCCGGGTCCACACTTTTGACCACATCAAGGATGAGTTCACAACCTGTCCCGACTTCGGCACCACGTATGCCTCCTTGACCATATCGCCAGACCCTGAGTCCTAGTACTAGCTTTGCGAGGGCTATCTCTTCTTAGGGAACCGTCTGTGCATTCCCCGGTCGTCCCTTCGTGACCACCTGTTACTCGAGCTACACGCGGGTGGCGTCGCCGGCCACCATGGACGCAATAAAATCCTTGAGATGGCGGAGGAACGCCTGTTTTGGCCTTCCCTTCGCTGGGATGTCGAGGGCATCGTGCGCCATTGTGGCACGTGCCAGTCCGCTAAACCTCGTCCGCCCAACACGGGCCTCTACACACCTCTGCCAGCGGTCGATGCCCTCTGGACTGACATTAGTATGGACTTTGTCCTCGGGCTGCCTCGGTCCTCATCGCGCTTCGATTCCATCTACGTCGTCGTTGATCGGTTCTCGAAGATGGCTCATTTCATCCCTTGCTCGCGGACTACGGATGTGTCCCACATGTCCACCCTCTTTTTCAAAGAGATCATCCATCTCCATGGCCTTCCTAAGACCATCGTGTCTGACCGGGACACGCGCTTTGTGAGCCACTTCTGGCACTCACTTTGGGCCCTCATGGGCACTACACTAAAGCTTTCCACTGCCTACCACCCCCAAACCGACCGTCAAACTGAGGTGGTTATTCGTAGTTTGGGTAATTTGCTTCGGTTCCTCATTGGCGATCATCCGAGGTCGTGGGACACCATCCTACCTATGGCAGAGTTCGCGTACAATAGTGCTTTCAATAGGTCTACAGGTCTTAGTCCCTTCCAAGTGGTTTCCGGCCGTCAACCTCGTAAGCCTATTGACTTGCATGACCTTCCCCGTGAGTCCCATCTTTCCGAGCATGCATACTCATTCGCACAGCATGTAGCTAGCTTGCATGAGGAAGCTCGGCATCGGATCTTTTTGGGCAACACTCATAAGCTCGGCATCGGATTGGTCCCTGCATGATTGTCTGCACGAAAGTGAGATGATCCCTTTATGAAGTAAATTAAGTCTTTATCATAATAGGATTTGATTTACGACCTTTTATTTATATCTAATCATTGAAATTAAGGTGGATGAAATCCTAGTCCCAGTTTATCTCTCTGATTATTTTCCCGTGTGTTTATCGATTATTCACTTCCATCATATTCGATTTGCTTAGCTAGTAAGAAAATAATTATTTGGTACTTAACAATAAGGTCTCTGTGGGATCGATACTTTTCTTTATTACTCCGCGTATCCGTGCACTTGCGGACACTACAAGTTTAGGGACAACAAATTTTTGGAGCCATGTCAGGGAGTGACAATAGCCCTTTATGCTAACACTTAGGTTTTGGCCACGACACCTGAAATAAGTCTACCTACTTGTATTTATAAGTGTGTCCTTGCGGACTACAACAAGTTTTTGGCGCCATTGCCGAGGACCTTAATTTTGTTAATATCAAAATAGTTGTTTGTATTGCTAGACTAAGTTTTATTTGTTTTAGATTTAACTTTGTTTTTTGTTTTTGCAGGTTTTGGATTTTTAGAAGTTGTGACAGAACTGAGTTTTTCTAAAATTTGTGAATTTGCTTGTGTTTTATATTTTCTATTTTTGTTATATATTCTGAAAAAAAAAGGTTTTATTTGATTGATCGGTGTTGGATTATCTTTCTGTTCTTGATAGATTTGAAGATATGCCTTTTAATTTCAACTCGTGGGCAACTAAAAGAGATGAAGTATACATGCCATATAAAGATGATTCATCATGCACTCTTCATGATAAGTTAGATTTTATCTCTCGTCAAATGGACACTTTAAATATGCACCCTGTTAGTACATCTTATTCTCCTATTAGCTGTGATATTTGTGGATGTGTTGGTCATTATAGTTCTAATTGCCCAATTTTAATTTCTCCAAATTCCAATTTATCATGTTATGAAGATGATTCACAGTGTACTCTTGCAGATAAACTAAAATTTCACTCTATTCACCCTGTTAGATGTAATATTTGTGGATGTTTTAATCATTATGCTTCTGATTGCCCAAATCATGTTCCTGAACCATACTTTGAGGACACTGAGGAATCTAGGTTAGAATCCATCCTTAAAAAATTCATGTCAAATCAAAACCAAATCATGACAAATCGAAGTAAGGAAATTGAAGATCTTAAGGGAATAATTGGTCACCTTGCTTCTCATGTAGAATCTTTAACTGCTAATTCTGAAATTTTAGAAGCTCAGTTAATAAAATTGAATTTGAGTTTGATTTGAAAACTGAGAAAATTGATTTAGAAAATTCCCCCTCTGATTATGATTGTTGTGAGATTGAGCCTAATGTGTTTATTAATGAATCTCACTCTGATTTTGTTGACTGTAAATTTGATTTATCTGATAATTTATTTGTTGAAAAGTTTGAAAAAATTGATTCTGAAAAATCTGTTCTTGATTCTAGTGATAGTGATGAAATTGATTCTTTTGATGAAAACTTATTTATGGTTAAATCTGATGAGCTTGATAAAGGTTTAAAATTTACAGACATTGATGAACCCCACTTTGATTTTGGTGATATTGTTGAAATTAATGATAAGTCTTGTGTGGTTAACTCTGATTCTATTAATTCTATTGTGAACATTGGCAAATCTCATTATGATTTTTTATATGATTCTGATTTTGACTCTTCTGATGATGAATTATTTGTGGAAAAGTATGAGGGGACTGATTTTGAAAAATCTCACTCTGATCTTGTTGATGATTTTGGAATTGATAAATTATTTGATGAAGTGCATGAGGAACTTGAATATGATTTGAATTTTAAAAACACTAATGGATCTCATTATGATGTTTTGCCCATATCCACTGTTCAATCTTCTGATTTTATTAAAAATTTATGTTTTATTGAGGAATCTTATGTGAGAAAGAAAAATTATTTTGATGATCCAATGCTTATATCTTTTGATCAAAGTCCTATTCTTATGGCAATTGAAAATATAAACTTGAAAAAAGGACTAATGATTCCACTCTCTAATAAATTTAGGAAGATTATTGAATATCCTTTATGAGAAGTTGAAAATTTTGATTTTGATTTTCGCATATTTAAGAAAGCCACGGCGATTGTAATTTGCATGAAATTTTGGATATTTGAATTAGTGGCAAAACTTTTTGGACAGCGAAAAAGAAAGAAATTACATGCTATTTACTTTGGAACTAATTCACCTGCTTCACCATGAGATTTGATTTTTGGTCAAGCTATGGACCTAAAATTAGCGCTTCTTGGGAGGCAACCCAAGCACTCTTACCTTAGTTCAGTTTCTTTTATTTTAGTTTACTTTTAGAATTAATTTATCTTTTTTTTTGCAGGGAAAATAAAATTTTGCGCAAAATACGGCACTGCCGTAATCTGTGTTACGGTGCCGTAATTTCAGCCTGATTTCATCCCGAGAGTTTTTGGTATTTTACGGTAGTACCGTATGATTCTTTACGGTACCGTAATTTGGGACATTTTCTAACCGACACATTTGTGTACATTACGGCACTGCTGTAAAGAACTTTACGCCCATAATTCTAAATCTGCAGTTTGCTTATCTTTGTTTTCTTGCTGTGATTTTAAGAAACTGGGTTGGGAAAATTTTTGATCTTTGGCACAAACATGAACCACTCATCTTTGTCTGTCATCTGGATATTTTTGCTGAATTTTAAAGTCCACTGAACACTCTAAAACACATAGCATCTTTTCGATTCTAATTAATTTATGCAGCAGTTTTTTTGACTATTCTGATTAGCACTTTTGCTGCAGCTATTTAAGATACTTTAATGACTTGAAACCCTGAATTTTTGGATGGAATATGAAGAACATGTGTCGTTCTACCTCATGGATTAATTATTTTTGTGAGAAAATTTTTTGACCATTCTAGGACATGTGGCAACTTTTTGAATTTGATTAACTTTTGTGCAGTTTTTGTACTTTTGTAATATGAGTAGCCTTCTTTCTGTTAATACCCTAAATTCCTAATAGATTTTGATATTTTGATTTTCATACGTCTGAAAAGAGCATATCTCATTCTACCACACGGTTTTGTCTGTTTTCTTTTTGGATCATTAAATCTTATTTTTGGGTATGGCTATTTTTCATAAAAAATTCACTAGCTGCTCTACTTGCTTTCCATATTTTATAGCTTCTTTTGGCTCCAGATCCAGAAATCTTCAAAAGCAACTATCTTCCACCTCTAGCTACCATTGCATCTGCCTCTGACATCACTGTTTCCAACCATCAACACTGGATTATACCATCAGCAGACTCTTACTTCTTCTGCTGCCTCTATTTACATTGATTTCATTTATTTATGCAGCAGACTCTTCATTAGTGACTGATTTTTTTTATCTATGCAACATTATATTTAACGCCCACCGGCTGACGATCTCACCTTCAGGACTGTATTCTCTAGCAGGCTACTAGAGATTACTCACTCTACTATCGGCACCATCACCATCATTGCTAGCAGCTTTTCAGATAGCATCTGTTCCACCTCTACTTCTTGCCTACTTGATGTTGGGGTATGCCCTTAAGGCTAATGTTTGAGGCCTTGGGATTGTAACAGTATCATGTATAAACTATTATGTTTATAAAGGCAATGGTTGTTATTCACGTTGTTACATTATCTGCTGCAATAATTGTACTTCTGAATAATGTCTCAATGCTGTTCAGCTGGGCTGACATGCAGTAATGTCCTTAGTCGAGATATCTTGGTGAACATGAGACAGCCTTGATATGATTGAGACTAATATGTGTTCTAATCTTATAGGATGCTTCGAGCATGGAATAAGATGTAGACTCATGGGTACATTGGATGTACTGGACAGACCCTACTAGGATATTCAATTGCTTGTCACAATGTGAATAATCCTTGATTGCAACAAGTGGCACATTTCCTCTGACTTGAGATCACTTGTGTTTCTAAATGATGATTGTCATTGTTTTGAGGTAGTTCAATATCATTTGAAACATAATGGTTATAGACTATCTTGGATGGTGAGCTTGAGTCAGGTTAGGGCACTAGTGATAGATAAAGGATTGCCGTCTCCTTAATTGGAGTGTGATGTTCTAAAGGGGCCCCCCTGGATGAGATGATTGAGAAAGTGTATGGCCATACCCAGGTGACTATGTTCATCTGATCTAATCATGCTCATCATATTGGAGCTACAGGCTTGACACGCTTGTCCAATAAGAACATCCAGTGGCAAAGGAATCATGTATGCCAAGTGAGTTGATTCACACTTGTGCTGTGGTTTGGGTGTAGTCTTGGAAGACTCTTTTCTTTATATCGGGAGACAGTGATGTGTTGCTAGATACCCCTCACTGATCGTGATAACGTGAGTTATCGTTACCGACATTTAAAGGAAACCCTTAGGGTCGCACAATTTGATGATATGGCTTACTTAAGTCAGATCGTATGGACTGAATTGTTTGGGTTCAGTTTAAAGGGATTTAGTCTCTGATTGTAAGTGAGATCTAGTCTGATCATGTTTGATTGATTAGGGCTTGAGATCGGTAAGCTTCGATTGAGATAATGGATGCTAGATCAGTGAGATCAGCAGCATTAAGAGATCAACGGTTAGATCTGGAACCTTAGGGTTTAATTGTGATCTAGACCATATCGCTTGGGTTAATTGGTCTTTGGACCAAACCAAATTGAACCAGCTCATTGAGTGAGCGTGTGGTTCAAATGGAGAGGAGTTTGCGATTGGGGTAAACCCATGATCGCATGTGAGTAAGTGACTTTCTATTTTTAGAAAGCATGATCACATACGTGACCACCACTCACGTTCACGCCTAAGACGCTCTACTCTCTCGCTTCTCCTCCTCTCTCGTCGCCAACAAGCTCTCTCTCGTGTGGTGAAGAGGTTGACGAAAAAGGAGAAGGAAGAAATCGCCAAGCAAAGGATTCTCTTCCCTTCCATTCGACAAGGACTCCTTAGAACCTTGCTAGCACAAGGAGCACTAAGGGAGTAGGCGATCACATCTTGTGTGCGTCTTCTCTGGAGGAGAGCGACTTCACTCTCTGCTTCCAAGTCGCCATCCATACAATGGCATCGGTATGATTTCTTCTCTGATATGTGAAATCGATTTATGTTGATCATATTATATGCAAAGATCCTAGAAACCCCTTCCGCTGCATCAAAACCTTCATATGCGCCTATTAGGGTTTCGCCCTCCCCTTGTTTAGGGGACCATTCAATTGGTATCAGAGCTGGTTTTTGCATGTTTTTATGATTGCTTAAAGGCTTTGTGATCCTTGTTTGTGAATGAATGCTTAGATCTATAACATGCGAAAATTACATGTTAAGTTGTTGCATATGCGAAAACTTGATTCTTGTTTACTTGGCGCATGTTTGTGGGCGCATAGTTGTTTTTCTCAAACACTTCATGACTTGCGCGACCTTCATTAGATCTAAGAGCGCCTACTATAAACCCTTAGACGAGTTGATAGGGTTGAAGTCACAGTCAAGTCTAGATCCAACTAGTCTGCTCAGACCATCTGACAGCCTAGATGGGTCGACCAGATGGCACCTATGCGCAAGCATAAGGTGGCTATAGGTCGACTGCATCAAAGGCGTGTAGCGAGGTCTGGTTGAGACAACCAGTGAACACGCAAGAGTTAGGCCCGGGGTCACACATGCTTGCCAAAACTCATGTAGGTTGTTCAGCCCTAGCGCATGCATAGTTGACCACTGGGTCGACTCAAGTCAGTTAGGACTTGGTGCATGCAAGGGCAATGGATCTGACTAGGTCTGATGAGTGGATCCCTATTAATGGACCGTTGTAAGGTAGTAGGGCACATAAGGAAAATAAAATTGAAGCCAATGGGTTTTTCGAAAATTTTATTTTCATGAATGGATCACATGTTGTTTGTAAGCATATGTTTGTTTATTTAATCTTGTGTGGGCTGCCCATGTTTAATGTGTGCTGTGCTGGGGCCTGCGTGCCTGGAATTTAAATGTAAATAAATATTTTTATTGTGATCTGCGCATCACTTTTCATTTAAATTATAAAGTGTAATTGACCTGCGAGTCAATCTTGTCTAGATAGATTAATTTGTAAATTAATCAGACAAGAGCACAGAGCACACTTGGCAGAGGCGCATGCAGCAGAGGCTTGACCAGGTGGGAGGTCCAGGGTTCGACTCTAGGACCAGGCGCATTTTCCCTGGTAGGCGCACCTGAGCTGCAGATGGCGCTTGGGCCCTGGGTTGGGCCAGATGAGCAGCAAAATACCCATGAAGAAAAGCAAGTGAAGACTTAAGTTTAATTTAAGGTCTAACTTAGGCTTAATGGGCTTTTACCACATAAGATCAGCATGCTTTCTATTTATTGCTTTTATAATTAGAATTGCATGAGTTTATCTTCTGCTATCACCATAGGAATTGCATGATAGTCAAGAAGATAAAAGACCGTTAAAATCCAACGCTAAAATATCAAGCTCGTAAGCCTTCTGACGCGAAACCTCACTGTTCTGATTATCGTTGGAGCCGTGTTGTACCCACTCAGTGGGCACGTCCATCTATCTTCAGACGGTGCGGGATTACACCTGCGTGTTACAGAGAAGGGATTTATCGCTTCTCGTTGCTCAGCATAGCACGTGGTGGTCCAGGGAGTAGGTCGGGTTAGCTTGACCGTGTAGGCTACATATGTGGCGCATATGGTAGCACATGGAGGCAGCCATCTGTGGGGTCAGAGACTGTGTTGTACCAACTCAGTTGGCACAGTCAGCTGGATTGCCCAAATGAAGGGGAATCGCACGGGCTGGCGATTGGCAAGGACTGCCTACCAGAGACTAGTGCTTGTACTCTCTGTGCATCTTATCTCGCCTGAGCGGGACGCGGAGACCAAGTATGAAATCTGGATCCCATCTCACTAAAAGAGTTCTACTCTTTCGGGCTGTTTTTTGCTGGATTTTTCAGCCAGATAAAATAGTGAGAAAAAGAATCTTTCTTAAGTCCTGGATTGATTTTGAACATTGATACTGACCTTGCTGTTCTTGCATTGTTGTAGATTCCTGCAGCAACGAACACCATGAGCTTCAATGTGCGATCCCTACTAGAAAGGGAGAAGTTTGCTGGGCCGAACTTCTCAGACTGGTACGGACACCTTAAGATTGTTCTTAAGGCAGAGAGGAAACTGTATGTCCTCGAGACGGCTATACCGCCTCAGCCCGCTCCGAACGCCGCAAGGGCGGTTCGGGATGCCTATGAAAAGCATGTCAATGATAGCATTGATGTCGCTTGCCTGATGCTAGCGTCTATGACGCCACCGCTGCAGCGTCAGCATGAGGATATGTCTGCTATACAAATTATAGCAAACCTCAAGATGCTGTATGCTGCGCAGGCGAGGACTGAGCGCTATAATTTGACTAAGCTGTTCTTTCAGAGCAAACTGGCTGAAGGGAGCCCAGTGGGAGCTCACGTGCTCAAGATGATTGGGCACAAGGAGGCTCTAGAGAAACTGGGGCATACCATCAATCAGGAGCTTGCTGTAGACATTATTCTGCAGTCTCTCCCGCCCTCTTTCGATGCGTTCATCATTAACTTTAATATGAACAAAATCGATTGTACTCCGGCAGAGCTGCTGAATATGCTCTTGACTACTGAGGAGACTCTGAAGGGAAAGCCTTCGACCTCTGTCTTAATGGTTCCTTCTAGGAACAAGAAGAAGGGGAAGAAGGGCAAGACCCCTGTCAAGAGCTACAGCAAGGCTCTGAAGCAAAAGGTCAAGCGGTCGAAGGAATACAGATGTTTCCACTGTGGCCAGCTGGGTCACTGGAAAAAGGACTGTAAAGCGCTCCAAGGAGATAAGAGGGGAAGCTTTGCTTCTGGCTCAGGTATATACGTGACGGAAGTCATGGTTTCATCTTCTTCTATTTCATGGGTGTTGGACACTGCATGTGGAGTTCACATTTGTTCAAATGTACAGGAACTCAAGAGAAGAAGACAGGTGGGACAGCATGAGGTGGACCTACGAGTTGGAAACGGGGCACGGGTTGCTGCTGTCGCTGTAGGAGACTATTTCATCTCTTTACCATCTGGACTTGTATTAGAACTGGACAATTGTTATTTTGTTCCGAGTATTACTAAAAATATTATCTCCATTCCTGCTCTTGTCAGGAAGGGATTTTCCTTTGAATGCAATATTTCAAAGTGTGTTTTATCTTTAGATAATATTGTTTATGCTACTGGTTCAATTAACAATGGGTTATTCATGTTGGACATGGAATGTTCTATACACAATATTGATAATAAGAAAGCCAAATATGCTGATGACAGCACCTTGCTATGGCATAGTCGTTTAGGTCATATTAACAAGAAACGCATTAAGCGGTTGCATGATCATGGACTGCTGGGATCATTCTCCTATGAGGAGATTGATACATGCAAAGCTTGTTTGATGGGCAAAATGACGAAGTCGCCTTTTCCTCATAAAGGTCAAAGGACTTCAGGTTTACTTGACCTTATACACAGCGATGTGTGTGGGCCTTTTAGTAAACATGCCAGAGGTGGCTATCAGTACTTCATTACCTTCACTGATGATTTCAGTAGATATGGGTATGTCTATCTTATGAGACATAAAAGTGAATCTTTTGACAAGTTCAAAGAGTTCAAGAATGAAGTACAGAATCAGCTTGGCCGAAATATCAAGGCACTTCGTTCTGATCGAGGTGGAGAATACCTAAGTCGAGAGTTTACTGACTATCTGAAGGAGTGTGGGATTATCTCACAGCTCACTCCGCCAGGAACACTGCAATGGAATGGTGTGTCCGAAAGGAGAAATAGAACGTTACTTGATATGGTTCGTTCTATGATGAGTCAGGCTACTCTACCTTACTCCTTTTGGGGATTTGCACTGGAGACAGCTGCAAAGGTACTAAACCGAGTGCCATCCAAGGCAGTTTCAAAGACCCCATATGAATTATGGTATGGGAAACAGCCGAGCTTGACATTTATCAGGATCTGGGGCTGCGAGGCTTATGTCAAAAAGCTCGCCTCTGGGAAACTAGAGAGCAGATCTGAGAAATGTATCTTTGTCGGTTACCCTAAGGAAACTAAGGGTTATTATTTCTACGATCCCAAAGAGAACAAGGTGTTTGTTGCTCGGACGGCCATATTTCTTGAGAAGGAGTTTCTTCTGCAAGAGGCCAGTGGGAGAGAAATAAAGCTGGATGAGAATCCAGAGGAAGGACAAAGTGGTCAAGCACAGTTGGATGAGCCTGAGCCGGTAGAACAGGTTACTGAACAACTTGAGGCTCAGATATCACGGGAACCGCGAAGATCGGGAAGGATCCGTCGACAGCCTGAGCGCTATGACGGAGTCTACATCATTGATCATGATGAACCCCTCACTTATGCGGATGCGGTCAGTGGACCGGACTCAGCGAGATGGCTTGAAGCTATGCGCGCCGAGATGGACTCCATGTCAGAAAACCAAGTCTGGGATTTGGTTGATCCGCCTCCGGGAGTTATCCCTATAAGCTGTAAATGGATCTTCAAGAAGAAGATTGACATGGATGGTAACGTGGTTACCTATAAAGGCAGGCTAGTTGCGAAAGGTTTCAAACAAATCTACGGGATAGATTATGATGAAACTTTCTCACCTGTAGCTATGTTTAAGTCTATTCGGATTCTTTTCGCGATAGCAGCATATTATGATTATGAGATCTGGCAAATGGATGTGAAGACAGCTTTCCTTAATGGAAATCTGGATGAGGATGTGTATATGACACAACCAGAAGGTTTCACTAATCCATCAGATCGTCATAAAATATGCAAGTTAAAGAAGTCTATTTATGGACTTAAACAAGCATCGAGAAGCTGGAATATTCGTTTTGATGAATCAATCTCTGAATTTGGTTTCATCAAGAACGAGGATGACCCGTGTGTATATAAGAGGTTTAGTGGGAGCGTGATTACTTTCCTAGTCCTCTACGTCGATGATATCTTGATCATTGGAAATGATATTCCTGAAATGCATGCGGTTAAGGCATGGTTAAGAAAATGTTTCCAGATGAAAGATTTGGGAGAAGCAGCCTATGTATTAGGTGTGAAGATCTACAGGGATAGATCTAAGAGGCTTCTCGGGCTGTGCCAGAGTACTTACATCGATAAAGTCCTGGAGAGATTTCATTTAGAGAATTCTAAAAGAGGATATCTTCCAGTCAGACATGGTCTGAATCTTTCGAAGAGTCAGTGTCCACAAACACAGACTGAGAAAGATGAAATGGACAATACGCCTTATGCTTCGGCTATTGGATCCATTATGTATGCGATGTTGTGTACTCGCCCAGACGTTGCTTACGGGTTAAGCGTGACCAGTCGGTTCCAAAGTAATTCAGGTATGGCGCACTGGGTTGCAGTCAAGAACATTTTAAAATATCTGCGGAGGACCAAAGATATGTTCTTGGTGTATGGTGATCAGGAAGAACTCAGTATAGAAGGATATACTGACTCTTCGTTCCAGTCTGACCAGGATGATTTCCGATCGCAATCAGGCTATGTTTTTAGCTTGAATGGAGGAGCAGTGGTGTGGAAAAGTTTCAAACAGTCAATCGTTGCTGATTCCACAACAGAAGCCGAGTATGTTGCAGCCTCGGAAGCATCCAAGGAGGCAGTGTGGATTCGTAAGTTCGTTCAAGAACTTGGTGTTGTTCCTTCGAGTGCAGATCCTTTGGTTATCTTTTGTGATAACACTGGAGCAATCGCACAAGCAAAGGAACCACGGTCGCACCAGAAGTCCAAGCACATACAGAGACGGTTTCATTTGATCAGGGAGATCATTGATCGTGGCGAGATCAAAGTCTGCAAGGTTCATACAGATGACAATCTGGCAGACCCGCTTACCAAGCCTCTGGCGCAGCAGAAGCATGAGAAGCACTGTAATAATATGGGTTTGAGATTTCTCAACCATTAGATTAAGTGCAAGTGGGAGATTGTTGGGGTATGCCCTTAAGGCTAATGTTTGAGGCCTTGGGATTGTAACAGTATCATGTATAAACTATTATGTTTATAAAGGCAATGGTTGTTATTCACGTTGTTACATTATCTGCTGCAATAATTGTACTTCTGAATAATGTCTCAATGCTGTTCAGCTGGGCTGACATGCAGTAATGTCCTTAGTCGAGATATCTTGGTGAACATGAGACAGCCTTGATATGATTGAGACTAATATGTGTTCTAATCTTATAGGATGCTTCGAGCATGGAATAAGATGTAGACTCATGGGTACATTGGATGTACTGGACAGACCCTACTAGGATATTCAATTGCTTGTCACAATGTGAATAATCCTTGATTGCAACAAGTGGCACATTTCCTCTGACTTGAGATCACTTGTGTTTCTAAATGATGATTGTCATTGTTTTGAGGTAGTTCAATATCATTTGAAACATAATGGTTATAGACTATCTTGGATGGTGAGCTTGAGTCAGGTTAGGGCACTAGTGATAGATAAAGGATTGCCGTCTCCTTAATTGGAGTGTGATGTTCTAAAGGGGCCCCCCTGGATGAGATGATTGAGAAAGTGTATGGCCATACCCAGGTGACTATGTTCATCTGATCTAATCATGCTCATCATATTGGAGCTACAGGCTTGACACGCTTGTCCAATAAGAACATCCAGTGGCAAAGGAATCATGTATGCCTAGTGAGTTGATTCACACTTGTGCTGTGGTTTGGGTGTAGTCTTGGAAGACTCTTTTCTTTATATCGGGAGACAGTGATGTGTTGCTAGATACCCCTCACTGATCATGATAACGTGAGTTATCGTTACCTACATTTAAAGGAAACCCTTAGGGTCGCACAATTTGATGATATGGCTTACTTGAGTCAGATCGTATGGACTGAATTGTTTGGGTTCAGTTTAAAGGGATTTAGTCTCTGATTGTAAGTGAGATCTAGTCTGATCATGTTTGATTGATTAGGGCTTGAGATCGGTAAGCTTCGATTGAGAGAATGGATGCTAGATCAGTGAGATCAGCAGCATCAAGAGATCAACGGTTAGATCTGGAACCTTAGGGTTTAATTGTGATCTAGACCATATCGCTTGGGTTAATTGGTCTTTGGACCAAACCAAATTGAACCAGCTCATTGAGTGAGCGTGTGGTTCAAATGGAGAGGAGTTTGCGATTGGGGTAAACCCATGATCGCATGTGAGTAAGTGACTTTCTATTTTTAGAAAGCATGATCACATACGTGACCACCACTCACGTTCACGCCTAAGACGCTCTACTCTCTCGCTTCTCCTCCTCTCTCGTCGCCAACAAGCTCTCTCTCGCATGGTGAAGAGGTTGACGAAAGAGGAGAAGGAAGATATCACCAAGCAAAGGATTCTCTTCCCTTCCATTCGACAAGGACTCCTTAGAACCTTGCTAGCACAAGGAGCACTAAGGGAGTAGGCGATCACATCTTGTGTGCGTCTTCTCTGGAGGAGAGCGACTTCACTCTCTGCTTCCAAGTCGCCATCCATACAATGGCATCGGTATGATTTCTTCTCTGATATGTGAAATCGATTTATGTTGATCATATTATATGCAAAGATCCTAGAAACCCCTTCCGCTGCATCAAAACCTTCATATGCGCCTATTAGGGTTTCGCCCTCCCCTTGTTTAGGGGACCATTCACTTGACTCTTTCCACCGGCATCCTCTTCAGACCTCCGGCGACATCTTTGATGTACCTTGAGAGAATTATTTTTATCATTATTATTTTTTTAGACTATTTTCAGATTGAGCCTTATCTACCTTAAATTGTGCAGGTAAAATTTTCAAAAGGCACATCTTTGGACCTTGCAGCATCTACCCCGACACTATTTTTGATCTGAGCCTTATGTATTTTTGGTCAGGGCTTGCTATATAATCTTGTGAGTATTGTTTGCACTCTCTTGTATTTATGATTATTTCATATGGTTTGCATCTTTGATTAACTTTTGATATATCACTCATTGAGTTTCCAATCTATGAAGTTGCTTGAGTCTATCATGTCACACCTTTGACTATGATTGTTTGAGTTTCGTGCTTCACACCTTTTGCATTGATTTTGACATATTTTGATGTTTAAAAATTTTATGACATGAATCCATGTGATGAGAGATGGGTAGATTTTTATTATATATCATGATGAATGTTCATGCATGCATGCCTATGAATGGAGATATACCTATTATATTAAATTTATTTCTTCAATATATATCTACTTGTTGAAATTTTTCATTGATTGATGCATAAGAATTTTTGGGTAGATATATTGTTTGATGAAATTTATTTCATGAATAAAATATGCATATGAGTGCAATTTTTGAATTGATGTCAGTTGATTAACTTAGTTGATGTTTAGTCTATTTTATTATTTGTTGGGAAGAAAGAATCCAAAATCCACAAAAAAAGTGAGAGACTCCCCTACTTGGCACTGTGCAAAATTGATAGTGGTACCTAAGACAAGGGTTGAAGTCTGTAAAAAAAATATAAGAGAGAAAGAAAAAGAACATGACTCCTCTACTTGGCACTGTGTAAAATTGACAGTGGTACCAAAGATAAGAGTTGAAATCCAAATAAAAAGTGTATATCTATGTGGGTACATACCATAAAAAACACATAATAATAATAATAATAATAATAATAATAATAATAATAATAATAATAATAATAATAATGAGTGGAAAAAGATTTTAGATACCCTATTCCTGTAAACAAAAGTATGATAGATTTAAACTAAAACTTGGGTGAAATCATAAGATTGAAATTCTTTTTATAATGCAAGTTGCGAAGTTTTATTTGATCAAAGTTGTGGATCTTAAAGATTAAATTCAGAAGAATCAGAGCTTCAGAGCAAATTACGACACCCCCATTATGGAATTTACGGTACCGTAATTTGACTGCACTCGTATATCAAAATTACGGTACTGCTGTAATTCCCATGAGGTATCGTAATTTGGAGTTTTTTCGGCCAGATATTTCATGAGATTACGGCACCGCCGTAACAATCTTTACAGAGCTGTATTTTGGGAGTTTTCAAACCAGAGCTTTCAAGGCGATTACGGTACTACAGTGACGAAATTTACGGTACCGTAATTCGGGTCAATTTTCCACCCGAAGGATTGTTGAAATTACGGCACTACCATAAAGAACTTCACGGTACCGTAATTTCAGAATATTTCAACTCGAGAACTCGCTGTCCAGATTACGGCACTACCGTAAACTTCATTATGGCCGTAATTACAACGCAGCTCGCGATTTTCCCGATCAACTCCGAAGCCCGATTCTTGCGCAGACCATATATTTTGATCTAGACCTCCAAATGAAGATCCGAAAGATGCTACGGACTCAACTTAAAGAGGAGAAGACACATGAATTAAAAGCCCCAATGTTTATCTAATATTGAGAGAGCAATCTTGGGAGAGGCGCTTAGGGTTTGGCCTTGCGCCGAGAGGCATAGAGGGCACCTTAGGTCATGATTTTTATACAGAAGCTTCATTTGAAGGTGGAGAGGACACACTAGAAGTTTCAGAGTGAAAGGAGATCAGGCGGTGGAGAAATCAACAAAACACCGGTCGTCGATGTTATTCACGCGAGATTACGGTCATACCGTAATTTCTATTTTCTCCTTCCTTTCGATTTTCTTCAACATGGATTATTGTAATCTTCCCTCTATGCAAGCTTAAACATCTTTGGGACATGGGGGAGTAATTCTCCTTGATTTTTAATGATTAGATAATTCTTATTTCGTCATAATAATTTCCATTGTGGTAATTTTGCTTTTGTGATGAACCATCTTTAATTCTCTTTAGATTTATATTTTCTGAATGTTTTAGAATTTTACAAAATATATTGAAAGGTTGATTGTGAAGTTTGGAACCCTAAAAATTATTGAGTTTGGAACTTATCGTAATAGATTAGGTTTGTTCTTTGAATTCTAATTTTTAGTGATTTTATTGCCATGTTAGATAATTTGAATCTAAGATTGAGTTATTGTGTCAAACATGGAGACCTTGACGAAAGTGAAGATCGGAACATTGGATAACCTTAGGTAAAACCTGTGTTGAGACTCGGATGCACGAAAGTGATCCTTGAGATTCCACTCGAGACAATCAACTTAGAATTCGGATACACGAAAGTGATCTTTTAATTCTTTGATTGATAATTTACTTATCTTCAACGTTGGGATAGATCTTGTGCGAAAGCGAGGATTGGTCCCTGCATGATTGTCTGCACGAAAGTGAGATGATCCCTTTATGAAGTAAATTAAGTCTTTATCATAATAGGATTTGATTGAAGACCTTTTATTTATATCTAATCATTGAAATTAAGGTGGATGAAACCCTAGTACCAGTTTATCTCTCTGATTATTTTCCCGTGTGTTTATCGATTATTCACTTCAATCATATTCGATTTGCTTAGTTAGTAAGAAAACAATTATTTGGTATTTAACAATAAGGTCTATGTGGGATCGATACTTTTCTTTATTACTTCGAGTATCCATGCACTTGCGGACACTACAAGTTTAGGGATAACAAGTTTTTGGAGCCGTGTCAGGGAGTGACAATAGCCCTGTACGCCAACACTAAGGTTTTGGCCGCGACACCTGAAATAAGTCTACCTACTTGTATTTATAAGTGTGTCCTTTCAGATCACAACATGTGTTTGGACTTTTGATGAGACCGTGGTTCCTTGGCTTATGCAATTGCGCCATTGTTGTCAGAGTAGAGCTCAATGGGATCCGCTGCACTAGGAACCACGTGAAGTTCAGAAATGAACTTCCTTATCCAAACAGCTTCTTTGGCTGCCTCATAAGCGGCCACATACTCAGCCTCGATTGTAGAATCGGCTATGGTGGATTGCTTGAAGCACTTCTAGCATACAACGCCTCCATTCAACTTGAACACACAGTCAGGGTCAGATTGGAATGACGCATCAGTGTAGCCCTGCATACTGAGCTCTTCCTGTCCCCCATAGACCAAGAACAAATCCTTACTTCTTCTCAAATACTTAAGGATGTTCTTAATAGCCACCCATGCTGCAATCCTGGATTGGATTGGTATCGGCTGCTTATGCCCATAGCATAAGCCACATCTGGTCTAGTACACAACATTGTATACATGATCGATCCTATCGCCGAGGCATAGGCTACTCGACTCATGTCATCCCTCTCAGCCTATGTGGTGGGACACTAGCACTTTGAGAAAGTAAGGCCATGTCTCACTGGAAGGTATCCTTTCTTGGATTGCTCCAAGTTGAACCTCTCCAGGACCTTATCAACGTAGGTACTCTGACTAAGGACCAGGAGCCTTTTGGATCTATCCCAGTAGATCCTCATGCCTAGGATATAGGCGGCCTCCCCAAAGTCCTTCATCTTGAAACACTTCCCTAACCATGTCTTCACAACCTGAAGACTAGGGATGTCATTTCCGATGAGCAGTATGTCATCGACATACAAGACCAGAAAAGTCACCAAGCTCCCACTAAATTATCTGTATACACAGGTGACATCTTCACTTTTGATAAAGCCATAATCTCTCACAACTTCATCAAACCGAATATTCCAACTTCGAGATGCTTGCTTAAATCCATTAATGGATTTCTTTAGCCTACAGACCTTACTGGCATCTGCAGGATGGATAAAGTCACCAGGTTGTGTCATGTACACATCCTCAGTCAGCTTCCCGTTAAGGAATGCTATTTTTACATCCATATGTCATATGTCATAGTCATGATACGCAGCAATAGCAATCAGAATCCGAATGAATTTGATCATGGCAACCAACAAGAAGGTTTCATCATAGTCCACCCCGTGGATTTGTTTGAATCCCTTAGCCACTAGACTACCTTTATAGGTAACTATGTTGTCATCCATGTCTGTCTTCCTCTTGAAGACCCATTTAAACCCTGTGGGTTTTACCCCATCAGGCAGCTCAACCAAATCCCAAACTTGATTAGCTGACATGGAATCCATCTCGGATCGCATGGCCTCAAGCCATCTCTTGGAGTCCGATCCACTGATCGCCTCATCATAAGTCCTAAGTTCATCCTCAATGATGAAGATCCCATCGTGTTGAGTCGGCAGCAACCCATACCTCTCAGGTGCACGACGAATCCTCCTAGACCAAAGTGGGGCCTGTGTCTAAGCCTCAGGTTACCCAGCACCCAGTGCAGGTGGTTCAGGTTCCATCTCTGTGTCTTGTGGTTGCACATGGACCTCGTCCAAGTCAAACTTTCTCCCACTTACTTCTTTCATGAGAGATTCTTTCTCTATAAAGACAGCACCCCAAGCAATAAAAACTTTGTTCTCGATGGGAATATAGAAGTAGTAACCCTTAGTTTCCTTAGGGTACCCCACAAACACGCATTTATCAGATCTAATGTTTGACATAAGCCTCACATCCCCAGATCCTGATAAAAGAGAGGATAGGGTGTCTCCCACTCCATACCTCGTATGGTATCTTGGAAACACTCTTAGATGGAATGTTATTCAGTATCAGATAAGTTGTCTCAAGTGCATGACCCAGAATGAGGGTGGTAGAGTTGCTTGACTCATCATAGATCGAACCATGTCCAACAAGGTTCGATTTCTTCTTTCAGACACACCATTCCATTGAGGTGTTCTCGGAGGAGTGACTTGGGATAAGATCCCACACTCTCTCAGATATTCAAAGAACTCACCACTCAGGTACTCTCCACCACCATCAAATCGAAGAGCCTTAATGGATCTACCAAGCTGGTTCTCTACTTCATCTCTGAACTCCTAAAATTTCTCAAAGGATTCAGACTTATGTCTCATCAAGTAGACATAACCATATCTACTGAAGTCATTAGTAAATGTGATGAAGTAGTTGTACCCTCCTCTGGCTTGTTTATTGAATGGCCCACACACATCACTATGTATGAGATCCAAGCCCTAAGGCTCGGCCTAATCAACTTGCGCCACTTACCATGCACTATCAAGGAAGAGTGCTTCTTGCGCCACCATGTAAGATGCACAAGCAAGCATGCATGCGCCAAGGCAACCCCTAATCTTCATCTTAAGTAATTACAAAATAAAAGAAAAAGATGGCATGCAGGCCGCACAAGGATACATCACAGGCATGCAAAGGGGCTTGACTCATGACCAAAACATTATGCACTATCAAGGTATTTACTCATGCAATTCTACATGCTCATGAAAAACATAAAATCTGAAATTTTACTTTTTCATAAAGCATGTCTTTCTTCCACATTATCTTACCACAGATCTTTTGAACATTTGAGATTATGTTTCTCTATGATTTCATAGATCCTTTCAGCTGGCAATTTTTGTCAGATCAAGAGACCCGGCTAGTCCGAAGACACAATGCCCGTCCTACTTGACAAAATTATGTTCGCCCTTGATCTTAAATCAATCAAGATAATCTTTTAACAATCCAAAAGAAATTGAATAGAAGATAAAAAGCAAAGATCTACAATTTTTCTTACTAGAAAAATCATGCGCCACTAACATGCAATTTTTGATATTTGAGATATGGCATCTTAGCATGGAAAAGCATGATAATACATCGTTTGAGTCTCGCAAGTCGCTCTGATACCACTGTTGGGAAACCCTGGGGATATTTTATAATTTTTCAGAGTCATTACAACACATATACATTGCACAGCGGAAGAATATCCCTGAAACAAGCTAGTCCCAAAAACCCAGTGAAGATCGTCAAGCGCGGGAGTCGACACGATGAGATAGAAAATACCTTAGGAGCAAGATGAGGCTGATGTCGATAGAAAATACCCGAGGGAGTCGACACGATGAGATAGAATATCCCCTCTGCAGTCTCACACACACGGATGCCTCGAGTTCTCTTCTTCCACGCCCGGTGCTAGCCTCGGGAAGAAGATCCAAGCCTTTGTGTTCCTTCTCCTATGCTTGCGCCACCTGCAAGGATGAGTTACACCAATAGAAGAGAAGGAAGAGGGAGATGATGAAGTCGCCAAGCCCAAGTCTTCCTTGCGCCAAGAGGAAGGAAGAAGAAAGGTGGCTTGCGGCTTCAAAAAGAGATGGAAGGGATGCGCCAATGTCCTCCTTGCTCTCGCCCTTTCAATGTTCACACGCCTCTTGAATATTGCATGAAGGAGCTCACGCATCCTTCCAATCTATAGAAGCAAGGGGCGGCCAAGAGAACAAGGGGTGGGCACAAGTCCAAACAAGAGGGGCGGCTAGGGTTAGGGTGAGGTGGCAATTAGGGTTTATGGCTTTGGAAAGTCTCTAAGACTTTTCCATAAACTCCTTGCAATCACCCAAGACTTACCATATAAGCCTATCATGCCTTAGAGGCAAGCATTCCATCCAAGCATGAAGGGGGAGGCGCCTTTTACTTCCTAATGAAGCAAAGTCGCCCACTCCCCCCCCCCCATTATGCCCTTAGGCGCCAATGGGAGGAGACTTCTCCCCATTATTCCCTTTTAGCCCATTGTTGCTTCATGACAACTTGTTATTGGGCCTCATTGGATAATGAACAAGCCCAAACTTCATTGCATGGGTTGATTAAGCAATTGAATCCAATCCAATGCAACCTTAATCCAAATGTGACCAACCATGGTCAAATACGGGTCAACCTGCCGAAAATGAAGTTTAGCTCCAATAAGTCTCTTCAATCTCATCAGGTCTATTGGCGCTGATGAAATATCTCAAACCGATTCGAGCTACCCAATAACTCGATCATAAGGCTTCCCAATCAATACGAGAACTCGAGTATCTTGGTGTGCGACCTTGTAGGTTCCTCTAACGCTGGCAGTGCTGACCAAAGGTCACCACAAGCAGTGAGTGGCACCTAGCAGTGCATCGCTGCTACCCAGGTCATTGGAATGGATATCGACATCGACATCCCCATCATCGCGACAAGGTATATATGCATTACAGTCTCTTTGCTGAACTGATATCCGATTGGACAAGTGTGTCACCACTTGTTTTCACCCAATCACATGGCTATGACTAAATCAGGTTCTCACCTGGGTATGACCATACACTTTCAGTCATAGAACCATAGAGGAGCTCTATGGATATCAAGCTTCCCTCAGGAAGGGGCAAATCCTCTGTCTGTCCATTGACCTTCTCATATGGGTCATGACATGCTCAATGACAACCGTTATGACCTCCCAACTACGATGAGGTGTTAGGTTGTATCAAAACATGTCCCTAACAATATAGAATGGCCAATGACCTCAAGTCAAGGGATCAATACATCTCCTATCACTTGTGAGGATAACTCATGACACCAAGTCATTGGCTCACAGCGGGTCGGTCCAGTATATCCACCACTGACATACCCATATGTCTGTGCTTGGACCTGTGCCTAACCAACCCATATGCTAGTCTCACAAGTACTAGAGCTGTCCTATATCTACTCTGGTACATCGACTGGGGACAATCATTTGAGCACAGATCCAATCTATCTCTAGAGACATTATCATGTAAGTACATAATCGTAGATGTAAACAAACAATGATAACGACAATGCCAGAATGATATATAAATATCAATGTCAAGTAGTACAAAGATGGACCAAAACTAGGTCCTAGGGCATATACACCAACAGATTCTACCACTAGCAGCTTCTTACCTCTTCTGCTGCCTCTGTTTCCATTGATTTTTTTTTTTGCAGCAGAATTTTCATTAGTGACTGATTTTTTTTGCAGTGCTATCTCTCGCAGCCCACCGGCCGACGACTTCACCACCACTATAGGCTCTAGCATGCCACTGGAAACTACTCATCAGCACTCTACTATCGGCATCATCATCTTCAATGCTAGCAGCTCCTCCACCGGCATCTACTCCACATTAGCTCCTCCACCGGCACCTTCTTTGGACCACTGATAACATCTCTGATTTTCCTTTGAGAAAAATATTTTCTATCATTTCTTTTTAAAGCAAGAGACTATTTTTGGTCTAAGCCTTATGTACCTTAAATTGTGGAGGTAAAATTTTCAAAAGATGCACTTTTGGACCCAGCCGCATCTAGCTTAACGATGATTGAGCTTATTATATAGTTTTGTGAGTATTGTTTGCACTTTCTAGTGATCTAATTCGATATGATTGTATGGTGTTGCTATTTGATTTGTTTTGCTATTTGCTATGATTGTATCACTTCTAAGATTTCTATTCATTGTCATTGCTTGAATCTATCATGTTTCACGTTTGACTATGATTCTATGAATTTGATGCTTCACACCTTTTACATTGATATTTTTGATGTTTAAAAATTTGTATGACTTGAATCCATATGATGAGAGGTGTGTAGATTTTTCTATGATGAATGTTCATGCATATGCTAGCGATGGAGATATACCTATTATGTTGAATTTATTTCTTCAATATATATCTACTTGTTAAAAATCTTTCTTTGATTGATGTATAAGGTTTTGGGTAGGTATGTTGATTGATGAATGCAATCTAAAAGTGAAACATTTTTCTTGAATAAAATGAGCATATGAGTGTAATTTTTCAATTGATGTCAATTGATTAACCTAGTTGATGTTTAGTTTATCTAACTATTTGTTGGGAAGAAAAAATCTAAGATCCAAAAAGAGAGAAAGACTCCCCTACATGGCACTGCGTAAAATTGGTAGTGGTACCAAAAATATGGGTTGAAGTCTATAAAAAAGAAAGAGAAACTGACGCCCCTACTTGGCACTGTGTAAAATTAACAGTGGTATCGAAGACAAGGGTTGAAGTCCAAATAAAAAGTGTGTATCTATGTGGGTACATACCATCAAAAATACAATAAAAGAAAATTTAGAAAAGAAAGATTTTGATTTGGAAAAAGATTTTGGATATCCTATTCTTGTAAACAAAGGTATGACAGATTTCAACTGAAACAAAGGTAAAATCACGAGATTGAGATTCTATGCATTATGCGAGTTGCGAAGTTTTATTTGATCAAAGTTGTGAATCTTAAAGATTAAACTCGGAGGACAGTTATTTATTTGAAATTTTGTACAAAAAGTTGGTGGAATATTTCATGAGTGATTATATTCTAGAAATTTATTTTTCATAAAATAGCATATTTTCCATACTTAGCATTGTTCTTTATTCTATTTATTTGCTTGAGGACTAGCAAAGTTTGAACCTTATGTGCTTGATGACACCAAAATATATAGTAATTTTTGTGCCATTTAATGGAAATTTTTGTCATATTTATGCTCTTTTGTTTGTTTTTAAGCTTTATTCGTCAAATATTGCGGAATCTACACCTTTCCTCGTTTTTGATGATTTTTAGGTGAAAAGTGCCATATTTTGATGGATTTTGAAAGATTTGAGCACACCAATGTGAAAAGGAAACCTAGTTCGCAAGCATTATTCAAAAACTTGTCGCCGCGGAAATACTAGGATCGCATGACATGAGTACATGATCAACCTTGTTTAACTTGTATAAGACAAGTTAGAGTATTACCTGTGCCATGATGTGAGAGGCGACTTGGAAGATGAAAGGGGCGAGTGCCTCTTCTCCAAAGATGTCACACACAAGATGAGAAAGACTTTCTTCCTTGTGTTCTTTGTGCTAGCAAAGACACCAAGGAGTCTTGATCGTCTCTAGGAAAGGATGATGTGTGTCCCCTTGGCCGGTCGAGCTTCTCTTCCTTGCGTGAAGATGATCCACACGAGAGCACGAGAGCGAAGAGAGGAGGAGGCGAGAGGGCTTTCGAAAAACGTGGATGCGCACAAAGGAAAATTCAGCCACCACTTATGGTAAGAACCGAATTAGTAACTCCCTCCATAACTTCCCTTTAAGCGATCGAAAACTCCTCTTTGATTGAACCATGCGTTCACAAGTGAACCGGTTCAATCTCAATTTGGTTCAAGCACCAAATCAAACCAGCCCTAGTTATAATCTTCTTTGAACCAAATGGCTCAAGATCTAACCACACATCACATTGAACCCCTGATCTTTACGATCAAGCTTCAATCCTCCGATCAAAGCTTACCGATCACATGTCCTAATCAATCAAACATGATTAGACTAGATCTCACTTTTAATCAGAGCTTAAAATCCTTTAAACTGAACTAGAATAATTCCAGTCCACACGATCTGACATAAGTAAGCCATATCATCAAATTGTGCGACCCTAAGGGTTTCCTTCAATGTCGGTAACGATAACTTACATTATCACGACCAGAGAGAGGTATCTAGCAACACATCACTGTCTTCCAATATGAAGGAAAGAGTCTTCCAAGACTACTCCCAAACCACAGCACAAGTGTGAATCTTATTCACTTGGCATATATGTTTCCCTTTGCCACTGGATGTTCTCGTCGGACAAGCGTGTCAAGCCTGTGATTCCAACATGATGAAAATGGTTAGATCAGATGAACATAGTCGTCTGGGTATGGCCATACACATTCTCAACCATTTCATCCATAGGGCCCCCTTAGAACATCACACTCCAACCAGGAGAGGCAATCCTATATCTATCACAAGTACCCTAACATGACTCATGCCCACTATCCAAGAAAATCCTTAATCATTATCTTTCAAATGATATGGAACTACCTCAAGATAATGCCAATCATCACTTAGAAACACAAGTGATCTCAAGTCAGAGGGAATATGCCACTTGCTTGCATACAAGGATTATTCACATTGTGACAAACAATTCAATATCCTGAGAAGGGTCAGTCCAGTACATCCAATGCACCTATGTGTCTAAATCTTATTCCATGCTCGAAGCATCCTATAAGATTAGAACACATATTAGTCTCAATCATACCAAGGTTGTCTCATGTTCACCAAGATATCTCGACTAAGGACAATACTGAATGTCAGCTAAACTGAACATCATTGAGACATTACCCAGAAGTACACATATAACAGCAGATAATGTAACAATCTGAATAACAACAATTGCCTTTTTAAAACAAATATATTTAGTTTATACATGATACTGACAATAACCCAAGGCCTCAAACATTAGCCTTAAGGGCATACCCTAACAATCTCCCACTTGCACTTAAACTAATGGTTGAGAAATCTCAAGCCCATATTTTTACAGTGCTTCTCATGCTTCTGCTACGTCAGAGGCTTTGTAAGCGGGTCTGCTAGATTGTCATCTGTATGAATCTTACAGATCTTGATGTCTCCTCGATCAATGATTTCACGGATCAAGTGAAACCTTCTCTGTATGTGCTTGGACTTCTGGTGTGACCGTGGTTCATTCGCTTGTGCAATCGCTCCGGTGTTATCACAGAAGATAACCAATGGATCTGCACTTGAAGGAACAACACCAAGTTCCTGAATGAACTTACGAATCCATACTGCCTCCTTTGATGCTTCTGAGGCTGCAACATACTCGGCTTCTGTTGTGGAATCAGCAACAATTGATTGTTTGAAACTCTTCCACACCACTGCTCCTCCATTCAAGCTAAAAACATAGCCTGATTGCGATCGGAAATCGTCTTGGTCAGATTGGAACGAGGCATCAGTATATCCTTCAATACTGAGTTCTCCCTGACCTCCATAAATCAAGAACATATCTTTGGTTCTGCAAAGATATTTCAAAACTTTCTTGACTGCAATCCAGTGTGCCTTCCCTGGATTACCTTGGAACCGACTGGTTACGCTTAACCCGTAAGCGACGTCTGGGCGAGTACACAACATCGCATACATGATGGACCCAATAGCCGAAGCATAAGGCGTATTGTCCATCTCATCTTTCTCCGACTGTGTTTGAGGACACTAGCCTTTTGAAAGATTCAGACCATGTCTGACTGGAAGATATCCTCTTTTAGAATTTTCTAAATGGAATCTCTCTAGGACCTTATCGATGCAAGTACTTTGGCATAGCCCGAGAAGCCTATTAGATCTATCTCTAAAGATCTTTACACCTAGTATATAGGTCGCTTCTCCTAAATCTTTCATCTGGAAACATTTTCCTAACCATGCTTTGACTGCATGCAGTTCAGGAATATCGTTTCCAATGATTAAAATATCATCGACGTAGAGAACTAGGAAAGTAATTATGCTCCCACTAAACCTTTTATATATACACGGGTCATCTTCATTTTTGATGAAACCAAATTCAGAAACTAATTCATCAAAACGAATATTCCAGCTTCTCGATGCTTGTTTTAGTCCATAAATGGACTTCTTTAATTTGCATATTTTATGACGTTCTGATGGGTTAATGAAACCTTCAGGTTGTGTCATGTACACATCCTCTTCTAATTTTCCATTAAGGAAAGCGGTTTTCACATCCATTTGCCAGATCTCATAATCATAATATGCTGCTATCGCGAGAATAATTCGAATGGACTTGAACATGGCTACAGGAGAGAAAGTTTCATCATAATCTATCCCGTAGATTTGTTTGAAACCTTTCGCAACCAGCCTGCCCATATAGGTAACTATGTTACCATCCATGTCTTTCTTCTTTCTGAAGATCCACTTATAGCCTATAGGGATTATCCCCAGAGGCGGATCAACCAAATCCCAGACTTGGTTATCTGACATGGACTCCATCTCGGCTCGCATAGCTTGAAGCCATCTTGCTGACTTCGGTCCACTGACCGCATCCGCATAAGTGAGGGGTTCATCATTAATGATGTAGACTCCGTCATAGCGCTCAGGCTGACGACGAATCCTTCCCGATCTACGCGGTTCCCGTGATGTCTGAGCCTCAGGTTGAACATTAACCTGATCTTTTGGCTCAGGCTCATCCAACTTTGCTTGACTACTTTGTCCCTCTTCTGGAATTTCATCCAGCTTTATTTCTCTCCCACTGGCCTCTTGCAGAAGAAACTCCATCTCAAGAAAAATAGCCGTTCGAGCAACAAACACTTTATTCTCCTTGGGATTGTAGAAATAATAACCCTTAGTTTCTTTAGGGTATCCGACAAATATGCATTTATCAGATCTGCTTTCTAGTTTCCCAGAGGCGAGCTTTTTGACATAAGCCTCGCAACCCCAGATCTTGATAAATGTCAAGCTCGGCTGTTTCTTATACCATAACTCATATGGCGTCTTTGAAACGGCCTTGGATGGCACTCGGTTTAGCATCTTTACAGCTGTTTCCAGTGCAAATCCCCAAAAGGAGTAAGGTAGAGTAGCTTGACTCATCATAGAACGAACCATATCCAATAAGGTTCGATTCCTCCTCTCGGACACACCATTCCATTGCGGTGTCCCTGGCGGAGTGAGCTATGAGATGATCCCACACTCCTTCAGATAGTCATTAAACTCATGACTCAAGTATTCTCCACCTCGATCTGATCGAAGTGCCTTGATATTTCGGCCTAACTGATTCTGTACTTCATTTTTGAATTCTTTGAACTTGTCAAAAGATTCACTCTTATGTCTCATTAAGTAGACATAACCATACCTACTGAAATCATCAGTAAAAGTAATGAAGTATGAATAGCCACCTCTGGCATGCTTACTAAATGGCCCACACACATCACTGTGAATAAGGTCAAGTAAACCTGAAGCCCTTTTACCTTTATTAGAAAAAGGAGTCTTTATCATCTTACCCATTAAACAAGCCTTGCATGTATCAAGCTCCTCATAGGAGAATGATCCCAGCAGTCCATAGTCATGCAACCGCTTAATGCGTTTCTTGTTAATATGACCTAGACGACTATGCCATAACAAGGTGCTGTCATCAGCATGCTTGGCTTTCTTATTATCAATTTGTTGTACAGAACATTCCATGTCCAACATGTATAACCCATTGTTAATCGACCCAGTTGCATAAACAATACCATCAAATGAAATACTGCACTGTGAAGTTTTGCATTCAAATGAAAAACCTTTCCTGACAAGAGCAGGAATAGAGATAATATTCTTTGTTATGCTTGGTACAAAGTAACAATTGTCAAGTTCTAATACAAGTCCAGATGGGAAAGAGATGTGATATTCTCCTACAGCAACAGCAGCAACTCGTGCCCCGTTTCCAACTCGTAGGTCCACCTCATGCTGTCCCACCTGTCTTCTTCTCTTGAGTTCCTGCACATTTGAACAAATGTGAACTCCACATGCAGTGTCCAACACCCATGAAATAGAAGAAGCAACCATGACTTCAGTCACGAAAATACCTGAGCCAGAAGTGGAAGGCTTGCTTCCCTTCTTCTCTCCTCGGAGCGCTCTACAGTCCTCTTCCAGTCACCCAGCTGGCCACAATGGAAGCATCTGTTGTCCTTTGACCGCTTTATCTTTTGTTTCAAAGCCTTGTTGTAGCTCTTGATAGGGGTTTTGCCCTTCTTTCCCTTCTTTTTATTCCCAGAAGTGATCATCAAGACAGAGGATGAAGGCTTTCCCTTCTCAAGAGTCTGCTCTGTAGTGCAGAGCATATTCAGTAATTCTGCCGGAGTACAGTCGATTTTGTTCATATTAAAATTAATAATGAACGCATCGAAAGAAGCCGGAAGAGACTGCAAGATAATGTCTACAACAAGTTCTTGATTGATGGTATGACCCAGTTTCTCTAGAGCTTCTTTGTACCCAATCATCTTGAGTACGTGAGCTCCCACTGGACTCCCTTCAGTCTGTTTGCTATGAAAGAAAAGTTTCATCAAGTTATAGCGTTCTGTCCTTGCCTGTGCATCATACAGCAATTTCAGATTTGCTATAATATCAATAGCAGACAAATCCTCATGCTGACGCTGGAGCTCGGGCGTCATTGACGCAAGCATAAGGCAAGCGACATCAGTACCATCACTTACGTGCTTCTCATAAGCATCTCGAACCGCCCTTGCGGCGTTCGCAGCGGGTTGAGCCGGCATTGCCGACTCAAGGACGTACAACTTTCTCTCAGCTTTGAGGACAATCTTTAGCTGTCTGTACCAGTCTGAGAAGTTTGGCCCAGCAAACTTCTCCTTTTCCAATATGGATGGCAAGTTGAGCCCTGTGGTGTTCGTTGCTGCAGAAATCTACAACATAGCAAGAACAACAAGGTCAATATCCATGTTAGAATCATTCCAGGACTTAAGAGTGATTCTTTTCTCACTATTTTATCTGACTGAAAATCCAATAAAACAGCCCGAAAGAGTAAAACTCTTTTAGTGAGATGGGATCCAGATTTCATATTTGATCTCCGCGTCCCGCTCAGGCGAGATAAGATGCACGGAGAGTTCAAGCACTAATCACTGGTAGGCAATCCATGCCAATCGCCAACCCGTGCGATTCCCCTTCATCTAGGCAATCCATGAGACTGTGCCAACTGAGTTGGTACAACACAGTTTCTGATTCCTCAGATGGCTGCCTCCATATAGCTACCATATGCTCAATTTGTAGCCTATATGGTCAAGCTGACTTGACCTACTTCCTGGACCACCACGTGCTATGCTGAGCAACGAGAAGCGATAAATCCCTTCTCTGTAGCATGTAGGTTTAATCGCGCACCGTCTGAAGAGAGCTGGGCGTGCCCACTGAGTGGGTACAACACGGCCCCAACGATAGTTAGAATAGTGAGGTTTCGCGTTAGAAGGCAATCGATAGCTTGATATTTTCGTTGGATTTTAACGGTCTTTTTATCTTCTTACTATCATACAAATTCTATAGTGATAGCTGAAGAATAAAACATGCATGTGCTACTTACTTAAAACAGTAAATGAAAGCACCATTATCTTATGTGGTAAACGCCCATAAAACTTAAGTAAAACCCTAGTTTAACAAAAGTCTTTACTTGAGCTCTTTATGGGACTCTTGTACCTCATCCGGCCCAGCCCGGGCCCAAACGCCATCTGCAGCCCAAATGCGCCCACCAGATAGTATGCGCCTGTTCTAGAGTCAAACTCTAGACCACCCACCTAGTGAAGCCAACTGCTGCAAATGCCTCTGCCATATGTGCTGTGTGCTCATGTCTGATCAAATTACATTTTAAAAACTATCTAGACATGGTTTGACACGCAGGTCAATTATACATTTTAATAATTTCAAATGTGACTCGCAGATCACATCAAATATATTAATTTCCAGGCACACAGGCCCCAGCACAGCATACAAAATAGGGCAGCCCACATAAGATTAAATAAACACTAAATGCAGCATGTTAAACATGTACTACATGTGATCCAAACAGAAATAAAAATTTTCGAAAAACCCATGGCATCAATTTTATTTCCTTATGTGCCCCACTACCTTACAACGGTCCATTAACAGATATCCATTCGTCAGACCAAGTCAGACCCACTGCCCTTGCATGCACCCAGTCATAACTGACTTGCGTCGACTCAATGGTCGACTATGCATGCCTTAAGGGCTGAACGTCCCACATGATTTTCGGCAAGCGGGTGTGAACCCGGGCCATAATCATGATCGTTCACTAGTCGCCTCAAACAGACATCGCTACACGCCCTTCTGCAGTCGGCTTATAGCCACCTGTACAGCTTGCGCACAGGTGCTATCCAGCCGCCCATCCAGGCTGTCAGATAGTCTAATTAGGCTATTGGGTCCATACTTGACTAACGACTTCAAAACTGTTAACCCGTCTAAGTGTTTGAAGTAGGCGCACAGATAGATCTAGTGGAGTCGCGCATGAAGATAATTTTGTTTGAAAAACAACTATGATACATGCGCAAACTATGTATGTAAACTTTGCATCATGTAGTCGCATGTGAACATAAAGAAGATCTACCCAATAACTCAAACATGGATCACAACAAGGCAACCATATGCATCAAGTCAGAAAAACGTGGCTCTGATACCACTGAAAAGGAAACCTAGTTCGCAAGCATTATTCAAAAACTTGTCACAGCGGAAATACTAGGATCGCATGACATGAGTACATGATCAACCTTGTTTAACTTGTATAAGACAAGTTAGAGTATTACCTGTGCCATGATGTGAGAGGCGACTTGGAAGATGAAAGGGGCGAGTGCCTCTTCTCCAAAGATGTCACACACAAGATGAGAAAGACTTTCTTCCTTGTGTTCTTTGTGCTAGCAAAGACACCAAGGAGTCTTGATCGTCTCTAGGAAAGGATGATGTGTGTCCCCTTGGCCGGTCGAGCTTCTCTTCCTTGCGTGAAGATGATCCACACAAGAGCACGAGAGCGAAGAGAGGAGGAGGCGAGAGGGCTTTCGAAAAACGTGGATGCGCACAAAGGAAAATTCGGCCACCACTTATGGTAAGAACCGAATTAGTAACTCCCTCCATAACTTCCCTTTAAGCGATCGAAAACTCCTCTTTGATTGAACCATGCGTTCACAAGTGAACCGGTTCAATCTCAATTTGGTTCAAGCACCAAATCAAACCAGCCCTGGTTATAATCTTCTTTGAACCAAATGGCTCAAGATCTAACCACACATCACATTGAACCCCTGATCTTTACGATCAAGCTTCAATCCTCCGATCAAAGCTTACCGATCACATGTCCTAATCAATCAAACATGATTAGACTAGATCTCACTTTTAATCTGAGCTTAAAATCCTTTAAACTGAACTAGAATAATTCCAGTCCACACGATCTGACATAAGTAAGCCATATCATCAAATTGTGCGACCCTAAGGGTTTCCTTCAATGTCGGTAACGATAACTTACGTTATCACGACCAGAGAAAGGTATCTAGCAACACATCACTGTCTTCCAATATGAAGGAAAGAGTCTTCCAAGACTACTCCCAAACCACAGCACAAGTGTGAATCTTATTCACTTGGCATATATGTTTCCCTTTGCCACTGGAGGTTCTCGTTGGACAAGCGTGTCAAGCCTGTGATTCCAACATGATGAAAATGGTTAGATCAGATGAACATAGTCGTCTGGGTATGGCCATACACATTCTCAACCATTTCATCCATAGGGCCCCCTTAGAACATCACACTCCAACCAGGAGAGGCAATCCTATATCTATCACAAGTACCCTAACATGACTCATGCCCACTATCCAAGAAAATCCTTAATCATTATCTTTCAAATGATATGGAACTACCTCAAGATAATGCCAATCATCACTTAGAAACACAAGTGATCTCAAGTCAGAGGGAATATGCCACTTGCTTGCATACAAGGATTATTCACATTGTGACAAACAATTCAATATCCTGAGAAGGGTCAGTCCAGTACATCCAATGCACCTATGTGTCTAAATCTTATTCCATGCTCGAAGCATCCTATAAGATTAGAACACATATTAGTCTCAATCATACCAAGGTTGTCTCATGTTCACCAAGATATCTCGACTAAGGACAATACTGAATGTCAGCTAAACTGAACATCATTGAGATATTACCCAGAAGTACACATATAACAGCAGATAATGTAACAATCTGAATAACAACAATTGCCTTTTTAAAACAAATATATTTAGCCTATACATGATACTGACAATAACCCAAGGCCTCAAACATTAGCCTTAAGGGCATACCCTAACACAATGGATTCTAGACGCCGAGACGAAGCTGTCCATCAATTTTCATGCAAATCGGAGCAAGTTTGAAAAATACACCCCGGGTGTAATTTATATTATGGCCTGTAATTTTCTGCCCAGATTACACCCCTACCGTAATGCAAATTACGGTACCAAATTTTCTGCACAGAAATTATGGCAGTGCCGTAATATTTTTATGGTACCATATTTTTGACCCAGAATTCACATAAAACTTTGCTGAAATTACGGCACTGCCATAATGAAAAACACGGCGGTAATTATATCCAGACATGCGAGTCTTCCGGACTTTTTGAAGCCCGAATCTTGCGCGGACGATTTCTCAAGCTATAGACAATCAAATTGAGATCCGAAAGAAGCTATATAGTTGCCTCAATGAGGAGAAGGTGGGGGGCGAGAAAGCCCTAATTTTTATCCACTGTGCAGAGAGAAATCAAGAGAGGCAACCGTAGGGTTTGACCTCATGTCAAGAGGCGTAGAGGCCAGTTCAAGCCATGATTTTTACAAGGAAGCTTCGCCTAGAGGAGAAGAGGATACCCTAGAAGTTTCAGAATAAAAGGAGATCAATCGGAGGAGAAATCAACAAATGAAGAGGCGCATACACTGTTCACTCGCAAGATTACGGCTATAATTTTCATTACAACCGTGCTGTAAAGTTGTTTTCCCCTTTTCTCTTCGATTTCTGATCTTATGAAGTTATGGTTTATTGTAACTCTTTTTCCATGCTAGCTTAAACCTTTTATGCGACATGGGGAAGTAATTCCTCTTGATTTTTTATGACTAGATAACTTTTATTTCGTTAGTATAATTTTGTTATGATGATTCTACTTATGTGACAATTGCCTATAATTCTCCATAGTTTTCTTATTATCATTCATGTTTTAGACTTTTCGCAATATGGACTGAAAGGTGATTTGCTTGAGAACTTGGAACCCTAAAATTGAATATTAGGAACTCACTGTAAGAAATTAGGTTAGTTCTTATTTCTTGATTTTAGAAGAATAATTGCCATGTTTAATAATTTGAATCTAGGATTGAGTTATTTTATTAAACGTGAAGATCTTGTGCGAAAGTGAGGATCGGAACGTTGGAGAACCATACGTAGAACTTGTGTTGAGGCTCGGATGCACGAAAGTGATCCTTGAGATTCCACTTGAGATAATCAACTTAGAATTCGGATGCACGAAAGTGATCCTTAAGTTCTTTGATTCATGATTTACTTATTTTCATCATGGGATAGATCTTGCACGAAAGCGAGGATCGGTCCCTTGTATGATTGTCTATACGAAAGTGAGACAATCCTTTTATGAAGTAAATTATATCTTTATCATGATAAAATTAGACTAACGACCTTTTATTCATATCTAGTCATTGAAATTAATGTGGATGAAACCCTAGTCCCAGTTTCTCTCTGATTTCGTGTTCTTTCTATCATTTACTTGCATTATAATAAATTGCTTAGCTAGTAAGAATATAACTATTTGGTACTTAACACGTAGATCTCTGTGGGATCGATATTTTTTATTACTTCGAAGTATCCATGCACTTGCGGAATACAACAGTCATTGACTCTTCTATATGGTTAGGGACATGCTTTGATGCAACCTAACACCTCACCGTAGTTAGGAGGTTATAATGGTTGTCATTGAGTATGTCATGACCCATATGAGAAGGTCAATTGACAGACAGAGGACTTGCCCCTTCCTGAGGGAAGTTTGATATCCATGGAGCTCCTCTATGGTTCTATGACTGAAAGTGTATGGCCATACCCAGGTGAGAATCTGAGTTAGTCATATCCATGTGATTGG
The DNA here is from genome assembly GCA_027563935.2 of Costus lasius. Lineage (NCBI taxonomy): Eukaryota > Viridiplantae > Streptophyta > Magnoliopsida > Zingiberales > Costaceae > Costus > Costus lasius. Next base: position 73,708,205 of record CM050449.1, read on the forward strand.
TTGGAAATAAGTGATGACACACTTGTCCAATCGGATATCAGTTCGACAAAGGGACTATAATGTATCTATACATAATTGCGATGATGGGGATGTCAATGTCGATATCCATTCCGTTGACTTGGGTAGTAGTGATGCACTGCTAGGTGCCACTCACTGTTTGTGGTGACCATAGGTCAGCACTACCAACGTCAAAGGAACTTACAGGATCGCACACCTTGATACTCGAGTTCTCGTATTAATCGGGTAGCCTTTAGATCGAGTTATTGGATAACTCAGATCTATTTGGAAGATTTCATTAGCGCCAATGGACCTGATGAGATGGAAGAAACTTATTGGGGCCAACATCCATTTTTGTCATATTGACCAAATTAACCATGGTTAGCCTCATTTAACTTTGGGTTAATTTGGATTGGATCTAATGGCTTGGTAAACCTGCATAATGGACTTTGGGCTAGGCCCATTGCTAAGTTGGGCTCACTAATAAGTTGTCATGAGGAGATTAGAGGCTAAAAGGGTATAATGGGGAAGAAACTTATCCCATTGGCGCCTAGGGGCTTAATGGGGATAAGTTGGTGCCTTTCCTTCATTATGGAAGTAAAGGGCGCCTCCCCCTTCATCCTTGGATGGCAACCTTGCATCTATGGCAAGGGTTGGCGTGTTTTTGGCTTGGAGGACATCTTTGGTATGTCCTTGACGCATGGGGCTGATTATTTACTTAATGAGAATCCTATTTGGAATAGGATTTGCGCCCAAGACAAATTAAGAAGACATTCATGATGGCTTGACCTAGTCTTAGTGCATGCATGGGTGTTATGCCTCTTTAGGTAACCTTTGGGTGCATATGGCTCTATGCTTGCTTAGGCAAGGCTTGGGTGAATATGGATAAAGGGATTTAGACAACTTAATTGATTGAATAAATCCCTAGAATCATGCCCTAACTATCTACACTTGCCATCTCCCCAAACCGCCTCTAAGTTCTATAAAAGAAACCCCTTACCGCCCCCTCTTGAGGGATTAATCTCTTGGAGGCCTGGAGGCATAGAGGGGTGACAACTTGAGAGCTTGGAGCTCTCCTTCTTCCATCAAAGAGCGCAACAAGCTTCTTCCTCCTTCCTCCTTTACTTACCTTGGCGCAAAGGAACAAGAAGGCTTGCGACTCCTTCCTCTTCTTCTTCCCTTGGAGCCACTTTGATGACACCAAAATTCAGAGTATATTTTGTGTCATTTGATGTGTCTTTTTGTGTCATATTTATACTCATTTGCTTGTTTTTAAGCCTTATTTGTCAAATATTGCGGGATCTACACCATTTATTGTTTTTGATCATTTTCAGGTTAAAAGTGCTATATTTTGATGGATTTTGAAAGATTTGAGCACACTAATGGATTTCGGATGTCGAAACGAAGCTACCCATTAATTTTCATCAAATTTGGAGCCTATTTGCAAAAATACGACACTACCATATTTTCTGGATAATCTGTCACGGTACCGTATTTTGCATCAGACGACAATCAGAAAATATGGCACTGCCGTATACAATAACACGGTACCGTATTCTTCAGCAATTTCAACCAGAGAATTCTAGCACAAATACGGCACTACGGTATTTCTCGGTGAAATTCTCACGGTACCGTATTCTCCATAAAAACTCGACCAGAATACTTTTGCAAAATACGGCACTGCCATATGAAATATCATGGTGCCGTATTTCCAGACAATTCTTTACAGAAGTCCAGAGGCAAAAATACGGCACTACCGTATTTTGTGGTACAACGTTCACGGTGCCGTATTTTGGGAGGATTTTCGCGAGTTTTTCGGGTCCAATTCTTGCGTGGGCCATAACTTTTGATCTAGAGGTCCAAATGAACATCCGAAAGATGCTGCGGACTCGTCGTTAAGAGGAGAAGAGGTAAGAAGTGGAAGCATGAATGTTTATCTAGTATTGAGCGAGAAATTGACAGAACAACACTTAGGGTTTGGCTTCACACCGAGAGGTATGGAGGCCACCTCAGGCCATAATTTTTAACTGAAGCCTTGCCTGGAGGAGAGGAGGACACACCTGACGTTTCAGAGCGTTTGGAGTCTGATCGGAGGAGAAATCAACAAAATAGCGGTGACAGCGCTATTCAAAGGCAATTACGGTGCTGTAATTTCGATTACAGCACCGTGTTTTGTAACTTCTACCCTTCTCCTTTGATTTCTGATACTTTGAAACTATGGTTGATTGTAATCTTTCCTTCATGCTAGCTTAGATCTTTTTATGGGACATGGGGTGTAATCCCCTTGGTTTGTTAATGACTAGAGAATATTGATTTTTGTCAAGTTTAATTTTAATATGATAATTTTACTTTTGTGATTGATTATTCTTTAATTCTCTTTAGTTTTATAAATATCAGCATGTTTTAGAGTTTTGTGAAATAGACCGAGAGGTTGATCGTTTGAAATTCGGAACCCTAGGAATCGTTGAGTTTGGAACTATCGTAAGAGATTAGGTAGTTCTTCGAATTCTGATTTTTAGTGATTTTATTGCCATGTTGAATTTCTAATACTTTGGATTGAGTTAATGTGTAGACTTGATTTGATCTTGCACGAGAGTGAGGATCGAATCGTCGGAAAACCATAAGTTAAACCTGTGTTGAGTTTTAGGATGCACGAGAGTGATCCTTGAGATTCCACTTGAGATGATTGACTTAGAATTCAGATGCATGAGAGTGATCCTTGAGTTCTTTGTTCAATGATTCACTTATCTTTAGCATTGAGAATAGATCTTGCACGAGAGTGAGGATCGGTTATCTGCATGATTGTCTGCACGAGAGTGAGACAATACCTTTATGAAGTGAATTAGGTCTTTATCATAATAGAATTAAACTGACAACCTTTATTTCCTTCTAGTCATTAGAATTAAGGTGGATGAAACCCTAGTTCCATGTTTATCTCTCTGATCTTCTTTTAGCATACTTTTCTGCATCTTTTACTTGCATCATATTCGATTTACTTAGCTAGTGAGAATACAATTATTTGGTACTTAACAATAAGGTCTCTGTGGTTCGATATTTTTATTACTTCGAAGTATCCGTGCACTTGCGGACACAACAAGTTTTTGGCGCCATTGCCCGGGACCTTAGTCTTGTTAATATCAAAATAGTTGTTAATATTGCTAGACTAAGTTTTATTTATTTTAGTTTTAACTTTGTTTTCTATTTTTACAGGTTTTGGATTTTCACAGTTGTGACAGAGCTGTGATATCTAAAAATTTGTGAATTTGCTTGTGTTTTAGATTTTTTATTCTTTTTAATTTTTCTATATTCTGAAAAAAAAAATTCATTTTGATTGATTGGGTTGGATTATCTTTCTGTTCTTGATAGATTTGATAAATATGTCTTTTCATTACAATTCTAGGACATCTTATTCTTCGGTTAGATGTGATATTTGTGGATATTTTGATCATTGTTCCTCTGATTGCCCCTTTTTAAATCCAAATTTATCATGGAAAGAATCTTATCAATTGTATTCTACATGGGAAAATCAAACTTCTTTTTATGATGATTACTCAAATCATGTCTCTGAACCATACTTTGAGAAAACTAAAAAATCTAACCTAGAATCTATGTTTGCTCAGTTTATGGAAGCCCAGATGAAACAAAATTAAGATATGAATGAGACACTAAGGCAAATAAATTCTAGGCTAAATGACACATGTGCTCATAATAAAATTTTAGAAACCCAGTTAGCACAACAAGATTGTTTATTTGAATTCGATACTGAAAAAATTGATTTAGAAAATTCCCCCTGTGATCATGATTGTTTTGGGATTGAGCCTTATGTGAATATTAATGAATCTCCTTTAGATTTTGATTGTTGTGAAATTGATTCATCTGATAATTTATTTGAGGAAAAAGTTGAGAAAATTGAAATTGAAAAACCTTCTTTTGATGATAATTCTGATTTTGATGTAAATTTATATATGGTTAAATCTGATGAGCATGATGAAGGTTCGAAAATTATAGACATTAATGAACCCCACTATGATTTTGGTGATATTTTTGAAATTAATGATAAATCTCTTGTGGTCAACCCTGATTCTATTAATTCTTTTTCATATGAATCTGATTTTGACTCTTCAGATGATGAATTATTTGTGGGGAGGCATGAGGAAATTGATTTTAAAGAGTCTCATCTTGATTTTGTTGATAATTTTGATATTGAAAAATTGTTTGATGATGAACATGAGGAAATTGAAAAAGATTTGAAAAATACAAACACTGATGAATCTCACTCTGATGTTTTTCCCATATCTTTTGTTGAATCTTCTACTTTATTTGAAAAATTATGCTTTGATGAGGAATCTAATTTGAGATAGAAAGAATATTTTCATGATCCAATATATGAATCTTTTGATCAAAGTCCTACTTTTATTCTTATTGAAGATCTAAATTTGAAGAAAGGACTTAATGATTTTGCTTTTTGACAAACACAGGAAGATCATAGAAATTACTTTGAGTGGATTTAAAAATCTTGATTTTAATTTCTGCATATATAAGAAAGCCACTTTGATTGTGTTTTATTTGAAATTTTGGATATTTGGATTAGTGGCTCATCTTTTGGGAAAAAGGAAATGCAGAAGATTGTATGCTTTATACTTTGGAACTGATTCACCTACTTCACCATGAGATTTGAGTTTAGGTCAAGCTACGGACCTAAAATTAGCGCTTCTTGGGAGGCAACCCAAGTACTCTATCTTAGCTTAGTTTCTTTTATCCTAGTTTTTTTTTAGAATTAATTTTTCTGTTATTTTTGAAAAAAAAAAATCTGCATTCTTCTCTCCGCAGTTTGCTTATTGAGTAGGTGTTTTCTAGCTGCGATTTTAAGAAACTGGGTTGAGAAAATTTTTGATCTTTGGCACAGCATTGAACTACTTATCTTTTTCTATCATTTGGATATTTTTTCTGAATTTTATAGTCCATGGATCATACTAAAACACCTAGCAACTTTTCAATTATGATTAATTTCTACACCAGTTTTTTCTGACTAATCTGATTAGCACTTTTGCAGCAAGTTTTTAAGTTGCTTAAATAACTTGAAACCCGGATTTTTCACTTGGAATTTGAAGTTCGTGTGTCATTCTATCTTGTGGATAAATTATTTTCACGAAAATATTTTATGATCATTCTAGGACACATAGCAACTTTTTGAATTTTATTAACTTTTGTGTAGTTTGTGCAGTTTTTAATCTCAGTAGCCTTCTTTCTGCTGATGCCCTAAATTTCTGATAGATTTTGATCCTTTGATTTTCACACGTCTGAAAAGAATATCTCTTATTCTATTACGTGGTTCTGTCCATTTTCTATTTGGATCATTAAATCTTATTTTTGGGTAGGGCTACTTTTCATAAAAAATTCAAAAACTGCACTGTTTGCTTGCAACTTGTTATTGCTTCTTTTGCCTCCAGATTCAGAAATCTTCAAGGGAAACTGTCTTCCACCTCTTGCGGAGCATCACCAGCAGCTTCATGCTTCTTCTACTGCCTCTATTTCCATTGATTTGAATTATTTATGTAGTAGACTCTTCATTAATGACTGAATTTTTTTTATCTATTCAGTGCTATCTCTCGCACCACCGGCCGACGATCTCACCTACAGGACTGTATTCTCTAGCAGGCCACTAGAGATTACTCACTCTACTGTCAGCACCATCATCATTGCTAGCAGCTTTTCAGTAAAATTTTCAAAAGGCACATCTTTGAACCTAGCAGCATATGCCCCGACAATGTTTTTGATCTGAGCCTTATGTACTTTGGGTCAGAGCTTGCTATATAGTTTTGTGAGTATTGTTTACACTCTCTTGTATTCATCATTATTTCATATGGTTGCATCTTTGATTTGTTATCACTTTACACCCTTTGCATTATTTGAGCCTTATGTGATTATATGGACCAATCATGTTACACTTTTGACTATGATTATATGAGTTGTCATGCTTCACACCTTTTGCATTGAATTAGAAATTTTTTATGGACAAGATAAGATTGATAAGTTGATGATATGTTTTTCTTAGATGGGTAGATTTTTCTACATTGATTATGAAAGTTCATGCTAATGCCTGTGAATGAAGATATACCTATTATGTTGAATTTATTTCTTCAATATATATCTACTTGTTGAAATTATCCATTGATTGATGCATATGTTTTGGGTAGGTATGTTGTTTGATGAATGTAATCTAAGAGTGAAGCATCTTTCTTGAATAAAATGAGCATATGAGTGTAATTTTTGAAGTGATGTCAATTGATTAGCCTAGTTGATGTTTGGTCTATTTTACTATTTGTTGGGAAGGAAGAATCCATGATCCACAAAAATAGTGAGAGACTCCCCTACTTGGCACTGTGCAAAATTGACAGTGGTACCTAACACAGGGTTGAAGTCAAAAATAATAAAAAATTTGATGAGAGAAAAATTTTGGTAGGCATGAGAGAATGACTCCTCTACTTGGCACTGTCATATGAAATCTCATGGTGCGTATTTCCAGACAATTCTTTATAGAACTCCAGAGGCAAAAATACGACACTACCGTATTTTGTGGTACAACGTTCACGGTGCCGTATTTTGGGAGGATTCTCGTGAGTTTTTCGGGTCCAATTCTTCCGTGGGCCATAACTTTTGATCTAGAGGTCCAAATGAACATCCGAAAGATGCTGCGGACTCGTCGTTAAGAGGAGAAGACGTACAAAGTGGAAGCACGAACGTTTATCCAGTATTGAGAGAGAAATTGACAGAACAATGCTTAGGGTTTGGCTTCACACCGAAAGGTATGGAGGCCACCTCAGGCCGTAATTTTTAATTGAAGCCTTGCCTGGAGGAGAGGAGGATGCACCTGACATTTCAGAGCATTTGGAGTCTGATCGGAGGAGAAATCAATAAAATAGTGGTGACAGCGCTATTCAAAGTCAATTACGGTGCTGTAATTTCGATTACAGCACCGTGTTTTGTAACTTCTACCCTTCTCCTTTGATTTCTGATACTTTGAAACTATGGTTGATTGTAATCTTTCCTTCATGCTAGCTTAGATCTTTTTATGGGACATGGGGTGTAATCCCCTTGGTTTGTTAATGACTAGAGAACATTGATTTTTGTCAAGTTTAATTTTAATATGATAATTTTACTTTTGTGATTGATTGTTTTTAAATTCTCTTTAGTTTTATAAATATCAGTATGTTTTAGAGTTTTGCGAAATAGACCGAGAGGTTGATCCTTTGAAATTCGGAACCCTAGGAATCGTTGAGTTTGGAACTATCGTAAGAGATTAGGTAGTTCTTCGAATTCTGATTTTTAGTGATTTTATTGCCATGTTGAATTTCTAATACTTTGGATTGAGTTAATGTGTAGACTTGATTTGATCTTGCATGAGAGTGAGGATCGAGTCGTCGGAAAACCATAAGTTAAACCTGTGTTGAGTTTCAGGATGCACGAGAGTGATCCTTGAGATTCCACTTGAGATGATTGACTTAGAATTCGGATGCACAAGAGTGATCCTTGAGTTCTTTGTTCAATGATTCACTTATCTTTAGCATTGAGAATTGATCTTGCATGAGAGTGAGGATCGGTTATCTGCATGATTGTCTGCACGAGAGTGAGACAATACCTTTATGAAGTGAATTAGGTCTTTATCATAATAGAATTAAACTGACAACCTTTATTTCCTTCTAGTCATTAGAATTAAGGTGGATGAAACACTAGTCCCATGTTTATCTCTCTGATCATCTTTTAGAATACTTTTCTGCATCTTTTACTTGCATCATATTCGATTTGCTTAGCTAGTGAAAATACAATTATTTGGTACTTAACAATAAGGTCTCTATGGTTCGATATTTTTATTACTTCGAAGTATCCGTGCACTTGCGGACACAACACACTTCTTCTTGGTGGTTGGCGCAAGTGAACAAGAGGCTTTCATAAGGTGTGGATCTTCTTCCCGAGGCTAGGACCAGGCATGGAAGAAGAGAGCTCAGGGCATCCGTGTGTGCGAGCCTGCAGAGGGCGAACACTTGGGCGCCTACCTCGACATCGATCCTCAAGCTTGCTAAAGGTACTTACTATCACATCGTGTCGACCCCCTCGCAAGACGATCTTCACTGGGTTTTTGGGACCAGCCTGTTTCGGGGATATTCTTCCGCTGTGCAATGTAATTTGTAATGTCTATCTCTAAAAAATTATAAAATATCCCCGGGGTTTCCCAATAGTGGTATCAGAGCTACTTGCGAGCCTCGAATGATGTTCTTTCATGCTTTTCCATGCTAACATGCCATATTTCAATTTTCGTAAATTGCATATATGAATGGCACATGTTTTTTCTTTAAGTATAAAAATTATAGTTTCTTGTTCCTATCCTCTTTTCAATCTCTTTTGGATTTTTGGATTACTTTTCTTGATTGATTTAAGATCGAAGGCGCACGTAATTGTGTCAAGTAGGAAGGATATTGTGTCTTCGGACTGGCTGAGTCTCTTGATCTAACAAAATTGCTAGCCGATAGGATCTATGAAATCATCATGAAAAGTTAATCGCAAATAACCAAAAGATTTGTGAGAAGAAGATGAGGAAAGGAGACTTGTTTTTTGAAAAAGTAAAATTTCAGATTTTATGTTTTTCAAGAGCATATAGAATTGCATCAGTAAGCACCTTGATTGTGCATAATGATGTGGTCATTAGTCAAGCCCCTTTGCATGACTATGATGTACTCTTGTCAGGCCTTCATGCCGCTTTTCTTTTTGCTTTTAATTAAGAAGAAGATTAGGGTGGCGCATATCACTTGGAGCTTTAGTGCATGCATCTCCCTTGATGGCGCCTGCATGCTAAGTGGCGCAAGTTGGTATGGCCGAACCCTTTGGGTTTGTGAGCTAGCTATCTTGGCCCCTTGCATGGCGGCGCATCTTCCTTGGAGGAAACCCATGGCATTGGCCGAACCCATGATGGTGCTCCTTGGGTTTACCCTAAGGGTACATCTAGGGTTTGAGAGCTAAACCATGGAAAGGAGGACCTTGGAGCCAACCTTGAAGACCAAGCTAGAGGTCGGCTATGCTAGGTCTAGTTTTAGGGGCTTGAGTCCTAGGTCAAGAGTTGAGCCTCCTTTTGGCATGGGTTGGTTCAATGTCTTGAATGGGCTATGATCACATCGTTCTTTTACTATTTCTACTAAAGCATGCCTGTGATGTTTTATCGTTATGTTATCACTATAGGATTGCATGCCTGTAATGTTAGACATAAGATAAAACTCAGATGATGAGACTTTAAAAACCCTCAATCAAAATATCAAGTCTAGTAGTCTTCTAACACGTAGCCCTCACTAAGCTATCGATTAGTGGAGTTGTGAACTGTTTCCTACCCTCGTAGGACACAGCCACTTATCTTTAGAAAGTGTGTGGTGACAATGGTTTCCCCAGTCCAGTTTTAACCTAGGTGTGCCTTCGCAAGAAAACTCGTTGGCCCTAGGCATAACAGTTAGGAATGGACTTGACTAGATTTTCATATGTGCTGGGCACATAATGAAACTCTAGAGGCATCGTTGAGAGGTTAGGGTTTCATGCTGTATCCAGCCCTCACTGGACATGAAATGCCTAAACTGTCTCAATAAGGGGAATTGTTTAGAGCTATCGGCCGGCGTGCCCACCTTAAGAAGCATGGGTTACTTTGTGCATCTGATCCCACCCTTGTGGGATGCAAAGCCCTATGTGGAATAAGGATCCCATCTCACTAGGAAATCTTAAATTTCCTGATTGACTTTGTGAGTTGTCAATTCAATTAAAATAGTGGGAGCCATGGCCAGTTAATACAAGTCCAGATTAAATGATTTGAAAGTAGTACTAATCTGTTGTTTCTTAGTTGTTGTAGAACAATGGCTATGAACAATGGCAGATGGTCACTGCGATCTACCCCGGAAAGGGATAAGTTGGTTGGATCAAACTTACTGGATTAGTATATGAACTTAAGAAATGTGCTCAAGCTCCAGAGGAAGCTCTATGTCCTTGAGGAGCTAATTTCTAAGCCACTTCCATGCTCGGCCTCAGAGGAACTTAACAATTGTTGCTTTCCTATGGCATTGTCGATTAGACCATATAAACAAGAATCACATTCAACAACTCCATGCAAATGGGTTGTTAGATTCAAGTTCCTTGGAGGAATTTGATACTTGTGAGCCTTGTTTATTAGGGAAAATGACAAAGCCACCCTTCACCAAAACTGGTGAGAGGGCGCAAGATTTATTGGATCTTATACACAGTGATGTGTGTGGGCCATTCAATAAGCAAGCCAGAGGAGAGTACAACTACTTCATCACATTTACTGACGACTTCAGTAGATTTGGATATGTCTATCTGATGATGTTAGGGTATGCCCTTAAGGCTAATGTTTGAGGCCTTGGGCTATTTTCAATATCATGTATAAACAATATATATGTTTTTTGAAGGCATTCGTTGTTATTCAGATTGTTACATAATCTGCTGCTATATGTATACTTCTGAGTAATGTCTCAATGATGTTCAGTTTAGCTGACATTCAGTATTGTCCTTAGTCGAGATATCTTGGTGAACATGAGACAGCCTTGGTATGATTGAGACTAATATGTGTTCTAATCTTATAGGATGCTCCGAGCATGGAATAAGATTTAGACACATAGGTGCATTGGATGTACTGGACTGACCCTTCTCAGGATATTCAATTGTTTGTCACAATGTGAATAATCCTTGTATGCAAGCAAGTGGCATATTTCCTCTGACTTGAGATCACTTGTGTTTCTAAGTGATTATTGGCATTATCTTGAGGTAGTTCCATATCATTTGAAAGATAATGATTAAGGATTATCTTGGATAGTAGGCATGAGTCATGTTAGGGTACTTGTGATAGATATAGGATTGCCTCTCCTGGTTGGAGTGTGATGTTCTAAGGGGGCCCTATGGATGAAATGGTTGAGAATGTGTATGGCCATACCCAGACGACTATGTTCATCTGATCTAACCATTTTCATCATGTTGGAATCACAAGCTTGACACGCTTGTCTGACGAGAACATCCAGTGGCAAAGGGAAACATGTATGCCAAGTGAATGAGATTCACACTTGTGCTGTGGTTTGGGAGTAGTCTTGGAAGACTCTTTCCTTCATATTGGAAGACAGTGATGTGTTGCTAGATACCTCTCTCTGGTCGTGATAACGTAAGTTATCGTTACCGACATTGAAGGAAACCCTTAGGGTTGCACAATTTGATGATATGGCTTACTTATGTCAGATCGTGTGGACTGGAATTATTCTAGTTCAGTTTAAAGGAATTTAAGCTCTGATTAAAAGTGAGATCTAGTCTAATCATGTTTGATTGATTAGGACATGTGATCGGTAAGCTTTGATTGGAGGATTGATGCTTGATCGTAAAGATCAGGGGTTCAATGTGATGTGTGGTTAGATCTTGAGCCATTTGGTTCAAAGAAGATTATAACCAGGGCTGGTTTGATTTGCCACTTGAACCAAATTGAGATTGAACCGGTTCACTTGTGAACGGATGGTTCAATTCAAAGAGGAGTTTTTCGATCTTTTAAAGGGGAGTTATGGAGGGAGTTACATATTCGGTTCTTACCATATGTGGTGGCCGAATTTTTCCCTTTTGGGGATCCACGGTTTCTCGCTTCCTCCTCTCTCGCTTTCTCCTCTCTTCGCTCTCTCGTGTGGATCATCTTCACGCAAGGAAGAGAAGTTCGACTAGCCAAGGGGACACACATCATCCTTTCCAAGAGACGATCAAGACTCCTTGGTGTCTTTGCTAGCACAAGGAACACAAGGAAGAAAGTCTTTCTCATCTTGTGTGTGACATCTTTGGAGAAGAGGCACTCGCCCCTTTCATCTTCCATGTCGCTTCTCACATCATGGCATAGGTAATGCTCTAACTTGTTTTATGCAAGTTATACAAGGTTGATCATGTGCTCATGTCATGCGATTCTATGGATTCCTAGTTTTTGCTACAAGTTTTTCATTGAAGTCACTTGTGACCTAGGTATCCTTTTAGTGGTATCAAAGCAGGTTTTCTGACTTGATGCATATGGTTGCCTTCATGTGATCCATGCTTGAGTTATTGGGTAGATCTTGTTTATGTTCACATGCGACTACATGATGCACAGTTTACATACATAGCTTGCGCATGTGATGTTAGTCATACATAGTTTGCGTATATATCATAGTTGTTTTTCAAACGAAAATTATCATCATGCGCGACTCCACTAGATCTATCTGTGCGCCTACTTCAAACACTTAGACGGGTTAACAGTTTTGAAGTCGTTAGTCAAGTATGGACCCAACAGCCTAATCAGACTATCTGACAGCCTGGATGGGCAGCTGGATAGCACCTGTGCGCAAGCTGTACAGGTGGCTATAAGCCGACTGCAGAAGGGCGTGTAGCGATGTCTGTTTGAGGCGCCTAGTGAACGATCATGATTATGGCCCGGGGTCACACCCGCTTGCCGGAAATCATGTGGGACGTTCAGCTCTTAAGGCATGCATAGTCGACCATTGGGTCGACGCAAGTCAGTTATGACTGGGTGCATGCAAGGGCAGTGGGTCTGACTTGGTCTGACGAGTGGATATCTGTTAATGGACCGTTGTAAGGTAGTGGGGCACATAAGGAAATAAAATTGATGCCATGTGTTTTTCTAAAATTTTATTTCTATTTGGATCACATGTAGTACATGTTTAACATGTTGCATTGAGTATATTGAGTGTTTATTTAATCTTATGTGGGCTGCCTTTTTTGTATGCTGTGCTGGGGCCTGCATGCCTAGAAATTAATATATTTGATGTGATCTGCGAGTCACATTTGAAATTATATGAATGTATAATTGACCTGCGTGTCAAACCATGTCTAGATAGTTTAAAATGTAATTTTGATCAGACATGAGCACACCGCACATTTGGCAGAAGCGCTTGCAGCAATTGGCTTCACTAGGTGGGTGGTCTAGAGGTCGACTCTAGAACAGGCCCATTCTGTCTTGTGGGCGCATTTGGGCTGCAGATGGCGTTTGGGCCCAGGCTGGGCCGGATGAGGTACAAGAGTCCCATAAAGAGCTCAAGTAAAAACTTTTGTTAAACTAGGGTTTTACTTAAGTTTTATGGGGGCGTTTACCACATAAGATAATTGTGCTTTCTATTTACTGTTTTAAGTAATATTAGCACATGCATGTTTTATTCTTCAGCTATCACTATAGAATTTGCATGATAGTAAAAAGATAAAAGACCGTTAAAATCCAACGTAAATATCAAGCTATCAATTGCCTTCTGACGCGAAACCTCACTGTTCTGACTATCGTTGGGGCCGTGTTGTACCCACTCAGTGGGCACGCCCAGCTATTTTCAGACGGTGCGCGATTACACCTACATGCTACAGAGAAGGGATTTATCGCTTCTCGTTGCTCAGCATAGCACGTGGTGGTCCAGGAAGTAGGTCAGGTCAGCTTGACCATATAGGCTACAAGTTGAGCATATGATAGCTATATGGAGGCAGCCATCTGAGGAATCAGAAACTGTGTTGTACCAACTCAGTTGGCACAGTCTTCTGGATTGCCTAGATAAAGGGGAATCGCATGGGTTGGCGATTGGCATGGATTGCCTACCAGTGATTAGTGCTTGAACTCTCTGTGCATCTTATCTCGCCTGAGCGGGAGGCGGAGATCAAATATGAAATCTGGATCCCATCTCACTAAAAGAGTTTTACTCTTTCGGGCTGTTTTATTAGATTTTCAGTCAGATAAAATAGTGAGAAAAGAATCACTCTTAAGTCCTGGAATGATTCTAACATGGATATTGACCTTGTTGTTCTTGCTATGTTGTAGATTCCTGCAGCAACGAACACCACAGGGCTCAACTTGCGATCCATATTGGAAAAGGAGAAGTTTGCTGGGCCAAACTTCTCAGACTGGTACAGACAGCTGAGGATTGTCCTCAAAGCTGAGAGGAAGTTATACGTCCTTGAGCCGGCAATGCCGGCTCAACCCGCTACGAACGCCGCAAGGGCGGTTCGAGATGCTTATGAAAAGCACGTCAGTGATAGTACTGATGTCGCTTGCCTTATGCTTGCCTCAATGACGCCCGAGCTCCAGCGTCAGCATGAGGATTTATCTGCTATTGATATTATAGCAAATCTGAAATTGCTGTATGCTGCACAGGCAAGGACAGAACGCTATAACTTGACGAAACTTTTCTTTCATAGCACGCTGGCTGAAGGGAGTCCAGTGGGAGCTCACGTACTCAAGATGATTGGGTACAAAGAAGCTCTAGAGAAACTGGGTCATACCATCAATCAAGAACTTGTTGTAGACATCATCTTGCAGTCTCTTCCGGCTTCTTTCGATGCGTTCATCATTAATTTTAATATGAACAAAATCGACTGTACTCCGGCAGAATTACTGAATATGCTCTGCAAAACAGAGCAGACTCTTGAGAAGGGAAAGCCTTCATCCTCTGTCTTGATGGTCCCTTCTGGGAATAAGAAGAAGGGAAAGAAGGGCAAAACCCCTATCAAGAGCTACAACAAGGCTTTGAAACAAAAGGTGAAGCGGTCAAAGGACAACAGATGCTTCCATTGTGGCTAGCTGGGTCACTGGAAGAAGGACTGTAGAGCGCTCCGAGGAGGGAAGAAGGGAAGCAAGCCTTCCACTTCTGGCTCAGGTATTTTCGTGACTGAAGTCATGGTTGCTTCTTCTATTTCATGGGTGCTGGACACTGCATGTGGAGTTCACATTTGTTCAAATGTGCAGGAACTCAAGAGAAGAAGATAGGTGGGATAGCATGAGGTGGACCTACGAGTTGGAAACGGGGCACGAGTTGCTGCTGTTGCTGTAGGAGAATATCACATCTCTTTACCATCTGGATTTGTATTAGAACTTGACAATTGTTATTTTGTACCAAGCATAACAAAGAATATTATCTCTATTCCTGCTCTTATCAGGAAAGGTTTTTCATTTGAATGCAAAACTTCACAGTGCTGTATTTCATTTGATAGTATTGTTTATGCAACTGGGTCGATTGTCAATGGGTTATACATGTTGGACATGGAATGTTCTGTACAACAAATTGATAATAAGAAAGCCAAGTATGCTGATGACAGCACCTTGTTATGGCATAGTCGTCTAGGCCATATTAACAAGAAGCGCATTAAGCGGTTGCATGACTATGGACTGCTGGGATCATTCTCCTATGAGGAGCTTGATACATGCAAAGCTTGTTTAATGGGTAAGATGACGAAAACTCCTTTTACTAATAAAGGTAAAAGGGCTTCAGGTTTACTTGACCTTATTCACAGTGATATGTGTGGGCCATTTAGTAAACATGCCAGAGGTGGCTATTCATACTTCATTACTTTTACTGATGATTTCAGTAGGTATGGTTATGTCTACTTAATGAGACATAAGAGTGAATCTTTTGACAAGTTCAAAGAATTCAAAAATGAAGTACAGAATCAGTTAGGCCGAAATATCAAGGCACTTCGATCAGATCGAGGTGGAGAATACTTGAGTCATGAGTTTACTGACTATCTGAAGGAGTGTGGGATCATCTCACAGCTCACTCCGCCAGGGACACCGCAATGGAATGGTGTGTCCGAGAGGAGGAATCGAACCTTATTGGATATGGTTCGTTCTATGATGAGTCAAGCTACTCTACCTTACTCCTTTTGGGGATTTGCACTAGAAACAGCTGCAAAGGTGCTAAACCTAGTGCCATCCAAGGCCGTTTCAAAGACGCCATATGAGTTATGGTATGGGAAACAGCCGAGCTTGACATTTATCAAGATCTGGGGTTGCAAGGCTTATGTCAAAAAGCTCGCCTCTGGGAAACTAGAGAGCAGATCTGATAAATGCATCTTTGTCGGATACCCTAAAGAAACTAAGGGTTATTATTTCTACGATCCCAAAGAGAATAAAGTATTTGTTGCTCGAACGGCTATTTTTCTTGAGAAGGAGTTTCTTCTACAAGAGGCCAGTGGGAGAGAAATAAAGCTGGATGAAATTCCAGAAGAGGGACAAAGTAGTCAAGCACAGTTGGATGACCCTGAACCAATAGATCAGGTTAATATTCAACCTGAGGCTCAGACATCACGGGAACCGTGTAGATCGAGAAGGATTCGTCGTCAGCCTGAGCGCTATGACGGAGTCTACATCATTAATGATGAACCCCTCACTTATGCGGATGCGGTATGTGGACCGGAGTCAGCAAGATGGCTTGAAGCTATGCGAGCCGAGATGGACTCCATGTCAGATAACCAAGTCTGGGATTTGGTTGATCCGCCTCCGGGAGTAATCCCTATAAGCTGTAAGTGGATCTTCAAAAAGAAGACAGACATGGATGGTAACGTGCTTACCTATAAGGGCAGGCTAGTTGCGAAAGGTTTCAAACAAATCTACGGGATAGATTATGATGAAACTTTCTCTCCTGTAGCCATGTTCAAGTCCATTCGAATTATTCTCGCGATAGCAGCATATTATGATTATGAGATCTGGCAAATGGATGTGAAAACCGCTTTCCTTAATGGAAAATTAGAAGAGGATGTGTACATGACACAACCTGAAGGTTTCATTAACCCATCAGAACGTCATAAAATATGCAAATTAAAGAAGTCCATTTATGGACTAAAACAAGCATCGAGAAGCTGGAATATTCGTTTTGATGAATCAATTTCTGAATTTGGTTTCATCAAAAATGAAGATGACCCGTGTGTATATAAAAGGTTTAGTGGGTGCGTGATTACTTTCCTAGTCCTCTACGTCGATGATATTTTAATCATTGGAAACGATATTCCTGAACTGCATGCAGTCAAGGCATGGTTAGGAAAATGTTTCCAGATGAAAGATTTAGGAGAAGCGACCTATATATTAGGTGTGCAGGTCTATAGAGATAGATCTAATAGGCTTCTCGGGCTATGCCAGAGTACTTACATCGATAAGGTCCTGGAGAGATTCCATTTAGAAAATTCTAAAAGAGGATATCTTCTAGTCAGACATGGTCTGAATCTTTCAAAAGGCCAGTGTCCTCAAACACAGTCTGAGAAAGATGAGATGGACAATACGCCTTATGCTTCGGCTATTGGGTCCATCATGTATACGATGTTGTGTACTCGCCCAGACGTCGCTTACGGGTTGAGCGTGACCAGTCGGTTCCAAGGTAATCCAGGCAAGGCACACTGGATTGCAGTCAAGAATGTTTTGAAATATCTTCGCAGAACCAAAGATATGTTCTTGATTTATGGAGGTCAGGGAGAACTCAGTATTGAAGGATATACTGATGCTTCGTTCCAATCTGACCAAGACGATTTCCGATCGCAATCAGGCTATGTTTTTAGCTTGAATGGAGGAGCAGTGGTGTGGAAGAGTTTCAAACAATCAATTGTTGCTGATTCCACAACAGAAGCCGAGTATGTTGCAGCCTCAGAAGCTTCAAAGGAGGCAGTATGGATTCGTAAGTTCGTTCAGGAACTTGGTGTCGTTCCTTCGAGTACAGATCCATTGGTTATCTTCTGTGACAACACTGGAGCGATTGCACAAGCGAAGGAACCACGGTCACACCAGAAGTCCAAGCACATACAGAGAAGGTTTCACTTGATCCGTGAAATCATTGATGGAGGAGACAACAAGATCTGCAAGATTCATACAAATGACAATCTAGCTGACCCGCTAACAAAGCCTCTGACACAGCAGAAGCATGAGAAGCACTGTAATAATATGGGTTTGAGATTTCTCAACCATTAGTTTAAGTGCAAGTGGGAGATTGTTAGGGTATGCCCTTAAGGCTAATGTTTGAGGCCTTGGGCTATTTTC
Source organism: Costus lasius (assembly GCA_027563935.2). Taxonomy (NCBI): domain Eukaryota; kingdom Viridiplantae; phylum Streptophyta; class Magnoliopsida; order Zingiberales; family Costaceae; genus Costus; species Costus lasius. The sequence continues at coordinate 73,726,038 of CM050449.1, forward strand.
AATATCATGTATAAACAATATATATGTTTTTTGAAGGCATTCGTTGTTATTCAGATTGTTACATAATCTGCTGCTATATGTATACTTCTGAGTAATGTCTCAATGATTTTCAGTTTAGCTGACATTCAGTATTGTCCTTAGTCGAGATATCTTGGTGAACGTGAGACAGCCTTGGTATGATTGAGACTAATATGTGTTCTAATCTTATAGGATGCTTCGAGCATGGAATAAGATTTAGACACATAGGTGCATTGGATGTACTGGACTGACCCTTCTCAGGATATTCAATTGTTTGTCACAATGTGAATAATCCTTGTATGCAAGCAAGTGGCATATTCCCTCTGACTTGAGATCACTTGTGTTTCTAAGTGATGATTGGCATTATCTTGAGGTAGTTCCATATCATTTGAAAGATAATGATTAAGGATTATCTTGGATAGTGGGCATGAGTCATGTTAGGGTACTTGTGATAGATATAGGATTGCCTCTCCTGGTTGGAGTGTGATGTTCTAAGGGGGCCCTATGGATGAAATGGTTGAGAATGTGTATGGCCATACCCAGACGACTATGTTCATCTGATCTAACCATTTTCATCATGTTGGAATCACAAGCTTGACACGCTTGTCCGACGAGAACATCCAGTGGCAAAGGGAAACATGTATGCCAAGTGAATGAGATTCACACTTGTGCTATGGTTTGGGAGTAGTCTTGGAAGACTCTTTCCTTCATATTGGAAGACAGTGATGTGTTGCTAGATACCTCTCTCTGGTCGTGATAACGTAAGTTATCGTTACCGACATTGAAGGAAACCCTTAGGGTCGCACAATTTGATGATATGGCTTACTTATGTCAGATCGTGTGGACTGGAATTATTCTAGTTCAGTTTAAAGGAATTTAAGCTCTGATTAAAAGTGAGATCTAGTCTAATCATGTTTGATTGATTAGGACATGTGATTGGTAAGCTTTGATCGGAGGATTGATGCTTGATTGTAAAGATCAGGGGTTCAATGTGATGTGTGGTTAGATCTTGAGCCATTTGGTTCAAAGAAGATTATAACCAGGGCTGGTTTGATTTGGCGCTTGAACCAAATTGAGATTGAACCTGTTCACTTGTGAACGGATGGTTCAATTCAAAGAGGAGTTTTTTGATCTTTTAAAGGGGAGTTATGGAGGGAGTTACATATTCGGTTCTTACCATATGTGGTGGCCGAATTTTTCCCTTTTGGGGATCCACGGTTTCTCGCTTCCTCCTCTCTCGCTTTCTCCTCTCTTCGCTCTCTCGTGTGGATCATCTTCACACAAGGAAGAGAAGTTCGACTAGCCAAGGGGACACACATCATCCTTTCCAAGAGACGATCAAGACTCCTTGGTGTCTTTGCTAGCACAAGGAACACAAGGAAGAAAGTCTTTCTCATCTTGTGTGTGACATCTTTGGAGAAGAGGCACTCGCCCCTTTCATCTTCCAAGTCGCCTCTCACATCATGGCATAGGTAATGCTCTAACTTGTTTTATGCAAGTTATACAAGGTTGATCATGTGCTCATGTCATGCGATTCTATGGATTCCTAGTTTTTGCTACAAGTTTTTCATTGAAGTCACTTGTGACCTAGGTATCCTTTTAGATGAGACATAAGTCTGAATCCTTTGAGAAATTTAAGGAGTTCAGACATGAAGTAGAGAACCAGCTTGGTAGATCCATTAAGACTCTTCGATCAGATCGTGGTGGAGAGTACCAGAGCGGTGAGTTCTTTAACTATCTAAGAGAGTGTGGGATCCTATCCCAACTCACTCCTCTTGGAACACCTCAATGGAATGGTGTGTCTGAGAGGAGAAATCGAACTTTGTTAGACTTGGTTCGATCTATGATGAGTCATGCAACTCTACCACCCTCATTCTGGGGTCATGCACTTGAGACAGCTTCTCTTATACTGAATAACGTTCCATCCAAGAGTGTCTCCAAGATACCATATGAGGTATGGAGTGGGAGACGCCCTAATCTCTCATTTATTAGGATCTGGGGATGTGAGGCTTATGTCAAACGTCAGGATTCTAGCAAGCTAGAACCTAGATCTGATAAATGTGTCTTTATAGAGTATCCTAAGGAAACTAAAGGATACTACTTCTATATTCCCATCGAGAACAAAGTTTTTGTTGCTCGGGGTGCTATCTTTCTAGAGAAATAATTTCTCATGAAAGAAGTCAGTGGGAGCAAGTTTGACTTGGACGAGGTCCAAGTGCAACCACAAGACAAAGAGATGGAACCTGAGCCATCTGCACCGGTAGCCGGGCAACCTGAGGCTCAGACACAGGTCCCACGTAGGTCTGGAAGGATTTGTCATGCACCTAAGAGGTATGGGTCGCTGCTGACCGAACATGATGGGATCTTCATCATTGAAGATAAGCCCAAGACCTATGATGAGGTGGTCTCTGAACGAGACTCCGAGAGATGGCTTGAGGCCATGCAATCCGAGATGGATTCCATGTTGGCTAACCAAGTCTAGGTTTTGGTTGAGTTGCCTGATGGGGTAAAACCCATAGGGTGTAAATGGGTCTTCAAGAGGAAGACTGATATGGATGGCAACATAATTACCTATAAGGGTAGACTAGTGGCTAAATGATTCAAACAAATCCACGGGATGGACTATGATGAAACTTTCTCGCCAGTTGTCATGATCAAATCTATTCGGATTCTACTTGCTATAGATGCATATCATGATTATGAGATATGGCAGATGGATGAGAAGACAACGTTCCTCAATGGGAAGTTGACAGAGGATGTGTATATGACACAACCTGATGACTTCATCCATCCTGTAGAAGCCAATAAAGTCTGCAGGCTAAAGAAATCCATTTATCGATAAAAGCAAGCATCTCAAAGTTGGAATCTTTGATTTGATGAAGCAGTGAGAGACTATGGCTTTATCAAAAGGAAGATGATGCCTGTGTGTACAGAAAATTCAGTGGGAGATTGGTGACTTTTCTGGTCTTGTATGTCGATGACATACTGCTCATCGGAAACGACATCCCTAGTCTTCATGATGTGAAAACATGGTTGGGGAAGTATTTAGAGATGAAAGACTTAGGGGAAGCCGCCTACATCCTAGGCGTGAGGATCTACCAGGATAGATCTAAGAGGCTCCTGGCCCTAAGTTAGAGTACCTACATTGATAAGGTCCAGAAGAGGTTCAACTTGAAGCAATCCAAGAAGGGATACCTTCTAGTGAGACATGGCCTTACTCTCTCAAAGAGCCAGTGTTCTACCACACAGGCTGAGAGGGATGACATGAGTCGAGTGCCCTATGCTTCAGCGGTGGGATCAATCATGTATGCGATGTTGTGTACTAGACCAGACGTGGCTTATGCTGTGAGCTTAACCAGCCGATACCAATCCAATCCAGGTCTGCAGAACTGGGTGGCTGTAAAGAACATCCTTAAGTATCTGAGAAGAACTAAGGATCTGTTCTTGGTCTATAGGGGACAACAAGAGCTCAGTGTTCAGGGCTACACTGATGCGTCATTCCAGTCTAACCCTGATGACTTTAGATCGTAGACCGGCTATGTGTTCAAAATGAATGGAGACGTTGTATGCTGGAAGAGCTTCAAGCATTCCACCATAGCTGATTCTACAACCGAGGCTGAGTATGTGGCAGCTTCTGAGGTAGCCAAAGAAGCCGTTTGGATAAGGAAGTTCATTTCTGAACTTCAGCTGGTTCGAAGTGCAGTGGATCCCATTGAACTCTATTGTGACAAGAATGTGGCAATTGCACAAGCCAAGGAACCACAGTTTCATCAAAGATCTAAACACATACTTAGGAGATTTCACCTGATTAGAGAGATCATTGACCGAGGTGATTGTTGGTGTATATGCCCTTTAGACCTGTTATTGGTCTTGTTTGTACTACTTGATATTGACATTGGTATTTGATATATCGTTCTGGCATTGTCATTATTATGTTGTGTTTACATCTGCGATTGTGTACATAGATAATAATGTCCCTGGAGACAGATTGTATCTGTGCTCAAACGGTGTGTCCCCGGTCGAGTACCTGAGTGGATAAGGGACAGCTCTGGTACATATGAGACTGGTATATGAGCTGGTTAGTCACGGGGTGCTAACGCAGGCATATGGGTGTATCAGTGGAAGATACACTGGACCGACCCGCTGTGAGGTTCTGACTTGGTGTCATGAGTTAACCTCACAAGTGACAGGAGATACATTGATCCCTTGACTTGAGGTCTTTGACTCTTCTGTATAGTTAGGAATATGCTTTGATACAACCTAACGCCTCGCCGTAATCTGGGAGGTCATAACGGTTGTCATTGGGTATGTGACGACCCATATGAGAAGACCAATGGACAGACATAGGATTTGCCCCTTCCTACGGGAAGCTTGATATCCACGGGGCCCCCTATGGTTGCATGACTGAAAGTGTATGGCCATACCCAGGTGAAAGCCTGATTTAGTCATGACCATGAGATTGGGTAAAAAACAAAGTGGTGACACACTTTGTCCAATCGGATATCAGTTCGGCAAAGAGACTGTAATGCATCGGTATCTTGTTGCGATGATGGGGATGTCGATGTTATATCTGTTGGGGTATGCCCTTAAGGCTAATGTTTGAGGCCTTTGGGATTGTAATAAGTATCATGTAATAAACTCTTGTGTTTATAAAGGCATGGTTATTATTCAGGTTGTTACCTTGTCTGCTGTAATAAGGCTACTTCTGAATAATGTCTCAAAGCTGTTCAGCTAGGCTGACAGGCTATATGTCCTTAGTCGAGATATCTTGGTGAACATGAGACAGCCTTGATATGATTGAGACTAATATGTGTGCTAATCTTATAGGATGCTTCGAGCATGGAATAAGATGTAGACTCGTGGGTACATTGGATGTACTAGACAGACCCTACTGGGATATTCCATTGCTTGTCACAATGTGAATGATCCTTGTAAGCAGCAAGTGGCACATGTCCTTTGACTTGAGATCACTTGTGTTTCTAAATGATGATTGTCATTGTTTTGAGGTAGTTCAATATCATTTGAAACATAATGATTATAGACTATCTTGGATGGTGAGCTTGAGTCAGGTTAGGGCACTTGTGATAGATAAAGGATTGCCGTCTCCTTGTTTAAGGAGTGTGATGTTCTAAAGGGCCCCCCTGTATGAGAAGATTGAGATAGTGTATGGCCATACCCAGATGACTGTGTTCATCTGATCTAATCATGCTCATCGTATTGGAGTTACAGGCTTGACATGCTTGTCCAATAAGAACATCCAGTGGCAAAGGAAACATGCATGCCTCGTGAGTTTGATTCACACTTGTGCCATGGTTTGGGTGTAGTCTTGGAAGACTCTTTCCTTTATATCGGGAGACAGTGATGTGTTGCTAGATACCCCTCACTGATCGTGATAACGAAAGTTATCGTTACCGACATTTAAAGGAAACCCTTAGGGTCGCACAATTTGGTGATATGGCTTGCTTAAGTCAGATCGTGTGGACTGAATTGTTTCGGTTCAGTTTAAAGGCATTTAATCTCTGATTGTAAGTGAGATCTGGTCTGATCATGTTTGATTGATTAGGGCTTTAGATCGGTAAGCTTCGATAGAGAGAGATGATGCTAGATCGATGCGATCAGAAGCGTCAGATGATGAATGGTCAGATCTTGGACTTTGGGGTCTAATTTGATCTAGACTTAATGCTTGGGCTGATTTGGTTTCGCTATTGAACCAAGGGTCTTGGACCGGCTCATGGGTTGAGCGCATGGTTCAAGAGGGAGAAGGAGTTGCGTTTGGTTCATGGAGACATGAACGCATACTCTTAATGGTTGCCATTTTTGGAAAGTTCCAAAATGAAAACGCATATGCGTGCATGGCTTGAAGTCTCCCTAATGGTTTTTCGGTTACACCTCTCTCTCGTTGCTTGATGAAACGATTTTTGCTCTCGAGCAAGTGAGGGTGTTGACGAGAAGAGGAGGAACCGGCCAAGCGAAAGGAAGTCTTCATCTCTTCCCTACACTCGATCATTGACATCTTGGCACTTTTGCTAGCACAAGAGGTGCGCAAGATGGGAGTCTTCATCGCCTTTGTGTGTGAACTTTTTGGAGGAGATCAAAGTTGCTCTCTCCTTCCAAGCCGACCTCCAATCTATGGCTATGGTATAGATCTAAACTCATAGCTTCAAGTTGATCATATTGTTGTCATATGCGATCTTTTAGAAACCCTCTTTCCGTCACGCTTGCTAGATGCGCATGGTTAGGGTTTCACCCCCTAACTAAGGGTTTCTTTTCAATTGGTATCAGAGGTAGGCTTTCGATATGATCTATATGATTGCTTTGAAGTGTTTGTCATCCATACATGTTGCGCTTACTTGATGCTTTGTTTTCATGATGCATGGTTTACATTGGCTATGTTTGCGCTTGTATCATGGTTACATGAAGTTTGCGCTCCCCCTTGAAGGGGACCCCCTAAAGTTTGCGCTCCCCCTTGAAGGGGACTCCCCTTAGATCTAAGGGTTATCAATATGCTAGATATGAGATATATCTTATGTTCTCAAGTGAAGCATGTTGTTTTGTTTGTTTGCGCATGTTCTAGATGTTTTATAAAACTTACATCTTGCGCGCCTTCTTAGATCTAAGGTGCCCCTACTATAAATCCTTAGATGGGTTGATGGGGTTGAAAGCATCTTCTAGGTTAGATCCAACTAGTCTGATCAGACCATCTGACAGCCTAGATGGGTTGACCAGATAGCACCTGTGCGCAAGCACGAGGTGGCTATAGGTCGACTGCATCCAGGGCGTGTAGCGAGGTCTGGTTGAGACAACTACTGAACATACATGAGTTAGGCCCGGGGTCACACCCGCTTGCCAAAACTCATGAGGGTGGTTCAGCCCTTGGCGCATGCATGGTTGACCATTAGGTCAACACGGGTCAGTTAGGACTCGGTGCATGCAAGGGCAGAGGATCTGACTAGATGGATGAGTGGATCCCTATCAATGGACCATTGTAAGGTTGTAGAGCACATAAGGAAATTAAAATTGATACCATGGGGTTTTTCAAAATTTAATTTCATGAATGGATCACATGTTGTTTTGATACCATATGCTTGTTTATTTAATCTTATGTGGGTTGCCCTAATGTGTGCTGTGCTGGGGCCTGCGTGCCTGGTAAATTATAAGTTAATATTATTGTGATCTGCGAATCACATTTTTTATTAATTTATTGTATAATTGACCTGCGAGTCAAAGCTTGTCTAGATAGATCAAAATGTTTTTGATTAGACAAGAGCATAAAGGCACACATCCAAGAGGGGCATTCACCTGGTGGCGCACCTGAAGTGCTCTTGGCACTAGGGCCCTGGGTTGGACCAGATGAGATGCAAAAGAGCTCAAGTGAAGACTTAAGTAAAATTAAGGTCTTTCTAGGGTTCATGGGCTTTTACCACATAAGATCATGCTTTCTATTTACTGCTTATATAATTAGAATTGCATGTGTTTATCTTCTGCTATAGCCATAGGATATGCCTGATAGTAAGAAGATAAAAGACCGTTAAAATCCAACGCTAACATATCAAGCTCGTAAGCCTTCTGACGCGAAACCTCACTGTTCTGACTATCGTTGGAGCCGTGTTGAACCCACTCAGTGGGCACGTCCATCTATCTTCAGACGGTGCTGGATTTCACCTGCGTGTTACAGAGTAGGGATTTATCCCTTCTCGTTGCTCAGCATAGCACGTGGTGGTCCAGGGAGTAGGTCGGGTCAGCTTGACCATGTAGGCTACATATGTGGCGCATATAGTAGCACATGGAGGCAGCCATCTGTGGGATCAGAGACTGTGTTGTACCAACTCAGTTGGCACAGTCTGCTGGATTGCCCAGATGAAGGGGAATCGCACGGGTTGGCGATTGGCTGGGACAGCCTACCAGAAATTAGTGCTTGTCATCTCTGTGCATCTTATCTCGCCTGAGCGGGACGCGGAGACCAAGTATGAAATCTGGATCCCATCTCACTAAAAGAGTGTTACTCTTTCGGACTGTTTACTGGATTTTTCAGTCAGACAAAATAGTGAGAAAAGAATCTTTCTTAAGTCCTGGATTGATTCTGAACATTGATACTAACCTTGCTGTTCTTGCATTGTTGTAGATAACTGCAGCAACGAACACCATGAGCTTCAATGTGCGATCCCTACTTGAAAGGGAGAAGTTTGCTGGGCCGAACTTCTCTGACTGGTTCGGACACCTTAAGATCGTTCTTAAGGCAGAGAGGAAACTGTTTGTCCTCGAGACGGCGATACCGCCGCAGCCCGCTCCGAACGCCGCAAGGGCGGTTCGGGATGCCTATGAAAAGCACGTCAATGATAGCATTGATGTCGCTTGCCTGATGCTTGCGTCTATGACGCCACCGCTGCAGCGTCAGCATGAGGATATGTCGGCTATAGAGATTATAGCGAACCTCAAGATGCTGTATGCTGCACAGGCGAGGACAGAACGCTATAATCTGACAAAGCTCTTCTTTCAGAGCAAACTGGCTGAGGGAAGCCCAGTGGGAGCTCACGTGCTCAAGATGATTGGGCACAAGGAGGCTCTGGAGAAACTGGGGCATACCATCAACCAGGAGCTTGCTGTAGATATTATTCTGCAGTCTCTCCCGCCTTCTTTCGATGCGTTCATTATTAACTTTAATATGAACAAAATCGATTGTACACCGGCAGAGCTGTTGAATATGCTCTTGACAACTGAGGAAACTCTGAAGGGTAAGCCTTCAACCTCTGTCTTGATGGTTCCTTCTAGGAACAAAAAGAAGGGGAAGAAGGGCAAGGCCCCTGTCAAGAATTACAGCAAGGCTCTGAAACAGAAGGTGAAGCGGTCGAAGGATAACAGGTGTTTCCACTGTGGCCAGCTGGGTCACTGGAAAAAGGACTGTAAAGCGCTCCAAGGAGATAAGAGGGGAAGCATTGCTTCTGGCTCAGGTATATTCGTGACTGAAGTCATGTTTTCATCTTCTTCAATATCATGGGTGTTGGACACTGCATGTGGAGTTCACATTTGTTCAAATGTACAGGAACTCAAGAGAAGAAGGCAGGTGGGACAGCATGAGGTAGACCTACGAGTTGGAAACGGGGCACGGGTTGCTGCTGTTGCTGTAGGAGACTATTTCATTTCTTTACCATCTGGCATTGTATTGGAATTAAACAATTGTTATTTTGTACCGAGTATCACGAAGAATATTATCTCTATTCCTGCTCTTGTCAGGAAAGGATTTGCCTTTGAATGCAATATTTCAAAGTGTGTTTTATCTCTAGATAATATTGTGTATGGAACTGGTTCAATTAACAATGGGTTATTCATGTTGGACATGGAAAATTCTATACAAAACATTGATAATAAGAAAGCCAAGTATGCTGATGACAGCACCTTGCTATGGCACAGTCGTTTAGGTCATATAAACGAGAAGCGCATTAAGCGGTTGCATGATAATGGACTGCTGGGATCATTCTCCTGTGAGGAGATTGATACATGCAAAGCTTGTTTGATGGGTAAAATGACGAAGTCACCTTTTCCTCACAAAGGTCAAAGGGCTTCAGGTTTACTTGACCTTATACACAGTGATGTGTGTGGGCCATTTAGTAAACATGCCAGAGGTGGCTATCAGTACTTCATTACCTTTACTGATGATTTCAGTAGGTATGGGTATGTCTATCTGATGAGACATAAAAGTGAATCTTTTGACAAGTTCAAAGAGTTCAAGAATGAAGTACAAAATCAGCTAGGCCGAAATATCAAGGCACTTCGCTCAGATCGAGGTGGAGAATACCTAAGTCATGCATTTACTGACTATCTGAAGGAGTGTGGGATTATCTCACAGCTCACTCCGCCAGGAACACCGCAATGGAATGGTGTGTCCGAGAGGAGAAATAGAACGTTACTTGATATGGTTCGTTCTATGATGAGTCAGGCCACTCTTCCATACTCCTTTTGGGGTTTTGCACTGGAAACAGCTGCAAAGGTACTAAACCGAGTGCCATCTAAGGCAGTTTCAATAACGCCATATGAATTATGGTATGGGAAACAGCCAAGCTTGACATTTATCAGGATCTGGGGTTGCGAGGCTTATGTCAAAAAGCTCGCCTCTGGGAAACTAGAGATCAGATCTGACAAATGCATCTTTGTCGGTTACCCTAAGGAAACTAAGGGTTATTATTTCTACGATCCCAAGGAGAACAAAGTTTTTGTTGCTCGGACGGGCATATTCCTTGAGAAGGAGTTTCTTCTGCAAGAGGCCAGTGGGAGAGAAATAAAGCTGGATGAAAATCCAGAGGAAGGACAAAGTAGTCAAGCACAGTTGGATGAGCCTGAGCCGGTAGATCAGGTTATTGAACAACCTGAGGCTCAGATAACACGGGAACCACGAAGATCGGGAAGGATCCGTCGACAGCCTGAGCGCTATGACGGAGTCTACATCATTGATAATGATGAACCCCTAACTTATGCGGATGCGGTCAGTGGGCCGGAGTCAGCTAGATGGCTTGATGCTATGCGAGCCGAGATGGACTCCATGTCAGATAACCAAGTCTGGGATTTTGTTGATCCGCCTGTTGGGGTATGCCCTTAAGGCTAATGTTTGAGGCCTGTGGGAATGTAACAAGTATCATGTAATAAACTATTATGTTTATAAAGGCATGGTTGTTATTCAGTTAGTTACATTGTCTGCTGCAATATATGTTCTTCTGAATAATGTCTCAAAGCTGTTCAGCTGGGCTGACATGCTGTTATGTCCTTAGTCGATGTATCTTGGTGAACATGAGACAACCTTGATATGGTTAAGACTAATATGTGTTCTGATCTTATAGGATGCTTCGAGCATGGAATAAGATGTAGACTCATGGGTACATGGGATGTACTGGACAGACCCTACTAGGATGTTCAGTTGTTTGTCACAACGTGAATATTCCTTGTATAAGACAAGTGGCACATTTCCTCTGACTTGAGATCACTTGTGTTTTCTAAATGATGATTGTCATTATTTTGAGTTAGTTCAATATCATTTGAAACATAATGATTATAGACTATCTTGGATGGTGAGCTTGAGTCAGGTTAGGGCACTAGTGATAGACATAGGATTGCCGTCTCCTTGTTTAAGGAGTGTGATGTTCTAAAGGGGCCCCCTGGATGAGATGATTGAGAGAGTGTATGGCCATACCCAGGTGACAGTGTTCATCTGATCTAATCATGCTCATCATATTGGAGTTACAAGTTTGACAGACTTGTCCAATAAGAACATCCAGTGGCAAAGGAAATATGTATGCTTTGTGAAATGATTCACACTTGTGCTATGGTTTGGGTGTAGTCTTGGAAGACTCTTTCCTTTATATCGGGAGACAGTGATGTGTTGCTAGATACCCCTCACTGATCGTGATAATGTGAATTATCGTTACCGACATTTAAAGGAAACCCTTAGGGTCGCACAATTTGATGATATGGCTTACTTAAGTCAGATCGTGTGGACTGAATTGTTTGGGTTCAGTTTTAAGGGATTTAATCTCTGATTGTAAGTGAGATCTGGTCTGATCATGTTTGATTGATTAGGGCTTGAGATCGGTAAGCTTCGATTGAGAGAATGGATGCCAGATCGGTCAGATCAGGGGCATTAAAGAGATCGACGGTTAGATCTAAAGCCTTAGGGTTTATTTGATCTAGGCCTTGTCGCTTGGCTTGGTTGGTTCTTAAACCGAACCAATTGAACCAGCTCACTAAAAGAGCGCTTGGTTCATAGGGAGAGGAGTGGGCGACGAGTTCACATAGCGTGAACGTTGGGATGAGGAGAGGTTACTATTTTTAGTAACCATGATCTCCATGTCGAGTGGGCACTCATCCGAAATAGAGTATTCTCTATTTTCGCCAATTCACTTATTCCTCTCGCAAGTTTTTCCTCTCGACTTGGTGTGCGGCGACGCTTGAAGGTTGAGGAGGATTCGGCCAAGGAGAAAGACATCTCTTTTCCCTTCACTCGACAAGGACCTCTTGGAACCTTGCTAGCACAAGGAGCACCAAGAGAGATAGCAACATCATCTTGTGTGTGACGACAAGGAGAAGATCTACTTTGATCTTTGCTTCCAAGGAAACATCTTTCCATGGCGATGGTATGAATGTTTTCTTATTGTTATCAAGTTGATCTTTTGCATGCGTATCGATCTTATAACCCTAATTCCGCAAGAGAACAATTTTATGCGCCATATGCTCTAAGGGTTATGCTCCCCCATGAAGGGGACCCCCCTTATTTAAGGGGTTCTTTCAACTGGTATCAGAGCAGGTTGAATGCATGTTATCTTGATTGCTTAATGATTTGCGTGATCCATATATGCGAATGTATGCTTAGATCTTCAACATGCGAAAGTTACATGATGAAAATCTTGTCTATATGTTTATCTTGCGCATGTTAGTTGGCGCTTTTAAGTTGTAGTTTTCTTTTCAAAACTTATACACTTGCGCGACTAATGCTAGATCTAAAGACCTTACTGTAAACCCTTAGACGGGTTACTGGGGTTGATGTCACCCCCTAGGTTAGATCCAATCATGTCTGATCAGATCATCTGACAGCCTGAAAGGGTCGACCAGATAGCACCTTGGCGCAAGCCTATGGTGGCTATAGGTCGACTGCAGACAGGTGTGTAGCGATGTCTGATTGTGACGATTAATGAACGCACCTGAGTTAGGCCCGGGGTCACTCCCGTTTGCCAGACCTCAGTGTGGTCGTTCAGCCCTAGCGCATGCATAGTTGACCTTTTGGTCGACTCGAGTCAGTTAGGACTTGGTGCATGCAAGGGCAGTGGATCTGACTAGGTTGGATGAGTGGATCCCTAGTAATGGACCGTTGTAAGGTTGTAGGGCAAATAAGGAAAAATTAAAATTAATCCCATGGGGTTTTCGAAAATTTTAATTTTTATCATGGATCACATGTTTGCTGATTTGATACATATGTTTGTCTATTTAGTCATATGTGGGCTGCCCATATTAATTGTGTGCTGTGCTGGGGCCTGCGTGCCTGTATTAAAATTGTAAATTAATTATTGTGATCTGCGAATCACTGGGTTTTAATTTATAAATGTAAGTGACCTGCGTGTCACTCTTGTCTAGATAGTTAAATTTGTAATTTAATTAGACAAGAGCACTGAGCACACTTGGCACAGGCGCATGCAGCAATGGCTGGACCAGGTGGGAGGTCTAGGGTTCGACCCTAGGACCTGGCGCATTTCCTGGTGGGCGCACCAGAGCTGCAGATGGCGCTTGGGTCCAGGTTTGGGCCAAATGAGCAGCAAAAGACCCATGAAAAGCAAGTGCAGTCTTAAGTTAGGTTAAGGTCTCACTAGGGCTATGGGCTTTTACCACATATGACACATGCTTTCTTTTATTGCATAAATATTAGAAATGCATGATAGATTTATCTTTTGCTATCACCATAGGGATTGAATGATAGTAATAAAGATAAAAGACCGTTAAAATCCAACGCTAAAAATATCAAGCTCGTAAGCCTTCTGACGCGAAACCTCACTGTTCTGATTATCGTTGGAGCCGTGTTGTACCCACTCAGTGGGCACGTCCATCTATCTTCAGACGGTGCGGGATTACACCTGTGTGTTACAGAGCAGGGATTTATCCCTTCTCGTTGCTCAGCATAGCACATGGTGGTCCAGGGAGTAGGTCGGGTCAGCTTGACCGTGTAGTCTACATATGTGGCGCATATGGTAGCACATGGAGGCAGCCGTCTGTTGGGGTCAGAGATTGTGTTGTACCAACTCAGTTGGCACAGTCTGCTGGACTGCCCAGATGAAGGGGAATCGCACGGATTGGCGATCGGCAGGGACTGCCTACCAGAAACTAGTGCTTGTACTCTCTGTGCATCTTATCTCGCCTGAGCGGGACGCGGAGACCAAGTATGAAATCTGGATCCCATCTCACTAAAAGAGTTCTACTCTTTCGGGCTGTTTTGCTGGATTTTTCACGCCTGATAAAATAGTGAGAAAAAGAATCTTTCTTAAGTCCTGATTGATTCTTATACATTGATACTGACCTTGCTGTTCTTGCATTGTTGTAGATACCTGCAGCAACGAACACCATGAACTTCAATGTGCGATCCCTACTGGAAAGGGAGAAGTTTGCTGGGCCGAACTTCTCTGACTGGTTTGGACACCTTAAGATCGTTCTTAAGGCAGAGAGGAAACTGTATGTCCTCGAGACGGCGATTCCGCCGCAGCCCGCTCCGAACGCCGCAAGGGCGGTTCGGGAAGCCTATGAAAAGCACGTCAATGATAGCATTGATGTCGCTTGCCTGATGCTAGCGTCTATGACGCCACCGCTGCAGCGTCAGCATGAGGATATGTCTGCTATAGACATGATAGCGAACCTCAAGATGCTGTATGCTGCACAGGCGAGGACTGAGCGCTATAATTTGACAAAGCTCTTCTTTCAGAGCAAACTGGCTGAAGGGAGCCCAGTGGGAGCTCACGTGCTCAAGATGATTGGGCACAAGGAGGCTCTAGAGAAACTGGGGCATACCATCAACCAGGAGCTTGCTGTGGACATTATTCTACAGTCTCTCCCGCCTTCATTCGACGCGTTCATTATTAATTTTAATATGAACAAAATCGATTGTACTCCGGCAGAGCTGCTGAATATGCTCTTGACCACTGAGGAGACTCTGAAGGGTAAGCCTTCAACCTCTGTCTTGATGGTTCCTTCAAGGAACAAGAAGAAGGGGAAGAAGGGCAAGGCCCCGGTCAAGAACTACAGCAAGGTTCTGAAGCAGAAGGTGAAGCGGTCCAAGGAATACAGGTGTTTCCACTGTGGCCAGCTGGGTCACTGGAAAAAGGACTGTAAAGCGCTCCAAGGAGATAAGAGGGGAAGCTTTGCTTCTGGCTCAGGTATATTCGTGACTGAGGTCATGTTTTCTTCTTCTGTATCATGGGTGTTGGACACTGCATGTGGAGTTCACATTTGTTCAAATGTACAGGAACTCAAGAGAAGAAGGCAGGTGGGACAGCATGAGGTGGACCTACGCGTTGGAAACGGGGCACGGGTTGCTGCTGTTGCTGTAGGAGACTACTTTATTTCTTTACCATCTGGACTTGTATTGGAACTGAACAGTTGTTACTTTGTTCCCAGTATAACTAAAAATATTATCTCCATTCCTGCTCTTGTCAGGAAGGGATTTTCCTTTGAATGCAATATTTCAAAGTGTGTTTTATCATTTGATAATATTGTTTATGCAACTGGTTCAATTAATAATGGGTTATTCATGTTGGACATGGAAAGTTCCATACATAATGTTGATATTAAGAAAGCCAAGTATGCTGATGACAGCACCTTGCTATGGCATAGTCGTTTAGGCCATATAAACGAGAAACGCATTAAGCGGTTGCATGATCATGGACTGCTGGGATCATTCTCCTATAAGGAGATTGATACATGCAAAGCTTGTTTGATGGGTAAAATGACGAAGTCTCCTTTTCCTCACAAAGGTCAAAGGGCTTCAGGTTTACTTGACCTTATACACAGCGATGTGTGTGGGCCTTTTAGTAAACATGCCAGAGGTGGCTATCAGTACTTCATTACCTTTACTGATGATTTCAGTAGATATGGGTATGTCTATCTGATGAGACATAAAAGTGAATCTTTTGACAAGTTCAAAGAGTTCAAGAATGAAGTACAAAATCAGCTAGGCCGTAATATCAAAACACTTCGCTCAGATCGAGGTGGTGAATACCTAAGTCATGCATTTACTGACTATCTAAAAGAGTGTGGGATTATCTCACAGCTCACTCCGCCTGGAACACCGCAATGGAATGGTGTGTCCGAAAGGAGAAATAGAACATTACTAGATATGGTTCGTTCTATGATGAGTCAGGCTACTCTTCCATACTCCTTTTGGGGTTTTGCACTGGAAACAGCTGCAAAGGTACTAAACCGAGTGCCATCCAAGGCAGTTTCAAAGACGCCATATGAGTTATGGTATGGGAAACAGCCAAGCTTGACATTTATCAGGATCTGGGGCTGCGAGGCTTATGTCAAAAAGCTCGCCTCTGGGAAACTAGAGAGCAGATCTGACAAATGTATCTTTGTCGGTTACCCTAAGGAAACTAAGGGTTATTATTTCTACGACCCCAAAGAGAACAAGGTTTTTGTTGCTCGGACGGCCATATTTCTTGAGAAGGAATTTCTTCTGCAAGAGGCCAGTGGGAGAGAAATAAAGCTGGATGAGAATCCAGAAGAAGGACAAAGTGACCAAGCACAGTTGGATGAGCCTGAGCCGGTAGAACAGGTTATTGAACAACCTGAGGCTCAGATATCACGGGAACCGCGAAGATCGGGTAGGATCCGTCGACAGCCTGAGCGCTATGACGGAGTCTACATCATTGACAATGATGAACCCCTCACTTATGCGGATGCGGTCAGTGGACCGGAATCAGCGAGATGGCTTGAAGCTATGCGCGCCGAGATGGACTCCATGTCAGATAACCAAGTTTGGGATTTGGTTGATCCGCCTCCGGGAGTTATCCCTATAGGCTGTAAATGGATCTTCAAGAAGAAGATTGACATGGATGGTAACGTGGTTACCTATAAAGGCAGGCTAGTTGCGAAAGGTTTCAAACAAATCTACGGGATAGATTATGATGAAACTTTCTCACCTGTAGCCATGTTTAAGTCTATTCGGATTCTTTTCGCGATAGCTGCATATTATGATTATGAGATTTGGCAGATGGATGTGAAAACAGCTTTCCTTAATGGAAATCTGGATGAGGATGTGTATATGACACAACCAGAAGGTTTCACTAATCCAGCAGATCGTCATAAAATATGCAAGTTAAAGAAGTCTATTTATGGACTTAAACAAGCATCGAGAAGCTGGAACATTCGTTTTGATGAATCAGTCACTGAATTTGGTTTCATCAAGAACGAGGATGACCCGTGCGTATATAAGAGGTTTA
Organism: Costus lasius; assembly: GCA_027563935.2. Classification (NCBI taxonomy): domain Eukaryota; kingdom Viridiplantae; phylum Streptophyta; class Magnoliopsida; order Zingiberales; family Costaceae; genus Costus; species Costus lasius. The sequence goes on from CM050449.1 coordinate 73,743,017, forward strand.
GTGGGAGCGTGATTATTTTCCTAGTCCTCTACGTCGATGACATCTTGATCATTGGAAATGACATTCCTGAAATGCATGCTGTTAAAGCATGGCTGAGGAAATGTTTCCAGATGAAAGATCTAGGAGAAGCAGCCTATGTGTTAGGTGTGAAGATCTACAGGGATAGATCTAAGAGGCTTCTCGGGCTGTGCCAGAGTACTTACATCGATAAGGTCCTGGAGAGATTTCGCTTAGAGAATTCTAAGAAAGGATATCTTCCAGTCAGACATGGTCTGAATCTTTCGAAGAGTCAGTGTCCACAAACACAGACTGAGAAAGATGAAATGAACAATACGCCTTATGCTTCGGCTATTGGTTCTATAATGTATGCGATGTTGTGTACTCGCCCAGACGTCGCTTACGGGTTAAGCGTGACCAGTCGTTACCAGAGTAATCCAGGTTTGGCGCACTGGATTGCAGTCAAGAACATCCTAAAATATCTGCGGAGGACCAAAGATATGTTCTTGATATATGGTGGTCAGGAAGAACTCAGTATTGAAGGATATACTGACGCTTCGTTCCAGTCTGACCAGGATGATTTCCGATCGCAATCAGGCTATGTTTTTAGCTTGAATGGAGGTGCAGTGGTGTGGAAAAGTTTCAAACAGTCAACTGTTGCTGATTCCACAACAGAAGCCGAGTATGTCGCAGCCTCGGAAGCATCCAAGGAGGCAGTCTGGATTCGTAAGTTCGTGAGAGAACTTGGTGTTGTTCCTTCGTGTGCAGATCCTTTGGTTATCTTTTGTGATAACACTGGAGCAATCGCACAAGCAAAGGAACCACGGTCGCACCAGAAGTCCAAGCACATACAGAGACGGTTTCATTTGATCAGGGAGATCATTGATCGTGGCGAGATCAAAGTATGCAAGGTTCATACAGACGACAATCTGGCAGACCCGCTTACCAAGCCTCTGGCGCAGCAGAAGCATGAGAAGCACAGTAATAATATGGGTTTGAAGTTTTTCAACCATTAGATTAAGTGCAAGTGGGAGATTGTTGGGGTATGCCCTTAAGGCTAATGTTTGAGGCCTGTGGGAATGTAACAAGTATCATGTAATAAACTATTATGTTTATAAAGGCATGGTTGTTATTCAGTTAGTTACATTGTCTGCTGCAATATATGTTCTTCTGAATAATGTCTCAAAGCTGTTCAGCTGGGCTGACATGCTGTTATGTCCTTAGTCGATGTATCTTGGTGAACATGAGACAACCTTGATATGGTTAAGACTAATATGTGTTCTGATCTTATAGGATGCTTCGAGCATGGAATAAGATGTAGACTCATGGGTACATGGGATGTACTGGACAGACCCTACTAGGATGTTCAGTTGTTTGTCACAACGTGAATATTCCTTGTATAAGACAAGTGGCACATTTCCTCTGACTTGAGATCACTTGTGTTTTCTAAATGATGATTGTCATTATTTTGAGTTAGTTCAATATCATTTGAAACATAATGATTATAGACTATCTTGGATGGTGAGCTTGAGTCAGGTTAGGGCACTAGTGATAGACATAGGATTGCCGTCTCCTTGTTTAAGGAGTGTGATGTTCTAAAGGGGCCCCCTGGATGAGATGATTGAGAGAGTGTATGGCCATACCCAGGTGACAGTGTTCATCTGATCTAATCATGCTCATCATATTGGAGTTACAAGTTTGACAGACTTGTCCAATAAGAACATCCAGTGGCAAAGGAAATATGTATGCTTTGTGAAATGATTCACACTTGTGCTATGGTTTGGGTGTAGTCTTGGAAGACTCTTTCCTTTATATCGGGAGACAGTGATGTGTTGCTAGATACCCCTCACTGATCGTGATAATGTGAATTATCGTTACCGACATTTAAAGGAAACCCTTAGGGTCGCACAATTTGATGATATGGCTTACTTAAGTCAGATCGTGTGGACTGAATTGTTTGGGTTCAGTTTTAAGGGATTTAATCTCTGATTGTAAGTGAGATCTGGTCTGATCATGTTTGATTGATTAGGGCTTGAGATCGGTAAGCTTCGATTGAGAGAATGGATGCCAGATCGGTCAGATCAGGGGCATTAAAGAGATCGACGGTTAGATCTAAAGCCTTAGGGTTTATTTGATCTAGGCCTTGTCGCTTGGCTTGGTTGGTTCTTAAACTGAACCAATTGAACCAGCTCACTAAAAGAGCGCTTGGTTCATAGGGAGAGGAGTGGGCGACGAGTTCACATAGCGTGAACGTTGGGATGAGGAGAGGTTACTATTTTTAGTAACCATGATCTCCATGTCGAGTGGGCACTCATCCGAAATAGAGTATTCTCTATTTTCGCCAATTCACTTATTCCTCTCGCAAGTTTTTCCTCTCGACTTGGTGTGCGGCGACGCTTGAAGGTTGAGGAGGATTCGGCCAAGGAGAAAGACATCTCTTTTCCCTTCACTCGACAAGGACCTCTTGGAACCTTGCTAGCACAAGGAGCACCAAGAGAGATAGCAACATCATCTTGTGTGTGACGACAAGGAGAAGATCTACTTTGATCTTTGCTTCCAAGGAAACATCTTTCCATGGCGATGGTATGAATGTTTTCTTATTGTTATCAAGTTGATCTTTTGCATGCGTATCGATCTTATAACCCTAATTCCGCAAGAGAACAATTTTATGCGCCATATGCTCTAAGGGTTATGCTCCCCCATGAAGGGGACCCCCCTTATTTAAGGGGTTCTTTCACCGCCTCCGGGAGTAATCCCTATAGGCTGTAAATGGATCTTCAAAAGGAAGATTGACATGGATGGTAACGTGGTTACCTATAAAGGCAGGCTAGTTGCGAAAGGTTTCAAACAAATCTACGGGATAGATTATGATGAAACTTTCTCACCTGTAGCTATGTTCAAGTCTATTCGGATTCTTTTAGCGATAGCAGCATATTATGATTATGAGATCTGGCAGATGGATGTGAAAACAGCTTTCCTTAATGGAAATCTGGATGAGGATGTGTATATGACACAACCTGAGGGTTTCACTAATCCATCAGATCGTCATAAAATATGCAAGTTAAAGAAGTCCATTTATGGACTGAAACAAGCATCTAGGAGCTGGAATATTCGTTTTGATGAATCAATCTCTGAGTTTGGTTTCATCAAGAACGAAGATGACCCGTGTGTTTATAAGAGGTTTAGTGGGAGCGTAATTACATTCCTAATCCTCTACGTCGATGATATCTTAATCATTGGAAATGATATTCCTGAACTGCATGCTGTTAAAGCATGGTTAGGAAAATGTTTCCAGATGAAAGATCTAGGAGAAGCAGCCTATGTGTTAGGTGTAAAGATCTATAGGGATAGATCTAAGAGGCTTCTCGGGCTGTGCCAGAGTACTTACATCGATAAAGTCCTGGAGAGATTCCATTTAGAGAATTCTAAACGTGGATATCTTCCAGTCAGACATGGTCTGAATCTTTCGAAGAGTCAGTGTCCACAAACACAGACTGAGAAAGATGAAATGGACAATATGCCTTATGCTTCGGCTATTGGGTCCATCATGTATGCGATGTTGTGTACTCGCCCAGACGTCGCTTACGGGTTAAGCGTGACCAGTCGATTCCAAAGTAATCCAGGTTTGGCGCACTGGATTGCAGTCAAGAACATTATAAAATATCTGCGGAGGACCAAAGATATGTTCTTGATATATGGTGGTCAGGAAGAACTCAGTATAGAGGGATATACTGACGCTTCGTTCCAGTCGGACCAGGATGATTTCCGATCGCAATCAGGCTATGTTTTTAGCTTGAATGGTGGAGCAGTGGTGTGGAAGAGTTTCAAACAGTCAACTGTTGCTGATTCCACAACAGAAGCCGAGTATGTTGCAGCCTCGGAAGCATCCAAGGAGGCAGTGTGGATTCGTAAGTTCGTGAGAGAACTTGGTGTCGTTCCTTCGAGTGCTGATCCTTTGGTTATCTTCTGTGATAACACTGGAGCAATCGCACAAGCAAAGGAACCACGGTCGCACCAGAAGTCCAAGCACATATAGAGACGGTTTCACTTGATCCGGGAGATCATTGATCGAGGCGAGATCAAAATATGCAAGGTTCATACATATGACAATCTGGCAGACCCGCTTACCAAGCCTCTGGCGCAGCAGAAGCATGAGCAGCACTGTAATAATATGGGTTTGAGATTTCTCAACCATTAGATTAAGTGCAAGTGGGAGATTGTTGGGGTATGCCCTTAAGGCTAATGTTTGAGGCCTTTGGGATTGTAATAAGTATCATGTAATAAACTCTTGTGTTTATAAAGGCATGGTTATTATTCAGGTTGTTACCTTGTCTGCTGTAATAAGGCTACTTCTGAATAATGTCTCAAAGCTGTTCAGCTAGGCTGACAGGCTATATGTCCTTAGTCGAGATATCTTGGTGAACATGAGACAGCCTTGATATGATTGAGACTAATATGTGTGCTAATCTTATAGGATGCTTCGAGCATGGAATAAGATGTAGACTCGTGGGTACATTGGATGTACTGGACAGACCCTACTGGGATATTCCATTGCTTGTCACAATGTGAATGATCCTTGTAAGCAGCAAGTGGCACATGTCCTTTGACTTGAGATCACTTGTGTTTCTAAATGATGATTGTCATTGTTTTGAGGTAGTTCAATATCATTTGAAACATAATGATTATAGACTATCTTGGATGGTGAGCTTGAGTCAGGTTAGGGCACTTGTGATAGATAAAGGATTGCCGTCTCCTTGTTTAAGGAGTGTGATGTTCTAAAGGGCCCCCCTGTATGAGAAGATTGAGATAGTGTATGGCCATACCCAGATGACTGTGTTCATCTGATCTAATCATGCTCATCGTATTGGAGTTACAGGCTTGACATGCTTGTCCAATAAGAACATCCAGTGGCAAAGGAAACATGCATGCCTCGTGAGTTTGATTCACACTTGTGCCATGGTTTGGGTGTAGTCTTGGAAGACTCTTTCCTTTATATCGGGAGACAGTGATGTGTTGCTAGATACCCCTCACTGATCGTGATAACGAAAGTTATCGTTACCGACATTTAAAGGAAACCCTTAGGGTCGCACAATTTGGTGATATGGCTTGCTTAAGTCAGATCGTGTGGACTGAATTGTTTCGGTTCAGTTTAAAGGGATTTAATCTCTGATTGTAAGTGAGATCTGGTCTGATCATGTTTGATTGATTAGGGCTTTAGATCGGTAAGCTTCGATCGAGAGAGATGATGCTAGATCGATGCGATCAGAAGCGTCAGATGATGAATGGTCAGATCTTGGACTTTGGGGTCTAATTTGATCTAGACTTAATGCTTGGGCTGATTTGGTTTCGCTATTGAACAAAGGGTCTTGGACCGGCTCATGGGTTGAGCGCATGGTTCAAGAGGGAGAAGGAGTTGCGTTTGGTTCATGGAGACATGAACGCATACTCTTAATGGTTGCCATTTTTGGAAAGTTCCAAAATGAAAACGCATATGCGTTCATGGCTTGAAGTCTCCCTAATGGTTTTTCGGTTACACCTCTCTCTCGTTGCTTGGTGAAACGATTTTTGCTCTCGAGCAAGTGAGGGTGTTGACGAGAAGAGGAGGAACCGGCCAAGCAAAAGGAAGTCTTCATCTCTTCCCTACACTCGATCATTGACATCTTGGCACTTTTGCTAGCACAAGAGGTGCGCAAGATGGGAGTCTTCATCGCCTTTGTGTGTGAACTTTTTGGAGGAGATCAAAGTTGCTCTCTCCTTCCAAGCCGACCTCCAATCTATGGCTATGGTATAGATCTAAACTCATAGCTTCAAGTTGATCATATTGTTGTCATATGCGATCTTTTAGAAACCCTCTTTCCGTCACGCTTGCTAGATGCGCATGGTTAGGGTTTCACCCCCTAACTAAGGGTTTCTTTTCAATATCCATTCCGAAGACTTGGGTAGCAGTGATGCACTGCTAGGTGACACTCACTGCTTGTGATGACCTGAGTTCATCACTGCCAATGTCAGAGGAACCTACAAGGTCACACAACTTGAACTCGAGTTCTCGTATTGATCGAGTAGCCTTTTGATCGAGTTATTGGATAACTCGGATCTGTTTGGGAGAATCCATCAGCACTACTATGCTAGATGAGATGAAAGGAATCATTTGGAGCTAACTTATTTTTTGGGCCTAGTAGGCCAAATGGGCCCAATCGGCCATTTGGGCCAAATGGGCCCAATAGAACAAGTTGGGCCAATAGGCCAAATGGACTCAAGAAGCCATTTGGGCCAATGGGCCAAATGGAGATGGCGCAAGCTACTTGGAGTAAGCTTGGCGCAACTCCATGAAGAGGACAAGTCCAAATTGGACATCTCACTTAAAGAGAGAAGCTTGGAGCTTCTCACTTGGAATGGGTGAATGAACTTGGGCGCTTGGGACTTGGAGTGGGCAAAATGGATTTTACCACTTGAAGAGGTGTGTCTCTTCATGAAGAGGTGTGTCTCTTCACTTGTGAAGAGGTGCACCTATTCATGGGTATATAAACCCCCTAGCCCCCTTCTTGTCGCAGCGAGCTCCCCCCTTATTCTTGTCGTCACTCTTGCTAGGCCCAAGCCGCCCTCCTCTCCAAGGTTCGGTTTTGGATCGTGGCTTGATTCCTGTTCTAATTTTTGGTGGAGCGCCTCAAGAGTTGGACTCTGACGAAACTCCACCTCCTCTCATTGGCACCTCCTCTAGAGTTGGCGCAAGTGTCAGAGGAAGTGTCCCTGAGGCGAGGATCTTCTTCCCGAGGCTAGCACCGGGCGTGGAAGAAGAGAACTCAAGGTTCGGCTGTGTCCGAGACTGCAGAGGGCACACATTTGGGCGCCTGCATCACATCTCTTGACTTGCATCACGGTATCATCTCCTACTCACCATGTCGATCTCCTAGCAAGACTCGATCTTCTGGGTTTTTAGGACTGGCCTGTTTCGGGGATTGCTTCCACTGTGCTCATGTAATTTTTATGTTAAAATCCCCGGGGGTTTCCCAACAGTGGTATCAAAGCCATCTTGCGAACTCGAACGGTGTTTTATTCTTTTGTTGTATGCTCACATGCCATCTGAAATTTTTCAAAAATTTGCATATGCGCATGGATTTTTCTAAGTAAGAAAAATTTTAAGTTTTTCGTTCTTGACATCTATTCGATCTCTTTGATTTTTCGCTTTCTTCACTTTGTGGGTTAGACCCATATATGAGAGAATTAATTTCTCCCCACGCAAGTAGGATAGTCCTACTATGTGGGACTTGTCGAAGATTATGGGCATATGATTGTCCTAATCTTGGCAGGTTAAGGATTGCAAGGGTAGACGGCAAGCGTGCTTGGAGCATGCATGCGTCACTTGTAGACTCCTGAGAGAAACGACAATTCCTAGTTTTGCGAACGGACGTTGAGGTTGAAAGACTTGTTTTCTTAGAAACTAAAACTAAGGTTTTATGTTTTCATGAGCATTTAGAAAAGCATGAGATGATTGTGCATCATGTTGTGGTCATAGTCAAGCCCCTTGTATGCCTGTAATGTATTTGTGTGAGGCCTGTGTGCTGCTTTTTCTTTTTGTTTTGTAAACGCACAAAGAAGACTAAGGGCGCATCCTCCTGGAGCTTGCATCTTGGCGCATCTCGGGTGATGGCGCATCATACATGAAGGACCATGAGCCGCACTTGAAGATAAAGCTTAGTGGCGGCTAAGTTAGGTCTTGTCGGGGCTTGTCACCTAGGTCAAGCATGAACATCCTTTGGCATGTGGTGGTTCATTGCGTTGATTAGGCTATGACCACCTTGCTTGTTTACTGTTTTCAATATTTGCTAAAGCATGCCTAGTTGTGTTTTATCTTTTTGTTATCACTATAGGATTGCACGCCTGTAATGTTAGACACAAGATAAAACTAAGAGGAAGAGACCTCAAAAACCCTCAAAATAATATCGAGTCTGTAGCCTTCTGACGCGTAGCCCTCGTCAACCTTTCGATCAGTGGTGTTGTGCACTGTTTCCCACCCTAGTGGGACACACCCACTTATCTTTAGAAGGCGTGTGGTGGCAATGGTTTGCTGAGTCCTGTTAAAATCCTGGACGTGCCCTAGCAAGGAAGCTCGTTGGCCTTGGGCATAACGGTCAGGATAGACTTGACTAGATTTCATATGTGGTGGCCACATGATGAAATTCTAGAGGCAGCCTCGAGAGGTTAAGATTTTGTGTTGTTCCAGCCCTAGCTGGGCACGAAATGCTTGAACTATCTTGAGAAGGGGAATTGCCCTCGGGGCAATCGGCCGGCGTGCCCACCTTACGAAGCATGAGTCACTTTGTGCATCTCATCCCACCCTAGTGGGACGCGAAGCCTCGTGTGGAATAAGGATCCCATCTCACTAGGAAATCTCAGATTTCCCGATTGACTTTGTGGGTTGTCAATTCGATTAAAATACTGGGAGCCACGATCATTTAATGCAAGTCCAGATTAAATGATTTGAAGTAGTACTAATCTGCTATCTTGCTTGTTGTAAATCAATGGCTACGAACAATAGAGGATTGACACTGCGATCACTCCTTGACAAGTATAAGTTGGTTGGATTCAACTTTATGGACTGGTATCAGAACTTGAGGATAGTCCTCAAGCTCGAGAAGAAGCTCTATGTCCTTGAGCAAGCTCTTCCCGCGCCTCCTCCACCTACAGCCCGAGCGGCTGAAAGGGATGCTTTTCGAAAGCATCAGGATGACTCTTTAGAAGTGTCATGTCTCATGATAGCCACCATGGCACCTGAACTTCAGATGCAGCATGAGGAGCAGAACGCTTTTCAGATGATAACACATTTGAAACAGATGTTCGAAGCTCAGGCTAGGACTGAGAGATATGACATTGCTAAGGCAGTCTTTCAGTGCAAGTTATCTGAAGGTGCTCTAGTGGGACCCCATGTGCTCATGGTCATTGGGTATGTGGATCATCTCAAAAGACTAGGACACACGATTGATAACGAGCTGGTCACAGATCTTATTCTACAGTCCCTGCCCTCCAACTTCAGTCCATTCATCATTAATTTTAATATGAATAAGATTGAGTGCTCACGGGAGGAACTATTGAATATGCTCTAGACGACCAAGCGAGAAATTGTCAAGACCAAACCCAATCCTGTTCTTTTGATCCCCGCGATCAAGAAGATGAAGAAGAGGGGTAGGGCACGTACCAAGGGTAGTGCCAAGGGTCCAGCCAAAGCACTGAAAAAGAAGGTAAGGATGTCGAAGGAACAGCGGTGCTTCCACTGTGGCGAGCATGGCCACTGGAGATGGGACTGCAGGCAACTTCAGAACGAGGAGAAGAGAGGCAAGGCTTCATCTTCTGGCTCAGGTATTTATGTTACCGAAGTCAACCTTTCTATTTCCATGTCATGGGTATTGGATACCGCATGTGGAGCTCATATTTGTACAAATATGCAGGGGCTCAAGAAAAGTAGATCGGTGCGGCCTGGAGAGATTGACCTACGTGTTGGAAACGGAGCATAGGTTGCTGCTGTCACGCCCCGGCGGAAGCCGGCTATTTCTAGCTCAGGGTTCCCCAGGGAGTAACAATATTGATAGGAACCAGAGAACTACAATAATCCAATATCATTTATTTAATAAACAATCCAAATTTAATATCAACACAATATCTGAATACAACTATCCAAATTATCAACTGAATAAAATACGAAAGACAACTATCTTAACTCGGCTGGTATCTGCTATCTACTCTATCCCTCCCTGAAGCTAACTCTGTACCTGGAAGAGAAACAAAGGGAGTTAGCAGAAATGCTAAGTAGGAATCAACAAACATGGTGAGGGAATCAAATAACGGGATAACACAATAACTGAAACAATGATAGACAAATAATATAGGAATGTCGTGCAAATCATCAAGCTGGCCAACAGATCTCAATCAAGAGCCGCACTCCTTTTCAGAGTGTTTCCACTGTTGCTCATGCAATGGAACGACTGTCTCAAACAGTCCGGTGAATGTTGCGTCCAACATCTGACATCCGTAGTATTGTCCCGAGGACAACTGGCGGTGCCCTAACCGGCAGCTCAGATAGTCTGATATAATCAGAACTATAACTCAGATAAACAGGCCACTGGAGAATAAATCATCTAGGTCAGCGGTCAAAATATATCACGACTTTATCATCTCAGATTTACAACGGTTTCACATACTTATGTGTCAATATCTCAGATACACAATTGTTTAACCAGGCTCATAAGCCAATAAATCATATATCTCAAACAGATTTGTTAACCAATCATACAGAAACAGAATACGACCAAATAATCAAGAAAATTGAGTTCAACAGGAATTTCAGAAACAAACCAAGCAGACGAAGCAATCAGATATCAGTGTCAATTAATTCTATCATATGCATCATATATCAAGTCAAAGGATTAAGTAGCAATTCCTATTATTGACACTGTAAGAAAGGAGTAGGGTAAGATTCCTACCTCAAACGATGTTATCTCTGAGTCCTTTTGAAAAGCCAATAATTGTTTATCACACGATGCAGGCTGATTATTGGATTAACCACTCTGTAACATGAATTTGTACATGAACTCTATCATTAAACATTCTAATTTGAAAACCAAAACTACCAACATGTATAACATAACCCTAAACCTAGAGAACCAGTCTCAGATCATATGAACCGAACCTAAAACCCACTGAACCGGACAGAATTGCACTGAACCGATCAAATTCACCCTGAACCAAGTTAAACCGAGACTTCTAACTTCAATTACACAAAATATAAACCTCATATAAAGCTATACAGACTACCATTAGATAGGAAATTTAATTATCTTTCCCACGGCTACCTGAACCGGCCCGGATTCGACCGAATCATGGTCGAACCGGTCTAAATTCAAGTACTGACCCAACTGGAATTGAACCGCTCGGTCCGGTTCAAATCAATTTCAAAACTCAGCGACCGGTTTATTTATAAATAAACCGCCGCTCAAACCCAAATTTCGGACCGAACCAAAGTTCGCTCGCGCCGCCCAAACGCCAGCGCACAAGGCCGCCGGACTTGCGTCCACTGCTTGCGCCGGCGAGCTCCCGAGGGCGCATCGAAGATCGGATCGCCGCCAAACTTCGCCAATAGACTCCCGACGATGAAGCGGGGCTCTACGACCAGCTTCGGTGAGTTTTCGACCCACGGTCGAAGCATCCGAAGCGACAGCAGGTATCGACGGTGGCGCCGCCGCCGTCGATACACAAAACATACCCAAACCCAAACGGAACTTCACTAAAACTTCACAGAAGCCTACATACCTTGCTAGGACGATGTATCGTAGCCCAAAACACAGAGATCGTCGTCGATGAAGGCGCTGGATGGCTGGAACATTAGGCGGCGCCGCTCGAACTCCGACGACGAGTTTGAGCGCGATTTCTCCTTTCTGGCGGCGCTTCAAGGGGTGAAGATGTTCCAAGGTTCGAATCGAACCCACGAGAGCAGAAGCCCCATTATATAGAGGGAAGACGCGTTCGAGACGGCGAGAACGCGGCGGCGAGTAAATCGCTGAGATCCGCGGGGAAGACGACGAGTTGACTCGGTCCCCAAAATCAAAATTTAAATCTAATATAAAAATATCAAATCCGATATTATATTAAAAACACAAATCGACGCGTTGGTTAGACGGCGTCGATCGCGCTGCGGCGCGACGCGGGTTCGATCCCCCGCGAGCGCAAAATCAACCTTTTCTTTATAAAAATCAAATTTTTAACCTTTTAAAAATTCAAAAAAAAAATTCTAGAAAAATCAGAAAAATCCAAAATAAAATTTCTGAATTTCCAAAAATTAAATTAATAAAATTTAGGTTATAACAGCTGCTGTTGCCGTAGGATTTTTGATGCTCTCCCTGCCTACTGGACTTCAGTTGGAGTTAGATCATTGTTTTTATGTACCTTCTCTTACCAAATGAAGGGAACCCCTTTCAAGAGGGGGGCGAAACCCTAGTTGGCGCAAACTCGATAGGCAGCGGATTCAAGAATCGAAAACATGCAATATATGATCAACCTTTAAAACATGAAAGAAGGAGATGCGATTCATACCAATGCCATTTAAAGATGGCGCCTTGGAAGATAGAAAGCAACGAAGATTTCCTCCTTAGGACGCGCACACAAGATGAGGATGCGCTTACTCCCTACGGAATATCTTGTGCTAGCAAGATTCCTAGGTGTCTTTGATCGCGTGAGAAGGGAAGAAGATCGCCTTTCCTTGCTTGATTCTCGAGTCTCCAAGACGTGAAAGAGAAGTCTCTTACGAGAGAGAGCGACGAGAATTAGAGGTTGAGGCAACAAGAGATGCGCTCCATGTAAACATGGGGGGCGTGGTTGCTAAAAATAGCCAACCTCTCTTACATGCGATCATGTGTTCATGCCCTCATGAACCAATCGCATTTTCCTCATTACTTTGAACCAAGCGCTCACATCTAGAGCCGGTTCAATTCGGTCTGGTCTATAAACCAAATAACCCAAGCAATTAGTCCAGATCACATTAAAAACCCTAAGGTGCTTGATCTGACCGTCGATCTCTTGATGCTTCTGATCTGACCGATCTAGCATCCGTTCTCTCGATCGAAGCTTACCGATCCCAAGCCCTAATCAATCAAACATGATCAGACCAGATCTCACTTACAATCAGAGATTAAATCCCTTTAAACTGAACCCGAACAATTCAGTCCACACGATCTGACTTAAGTAAGCCATATCATCAAATTGTGCGACCCTGAGGGTTTCCTTTAAGCGTCGGTAACGATAACTCACGTTATCACGACCAGTGAGAGGTATCTAGCAACACATCACTGTCTCCCGATATAAAGGAAAGAGTCTTCCAAGACTACACCCAAAAACAACACAAGTGTGAATCAATTCACAAGGCATGCATATTTCCTTTGCCACTGGATGTTCTTATTGGACAAGCCTGTCAAGCTCGTAACTCCAATATGATGAGCATGATTAGATCAGATGAACACTGTCACCTGGGTATGGCCATACACTTTTCTCAATCATCTCATCCAGGGGGCCCCTTTTAGAACATCACACTCCTTAAACAAGGAGACGGCAATCCTTTGTCTATCACTAATGCTCTAACCTGACTCAAGCTCACCATCCAAGATAGTCTATAATCATTATGTTTCAAACGATATTGAACTATCTCAAAACAATGACAATCATCATTTAGAAAACACAAGTGATCTCAAGTCAGAGGAAATGTGCCACTTGTCATAATCAAGGAATATTCACATTGTGACAAACAATTGAACATCCTAGTAGGGTCTGTCCAGTACATCCCATGTACCCATGAGTCTACATCTTATTCCATGCTCGAAGCATCCTATAAGATTAGAACACATATTAGTCTTAACCATATCAAGGCTGTCTCATGTTCACCAAGATACATCGACTAAGGACTTAATAGCATGTCAGCCCAGCTGAACAGCTTTGAGACATTATTCAGAAGAACATATATTGCAGCAGACAATGTAGCTAACTGAATAACAACCATGCCTTTATAAACATAAGAGTTTATTACATGATACTGATACATTCCCACAGGCCTCAAACATTAGCCTTAAGGGCATACCCCAACAATCTCCCACTTGCACTTAATCTAATGGTTGAGAAATCTCAAACCCATATTATTACAGTGCTTCTCATGCTTCTGCTGCGCCAGAGGCTTGGTAAGCGGGTCTGCCAGATTGTCATCTGTATGTACCTTGCAGATTTTGATCTCGCCACGATCAATGATCTCCCGGATCAAGTGAAACCGTCTCTGTATGTGCTTGGACTTCTGGTGCGACCGTGGTTCCTTTGCTTGTGCGATTGCTCCAGTGTTATCACAAAAGATAACCAAAGGATCTGCACTCGAAGGAATGACACCAAGTTCTCTCACGAACTTACGAATCCACACTGCCTCCTTGGATGCTTCCGAGGCTGCAACATACTCGGCTTCTGTTGTAGAATCAGCAACAGTTGACTGTTTGAAACTTTTCCACACCACTGCACCTCCATTCAAGCTAAAAACATAGCCTGATTGCGATCGGAAATCATCCTGGTCAGACTGGAACGAAGCGTCAGTATATCCTTCAATACTGAGTTCTTCCTGACCACCATATATCAAGAACATATCTTTGGTCCTCCGCAGATATTTTAAGATGTTCTTGACTGCAATCCAGTGCGCCACACCTGGATTACTTTGGAAACGACTGGTTACGCTTAACCCGTAAGCAACGTCTGGGCGAGTACACAACATCGCATACATAATGGAACCAATAGCCGAAGCATAAGGCGTATTGTCCATTTCATCTTTCTCAGTCTGTGTTTGTGGACACTGACTCTTCGAAAGATTCAGACCATGTCTGACTGGAAGATATCCTCGTTTAGAATTCTCTAAATGAAATCTCTCCAGGACCTTTTCGATGTAAGTACTCTGGCACAGCCCGAGAAGCCTCTTAGATCTATCCCTGTAGATCTTCACACCTAACACATAGGCTGCTTCTCCTAGATCTTTCATCTGGAAACATTTCCTTAGCCATGCTTTAACAGCATGCATTTCAGGAATATCATTTCCAATGATCAAGATGTCATCGACGTAGAGGACTAGGAAAGTAATCACGCTCCCACTAAACCTCTTATATACACACGGGTCATCTTCGTTCTTGATGAAACCAAATTCAGTGACTGATTCATCAAAACGAATATTCCAGCTTCTTGATGCTTGTTTAAGTCCATAAATAGACTTCTTTAACTTGCATATCTTATGACGATCTGCTGGATTAGTGAAACCTTCTGGTTGTGTCATATACACATCCTCATCCAGATTTCCATTAAGGAAAGCTGTTTTCACATCCATCTGCCAAATCTCATAATCATAATATGCAGCTATCGCGAAAAGAATCCGAATAGACTTAAACATGGCTACAGGTGAGAAAGTTTCATCATAATCTATCCCGTAGATTTGTTTGAAACCTTTCGCAACTAGCCTGCCTTTATAGGTAACCACGTTACCATCCATGTCAATCTTCTTCTTGAAGATCCATTTACAGCCTATAGGGATAACTCCCGGAGGCGGATCAACCAAATCCCAGACTTGGTTATCTGACATGGAGTCCATCTCGGCGCGCATAGCTTCAAGCCATCTCGCTGACTCCGGTCCACCGACCGCATCCGCATAAGTGAGGGGTTCATTATTGTTAATGATGTAGACTCCGTCATAGCGCTCAGGCTGTCGACGGATCCTACCCGATCTTCGCGGTTCCCGTGATATCTGAGCCTCAGGTTGTTCAATAACCTGTTCTACCGGCTCAGGCTCATCCAACTCTGCTTGAGCACTTTGTCCTTCCTCTGGATTCTCATCCAGTTTTATTTCTCTCCCACTGGCCTCTTGCAGAAGAAACTCCTTCTCAAGAAATATGGCCGTCCGAGCAACAAAAACCTTGTTCTCCTTGGGATCGAAGAAATAATAACCCTTAGTTTCCTTAGGGTAACCGACAAAGATACATTTGTCAGATCTGCTCTCTAGTTTCCCAGAGGCGAGCTTCTTTACATAAGCATCGCAACCCCAGATCCTGATAAATGTCAAGCTTGGCTGTTTCCCATACCATAACTCATATGGCGTCTTGGAAACTGCCTTGGATGGCACTCGGTTTAGTACCTTTGCAGCTGTTTCCAGTGCAAAACCCCAAAAGGAGTAGGGTAGAGTAGCCTGACTCATCATAGAACGAACCATATCAAGTAGCGTTCTATTTCTCCTCTCGGACACACCATTCCATTGCGGTGTTCCTGGTGGAGTGAGCTGTGAGATAATCCCACACTCCTTTAGATAGTCAGTAAATGCATGACTTAGGTATTCACCACCTCGATCTGAGCGAAGTGCCTTGATATTACGGCCTAGCTGATTCTGTACTTCATTTTTGAACTCTTTGAACTTGTCAAAAGATTCACTTTTATGTCTCATCAGATAGACATAACCATATCTACTGAAATCATCAGTAAAGGTAATGAAGTACTGATAGCCACCTCTGGCATGTTTACTAAATGGCCCACACACATCACTGTGTATAAGGTCAAGTAAACCTGAAGCCCTTTGACCTTTGTGAGGAAAAGGTGACTTCGTCATTTTACCCATCAAACAAGCTTTGCATGTATCAATCTCCTTATAGGAGAATGATCCCAGCAGTCCATTTTCATGCAACCGCTTAATGCGTTTCTCGTTAATATGGCCTAAACGACTATGCCATAGCAAGGTGCTGTCATCAGCATACTTGGCTTTCTTAATATCAATTTGCTGTATTGAACATTCCATGTCCAACATGAATAACCCATTGTTAATTGAACCAGTTGCATAAACAATATTATCATAAGACAAAATACACTTTGAAATATTGCATTCAAAGGAAAACCCCTTCCTGACAAGAGCAGGAATGGAGATAATATTTTTAGTTATACTGGGAACAAAGTAACAACTATTTAGTTCCAATACAAGTCCAGATGGTAAAGAAATAAAGTAGTCTCCTACAGCAACAGCAGCAACCCGTGCCCCGTTTCCAACTCGTAGGTCCACCTCATGCTGTCCCACCTGCCTTCTTCTCTTGAGTTCCTGTACATTTGAACAAATGTGAACTCCACATGCAGTGTCCAACACCCATGATACAGAAGAAGAAAACATGACCTCAGTCACGAATATACCTGAGCCAGAAGCAAAGCTTCCCCTCTTATCTCCTTGGAGCGCTTTACAGTCCTTTTTCCAGTGACCCAGCTGGCCACAGTGGAAACACCTGTATTCCTTAGACCGCTTGACCTTCTGCTTCAGAGCCTTGCTGTAACTCTTGACAGGGGCCTTGCCCTTCTTCCCCTTCTTCTTGTTCCTAGAAGGAACCATCAAGACAGAGGTTGAAGGCTTACCCTTCAGAGTCTCCTCAGTGGTCAAGAGCATATTCAGCAGCTCTGCCGGAGTACAATCGATTTTGTTCATATTAAAATTAATAATGAACGCGTCGAATGAAGGCGGGAGATACTGCAGAATAATGTCCACAGCAAGCTCCTGGTTGATGGTATGCCCCAGTTTCTCTAGAGCCTCCTTGTGCCCAATCATCTTGAGCACGTGAGCTCCCACTGGGCTCCCTTCAGCCAGTTTGCTCTGAAAGAAGAGCTTTGTCAAATTATAGCGTTCAGTCCTCGCCTGTGCAGCATACAGCATCTTGAGGTTCGCTATCATGTCTATAGCAGACATATCCTCATGCTGACGCTGCAGCGGTGGCGTCATAGACGCTAGCATCAGGCAAGCGACATCAATGCTATCATTGACGTGCTTTTCATAGGCTTCCCGAACCGCCCTTGCGGCGTTCGGAGCGGGCTGCGGCGGTATCGCCGTCTCGAGGACATACAGTTTCCTCTCTGCCTTAAGAACGATCTTAAGGTGTCCAAACCAGTCAGAGAAGTTCGGCCCACCAAACTTCTCCCTTTCCAGTAGGGATCGCACATTGAAGTTCATGGTGTTCGTTGCTGCAGGTATCTACAACAATACAAGAACAGCAAGGTCAGTATCAATGTATAAGAATCAATCAGGACTTAAGAAAGATTCTTTTTCTCACTATTTTATCAGGCGTGAAAAATCCAGCAAAACAGCCCGAAAGAGTAGAACTCTTTTAGTGAGATGGGATCCAGATTTCATACTTGGTCTCCGCGTCCCGCTCAGGCGAGATAAGATGCACAGAGAGTACAAGCACTAGTTTCTGGTAGGCAGTCACTGCCGATCGCCAACCCGTGCGATTCCCCTTCATCTGGGCAGTCCAGCAGACTGTGCCAACTGAGTTGGTACAACACAATCTCTGACTCCACAGATGGCTGCCTCCATGTGCTACCATATGCGCCACATATGTAGTCTACACGGTCAAGCTGACCCGACCTACTCCCTGGACCACCATGTGCTATGCTGAGCAACGAGAAGGGATAAATCCCTACTCTGTAACACACAGGTGTAATCCCACACCGTCTGAAGATAGATGGACGTGCCCACTGAGTGGGTACAACACGGCTCCAACGATAATCAGAACAGTGAGGTTTCGCGTCAGAAGGCTTACGAGCTTGATATTTAAGCGTTGGATTTTAACGGTCTTTTATCTTCTTGCCTATCATGCAATTCCTATGGTGATAGCAGAAGATAATTTAATCATGCAATTCTAATATTAAGCAATAAAAGAAAGCATGAATCTTATGTGGTAAAAGCCCATAGCCCTAGTGAGACCTTAACCTAACTTAAGTCTTCACTTGCTCTTAATGGGTCTTTAGCTGCTCATCTGGCCCAAACCTGGGCCCAAGCGCCATCAGCAGCTCTGATGCGCCCACCAGGAAATTGCGCCAGGTCCTAGGGTTGAACCCTAGACCTCCCACCTGGTCCAGCCACTTGCTGCAAGCGCCTCTGCCAAGTGTGCTTTGTGCTCTTGTCTAATTAAATTACAAATTTAACTATCTAGACAAGAGTGACACGCAGGTCACTTACATTTATAAATTAAAACACAGTGATGCGCAGATCACAATAATTAATTTACAATTTTTTAATTCAGGCACGCAGGCCCCAGCACAGCACACAAATAATATGAGCAGCCCACATAAGACTAAATAAACAAGCATATGCATCAATCAATAACCATGTGATCCATAAAAATTAAAATTTTCGAAAACCCCATAGGATCAATTTTAATTTTCCTTATTTGCCCTACAACCTTACAACGGTCCATTACTAGGGATCCACTCATCCAACCTAGTCAGATCCACTGCCCTTGCATGCACCAAGTCCTAACTGACTTGCGTCGACCATAAGGTCAACTATGCATGCGCCAGGGCTGAACGACCACACTGAGGTGTGGCAAGCGGGCGTGACCCCGGGCCTAACTCAGGTGCGTTCAGTAGTCGTCTCAATCAGACATCGCTACACACCTGTCTGCAGTCGACCTATAGCCACCATAGGCTTGCGCCAAGGTGCTATCTGGTCGACCCATTCAGGCTGTCAGATGATCTGATCAGACAAGTTTGGATCTAACTTAGGGGTTGACTTCAACCCTAATAACCCGTCTAAGGGTTTTAATGCAGGCGCATCTTAGATCTACAATGAGTCGCGCAAATGATATAATTTTTGAGAAAAAAACTACTACATGCGCCAACATACATGCGCAAGTAAAACATGAAATAAGTTTCAGCATGAAACATGTTATCATGATGAATTTCGCATGGTGAAGATCTAGAATACTTGGAACACATAATCAAAGCAATCATATAAATTTGCATGTAAACCTTGCGCTCTGATACCAATTGAAGGGAACCCCTTTCAAGAGGGGGGCGAAACCCTAGTTGGCGCAAACTCGATAGGCAGCGGATTCAAGAATCGAAAACATGCAATATATGATCAACCTTTAAAACATGAAAGAAGGAGATGCGATTCATACCAATGCCATTTAAAGATGGCGCCTTGGAAGATAGAAAGCAATGAAGATTTCCTCCTTAGGACGCGCACACAAGATGAGGATGCGCTTACTCACTACGGAATATCTTGTGCTAGCAAGATTCCTAGGTGTCTTTGATCGCGTGAGAAGGGAAGAAGATCGCCTTTCCTTGCTTGATTCTCGAGTCTCCAAGACGTGAAAGAGAAGTCTCTTACGAGAGAGAGCGACGAGAATTAGAGGTTGAGGCAACAAGAGATGCGCTCCATGTAAACATGGGGGGCGTGGTTGCTAAAAATAGCCAACCTCTCTTACATGCGATCATGTGTTCATGCCCTCATGAACCAATCGCATTTTCCTCATTACTTTGAACCAAGCGCTCACATCTAGAGCCGGTTCAATTCGGTCTGGTCTATAAACCAAATAACCCAAGCAATTAGTCCAGATCACATTAAAAACCCTAAGGTGCTTGATCTGACCGTCGATCTCTTGATACTTCTGATCTGACCGATCTAGCATCCGTTCTCTCGATCGAAGCTTACCGATCCCAAGCCCTAATCAATCAAACATGATCAGACCAGATCTCACTTACAATTAGAGATTAAATCCCTTTAAACTGAACCCGAACAATTCAGTCCACACGATCTGACTTAAGTAAGCCATATCATCAAATTGTGCGACCCTGAGGGTTTCCTTTAAGCGTCGGTAACGATAACTCACGTTATCACGACCAGTGAGAGGTATCTAGCAACACATCACTGTCTCCCGATATAAAGGAAAGAGTCTTCCAAGACTACACCCAAAAACAACACAAGTGTGAATCAATTCACAAGGCATGCATATTTCCTTTGCCACTGGATGTTCTTATTGGACAAGCCTGTCAAGCTCGTAACTCCAATATGATGAGCATGATTAGATCAGATGAACACTGTCACCTGGGTATGGCCATACACTTTTCTCAATCATCTCATCCAGGGGGCCCCTTTTAGAACATCACACTCCTTAAACAAGGAGACGGCAATCCTTTGTCTATCACTAATGCTCTAACCTGACTCAAGCTCACCATCCAAGATAGTCTATAATCATTATGTTTCAAACGATATTGAACTATCTCAAAACAATGACAATCATCATTTAGAAAACACAAGTGATCTCAAGTCAGAGGAAATGTGCCACTTGTCATAATCAAGGAATATTCACATTGTGACAAACAATTGAACATCCTAGTAGGGTCTGTCCAGTACATCCCATGTACCCATGAGTCTACATCTTATTCCATGCTCGAAGCATCCTATAAGATTAGAACACATATTAGTCTTAACCATATCAAGGCTGTCTCATGTTCACCAAGATACATCGACTAAGGACTTAATAGCATGTCAGCCCAGCTGAACAGCTTTGAGACATTATTCAGAAGAACATATATTGCAGCAGACAATGTAGCTAACTGAATAACAACCATGCCTTTATAAACATAAGAGTTTATTACATGATACTGATACATTCCCACAGGCCTCAAACATTAGCCTTAAGGGCATACCCGAGTTAGATCATTGTTTTTATGTACCTTCTCTTACCAAAAACATTGTATCTATTCCTTGCTTGGCAAGGAAATGGTTCAAATTTGAAATAAAAGAGGACTCTTGTTCTTTTTCATTTGCAAATGTGTTTTATGGGAAGGGTACCTTGTGCAATGGATTATATGTCCGAGACATGGATAACTCTATTTATAACATAAATAATAAAAGGATCAAACTAAGTGGTTCAATTAGTACGTACCTTTGGCATTGTCGATTAGCCCATTTAAATAAGAATCGCATTCAACAACTCCATGCAAATGGATTGTTGGGTTCAAGCTCCTTGGAGGAATTTGATACTTGCGAACCTTGTTTATTAGGGAAGATGACAAAAGCGCCCTTCACCAAGATTGGTGAGAGGGCAGGAGGTTTGTTGGATCTCATACACAGCGATGTATGTGGGCATTCAGTAAACAAGCCAGAGGAGGGTACAACTACTTCATCACATTTACTGATGACTTCAGTAGATATGGTTATATTTATTTGATAAAACATAAGTCCGAATCCTTTGAGAAATTTAAGGAGTTCAGACATGAAGTTGAGAACCTGCTTGGTAGATCTATTAAGACTCTTCGATCAGATCGTGGAGGAGAGTACCTGAGCAATGAGTTTCTTGACTATCTTAGAGAGTGTGGGATTCTATCCCAACTCACTCCCCCGGAAT
Organism: Costus lasius; assembly: GCA_027563935.2. NCBI lineage: Eukaryota > Viridiplantae > Streptophyta > Magnoliopsida > Zingiberales > Costaceae > Costus > Costus lasius. The sequence continues at coordinate 73,764,724 of CM050449.1, forward strand.
ACCACAATGGAATGGTGTGTCTGAAAGGAGAAATCAAACTTTGTTAAACATGGTTCGATCTATGATGAGTCATGCAACTTTAGCACTCTCGTTTTGGGGATATGCACTAAAAGCAGCTTCTAAGATACTGAATAATGTTCCATGTAAGAGTGTCTCCAAGATTCCGTACGAGGTATAGAGTGGGAGGAGACCGCATCTCTCTTATATCAGAGTCTGGGGATGTGAGGCTTATCTCAAACGTCAAGATTCTAATAAGCTAGAACCGAGATCAGATAAATGCATGTTTGTGGGGTATCCTGAGGAAACTAAAGGATATTACTTCTATATTCCCAGCGAGAACAAAGTTTTTGTTGCTCGAGATGCTGTCTTTCTAGAGAGAGAATTTCTCATGAAAGAAGTCAGTGGGAGGAAGTTTGACTTGGACGAGGTCCAAGTGCAACCACAAGACACGGAGATGGAACCTGAGCCACCTGCACTGGTTGCTGAGCAACCAGAGGCTCAGACACAGGCCCTACGTAGGTCTGGGAGGATTTGTCATGCACCTGAGAGGTACGAGTCGCTGCCGACCCAACACGACGGGATCTTCATCGTTGAAGATGAACCCAGGACCTATGATGAGGCGGTCGCTGGACTGGACTCTGATAAATGGCTTGAGGCCATGAGATCCGAGATGGATTCCATGTCGGCTAATCAAGTCTAGGATTTGGTTGAGCTGCCTGATGGGGTAAAACCCATAGGGTGTAAATGGGTCTTCAAGAGGAAGACTGACATGGATAGCAACATAGTTACCTATAAGGGTAGGCTTGTGGCAAAAGGATTCAGACAAGTTCACGGGGTGGACTATGACGAAACCTTCTCGCCAGTTGCCAAGTTCAAATCCATTAAAATCTTGCTTGCTATAGCTGCATATCACGATTACGACATATGGCAGATGGATGTAAAGACAACGTTCCTTAATGGAAAGCTGACAGAGGATGTGTATATGACACAATTGGATGGTTTCATCTATCCTGCAGAGGTCGATAAGGTCTGCAGGCTAAAAAGATCCATTTATGGATTAAAGTAAGTTTCTCGAAGTTGGAATCTTCGATTTGATGAGGCAGTAAGAGATTACGGCTTTATCAAGAGCGAAGATGACGCCTGTGTATATAAAAGATTCAGTGGGAGCTTGGTGACATTTCTGGTCCTATATGTCGACGACATACTACTCATCGGAAACGACATCCCTAGTCTTCAAGCTGTAAAGACATGGTTGGGAAAGTGTTTCGAGATAAAAGACTTGGGGGAGGCCGCCTATATCCCAGGCGTGAGGATCTACCGGGATAGATCCAAGAAGCTCCTGGCCCTTAGTCAGAGTACTTACATTGATAAGGTCCAGAAGAGGTTCAACTTGAAGCAATCCAAGAAGGGAAACCTTCTAGTGAGACATGGCCTTACTCTCTCAAAGAGCCAATGTCCTACCACACAGGCTGAGAGGGATGACATGAGTCGAGTGCCCTATGCTTCAGCGGTGGGATCGATCATGTATGTGATGTTGTGTACTAGACCAGACGTAGCTTATGCTGTGAGCTTAACTAGCCGATACCAATCCAATCCAGGTCTGCAGAACTGGGTGGCTGTAAAGAACATCCTTAAGTATCTGAGAAGAACTAAGGATCTGTTCTTGGTCTATGGGGGACAACAAGAGCTTAGTGTTCAGGGCTACACTAATGCATCATTCCAGTCTAACCCTGACGACTTTAGATCGTAGACCGGCTATGTGTTCAAAATGAATGGAGATGTTGTATGCTGGAAGAGCTTCAAGCATTCCACCATAGCTAATTCTACAACCGAGGCTGAGTATGTGGCAGCTTCTAAGGCAGCCAAAGAAGCCGTTTGGATAAGGAAGTTCATTTCTGAACCTCAGGTGGTTCGAAGTGTAGTGGATCCCATTGAACTCTATTGTGACAAGAATGTGGCAATTGCACAAGCCAAGGAACCACGATCTCATCAAAGATCTAAACACATACTTAAGAGGTTTCACCTGATTAGAGAGATCATTGACTGGGGTGATTGTTGGTGTATATGCCCTTTAGACCCGTTATTGGTCTTGTTTGTACTACTTGATATTGACATTGGTATTTAATATATCATTCTAGCATTGTCATTATTATGTTGTGTTTACATCTGCGATTGTGTACATAGATAATAATGTCCCTGGAGACAGATTGTATCTATGCTCAAACGGTGTGTCCCCGGTCGAGTACCTGAGTGGATAAGGGACAGCTCTGGTACATATGAGACTGGTATATGAGCTGGTTAGTCACGGGGTGCTAACGCAGGTATATGGGTGTATCAGTGGAAGATACACTGGACCGACCCGCTGTGAGGTTCTGACTTGGTGTCATGAGTTAACCTCACAAGTGACAGGAGATACATTGATCCCTTGACTTGAGGTCATTGACTCTTCTGTATGGTTAGGAACATGCTTTGATACAACCTAACGCCTCGCCGTAAGCTGGGAGGTCATAACGGTTGTCATTGGGTATGTGACGACCCATATAAGAAGATCAATGGACAGACATAGGATATGCCCCTTCCTACGGGAAGCTTGATATCCACGGGGCCCCTTATGGTTGCATGACTGAAAGTGTATGGCCATACCCAGGTGAAAGCCTGATTTAGTCATGACCATGAGATTGGGTAAAAAACAAAGTGGTGACACACTTTGTCCAATCGGATATCAGTTCGGCAAAGAGACTGTAATGCATCGGTATCTTGTTGCGATGATGGGGATGTCGATGTGATATCCATTCCGAAGACTTGGGTAGTAGCGATGCACTGCTAGGTGCCACTCACTGCTTGTGATGACCTGAGTTCATCACTGCCAATGTCAGAGGAACCTACAGGGTTGCACAACTTGAACTCGGGTTCTCGTATTGATCGAGTAGCCTTTTGATCGAGTTATTGGATAACTCGGATCTGTTTGGGAGAATCCATCAGCACCACTGTGCTAGATGAGATGAAAGGAATCATTTGGAGCTAACTTATTTTTTGGGCCTAGTAGGCCAAATGGGCCCAATCGGCCATTTGGGCCAAATGGGCCCAATAGAACAAGTTGGGCCAATAGGCCAAATGGACTCAAGAAGCCATTTGGGCCAATGGACCAATAGGAGATGGCGCAAGCTACTTGGAGTAAGTTTGGTGCAACTCCATGAAGAGGACAAGTCCAAATTGGACATCTCACTTAAAGAGAGAAGCTTGGACCTTCTCACTTGGAATGGGTGAATGAACTTGGGCGCTTGGGACTTGGAGTGGGCAAAATGGATTTTACCACTTGAAGAGGTGTGTCTCTTCATGAAGAGGTGTGTCTCTTCACTTGTGAAGAGGTGCACCTATTCATTGGTATATAAACCCCCTAGCCCCCTTCTTGTCGCAGCGAGCTCTCCCCTTATTCTTGTCGTCACTCTTGCTAGCCACAAGCCGCCCTCCTCTCCAAGATTCGGTTTTGGATCGTGGCTTGATTCCTGTTCTAATTTTTGGTGGAGTGCCTCAAGAGTTGGACTCTGACGAAACTCCACCTCCTCTCATTGGCACCTCCTCTGGAGTTGGCGCAAGTGTCAGAGGAAGTGTCCCTAAGGCGAGGATCTTCTTCCCGAGGCTAGCACCGGGAGTGGAAGAAGAGAACTCAAGGTTCGGCTGTGTGCGAGACTGCAGAGGGCGCACATTTGGGCACCTGCATCACATCTCTTGACTTGCATCAAGGTATCATCTCCTACTCACCGTGTCGATCTCCTCGCAAGACTCGATCTTCTGGGTTTTTGGGACTGGCCTGTTTCGGGGATTGCTTCCGCTGTGCTCTTGTAATTTTTATTTTAAAATCCCCGGGGGTTTCCCAACAGTGATGTCAAGAGTAGTAGAGTTGACACAGAGAACAATTTGGCAAACCCACTAACCAAGGCTTTGGCGCAGCAGAAGCATGATGGTCATACTAGAGATATGAGGTTGAGGTTCCTCAACCTCTAGGTCTTAGTGCAAGTGGGAGATTGTTGGTGCATATGCCTTGAGACCTAGTATTGGTCCATCTTTGTACTACTTCACTTGGATATTTATATATCATTCTGACATTGTCACTATCATTGTTTGTCTACATCTGCGATTATGTACTTACATGATAACGACCCTGGAGACGGATTGGATCTGTGCTTGTTGTATTCCGCAAGTGCACGGATACTCGAAGTAATAAAGAAAGATATCGAACCACAAAGACCTTATTGTTAAGTACCAAATAATTATATTCTTACTAGCTAAGCAATTGATTATAATGCAAATAAATGATAGGAAGAGTATAAAGATAAACAGAGAGAAGATGGGACTAGGGTTTCATTTACTTTAATTTCTATGACAAGACATGAATAAAGATTTCGTCAGTTTAACTTTAATATGATAAAGATGTAATTTACTTAATAAAAGGATTATCTCACGTTCGTGCAGACAATCATGCAGAGATCAAACCTCGCTTTCGCGCAAGATTTATCCCAAGTTGAAGATAAGTAAATCATCAAACTAAGAACTGAAGGATCACTTTCGTGCATCCGAATTCTAGGTTGATAATCTGTAGTGGAATCTCAAGGATCACCTTCTTGCATCCGAGTCTCGACATTAGTTTTACTCATGGTTCTCCAACGTTCCGATCCTTGCTTTCGCACAAGATCTCCACGTTTGACAACTTAGACTCAATCTTAGATTCATATTATATTCATGTTAATTAATCTCCTAAAATCAAACAAATAAGAACTAACCTAAGAAAGTTCCTAACATGCAATTCTAGGGTTCCAAGTGAAGGCACCCCTAAACCTAAGGGGGGCGAAACCCTAATAGGAGGCGCAACAAAAATTCTAGCGGAATCTAGGGTTTCTAAAAGATCGCATAGCATGTAATATATTCAACTTTCAAAGTGAAACGATTCTCACCATTGCCATCACTTAGATGATGTCTTGGAAGGAAAGGCGCAAGCGAACCTTCTCCTTAGTTTCGCACACAAGGTGATCAATGCACCTACTCCCTTGATGCTCCTTGTGCTAGCAAGGCTTCAAGGTTGTCTTGTCGAAATGGAAGGGAAAAGAGAGATCGCCTTGCTTAGTCGAATGGTCCCTCTTGTCGTCCACAATGCTCCACCCGAGAATGCCTTTCGAACGAAAAACCAAAAGGGCGACAAAGGCGTGAAGAGGCAAGTGAGATGCAACGTGAGATCATGGCCACGTTTGAGGACATGCTATCTAAAAATAGCCAAGTCCAAACGTTCATGCGACCATGTATTAACCCACTCGCAAATGCCTTATCAATTGAACCATGCGCTCAACCAATGAGCCGGTTCAAATCAATTTGGTTTAATAACCAAATAAACCAAGCAATCAGTCCAGACCATAATAAACCCTAAGGCTCTTGATCTGACCGTCGATCTCTTAATGCTTCTGATCTGACCGATCTAGCATCTATTCTCTCGATCGAAGCTTACCGATCTCAAGCCCTAATCAATCAAACATGATCAGACCAGATCTCACTCACAATCAGAGATTAAATCCCTTTATACTGAACCCGAACAATTCAGTCCATACGATCTGACTTAAGTAAGCCATATCATCAAATTGTGCGACCTGAGGGTTTCCTTTAAATGTCGGTAACGATAACTCACATTATCACGATCAGTGAGGGGTATCTAGCAACACATCACTGTCTCCCGATATAAAGGAAAGAGTCTTCCAAGACTATACCCAAATTACAGCACAAGTGTGAATCAACTCACAATGCATGCAAATTTCCTTTGCCACTGGATGTTCTTATTGGACAAGCGTGTCAAGCTTGTAGCTCCAATATGATGAGCATGATTAGATCAGATGAACACTGTCACCTGGGTATGGCCATACTCTTTTCTCAATCATCTCATCCTGGGGGCCCCTTTAGAACATCACACTCCTTAAACAAGGAGACGGCAATCCTATGTCTATCACTAGTGCCCTAACCTGATTCAAGTTCACCATCCAAGATAGTCTATAATCATTATGTTTCAAATGATATTGAACTACCCCAAAACAATGACAATCATCATTTAGAAAACACAAGTGATCTCAAGTCAGAAGAAATGTGCCACTTGTCTCATTCAAGGAATATTCACATTGTGACAAACAATTGAACATCCTAGTAGGGTCTGTCCAGTACATCCAATGTACCCATGAGTCTACATCTTATTCCATGCTCGAAGCATCCTATAAGACTAGAACACATATTTGTCTTAATCATATCAAGGCTGTCTCATGTTCACCAAGATACATCGACTAAGGACTTAACTGCATGTCAGCCCAGCTGAGCAGCATTGAGACATTATTCAGAAGAACATATATTGCAGCAGACAATGTAGCTAACTGAATAATAACCATGCCTTTATAAACATAAACGTTTATTACACGATACTGTTACAATCCCAAGGCCTCAAACATTAGGCTTAAGGGCATACCCCAACAATCTCCCACTTGCACTTAATCTAATGGTTGAGAAATCTCAAACCCATATTATTACAGTGCTTCTCATGCTTCTGCTGCGCCAGAGGCTTAGTAAGCGGGTCTGCCAGATTGTCATCTGTATGAACCTTGCAGATTTTGATCTCGCCTCGATCTATGATCTCCCTGATCAAATGAAACCGTCTCTGTATGTGCTTGGACTTCTGGTGCGACCGTGGTTCCTTTGCTTGTGCGATTGCTCCAGTTTTATCACAGAAGATAACCAAAGGATCTGCACTCGAAGGAACAACACCAAGTTCTCCCACGAACTTACGAATCCACACTGCCTCCTTGGATGCTTCCGAGGCTGCAACATACTCGGCTTCTGTTGTGGAATCAGCAACAGTTGACTGTTTGAAACTCTTCCACACCACTGCTCCTCCATTCAAGCTAAAAACATAGCCTGATTGCGATCGGAAATCATCCTGGTCAGACTGGAACGAAGCATCAGTATATCCTTCAATACTGAGTTCTTCCTGACCACCATATATCAAGAACATATCTTTGGTCCTCCGCAGATATTTTAAGATGTTCTTGACTGCAATCCAGTGCGCCACACCTGGATTACTTTGGAAACGACTGGTCACACTTAACCCGTAAGCGACGTCAGGGCGAGTACACAACATCGCATACATAATGGAACCAATAGCCGAAGCATAAGGCGTATTGTCCATTTCATCTTTCTCAGTCTGTGTTTGTGGACACTGACTCTTCGAAAGACTCAGACCATGTCTGACTGGAAGATATCCTCGTTTAGAATTCTCTAAATGAAATCTTTCCAGGACTTTATCGATGTAAGTACTCTGGCACAGCCCGAGAAGCCTCTTAGATCTATCCCTGTAGATCTTCACACCTAATACATAGGCTGCTTCTCCTAAATCTTTCATCTGGAAACATTTCCTTAACCATGCCTTCACAGCATGCATTTCAGGAATGTCATTTCCAATGATCAAGATATCATCGACGTAGAGGACTAGGAAAGTAATCACGCTCCCACTAAACCTCTTATATACACACGGGTCATCCTCGTTCTTGATGAAACCAAATTCCGTGACTGATTCATCAAAACGAATATTCCAGCTTCTTGATGCTTGCTTAAGTCCATAAATGGACTTCTTTAACTTGCATATCTTATGACGATCTGATGGATTAGTGAAACCCTCAGGTTGTGTCATGTACACATCCTCATCCAGATTTCCATTAAGGAAAGCTGTTTTCACATCCATCTGCCAAATCTCATAATCATAATATGCAGCTATCGCGAAAAGAATCCGAATAGACTTAAACATAGCTACAGGTGAGAAAGTTTCATCATAATCTATCCCGTAGATTTGTTTGAAACCTTTCGCAACTAGCCTGCCTTTATAGGTAACCACGTTACCATCCATGTCAATCTTCTTCTTGAAGATCCATTTACAGCCTATAGGGATAACTCCCGGAGGCGGATCAACCAAATCCCAAACTTGGTTATCTGACATGGAGTCCATCTCGGCTCGCATAGCTTCAAGCCATCTAGCTGACTCCGGTCCACTGACCGCATCCGCATAAGTGAGGGGTTCATCATGATCAATGATGTAGATTCCGTCATAGCGCTCAGGCTGTCGACGAATCCTTCCCGATCTTCGCGGTTCCCGTGATATCTAAGCCTCAGGTTGTTCAATAACCTGATCTACTGGCTCAGGCTCATCCAATTTTGCTTGAGCACTTTGTCCTTCCTCTGGATTCTCATCCAGCTTTATTTCTCTCCCACTGGCCTCTTGCAGAAGAAACTCCTTCTCAAGAAATATGGCCGTCCGAGCAACAAAAACCTTGTTCTCTTTGGGATCGTAGAAATAATAACCCTTAGTTTCCTTAGGGTAACCGACAAAGATACATTTGTCAGATCTGCTCTCTAGTTTCCTAGAGGCGAGCTTTTTGACAGTTTCTCTAGAGCCTCCTTGTGCCCAATCATCTTGAGCACGTGAGCTCCCACTGGGCTCCCTTCAGCCAGTTTGCTCTGAAAGAAGAGCTTCGTCAAATTATAGCGTTCAGTCCTCGCCTGTGCAGCATACAGCATCTTGAGGTTTGCTATCATGTCTATAGCAGACATATCCTCATGCTGACGCTGCAGCGGTGGCGTCATAGACGCTAACATCAGGCAAGCGACATCAATGCTATCATTGACGTGCTTTTCATAGGCTTCCCGAACCGCCCTTGCGGCGTTCGGAGCGGGCTGAGGCGGTATCGCCGTCTCGAGGACATACAGTTTCCTCTCTGCCTTAAGAACAATCTTAAGGTGTCCAAACCAGTCAGAGAAGTTCGGCCCAGCAAACTTCTCCCTTTCCAGTAGGGATCGCACATTGAAGTTCATGGTGTTCGTTGCTGCAGGTATCTACAACAATGCAAGAACAGCAAGGTCAGTATCAATGTTAAGAATCAATCAGGACTTAAGAAAGATTCTTTTTCTCACTATTTTATCTGGCTGAAAAATCCAGCAAAACAGCCCGAAAGAGTAGACACTCTTTTAGTGAGATGGGATCCGGATTTCATACTTGGTCTCCGCGTCCCGCTCAGGCGAGATAAGATGCACAGAGAGTACAAGCACTAATCTCCGGTAGGCAGTCCCTGCCGATCGCCAACCCGTGCGATTCCCCTTCATCTGGGCAATCCAGCAGACTGTGCCAACTGAGTTGGTACAACACAGTCTCTGATCCCACAGATGGCTGCCTCCATGTGCTACCATATGCGCCACATATGTAGCCTACATGGTCAAGCTGACCCGACCTACTCCCTGGACCACCATGTGCTATGCTGAGCAACGAGAAGGGATAAATCCCTACTCTGTAACACACAGGTGTAATCCCACACCGTCTGAAGATAGATGGACGTGCCCACTGAGTGGGTACAACACGGCTCCAACGATAATCAGAACAGTGAGGTTTCGCGTCAGAAGGCTTACGAGCTTGATATTTTAGCGTTGGATTTTAACGGTCTTTTATCTTCTTCACTATCATACAATTCCTATGGTGATAGCAGAAGATAAACTAATCATGCAATTCTAATATTTTAAACAATAATAAAAGAAAGCATGAATCTTATGTGGTAAAAGCCCAAAGCCTAAGTAAGACCTTAACCTAACTCAAGTCTTCACTTGCTTTTCTTCATAGGGCTTTTGCTGCTCATCTGGCCCAAACCTGGGCCCAAGCGCCATCTGCAGCTCTGGTGCGCCCACCAGGAATATGCGCCAGGTCCTAGGGTCGAACCCTAGACCTTCCACCTGGTCCAGCCACTGCTGCAAGCACCCTGCCAAGTGTGCACTGTGCTCTTGTCTAATTAAATTACAAATTTAACTATCTAGACAAGATTGACACGCAGGTCAATTACACATTATAAATTAATTAAACTGTGATTCGCAGATCACAAAAATAAAAATTAATTTACAATTAATTCCCAGGCACGCAGGCCCCAGCACAGCACTCATTAAACACGGGCAGCCCACATAAGATTAAATAGACAAACATATGCATCAACTAACATGTGATCCTTTCAAGAAAATTAAATTTCGAAAACCCCTTGGGATCAATTTTAATTTTCCTTATTTGCCCTACTACCTTACAATGGTCCATTACTAGGGATCCACTCATCAGACCTAGTCAGATCCACTGCCCTTGCATGCACCAAGTCCTAACTGACTTGAGTCGACCAAAAGGCCAACCATGCATGCGCCAAGGGCTGAACGACCACACTGAGGTCTGGCAAGCGGGAGTGACCCCGGGCCTAACTCATGTGCGTTCATAGGTTGTCTCAATCAGACACCGCTACACGCCTGTCTGCAGTCGACCTACAGCCACCTCTGGCTTGCGCCAAGGTGCTATCTGGTCGACCCATCTAGGCTGTCAGATGGTCTGATCAGACTAATTGGATCTAGACTAGATTGAGATTTCAACCCTAATAACCCATCTAAGGATTTAAAGTAGGCGCCTTAGATCTAAGGTGAATCGCGCATATAATACAGGTTTTGAAAAACATACATATGCGCCAAGAACAAGCGCCAACATAAAATGTAACATGAAACATTTCGCATGAAACATCTAAGATGCGCAAGTTATAGATCTAAGCATGTAATGAGTAACAAGGATCACAAAGAAAGCAAACATATTATCATGCATGAAAAACAAGGCTCTGATACCAATTGAAGGCACCCCTAAACCTAAGGGGGGCGAAACCCTAATAGGAGGCGCAACAAAAATTCTAGCGGAATCTAGGGTTTCTAAAAGATCGCATAGCATGTAATATATTCAACTTTCAAAGTGAAACGATTCTCACCATTGCCATCACTTAGATGATGTCTTGGAAGGAAAGGCGCAAGCGAACCTTCTCCTTAGTTTCGCACACAAGGTGATCAATGCACCTACTCCCTTGATGCTCCTTGTGCTAGCAAGGCTTCAAGGTTGTCTTGTCGAAATGGAAGGGAAAAGAGAGATCGCCTTGTTGGGGTATGCCCTTAAGGCTAATGTTTGAGGCCTTTGGGATTGTAATAAGTATCATGTAATAAACTCTTGTGTTTATAAAGGCATGGTTATTATTCAGGTTGTTACCTTGTCTGCTGTAATAAGTGTACTTCTGAATAATGTCTCAAAGCTGTTCAGCTAGGCTGACAGGCTATATGTCCTTAGTCGAGATATCTTGGTGAACCTGAGACAGCCTTGATATGATTGAGACTAATATGTGTGCTAATCTTATAGGATGCTTCGAGCATGGAATAAGATGTAGACTCATGGGTACATTGGATGTACTGGACAGACCCTACTGGGATATTCCATTGCTTGTCACAATGTGAATGATCCTCGTAAGCAGCAAGTGGCACATGTCCTTTGACTTGAGATCACTTGTGTTTCTAAATGATGATTGTCATTGTTTTGAGGTAGTTCAATATCATTTGAAACATAATGGTTATAGACTATCTTGGATGGTGAGCTTGAGTCAGGTTAGGGCACTTGTGATAGATAAAGGATTGCCGTCTCCTTGTTTAAGGAGTGTGATGTTCTAAAGGCCCCCCCCTATATGAGATGATTGAGATAGTGTATGGCCATACCCAGATGACAGTGTTCATCTGATCTAATCATGCTCATCGTATTGGAGTTACAGGCTTGACATGCTTGTCCAATAAGAACATCCAGTGGCAAAGGAAACATGCATGCCTCGTGAGTTTGATTCACACTTGTGCCATGGTTTGGGTGTAGTCTTGGAAGACTCTTTCCTTTATATCGGGAGACAGTGATGTGTTGCTAGATACCCCTCACTGATCATGATAACGAAAGTTATCGTTACCGACATTTAAAGGAAACCCTTAGGGTCGCACAATTTGGTGATATGGCTTGCTTAAGTCAGATCGTGTGGACTGAATTGTTTCGGTTCAGTTTAAAGGGATTTAATCTCTGATTGTAAGTGAGATCTGGTCTGATCATGTTTGATTGATTAGGGCTTTAGATCGGTAAGCTTCGATCGAGAGAGATGATGCTAGATCGATGCGATCAGAAGCGTCAGATGATGAATGGTCAGATCTTGGACTTTGGGGTCTAATTTGATCTAGACTTAATGCTTGGGCTGATTTGGTTTCGCTATTGAACCAAGGGTATTGAACCGGCTCATGGGTTGAGCGCATGGTTCAAGAGGGAGAAGGAGTTGCGTTTGGTTCATGGAGACATGAACGCATGAACGCATACTCTTAATGGTTGCCATTTTTGGAAAGTTCCAAAATGAAAACGCATATGCGTTCATGGCTTGAAGTCTCCCTAATGTTTTTCGGTTACACCTCTCTCTTGTTGCTTGGTGGAAACAATTTTTGCTCTCGAGCAAGTGAGGGTGTTGACGAGAAGAGGAGGAACCGGCCAAGCAAAAGGAAGTCTTCATCTCTTCCCTACACTCGATCATTGACATCTTGGCACTTTTGCTAGCACAAGAGGTGCGCAAGTTGGGAGTCTTCATCGCCTTTGTGTGTGAACTTTTGGAGGAGATCAAAGTTGCTCTCTTCTTCCAAGCCGACCTCCAATCTATGGCTATGGTATAGATCTAAACTCATAGCTTCAAGTTGATCATATGGTTGTCATATACGATCTTTTAGAAACCCTCTTTCCGTCATGCATGCTAGATGCGCATGTTTAGGGTTTCACCCCCTTAATAAGGGTTTCTTTCAATTGGTATCAGAGCTAGGCTTTCGATATGATCTATATGATTGCTTTGAAGTGTTTGTGATCCATACATGTTGCGCTTACTTGATGCTTTGTTTTCATGATGCATGGTTTACATTGGCTATGTTTGCGCTTGTATCATGGTTACATGAAGTTTGCGCTCCCCCTTGAAGGGGACCCCCTAAAGTTTGCGCTCCCCCTTGAAGGGGACTCCCCTTAGATCTAAGGGTTATCAATATGCTAGATATGAGATATATCTTATGTTCTCAAGTGAAGCATGTTGTTTTGTTTGTTTGCGCATGTTCTAGATGTTTTATAAAACTTACATCTTGCGCGCCTACTTAGATCTAAGGTGCCCCTACTATAAATCCTTAGATGGGTTGATGGGGTTGAAAGCATCTTCTAGGTTAGATCCAACTAGTCTGATCAGACCATCTGACAGCCTAGATGGGTTGACCAGATAGCACCTGTGCGCAAGCACGAGGTGGCTATAGGTCGACTGCATCCAGGGCGTGTAGCGAGGTCTGGTTGAGACAACTACTGAACACACATGAGTTAGGCCCGGGGTCACACCCGCTTGCCAAAACTCATGAGGGTGGTTCAGCCCTTGTCGCATGCATGGTTGACCATTAGGTCAACACGGGTCAGTTAGGACTCGGTGCATGCAAGGGCAGAGGATCTGACTAGATGGATGAGTGGATCCCTATCAATGGACCATTGTAAGGTTGTAGAGCACATAAGGAAATTAAAATTGATACCATGGGGTTTTTCAAAATTTAATTTCATGAATGGATCACATGTTGTTTTGATACCATATGCTTGTTTATTTAATCTTATGTGGGTTGCCCTAATGTGTGCTGTGCTGGGGCCTGCGTGCCTGGTAAATTACAAGTTAATATTATTGTGATCTGCGAATCACATTTTTATTAATTTATTGTATAATTGACCTGCGAGTCAAAGCTTGTCTAGATAGATCAAAATGTTTTTGATTAGACAAGAGCATAAAGGCACACATCCTTGAGGGGCATTCACCTGGTGGCGCACCTGAGGTGCTCTTGGCGCTAGGGCCCTGGGTTGGACCAGATGAGATGCAAAAGAGCTCAAGTGAAGACTTAAGTAAAATTAAGGTCTTTCTAGGGTTCATGGGCTTTTACCACATAAGATCATGCTTTCTATTTATTGCTTATATAATTAGAATTGCATGTGTTTATCTTCTGCTATAGCCATAGGATATGCCTGATAGTAAGAAGATAAAAGACCGTTAAAATCCAACGCTAACATATCAAGCTCGTAAGCCTTCTGACGCGAAACCTCACTGTTCTGACTATCGTTGGAGCCGTGTTGAACCCACTCAGTGGGCACGTCCATCTATCTTCAGACGGTGCGGGATTACACCTGCGTGTTACAGAGTAGGGATTTATCCCTCCTCGTTGCTCAGCATAGCACGTGGTGGTCCAGGGAGTAGGTCAGGTCAGCTTGACCATGTAGGCTACATATGTGGCGCATATGGTAGCACATGGAGGCAGCCATCTGTGGGATCAGAGACTGTGTTGTACCAACTCAGTTGGCACAGTCTGCTGGATTGCCCAGATGAAGGGGAATCGCACGGGTTGGCGATTGGCTGGGACAGCCTACCAGAAATTAGTGCTTGTCATCTCTGTGCATCTTATCTCGCCTGAGCGGGACGCGGAGACCAAGTATGAAATCTGGATCCCATCTCACTAAAAGAGTGTTACTCTTTCGGACTGTTTACTGGATTTTTCAGTCAGATAAAATAGTGAGAAAAGAATCTTTCTTAAGTCCTGGATTGATTCTGAACATTGATACTAACCTTGCTGTTCTTGCATTGTTGTAGATAACTGCAGCAACGAACACCATGAGCTTCAATGTGCGATCCCTACTGGAAAGGGAGAAGTTTGCTGGGCCGAACTTCTCTGACTGGTTCGGACACCTTAAGATCGTTCTTAAGGCAGAGAGGAAACTGTATGTCCTCGAGACGGCGATACCGCCGCAGCCCGCTCCGAACGCCGCAAGGGCGGTTCGGGATGCCTATGAAAAGCACGTCAATGATAGCATTGATGTCGCTTGCCTGATGCTTGCGTCTATGACGCCACCGCTGCAGCGTCAGCATGAGGATATGTCGGCTATAGAGATTATAGCGAACCTCAAGATGCTGTATGCTGCACAGGCGAGGACAGAACGCTATAATCTGACAAAGCTCTTCTTTCAGAGCAAACTGGCTGAGAGGAGCCCAGTGGGAGCTCACGTGCTCAAGATGATTGGGCACAAGGAGGCTCTGGAGAAACTGGGGCATACCGTCAACCAGGAGCTTGCTGTTGATATTATTCTGCAGTCTCTCCCGCCCTCTTTCGATGCGTTCATCATTAATTTTAATATGAACAAAATCGATTGCACGCCGGCAGAGCTGCTGAATATGCTCTTGACAACTGAGGAAACTCTGAAGGGTAAGCCTTCAACCTCTGTCTTGATGGTTCCTTCTAGGAACAAGAAGAAGGGAAAGAAGGGCAAGGCCCCTGTCAAGAATTACAGCAAGGCTCTGAAACAGAAGGTGAAGCGGTCGAAGGATAACAGGTGTTTCCACTGTGGCCAGCTGGGTCACTGGAAAAAGGACTGTAAAGCGCTCCAAGGAGATAAGAGGGGAAGCATCGCTTCTGGCTCAGGTATATATGTGACTGAGGTCATGTTATCTTCTTCTTCTATTTCATGGGTGTTGGACACTGCATGTGGAGTTCACATTTGTTCAAATGTACAGGAACTCAAGAGAAGAAGACAGGTGGGACAGCATGAGGTAGACCTACGAGTTGGAAACGGGGCACGGGTTGCTGCTGTTGCTGTAGGAGACTATTTCATTTCTTTACCATCTGGCATTGTATTAGAATTAAACAATTGTTATTTTGTACCCAGTATTACCAAGAATATTATCTCTATTCCTGCTCTTGTCAGGAAAGGATTTGCCTTTGAATGCAAAATTTCAAAGTGTGTTTTATCTTATGATAATATTGTGTATGCAACTGGTTCAATCAACAATGGGTTATTCATGTTGGACATGGAATATTCTATACAAAACATTGATAATAAGAAAGCCAAGTATGCTGATGACAGCACCTTGCTATGGCATAGTCGTTTAGGCCATATAAACGAGAAGCGCATTAAGCGGTTGCATGATCATGGACTGCTGGGATCATTCTCCTATAAGGAGATTGATACATGCAAAGCTTGTTTAATGGGTAAAATGACGAAGTCACCTTTTTCTAAGAAAGGTCAAAGGGCTTCAGGTTTACTTGACCTTATACACAGTGATGTGTGTGGGCCATTTAGTAAACATGCCAGAGGTGGCTATCAGTACTTCATTACCTTTACTGATGATTTCAGTAGGTATGGGTATGTCTATCTGATGAGACATAAAAGTGAATCTTTTGACAAGTTCAAAGAGTTCAAGAATGAAGTACAAAATCAGCTAGGCCGAAATATCAAGGCACTTCGCTCAGATCGAGGTGGAGAATACCTAAGTCATGCATTTACTGACTATCTGAAGGAGTGTGGGATTATCTCACAGCTCACTCCGCCAGGAACACCGCAATGGAATGGTGTGTCCGAGAGGAGAAATAGAACGTTACTTGATATGGTTCGTTCTATGATGAGTCAGGCCACTCTTCCATACTCCTTTTGGGGTTTTGCACTGGAAACAGCTGCAAAGGTACTAAACCGAGTGCCATCTAAGGCAGTTTCAATGACGCCATATGAATTATGGTATGGGAAACAGCCAAGCTTGACATTTATCAGGATCTGGGGTTGCGAGGCTTATGTCAAAAAGCTCGCCTCTGGGAAACTAGAGAGCAGATATGACAAATGCATCTTTGTCGGTTACCCTAAGGAAACTAAGGGTTATTATTTCTACGATCCCAAGGAGAACAAAGTTTTTGTTGCTCGGACGGCCATATTCCTTGAGAAGGAGTTTCTTCTGCAAGAGGCCAGTGGGAGAGAAATAAAGCTGGATGAAAATCCAGAGGAAGGACAAAGTAGTCAAGCACAGTTGGATGAGCCTGAGCCGGTAGATCAGGTTATTGAACAACCTGAGGCTCAGATAACACGGGAACCGCGAAGATCGGGAAGGATCCGTCGACAGCCTGAGCGCTATGACGGAGTCTACATCATTGATAATGATGAACCCCTAACTTATGCGGATGCGGTCAGTGGACCGGAGTCAGCTAGATGGCTTGATGCTATGCGAGCCGAGATGGACTCCATGTCAGATAACCAAGTCTGGGATTTGGTTGATCCGCCTCCGGGAGTAATCCCTATAGGCTGTAAATGGATCTTCAAGAAGAAGATTGACATGGATGGTAACGTGGTTACCTATAAAGGCAGGCTAGTTGCGAAAGGTTTCAAACAAATCTACGGGATAGATTATGATGAAACTTTCTCACCTGTAGCTATGTTCAAGTCTATTCGGATTCTTTTCGCGATAGCAGCATATTATGATTATGAGATCTGGCAGATGGATGTGAAAACAGCTTTCCTTAATGGAAATCTGGATGAGGATGTGTATATGACACAACCTGAGGGTTTCACTAATCCAGCAGATCGTCATAAAATATGCAAGTTAAAGAAATCCATTTATGGATTGAAACAAGCATCTAGGAGCTGGAATATTCGTTTTGATGAATCAATCTCTGAGTTTGGTTTCATCAAGAACGAAGATGACCCGTGTGTTTATAAGAGGTTTAGTGGGAGCGTAATTACATTCCTAATCCTCTACGTCGATGATATCTTAATCATTGGAAATGATATTCCTGAACTGCATGCTGTTAAAGCATGGTTAGGAAAATGTTTCCAGATGAAAGATCTAGGAGAAGCAGCCTATGTGTTAGGTGTAAAGATCTATAGGGATAGATCTAAGAGGCTTCTCGGGCTGTGCCAGAGTACTTACATCGATAAGGTCCTGGAGAGATTCCATTTAGAGAATTCTAAACGTGGATATCTTCCAGTCAGACATGGTCTGAATCTTTCGAAGAGTCAGTGTCCACAAACACAGACTGAGAAAGATGAAATGGACAATACGCCTTATGCTTCGGCTATTGGGTCCATTATGTATGCGATGTTGTGTACTCGCCCAGACGTCGCTTACGGGTTAAGCGTGACCAGTCGATTCCAAAGTAATCCAGGTTTGGCGCACTGGATTGCAGTCAAGAACATTATAAAATATCTGCGGAGGACCAAAGATATGTTCTTGATATATGGTGGTCAGGAAGAACTCAGTATAGAGGGATATACTGACGCTTCGTTCCAGTCGGACCAGGATGATTTCCGATCGCAATCAGGCTATGTTTTTAGCTTGAATGGTGGAGCAGTGGTGTGGAAGAGTTTCAAACAGTCAACTGTTGCTGATTCCACAACAGAAGCCGAGTATGTTGCAGCCTCGGAAGCATCCAAGGAGGCAGTGTGGATTCGTAAGTTCGTGAGAGAACTTGGTGTCGTTCCTTCGAGTGCTGATCCTTTGGTTATCTTCTGTGATAACACTGGAGCAATCGCACAAGCAAAGGAACCACGGTCGCACCAGAAGTCCAAGCACATACAGAGACGGTTTCACTTGATCCGGGAGATCATTGATCGAGGCGAGATCAAAATATGCAAGGTTCATACAGATGACAATCTGGCAGACCCGCTTACCAAGCCTCTGGCGCAGCAGAAGCATGAGCAGCACTGTAATAATATGGGTTTGAGATTTCTCAACCATTAGATTAAGTGCAAGTGGGAGATTGTTGGGGTATGCCCTTAAGGCTAATGTTTGAGGCCTTTGGGATTGTAATAAGTATCATGTAATAAACTCTTGTGTTTATAAAGGCATGGTTATTATTCAGGTTGTTACCTTGTCTGCTGTAATAAGTGTACTTCTGAATAATGTCTCAAAGCTGTTCAGCTAGGCTGACAGGCTATATATCCTTAGTCGAGATATCTTGGTGAACCTGAGACAGCCTTGATATGATTGAGACTAATATGTGTGCTAATCTTATAGGATGCTTCGAGCATGGAATAAGATGTAGACTCATGGGTACATTGGATGTACTGGACAGACCCTACTGGGATATTCCATTGCTTGTCACAATGTGAATGATCCTCGTAAGCAGCAAGTGGCACATGTCCTTTGACTTGAGATCACTTGTGTTTCTAAATGATGATTGTCATTGTTTTGAGGTAGTTCAATATCATTTGAAACATAATGGTTATAGACTATCTTGGATGGTGAGCTTGAGTCAGGTTAGGGCACTTGTGATAGATAAAGGATTGCCGTCTCCTTGTTTAAGGAGTGTGATGTTCTAAAGGCCCCCCCCTATATGAGATGATTGAGATAGTGTATGGCCATACCCAGATGACAGTGTTCATCTGATCTAATCATGCTCATCGTATTGGAGTTACAGGCTTGACATGCTTGTCCAATAAGAACATCCAGTGGCAAAGGAAACATGCATGCCTCGTGAGTTTGATTCACACTTGTGCCATGGTTTGGGTGTAGTCTTGGAAGACTCTTTCCTTTATATCGGGAGACAGTGATGTGTTGCTAGATACCCCTCACTGATCGTGATAACGAAAGTTATCGTTACCGACATTTAAAGGAAACCCTTAGGGTCGCACAATTTGGTGATATGGCTTGCTTAAGTCAGATCGTGTGGACTGAATTGTTTCGGTTCAGTTTAAAGGGATTTAATCTCTGATTGTAAGTGAGATCTGGTCTGATCATGTTTGATTGATTAGGGCTTTAGATCGGTAAGCTTCGATCGAGAGAGATGATGCTAGATCGATGCGATCAGAAGCGTCAGATGATGAATGGTCAGATCTTGGACTTTGGGGTCTAATTTGATCTAGACTTAATGCTTGGGCTGATTTGGTTTCGCTATTGAACCAAGGGTATTGAACCGGCTCATGGGTTGAGCGCATGGTTCAAGAGGGAGAAGGAGTTGCGTTTGGTTCATGGAGACATGAACGCATGAAAGCATACTCTTAATGGTTGCCATTTTTGGAAAGTTCCAAAATGAAAACGCATATGCGTTCATGGCTTGAAGTCTCCCTAATGTTTTTCGGTTACACCTCTCTCTTGTTGCTTGGTGGAAACGATTTTTGCTCTCGAGCAAGTGAGGTTGTTGACGAGAAGAGGAGGAACCGGCCAAGCAAAAGGAAGTCTTCATCTCTTCCCTACACTCGATCATTGACATCTTGGCACTTTTGCTAGCACAAGAGGTGCGCAAGTTGGGAGTCTTCATCGCCTTTGTGTGTGAACTTTTGGAGGAGATCAAAGTTGCTCTCTTCTTCCAAGCCGACCTCCAATCTATGGCTATGGTATAGATCTAAACTCATAGCTTCAAGTTGATCATATGGTTGTCATATACGATCTTTTAGAAACCCTCTTTCCGTCATGCATGCTAGATGCGCATGTTTAGGGTTTCACCCCCTTAATAAGGGTTTCTTTCACGCCTTGCTTAGTCGAATGGTCCCTCTTGTCATCCACAATGCTCCACCCGAGAATGCCTTTCGAACGAAAAACGAAAAGGGCGACAAAGGCGTGAAGAGGCAAGTGAGATGCAACGTGAGATCATGGCCACGTTTGAGGACATGCTATCTAAAAATAGCCAAGTCCAAACGTTCATGCGACCATGTATTAACCCACTCGCAAATGCCTTATCAATTGAACCATGCGCTCAACCAATGAGCCGGTTCAAATCAATTTGGTTTAATAACCAAATAAACCAAGCAATCAGTCCAGACCATAATAAACCCTAAGGCTCTTGATCTGACCGTCGATCTCTTAATGCTTCTGATCTGACCGATCTAGCATCTATTCTCTCGATCGAAGCTTACCGATCTCAAGCCCTAATCAATCAAACATGATCAGACCAGATCTCACTCACAATCAGAGATTAAATCCCTTTATACTGAACCCGAACAATTCAGTCCATACGATCTGACTTAAGTAAGCCATATCATCAAATTGTGCGACCCTGAGGGTTTCCTTTAAATGTCGGTAACGATAACTCACATTATCACGATCAGTGAGGGGTATCTAGCAACACATCACTGTCTCCCGATATAAAGGAAAGAGTCTTCCAAGACTATACCCAAATTACAGCACAAGTGTGAATCAACTCACAATGCATGCAAATTTCCTTTGCCACTGGATGTTCTTATTGGACAAGCGTGTCAAGCTTGTAGCTCCAATATGATGAGCATGATTAGATCAGATGAACACTGTCACCTGGGTATGGCCATACTCTTTTCTCAATCATCTCATCCAGGGGGCCCCTTTAGAACATCACACTCCTTAAACAAGGAGACGGCAATCCTATGTCTATCACTAGTGCCCTAACCTGATTCAAGTTCACCATCCAAGATAGTCTATAATCATTATGTTTCAAATGATATTGAACTACCCCAAAACAATGACAATCATCATTTAGAAAACACAAGTGATCTCAAGTCAGAGGAAATGTGCCACTTGTCTCATTCAAGGAATATTCACATTGTGACAAACAATTGAACATCCTAGTAGGGTCTGTCCAGTACATCCAATGTACCCATGAGTCTACATCTTATTCCATGCTCGAAGCATCCTATAAGACTAGAACACATATTAGTCTTAATCATATCAAGGCTGTCTCATGTTCACCAAGATACATCGACTAAGGACTTAACTGCATGTCAGCCCAGCTGAGCAGCATTGAGACATTATTCAGAAGAACATATATTGCAGCAGACAATGTAGCTAACTGAATAATAACCATGCCTTTATAAACATAAACGTTTATTACACGATACTGTTACAATCCCAAGGCCTCAAACATTAGGCTTAAGGGCATACCCCAACACCAAGTTCTCAAGCAATTACTTTTTAGTCAATGGTGAAAACTCTAAAACATGAATAATAATATAGATCTAAGAGAATCTAAGAACAATCATCACATGAGTAAAATAATCATGCTATGATTAAACATGACGAAATAATGAAAAAATAGTCATCTAGTCATTAAAAATCAAGTGAATTACTCCCCCATGTCCCAAAGTGAATTTAAGCTATCATAGAGGGAAGATTATAATAATTCATAGTGTTGGAAATTGAAACAGAGTGAAAGGAAGAATTACGGTACGGTCGTATTGAAGATTACGGCCGTAATTTGGGCGAACGGTGGCGACGCTCGATCTTTTGTTGATTTCTCCTCCGTCTGATCTCCAATCACGCTGAAACTTCTGGGACACCTTCTCCTCCTCTATGCGTAGCTTCCACTCAAATTTCACGGCCGGAGATGCACTGTATGCTTCCCGGGGGTGAAACCTAGGCGATTTCTCTCTCTTTGGTGGGCGAAAATTAGGGCTTTTTGTCTGCTTCTCTTCATTTCGGAAAAAGCTCCCTTTTTGCTTCCTATAGCATCCTATTTATTGGTCTGGATCGATCGCAATCATCTCCACAAAAATTGGGCTTCATGTTGACTGGAAAAATCGCGATTTTGAGTTGTAATTACGGCCGTAATGAACGTTACGGCAGTGCCATAATTTGGACAGCCAACTCTCGGGTGAAATTCTTCCGGAATTATGGTACCATGATCTTATTTACGGCAGTGCCGTAATGTCAGTATTCTTTCAGGTGAAAAACCATCCCAAATTACGGTACCGTAAATTCTGTTACGGTAGTACCATAAACTTCATCAAATCTCTGTCCAAAAACGCTCCAAAATACGGTACCATAGAGATTATTATGGCCGTGCCGTAATACCACGAACTTCTCTGGTCTGAAAAACTTCAAATTACGGCACCTCTCGGGAATTACGGCAGTACCATGATTTTGATCTGCGAGTGCAGTCAAATTATGGTACCGTAATATCCATAATGGGGGTGCCGTAATTTGCTTTGAAGCTCCAATTCTTCTAAAATTCGTCATGTGTCCTCTTCTTGATGATGAGAACTTTTCTATGTATTTAATTTTGCTTGAAAATGCCTTAAAATCATGCCTTTTTGCCTGAAAATCGTTAAAAAGCAAAATAGAAGTAGATTTTACAATATTTGATAAAATAAGCATAAAAATAAGCAAAGTAGTATGAATTTGACAAAGAAAGATATATAAAATGGCATGAAATTTACTATAAATTTCGGTGTCATCAAATACATAAGGCTCAAACATTGCTTGTCCTCAAGCAAATAAATAGAATAAAGAACTATACTATGGTAAATATGCCTTTTTATGAAAAATAAATTTCTAAAATATAATCACTCATGAAATATTCCGTCAACTTTTTGCACAAAATTTCAGATAAATATATCATCCTCTGAATTTAATCTTTAAGATTCACAGCTTTGATCAAATAAAACTTCGCAACTCACATAATAAAAAGAATCTCAGTCTCATGAATTCACCTAATTTTTAGTTTAAATTTATCATACTTTTGTTTATAGGAATAGAATATCCAAAATCTTTTTCCACACAAAATTTTTCATTTTCTATTTCTTTTCTTTTTTTTCTTTTTTTTCTTTTTTCTTCTTTTTTTTTCCTTTTTTCTTTTTTTTTATTCTTCTCTGTTTTTTGGATGGCATGTACCCACATAGATACATACTTTTTATTTGGACTTCAACTCTTATCTTTGGTACCACTGTCAATTTTACATAGTGCCAAGTAGAGGAGTCTTTTTCTTTTTCTCTCTTTTTTTTATAGATTTCAACTCATCTCTTAGGTACAACTGTCAATTTTGCACAGTGCCAAGTAGTGGAGTCTCTCACTATTTTTGTGGATCATAGATTCTTCCTTCCCAACAAATAGTAAAATAGAATAAACATAAACTGGGTGGATCAATTGATATCAATTCAGTAATCATACTCATATGCTCATTTTATTTAAAGGAGTAGTTTCACCTTTAGATCTTATTCCTCAAATTACACTTCTACCCAAAATTTCATGCATCAACCAATGTCAAATTTCAAAAGATAGATATGCATTGAAGAAATAAATCTAACATGATAGGTTTCTTTCTAATCATGAATACAGGTTTATTCATCATCAAGGAAGATATTTATCAATGAAAATCTTTTAAAAATAGAATCACACCACAAGATAGTAGAAAGTGGATCATGAACAATCATATCATCATACAACCATATTGAAGAAATATCAGTGAGTGATATGAAAGTGGGGGGCGAAAACCCTGAACGCATGCGCTTCTAAAATTTGCATGGGCGGAAATAGGGATTTCATGAAGATCGCATGTGGCATGAACATATGATTAACCTTATGTTTGCAAAGATCAAGTTGTGATCTTACCAAAGCCATTATTTGGATGGCGACTTGGAAGCAAGAGGGCAAGCGGCTCTCCTCCAAAGTGAACGCACACAAGGTGATGATGGCTTTCTCCCTTGGCGTAAACCTTGTGCTAGCAAAGCTCTTCAAGGAGTCCTCGATGCGTGAAGGAGATGAGATGCTTTTCTTGGCTGACCGAATCTCCTCCTTGGCGTGAAGACAACCCAAGACGAGAGGAGAAGAGGCGAGAGCACTATGGCGTTCGAACGTGGGAGCGTTTCTATTCTCAAAGAAAAACGCCTTCCAAATATAGTATGTTCACAACTCTACTTGAAGCCACCACTTAAAGCCATCGATAACTCCTCTCCTCTTTGAACCATGCGTTCACATAAGTGAACCAGTTCAATTTAATTCGGTTCAATTGCATTTGGTTCAAAGACCAAATCACACCAGCATTGGTTCAGATCTTGTCAAACCAAATGGCTCAAGATCTAACCATTCATCTCTTGATGCTCCTGATCTCATCGATCAAGCATCAATTCTCTTGATCGAAGCTTACCGATCTCAAGCCCTAATCAATCAAACATGATCAGACCAGATCTCACTTACAATCAGAGTTTAAACTCCTTTAAACTGAACCAAAACAATTCAGTCCACACGATCTGACATAAGTAAGCCATATCATCAAATTGTGCGACCCTAAAGGTTTCCTTTAATGTCGGTAACGAAAACTTACGTTATCACGAACAGAGAGGGGTATCTAGCAACACATCACTGTCGCCCGATATAAAGGAAAGAGTCTTCCAAGACTACACCCAAACACAGCACAAGTGTGAATTCAATTCACTAGGCATACATGTTTCCTTTGCCACTGGATGTTCTGGTTGGACAAGCGTGTCAAGCCTGTAACTCCAACATGATGAGAGTGGTTAGATCAGATGAACATAGTCATCTGGGTATGGCCATACACTTTCACAACCATCTCATACAGGGGGCCCCTTTAGAACATCACACTCCAAACAAGGAGAGGCAATCCTATATCTATCACTAATGCCCTAACATGACTCATGCCCATTATCCAAGATAATCTATAACCATTATATTTCAAATGATATTGAACTACCTCAAGACAATGCCAATCCTCATTTAGAAACACAAGTGATCTCAAGTCAGAGGAAATATGCCACTTGTTTGCACATAAGGATTATTCACATTGTGACAAGCAATTGAATATCCTAAGTAGGGTCAGTCCAGTACATCCAATATACCTATGAGTCTACATCTTATTCCATGTTCGAAGCATCCTATAAGATTAGAACACATATTAGTCTCAATCATATCAAGGCTGTCTCATGTTCACCAAGATATCTCGACTAAGGACAATACTGCATGTCAGCCAAGCTGAACACCATTGAGACATTATTCAGAAGTATACATATAGCAGCAGATAATGCAACAACCTGAATAACAACCATTGCCTTTATAAACATAGTTTATACATGATACTGATAATAACCCAAGGCCTCAAACATTAGCCTTAAGGGCATACCCCAACATGATACATCTAAAGCAAATCAAAGATGCAACCATATGAAATAATCATGAATACAAGAGAGTGCAAACGATACTTACAAGACTATATAGCAAGCTCAAACCAAAAATGCATAAGGCTCAGACCAAAAATAGTGTCGGGGTAGATGCTGCTAGGTTCAAATATGTGTCTTTTGAAAATTTTACCTACACAATTTAAGGTACATAAGGCTTAGTTTAAAAATAGTCTCTAAAAATTAATAATGATAAAAAATAATTTTCTCAAAGAAGAATCAAAGATATCATCTGTAGTCCAAGAGAGTGCTAGTGGATAGAGCTGATGCAGCTGAGAAGCAGAGGGTGAATAGAGGCTAGCTGAAAAGCTGCTAGCAATGATGATGGTGCCGATAGTAGAGTGAGTAATCTCTAGTGGCCTGCTAGAGACTACAGTCCTATAGGTGAGATCATCAGCAGGTGGGTGCCAGAAATAATGCTGCACAGATAAAAAAAATCAGTCACTAATGGAGAGTCTGCTGCATAAATAAATCAAATAAATGGAATTAGAGGCACTAAAAGAAGTAAGAGTCTGCTGATGGTATAATCCAGTGTTGACGGCTGGAAACAGTGATGTTAGAGGCAGATGCAACGGTAGGTAGAGGTGGAAGACAGTTGCTCTTGAAGATTTCTGGATCTCGAGGCAAAAGATGCTATAACATGTAGAAAGCAAGTAGAACAGCCAGTGAATTTTTTATGAAAAGTAGCCATACCCAAAAATAAGATTTAATGATCCAAAAAGAAAACGGACAAAACCATGTAATAGAATAAAACTCATTCTTTTCAAATGTATGAAAATAAAAGGATCAAAATCTTTTAGGAATTTAGGGTATCAACAGAAAGAAGGCTAATCAGATTACAAAATCAAAAACTGCACAAAAGTTAATCAGATTCAAAAAGTTGCTATGTGTCCTATAATGATCAAAAAGTATTTTCATGAAAATAACTAATCCTCAAGATAGAATGACACGTGTTCTTCATATTAAAAACTTGCAATAAATGTGCTAATCATATTAGTCAAATGAAAACTGCTACAGAAATTAATCAGAATCGAAAAGATGCTATGTGTTTTAGAATGATCCATGGACTTTAAAATTTAGCAAAAATATCCAGATGATAGACAAAGATGAGTACTTCGTGATGGTGCCAAAGATCAAAATTTTTCCCAACCCAGTTTCTTAAAATTGCAGCGAGAAAACACCTAATCAGATAAGCAGACTGCAGGTTTAGAATTACGGGCGTAATATCCCTTACGGTAGTGCTGTAATTTACACAAAACTCTCGGATAAAAAATACCCAAAAATACGGTACCGAAAAAACTAATACGGTACCGCCGTAATATGCTAAAAACTCTTTGATGAAATCGGATCAAGATTACGGCAACATAAAGCAGATTACGGTAGTGTCGTATTTTGCATAAAATTTTATTTTCCTGCAAAAAGCAAAAGAAAAATTAATTCTAAGGATAAAATAAAATAAAAGAAACTAAGCTAAGTGATAATGCTTGGGTTGCCTCCTTAGAACCGCTAATTTTAGGTCCATAGCTTGACCAAAAATCAAATATCATGGTGTAGCAGGTGAATCAGTACCAAAGTAAATAGCATGCAATTTTTTCCTTTTCCGCTGTCCAAAAAGTTTAGCCACTAATTCAAATATCCAAAATTTTAAATAAATCACAATCAATGTTGCTTTCCTAAATATGCGGACATCAAAATCAATATTTTCAATTCCAATCAAAGGATATTCAGTAATCTACCTATTTTAATCAAAAAGAAAAATCATAAGTCCTTTCTACAAATTTAAATCTTCAATTGCAATAGGACTTCTATTAAAAGATTCAAGTATTGGATCATCAAAATAAACTTTATGTCTCAAATTAGATTCCTCAAAAAAACATAAATTTTCAATGAATTGAGAAGACTGAACAATAGATATGGGCAAAGCATCATATTGAGATTCAACAATGTTTGTAATTTTCAAATCATTTTCAAGTTCCTCATGCTCACAATGAAACAATTCATTGATTTCAAAGTTATCAACAAAATCAGAGAAAGATTTTTCTAGATTAGTCCCCTCATATCCTTCATCAGAATTAACCACAAATAATATATCATCAAAAGAGGGTTTTTCAATATCAATTTCCTAAAATTTTTCCACAAATAAATTATGAAAAGAATCAATTTTACAATTATCAAAATCAGAGTGAGATTCATTAATGTTCACATAAGGCTCAATCTCAAAACAATCATAATCAGAGGGAGAATTTTCTAAATCAATTTTCTCAGTTTCCAAATCAAACTCAAATAAACAATTTTGTTGTGCGATCTGGGTTTCTAATAATTCAGAATGAGCAGATATAGATTCTACATTAGAAGCAAGTTGACTAATTATTCCCTTAAGATCCTCAATTTCTTTGTCTTGATTTTGCATGAATTGCATTTGATTTATCATGAATTTTTCAAGCATGGAATTTAACCTAGATTTTTCAGTATCCTCAAAGTATGGTTCAGAAACATGATTTTGACAATCAAAAGCATAATGATCAAAACATCCACAAATATTACATCTAACAGGGTGCATAGAGTGAAATTTTAATTTATCTGCAAGAGTACACTATGAATCATCTTCATATTTACCTTGTGGCATGTATACCTCACCTCTTAAAGTTGCCCAGGAGTTCTGATAAAAAGACATCTTCAAATCTATCAAGAACAAAAAGATAATCCAACACCAATCAATCAAATTTTTCTTCTTCTTTTTTTCATTTTTTTTCAGAGTATAGAAAAATAACAGAAAATAATAAACACAAGCAAATTCACAAATTTCAAATAACACAGTTCTACCACAACTTGTGAAAATCCAAAACCTACAAAAACAGAAAACAAAGTTAAATCTAAGACAAATAAAACTTAATCTAGCAATACTAACAACTATTTTGATATTAACAAAACTAAGATCCCCGGCAACGGCACCAAAAACTTGTTGTAGTCCGCAAGTGCACGGATACTCGAATTAATAAAGAAAGATATCGAACCACAGAGACCTTATTGTTAAGTACCAAATAATTGTATTTTTACTAGCTAAGCAATCGATTATAATGCAAATAAATGATAGGAAGAGTATAAAGATAATCAGAGAGAAGATGGGACTAGGGTTTCATTCACTTTAATTTCTATGACTAGACATGAATAAAGATTTCATTAGCTTAACTTTTTTTTTTGCCAAGAGCAAGAAGGTAATTTTATATATCTAAATACAAAGATTTACATTTTATGTACATCAACCCAATTCCATCCCACACTCAATGGGTGCGCAAAAAAATTGGCAGAGTCTCCCCTGCACAACCTTGACGTTGACCCAGCTACATCAGTCATATGTTCCACCTACTTCCAAACAACAAAACCAAAAATGAAAAGAGATAGATGGATCTCGCCAATCCCAACATACACAGACCACAACCTGCACCATAGCATGGCTATAGATCTGCATCCACACCAGATTATTTTTTCCTACACCATGATGTTTCCACTTTAGCACGAATAGCCCCGCAACGGGTAACGGCCGCCTACTACCACGCAAATAGTATAACCCCATTATCCCCGCTAGCTTTTCGAGTGCGATCTTCACAGGCAGTGACATTTGAGGAGGTAGTTGCATATGAGCATGAAGGGCAACATTAGCTCCATCATAAGAACCCAGCTCGCCCGGGTCGCCTCCAGATGTAACATCCTGTATTTGATCAAGCAGCATTGGAGCAAGGAGGGAAGATCTTAAAACAGTTTTAAGGATATAAGACATGTAAGTGGCATCCATGACTAATAATGTGATAAACCAAAATCCCAGATTCTCAGCACAGCAAGATACCAAAATGCTCTCCATAGACTTAGCCCATACCCTGCCCATGAAAAATCATCGAGATGGTACGGTAGCTTGCCTCCCCATGGTTAACCCGAGATCTCACTTTCACCCAAATATCTGATAACAAACGGTTAACCCCTTCTCTGATATCAAGAGCACGTTTTCCAAATATTGTGTCATTTCTATATCTCTAAATATAGTAGATTGCACGTTGTCCCAGAAGCTTAACTTCAATATGATAAAGATGTAATTTACTTAATAAAAGGATTATCTCACTTTCGTGTAGACAATCATGCAGAGATCAACCCTTGCTTTCGCGTAAGATTTACCCCAAGCTGAAGATAAGTAAATCATCAAACTAAGAACTCAAGGATCACTTTCGTGCATCCGAATTCTAGGTTGATAATTTCTAGTGGAATCTCAAGGATCACCTTCGTGCATCCGAGTCTCTACACTAGTTTTACTCATGGTTCTGCAACGTTCCGATCCTTGCTTTCACACAAGATCTCCACGTTTGATAACTTAGACTCAATCCAATATTCATATTATATTCATGGAGATTAATCTCCTAAAATCAAATAAATAAGAACTAACCTAAGAAAGTTCCTAACATGCAATTCTAGGGTTCCAAGTTCTCAAGCAATTACTTTTCAGTCAATGGAGAAAACTCTAAAACATGAATAATAATATAGATCTAAGAGAATCTAAGAACAATCAACACATGAGTAAAATCATTATGCTAAGATTAAACGTGACGAAATAATGAAAAAATAGTCACCTAGTCATTAAAAATCAAGTGAATTACTCCCCCATGTCCCAAAGTGAATTTAAGCTATCATAGAGGGAAGATTACAATAATTCATAGTGTTGGAAATCGAAATAGAGTGAACGGAAGAATTACGGTACGGCCGTAATGAAGATTACGGCCGTAATCTGGGCGAACGGCGGTGGCGCTCGATCTTTTGTTGATTTCTCCTCCGTCTGATCTTCAATCATGCTGAAACTTCTGGGACACCTCCTCCTCCTCTATGCGTAGCTTTCACTCAAATTTCACAGTCGGAGATACGTTGTAAGCTTCCTGACGGTAAAACCTAGGGCAGTAGCGTGTGAGGTGATTTCTCTCTCTCTAGTGGACGAAAATTAGGGCTTTTGGTTCGCTTCTCTTCGTTTCAGAAAAAGCTCCCTTTTTGCTTCCTACAGCATCCTATTTAATGGTCTGGATCGATCGCAATCATTTCCGCAAAAATCGGACTTCATGTTGGTCGGAAAAATCACAATTTTGAGTTGTAATTACGGCCGTAATGAATGTTACGGCAGTGCCGTAATTTGGATAGCCAACTCTCGGGTGAAATTCTTCTGGAATTATGGAACCATGATCTTCTTTACGGCAGTGCCGTAATGTCAGTAATCTTTCGGGTGGAAAACCATCCCGAATTATAGTACTGTAAATTCTGTTACAGTAGTACCGTAAACTTCATCAAATCTCTGTCCAAAAACGCTCCAAAATACGGCACCATAGAGATTATTACGGTTGTGCCGTAATACCACAAAATACAAGTAGATTTTGCAATATTTGATAAAAAAAAGGCATAAAAATAAGCAAAGTAGTATGAATTTTACACAAAAAGATATATAAAATGGTATGAAATTTACTATAAATTTTAGTGTCATTAGTGCTCAAATGATTGTCCCCAGTCGATGTACCTGAGTGGATATAGGACAGCTCTGGTACTTGTGAGACTGGTATATGGGCTAGTTAGGCACGAGGTGCTAATGTAGACATATAGGTATATCAGTGGTGGATATACTGGATCAACCCGCTGCGAGGCAATGACTTGGTGTCATGAGTTATCCTCACAAGTGATAGGAGATGCATTGATCCTTAGACATGAGGTGATTGACTCTTCTATATGGTTAGGGACATGCTTTGATGCAACCTAACACCTCGCCATAGTTGGGAGGTTATAACGGTTGTCATTGAGTATGACACGACCCATATGAGAATGTCAATTGACAGACAAAGAATTTGCCCCTTCCTGAGGGAAGCTTGATATCCATGGAGCTCCTCTATGGTTCTATGATTGAAAGTGTATGGCCATACCCAGGTGAGAACCTGATTTAGTCATATCCATGTGATTGGGTGAAAACAAATGATGACACACTTGTCCAATCGGATATCAGTTCGGCAAAGGGACTATAATGTATCTGTACCTAGTTGCGATGATGGGGATATCAATGTCAATATCTATTCCCATGATTAGGGTAGCAGTGATGCACTGCTAGGTGCCAATCACTGCTTGTGGTGACCTTAAGTCAGCACTACCAATGTCAGAGGAAACTACAGGGTCGCACACCTTGATACTCGAGTTCTTGTATTGATTGGGTGGCCTTTCGATCGAGTTATTGGATAAATCTGATCTATTTGGGAGATTTCATTAGCGCCAATGGGCCTGATGAGATGGAAGAAACTTTTTAGGGCCAACTTCCATTTATGGCATATTGACCAAATTAACCATAGTTAGCCTCATTTGACTTTGGGTTAATTTGGATTGGACCAATGGCTTGGTCAACATGCATAATGGACTTTGGGCTAGGCCCATTGCTTAGTTGGGCTCACTAATAAGTTGTCATGAAGAGATTAGAGGCTAAAAGGGTATAATGGGGATGAAACTTATCCCATTGGCGCCTAGGGGCTTAATGGGGATAAGTTGGCGCCTTTCCTTCAATATGGAAGTAAAGGGCGCCCCCCCCCCTTCATCCTTGGTGATGGGGGGCCAAGACCAGCTCCGAGGACGTCCACTAGGATCCATAGGAAACCTCTTAGGTATGGGTTTCCTCATAGGGTCCTACTTTCTTTTTAGCATTGCATCACATCATGATAGGTTAGATCCACCCCCAATCTAACATGTAGTTACATGTTGGTTTTACTTTCCTGTTTAAATAAAATGTTGCATCATGTTTGGTTAGAAGCATAGCACGTGTATTTGCACCTACAATACATAGGCAAAATTCAGCTCACAACTCACTCACCTAGTGAGCTTCAAGAAAGGAAAGATCAGTTTCAACTCAGTTCAAACTTCCACCACTTTGAATACTTGAGTTAAAGGGGCTTTATAAATCCTCAACTCCCTTGCCA
The DNA here is from genome assembly GCA_027563935.2 of Costus lasius. NCBI lineage: Eukaryota > Viridiplantae > Streptophyta > Magnoliopsida > Zingiberales > Costaceae > Costus > Costus lasius. The sequence goes on from CM050449.1 coordinate 73,797,301, forward strand.
AAACAAGCTTTGGGCACCCACATCAACAAAAAAATCAGCCACAAAATCAAGATGCAATCAAGATCCACAATTCTCTCCCCAAATCAAGGAATCAAGGAGTTGGCGCCTAGCACTTGAGGAAGGAATTCGAATCTCTCCCCACATATGGAAGCATCATCAAAGCCAACCGCCCCATTCAAAATTCAAACCTTATGCACCAGCCCCCTTTAATTCAAATTCAAAATTCTTGCCTTGAAGGAGCCAGCCAAAGAAGGAAGGACAACTACAAGCGTGTGCGCCATTCCATGTAGCCCCCTTGCAATTAATTGCTGAAATTTCTTTCTTACTCTTGCTTGGGCATCTAGGGGAAGAAAAGACATATGTAACCCCTAGATGCTTTGCCTATTTATTGTAGCCCTCATGCATCATTTGCATAGGATAGTAATAATATCTTGTCGAGTAGTTGCCTAGCAATTTTAGTCTCTTGGTGCCTGTGTCACCTAAGCTTCTTCTCTTCTTCTATACGCCTCCATCATCCACCTCTTCACCATAATCGCACTCTTCATCCCTTTCCCCCACATCCAAGCGCGACCCTCATCTCCTCTTAAGTGAAGCGGAAGGTGCACCAATCTACAAGATGATGAAGATCTTCTTTGAAACCGTAAACCAACTTGAAGGATTCCTTGGTGCCGAGAGCCTCTTTGAAGTGTCTTCCCTAAGATAAGTGTTCTCCCTCTCCACGGTTCTTCATTCTCTTCTTTCAAGTTTAGAGATCTACACCTTGTTTGATTCTTGTAGGAAGGAAGGCGCAAGCCCTCTCTTCTCCACCCCTCCATAACTTAGTTTAGTCTCTCTCATTGTTTAGGCAAGAGAACTTGGAGGCTTAACCTCCCTCTTGCACCTATGCTTTGTAATCTTAGTATTTAAAACCAACTCCCCCACGCCTGTGTGGGTTGTTGTATTGCCTGTGTAATCGACACCTTCCATCAGAATTGGACCGGTGAAGAACGGGAAGGTGACCCCTTCTATTCTCAAGGGGTCCACTATAAGTCTTCTTTAGTTTTCCAGTCATTTCATTTCTGCATTTCATTCCTGCAAGTAGCTTTAATTCAGTTTTCCTATATAAAAATACAAAAACATTTATTTTCAAACCCGTTAGTTTATCTCGGTTTTCTTGCTATTGTTTTACAAAAGAAAAATCTTTCAAAGGCATTCTTTGCATGTTGTGAGCCCACATCAGTTTGGTATCAGAGCATAGGCTCTAGAGTAAATTTTTAAGCCAAAACTTATTTTTCTACTACTAGGATGATTCTTGTGGTTTAGGTTGTTTGACACAATTGATTCCATAAAACACTACGGTTCATATTTTCAAAAAGCTATACTCTTTTCAAAATCTGCATCATGCAAACTAGAGCTAGAGCCCAACAAGACAACAATCAACCTATGGATTTTAATGAGGCTTTTAGACTTCTTTCCCAATAAATGGCTGAAATGAATGCTGGGCTTACCCAACAAATGGCTACCATGAGAGAAAACTTTGACAATAGGCTCAACACCCTTGAAAACCAACAATGGACCCCAAGTCAACCCCCTAGTGAAGCTAACTTAGAACCCTTAGAAACTATGGCACAACCCACTCCCAATCCTATGGTTACTCCCCACACTGAGTGGAATGGGCAACATGCTCAAACTCCATTCTACCAAAGACATAGGAACTTTGATGTGCACCGTTCTGTCAAGCTTAACCCACCTACTTTTAGTGGAACCCTAGACCCTAGGGAATTCATAGACTGGATCACCCAACTAGAGCGATATTTTGTGTGGAGCCAAGTTCCAGAACAAGACAAAGTAAACCTAGCCACATGTCTTCTAGAAGGATCAGCTAGGTTATATTGGACCCATGTAGAAAGAACCCTTCAATATCCTATTGAGAGATGGGAGCGCATGCGCTTTCAGTTGAGAGATATGTATGTTCCTCAATACTATCGAAATAAGCTTCTCGACCAACTTAGTAGCCATACCCAAGGTAACTCAACTGTCTCTGAGTACATGACCAAATTAGAAGAGCTTCTCCTTGTTGGGGTATGCCCTTAAGGCTAATGTTTGAGGCCTTGGGATTGTAACAGTATCATGTATAAACTCTTATGTTTATAAAGGCATGGTTATTATTCAAGGTTGTTACATTGTCTGTAGCAATAATTGTACTTCTGAATAATGTCTCAAAGCTGTTCAGCTGGGCTGACATGCTATAAAGTCCTTAGTCGAGATATCTTGGTGAACATGAGACAGCCTTGATATGATTAAGACTAATATGTGCTCTAATCTTATAGGATGCTTCGAGCATGGAATAAGATGTAGACTCATGGGTACATTGGATGTACTGGACAAACCCTACTAGGATATTCAATTGCTTGTCACAATGTGAATGATCCTTGTATGTGTACAAGTGGCACATTTCCTTTGACTTGAGATCACTTGTGTTTCTAAATGATGATTGTCATTGTTTTGAGGTAGTTCAATATCATTTGAAACATAATGATTATAGACTATCTTGGATGGTGAGCTTGAATCAGGTTAGGGCACTAGTGATAGACATAGGATTGCCGTCTCCTTGTTTAAGGAGTGTGATGTTCTAAAGGGGCCCCCTGGATGAGATGATTGAGAAAGTGTATGGCCATACCCAGATGACTGTGTTCATCTGATCTAATCATGCTCATCATATTGGAGTTACGAGCTTGACAGGCTTGTCCAATAAAGAACATCCAGTGGCAGAGGAAGCATGTATGCCTTGTGAGTTGGATTCACACTTGTGCTGTGTTTTGGGTGTAGTCTTGGAAGACTCTTTTCTTTATATTGGGAGACAGTGATGTGTTGCTAGATACCCCTCACTGATCGTGATAACGTGAGTTATCGTTACCGACATTTAAAGGAAACCCTTAGGGTCGCACAATTTGATGATATGGCTTACTTAAGTCAGATCGTGTGGACTGAATTATTTAGGTTCAGTTTTAAAGGGATTTAATCTCTGATTGAAAGTGAGATCTGGTCTGATCATGTTTGATTGATTAGGGCTTGAGATCGGTAAGCTTCGATTGAGAGAATTGATGCTAGATTGGTGAGATCAAGAGCATCAAGAGATCAACGGTCAGATCTTAAGCCTTAGGGGTTTAATTTTATCTGGACTAAAGGCTTGGGCTGGTTTGATTTGGTCTTTGAACCAAATGCAATTGAACCATGGCTTGGTTCAAAGAGGAGCGATTGGTTCACTTGAAGTGAACGCATGATCGCATGAGAGTATGAGGCGAGTTTTTGGCTTGCTATTTTTAGAAGCCACGCTCCCACGTTCAACGAGAACGTTGCACTCGTCACCTCTTTACTCTCTCGCTCTCGTGTGGTAAAAGGGTTACACAAAAGAGGGGAGCAAGAGCTTGATCGACCTAGCCGCAAGAGATCTCATCTCCTCCATACGAAGGACTCCTTGAAGATTTGCTAGCACAAAGTCTCCGAGGAAGTAGTCGCCTTCTCATTGTGTGCGTCATCTTTGGAGAAAAGGCATTTGCGTTTTTGCTTCCAAGGCGCCATCTAGAAATGGCTATGGTATGAATTCTTATCATGAATACTTGTTATTAAAAGTTAATCATGTGACATGTTTTCGATCCTATGAAACCCTAGCATCCGCTGCCCATATTATGTTTGCGCCACCTTAGGGTTTCGCCCCCCCTTAGATACAAGGGACTCTCACTCCTTAGATGTGAAATCACGGAAGACACAAACCTTACCCTGAGTAGATTTAAAAATGGCCTTAGACCAGACATTAAGAGAAGCCTTACCTATTACCAGATAGATAGCTTAGAGATAGCCTACCAAAGAGCTCTAGAGGTTGAGCAAGAAATCAAGACTAGAAGGGAGTTCACACCCAATAGACTTTTCCTTAGGAGTCCCCAAATCAATTCCCCTAGCTCAAGCCAACCTCGACCCAGGCCAACTCAAGCTATAGCACCAAGTCAACCTCAACCCAAACTGAACCAACCCACAGGAACCAGTAGATTTGTGTGTTATAACTGTAAGCAGCCTGGACACATAGCTAGAGACTGCACCAAAAGGTTCCTCGTCATAGAAGAAGACCCCTTAGAACCTGAGGCAACCACTGAAGAAGAATTAGGCCAAGATCCCAACCTTCAAAATATAGAATACCAAGACCTTGACACTGATGAGTTTTCCCAAAACACCTTAGGGGTAGTTAGATGCAACCTAGTCAAACCTATTCCTACTGAGGACTGGAGAAGGACAAGCATCTTCCATACTTACACCAAATGCCATGGCCACATGTGCAAGGTTGTAATCGATGGAGGAAGCAGTGTCAACGCCGTCTCTCATGTAGCTGTGGTCAAGATTAAGCTAAAACTAGAACCACACCCGAAACCCTATAGCATCTCCTGGGTCAACCAAAATAGTGTACCCGTCACCCATAGATGCCTTGTGCCCCTCCAATTCGGCACCTATCAAGGACAAATCTGGTGTGATGTCATCACCATGGATGTTGCACAAGTCCTTCTAGGTCGCCCTTGGCTATATGACATGGATGTTATCTATTATGGTCGCACCAATACTTATGTCTTTAGTCAAAATGGGCAAAAGATTAGGTTGAAACCTACCCAACCCAAGGAGCTTAGAGCCTCAACCAATAAGGGTAAGATAGAAGAAACCAAGTCTAGCACACCCACCATCCAACTCATTCATCCCCAAGCTTTCACTAAGGAAATCTAAGAGTCCCAACCTATCTACTCCTTACTCTTTAAGGAAACCAACACTAAGCAAGAGGATAAGCCACCCCCTGAGATAGAAGCCCTCCTCTCAGACTATAGTGAGTTAATCCCAGAGGAGCTACCCATAGGCTTACCTCCTCTTAGGGACATCCAGCATAACATAGACCTTGTTCCTGGCTCAACCTTACCTAACCTACCCCACTATAGGATGAGTCCCACTGAACATGAGGAACTTAAGAGACAGGTAGATGACCTCCTAGCTAAAGGTCACATTAGGGAAAGCCTAAGCCCTTGCGCAGTCCCAGCCCTTCTTACCCCTAAGAAGGATGGTAGCTGGCGCATGTGTATCAACTGTATGGCTATCAATAAGATATCTGTGAAGTATAGGTTCCCTATCCCAAGACTAGATGACATGCTAGACCTCCTTGTTGGATCCAAATGGTATAGCAAACTTGACCTTAGAAGTGGTTATCACCAGGTATGGATAAGGTTAGGGGATGAATGGAAGACTGCCTTCAAAACGAAGGATGGTCTATATGAGTGGTTGGTCATGCCCTTCGGGTTAACCAACGCCCCCTCAACCTTTATGAGACTTATGACCCAAGTGCTTAGACCCTATATAGGTAAATTCCTCGTAGTCTATTTTGATGATATCCTGATATACAACAAGACTAAGGAAGAACACCTAGAACATTTAAGGCAGACCCTTGACCTACTTAGGACTGAGAAGCTATACATCAACCTTAAGAAGTGCTCTTTCCTCTCTCATAAGGTGGTCTTCCTAGGGTTTATTGTCTCTGAATTAGGATTACAAGCTGATCCTGCTAAGATCCAAGCCATCATAGATTGGCCTGAACCTAAGAACCTCACTGAAGTTAGGAGTTTTCATGGCCTAGCTACTTTCTACCGTAGGTTCATCAAGAATTTTAGCTCCATAGTTGCCCCAATCACCAATTGCATGAAACAAGGTGAATTTACTTGGACCAAGTCTGCTAGTAAAGCATTTGAAGAACTCAAGTTTAGGATCACCTCTGCCCCAGTTCTTAGGCTCCCAGACTTCAGCAAAGTCTTTGAGGTCGATTGTGATGCCTCTGGCATAGGCATAGGTAGGACCCTCACCCAAGAAGGTCACCCTATTGCCTTCTTCAGTGAAAAGCTGAATGAGGCCAGGCAGAAATACTTGACTTATGATAAAGAGTTCTATGCTGTAGTCCAGACCCTTAGACACTTTTGACACTATCTTATGCATAATAAGTTCACCCTTCATAATGATCACCAAGCCCTCTCTTACTTAAGTGCTCAAAAGAAACTAAACTTTAGGCATTCTAAATGGGTAGAATATCTTCAATAGTTTACCTTTGTGCTTAAACATAAATCTGGAGTTGAAAATAAGGTAGCTGATGCCTTAAGTAGAGTTACTTTGCTTATTAATAAACTTCATGTTGAACTTATTGGCGTTGATCGCATGAAATCTGCTTATATTGATTGTCCTGATTTTTCTGCTATATATCATGATTTGAGTTTAGATGTCCATAGCCATTCTCTGTATACCCTTAGGGATGGATACCTATTTCTTGGTCCGACACTTTGTGTGCCCAAGCCTTCTATCTGAGACTTCCTAGTTTGGGAAATCCATGGAGGGGGGTCTACTGGACACCACGGACAAGAGAAAACCCTAGCCTTGGTAGAGGAATGGTTCTATTGGCCAAACCTCTATAAAGATGTGGCCAAGGTAGTTAAACACTACAAGACTTGCCAAACCACTAAGGTTTAGAAACATAACTTTGGGCTTTACACACCCCTTCCTATCCCAAGAGCCCCATGGCAAGATCTAAGTATGGACTTCATCTTAGGTTTACCGAGAACCCCCTCTAAGTATGACTCTATCTTTGTGGTTGTAGATAGGTTTACCAAGATGGCCCATTTCCTACCCTGCAGGAAAACTTCTGATGCTTCCTACATAGCCCGCCTATTCTTTAAGGAAATAGTTACAGTTCATGGTACCCCTCTTACTATTGTGTCTGATAGGGATACTAGGTTTGTCAGCCACTTTTGGAGAACCCTGTGGAAACTTCTAGGCACAAACTTAAAATTCTCCACTGCCTATCATCCCCAGATGGATGGTCAGATAGAAGTGGTCAACCGATCACTTGGGAGTATTCTTAGGAGCCTAGTTGGAGAGCACCCTAGCAATTGGGACAAACTACTGCCCACAGCTGAGTTTTCTTATAATAGTGTGCCTAACCGAACCACTGGCCTTTCCCCTTTTCAAGCCAACTTAGGGTACCAGCCGAATAAGCCTATTGACCTTTTCCCTACACCTAGGCATTTTCATGTTTCTATATCTACTAGAGATTTAGCTTTTCATATTTCACAGCTTCATCATGAGTTATATAGCACTATGTTGGACTCTGTTAATCGTTATCGAGATGTTGCTAACAAGACACGCCGAGAAAGGGCATTCTCTGTAGGTGATCAGGTTATATTACGGGTCCGTGAGGAGCGTATCCAAGGGCCAGGACGCAAGCTAGATGCGAAAGGGATTGGACCATTCACAATCACGAGAAAGATCAACAACAACACCTACATTCTGGATCTGCCACCCGACCTTGGGATCCCAGTCACTGTCAATGTAGAGGATCTCACACTCTACCATGAGCCACTTCCCACCCCGGAGCCTGCTGATGCCCACAAGACAGCCATTGACGCCATCTTGGAAGATCATACTCGCCTCACACATGACGAGGTACAAGTCTTTTACCGCGTCCATGATACATCTTGTGAGGAAGTTTGGCTTCCTAAGGCTGAGCTTGTCCAAGCCAACCCTGAATTACTACAAGGGTACAAGGATAATTCTCCAGAGGAGAATTTTTCCCACCCGGGGAGAAATGATGGGGGGCCAAGACCAGCTCCGAGGAGGTCCACTAGGATCCGTAGGAAACCTCTTAGGTATGGGTTTTCCTCATAGGGTCCTACTTTCCTTTTAGCATTGCATCACATCATGATAGGTTAGATCCACCCCCAATCTAACATGTAGTTACATGTAGGTTTTACTTTCCTTTTTAAATAAAATGTTGCATCATGGTTAGTTAGAAGCATAGCACGTGTATTTGCACCTACAATACATAGGCAAAATTCAGCTCACAACTCACTCACCTAGTGAGCTCCAAGAAAGGAAAGATCAGTTTCAACTCAGTTCAAACTTTCACCACTTTGAAGACTTGAGTTAAAGGGGCTTCATAAATCCTCAACTCCCTTGCCAAAACAAGCTTTGGGCGCTCACATCAACAGAGAAATCAGCCACAAAATCAAGATGCAATCAAGATGCACAATTCTCTCCCCAAATCAAGGAATCAAGGAGTTGGCGCCTAGCACTTGAGGAAGGAATTCAAATCTCTCCCCACATATGGAAGCATCATCAAAGCCAACCGCCCCATTCAAAATTCTTGCCTTGAAGGAGCCGGCCAAAGAAGGAAGGACAACTACAAGCGTGTGCGCCATTCCATGTAGCCCCCTTGCAATTAATTGCTGAAATTTCTATCTTACTCTTTCTTGGGCGCCTAGGGGAAGAAAAGCCATATGTAACCCCTAGATGCTTTGCCTATTTATTGTAGCCCTCATGCATCATTTGCATAGGATAGTAATAATATCTTGTCGAGTGGTTGCCTAGCAATTTTAGTCTCTTGGTGCTTGTGTCACCTAAGCTTCTTCTCTTCTTCTATACGCCTCCATCATCCACCTCTTCACCATAATCGCACTCTTCATCCCTTTCCCCCACATCTAAGCCCGACCCTCATCTCCTCTTAAGTGAAGCCGAAGGTGCACCAATCTACAAGATGATGAAGATCTTCCTTGAAACCGTGAACCAACTTGAAGGATTCCTTGGTGCCGAGAGCCTCTTTGAAGTGTCTTCCCTAAGATAAGTGTTCTCCCTCTCCACGGTTCTTCATTCTCTTCTTTCAAGTTTAGAGATCTACACCTTGTTTGATTCTTGTAGGAAGGAAGGCGCTTGGAAGTTTGAAGGCCCCTTTGGGGGTGCAAGCCCTCTCTTCTCCACCCCTCCATAATTTAGTTTAGTCTCTCTCATTGTTTAGGCAAGAGAACTTGGAGGCTTAACCTCCCTCTTGCACCTTTGCTTTTTAATCTTAGTATTTAAAACCAACTCCCCCACTCATGTGTGGGTTGCTGTATTGCCTGTGTGTAATCGACACCTTCCATCAGAGTTGGACTGGTGAAGAATGGGAAGGTGACCCCTTCTATTCTCAAGGGGTCCACTATAAGTCTTCTTTAGTTTTCCAGTCATTTCATTTCTGTATTTCATTCCTGCAAGTATCTTTAATTCGGTCTTCCTATATAAAAATACAAAAACATTTATTTTAAAACCCGTTAGTTTATCTCGGTTTTCTTACTATTCTATTACAAAAGAAAAATCTTTCAAAGGCGTTGTTTGCATGTTGTGAGCCCACATCACTTGGATGGAAACCTTGCATCTATGGCAAGGGTTGGGGCGTTTTTAGCTTGGAGGACATCTTTGGTATGTCCTTGACGCATGGGGCTGATTATTTACTTAATGAGAATCCTATTTGGAATAGGATTTGCGCCCAAGCCAAATTAAGAAGACATTCATGATGGCTTAACCTAGTCTTAGGGCATGCATGGGTGTTATGCCTCTTTAGGTAACCTTTGGGCACATATGGCTCTATGCTTGCTTAGGCAAGGCTTGGGCGCATATGGATAAAGGGATTTAGACAACTTAATTGATTGAATAAATCCCTAGAATCATGCCCTAATTACCTACACTTGCCATCTCCCCAAACCACCTCTAAGTTCTATAAAAGAAATCCCTTGCCGCCCCCTCTTAAGGGATTAATCTCTTGGAGGCCTGGAGGCATAGAGGGGTGACAACTTGAGAGCTTGGAGCTCTCCTTCTTCCATCAAAGGGCGCAACAAGCTTCTTCCTCCTTCCTCCTTTCCTTACCTTGGCACAAAGGAACAAGAAGGCTTGCGGCTCCTTTCTCTTCTTCTTCCCTTGGCGCCATTTCTTCTTGGTGGTTGGTGCAAGTGATCAAAAGGCTCTCCTAAGGCGTGGATCATCTTCCCGAGGCTAGCACCGGGCGTGGAAGAAGAGAGCTCGGGGCATCCGTGTGTGCGATACTACAGAGGGCGAACACTTGGGCGCCTACCTCGACATCGATCCTCAAGCTTGCTAAAGGTACTTACTATCATATCGTGTCGACCCCCTCGCAAGACGATCTTCACTAGGTTTTTGGGACTGGCCTATTTCAGGGATATTCTTCCGCTGTGCAATGTAATTTGTAATGTCTATCTCTGAAAAATTGTAAAATATCCCAGGGGTTTCCTAACAGGGACTACAAACAACTTCGGAACGAGGAGAAGAAAGGCTAGCCCTTGTCTTCTAGCTTAGGTATTTGTGTTACCGAAGTCAACCTTTCGACTTCCATGTCTTGCGTATTGGATACTACATGTGGAACTCATATTTGTACAAATATGAAGGGGCTCAAGAAAAGTAGGTCAGTGTGGCTTGGAGAGATTGACCTACGAGTTTGTAATGGGGCATAGGTTGATGCTGTTGCTGTAGGAATTTTGACGCTCTCCTTGCCTTTTGGACTTCAGTTAGAGTTAGATAATTGCTATTATGTACCTTCTCTTACCAAAGACATTGTATGCATTCCTTGTTTAGTAAGGAAAGATTATAAATTTGAAATAAAGGAGAACTCTTGTTCTTTTTCATTTACAAATGTGTTTTATGGGAATGGTACTTTAGGCAATGGCTTATACGTCTTGGACATGGATAACTCTATATGTAACATAAATCATAAAAGGATCAAACTGAGTGGTTAAGCTGGTGCATACCTTTGGCATTGTCGATTAGCCCATATAAACAAGAATCGCATTCAACAACTTCATCCAAATGGATTGTTAGATTCAACCTCCATGGAGGAGTTTGAAACTTGTGAGCCTTGTTTATTAGGGAAGATGACAAAAGCACTCTTCACCAAGATAGGTGAGAGGGCAGCAGGTTTATTGGATCTCATACATAGCGATGTGTGTGGGTCATTCAGTAAACAAGCCAGAAGAGGGTACAACTACTTCATCACATTTACTGATGACTTCAGTAGATATGGATATGTCTATTTAATGAGACATAAGTTCGAATCCTTTCAGAAATTTAAGGAGTTCAGACATAAAGTAGAGAACTAACTTGGTAGATCTATTAAGACTATTCGATCATATCATGGTGGAGAGTACTTGAGCAGTGAGTTCTTTGACTATCTGAGAGAGTATGGGATCTTATCCCGACTCACTCTTCCTGGAACACCTCAATGGAATGGTGTGTCTGCGAGGAGGAATCAAACTTTGTTGGACATTGTTCAATCCATGATGGATCATACTACTCTACCACCCTCGTTCTGGGGACATGCACTTGAGATAGCTTCTCTCATACTGAACAATGTTCCATCTCTCCAAGATTCTATATGAGGTATGGAGTGGGAGACGCCCGAACCTATCTTTTATCAGAGTCTGGTGATTGTTGTATCCCAACAAGTAGGTAAATTAAACTTATTTCTAAAGTCGCAGCCAAAACCTAAGTGTTCGCGCACAGGGACTTGTCACCCCCTGATACGGCTCTAAAAACTTGTTCAATTACCACACTTGTTATTATCTCCACAAGTGCATGGATACTCGAAGTAATAGAGAAAGATATCGAACCCACAGAGACCTATGTTGTCAAGTACTGATTAATTGATTTCTTACTATCTAGGTAGTCGAATGAAAGTCAAGCAAATATCGCAAATACACGGAAAGAAATACTATCAGGGAGAGAACTAGGACTTGGGTTTCATCCGCTTTGATTTCCATGACTAGATATGAAATAAAATATTCATCAATGAAATTCTAATATAATAAAGGCATAATTTACCTAAAAAGGGGATTATCTCACTCTCATGCAGATAACCATGCAAGAATAAATCCTCGCTTTCGCGCAAGATTCATCCCAAGCTAAAGATAGGTAAATCATCAGACAAAGAACTCAAGGATCACTTTCGTGCATCCAAATTCTAAGTTGATTGCCTCGTGTGGAATCTCAAGGATCACTTTCGTGCATCCGAGAGTCAACACACGTTCTACCTATGGTTCTCCAACGTTCCGATCTTCACTTTCGTGCAAGTTCTCCATGTTTGATACAATAACTCAATCCTAAGTTTATTATTATCATCATGGCAATTTAGCTTTCTAAAATAAAGAAACAAGAACTTAACCTAGTTTCCTACGGTGAGTTCCTATTAATCAATTTTAGGGTTCCAAGTTCTCTTGCAAATCACCTTTCGGTCCTTATTGTGAAAACTCTAAACATGATGGCAAGAAATAAACTAAGGAGAATCTTAGAGTAGTAAGCGCATAGGTAAAATTATCAAAGTAGAATAATTATGATGAAAGTAAAAGATTATCTAGTCATTAAAGAAAATCAAAGGGGACTACTCCCCCATGTCCCAAAAATTGTTTAAGCTAGCATGGTGGAGAAAATACAATATTCCATAATTTCAGAAGTTCAAAAATCAGTAAAAGAAGAATTTTGGGAAAATACAGGACGGCTGTGAAGTATTTCGCAGCCGTAATTTCTAAAGCTCTCGGTGAACAGTGGCTGTCCATCTTCTTTCCTTGAATTCTTCTTCGATTGATCTCCTTCTCTTTTGAAAATTTTGGCACGTTGTCTCCTCCTCTAGACGAAGCTTCAGTATGAAAATCGCGGCCGGAGGTGGTCTGGCTTGGTCACGGCTGTAGAACCCTAGGCGGCGGCGTGAATCATGATTTCTCTCTCGACAGTCGATGAAAATTGGGGCTTTCGGTGTGTGTGTAATCCTCCCGTCAAAGGCTCCCCGATTGCTTCTTACGGCGTCGAATATAAAGCTCTGGTTCGCCCGCAATCATCTCCGCAAGAATCGGACTTCAGAATTGACCTGGAAATCACGTTCAACAACAGAAATACGGCCGTGTAATAGTTTACGGCACTGCCATAAAATCGGTCGAGTTTTCTATTCTAATGTCGTCTGGGAAATACGGCACTGTAATCTGGTTTACGGTACTACCGTAAAATCGGTTGAACTCTCTGTTCGGAAGTGACTGGAAAATACGGCCCGTGTAATCCTTTACGGGGGTGCCATAAAATCAAGCAAAGTTTCTGTTCTTAAGCGCTCTAAAATACGGTACCGTAATCTGGTTTACGGTACTATCGTAAAATAAAAAAAACCTTCTGTTCGGGAACTCCTGAAAATACGGCAGTGTTCTCGATATTACGGTAGAGTATAAAAATACGGTACCATAATATAGTTTACGGCCCTGCCGTATTTTGCTGAGATGCTCCGATTTTCATGAAATTTCTTGGGTGATCTCCTCTTGATGATGGTAACTCTTTCATGTCTTTGATTTTGCTTGAAAATGCCTCAAAATAGTGCCTTTTTACCAGAAGATTATGAAAAACCAAAATAGAAGTAGACTTTGCAATATTCGATGAATTTAGCATGAAAACAAGTAATAAGATCTTCAATTTAGCATGAAAAGATATCTAAAATGATACAAAATATACTATATATTTTGGTGTCATCAGTGATGTGAGGCTTATGTCAAATGTAAGGATTCTAGCAGGCTAGAACCCAAATCAGATAAATGTGTGTTTGTGGGGTATCATATGGAAACTAAAGTATACTACTTCTATGTTCCCACTGAGAACAAAGTTTTTTTTGCTCAGGGTGTTGTCTTTCTAGGTAAGGAATTTTTCATGAAAAAGTAAGTGGGAGGAAGTTTGACTTAGACAAGGTCCAAGTGTAACCACAAGACACTTTCTAGCAGTTTGACTTAGATGGAACTTGAGCCACCTACACCAGCAGATGGGCAACTGAAGGCTCAGACAAAGGTCCCACGTAGGTCTGGGAGGATTCGTTAAGCACCTGAGAGGTATGGGTCACTGCCGACCCCACACGATGGGATCTTCATCATTGAGGATGAACCTAGGACCTATGATGAGGCAGTCGTTGGACCGGACTCCGAGAGATGGCTTGAGGCCATGATATCCGAGATGGATTCCATGTCGGCTAACCAAGTATGGGATTTGGTTGAGCTACCTAATGGGGTAAAACCCATAGGGTGTAAGTGGGTCTTCAAAAGGAAGACTGACATGGATGGCAACATAGTTACCTATAAAGGTCGACTTGTGGCTAAAGGATTCAGATAGGTTTACGAGGAGGACTATGATGAGACCTTCTTACCAGTTGTCATGATTAAATCCATTCGAATCTTGCTTGCTATAGCTACATATCATGACTATGAGATATAGTAGATGGATATTAAGACAGTGTTCCTTAACGGGAAGCTAACAGAGGATGTGTATATGACACAGCCTGATGGCTTCGTCCATCCAGCAGAGGCCAATAAGGTCTGCAGACTAAAAAGATCCATTTATGGATTAAAGCAAGCATCTCAAAGTTGTAATCTTCGGTTTTATGAGGTAATAAGAGATCATGACTTTATCAAAAGCAAAGATGACGCCTATATGAACAGAAAATTTAGTGGGAGCTTGGTGACTTTTTTGGTCTTGTATGTCGACGACATACTGCTCATCGGAAACGACATCCCTAGTCTTCATTCTACGAAGGCATGGTTGGGAAGTGTTCCGAGATGAAGGACTTAGGGGAGGCTACCTATATCCTAGGCGTGAGGATCTACAAGGATATATCCAAGAGGCTCCTAGCCCTTAGTCAAAGTACCTACATTGATAAGGTCCTAGAGAGGTTCAACTTGGAGCAATCCAAGAAGGGATACCTTACAGTGAGACATCGCCTTATTCTCTCAAAGAGCTAGTGTCCCACCACACAGGCTGAGAGGGATGACATGAGTCGAGTACCCTATGCTTCAGTAGTAGGTTCAATCATGTATGCAATATTCTGTACTAGACCAAATTTGGCTTATGCTGTGAGCATAACCATCTATTACCAATCCAATCCAAGTCTGCAGCACTGGGTGGCTGTAATGAACATCTTGAAGTATCTGTGAAGAACTAAGGATTTGTTCTTATCTATGGGGGATAGGAAGAGCTTAGTGTTCAGGGCTACACTAATGTGTCATTCCAGTCAAACCTTGATGACTTCAAATCACAGGCAGGCTATGTGTTCAAGATGAATGGAGGCGCTGTATGTTGGAAAAGCTTCAAGCAATCCACCATAGTTGATTCTACAACCGAGACTGAGTATGTCGCCGCTTCTGAGGCAGCCAAAGAAGCTGTTTGGATCCAGAAGTTCATTTCTGAACTTTATATGATTCTAACTGCTGTGGATCTGATTGACCTCTATTGTGTCAACAATGGAGCGATTGTGCAGGCAAAGGAGCCGCGGTCTCATCAAAAGTCTAAACACATACTTAGAAGATTTCACCTGATCAAAGAGATCATTGACCAGGTGATGTCAAGATTAGCAGAGTTGACACAGACAACAATCTAGTAGACCCGTTGACTAAAGCTTTGGTACAGCAGAAGCATGATGGTCATACAAGGGACATGGGGTTGAGATTTCTGAATAACTAGGTCTAAGTGCAAGTGGGAGATTACTAGTGTATATGCCCTTGGACCCGTTGTTGGTTTAACTTTTGTATTACTTGACATCGATATCTTATATATATCATTCTAGCGTTATCATTATTATGCTTTGTTTACATCTATGTTCTTTGTACACTTGTATGATAATGTCCCTAGAGACAGATTATATTTGTGCTCAAACTCCATCCCCAATTAAATACCTGAGTGGCTAAGGTATAGCTCTAGTACATGTGAGACTGGTATATGGGTTGGTTAAGCACACGGTGCTAACCTAGACATATGGGTATATTAGTGGTAGATATACTGGATCGACCCGCTGTGAAGCTCTAACTTGGTATCATGAGTTAAACTCATAAGTGACAGGAGATGCATAAATCCCTTGACTTAAGGTCATTGACTCTTCCAAATGGTTATGGACATGCTGTGATACAACCTAACACCTCACCGTAGTTGGGAGGTGATGTGTCCGCAAGTACACGGATACGTCAAAGTAATAAAAAAAAATCGAACCCACATAGACCTATGTGTTAAGTACCAAATAGTCGAATTCTCACTAGCTAAGCAATTGATGTACGATGGGTATGAAGCAAAAACGAAATAACAAAATAACAAAATAACGAAATCTGTCGTCGAAAATTGGAGAGAGAAAACTATGATTAAGGTTTGATCACTTTTTTATTCTCATGACTAGATATAATATAGTTTTTATTAGTTATTCAAATCATGATAAAGAAAAGTTTACTTAAAAATATAAATTATCTCCCTCAGACGTCTAATTTACACATAACAGCCTTCGCTCTAGCGACTTGCTGCTCAATGTTAAATAAAAGTAAACCAGACAAATAAAATTAAAATCACTCTCGTGTTTAAACTCTCAAAGTCAACTTCTCAAGTAAAATTAAATACTCTCATATCTTAATTTTACAGGTTTTACCTAAGGGGTTCAAAATCACCTCTTAGTCCATATTATCATGTCTAAAACAATGGAATCAAGACTCACTTGTAAAATAAACATCATAAATTAGGGTTCTAGGAGTTACCTACTCTCGTAGACTAGGTTTCTAGATCTAATCTAAGGGTTCCAGGTTTGTAAATCACCTCTCGGTCCATATTACAAACCCTAAAATATGCAAATAATAATTTCAAAGCAAATAAATCACAGAGGCAAAATTATTATTCAAAGAATAAACTAATAGATTAAAAATCATCCAATTATTACAAAATTTAAAAGGGATTACCCCCTACGTCCCAAAGGAAAGTTTAAGCTATCATAGAGTTGAAAACACAACAAAAATTCATGATAAAAATTAGAATTCCACATAGGAAGAATAAGAAAAGTTACTGATTTCATAGGGGTGTGAAAATTTTCACAGGCCTGTGAATTTTTTTCGGCTGCTACAGTACCCGTGCTACAATAAATCATGATTTTTCTCCCAACTGAGATTTTGTTTCTTTGATTTCTCCTCCGATCGAACTCTTTTCGATCTAAAATTTCTTGTGTATTGTCTCCTCTTTTGGGCGAAGCTCTCCAAAAATTTCGCTACCAAAGGTGGCCTCTGCGCCTCTCGTCAAGCGGCCGAGCCCTAGTGGCGCCTCAATCGATTTCTCCCTCGGTTTGTGATGAAATTAGATGATCGCTGTCTTCAAATCCTCCCCTCAATTTATAGAACAACTCTGCAATTTTAAATTTTCTGATTAGGGCTCTGATTTGTCTAATTTCCCTTTGAAAATTTTGGATATAGGAGGCAGCAGAAGACTCGTTCAAAATAAGAATCATGGCTGTAATATTTATGTGGGTACTACCGTGAAATTTTCTATGAAACATTTCCTTAAAATTATGACCATAATAATAATAATGGTAGGGATGTGATTCTTTCTGTAAACTCCAAAATTATCCCAATAAAATCACGGCCATGATTATAATCACGGTAGTGCCAATTTTGCCTTAAGCTCTGATTTGCTTGAAAATTGACAAGTAACTTTTTCTTGATGTCTCGATTTCGTTCATACACTTAGATCATTCAAAAATCTAACAAAATTAAGCCCTTTTTACCTGAAAATGATCAAAAATGAGAAATGGTGTAGATTCCAAAATAATTGACCCAATAAATTTAAAAACAAGCAAAAGAGCATAAATATGACTCAAAAAGAATAAACAATCAATATAAAGTTTACTATGAATTTTTGGGTCATCAAAATACATAAGGCTCAAACCTTGTTTTCCCAAAGCAACTCAAAAAATGAATCAAAGTGTGTAAATAAAATATAGATGACATCAGTTCATTCTTCCTTAATATGATAGTCATCTATAATATGTGTAATGATTCACAAGAATCAGAGACTTAAAGAAATACCGTGAAATAAATCTTCAAAAAAGTTATAATCCAAGATGGTTAAGATTTTAATAATCCTTGCAATAGCATTCAAGTTCAAAATGTCTAAACAATTGTAAATTCCCTTTTAATCAGTCCAACTCACCATCAAAAATCACTTTCACTTATCGATTCCAAAGAACATACTGTAATGAACTATTTAATGCAAACTGATCTTTGAACGGTTATTTGCCCATTCCTGTTAGCATGATAACATTATTCAAAGTACACCATAAAATAGTGTAATTTAACTCATAGCTTAATTATAAATAGTCAGCGGAGTTGTCCACTTGACCTGCAGCTCTCTCTTTTTCTGCTTTTCCCTTTTCTTTCTTTTTTGTTTTTTTTTTCTTTTTTTTCTTCTTTTATTGCCTTTATTCTAGAGAGAGCCGGCCAGTAGCATGGTATTTAAACCATTATCGATCTTTCTTCTAAAGGGTAAAAATAGAATTTTATAGATTTCCCTTTGTTACTTGATCGAAACATATTTAAAGTATGCCACAAAGTGTAATATAACTCATGACTACAGTATATCACACTAGAGGAGTTGGATCAAGTTAATCACAGATATCCTCTAGTTTCTTTTCATGAAAATAATTTTATCTAGAAAATTTAGAAAAATTAAAATTAAGAAACCATTATTCAACTCATATCACAAGAATGCATAAATATTTATCACATGAAAATCTTAATCATAACAAGACTAATTTTATCAAAAAAAACATTACATAAGTAATTTCACAAATCCCTAAACCAATAAATCATCTACATACATCATTTCAAACGATATAGTTAGGAAAGAAATAATAATTCATCATCAATATTTAATCAACACACATCTCATCACATGGTCAATATCAATTACTTATTTTACAAATCATTTTTCAAAGAAACAATCACACAATCATATCTAGAAAAAATATCATGAAAACCACTACACCAAATTATAACGTCGATCATACTAGATAACCAAATCGAAATAATTAAATCACAAGAAATGTAAACGATACTCATACAACCATATAGCAAGCTCAATCGTTGTTCGGGGTGTAGCGTCGGGCAGGTGTTGCTAAACCATCTTCAAAGCTGTGCCTTCTGAAAATTTTACCTGCACATTTCTTAGATACATAAGGCTTAGCCCAAAAATAGTATCTTACTTTAGCTAGAACAAAAAAAAATAATAATATTTTTCTCAAAGGATAATCAGAGATGTTGCTGGAGGTCTAAGGAGGGTGCCGGAGGAAGGAGCTGATGCAGGCAAGAATTAGAGGCAGAATAGATGCCGGCTGAGGAGCTGCTAGCAATGAAGATGATGGTACCAACAGTAGAGTGATGATGAGTAGTCTCCAGTGGCTTGCAAGAGACTATAATCCTAGAGGCGAAGTCGTCGGCTGGCAAGCAGCGAGAAATGATGCTGCATAAGGTAGTCACCAGATGGAAACAAATTGCTAAGTGTAGTGGTTGATGCTGAAGCTGCTGGAAAAGAAGACACCGGCTGATGAAAAACTGCTGAAGAAAATGCTAGTGAAAGAAGATCTATCTCCAAGGGGAAACAGAGGTGGCGACTACTGAAATCAGAGGCAGCACTTAGTTGAAGAGGCAGCGGCGACTAGTCTGGACATTAAGATGTTGGTTGGAAGAGATCTGTCGCAGGAGAAACTGAAGTGGTGTCGGAGAAACTGAAGTGGTGTCTGCTGAGAATAGAGGCGTAGGCAGAATCTGGAGATCTAGTGTTGAAGATGCAGCGGCTGATTGGAGAGGATGAAGTAGCGGCTGGATGGAATGGTGATGTTGCTCACTGGAAACAAAGGCAGCAGCTACTTGCAGTAAAAACAAAGAAAGCTAGTGGGCAGCTGGTGAAGATGCTGCAGTTATCCTTCAGTCGAGTCGAAACAGAGGTTTCTGGAAAAGGCCGCAAGCGGCAGCTACTGAAAACGAAAGTGTTGCCAAAAAAATCTGCTACTGGTATGGAAGGGAGGTCGACGCTGCTGCTCGTAGGAACGAAGGTGTTTACAAGGATGAGATGCTGGCATCCGAGTAGGTGGTGCAAGATGAAGCCGATGGTAGTTGGAAACAAAGGCTTCAGCTGGTTGGGAACTGATGGCAGCAGCCGAAATCAGAGGCACTGGACGAACATGCTGGCAATGAGAAGACTTGCCGTCTTATGAGCTATTAGCGGCAGGTGAGATAGAAGACAAAGCTGAGCTGCTGTTGCCAGCGGGAAGAAACCAGAGTCGGCAGCTGTAGGTTGCTGAAGAAGCAGCTGCGGCTGAAAAAGAAGCTGCTAGAAGAAGGCTATCGGTTGGAAGAAATCAGTGCAGTGGCTACTGGAAACTGATGTGGCGGCTGCAGATCAGAGGAGCTGCAGACTGCTGTTGGTTGCTGAAAATCAGTTGCTGGCTACGATGACATGGTAACAAAAACAGAGATGTTTCCGGTCGCAGCTAAAAGTAAAGGCTGAGAAGAAGCAAAGTTGCCGCCTTCCTTGAATCTGGAGGTAGATGCCGGTGCTGAAGAAGAAAGTGTCTCTTGTCGCCGATACTTTCTTGGAGGTGTCAGATCTTGAGGCGGAGATGTTGCTGGTGACTGAAGGTTGGCGACTAGAAATAAATGGCAGTAGTTGTTGGCTAGAAGTGGAGATAGTGAAGTTGTGTGGTGTCTTTGGCTAAAGATACCGCCTATAGGCTATCGGTTGCAGGATCGAAGACGTTGCTGTGCATGACTTATTGGCGGAAGATCTGGAGAAGAAGCTTCTATAGAAGATGAAATTGCTGGCTAGAAATCTACAATTGGTAGCTGCGGTTGGTTGAAATGAAGTTTCTTGGGGGAACAAAAACTATCAGTTGGAAGAGATCAGTCACCGGATAAATAAAGGCGGCAGCTGAGACAACTGTGGCAGCGACTGGGATCAGAGGTGGAACTTTGAAATGTGGTAGGAAGGGTAGGTGGTGCTAGATCAAGCTTCACAGGGGTAATTGCTTGCTGGGAAGTTTTTCATAGGAGAGTATCGCAGGGGTGTGACGTGATAAAATAAAATTATGGGTGTGAAATATTTGACACCACTACCGTGAAATCCTCTATAGAGAATCATCTAAAAATTATGGGTGGAAATATAAATACTAAAGTGTCGTGAAACATTCTGTCTGATAATGAAGCAAAATTACGGCCGTAATAATAATTACGGCAGGGCCGTAATAATAATTACGGCAGGGCCGTAATTTTTACGTAAACTTCAAAAAACACCATTTTGTCATAAAAAAAATTCAAATTCACCTACAAAAAAGAAAAAGAAAAATTAGTATACATATATGTAAAAATTATTAAATAAAATAGAAAAGCTAAAGTAAGAGTGCTTAGGTTGTCTCCCAATAAGCGATAATTTTTAGGTCACTAGCTTGACCAAAACTCAATTATCATGGCAAAACAGGTGGATCGGTACCATAGTAAATAGCATATAATTTTTTTCTTTTCTGCTGTCCTAAAAGTTTAGTCACTAAAGCAAACATCCAAAATTTCATATAAGACACAATCAATGTGGCTTTCTCAAGTATACAAAAATCAAAATCAATATTTTCAATTCCACACAAAGGATATTTAATGATTTTCCTATATTTGTCAGTAAGTAAAATCATTAGTCCTTTCTTCAAATTTATATCTTCAATTGCAATAAGAATAGGACTTTGATCAAAAGATTTATATATTGGATCATCAAGATAATTTTTGTTTCCCACAATAAGTTTCTCAACAATGCATAATTCATCTAGTTTCCCAATAGATATTTCAAACAAAGAATCAGAAGGGTGAATAGTAGATATAGGCAAAACTTCAAAGTGAGATTCATCAATATCCATAATTTTCAAATCTTTTTCATGTTCCTCATGCCCTTCATCAAATAATTTATCAATTTCAAAATTACCATCAAAATTAGAATGAGACTTTTCAAAACCAATTTCCTCATGCCTTTCCACAAACAATTTATCATCAAAAGAATCATCTAAATCAAAGTGAGATTCATCAAAGTTCACAAAAGAATCAATTTCAGAATTAATCATCTAAATCAAAGTGAGATTCATCAAAGTTCACAAAAGAATCAATTTCAGAATTAATAGAATCAGATTTAACTGTAAATAACTTATCATCAATTTCAAAATTACCACCAAAATCAGAATGAGACTTTTCTAAATTAATTTCAACATGCTTTTCTACAAATAATTTATCATCAATTTCAGAACAATAAATTAAATCAGAGTGGTTTCTAAATCAATTTCAGAATTAATAGAATCAATTTCCTCAATTTCCAAATCAAATTCAGGTAAACTACCATGTTGTGCTATCTGAGTTTCTAACAATTCAGTATGGATAGATATAGATTCTACCTTAGAATTAAGATGATTAATCATCCCTTTTAGATTTTCAAATTCCTTACCATGGTGTGCCATAAATTTTTCTAACATGGATTCTAGCCTTGATTCTTCAGTATCCTCAAAGTATGGTTCAGAAATATGATTTGAGCAATCCTCATAAAAAGAAGTTGGTGGATTTTCCCATCAAGAATTATATTGATCATCTTGGTACCATGGTAAATTGGGACTTGGAGGAATTCCTAATTGGCAATCAGAAGTATAATGATCAAAACATCCACAAATATCACATCTAATAGAAGAAGAAGACATAACAGAGTGCATATAAGAGTCTATTTTATAAGCCAAAGAATCTACCTTTTCTGCAAAAGTGCACCATGAATCATTTTCATACTCACCTTGTGGTATGTATATGATTGAGTCATTGACCCATCTTGGGGTCCCCCCACAACTACTGAAGACACCAGGGAATGCCCCCTAGGACTGGAGGAAGACACCCTGCAAATTCTATATGAAGCGGAGTACTGCTGCAGCCATCACAGCTAGGCCATGATGCCAGACACAGTCGTGACACGGTAGCAAGTAGACACGAGGAAAAGCATGATGCCGCCCATGGCCGTGACAACAGTTGTGACCGCCTCGGTGCAACTCTAGCCCAGCCGACACGGCCAAGCTGTAATCCCTAGCACGGCCATGACACAAGCACCCCCAGACGCAAATAGAAGCACGGCACCACACACACCCATGTCCCCTGCCGTGTCGAGTTTGGCGCAAATCCGCCCACCCCATCACGCCCGTGACAAGAAGCACGACCAAGCCGTGACAGCACCGAAGGATTTCCCAGAGTCCGTTCACGCCCGTGAACGCAAGCACGGCCAAGCCGTGGATGCCTCAAAAGTGAAGATGGGTCCTATTTTGATCAAATTTTGATGTTCACAATGGTCCTCGTAGCCTCCTGACCGTTATGTGGGTATCGTGAGCCCCTCGTCAGCCTCAATCAAACCCATTCAACTGATCCCCATGACAACCCTTCCCCGAGGATTTCCTCAAGAGCCACCGACAGACCGCTACCATAACTGAGTCCTTAACTCGGCCCAGGAGAGAGTCAACATCGTACATAATCAGCCCACAATCAGCAAGTTTTGTTGTTTTGTGGTGGCCTACTTAGAGATGGTTTAGGACCCCACTCGGCCCGAACAAAGGCCCGCGAGGATGGCCCATGCGCTAGCCTCCCCTGAAGATTCCTTGCGAAGGTTGTTAGTTGTTGCTTTTAGTTTGTTAGAGGGCATCTTGACCCACTTTTAGGAGGTTAAGGGTTGTTGGCTTCTCTAACAACCCTCATATGTTTTGCATGTGTTTGCCCTCCCCTCTTGGTCTATAAAAGAGGGCTGAGGGCTAGTTCATTTTCAGTTTTCGCTATAGTAGACGCTCTCCCCCCATGTGAGAGCCTAGGTCCAGTGTAACACTAGCACTTCTTGCTGCCTCCTTATTGCGATTCAATCAAAACATCCGGAGAACCCCAATCGGGCTCCGGGTCCTTTCCAATCCTCCTGCGTTTAAAGCTTTTGTGTCTTGGATGAGCGGAGCTCTTCCCTCGCAGCATCGTGAAGGATTCGCATGCCCATGCTTGCATTAAAAAGTTGGGTCTATGAGTCAAGTAAGTAGTTTCATTTGTAGATCGATCCGTGGTTCTCGGCTCGCTAGGTTTTGCTCAAGTAAATTTCTGATCCGGTCTCTCATCGGTTTTCACCGGGTTTCTTAACCGCGCACGTTTTTTTTCCTTCGTCTCAAGACCCTCTCACGATTTCAGCATCATCATCTCCACCCCCTTAGAGTACTGAACTAAGGACATCTCATCACATAAGTTCCACTGTGTCAATTTTGGTATCAGAGCAAGTTGGATCTAACTCATGTCTAGCTCTGCCGGTCTCCCCGCTACATTTCATATCGGTTCTCTCAGTTTTATTTTCAGCATCCATCTTACATTTACATCATGACTACTAAATCAGGAACCTCGAACCAATATCCCACTAGTCAGATGCCCATAATGAATGAAGAAGGTACTCTGTCTAGGGTTGAGTCGGTCGAATCGCTGTCTACTTGCTTCGAAGCAATGGAAGTCATGATTCAATGCCTTATGACCACGGTCCAAGACCTGTCGGACAGCGTCACGAAACTCCGGTCTATGCCTGCGGAGGGCCGACCCTCACTTAGCATTCCTCCCCCGTTGGCCCCACTGCATGTGATTGCCAACGACTCCACTCCCTCGCGACGCCTCGCTCTTCAGCATAGTTGCGAGGATGACGAGGTCCGCCGACTCACGCGCCTTGATCCCCCCCCCATCTTCAATGGCAACCTTGACCCCGCTCGTTTTCTTAGATTGGTCTATGGCCGTAGATAACTACTTCGTGTGGAGCGACATGGCCGATCACCTTAAGGTCAGCTACCTCCATCTTTTGCTAACCAGGCCCGCTCAGTTGTATTGGATGAACCTAGAACGCCAACTAGCCGATCAGTGCCTTCCCCCCATCACTCGGTGAGAGGAAATGTGCTACCGACTTAAGGAAAAATATGTCCCTCCCACGTATAGGCAGCGACTCCTCAACTCATATTGCGCCATATCCCAGGGTTCCAACACCGTCAGTACCACACTTGCTTCGATGAGCTTGGTACTTGTGAGGAGAAATATGTCCTTAAGGAGGACCCCATGTTCACCCTTTCCTGATTCCAGAATGGCCTCCGTGAGGAGATCCGGTGCGCCTTGCCTACCTACGGCCTTGACATGATCATACTCGTACTCCACCATGCTCGCAAGATTGAGCATGATCTGCGCACGCGCCCCCATCCCCATCGCGCCGACCCTTTCCCTACACGTAGGCCGACCTATACGCCTCCGGCACCAACCCCACCTCCTTGTTTCGAGGCTCCACCCCATCTGACCCATGCTGGCCCTCGTTGCCCTCCCGAGATGTGCCCTGGGAGGCGCCCCTACCTCGTTTGACTTGGGAGTAAAAGGGCAAGGCACCCACTGTGGCTATCCCTCCTGGTCCGTGTCATCATTGTAACCAAACCGGTCACTTCAACTAGGATTGCCCACGTCTCTCCCTGCACATCGCACCTATGCGATGCGACCTTCTGACCCCTGCACCTTGCAGCCCGCTTTCGGCCCAAGAGGTTGGCCCACAATTCTACTCGGACAATGAGTTGAGTCCACGACCCACTATGGTGGTCGTTCGTTGCACCCTAGTCCACTCCCCTCCTCCGTCCGAAAACTGGAAACGCACGAGTATCTTTGACACTTACATCAAGTGTAATGGTCACTCGTGCAAAATCATAATTGACGGAGGTAGCAGCCTCAACGTCGTGTCCCAGTCCGCAGCTACCCACTTTGGCCTCACCTTGGAGCCACACCCTATGCCTTACTCGATTGCTTGAGTCGATGCTTCGAGCCTTCCCATCACCCATCACTGCCAGGTCCCCATCTACTTCGGGGACTACTCCGACAAGGTGTGGTGCGACATCACCTCTATCGACGTCGCCCATGTCCTCCTTGACCGACCATGGCTCTATGACCGTGACATCGTCCACCATGGGCAGTCCAACACCTACGTCTTCCAACACAGGGGATGGAAAATCTACTTGACCCTGGCTCTGCCCAAGGAGCAGGCATCCACGTCCAAGGGGCTCATCACCCCGCTCAGCTGACCCAGCCTGCACCTAAGTCGATCGCCCTTCTGCGGCCCGGTTCACTAGTACGCGAGGCCCATGAGACCAAGGTGGTCTATGCTCTCAAGGAGCGGGCATCCACGTCCAGGGGGCTCACCACCCCCTCCGGCACCCACAGTGCCCGAGGAAGTTGCAGCCCTCTTAACGGAGTTTTCAGACATCTCTCTAGTCGACCTCCCTTCTGGCCTTCCCCCAGACTATGATATCCAGAACGTGTTCGACCGTGTACCTCGGGCATCTTTGCCCAACTTGCCTCACCACTGTCTTAACCCCACCGAGCACACGAAGCTCAAGAGGCAAGTCGATGACCTCCTTGCCAAAGGCTTCATCCATGAGAGCCTTAACCCTTGCGCTATCCCGGCCCTTCTCACACCCAAGAAGGACAGATCTTGGCGGATGTGTATTGTTTGCCGGGCAATCAATCGCATCACCATCAAATTCCGGCGGATGTGTATTGATTGCTGGCCAATCAATCGCATCACCATCAAATACCGATTTCCTATCCCGCGACTCAACGACATGCTAGATCTCATTTTTGGGTCCTGTTGGTTCAGCAAGCCCAACCTTAGGAGTGGCTACCAAAGTCCGCATCCGTGAAGGGGATGAGTGGAAGACGACCTTCAAGACGAAGGATGGCCTCTACGAGTGGTTGGTTATGCCCTTCAGCCTCACCAACGCCCCTTCGACCTTTATTCATTTGATGAGCCAGGTGCTAAAACCCTACATGGGGAAGTTCCTCGTCGTCTACTTTGACGACATACTCATCAACAATCATTCCCGCGATGACCACCTTGAGCACCTAAGGCTGACTTTCGATCTCTTGCGCAAGGAACGTCTATTCCTTAATGCCAAGAAGTGCTCATTCTTGGACACCCAAGTCCAGTTCTTGGGTTTCATTGTATCCGATCAGGGCCTTATGGTCGACCCCATGAAGATCGAGGCCATTTGCCAATGGCCTGAACCCGAGTCCATCACCGAGGTCCGCAGCTTCCTCGGCCTCGCAGCTTTCTACCGCCACTTCATCAAGTGGTTTAGCACCATCGCTTCCCCCATGACGGCATGCACTAAAAACACCGACTTCACTTAGACCCCTGCATCTAGACGTGCATTCCTAGCCCTCAAGGGCATTATGACCTTGATGACACCAAAATTCATAGTATATTTTGTGTCATTTGATGTGTCTTTTTGTGTCATATTTATACTCTTTTGCTTGTTTTTAAGCCTTATTTGTCAAATATTGCGGGATGTACACCATTTCTTGTTTTTGATCATTTTCATGTTAAAAGTGCTATATTTTGATGGATTTTGAAAGATTTGAGCATAGTAATGGATTCCGGATGTCGAAACGAAGCTACCCATTAATTTTCATCAAATTTGGAGCCCATTTGAAAAAATACGGCACTACCGTATTTTCTAGACAATCTGTCACGGTACCGTATTTTGCATCAGACGACAATCAGAAAATACGGCACTGCCGTATACAATTACACGGTACCGTATTCTTCAGCAATTTCAACCAGAGAATTCTAGCACAAATACGGCACTACCATATTTCTCAGTGAAATTCTCACGACAATTCTTTACAGAACTCCAGAGGCAAAAATACGGCACTACCGTATTTTGTGGTACAACGTTCACGGTGTCGTATTTTGGGAGGATTTTCGTGAGTTTTTGGGGTCCAATTATTGCGTTGGCCATAACTTTTGATCGAGAGGTCCAAATTAAGATCCGAAAGATGCTGCAGACTCATCGTTAGTAGGAGAAGACGTACGAAGTGGAAGCACAAGCTTTTATCTAGTATTGAGAGAGAAATTGATAGAACAGCCCTTAGGGTTTGGCTACACGCCGAGAGGTGTGGAGGCCACCTCAGGCCGTGATGTTTACACTGAAGCCTTGCCTGGAGGAGAGGAGGACGCACCTGAAGTTTCAAAGCATTTGGGGAGAAATCAACAAAATAGCGGTGACAGCGCTGTTCAAAGGCAATTACGGTGCTGTGATTTCGATTACAGCACCGTGTTTTGTAACTTCTACCCTTCTCCTTTGATTTCTGATACTTTGAAACTATGGTTGATTATAATCTTTCCTTCATGCTAGCTTAGATCTTTTTATGGGACATGGGGTGTAATCCCCTTGGTTTGTTAATGACTAGAGAACATTGATTTTTGTCAAGTTTAATTTTAATATGATAATTTTACTTTTGCGATTGTTTGTTCTTTAATTCTCTTTAGTTTTATAAATATCAGCATGTTTTAGAGTTTTGCGAAATAGACCGAGAGGTTGATCATTTGAAATTCGGAACCCTAGTAATCGTTGAGTTTGGAACTATTGTAAGAGATTAGGTAGTTCTTCGAATTCTGATTTTTAGTGATTTTATTGCCATGTTGAATTTCTAATACTTTGGATTGAGTTAATGTGTAGACTTAATTTGATCTTGCACGAGAGTGAGGTTCGAGTCGTCGAAAAACCATAAGTAAAACCTGTGTTGAGTTTCAGGATGCACGAGAGTGATCCTTGAGATTCCACTTGAGATGATTGACTTAGAATTCGGATGCACGAGAGTGATCCTTGAGTTCTTTGTTCAATGATTCACTTATCTTTAGCATTGAGAATAGATCTTGCACGAGAGTGAGGATTGGTTATCTGAATGATTGTCTGCACGAGAGTGAGACAATACCTTTATGAAGTGAATTAGGTCTTTATCATAATAGAATTAAACTGACAACCTTTATTTCCTTCTAGTCATTAAAATTAAGGTGGATGAAACCCTAGTCCCATGTTTATCTCTCTCATTATCTTTTAGCATACTTTTCTGCATCTTTTACTTGCATCATATTCGATTTGCTTAGCTAGTGAGAATACAATTATTTAGTACTTAACAATAAGGTCTCTGTGGTTCGATATTTTTATTACTTCGAAGTATCCGTGCACTTGCGGACACAACACACTTCTTCTTGGTGGTTGGTGCAAGTGATCAACAGGCTCTCATAAGGCATGGATCTTCTTCCCGAGGCTAGCACCGGGCATGGAAGAAGAGAGCTCAGGGCATCCGTGTGTGCGAGCTTGTAAAGGGCGAACACTTGGGCGCCTACCTCGACATCGATCCTCAAGCTTGCTAAAGGTACTTACTATCACATCGTGTCGACCCCCTCGCAAGATGATCTTCACTAGGTTTTTGGGACCGGCCTGTTTTGGGGATATTCTTCCGCTGTGCAATGTAATTTGTAATGTCTATCTCTAAAAAATTATAAAATATCCCCGGGGTTTCCCAACAGTGGTATCAGAGCTACTTGCGAGCCTTGAATGATGTTCTTTCATGTTTTTCCATGCTAACATGCCATATTTCAATTTTCGTAAATTGCATATATGTATGGCACATGTTTTTTCTTTAAGTATAAAAATTATAGTTTCTTGTTCCTATCCTCTTTTCAATCTCTTTTGGATTTTTGGATTATTTTTCTTGATTGATTTAAGATCAAAGGCGCACGTAATTTTGTCAAGTAGGACGGACATTGTGTCTTCGGACTGGCCAAGTCTCTTGATCTAACAAAATTGCTAGCCGATAGGATCTATGAAATCATCATGAAAAGTTAATCGCAAATAACCAAAAGATTTGTGACAAGAAGATGAGGAAAGTTGAATATTTGTGCAATCGTTTTCATACTTTTAAAATGCAAACTCATGCTATTTCTTCTTCTATCACTTGTGAGATTTGTGGTAATCATGGTCATGTTTATGAGGATTGCAAAATAATTGTTGATAGGGGTGAGGAACAAGTAAATTCTTTAGGGAGTTACAACCAAAGTAGATCTTATGACCCCTACTCTATTACCTATAATCCTGGATGGAGGAACCACCCTAACCTTTCATGGAAAAGCAATAATCATGATAATGGGCAGAACAAAAATAGGGGGTTCCAACAAAGACAGTCAAACCAGAGTCAAACCCAAAAATCTAGTTTAGAAGAGATGCTTACTGAATTTATGGGTATCCAGAAAAAACAGAGTGATGAGATGAATGAGAGACTGAAACGGATCGACTCTAGTATGAATGAGAGGATGAATCAATAATAAAGTTTTAGAGTCACAAATTGCACAGCAGGCTAGCACCTCTTACAGACCCCCTGGGAAACTACCCACTAAGCCCGAACCTAACACTAGGGAGTATTGTAATGCCATAATGACTAGAAGTGGAAAAACACTAGAGGAACCAAAGGGGGAAGTTGAGAACAATAGAAAAGAGCCTAGTCTTGATCATGATAAGGATTGTGATTTTGAAAAATCTACTGAGCATGAGCAGTCCCATGATAGTTTGTCACCCCACAAGGATGATGAACGAAAAGGTGATTTGCCATGTAAAGACGATAATTCTAAATCTAATTCTCATTCACCATATAAAACCACCTATTCCTTTTCCCCAAAGGATTGTGCAAGCTAAGTTAGATAGACAGTTTGGGAAATTTTTGGAAGTTTTGAAGTTGTATATTAATATTCCTCTCATTGATGCTATTTCTCAAATGCCTACATATGCAAAATTTTTAAAAGAAATTTTATCTAACAAGAGAAAAATAGAAGATTATGGCACTGTTGCTTTAACTGAAGAATGTAGTGTCATCATTCAAAACAAGCTACTACCCAAATTGAAAGATCCAGGTAGCTTTTCTGTCCCCTGTTCTATTGGGAGTGTTACTTTCGACTGAGCCTTATGTGATCTCGGTGCTAGTGTTAGTCTAATACCTTTGTCTGTATGCAGGAAACTGAACATTGGAGAGCTCAAACCAACCTCAATGTCTTTGCAACTTGCTGATTCAACAATAAAGTATCCGGTTGGTATTTTAGAAAATGTTCCTGTTCAAATTGGTAAGTTTTTCATACCTGCTGATTTTATAGTTCTTGATATGGAGGAAAATTTAAAAAACCCTATTATACTTGGTAGACCTTTTTTGGCCACAGCTGGAGCTCTCATTGATGTGAAAAAAGGAAAATTAACATTTGTTATTTGTGGTGATTTAATTGAATTTGACTTAACTGATTCTTTAAAAAGGGCATCACACTCAGGGACATGTTGTAGCATAGAAACAATTGATGAGGAGGTTGTTTGTGACATGCATATTTTATTTGAAGACCCTTCTAAATTTGATACATTAACTCAAGAATTTTAAGAATTTTATTTTTGAATTCAACCCATGTCTTAGGTACCACTGTCAATTTTGCACAGTGCCAAGTAGGGGAGTCTCTCACTATTTTTGTGGATCATGGATTCTTCCTTCCCAACAAATAGTAAAATAGACCAAACATCAACTAGGCTAATCAATTGACATCACTTTAAAAATTACACTCATATGCTCATTTTATTCAAGAAAGATGCTTCACTCTTAGATTACATTCATCAAACAACATACCTACCCAAAACAAATGCATCAATCAATGGATAATTTTAACAAGTAGATATATATTGAAGAAATAAATTCAATATAATAGGTATATCTTCATTCACAGGCATTAGCATGAACTTTCATAATCAATGTAGAAAAATCTACCCATCTAAGAAAAACATATCATCAACTTATCAATATTATCATGTCCATAAAAAATTTCTAATTCAATGCAAAAGGTGTGAAGCATGAAAACTCATATAATCATAGTCAAAAGTGTAACATGATTGGTCCATATAATCACATAAGGCTCAAATAATGCAAAGGGTGTAAAGTGATAACAAATCAAAGATGCAACCATATGAAATAATGATGAATACAAGAGAGTGTAAACAATACTCACAAAACTATATAGCAAGCTCTGACCCAAAGTACATAAGGCTCAGATCAAAAACAGTGTCGGGGCATATGCTGCTAGGTTCAAAGATGTGCCTTTTGAAAATTTTACTGAAAAGCTGCTAGCAATGATGATGGTGCCGACAGTAGAGTGAGTAATCTCTAGTGGCCTGCTACAGAATACAGTCCTGTAGGTGAGATCGTCGGCCGGTGGTGCGAGAGATAGCACTGAATAGATAAAAAAATTTCAGTCATTAATGAAGAGTCTACAACATAAATAATTCAAATCAATGGAAATAGAGGCAGTAGATGAAGCATGAAGCTGCTGGTGATGCTCCGCAAGAGGTGGAAGACAGTTTCCCTTGAAGATTTCTGAATCTGGAGGCAAAAGAAACAATAACAAGTTGCAAGCAAACAGTGCAGTTTTTGAATTTTTTATGAAAAGTAGCCCTACCCAAAAATAAGATTTAATGATCCAAATAGAAAATGGACAGAACCACGTAATAGAATAAGAGATATTCTTTTCAGACGTGTGAAAATCAAAGGATCAAAAATCTATCGAAAATTTAGGGCATCAGCAGAAAGAAGGCTACTCAGATTAAAAACTGCACAAACTGCACAAAAGTTAATAAAATTCAAAAAGTTCCTATGTGTCCTAGAATGATCAGAAAATATTTTTGTGAAAATAATTTATCCACAAGAAGAATGACACACGAACTTCAAATTCCAAGTGAAAAATCTGGGTTTCAATTTATTTAAGCAACTTAAAAACTTGCTGCAAAAGTGCTAATCAGATTAGTCAGAAAAAACTGCTGTAGAAATTAATCATAATCAAAAAGTTGCTAGGTGTTTTAGTATGATCCATGGACTATAAAATTCAGAAAAAATATCCAGATGATAGAAAAAGATAAGTAGTTCTATGCTGTGCCAAAGATCAAAAATTTTCTCAACCCAGTTTCTTAAAATTGCAGCTAGAAAACACCTACTCAATAAGCAAACTGCGGAGAGAAGAATGCAGATTTTTTTTTTTTCAAAAATAACAAAAAAATTAATTCTAAAAAAAAACTAGGATAAAAGAAACTAAGCTAAGATAGAGTACTTGGGTTGCCTCCCAAGAAGCGCTAATTTTAGGTCCATAGCTTGACCTGAACACAAATCTCATGGTGAAGCAGGTGAATCAGTTCCAAAGTATAAAGTATACAATCTTCTGCATTTCCTTTTTCCCAAAAGATGAGCCACTAATCCAAATATCCAAAATTTCAAATAAAACACAATCAAAGTGGCTTTCTTATATATGCAGAAATTAAAATCAAGATTTTCAAATCCACTCAAAGTAATTTCTATGATCTTCCTGTGTTTGTCAAAAAGCAAAATCATAAGTCCTTTCTTGAAATTTAGATTTTCAATAAGAATAAGAGTAGGACTTTGATCAATAGATTCATATATTGGATTATGAAAATATTCTTTTTGTCTCAAATTAGATTCCTCAACAAAGCATAATTTTTCAAATAAAGCAGAAGATTCAACAAAAGATATGGGCAAAACATTAGAGTGAGATTCATCAGTGTTTGTATTTTTCAAATCTTTTTCAATTTCCTCATGTTCATCATCAAACAATTTTTCAATATCAAAATTATCAACAAAATCAAGATGAGACTCTTTAAAATCAATTTCCTCATGCCTGCCCACAAATAATTCATCATCTGAAGAGTCAAAATCAGATTCATATGAAAAAGAATTAATAGAATCAGGGTTGACCACAAGAGATTTATCATTAATTTCAAAAATATCACTAAAATCATAGTGGGGTTCATTAATGTCTATAATTTTCGAACCTTCATCATGCTCATCAGATTTAACTATATATAAATTTACATCAAAATCAGAATTATCATCAAAAGAAGGTTTTTCAATTTCAATTTTCTCAACTTTTTCCTCAAATAAATTATCAGATGAATCAATTTCACAACAATCAAAATCTAAAGGAGATTCATTAATATTCACATAAGGCTTAATCCCAAAACAATCATGATCACAGGGGGAATTTTCTAAATCAATTTTTTCAGTATCAAACTCAAATAAACAATATTGTTGTGCTAACTGGGTTTCTAAAATTTCATTATGAGCACATGTGTCATTTAGCCTAGAATTTATTCGCCTTAGTGTCTCATTCATATCTTCATTTTGTTTCATCTGGGCTTCCATAAACTGAGCAAACATAGATTCTAG
This sequence comes from Costus lasius, assembly GCA_027563935.2. Classification (NCBI taxonomy): domain Eukaryota; kingdom Viridiplantae; phylum Streptophyta; class Magnoliopsida; order Zingiberales; family Costaceae; genus Costus; species Costus lasius. Next base: position 73,831,110 of record CM050449.1, read on the forward strand.
GTTAGATTTTTCAGTTTTCTCAAAGTATGGTTCAGATACATGATTTGAGTAATCATCATAAAAAGAAGTTCGATTTTCCCATGTAGAATACAATTGATAAGATTCTTTCCGTGAAAAATTGGGATTTAAAAAGGGGCAATCAGAGGAACAATGATCAAAATATCCACAAATATCACATCTAACTGAAGAATAAGGTATCCTAGAATTGTAATGAAAAGACATATTTATCAAATCTATCAAGAACAGAAAGATAATCCAACACAATCAATCAAAAATGAAATTTTTTTTTTCAGAATATAGAAAAATTAAAAAGAATAAAAAATCTAAAACATAATCAAATTCACAAATTATTAGATATCACAGCTCTGTCACAATTGTGAAAATCCAAAACCTGTAAAAATAGAAAACCAAGGTAAAACTAAAATAATAAAACTTTGTCTAGCAATATTAACAACTATTTTGATATTAACAAGACTAAGGTCCCCGGCAACGGCGCCAAAAACATGTTGTGTCCACAAGTGCACGAATACTCGAAGTAATAAAATAGATATCGAACCACAGAGACCTTGTTGTCAAGTACTGAATAATCGATTTCTCTCTAGCTAGGCAATCAGAAAATAGTGAATCAAACTACTGAAAAGAACACGGAGAAAATATCAAAGAGGAAATCGGGACTAGGGTTTCATCTACTTTAATTTCTAATGACTAGATTAAGATAAGTATTTGTCAATCTAATTCTATTATGGTAAAGGTAAAATTTACTTTCTAAATAAATTTTCTCGCTCTCACGCAGACAATCATACAAAGAACCGATCCTCACTCTCGCGCAAGATCTATTCAATGCTGAAAATAAGTAAACCCATCAGCTAAGAACTCAAGGATCACTCTCGTGCATCCGAATTCTATGTTGATCACCTCAAGTGGAAACTCAAAGATCACTCTCGTGCATCCGAGTCTCAACACTAGTTTTACTCAAGGGTTTCCAACGACTCGATACTCAATCTCTCGCAATATCAAATCAAGTCTACACATTAACTCAATCCAAAGTATCAGAAATTCAACAAGGCATTATAGCTCTCTAAAAATCAGAATTCGAAGAACAACCTAATCTCTTACGGTAGTTCCAAACTCAATAATTCCTAGGGTTCCGAATTTTAAACAATCAACCTCTCGATCTATTTCGCAAAATTCTAAAACATGCTGATATTTAAGACACAAAGGAGAATTAAAGAACAATCAATCACAAGAGTAAAATTATAATAATAAAATCAGTTTGACAAAATTAGGGTTTTCTAGCCATTAAGAAACAAAGAGATTACACCCCCATGTCCCATAAAAAGATTAAGCTACCATGACGAAAGGATTACAATAAAACATGTTCTCAGAGTGATAAGGAATCGAAAAGAGGGAAGAAAGATTACAAAATAGGGCTGTAATAAAATTACAGCCCATAATTTGCTTTGAACAGCGCCGTCACCACTATTGTATCAATTTCTCCTTCAATTAAACTTTGAATGCTCTGGAACTTGAGGTGCATTTTCTCCTTCACTAGATAAAGCTCTCTATCAAAAATCGTGGCCGGAGGTGGTCCATAGGTGGAGAACCAATGAACCCTAGCAATTTTGCCTCTCCCTCAATTTCTCTGTGGATTCATCATAAAATTCTTTCTTTTCACTTTTTGTGTTTTCTCCTCTCAAAGACGAGTCCACCGCCTCTTTCGGATCTCAATTTGGAGGTCTGGATCAAAAGATATGGTCTTTCCAAAAATCGGGCGAAAAAATCAGAATTCTGAGTTCCAAAATACGGCACCGTGACGATTCATACGGCAGTGCCGTATTTCAATATGAGTTTCGGACAAAAATTATGGTGTTGTGAGAGTTTTTCTCCAAAATACGGCAGTGCCGTATTCTTGCCAAATCCTTCTTGTCATAATTGACAGAAAATACGGCACCGTGAAGATTCATACGGTTGTGGCGTATTTGTGTCAAAACTTTCTAGTTAAATTCGCCCAATTATACGGCACTGTGTACACGTCCATGGCAGTGCCATATTTCTGCTGAACTTTTTTGTTCTGGATTGCCAATAAATACGGTACCATGTACTTCTACACGGCCGTGCCGTATTCTCGCTTAGGTCTTCTGGATGAAATCAGCACAAAATACGGTACCGTGATCATTCTGGGACAAAATACGGCAGCACCGTATTTTCGTCTGGTTGAAAGCGGTGAAATACGGTACCGTGTATATTTACACGGCAGTGCCGTATTTTTGCTAAAAGAACCTTTTTGAGTTGAAATTTTATGGGTAGGCTCCTCTTGATGATTAGAACTCATTCATTCATTGATATTGGTCGAAAACCAGTGATAATGATGCCTTTTTACCTAAAATTGATTAAAAACCAAAGATTGTGTAGATTCTGAGGTATTTGGTAAAAAAGGGTATAAAAGCAAGGAAAAAGTGTAAGACTATGGCTCAAAAGACTACCAAATAAGTATGAAAAATACTATGAAATTTGGAGTCATCAGACCTCCACCCCTATCCTTCGTCTCCCTGACTTCTCTAAAGTTTTTGAGGTCACTTGCGATGCCTCTGGTACCGGCATCAATGGCACACTCAGCCAAGAGGGCCACCCCGTCGCCTTCTTCAGCGAGAAGCTGAATGAGGTTCATCAGCAATTCTCCACCTATGATAAGGAGTTTTACGTGATTGTCTAGTCCCTTAGGCAGTGGCGTCATTACCTCCTACACAAAGAGTGTTGGGGTATGCCCTTAAGGCTAATGTTTGAGGCCTTGGGATTGTATCAGTATCATGTATATAAACTCTATGTTTATAAAGGCAATGGTTGTTATTCAGGTTGTTACATCATCTGCTGCAATATGTATACTTCTGAATAATGTCTCAATACTGTTCAGCTAGGCTGACATGCAGTATTGTCCTTAGTCGAGATATCTTGGTGAACATGAGACAGCCTTGATATGATTGAGACTAATATGTGTTCTAATCTTATAGGATGCTTCGAGCATGGAATAAGATGTAGACTCATGGGTACATTGGATGTACTGGACAGACCCTACTAGGATATTCAATTGCTTGTCACAATGTGAATAATCCTTATATGCAAACAAGTGGCATATTTCCTCTGACTTGAGATCACTTGTGTTTCTAAATGATGATTGGCATTGTTTTGAGGTAGTTCAATATCATTTGAAACATAATGGTTATAGACTATCTTGGATGATGAGCATGAGTCATGTTAGGGCACTAGTGATAGATATAGGATTGCCGTCTCCTTGATTGGAGTGTGATGTTCTAAAGGGGCCCCCTTGTATGAGATGATTGAGAAAGTGTATGGCCATACCTAGATGACTATGTTCATCTGATCTAATCATTCTCATCATATTAGAATTACAGGCTTGACACGCTTGTCCAATAAGAACGTCTAGTGGCAAAGGAAACATATATGTCAAGTGACTTGAGTTCACACTTGTGCTGGTGTTTGGGTGTAGTCTTGGAAGACTCTTTCCTTTCTATCGGGAGACAGTGATGTGTTGCTAGATACCCCTCACTGATCGTGATAACATAAGTTATCGTTACCGACATTTAAAGGAAACCCTTAGGGTCGCACAATTTGATGATATGGCTTACTTGAGTCAGATCGTGTGGACTGAATTGTTTTGGTTCAGTTTAAAGGGATTTAATTTCTGATTGTAAGTGAGATCTGGTCTGATCATGTTTGATTGATTAGGGCTTGAGATCGGTAAGCTTCGATCGAGAGAATTGATGGTAGATCGGTGAGATCAAGAGCATCAAGAGATCAACTGTTAGATCTTGAATCATTTGGTTCAGTAAGATCTAGACCATGGCTTGGGCTGATTTGACTTGGTCATTGAACCAAATTGAAATGCATCGAATTGGCTTGAACCGGTTCACATGAGTGAACGCATGGTTCAAAGCTTGAAGGCGTTTTTGGTCGGTTATGAGATCATGGGCGCATGGCTTCATGTTTTCTATTTTTGGAAAGTCATGAAGGCCACTTTCGCTAAACGCCTCAACGCCAAAAACCGCTTGCCTCTTCTCTCGACGCCCTCTCTCTCGTGTGGTGTCTTCTTCACGCCTTGGAGACAATTCGGTGAAGCCCGAGAACAAGGAGATCTCATCCCTTCCATTCGACAAGGATTCTTGGAGAACTTTGCTAGCACAAAGATCAACAAGGAGTAGGCGATCACATCTTGTGTGCGCATCTTTTGGAGGAGATCCCTTTCGCTCTCTGCTTCCAAGGCGCCATCCAAAGCAATGGCTATGGTATGAATTTTCTTCATGCATCTTTAACAAGTTGATCATATGACAAGCATGCGATCCTAAGAAACCCTTGCTTCCGCTTCGAAAATTTTTATCATGCGCCTATTAGGGTTTCGCCCCCCAAGTATAGGGGACTTTCAATTGGTATCAGAGCGCATGTTGCTATGATCATATGATTGCTTGACATTGTGTGATCCTTGTTTGCTCAAATGTTTAGATCTAAAGGTTACATGCGAAACTACATTATATGCGAAAATTGTTTATGTTGGTTGGCGAAAATACATGCTTATCTTAGATGTATTCTTTCTCCTTCGCGCATGTATGTTGTTTGGCGCATCTTGTTGTTTTTATAAAAACTTCTCTTGCACGCATACACTAGATCTAAGTGGCGCCTACTTGAAAAACTTAGACGGGTTATTAGGGTTGATGTCATCGTCTAGTTAAGATCCAACCAGTCTGATTAGACCATCTGACAGCCTAGATGGGTCGACCAGATGGCACCTGTGCGCTAGCACGAGGTGGCTATAGGTCGACTGCAGACAGGCGTGTAGCGATGTCTGGTTGAGACAACAAGTGAACGCTCTTGAGTTAGGCCCGGGGTCACACCCGCTTGCCAGAACTCATGAAGGTTGTTCAGCCCTTTGCGCATGCATAGTTGACCATTAGGTCAGCTCAAGTCAGTTACGACTTGGTGCATGCAAGGGCAGTGGATCTGACTAGGTTTGATGAGTGGATCCCTATTAATGGACCGTTGTAAGGTAGTAGGGCTAATAAGGAAAATAAAAATTGATGACAATGGGTTTTCGAAAATTTTATTTTCTGATTTGGATCACATGATGAATGTATACCATATTGCTTGTTTATTTAATCTTATGTGGGCTGCCTATTTTAATGTGTGCTGTGCTGGGGCCTGCGTGCCTAGATTAAACTGTAAATTATTATAATTGTGATCTGCGCATCACATTTTAATTAATTTATTGTGTAATTGACCTGCGTGTCAATCTTGTCTAGATAGATTAAATTGTAATGTAATCAGACAAGAGCACAGAGCACACTTGGCAGAGGCGCATGCAGCAGTGGCTTGACCAGGTGGGAGGTCCAGGGTTCGACTCTGGGACAGGCGCATTTACCTGGTGGGCGCACCTGAGCTGTAGTGGGCGCTTGGGCCCTGGGTTGGGCCAGATGAGATGCAAAAGACCCATCAACAGCTCAAGTGAAGACTTAAGTTAAATTAAGGTCTTACCTAGGCTTAATGGGCTTTTACCACATAAGATCAGCATGATTTCTATTTATTGTTTATATAATTAGAATTGCATGATTTAATCTTCTGCTATCACCATAGGGTATGCATGATAGTTAAGAAGATAAAAGACCGTTAAAATCCAACGCAAAATATCAAGCTCGTAAGCCTTCTGACGCGAAACCTCACTGTTCTGACTATCGTTGGGGCCGTGTTGTACCCACTCAGTGGGCACGCCCATCTATCTTCAGACGGTGTGTGATTACACCTGCGTGTTACAGGGAAGGGATTTATCGCTTCTCGTTGCTCAGCATAGCACGTGGTGGTCCACGGAGTAGGTCGGGTCAGCTTGACCATGTAGGCTACATATGTGGCGCATATGGTAGCTATATGGAGGCAGCCATCAGTGGGATCAGAGACTGTGTTGTACCAACTCAGTTGGCACAGTCTGCTGGATTTCCCGGATGAAGGGGAATCGCACGGGTTGGCGATTGGCAGGGATTGCCTACCAGAGACTAGTGCTTGTACTCCCTGTGCATCTTATCTCGCCTGAGCGGGACGCGGAGACCAAGTATGAAATCTGGATCCCATCTCACTAAAAGAGTTTTACTCTTTCGGGCTGTGTTGCTGGATTTTTCAGTCAGATAAAATAGTGAGAAAAGAATCATTCTTAAGTCCTAAATTGATTCTAACATTGATACTGACCTTGCTGTTCTTGCAATGTTGTAGATTACTACAGCAACGAATACCACGAATTTCAATGTGCTATCCCTACTGGAAAGGGAGAAGTTTGCGGGGCCAAACTTCTCAGACTGGTACGGACACCTTAAGATTGTTCTTAAGGCTGAGAGGAAACTGTATGTCCTCGAGATGGCAATACCGCCTCAACCCGCTCCGAACGCCGCAAGGGCGGTTCGGGATGCCTATGAGAAGCATGTCAATGATAGCATTGATGTCGCTTGCCTGATGCTTGCATCTATGACGCCAGAGTTGCAGCGTCAGCATGAGGATCTATCTGCTATACAAATTATAGCAAACCTCAAGCTGCTGTATGCTGCACAGGCTAGGACTGAACGCTATAATTTGACTAAGCTTTTCTTTCAGAGCAAACTGGCTGAAGGGAGTCCAGTGGGAGCTCACGTACTCAAAATGATTGGGTACAAGGAGGCTCTAGAGAAACTGGGACATACCATCAATCAGGAGCTTGCTGTAGACATCATATTGCAGTCTCTTCCGGCTACTTTTGATCCGTTCATCATTAATTTTAATATGAACAAGATTGACTGTACCCCGGCAGAGTTGCTGAATATGCTCTTGACTACAGAGTTGACTCTAAAGGGAAAGCCTTCATCCTCTGTCTTGCTCATTCCTTCAAGGAACAAGAAGAATGGGAAGAAGGGCAAAGCCCCTGTTAAGAGCTACAGCAAGGCTCTGAAACAAAAGGTTAAGCGGTCGAAGGAATACAGATGTTTCCATTGTGGCCAGCTCGGTCACTAGAAAAAGGACTGTAAAGCGCTCCAAGGAGACAAGAAGGGAAGCAATCCTTTCGCTTCTGGCTCAGGTATTTTTGTGACTGAAGTCATGATATATTCTTCTTCTATTTCATGGGTGTTGGACACTGCATGTGGAGTTCACATTTGTTCTAATGTACAGGAACTCAAGAGAAGAAGACAGGTGGGACAGCATGAGGTGGACCTACGAGTTGGAAACGGGGCACGGGTTGCTGCTGTTGCTGTAGGCGTTTATTACATCTCTTTACCATCTGGACTTGTATTGGAACTGGACAATTGTTATTTTGTACCAAGCATTACAAAAAATATTATCTCTATTCCTGCTCTTGTCAGGAAAGGGTTTTCCTTTGAATGCAATATTTCAAAGTGTATTATTTCTTTTGATAATATTGTTTATGCTACTGGATCGATTAACAATGGGTTATTCATGTTGGACATGGAATGTTCTATACAACAAATTGATAACAAGAAAGCCAAGTATGCTGATAACAGCACCTTGCTATGGCATAGTCGTTTAGGCCATATCAACAAGAAGCGCATTAAGCGGTTGCATGATCATGGACTGCTGGGATCATTCTCCTATGAGGAGCTTGATACATGCAAAGCTTGTTTAATGGGTAAAATGACGAAAGCTCCTTTTTCTAATAAAGGTCAAAGGGCTTCAGGTTTACTTGACCTCATTCACAGTGATGTGTGCGGGCCATTTAGTAAACATGCCAGAGGTGGCTATTCGTACTTGATTACCTTTACTGATGATTTCAGTAGGTATGGTTATGTCTATCTAATGAGACATAAGAGTGAATCTTTTGACAAGTTCAAAGAGTTCAAAAATGAAGTACAAAATCAGCTAGGCCGAAATATCAAGGCACTTCATTCAGATCGAGGTGGAGAATACTTGAGTCGAGAGTTTACTGACTATCTGAAGGAGTGTGGGATTATCTCACAGCTCACTCCGCCAGGAACACCGCAATGGAATGGTGTGTCCGAGAGGAGAAATAGAACCTTACGGGATATGGTTCGTTCTATGATGAGTCAGGCTACTCTACCTTACTCCTTTTGGGGATTTGCACTGGAAACAGCTGCAAAGGTACTAAACCGAGTGCCATCCAAGGCCGTTTCTAAGACTCCATATGAGTTATGGTATGGGAAACAGCCGGGCTTGACATTTATTAAGATCTGGGGTTGCGAGGCTTATGTCAAAAAGCTCGTATCCGGGAAACTGGAGAGCAGATCTGAGAAATGTATCTTTGTCGGTTACCCTAAAGAAACTAAGGGTTATTATTTTTACGATCCCAAGGAGAACAAGGTATTTGTTGCTTGGACGGCTATTTTTCTTGAGAAGGAATTTCTTCTGCAAGAAGCCGGTGGGAGAGAAATAAAGCTGGATGAGAATCCAGAAGGACAAAGTAGTCAAGCACAGTTGGATGAGCCTGAGCCAGTAGATCAGGTTACTGAACAACCTGAGGCTCAGATATCACGGGAATGATGAACGCATCGAAAGAGGGCGGGATAGACTGCAGAATAATGTCTACAACAAGCTCCTGATTGATGGTATGCCCCAGTTTCTCTAGAGCCTCCTTGTGCCCAATCATCTTGAGCACGTGAGCTCCCACTGGGCTCCCTTCAGCCAGTTTGCTCTGAAAGAACAGCTTAGTCAAATTATAGCGCTCAGTCCTCGCCTGCGCAGCATACAGCATCTTGAGGTTTGCTATAATTTGTATAGCAGACATATCCTCATGCTGACGCTGCAGTGGTGGCGTCATAGACGCTAGCATCAGGCAAGCGACATCAATGCTATCATTGACATACTTTTCATAGGCATCCCGAACCGCCCTTGCGGCGTTCGGAGCGGGCTGAGGCGGTATAGCCGTCTCGAGGACATACAGTTTCCTCTCTGCCTTAAGAACAATCTTAAGGTGTCCGTACCAGTCTGAGAAGTTCGGCCCAGCAAACTTCTCCCTTTCCAGTAGGGATCGCACATTGAAGCTCATGGTGTTCGTTGCTGCAGGAATCTACAACAATGCAAGAACAGCAAGGTCAGTATCAATGTTCAGAATCAATCCAGGACTTAAGAAAGATTCTTTTCTCACTATTTTATCTGGCTGAAAAATCCAGCAAAAACAGCCCGAAAGAGTAGAACTCTTTTAGTGAGATGGGATCCAGATTTCATACTTGGTCTCCGCGTCCCGCTCAGGCGAGATAAGATGCACAGAGAGTACAAGCACTAGTCTCTGGTAGGCTGTCCCAGCCAATCGCCAACCCGTGCGATTCCCCTTCATCTGGGCAATCCAGCTGACTGTGCCAACTGAGTTGGTACAACATAGTCTCTGATCCCACAGATGGCTGCCTCCATGTGCTACCATATGCGCCACATATGTAGCCTACATGGTCAAGCTGACCCGACCTACTCCCTGGACCACCACGTGCTATGCTGAGCAACGAGAAGCGATAAATCCCTTCTTTGTAACACGCAGGTGTAATCCCGCATCGTCTGAAGATAGATGGACGTGCCCACTGAGTGGGTACAACACGGCTCCAACGATAATCAGAACAGTGAGGTTTCGCGTCAGAAGGCTTACGAGCTTGATATTTTAGCGTTGGATTTTAACGGTCTTTTATCTTCTTGACTATCATGCAATTCCTATGGTGATAGCCGAAGATAAACTCATGCAATTCTAATTATAAAAGCAATAAATAGAAAGCATGCTGATCTTATGTGGTAAAAGCCCATTAAGCCTAAGTTAGACCTTAAATTAAACTTAAGTCTTCACTTGCTTTTCTTCATGGGTCTTTTGCTGCTCATCTGGCCCAAACCAGGGCCCAAGCGCCATCTGCAGCTCAGGTGCGCCTACCAGGGAAAATGCGCCTGGTCCCAGAGTCGAACCCTGGACCTCCCACCTGGTCAAGCCTCTGCTGCAAGCGCCTCTGCCAAGTGTGCTCTGTGCTCTTGTCTGATTAATTTACAAATTAATCTATCTAGACAAGATTGACTCGCAGGTCAATTACACTTTATAATTTAAATGAAAAGTGATGCGCAGATCACAATAAAAATATTTATTTACATTTAAATTCCAGGCACGCAGGCCCCAGCACAGCACACATTAAACATGGGCAGCCCACACAAGATTAAATAAACAAACATATGCTTACAAACATCATGCGATCGAACATAAGAAAATAAAATTTCGAAAACCCCATTGGCATCAATTTTAATTTTCCTTATTGGCCCTACTACCTTACAACGGTCCATTACAAGGGATCCACTCATCAGACCTAGTCAGATCCATTGCCCTTGCATGCACCAAGTCGTAACTGACTTGAGTCGACCTAATGGTCAACCATGCATGCGCCAGGGCTGAACAACCCTCATGAGTTCTGGCAAGCGGGTGTGACCCCGGGCCTAACTCATGTGTGTTCACTAGTCGTCTCAATCAGACATCGCTACACGCCTGTCTGCAGTCGACCTATAGCCATCTCGTGCTTACGCACAGATGCTATCTGGTCGACCCATCAAGGCTGTCAGATGATCTGATCAGACTGTTTGGATCTAACCTAGGGGATGACTTCAACCCTAATAACCCGTCTAAGGGTTTAAAGCAGGCGCCTCTTAGATCTAATGAGAGTCGCGCATGACAAGAAGTTTTGAAGAAAACATAGATGCGCCAACATACATGCGCCAACAAAAACATATACTAAGATGTATGTTAGTTTCGCATGTCATCTAGATCTAAGCATATGCGCAAGTATGGATCAAACATGAAGACCAAGCATTAAGCAATCATAAAACGATGCATAAAACCTGGCTCTGATACCAATTGAAAGTCCCCTTTCAATAAGGGGGGCCGAAACCCTAAAGTGGCGCATACAAAACATGGGCAGCGGATACTAGGGTTTCATGGGATCGATGCATGTATTATGATCAACATTAAAACTTTTGAATGCAAGAAAGAATGCGATTCATACCATGGCCATTTCTAGATGGCGCCTTGGAAGCAAGAGAACAAAAGAGGTCTCCTCCAAATCGTCACACACAAGATGATCAACGGCTTGCTCCTTCTTGTCGTCCCTTGTGCTAGCAAGGATCGTCCAAGGTGTCTTTGATCGTTTGAAGGGAAGAGAGAGCTTTCCTTGCTTGGCGATTTTTTCCTTCTTTCGTCTACCACCTTTTCTCACACGAATCTGTGTAGAGCCAAAGGCAAAACGGCGACAAGAGGGCGAGAGAGGGGCGACGTGAGAGAGATATGGTCACGTTGTGACATGCTATCTAAAAATAGCAAAACCATCTCAACGTTCAAGTGACCCCAATCGCAAATGCCAACTTGAACCATACGCTCATCCAATGAGCTGGTTCAAATCGATTTGGTTCAATAACCAAATAAACCAAGCAATTAGTCCAGATTATAATAAACCCCTAAGGCTTAAGATCTGACCATTGATCTCTTGATGCTCCTGATCTCACTGATCTAGCATCTATTCTCTCAATCGAAGCTTACCGATCTCAAGCCCTAATCAATCAAACATGATCAGACTAGATCTCACTTACAATTAGAGACTAAATCCCTTTAAACTGAACCCAAACAATTCAGTCCACACGATCTGACTTAAGTAAGCCATATCATCAAATTGTGCGACCCTAAGGGTTTCCTTTAAATGTCGGTAACGATAACTTACGTTATCACGATCAGTGAGGGGTATCTAGCAACACATCACTGTCTCCCGATATAAAGGAAAGAGTCTTCCAAGACTACACCCAAACCACAGCACAAGTGTGAATCCAATTCACAAGGCATGCAAATTTCCTTTGCCACTGGATGTTCCTATTGGACAAGCGTGTCAAGCTTGTAGCTCCAATATGATGAGCATGATTAGATCAGATGAACACTGTCACCTGGGTACCTGGGTATGGCCATACACTTTCTCAACCATCTCATACAGAGGGGGCCCCTTTAGAACATCACACTCCAATTAAGGAGACGGCAATCCTTTATCTATCACTAGTGCCCTAACCTGACTCAAGCTCACCATCCAAGATAGTCTATAACCATTATGTTTCAAATGATATTGAACTACCTCAAAACAATGACAATCATCATTTAGAAACACAAGTGATCTCAAGTCAGAGGAAATGTGCCACTTGTTGCAATCAAGGATTATTCACATTGTGACAAGCAATTGAATATCCTAGTAGGGTCTGTCCAGTACATCCAATGTACCCATGAGTCTACATCTTATTCTATGCTCGAAGCATCCTATAAGATTAGAACACATATTAGTCTCAATCATATCAAGGCTGTCTCATGTTCGCCAAGATATATCGACTAAGGACTTTACTGCATGTCAGCCCAGCTGAACAGCATTGAGACATTATTCAGAAGTATATGTATTGCAGCAGATAATATAACAAACTGAATAACAACCATTGCCTTTATAAACATAAGAGTTTATACATGATACTGTTACAATCCCAAGGCCTCAAACATTAGCCTTAAGGGCATACCCCAACAATCTCCCACTTGCACTTAATCTAATGGTTGAGAAATCTCAAACCCATATTATTACAGTACTTCTCATGCTTCTGCTGCGCCAGAGGCTTGGTAAGCGGGTCTGCCAGATTGTCATCTGTATGAACCTTGCAGACTTTGATCTCGCCACGATCAATGATCTCCCGGATCAAATGAAACCGTCTCTGTATGTGCTTGGACTTCTGGTGCGACCGTGGTTCCTTTGCCTGTGCGATTGCTCCAGTGTTATCACAGAAGATAACCAAAGGATCTGCACTCGAAGGAACAACACCAAGTTCTTGAACGAACTTACGAATCCACACTGCCTCCTTGGATGCTTCCGAGGCTGCAACATACTCGGCTTCTGTTGTGGAATCAGCAACGATTGACTGTTTGAAACTTTTCCACACCACTGCTCCTCCATTCAAGCTAAAAACATAGCCTGATTGCGATCGGAAATCATCCTGGTCAGACTGGAACGAAGCGTCAGTATATCCTTCTATACTGAGTTCTTCCTGACCACCATACACCAAGAACATATCTTTGGTCCTCCGAAGATATTTTAAAATGTTCTTGACTGCAATCCAGTGCGCCATACCTGGATTACTTTGGAACCGACTGGTCACGCTTAACCCGTAAGCGACGTCTGGGCGAGTACACAACATCGCATACATAATGGATCCAATAGCCGAAGCATAAGGCGTATTGTCCATTTCATCTTTCTCAGTCTGTGTTTGTGGACACTGACTCTTCGAAAGATTCAGACCATGTCTGACTGGAAGATATCCTCTTTTAGAATTCTCTAAATGAAATCTCTCCAGGACTTTATCGATGTAAGTACTCTGGCACAGCCCGAGAAGCCTCTTAGATCTATCCCTGTAGATCTTCACACCTAATACATAGGCTGCTTCTCCTAAATCTTTCATCTGGAAACATTTTCTCAACCATGCTTTAACCGCATGCATTTCAGGAATATCGTTTCCAATGATCAAGATATCATCGACGTAGAGGACTAGGAAAGTAATCACGCTCCCACTAAACCTCTTATATACACACGGGTCATCCTCGTTCTTGATGAAACCAAATTCAGAGATTGATTCATCAAAACGAATATTCCAGCTTCTCGATGCTTGTTTAAGTCCATAAATAGACTTCTTTAACTTGCATATTTTATGACGATCTGATGGATTAGTGAAACCTTCTGGTTGTGTCATATACACATCCTCATCCAGATTTCCATTAAGGAAAGCTGTCTTCACATCCATTTGCCAGATCTTATAATCATAATATGCTGCTATCGCGAAAAGAATCCGAATAGACTTAAACATAGCTACAGGTGAGAAAGTTTCATCATAATCTATCCCGTAGATTTGTTTGAAACCTTTCGCAACTAGCCTGCCTTTATAGGTAACCACGTTACCATCCATGTCAATCTTCTTCTTGAAGATCCATTTACAGCCTATAGGGATAACTCCCGGAGGCGGATCAACCGAATCCCAGACTTGGTTATCTGACATGGAGTCCATCTCGGCGCGCATAGCTTCAAGCCATCTCGCTGAATCCGGTCCACTGACCGCATCCGCATAAGTGAGGGGTTCATCATTATCAATGATGTAGACTCCGTCATAGCGCTCAGGCTGTCGACGGATCCTTCCCGATCTTCGCGGTTCCCGTGATATCTGAGCCTCAGGTTGTTTAGTAACCTGTTCTACCGGCTCAGGCTCATCCAACTGTGCTTGACCACTTTGTCCTTCCTCTGGATTCTCATCCAGCTTTATTTCTCTCCCACTGGCCTCTTGCAGAAGAAACTCCTTCTCAAGAAATATGGCCGTCCGAGCAACAAACACCTTGTTCTCTTTGGGATCGTAGAAATAATAACCCTTAGTTTCCTTAGGGTAACCGACAAAGATACATTTCTCAGATCTGCTCTCTAGTTTTCTAGAGGCGAGCTTTTTGACATAAGCCTCGTAGCCCCAGATCCTGATAAATGTCAAGCTAGGCTGTTTCCCATACCATAATTCATATGGGGTCTTTGAAACTGCCTTGGATGGCACTCGGTTTAGTACCTTTGCAGCTGTCTCCAGTGCAAATCCCCAAAAGGAGTAAGGTAGAGTAGCCTGACTCATCATAGAACGAACCATATCAAGTAACGTTCTATTTCTCCTCTCGGACACACCATTCCATTGCGGTGTTCCTGGCGGAGTGAGCTGTGAGATAATCCCACACTCCTTCAGATAGTCAGTAAACTCTCGACTTAGGTATTCTCCACCTCAATCAGAACGAAGTGCCTTGATATTTCGGCCAAGCTGATTCTGTACTTCATTCTTGAACTCTTTGAACTTGTCAAAAGATTCACTTTTATGTCTCATAAGATAGACATACCCATATCTACTGAAATCATCAGTGAAGGTAATGAAGTACCGATAGCCACCTCTGGCATGTTTACTAAAAGGCCCACACACATCACTGTGTATAAGGTCAAGTAAACCTGAAGTCCTTTGACCTTTATGAGGAAAAGGCGACTTCGTCATTTTGCCCATCAAACAAGCTTTGCATGTATCAATCTCCTCATAGGAGAATGATCCCAGCAGTCCATAATCATGGAACCGCTTAATGCGTTTCTTGTTAATATGACCTAAACGACTATGCCATAGCAAGGTGCTGTCATCAGCATATTTGGCTTTCTTATTATCAATATTGTGTATAGAACATTCCATGTCCAACATGAATAACCCATTGTTAATTGAACCAGTAGCATAAACAATATTATCTAAAGAAAGAACACACTTTGAAATATTGCATTCAAAGGAAAACCCCTTCCTGACAAGAGCAGGAATGGAGATAATATTTTAGTAATGCTGGGAACAAAGTAACAATTGTCTAGTTCCAATACAAGTCCAGATGGTAAAGAGATGAAATAGTCTCCTACAGCAACAGCAGCAACCCGTGCCCCGTTTCTAACTCGTAGGTCCACCTCATGCTGTCCCACCTGTCTTCTTCTCCTGAGTTCCTGTACATTTGAACAAATGTGAACTCCACATGCAGTGTCCAACACCCATGAAATAGAAGAAGATGAAACCATGACTTCCGTCACGTATATACCTGAGCCAGAAGCGATGCTTCCCCTCTTGTCTCCTTGGAGCGCTTTACAGTCCTTTTTCCAGTGACCCAGCTGGCCACAGTGGAAACATCTGTATTCCTTCGACCGCTTGACCTTTTGCTTCAGAGCCTTGCTGTAGCTCTTGACAGGGGTCTTGCCCTTCTTCCCCTTCTTCTTGTTCCTTGAAGGAAACATCAAGACAGAGGTTGAAGGCTTTCCCTTCAGAGTCTCCTCAGTAGTCAAGAGCATATTCAGCAGCTCTGCCGGAGTACAATCGATTTTGTTCATATTAAAGTTAATGATGAACGCATCGAAAGAGGGCGGGATAGACTGCAGAATAATGTCTACAACAAGCTCCTGATTGATGGTATGCCCCAGTTTCTCTAGAGCCTCCTTGTGCCCAATCATCTTGAGCACGTGAGCTCCCACTGGGCTCCCTTCAGCCAGTTTGCTCTGAAAGAACAGCTTAGTCAAATTATAGCGCTCAGTCCTCGCCTGCGCAGCATACAGCATCTTGAGGTTTGCTATAATTTGTATAGCAGACATATCCTCATGCTGACGCTGCAGTGGTGGCGTCATAGACGCTAGCATCAGGCAAGCGACATCAATGCTATCATTGACATACTTTTCATAGGCATCCCGAACCGCCCTTGCGGCGTTCGGAGTGGGCTGAGGCGGTATAGCCGTCTCGAGGACATACAGTTTCCTCTCTGCCTTAAGAACAATCTTAAGGTGTCCGTACCAGTCTGAGAAGTTCGGCCCAGCAAACTTTTCCCTTTCCAGTAGGGATCGCACATTGAAGCTCATGGTGTTCGTTGCTGCAGGAATCTACAACAATGCAAGAACAGCAAGGTCAGTATCAATGTTCAGAATCAATCCAGGACTTAAGAAAGATTCTTTTCTCACTATTTTATCTGGCTGAAAAATCCAGCAAAAACAGCCTGAAAGAGTAGAACTCTTTTAGTGAGATGGGATCCAGATTTCATACTTGGTCTCCGCGTCCCGCTCAGGCGAGATAAGATGCACAGAGAGTACAAGCACTAGTCTCTGGTAGGCTGTCCCAGCCAATCGCCAACCCGTGCGATTCCCCTTCATCTGGGCAATCCAGCTGACTGTGCCAACTGAGTTGGTACAACATAGTCTCTGATCCCACAGATGGCTGCCTCCATGTGCTACCATATGCGCCACATATGTAGCCTACATGGTCAAGATGACCCGACCTACTCCCTGGACCACCACGTGCTATGCTGAGCAACGAGAAGCGATAAATCCCTTCTCTGTAACACGCAGGTGTAATCCCGCATCGTCTGAAGATAGATGGACGTGCCCACTGAGTGGGTACAACACGGCTCCAACGATAATCAGAACAGTGAGGTTTCGCGTCAAAAGGCTTACGAGCTTGATATTTTAGCGTTGGATTTTAACGGTCTTTTATCTTCTTGACTATCATGCAATTCCTATGGTGATAGCAGAAGATAAACTCATGCAATTCTAATTATAAAAGCAATAAATAGAAAGCATGCTGATCTTATGTGGTAAAAGCCCATTAAGCCTAAGTTAGACCTTAAATTAAACTTAAGTCTTCACTTGCTTTTCTTCATGGGTCTTTTGCTGCTCATCTGGCCCAAACCAGGGCCCAAGCGCCATCTGCAGCTCAGGTGCGCCTACCAGGGAAAATGCGCCTGGTCCCAGAGTCGAACCCTGGACCTCCCACCTGGTCAAGCCTCTGCTGCAAGCGCCTCTGCCAAGTGTGCTCTGTGCTCTTGTCTGATTAATTTACAAATTAATCTATCTAGACAAGATTGACTCGCAGGTCAATTACACTTTATAATTTAAATGAAAAGTGATGCGCAGATCACAATAAAAATATTTATTTACATTTAAATTCCAGGCACGCAGGCCCCAGCACAGCACACATTAAACATGGGCAGCCCACACAAGATTAAATAAACAAACATATGCTTACAAACATCATGCGATCGAACATAAGAAAATAAAATTTCGAAAACCCCATTGGCATCAATTTTAATTTTCCTTATTGGCCCTACTACCTTACAACGGTCCATTACAAGGGATCCACTCATCAGACCTAGTCAGATACATTGCCCTTGCATGCACCAAGTCGTAACTGACTTGAGTCGACCTAATGGTCAACCATGCATGCGCCAGGGCTGAACAACCCTCATGAGTTCTAGCAAGCGGGTGTGACCCCGGGCCTAACTCATGTGTGTTCACTAGTCGTCTCAATCAGACATCGCTACACGCCTGTCTGCAGTCGACCTATAGCCATCTCGTGCTTACGCACAGATGCTATCTGGTCGACCCATCAAGGCTGTCAGATGATCTGATCAGACTGTTTGGATCTAACCTAGGGGATGACTTCAACCCTAATAACCCGTCTAAGGGTTTAAAGCAGGCGCCTCTTAGATCTAATGAGAGTCGCGCATGAGAAGAAGTTTTGAAGAAAACATAGATGCGCCAACATACATGCGCCAACAAAAACATATACTAAGATGTATGTTAGTTTCGCATGTCATCTAGATCTAAGCATATGCGCAAGTATGGATCAAACATGAAGACCAAGCATTAAGCAATCATAAAACGATGCATAAAACCTGGCTCTGATACCAATTGAAAGTCCCCTTTCAATAAGGGGGGACGAAACCCTAAAGTGGCGCATACAAAACATGGGCAGCGGATACTAGGGTTTCATGGGATCGATGCATGTATTATGATCAACATTAAAACTTTTGAATGCAAGAAAGAATGCGATTCATACCATGGCCATTTCTAGATGGCGCCTTGGAAGCAAGAGAACAAAAGAGGTCTCCTCCAAATCGTCACACACAAGATGATCAACGGCTTGCTCCTTCTTGTCGTCCCTTGTGCTAGCAAGGATCGTCCAAGGTGTCTTTGATCGTTTGAAGGGAAGAGAGAGCTTTCCTTGCTTGGCGATTTTTTCCTTCTTTCGTCTACCACCTTTTCTCACACGAATCTGTGTAGAGCCAAAGGCAAAACGGCGACAAGAGGGCGAGAGAGGGGCGACGTGAGAGAGATATGGTCACGTTGTGACATGCTATCTAAAAATAGCAAAACCATCTCAACGTTCAAGTGACCCCAATCGCAAATGCCAACTTGAACCATACGCTCATCCAATGAGCTGGTTCAAATCGATTTGGTTCAATAACCAAATAAACCAAGCAATTAGTCTAGATTATAATAAACCCCTAAGGCTTAAGATCTGACCATTGATCTCTTGATGCTCCTGATCTCACTGATCTAGCATCTATTCTCTCAATCGAAGCTTACCGATCTCAAGCCCTAATCAATCAAACATGATCAGACTAGATCTCACTTACAATTAGAGATTAAATCCCTTTAAACTGAACCCAAACAATTCAGTCCACACGATCTGACTTAAGTAAGCCATATCATCAAATTGTGCGACCCTAAGGGTTTCCTTTAAATGTCGGTAACGATAACTTACGTTATCACGATCAGTGAGGGGTATCTAGCAACACATCACTGTCTCCCGATATAAAGGAAAGAGTCTTCCAAGACTACACCCAAACCACAGCACAAGTGTGAATCCAATTCACAAGGCATGCAAATTTCCTTTGCCACTGGATGTTCCTATTGGACAAGCGTGTCAAGCTTGTAGCTCCAATATGATGAGCATGATTAGATCAGATGAACACTGTCACCTGGGTATGGCCATACACTTTCTCATTCATCTCATACAGAGGGGGGCCCCTTTAGAACATCACACTCCAATTAAGGAGACGGCAATCCTTTATCTATCACTAGTGCCCTAACCTGACTCAAGCTCACCATCCAAGATAGTCTATAACCATTATGTTTCAAATGATATTGAACTACCTCAAAACAATGACAATCATCATTTAGAAACACAAGTGATCTCAAGTCAGAGGAAATGTGCCACTTGTTGCAATCAAGGATTATTCACATTGTGACAAGCAATTGAATATCCTAGTAGGGTCTGTCCAGTACATCCAATGTACCCATGAGTCTACATCTTATTCCATGCTCGAAGCATCCTATAAGATTAGAACACATATTAGTCTCAATCATATCAAGGCTGTCTCATGTTCGCCAAGATATATCGACTAAGGACTTTACTGCATGTCAGCCCAGCTGAACAGCATTGAGACATTATTCAGAAGTATATGTATTGCAGCAGATAATATAACAAACTGAATAACAACCATTGCCTTTATAAACATAAGAGTTTATACATGATACTGTTACAATCCCAAGGCCTCAAACATTAGCCTTAAGGGCATACCCCAACAATCTCCCACTTGCACTTAATCTAATGGTTGAGAAATCTCAAACCCATATTATTACAGTGCTTCTCATGCTTCTGCTGCGCCAGAGGCTTGGTAAGCGGGTCTGCCAGATTGTCATCTGTATGAACCTTGCAGACTTTGATCTCGCCACGATCAATGATCTCCCGGATCAAATGAAACCGTCTCTGTATGTGCTTGGACTTCTGGTGCGACCGTGGTTCCTTTGCCTGTGCGATTGCTCCAGTGTTATCACAGAAGATAACCAAAGGATCTGCACTCGAAGGAACAACACCAAGTTCTTGAACGAACTTACGAATCCACACTGCCTCCTTGGATGCTTCCGAGGCTGCAACATACTCGGCTTCTGTTGTGGAATCAGCAACGATTGACTGTTTGAAACTTTTCCACACCACTGCTCCTCCATTCAAGCTAAAAACATAGCCTGATTGCGATCGGAAATCATCCTGGTCAGACTGGAACGAAGCGTCAGTATATCCTTCTATACTGAGTTCTTCCTGACCACCATACACCAAGAACATATCTTTGGTCCTCCGAAGATATTTTAAAATGTTCTTGACTGCAATCCAGTGCGCCATACCTGGATTACTTTGGAACCGACTGGTCACGCTTAACCCGTAAGCGACGTCTGGGCCAGTACACAACATCGCATACATAATGGATCCAATAGCCGAAGCATAAGGCGTATTGTCCATTTCATCTTTCTCAGTCTGTGTTTGTGGACACTGACTCTTCGAAAGATTCAGACCATGTCTGACTGGAAGATATCCTCTTTTAGAATTCTCTAAATGAAATCTCTCCAGGACTTTATCGATGTAAGTACTCTGGCACAGCCCGAGAAGCCTCTTAGATCTATCCCTGTAGATCTTCACACCTAATACATAGGCTGCTTCTCCTAAATCTTTCATCTGGAAACATTTTCTCAACCATGCTTTAACCGCATGCATTTTAGGAATATCGTTTCCAATGATCAAGATATCATCGACGTAGAGGACTAGGAAAGTAATCACGCTCCCACTAAACCTCTTATATACACACGGGTCATCCTCGTTCTTGATGAAACCAAATTCAGAGATTGATTCATCAAAACGAATATTCCAGCTTCTCGATGCTTGTTTAAGTCCATAAATAGACTTCTTTAACTTGCATATTTTATGACGATCTGATGGATTAGTGAAACCTTCTGGTTGTGTCATATACACATCCTCATCTAGATTTCCATTAAGGAAAGCTGTCTTCACATCCATTTGCCAGATCTCATAATCATAATATGCTGCTATCGCGAAAAGAATCCGAATAGACTTAAACATAGCTACAGGTGAGAAAGTTTCATCATAATCTATCCCGTAGATTTGTTTGAAACCTTTCGCAACTAGCCTGCCTTTATAGGTAACCACGTTACCATCCATGTCAATCTTCTTCTTGAAGATCCATTTACAGCCTATAGGGATAACTCCCGGAGGCGGATCAACCAAATCCCAGACTTGGTTATCTGACATGGAGTCCATCTCGGCGCGCATAGCTTCAAGCCATCTCGCTGAATCCGGTCCACTGACCGCATCCGCATAAGTGAGGGGTTCATCATTATCAATGATGTAGACTCCGTCATAGCGCTCAGGCTGTCGACGGATCCTTCCCGATCTTCGCGGTTCCCGTGATATCTGAGCCTCAGGTTGTTTAGTAACCTGTTCTACCGGCTCAGGCTCATCCAACTGTGCTTGACCACTTTGTCCTTCCTCTGGATTCTCATCCAGCTTTATTTCTCTCCCACTGGCCTCTTGCAGAAGAAACTCCTTCTCAAGAAATATGGCCGTCCGAGCAACAAACACCTTGTTCTCTTTGGGATCGTAGAAATAATAACCCTTAGTTTCCTTAGGGTAACCGACAAAGATACATTTCTCAGATCTGCTCTCTAGTTTTCCAGAGGCGAGCTTTTTGACATAAGCCTCGCAGCCCCAGATCCTGATAAATGTCAAGCTAGGCTGTTTCCCATACCATAATTCATATGGGGTCTTTGAAACTGCCTTGGATGGCACTCGGTTTAGTACCTTTGCAGCTGTCTCCAGTGCAAATCCCCAAAAGGAGTAAGGTAGAGTAGCCTGACTCATCATAGAACGAACCATATCAAGTAACGTTCTATTTCTCCTCTCGGACACACCATTCCATTGCGGTGTTCCTGGCGGAGTGAGCTGTGAGATAATCCCACACTCCTTCAGATAGTCAGTAAACTCTCGACTTAGGTATTCTCCACCTCGATCAGAACGAAGTGCCTTGATATTTCGGCCAAGCTGATTCTGTACTTCATTCTTGAACTCTTTGAACTTGTCAAAAGATTCACTTTTATGTCTCATAAGATAGACATACCCATATCTACTGAAATCATCAGTGAAGGTAATGAAGTACCGATAGCCACCTCTGGCATGTTTACTAAAAGGCCCACACACATCACTGTGTATAAGGTCAAGTAAACCTGAAGTCCTTTGACCTTTATGAGGAAAAGGCGACTTCGTCATTTTGCCCATCAAACAAGCTTTGCATGTATCAATCTCCTCATAGGAGAATGATCCCAGCAGTCCATAATCATGCAACCGCTTAATGCGTTTCTTGTTAATATGACCTAAACGACTATGCCATAGCAAGGTGCTGTCATCAGCATATTTGGCTTTCTTATTATCAATATTGTGTATAGAACATTCCATGTCCAACATGAATAATGAAGGTTCCCTTAAAAGAGGGGGGCGAAACCCTAATAGGCGCATCTTGGAGGATTTAAAGCAGCGGAGAGGGTTTCTAGATCTATTGCATGCTATATGATCAACAAAAACATTCTATAGAAAGAATGAGATTCATACCGATGCCATTTCTAGATGGCGACTTGGAAGCAGAAAGCGATGTGGCTTTCCTCCAGAGGTGACGCACACAAGATGAGTCTTGGCTCCTCCTTGTTGCCCCTTGTGCTAGCAAGGATCGTCCAAGTATCCTGATTGAATGAAAGGGATGAGATCTTCTTGGCGATTTCTTCCTTCTCCTTTGCGTTCACCTTCTTCACCACACGAGAGAGAGCTTGTGTCGACTCGTGGAGAGGCGAAGAGAGAAGAGGCGTGAAGAGGAGAAAACGTGAGGCGTGGTCACGTTTAGAGAAGTGCTCTCTAAAAATAGCATGCCACTTCTCAATATGCGATCATGGGTCTACCCCAATCGCAAACCTCTTATCTCATGAACCATCCGCTCACTTAATGAGCTGGTTCAATTCGGTTCGATTCAAGAACCAATCAAGCCAAGCGATCCAGTCTAGATCATGATTAAACCCTAAGGCTCCAGATCTAACCGTTGATCTCTTGATGCTTCTGATCTCACCGATCTAGCATCCATTCTCTCGATCGAAGCTTACCGATCTCAAGCCCTAATCAATCAAACATGATCAGACCAGATCTCACTTACAATCAGAGATTAAATCCCTTTAAACTGAACCTGAATAATTCAGTCCACACGATCTGACTTAAGTAAGCCATATCATCAAATTGTGCGACCCTGAGGGTTTCCTTTAAATGTCGGTAACGATAACTTATGTTATCACGATCAGTGAGGGGTATCTAGCAACACATCACTGTCTCCCGATATAAAGGAAAGAGTCTTCCAAGACTACACCCAAACCACAGCACAAGTGTGAATCAACTTCACCAGGCATGCAAATATCCTTTGCCACTGGACGTTCTTATTGGACAAGCGTGTCAAGCTTGTAGCTCCAATATGATGAGCATGATTAGATCAGATGAACATAGTCACCTGGGTATGGCCATACACTATTCTCAATCATCTCATTCAGGGGGGCCCCTTTAGAACATCTCACTCCTTAAACAAGGAGACGGCAATCCTTTATCTATCACTAGTGCCCTAACCTGATTCAAGCTCACCATCCAAGATAGTCTATAATCATTATGTTTCAAATGATATTGAACTAACTCAAAACAATGACAATCATCATTTTGAAACACAAGTGATCTCAAGTCAGAGGACATGTGCCACTTGTTGCAATCAAGGATTATTCACATTGTGACAACCAATTGAATATCCTAGTAGGGTCTGTCCAGTACATCCAATGTACCCATGAGTCTACCTCTTATTCCATGCTCGAAGCATCCTATAAGATTAGAGCACATATTAGTCTCAATCATATCAAGGTTGTCTCATGTTCACCAAGATATATCGACTAAGGACTTTATAGCATGTCAGCCCAGCTGAACAGCTTTGAGACATTATTCAGAAGTATAATTATTGCAGCAGATAACGTAACAAACTGAATAACAACCATGCCTTTATAAACATAAGAGTTTATTACATGATACTGTTACAATCCCAAGGCCTCAAACATTAGCCTTAAGGGCATACCCCAACAATCTCCCACTTGCACTTAATCTAATGGTTGAGAAATATCAAACCCATATTATTACAGTGCTTCTCATGCTTCTGCTGCGCCAGAGGCTTGGTAAGCGGGTCTGCCAGATTGTCATCTGTATGTACCTTGCAGACTTTGATCTCGCCACGATCTATGATCTCCCTGATCAAGTGAAACCGTCTCTGTATGTGCTTGGACTTCTGGTGCGACCGTGGTTCCTTTGCTTGTGCGATTGCTCCAGTGTTATCACAGAAGATAACCAAAGGATCTGCACTCGAAGGAACAACACCAAGTTCTCTCACGAACTTACGAATCCACACTGCCTCCTTGGATGCTTCCGAGGCTGCAACATACTCGGCTTCTGTTGTGGAATCAGCAACAGTTGACTGTTTGAAACTCTTCCACACCACTGCTCCTCCATTCAAGCTAAATACATAGCCTGATTGCGATCGGAAATCATCCTGTTCAGACTGGAACGAAGCGTCAGTATATCCTTCAATACTGAGTTCTTCCTGACCACCATATATCAAGAACATATCTTTGGTCCTCCGCAGATATTTTAAGATGTTCTTGACTGCAATCCAGTGCGCCATACCTGGATTACTTTGGAACCGACTGGTCACGCTTAACCCGTGAGCGACGTCTGGGCGAGTACACAACATCGCATACATAATGGACCCAATAGCCGAAGCATAAGGCGTATTGTCCATTTCATCTTTTTCAGTCTGTGTTTGTGGACACTGACTCTTCGAAAGATTCAGACCATGTCTGACTGGAAGATATCCTCTTTTAGAATTCTCTAAATGAAATCTCTCCAGGACTTTATTGATGTAAGTACTCTGGCACAGCCCGAGAAGCCTCTTAGATCTATCCCTGTAGATCTTCACACCTAATACATAGGCTGCTTCTCCTAGATCTTTCATCTGGAAACATTTCCTTAGCCATGCCTTAACCGCATGCATTTCAGGAATGTCATTTCCAATGATCAAGATATCATCGACGTAGAGGACTAGGAAAGTAATCACGCTCCCATTAAACCTCTTATATACACACGGGTCATCCTCGTTCTTGATGAAACCAAACTCACTGATTGATTCATCAAAACGAATATTCCAGCTTCTAGATGCTTGTTTAAGTCCATAAATAGACTTCTTTAACTTGCATATCTTATGACGATCTGATGGATTAGTGAAACCTTCTGGTTGTGTCATATGCACATCCTCATCCAGATTTCCATTAAGGAAAGCTGTCTTCACATCCATTTGCCAAATCTCATAATCATAATATGCTGCTATCGCGAAAAGAATCCGAATAGACTTAAACATAGCTACAGGTGAGAAAGTTTCATCATAATCTATCCTGTAGATTTGTTTGAAACCTTTCGCAACTAGCCTGCCTTTATAGGTAACCACGTTACCATCCATGTCAATCTTCTTCTTGAAGATCCATTTACAGCCTATAGGGATAACTCCCGGTGGTGGATCAACCAAATCCCAGACTTGGTTATCTGACATGGAGTCCATCTCGGCGCGCATAGCTTCAAGCCATCTCGCTGACTCCGGTCCACTGACCGCATCCGCATAAGTGAGGGGTTCATCATTATCAATGATGTAGACTCCGTCATAGCGCTCAGGCTGTCGACGGATCCTTCCCGATCTTCGCGGTTCCCGTGAAATCTGAGCCTCAGGTTGTTCAATAACCTGTTCTACCGGCTCAGGCTCATCCAACTGTGCTTGAGCACTTTGTCCTTCCTCTGGATTCTCATCCAGCTTTATTTCTCTCCCACTGGCCTCTTGCAGAAGAAACTCCTTCTCAAGAAATATGGCCGTCCGAGCAACAAACACCTTGTTCTCTTTGGGATCGTAGAAATAATAACCCTTAGTTTCCTTAGGGTAACCGACAAAGATACATTTGTCAGATCTGCTCTCTAGTTTCTCAGAGGCGAGCTTTTTGACATAAGCCTCGCAGCCCCAGATCCTGATAAATGTCAAGCTCGGCTGTTTCCCATACCATAACTCATATGGCGTCTTAGAAACTGCCTTGGATGGCACTCGGTTTAGTACCTTTGCAGCTGTTTCCAGTGCAAAACCCCAAAAGGAGTAAGGTAGAGTAGCCTGACTCATCATAGAACGAACCATATCAAGTAACGTTCTATTTCTCCTCTCGGACACACCATTCCATTGCGGTGTTCCTGGCGGAGTGAGCTGTGAGATAATCCCACACTCCTTCAGATAGTCAGTAAACTCTCGACTTAGGTATTCTCCACCTCGATCAGAACGAAGTGCCTTGATATTTCGGCCAAGCTGATTCTGTACTTCATTCTTGAACTCTTTGAACTTGTCAAAAGATTCACTTTTATGTCACATCAGATAGACATACCCATACCTACTGAAATCATCAGTAAAGGTAATGAAGTACTGATAGCCACCTCTGGCATGTTTACTAAATGGCCCACACACATCACTGTGTATAAGGTCAAGTAAACCTGAAGCCCTTTGACCTTTGTTAAGAAAAGGTGACTTCGTCATTTTACCCATTAAACAAGCCTTGCATGTATCAATCTCCTTATAGGAGAATGATCCCAGCAGTCCATGATCATGCAACCGCTTAATGCGTTTCTTGTTAATATGGCCTAAACGACTATGCCATAGCAAGGTGCTGTCATCAGCATACTTGGCTTTCTTAATATCAATCTGCTGTATAGAACATTCCATGTCCAACATGAATAACCCATTATTAATTGAACCAGTAGCATAAACTATATTATCAAGAGATAAAACACACTTTGAAATATTGCATTCAAAGGAAAAACCCTTCCTGACAAGAGCAGGAATAGAGATAATATTCTTAGTAATGCTGGGAACAAAGTAACAATTGTTCAGTTCTAATACAAGCCCAGATGGCAAAGAGATGAAATAGTCTCCTACAGCAACAGCAGCAACCCGTGCCCGGTTTCCAACTCATAGGTCCACCTCATGCTGTCCCACCTGTCTTCTTCTCTTGAGTTCCTGTACATTTGAACAAATGTGAACTCCACATGCAGTGTCCAACAACCATGATATAGAAGAAGATGAAACCATGACTTCTGTCACGTAAATACCTGAGCCAGAAGCGATGCTTCCCCTCTTATCTCCTTGGAGCGCTTTACAGTCCTTTTTCCAGTGACCCAGCTGGCCACAGTGGAAACATCTGTATTCCTTTGACCGCTTAACTTTTTGCTTCAGAGCCTTGCTGTAACTCTTGACAGGGGTCTTGCCCTTCTTCCCCTTCTTCTTGTTCCTCGAAGGAACCATCAAGACAGAGGTTGAAGGCTTACCCTTCAGAGTTTCCTCAGTAGTCAAGAGCATATTCAGCAGCTCTGCCGGAGTACAATCGATTTTGTTCATATTAAAGTTAATAATGAACGCATCGAAAGAGGGCGGGAGAGACTGCAGAATAATGTCTACAGCAAGCTCCTGGTTGATGGTATGCCCCAGTTTCTCTAGAGCCTCCTTGTGCCCAATCATCTTGAGCACGTGAGCTCCCACTGGGCTCCCTTCAGCCAGTTTGCTCTGAAAGAACAGCTTTGTCAAATTATAGCGTTCTGTCCTCGCCTGTGCAGCATACAGCATCTTGAGGTTTGCTATCATGTCTATTGCAGACATATCCTCATGCTGACGCTGCAGCGGTGGCGTCATAGACGCTAGCATCAGGCAAGCGACATCAATGCTATCATTGACGTGCTTTTCATAAGCTTCCCGAACTGCCCTTGCGGCGTTCGGAGCGGGCTGAGGCGGTATCGCCGTCTCGAGGACATACAGTTTCCTCTCTACCTTAAGAACAATCTTAAGGTGTCCGAACCAGTCTGAGAAGTTCGGCCCAGCAAACTTCTGTAAGATCCAGAAATTTATTAGCAGGTAAGAAAAATAAAGTTTTGATTATCTGATTTTTATGTGGACGTTTTCTTTGAGATAATGTATCGATTTGTGCATTTTTTCCTGCTATGTAAAAATGTGTCGCGGAGAGGATTCGAACCCGCGACTTAAGGCGTAGAGTGTGTGCTGCACACCACTAGGCTAGTGGTGTCTTTCTATTAGAAAAGGGTGAGAGCTCTTGTTAAAGGTGAGGTGGAAAAATAACTTATAGTAAAGGGTTATTGGATCTTGGAGGCTTAATGGGTAGAAAGCTAAAACCTTAGGGGATCCATTTTTCTCACCTCTCACTCGCGATTTTTCCCTCATACCCTCTCGCTCACGTTTTTCCTCTTTGCTCTTTGCTCACGGTTCTTGGGGAAGGTGGCGGCTTGCTCTCTCTTCTTCTTCTCCTCCTTTGGTGGCCGGCGGCGAGTGGTGTTGGGGCGACTTCCGGCGAGTCCTTGAACGTTTCCGGCGACGTGGTGGTGTGAGGGAAGGCGCAAAGGGTGAGGCTTGGGAAGAACCGAAACTAAGTGAGTGGATTTTCTCCTTCACCTAGTTCATGAATTTTGGATGTATTGTTTGTTTTAGAGAAGTTTGATGCCTAGAAACATGACATGAACCTTGATTGCAAGTTGTATACGTTTTCTTTGCTTTTCCCTAAAATTCGAAACCCTAGGTTGCATGACAATTAGGGCTTTTCATTTTTAAGGCTTCTAATCATCAATTAGACCTTGTTTAAGCTTGTATGTAGCTTTAGTTTTTCAATTGCATGAAGGTTAGGGTTTGAATGAGAATTTCGACCCTTCTTCATGAAGTTACGTCCAAATGCATGGGTAAAAATTGGGGAAAACTTGATATTCATGAAATTAGGTATATGAGGATTCTACTGTATTTTTTTGGGAATTTTTAGAAATAAAAGTTTCTGTTGACTGAAATTGACCTAGGGGTAATTCGGTAAATTTCCTAGTTAAAATTGGGGAAAACTTGAAATTACGAATCTAGGGATCATGAGGGACGTAATGAATATTTTTACGAAATTTTTGGATAACTTTTCTTGTATGACTTAAACTTTGAACTAGGGGTATTTCTGTCTTTTGTTATCAGAACTAGTAGAAAACTATGAATATGTGATATTCTGCATTTATGTTAATTGTGAACGAAATTTAGTGAATTTTCTGTATTATTATGTATTTTTAATTGAATGGTGTATGCAGAAAGTAATGACATGAAATATTGATTGATAACTTGGGTGATAACTTAGCAAGGTTAGACTGAACTAATCAGCATGAAACCTAAGGACTACACTACTATGTGAATTATGTGATTTTTGGAATATTATGTGGTTATGTGAATTTTTATGTGGTTATGTGATTTTTGAATATTATGTAATTATGTGATTTTTTTGAATATTATGTGGTTATGTGATTTTCGAATATTATGTGGTTATGTGAACTCAAATATTATGTGTTGTGGTCATGGAATGGATAGGACTAAGGCTAAGTGTAACTGTGTACTCAAGGGGATAGTCTATATGTGATATGTTAAGGGTTGGAGATTTCAGCCCTGTATTGTGATATGTGAGGGGGTTGTTGTTCAGCCTGCCTGATGTGATTATTGTGATAAGGGGGTTGTTGTTCAGCCTGCCTGATGTGATTATTGTGATAAAAATGACTATCCTAGAGTCTAGTTGACACTTAGGAGTCCACTTTTGTGAAATGAGATATAAGATGTGTCTGGTGTTGTCCAGTTAAGGAACCCTTTGGGAGAACGAGTGATATAAGACGCAAAGTGCCATGTCTTGGTCGGACAGGGGCCACCTCTTGATGTCGTCACTCTTAGACGCTTAGATTTTTGTGATTATGGGGTGGTGTAGATCAATGTATCACATCTTGACCAGGTGGTGATTACCTCTTGAGTCTACTCACTGTCCATCTATATGTTGCATGTGATTTGCAGGCTTCTCCCAGTGCTTAGGCCAAAGCCGGGTTGGACCATAATGGTCACTACTGAATATGCTGGACAACTAGGTTAACTAAGTGGTTGGTATGTTTAGTTGGTTTAGAGTATAACTCTAGAACCTTGAGTAGACACTGGTGTGATGTCTTAGCAGTGTCCATCTGACTGTTTTATATGAGTTCTGTGCTTTAATTTTGTTATATGTTGACATGATATTCTGTTCAATGTTTTTAAAATAATCTGCATGTATTTTTGAGTGTATGTTATGGATGGTCGTTTGAGACTATCCACTCACTGGGCTGTGTAGCTCACCCCTCATTATTTTCAGGTGTAGAGCAGGGGCGCATTTCCAGTTAGCATTTTATATGAATATCGTGATATGCCAGTTGAATGAATAAGACTTTTGTGCTTAATTACTGGGGCCGGTTGTGGCCGAATTATATGAACTTGTGTTGCCAGTTGTGGCCAAACTATGTGAACTTGTGTTGCCGGTTATGGCAGTTTGATATTCTGATTTTTGTGTCACCGCGGGCTTTGGCCTAGTTTCGGTGTGGTATCATTGAATGAATTTATAGAATCGACATTGTGGTTTTGTTTCTAAGTTCGAGTCGATTTATACTTTTGCGATCGGATTTGATATAAATGTGACTTGCATATGTCTAGTGCAAGTATTACGTGGTGACAGGTACCTTTATGAAATTGTGTTTTTGTGGAGATTTGTATGTATGGATTTTCGAAATTTTCAGATCGGATTTCCTGGACTTGGTTTTACTTAGCATGTGCATCGATCCTGTGTGATAACATCCTGTTTCTATGTGAATTGTGTTGCTTGTTTGGGGTTAAGATAACGGGATGTGACAGAATGGTATCAGAGGAGTTGGCTAGCTAAAACTTAGTTCGGGGGAAAACATGTTTGTGTATTGCTAGACACCTGATAGGTTTATGTTTGATTTCCTTACTGTGGTATGTGTGTGTAGGAAATTAAGATGGTGCGATCCAGAGGAAATGCTAGCGGCGAGAATGAGCAGACCTCGGATCTCACGAGAGCCATTGCGACTCTGACAGGCATGGTACAGCAACAGAGTGCCATGATAGAGAGGCAAGCTCAGATGCTGCAGCAGCAACAGACTCAGCATCAAGAAGCGCAACAACAGCTCTTGCAGCAATTGACTCAGGAGAGATCCCAGACTACTACTCGAGGGGTGGGGACTGACTCTCAGGAGGACGCTCACAGGCGCTATGCCTCGCTTGTGAGTGAATTCCAGAAACTGGGTCCTAGCTCTTTTTATGGGGGCTCAGAATCAAGTACGGCAGAGAACTGGCAGTTGGTTTTGGACAAGATTTTTCAAGTCATGCGTTGCTTAGATGAGGACAAGCTGTGTCTGGCCACCTATATGATGCGTGGTGACGCAGATGAGTGGTGGAAGGGCGTGGTGAGGCTTGCTGAAGAAAGACATGAAACAGTAGATTGGCCCTATTTCTTGTCTCAATTTAATGAGAAGTACTTCCCCGATAGCTTGGTGGAGGACCGAGAGGTGGAATTTATTCATCTGGAGCAGGGTGATATGACTGTGGACCAGTATGAGTTACGGTTCACTAAGTTGGGAAAGTATGCCCCTCACCTGATAAACACTGAAAAGAGGAGGGCTACCAAGTTTCTCAGAGGTCTCAGATGGGACATTCGGGAGCAGGTTGGTGCTCAGTACTTGGAGACTTACGTTGAGACTGTGGGACGAGCACGCACCATTGAGAGGTACATATCTGAGAGGAGTTCTAGTGTGGCCGTGACGGTGGTTCCTGCAGCTGAGGCGGCGGCTCCTCAGTATGGTAATGGCGGCAAGGGTAAGAAGTACCCTAGGCATAAGGACTACAAGAAGAGCAGGTATAAGCCTTACTCTTACAAGGCACCGCAGCAGTCCAGGGATGCACCGCAGCAGTTCAGGGATACCAGGGATGTAAAGAACAGTATCACAGAGGACCGGAATTGTCATTATTGTGGGCTCAAGGGACATCTAATGAAGGACTGTTATAAGAAGAATGGTGTGTGCTACAGGTGTAAGAAACCTGGGCACATGGTCAAGGACTGCAAAGAACCTGAGATGCAGCAGAGAGGCGCAGATAAGCCTACAGTCCAAACTCGAGTTTATGCCGTGGCTGAGAAGGATACACGGGCTTCCCGATCCGTCGTGGAAGGTACCTTATTTGTATTCGATCAGTTAGCTCGCATGTTATTTGACCCTGGTGCAAATTTGTCTTTTGTATCTGTTAAATTTGCTGCATGTTTACCTGTGTTACCTAAGGTGCTGAATTATGTTGTGTCTGTAAGTACTCCCTTAGGAAAATCATTATCTACAGACACTGTTTGTGCTGATTGTGTAGTGCATGTAGAGGGTTATGAGTTTCTTGTAGATCTAATCCTTTTGGATATGCAAGATTATGATGTCATCCTAGGTATGGATTGGTTATCCTCACATCATGCCACTGTGGATTGCTTTGAGAAAGTAATCACCTTGAATCTGCTAGATGGGAATCGGCTTTTTGTGAGAGGTCTAGTGTCAGACCAAGGACCGCATGTGATATCTTTCCTGCAGGCCAGGAAGTTACTTGCTAGTGGGTGCAAGAGTTATCTTGCGCATGTTAAGGTGCAGGATGATTCTACTCCTGATTTGACTCAGATGGCGGTGGTGAAAGAGTTTCCTGATGTGTTCTCTGAGGAATTTTCAGGCTTGCCACCAATACGAGAGGTAGAGTTTGGTATTGAGTGAGTTTTGGCTAGAAAAGATCAGTTTCCTTGGGCATGTGATTTCTGGTCAGGGGGTGTCTGTGGATCCAGTTAAAGTGCAAGCCATCCTTGATTGGGGAAGACCGACTAGTGCTACTGAGATCAGAAGTTTCCTGGGTCTAGCAGGTTACTACCGGAGGTTTGTTGAGGGATTCTCCAAGCTGGCGGGTCCTTTAACTAAATTGACCAGAAAGGAGGCCAAGTTTAATTGGGATGACAAGTGTGAAGAGAGCTTTCAGGAACTGAAGAAGAGGTTGACTAGTACACCGATCCTCATTATTCCTAGTGATGGGGAAAGGTTTACTGTTTATACTGATGCTTCGGGCAAAGGGTTGGGTTGTGTCTTGATGCAGAAGGGTTCTATGGTAGCCTATGCTTCGAGACAACTGAAGGAGTATGAGTTGAACTACCCTACTCATGACTTAGAGTTGGCGGCCGTAGTCTTTGCTCTGAAGATATGGCGTCACTATTTGTTGGGCCAAGAGTTTGATCTGTTCACTGATCACCAGAGTCTCAAGTACATCTTCACTCAGAAGGAGTTGAACATGAGACAGAGAAGATGGATGGAGTTGATCAAAGACTATGACTTCTCTATTCAGTATCAGGCTGGAAAGGCCAATGTAGTGGCGGATGCACTGAGCAGACATCCAGTTACTTCAGTAGCTGCTTTACGGGTCAGTGAGTGGCAGTTACTGCAGGAGTTCAGAGATCTCAGGATCAGTGTTTCTCCTAAAGTTCAGTCGGGTTATGTGGCTTTCCTCAGAGTACAGTCTGCTTTATTGCAGAAGATCAGAGATCAGCAGTCAGTGGATCCAAAATTAGTTCAGATCAGGGATAGTTTGGTTGCGGGTACAGTTCAGGATTTTAGCTTGTCTGATGATGGTGTTCTTCGGTTTCGTGGAAGGGTGTGTGTCCCTGAGGAACCGAGCTTGAGGAAAGAAATATTGGAGGATAGCCATAATTCCAAATATTCTCTACATCCTGGCGTGACTAAGATGTATCAGGACCTCAAGAAAAGCTTTTGGTGGCCGGGTATGAAGAAAGAAGTATTTGATTTTGTCTCTAGGTGTTTAACCTGTCAGATGGTAAAGGCTGAACACTAGAAGCCTGGTGGTTTGTTGCAGCCCCTTCCTATTCCTGAGTGGAAGTGGGAATGTATTAGTATGGACTTTGTATGTGGTTTGCCCAGAACCAGATTGGGACATGATGCTATTTGGGTGATTGTTGATAGACTCACTAAATCAGCCCACTTTCTTCCGATCAAGATGACTTATCCTTTAGAGAGACTGGCTAGATTGTATATTGATGAGATAGTCAGACTGCATGGAGTGCCTGTTGATATTGTTGGGGTATGCCCTTAAGGCTAATGTTTGAGGCCTTGGGATTATAACAGTATCATGTAGTTAACTCTTGGGTTTATAAAGGCATGGTTATTATTCAGGTTGTTACCTTGTCTGCTGTAATAAGTGTACTACTGAATAATGTCTCAAAGCTGTTCAGCTAGGCTGACACGCTATAAAGTCCTTAGTCGAGATATCTTGGTGAACTAGAGACAGCCTTGATATGCTTGAGACTAATATGTGTTCTAATCTTATAGGATGCTTCGAGCATGGAATAAGATGTAGACTCATGGGTACATTGGATGTACTGGACAGACCCTACTAGGATATTCAATTGCTTGTCACAATGTGAATAATCCTTGTTTGCATGAAGTGGCACATGTCCTTTGACTTGAGATCACTTGTGTTTCTAAATGATGATTGTCATTGTTTTGAGGTAGTTCAATATCATTTGAAACATAATGATTATAGACTATCTTGGACAATGATCTTGAGTCAGGTTAGGGCACTTGTGATAGATAAAGGATTGCCGTCTCCTTGTTTAAGGAGTGTGATGTTCTAAAGGGGCCACCTGGATGGGATGATTGAGAAAAGAGTATGGCCATACCCAGATGACTATGTTCATCTGATCTAATCATGCTCATCATATTGGAGCTACAGGCTTGACACGCTTGTCCAATAAGAACATCCAGTGGCAAAGGAAATATGTATGCCTTGTGAATTGGATTCACACTTGTGCTGTGTTTTGGGTGTAGTCGTTGAAGACTCTTTCCTTTATATCGGGAGACAGTGATGTGTTGCTAGATACCCCTCACTGATCGTGATAACGTAAGTTATCGTTACCGACGTTCAAAGGAAACCCTTAGGGTCGCACAATTTGATGATATGGCTTACTTAAGTCAGATCGTGTGGACTGAATTGTTTGAGTTCAGTTTAAAGGGGTTTAAACTCTGATTGTAAGTGAGATCTGGTCTGATCATGTTTGATTGATTAGGGCTTGAGATCGGTAAGCTTCGATCGAGAGTATTGATGCTAGATCGGTGAGATCGGAAGCATCCAGAGATGAACGGTTAGATCTTGAACCATTTGGTTCAGAAGAATCTAGACCATGGCTTGGGCTGTTTTAATTTGGTATTTGAACCAAATTGGGTTGGGTCAATTAGATTGAACCGGTTCAAGGCAATGAACGCATGGTTCAATGCTAAGAAACGTTTTGGTCGGTTTTTGAAGAAGTGGGCGCATGGCTTCATGGCTTGCTATTTTTGGAAAGCCATAATGCGCCACCTCTTCTCAACGCCTCAACGCTTCATCCATTCCTCTCGACGCCCTTCTCTCGTGTGGAAATTTTTCTTCACGACTTGGAGAGCTCTCGGCCAAGTGGAGAAAACATCTCATCCTCTTGAATCGATCAAAGACCCTTGAAGCACCTTGCTAGCACAAGGATCTCAAGGAGTAGGCGGCATCACCTTGTGTGCGCACCTTTTGGAGGAGTTTCATTCGAGTCTCTTCTTCCTTGACGCCATCCAACACATGGCTTCGGTATGATTATCTTTCGATCTTCATGCTTCTTGAAAGTTGATCATATGAATGTATAGCATCTGATCTTCATGAAACCCTACTTCCGCTGCAAAAGAATGACATGCGCCACCTTTAGGGTTTCACCCCCTTGCGCTCCCCCTTGAAGGGGACCCAACAATTGGTATCAGAGCGGTTCTATGCATTGTTATTATGATTGCTTTGCTTTGTGATCCATGATCCATGCTTACGCATATCTCTAGATCTAGGGTTACATGCGAAAATTTCATTTGAGTTGTTGTACATGCAAACTTGATGTATATTTTCTTGGCGCATGTTGTTGGCGCATGCTTCATGTTTTTCTCAAAAACCTACTTGACATGCGCGACTCACTCTAGATCTAAGGCTCTACTTTAAACCCTTAGACGGGTTATTAGGGTTGAAATCATCCCCTAGGTTAGATCCAGACAGTCTGATCAGACCATCTGACAGCCTTGATGGGTTGACTAGATAGCACCTGTGCGCAAGCACTTGGTGGCTATAGGTCGACTGCAGACAGGCGTGTAGCGATGTCTGGTTGAGACGACTAGTGAACACACATGAGTTAGGCCCGGGGTCACGCCCGCTTGCCAGACCTCATTGTGGTTGTTCAGCCCTAGCGCATGCATAGTTGACCATTGGGTCGACTCGAGTCAGTTAGGACTTGGTGCATGCGTGGGCAGTGGATCTGACTGGGTTGGATGAGTGGATCCCTGGTAATGGACCATTGTAAGGTAGTAGGGCACATAAGGAAAATTAAAATTGATACCTATGGGGTTTTCGAAATTTAATTTTCTTGAATGGATCACATGTTTGATTGTGGCATATGTTTGTTTATTTATTCTTATGTGGGCTGCCCATGTTAAATGTGTGCTGTGCTGGGGCCTGCGTGCCTGTATTTAAATGTAAATTAATTATTGTGATCTGCGCATCACATTGTTTTTAATTTATCAAATGTAATTGACCTGTGAGTCAATCTTGTCTAGATAGATTAATTTGTAAATTAATCAGACAAGAGCACAGAGCACACTTGGCAGAGGCGCTTGCAGCAGAGGCTTGACCAGGTGGCAGGTCCAGGGTTCGACTCTGGGACCAGGCGCATTTTCCCTGGTAGGCGCACCTGAGCTGCAGATGGCGCTTGGGCCCTGGGTTGGGCCAGATGAGCAGCAAAAGTCCCATGAAGAAAAGCAAGTGAAGACTTAAGTGATATTAAGGTCTTACTTAGGCTATGGGCTTTTACCACATAAGAACCATGCTTTCTTTTTATTGATCATATAATTAGAATTGCATGAATTTATCTTCTGCTATCACCATAGGGTTTGTATGATAGATAAGAAGATAAAAGACCGTTAAAATCCAACGCTAAAATATTAAGCTCGTAAGCCTTCTGACGCGAAACCTCATTGTTCTGATTATCGTTGGAGCCGTGTTGTACCCACTCAGTGGGCACGTCCATCTATCTTCAGACGGTGTGGGATTACACCTGCGTGTTACAGAGTAGGGATTTATCCCTTCTCGTTGCTCAGCATAGCACGTGGTGGTCCAGGGAGTAGGTCGGGTCAGCTTGACCATGTAGACTACATATGTGGCGCATATGGTAGCACATGGAGGCAGCCATCTGTGGGGTCAGAGACTGTGTTGTACCAACTCAGTTGGCACAGTCTGCTGGATTGCCCAGATGAAGGGGAATCGCACGGGTTGGCGATTGGCTGGGACAGCCTACCAGAGATTAGTGCTTGTACTCTCTGTGTATCTTATCTCGCCTGAGCGGGACGCGGAGACCAAGTATGAAATCTGGATCCCATCTCACTAAAAGAGTTCTACTCTTTCGGGCTGTTTTGCTGGATTTTTCAGCCAGATAAAATAGTGAGAAAAAGAATCTTTCTTAAGTCCTGATTGATTCTTAACATTGATACTGACCTTGCTGTTCTTGCATTGTTGTAGATACCTGCAGCAACGAACACCATGAGCTTCAATGTGCGATCCCTACTGGAAAGGGAGAAGTTTGCTGGGCCAAACTTCTCAGACTGGTTCGGACACCTTAAGATCGTTCTTAAGGCAGAGAGGAAACTGTATGTCCTCGAGACGGCAGTGCCGCCTCAACCCGCTGCGAACGCCGCAAGGGCGGTTCGTGATGCCTTTGAAAAGCACGTCAATGATAGCATTGATGTCGCTTGCCTGATGCTAGCGTCTATGACGCCACCGCTGCAGCGTCAGCATGAGGATATGTCGGCTATAGAGATTATAGCGAACCTCAAGATGCTGTATGCTGCACAGGCGAGGACAGAACGCTATAATCTGACAAAGCTTTTCTTTCAGAGCAAACTGGCTGAAGGGAGCCCAGTGGGAGCTCACGTGCTCAAGATGATTGGGCACAAGGAGGCTCTGGAGAAACTGGGGCATACCATCAACCAGGAGCTTGCTGTAGATATTATTCTGCAGTCTCTCCCGCCTTCTTTCGATGCGTTCATTATTAACTTTAATATGAACAAAATCGATTGCACTCCGGCAGAGCTGCTGAATATGCTCTTGACTACTGAGGAAACTCTGAAGGGAAAGCCTTCAACCTCTGTCTTAATGGTTCCTTCCAGGAACAAGAAGAAGGGGAAGAAGGGCAAAGCCCCTGTCAAGAACTACAGCAAGGCTCTGAAGCAGAAGGTTAAGCGGTCCGAGGAATACAGGTGTTTCCACTGTGGCCAGCTAGGTTACTGGAAAAAGGACTGTAAAGCGCTCCAAGGAGATAAGAGGGGAAGCATCGCTTCTGGATCAGGTATATTCGTGACTGAAGTCATGTTTTCATCTTCTTCTATATCATGGGTGTTGGACACTGCATGTGGAGTTCACATTTGTTCAAATGTACAGGAACTCAAGAGAAGAAGACAGGTGGGACAGCATGAGGTGGACCTACGCGTTGGAAACGGGGCACCGGTTGCTGCTGTTGCTGTAGGAGACTATTTCATCTCTTTACCATCTGGACTTGTATTGGAACTAAACAGTTGTTATTTTGTTCCCAGTATTACTAAAAATATTATCTCCATTCCTGCTCTTGTCAGGAAGGGATTTTCCTTTGAATGCAATATTTCAAAGTGTGTTTTATCTTATGATAATATTGTTTATGCAACTGGTTCAATTAACAATGGGTTATTCATGTTGGACATGGAATGTTTGATACAAAATATTGATAATAGGAAAGCCAAGTATGCTGATGACAGCACCTTGCTATGGCATAGTCGTTTAGGCCATATAAACGAGAAACGCATTAAGCGGTTGCATGATCATGGACTGCTGGGATCATTCTCCTGCGAGGAGATTGATACATGCAAAGCTTGTTTAATGGGTAAAATGACGAAGTCACCTTTTTCCCACAAAGGTCAAAGGGTTTCAGGTTTACTTGACCTTATACACAGTGATGTGTGTGGGCCATTTAGTAAACATGCCAGTGGTGGCTATCAGTACTTCATTACCTTTACTGATGATTTCAGTAGATATGGGTATGTCTATCTAATGAGACATAAGAGTGAATCTTTTGACAAGTTCAAAGAGTTCAAGAATGAAGTACAAAATCAGCTAGGCCGAAATGTCAAGGCACTTCGTTCTGATCGAGGTGGAGAATACCTAAGTCATGCGTTTACTGACTATCTGAAGGAGTGTGGGATTATCTCACAGCTCACTCCGCCAGGAACACCGCAATGGAATGGTGTGTCCGAGAGGAGAAATAGAACGCTACTTGATATGGTTCGTTCTATGATGAGTCAGGCTACTCTTCCTTACTCCTTTTGGGGTTTTGCACTGGAAACAGCTGCAAAGGTACTAAACCGAGTGCCATCCAAGGCCGTTTCTAAGACTCCATACGAGTTATGGTATGGAAAACAGCCGAGCTTGACATTTATCAGGATCTGGGGTTGCGAGGCTTATGTCAAAAAGCTCGCCTCTGGGAAACTAGAGAGCAGATCTGAGAAATGCATCTTTGTCGGTTACCCTAAGGAAACTAAGGGTTATTATTTCTACGATCCCAAAGAGAACAAGGTTTTTGTTGCTCGGACGGCCATATTTCTTGAGAAGGAGTTTCTTCTACAAGAGGCCAGTGGGAGAGAAATAAAGCTGGATGAGAATCCAGAGGAAGGACAAAGTAGTCAAGCACAGTTGGATGAGCCTGAGCCGGTAGAACAGGTTACTGAACAACCTGAGGCTCAGATATCACGGGAACCGCGAAGATCGGGAAGGATCCGTCGACAGCCTGAGCGCTATGACGGAGTCTACATCATTGATAATGATGAACCCCTTACTTATGCGGATGCGGTCAGTGGACCGGAGTCAGCTAGATGGCATGAAGCTATGTGAGCCGAGATGGACTCCATGTCAGATAACCAAGTATGGGATTTGGTTGATCCGCCTCTGGGAGTAATCCCTATAGGCTGTAAATGGATCTTCAAGAAGAAGATTGACATGGATGGTAACGTGGTTACCTATAAAGGCAGGCTAGTTGCGAAAGGTTTCAAACAAATCTACGGGATAGATTATGATGAAACCTTCTCACTTGTAGTCATGTTTAAGTCTATTCGGATTCTTTTCGCGATAGCAGCATATTACGATTATGAGATCTGGCAGATGGATGTGAAAACAGCTTTCCTTAATGGAAATCTGGATGAGGATGTGTATATGACACAACCTGAAGGTTTCACTAATCCATCAGATCGTCATAAGATATGCAAGTTAAAGAAGTCCATTTATGGACTGAAACAAGCATCTAGAAGCTGGAATATTCGTTTTGATGAATCAATCTCTGAGTTTGGTTTCATCAAGAACGAAGATGACCCGTGTGTATATAAGAGGTTTAGTGGGAGCGTAATTACCTTCCTAGTCCTCTACGTCGATGACATCTTGATCATTGGAAATGACATTCCTGAAATGCATGCGGTTAAGGCATGGTTAAGGAAATGTTTCCAGATGAAAGATCTTGGAGAAGCAGCCTATGTGTTAGGTGTGAAGATCTACAGGGATAGATCTAAGAGGCTTCTCGGGTTGTGCCAGAGTACTTACATCGATAAAGTCCTGGAGAGATTCCATTTAGAGAATTCTAAAAGAGGGTATCTTCCAGTCAGACATGGTCTGAATCTTTCGAAGAGTCAGTGTCCACAAACACAGACTGAGAAAGATGAAATGGACAATATGCCTTATGCTTCGGCTATTGGATCCATTATGTATGCGATGTTGTGTACTCGCCCAGACGTCGCTTACGGGTTAAGCGTGACCAGTCGGTTCCAAAGTAATCCAGGTTTGGCGCACTGGATTGCAGTCAAGAACATCTTAAAATATCTGCGGAGGACCAAAGATATGTTCTTGATATATGGTGGTCAGGAAGAACTCAGTATTGAAGGATATACTGACGCTTCGTTCCAGTCTGACCAGGATGATTTCCGATCGCAATCAGGCTATGTTTTTAGCTTGAATGGAGGAGCAGTGGTGTGGAAAAGTTTCAAACAGTCAACTGTTGCTGATTCCACAACAGAAGCCGAGTATGTTGCAGCCTCGGAAGCATCCAAGGAGGCAGTGTGGATTCGTAAGTTCGTGAGAGAACTTGGTGTTGTTCCTTCGAGTGTCGATCCTTTGGTTATCTTCTGTGATAACACTGGAGCCATCGCACAAGCAAAGGAACCACGGTCACACCAGAAGTCCAAGCACATACAGAGACGGTTTCACTTGATCAGGGAGATCATAGATCGTGGCGAGATCAAAATCTGCAAGGTTCATACAGATGACAATCTGGCTAACCCGCTTACCAAGCCTCTGGCGCAGCAGAAGCATGAGAAGCACTGTAATAATATGGGTTTGAGATTTCTCAACCATTAGATTAAGTGCAAGTGGGAGATTGTTGGGGTATGCCCTTAAGGCTAATGTTTGAGGCCTTGGGATTATAACAGTATCATGTAGTAAACTCTTGGGTTTATAAAGGCATGGTTATTATTCAGGTTGTTACCTTGTCTGCTGCAATAAGTGTACTACTGAATAATGTCTCAAAGCTGTTCAGCTAGGCTGACACGCTATAAAGTCCTTAGTCGAGATATCTTGGTGAACTAGAGACAGCCTTGATATGCTTGAGACTAATATGTGTTCTAATCTTATAGGATGCTTCGAGCATGGAATAAGATGTAGACTCATGGGTACATTGGATGTACTGGACAGACCCTACTAGGATATTCAATTGCTTGTCACAATGTGAATAATCCTTGTTTGCATGAAGTGGCACATGTCCTTTGACTTGAGATCACTTGTGTTTCTAAATGATGATTGTCATTGTTTTGAGGTAGTTCAATATCATTTGAAACATAATGATTATAGACTATCTTGGACAATGATCTTGAGTCAGGTTAGGGCACTTGTGATAGATAAAGGATTGCCGTCTCCTTGTTTAAGGAGTGTGATGTTCTAAAGGGGCCCCCTGGATGGGATGATTGAGAAAAGAGTATGGCCATACCCAGATGACTATGTTCATCTGATCTAATCATGCTCATCATATTGGAGCTACAGGCTTGACACGCTTGTCCAATAAGAACATCCAGTGGCAAAGGAAATATGTATGCCTTGTGAATTGGATTCACACTTGTGCTGTGTTTTGGGTGTAGTCGTGGAAGACTCTTTCCTTTATATCGGGAGACAGTGATGTGTTGCTAGATACCCCTCACTGATCGTGATAACGTAAGTTATCGTTACCGACGTTCAAAGGAAACCCTTAGGGTCGCACAATTTGATGATATGGCTTACTTAAGTCAGATCGTATGGACTGAATTGTTTGAGTTCAGTTTAAAGGGGTTTAAACTCTGATTGTAAGTGAGATCTGGTCTGATCATGTTTGATTGATTAGGGCTTGAGATCGGTAAGCTTCGATCGAGAGTATTGATGCTAGATCGGTGAGATCGGAAGCATCCAGAGATGAACGGTTAGATCTTGAACCATTTGGTTCAGAGGAATCTAGACCATGGCTTGGGCTGTTTTAATTTGGTATTTGAACCAAATTGGGTTGGGTCAATTAGATTGAACCGGTTCAAGGCAATGAACGCATGGTTCAATGCTAAGAAACGTTTTGGTCGGTTTTTGAAGAAGTGGGCGCATGGCTTCATGGCTTGCTATTTTTGGAAAGCCATAATGCGCCACCTCTTCTCAACGCCTCAACGCTTCATCCATTCCTCTCGACGCCCTTCTCTCGTGTGGAAATTTTTCTTCACGACTTGGAGAGCTCTCGGCCAAGTGGAGAAAACATCTCATCCTCTTGAATCGATCAAAGACCCTTGAAGCACCTTGCTAGCACAAGGATCTCAAGGAGTAGGCGGCATCACCTTGTGTGCGCACCTTTTGGAGGAGTTTCATTCGAGTCTCTTCTTCCTTGACGCCATCCAACACATGGCTTCGGTATGATTATCTTTCGATCTTCATGCTTCTTGAAAGTTGATCATATGAATGTATAGCATCTGATCTTCATGAAACCCTACTTCCGCTGCAAAAGAATGACATGCGCCACCTTTAGGGTTTCACCCCCTTGCGCTCCCCCTTGAAGGGGACCCAACAGATATTGTGTCTGATAGGGACTCTCGATTTCTGTCCAGGTTTTGGAAGAGCTTACAGGAGGGTTTGGGTACTAAGTTAAGTTTTAGTACAGCATACCATCCTCAGTCTGATGGCCAGACGGAGCGTACTATCCAGACTGTAGAAGATCTGTTGAGAGCTTATGTGGTTGATTGGAGTTCTGAGTG
Organism: Costus lasius; assembly: GCA_027563935.2. NCBI lineage: Eukaryota > Viridiplantae > Streptophyta > Magnoliopsida > Zingiberales > Costaceae > Costus > Costus lasius. Next base: position 73,874,760 of record CM050449.1, read on the forward strand.
GAACCGGGATCTATCTTTGATAGAGTTCACTTATAATAATAGTTTCCACTCCAGTATTCAGATGGCTCCTTATGAGGCTTTGTACGGGAGAAGGTGTAGGACTCCCTTGTGTTGGGAGGAGACTGGTGATAGATTGATTTTGAGATCTGATGCAGTACAGGAAACTACTGATAAGGTCAGAGAGATTCAGGATAAACTGAAGATTGCTCGGGACAGGCAGAAGAGTTATGCTGATGACCGTCGTCGTTCCCTGGAGTTTATGGTAGGGGATCATGTTTTCTTAAAGGTGTCACCTACTAAGGGTGTTATGAGGTTTGGCAAAAAGGGCAAGTTGAGCCCTAGGTTTGTAGGCCCTTTAGACATTATTGAGAGAGTTGGTCCAGTGGCTTACAGGTTAGCTTTACCTCCTGCTATGGATCATGTGCATAATGTGTTCCATGTTTCTGCTTTGAGGAAATATCATCCTGATCCATCTCATGTATTGGAGTTGGAACCTCTTCAGATTCAGAGTGATTTGACTTTTGAGGAAAGACCTCTCCGGATTGTGGATAGAAAGGATAAAGTTCTGAGGAACAAGTCTATACCTTTGGTAAAGGTTATCTGGGAGACTGAAGCTGATATGAGGAAGTTGTATGCTTATCTTTTTGATGATACGAATGTTGAGCATTAGAGGACTAAAGCTTTATAAGGAGGGAGGAATGTAAGATCCAGAAATTTATTAGCAGGTAAGAAAAATAAAGTTTTGATTATCTGATTTTTATGTGGACGTTTTCTTTGAGATAATGTATCGATTTGTGCATTTTTTTCCTGCTATGTAAAAATGTGTCGCGGAGAGGATTCGAACCCGCGACTTAAGGCGTAGAGTGTGTGCTGCACACCACTAGGCTAGTGGTGTCTTTCTATTAGAAAAGGGTAAGAGCTCTTGTTAAAGGTGAGGTGGAAAAATAACTTATAGTAAAGGGTTATTGGATCTTGGAGGCTTAATGGGTAGAAAGCTAAAACCTTAGGGGATCCATTTTTCTCACCTCTCACTCACGATTTTTCCCTCATACCCTCTCGCTCACGTTTTTCCTCTTTGCTCTTTGCTCACGGTTCTTGGGGAAGGTGGCGGCTTGCTCTCTCTTCTTCTTCTCCTCCTTTGGTGGCCGGCGGCGAGTGGTGTTGGGGCGACTTCCGGCGAGTCCTTGAACGTTTCCGGCGACGTGGTGGTGTGAGGGAAGGCGCAAAGGGTGAGGCTTGGGAAGAACCGAAACTAAGTGAGTGGATTTTCTCCTTCACCTAGTTCATGAATTTTGGATGTATTGTTTGTTTTAGAGAAGTTTGATGCCTAGAAACATGACATGAACCTTGATTGCAAGTTGTATACGTTTTCTTTGCTTTTCCCTAAAATTCGAAACCCTAGGTTGCATGACAATTAGGGCTTTTCATTTTTAAGGCTTCTAATCATCAATTAGACCTTGTTTAAGCTTGTATGTAGCTTTAGTTTTTCAATTGCATGAAGGTTAGGGTTTGAATGAGAATTTCGACCCTTCTTCATGAAGTTACGTCCAAATGCATGGGTAAAAATTGGGGAAAACTTGATATTCATGAAATTAGGTATATGAGGATTCTACTGTATTTTTTTGGGAATTTTTAGAAATAAAAGTTTCTGTTGACTGAAATTGACCTAGGGGTAATTCGGTAAATTTCCTAGTTAAAATTGGGGAAAACTTGAAATTACGAATCTAGGGATCATGAGGGACGTAATGAATATTTTTACGAAATTTTTGGATAACTTTTCTTGTATGACTTAAACTTTGAACTAGGGGTATTTCTGTCTTTTGTTATCAGAACTAGTAGAAAACTATGAATATGTGATATTCTGCATTTATGTTAATTGTGAACGAAATTTAGTGAATTTTCTGTATTATTATGTATTTTTAATTGAATGGTGTATGCAGAAAGTAATGACATGAAATATTGATTGATAACTTGGGTGATAACTTAGCAAGGTTAGACTGAACTAATCAGCATGAAACCTAAGGACTACACTACTATGTGAATTATGTGATTTTTGGAATATTATGTGGTTATGTGAATTTTTATGTGGTTATGTGATTTTTGAATATTATGTGATTATGTGATTTTTTTGAATATTATGTGGTTATGTGATTTTCGAATATTATGTGGTTATGTGAACTCAAATATTATGTGTTGTGGTCATGGAATGGATAGGACTAAGGCTAAGTGTAACTGTGTACTCAAGGGGATAGTCTATATGTGATATGTTAAGGGTTGGAGATTTCAGCCCTGTATTGTGATATGTGAGGGGGTTGTTGTTCAGCCTGCCTGATGTGATTATTGTGATAAGGGGGTTGTTGTTCAGCCTGCCTGATGTGATTATTGTGATAAAAATGACTATCCTAGAGTCTAGTTGACACTTAGGAGTCCACTTTTGTGAAATGAGATATAAGATGTGTCTGGTGTTGTCCAGTTAAGGAACCCTTTGGGAGAACGAGTGATATAAGACGCAAAGTGCCATGTCTTGGTCGGACAGGGGCCACCTCTTGATGTCGTCACTCTTAGACGCTTAGATTTTTGTGATTATGGGGTGGTGTAGATCAATGTATCACATCTTGACCAGGTGGTGATTACCTCTTGAGTCTACTCACTGTCCATCTATATGTTGCATGTGATTTGCAGGCTTCTCCCAGTGCTTAGGCCAAAGCCGGGTTGGACCATAATGGTCACTACTGAATATGCTGGACAACTAGGTTAACTAAGTGGTTGGTATGTTTAGTTGGTTTAGAGTATAACTCTAGAACCTTGAGTAGACACTGGTGTGATGTCTTAGCAGTGTCCATCTGACTGTTTTATATGAGTTCTGTGCTTTAATTTTGTTATATGTTGACATGATATTCTGTTCAATGTTTTTAAAATAATCTGCATGTATTTTTGAGTGTATGTTATGGATGGTCGTTTGAGACTATCCACTCACTGGGCTGTGTAGCTCACCCCTCATTATTTTCAGGTGTAGAGCAGGGGCGCATTTCCAGTTAGCATTTTATATGAATATCGTGATATGCCAGTTGAATGAATAAGACTTTTGTGCTTAATTACTGGGGCCGGTTGTGGCCGAATTATATGAACTTGTGTTGCCAGTTGTGGCCAAACTATGTGAACTTGTGTTGCCGGTTATGGCAGTTTGATATTCTGATTTTTGTGTCACCGCGGGCTTTGGCCTGGTTTCGGTGTGGTATCATTGAATGAATTTATAGAATCGACATTGTGGTTTTGTTTCTAAGTTCGAGTCGATTTATACTTTTGCGATCGGATTTGATATAAATGTGACTTGCATATGTCTAGTGCAAGTTTTGCGTGGTGACAGGTACCTTTATGAAATTGTGTTTTTGTGGAGATTTGTATGTATGGATTTTCGAAATTTTCAGATCGGATTTCCTGGACTTGGTTTTACTTAGCATGTGCATCGATCCTGTGTGATAACATCCTGTTTCTATGTGAATTGTGTTGCTTGTTTGGGGTTAAGATAACGGGATGTGACAACTTCTCCCTTTCCAGTAGGGATCGCACATTGAAGCTCATGGTGTTCGTTGCTGCAGGTATCTACAACAATGCAAGAACAGCAAGGTCAGTATCAATGTAAAGAATCAATTCAGGACTTAAGAATGATTCATTTTCTCACTATTTTATCTGACTGAAAAATCCATTAAAACAGTCCGAAAGAGTAGAACTCTTTTAGTGAGATGGGATCCAGATTTCATACTTGGTCTCCGCGTCCCGCTCAGGCGAGATAAGATGCACAGAGAGTACAAGCACTAATCTCTGGTAGGCAGTCCCTGCCAATCGCCAACCCGTGCGATTCCCCTTCATCTGGGCAATCCAGCAGACTGTGCCAACTGAGTTGGTACAACACAGTCTCTGACCCCACAGATGGCTGCCTCCATGCGCTACCATATGCGCCACATATGTAGACTACATGGTCAAGCTGACCCGACCTACTCCCTGGACCACCACGTGCTATGCTGAGCAACGAGAAGCGATAAATCCCTTCTCTGTAACATGCAGGTGTAATCCCACACCGTCTGAAGATAGATGGACGTGCCCACTGAGTGGGTACAACACGGCTCCAACGATAATCAGAACAGTGAGGTTTCGCGTCAGAAGGCTTACGAGCTTGATATTTAGCGTTGGATTTTAACGGTCTTTTATCTTCTTCACTATCATGCAATTCCTATGGTGATAGCAGAAGATAAATAAATCATGCTGTTCTACTTATTTAAACAATAAAAGAAAGCATGGATCTTATGTGGTAAAAGCCCATAGCCTAAGTAAGACCTTAACTTAACTTAAGTCTTCACTTGCTTTTCTTCATGGGACTTTTGCTGCTCATCTGGCCCAACCCAGGGCCCAAGCGCCATCTGCAGCTCAGGTGCGCCCACCAGGGAAATTGCGCCTGGTCCCAGAGTCGAACCCTGGACCTCCCACCTGGTCAAGCCACTGCTGCATGCGCCTCTGCCAAGTGTGCTCTGTGCTCTTGTCTGATTAATTTACAAATTAATCTATCTAGACAAGATTGACTCGCAGGTCAATTACATTTTATAAATTAAATGCAATGTGATGCGCAGATCATAATATAAAAATAATTTACAAAATTAACCAGGCACGCAGGCCCCAGCACAGCACACATTTAAAAACGGGCAGCCCACATAAGATTAAATAAACAAGCAAATGGCATCAATCAGCATGTGATCCAAACAAGAAATTAAAACTTTTGAAAACCCCATGGGATCATTTTAATTTCCTTATATGCCCTACTACCTTACAACGGTCCATCATTAGGGATCCACTCATCCAACCTAGTCAGATCCACTGCCCTTGCATGCACCAAGTCCTAACTGACTTGAGTCGACCAAAGGTCAACCATGCATGCGCCAGGGCCGAACAACCCTCATGAGTTCTGGCAAGCAGGTGTGACCCCGGGCCTAACTCATGTGTGTTCGTTAGTCGTCTCAATCAGACATCGCTACACGCCTGTCTGCAGTCGACCTATAGCCATCTCGTGCTTGCGCACAGATGCTATCTGGTCGACCCATCAAGGCTGTCAGATGGTCTGATCAGACTGTCTGGATCTAACCTAGGGGATGACTTCAACCCTAATAACCCGTCTAAGGGTTTAAAGCAGGCGCCTCTTAGATCTAATGAGAGTCGCGCAAGTTTGTGTTTTGTTTTGAAAACATAATGAAACAAGCGCCAAGAACATGCGCCAACATAAACATGTAACATGAAATATTTTCGCATGAAACATCTACTATATGGATCACACAGTCTTAAGCAATCATAGAAACATGCAAACAACTGGCTCTGATACCAATTGAAGGTTCCCTTAAAAGAGGGGGGCGAAACCCTAATAGGCGCATCTTGGAGGATTTAAAGCAGCGGAGAGGGTTTCTAGATCTATTGCATGCTATATGATCAACAAAAACATTCTATAGAAAGAATGAGATTCATACCGATGCCATTTCTAGATGGCGACTTGGAAGTAGAAAGCGATGTGGCTTTCCTCCAGAGGTGACGCACACAAGATGAGTCTTGGCTCCTCCTTGTCGCCCCTTGTGCTAGCAAGGATCGTCCAAGTATCCTGATCGAATGAAAGGGATGAGATCTTTTTGGCGATTTCTTCCTTCTCCTTTGCGTTCACCTTCTTCACCACACGAGAGAGAGCTTGTGTCGACTCGTGGAGAGGCGAAGAGAGAAGAGGCGTGAAGAGGAGAAAACGTGAGGCGTGGTCACGTTTAGAGAAGTGCTCTCTAAAAATAGCATGCCACTTCTCAATATGCGATCATGGGTCTACCCCAATCGCAAACCTCTTATCTCATGAACCATCCGCTCACTTAATGAGCTGGTTCAATTCGGTTCGGTTCAAGAACCAATCAAGCCAAGCGATCCAGTCTAGATCATGATTAAACCCTAAGGCTCCAGATCTAACCGTTGATCTCTTGATGCTTCTGATCTCACCGATCTAGCATCCATTCTCTCGATCGAAGCTTACCGATCTCAAGCCCTAATCAATCAAACATGATCAGACCAGATCTCACTTACAATCAGAGATTAAATCCCTTTAAACTGAACCTGAATAATTCAGTCCACACGATCTGACTTAAGTAAGCCATATCATCAAATTGTGCGACCCTGAGGGTTTCCTTTAAATGTCGGTAACGATAACTTACGTTATCATGATCAGTGAGGGGTATCTAGCAACACATCACTGTCTCCCGATATAAAGGAAAGAGTCTTCCAAGACTACACCCAAACCACAGCACAAGTGTGAATCAACTTCACCAGGCATGCAAATATCCTTTGCCACTGGACGTTCTTATTGGACAAGCGTGTCAAGCTTGTAGCTCCAATATGATGAGCATGATTAGATCAGATGAACATAGTCACCTGGGTATGGCCATACACTATTCTCAATCATCTCATTTAGGGGGGCCCCTTTAGAACATCTCACTCCTTAAACAAGGAGACGGCAATCCTTTATCTATCACTAGTGCCCTAACCTGATTCAAGCTCACCATCCAAGATAGTCTATAATCATTATGTTTCAAATGATATTGAACTAACTCAAAACAATGACAATCATCATTTAGAAACACAAGTGATCTCAAGTCAGAGGACATGTGCCACTTGTTGCAATCAAGGATTATTCACATTATGACAACCAATTGAATATCCTAGTAGGGTCTGTCCAGTACATCCAATGTACCCATGAGTCTACCTCTTATTCCATGCTCGAAGCATCCTATAAGATTAGAGCACATATTAGTCTCAATCATATCAAGGCTGTCTCATGTTCACCAAGATATATCGACTAAGGACTTTATAGCATGTCAGCACAGCTGAACAGCTTTGAGACATTATTCAGAAGTACAATTATTGCAGCAGATAACGTAACAAACTGAATAACAACCATGCCTTTATAAACATAAGAGTTTATTACATGATACTGTTACAATCCCAAGGCCTCAAACATTAGCCTTAAGGGCATACCCCAACAAATAACCCATTGTTAATTGAACCAGTAGCATAAACAATATTATCTAAAGAAAGAACACACTTTGAAATATTGCATTCAAAGGAAAACCCCTTCCTGACAAGAGTAGGAATGGAGATAATATTTTAGTAATGCTGGGAACAAAGTAACAATTGTCTAGTTCCAATACAAGTCCAGATGGTAAAGAGATGAAATAGTCTCCTACAGCAACAGCAGCAACCCGTGCCCCGTTTCCAACTCGTAGGTCCACCTCATGCTGTCCCACCTGTCTTCTTCTCCTGAGTTCCTGTACATTTGAACAAATGTGAACTCCACATGCAGTGTCCAACACCCATGATATAGAAGAAGATGAAACCATGACTTCCGTCACGTATATACCTGAGCCAGAAGCGATGCTTCCCCTCTTGTCTCCTTGGAGCGCTTTACAGTCCTTTTTCCAGTGACCCAGCTGGCCACAGTGGAAACATCTGTATTCCTTCGACCGCTTGACCTTTTGCTTCAGAGCCTTGCTGTAGCTCTTGACAGGGGTCTTGCCCTTCTTCCCCTTCTTCTTGTTCCTTGAAGGAAACATCAAGACAGAGGTTGAAGGCTTTCCCTTCAGAGTCTCCTCAGTAGTCAAGAGCATATTCAGCAGCTCTGCCGGAGTACAATCGATTTTGTTCATATTAAAGTTAATGATGAACGCATCGAAAGAGGGCGGGAGAGACTGCAGAATAAAGTCTACAGCAAGCTCCTGATTGATGGTATGCCCCAGTTTCTCTAGAGCCTCCTTGTGCCCAATCATCTTGAGCACGTGAGCTCCCACTGGGCTCCCTTCAGCCAGTTTGCTCTGAAAGAACAGCTTAGTCAAATTATAGCGCTCAGTCCTCGCCTGCGCAGCATACAGCATCTTGAGGTTTGCTATAATTTGTATAGCAGACATATCCTCATGCTGACGCTGCAGCGGTGGCGTCATAGACGCTAGCATCAGGCAAGCGACATCAATGCTATCATTGACATGCTTTTCATAGGCATCCCGAACCGCCCTTGCGGCGTTCGGAGCGGGTTGAGGCGGTATAGCCGTCTCGAGGACATACAGTTTCCTCTCTGCCTTAAGAACAATCTTAAGGTGTCCTTACCAGTCTGAGAAGTTCGGCCCAGCAAACTTCTCCCTTTCCAGTAGGGATCGCACATTGAAGCTCATGGTGTTCGTTGCTGCAGGAATCTACAACAATGCAAGAACAGCAAGGTCAGTATCAATGTTCAGAATCAATCCAGGACTTAAGAAAGATTCTTTTCTCACTATTTTATCTGGCTGAAAAATCCAGCAAAAACAGCCCGAAAGAGTAGAACTCTTTTAGTGAGATGGGATCCAGATTTCATACTTGGTCTCCGCGTCCCGCTCAGGCGAGATAAGATGCACAGAGAGTACAAGCACTAGTCTCTGGTTGGCTGTCCCAGCCAATCGCCAACCCGTGCGATTCCCCTTCATCTGGGCAATCCAGCTGACTGTGCCAACTGAGTTGGTACAACACAGTCTCTGATCCCACAGATGGCTGCCTCCATGTGCTACCATATGCGCCACATATGTAGCCTACATGGTCAAGCTGACCCGACCTACTCCCTGGACCACCACGTGCTATGCTGAGCAACGAGAAGTGATAAATCCCTTCTCTGTAACACGCAGGTGTTGAAGAGTCCCCTTCGAGGGGGAGCGCAAGCTGATGAAACCCTAATTTAGGGGCGCATGCAATTTTGCTAGGGTTTCAACTACACAATCGAGTTATATGCTCATATAATCAACTTTGATAGATTGATTAGATCAAGGGGGAGATTCATACCAACGCCATTGGCTTGGAGGTCGGCTTGGAAGAAGAGAGCAACTTAGATCTCCTCCACAAGTTCACACACAAGATGAAGATGCTTACTTCCTTGGCGTCCCTTGTGCTAGCAAGGCACCCAAGCTTTCTTGTCGAATGGAAGGGGATGATGAGATGATTCCCTTTGGCCGAGAGCTCCTCTTGCAAAACCTCTCTTCTTCGTCAACCTCCCCAAACGAAAGTTCAAGGCGTTGAAGTGAAGAGCACAACGCATATGCGTTTTGGCGTTTTTGTGAAATCGGCCTTGATGACTTTCCATAAATGGAAGATAATCAAGCCATGCGCTCATGCCAACCCAAAAACGCATATTAGCATTGAACCAAGCGTTCACCTTTGTGAACCGGTTCAAGCCAAAACGTTCCAATCGAATTTGGTTCATAAACCAAACCAAAATAGCTCAAGCCACTTGGTCTAGACCATATTGAACCCTAAGGCTCAAGATCAAACCGTTCATCTCCTGATGCTCCTGATCTCACTGATCTAGCATCATCTCTCTCGATCGAAGCTTACCGATCTCAAGCCCTAATCAATCAAACATGATCAGACCAGATCTCACTTACAATCAGAGATTAAACCCCTTTAAACTGAACCCAAAGAATTCAGTCCACACGATCTGACTTAAGTAAGCCATATCACCAAATTGTGCGACCCTAAGGGTTTCCTTTAAATGTCGGTAACGATAACTTTCGTTATCACGATCAGTGAGGGGTATCTAGCAACACATCACTGTCTCCCGATATAAAGGAAAGAGTCTTCCAAGACTACTCCCAAACCATAGCACAAGTGTGAATCCATTTCACAAGGCATGCATGTTTCCTTTGCCACTGGATGTTCTCATTGGACAAGCAGGTCAAGCTTGTGACTCCAATATGATGAGCATGATTAGATCAGATGCACATAGTCACCTGGGTATGGCCATACACTTTCTCAATCATCTCATCTAGGAGGCCCCTATAGAACACCACACTCCTTCAACAAGGAGACGGCAATCCTCTGTCTATCACTAGTGCCCTAACCTGACTCATGATCATTATCCAAGATAGTCTATAACCATTATGTTTTAAATGATATTGAACTACCTCAAAACAATGACAATCATCATTTAGAAACACAAGTGATCTCAAGTCAGAGGACATGTGCCACTTGTTGCAATCAAGGATCATTCACATTGTGACAAGCAATTGAATATCCTAGTAGGGTCTGTCCAGTACATCCAATGTACCCATGAGTCTACATCTTATTCCATGCTCGAAGCATCCTATAAGATTAGAACACATATTAGTCTCAATCATATCAAGGCTGTCTCATGTTCACCAAGATATATCGACTAAGGACATTTAGCATGTCAGCCTAGCTGAACAGCATTGAGACATTATTCAGAAGAACACACATTGCAGCAGATGATGTAACAACCTGAATAATAACCATTGCCTTTATAAACATAAGAATGTATTACATGATACTTATACAATCCCAAGGCCTCAAACGTTAGCCTTAAGGGCATACCCCAACAATCTCCCACTTGCACTTAATCTAATGGTTGAGAAATCTCAAACCCATATTATTACAGTGCTTCTCATGCTTCTGCTGCGCCAGAGGCTTGGTAAGCGGGTCAGCCAGATTGTCGTCTGTATGAACCTTGCAGACTTTGATCTCGCCACGATCAATGATCTCCCGGATCAAGTGAAACCGTCTCTGTATGTGCTTGGACTTCTGGTGTGACCGTGGTTCCTTTGCTTGTGCGTTGGCTCCAGTGTTATCACAGAAGATAACCAAAGGATCGACACTCGAAGGAACAACACCAAGTTCTCTCACGAACTTACGAATCCACACTGCCTCCTCGGATGCTTCCGAGGCTGCAACATACTCGGCTTCTGTTGTGGAATCAGCAACAGTTGACTGTTTGAAACTTTTCCACACCACTGCTCCACCATTCAAGCTAAAAACATAGCCTGATTGTGATCGGAAATCATCCTGGTCCGACTGGAACGAAGCGTCAGTATATCCTTCTATACTGAGTTCTTCCTGACCACCATATATCAAGAACATATCTTTGGTCCTCCGCAGATATTTTAAAATGTTCTTGACTGCAATCCAGTGCGCCATACCTGGATTACTTTGGAACCGACTGGTCACGCTTAACCCGTAAGCGACGTCTGGGCGAGTACACAACATCGCATACATAATGGACCCAATAGCCGAAGCATAAGGCGTATTGTCCATTTCATCTTTCTCAGTCTGTGTTTGCGGACACTGACTCTTCGAAAGATTCAGAACATGTCTGACTGGAAGATATCCTCTTTTAGAATTCTCTAAATGGAATCTCTCCAGGACTTTCTCGATGTAAGTACTCTGGCACAGCCCGAGAAGCCTCTTAGATCTATCCCTGTAGATCTTCACACCTAAAACATAGGCTGCTTCTCCTAGATCTTTCATCTGGAAACATTTTCCTAACCATGCTTTAACAGCATGCAGTTCAGGAATATCGTTTCCAATGATTAAGATATCATCGACGTAGAGGATTAGGAATGTAATCACGCTCCCACTAAACCTCTTATATACACACGGGTCATCCTCGTTCTTGATGAAACCAAACTCAGAGATTGATTCATCAAAACGAATATTCCAGCTTCTAGATGCTTGTTTCAGTCCATAAATGGACTTCTTTAACTTGCATATTTTATGACGATCTGCTGGATTAGTGAAACCTTCAGGTTGTGCCATATACACATCCTCATCCAGTTTTCCATTAAGGAAAGCCGTCTTCACATCCATCTGCCAGATCTCATAATCGTAATATGCTGCTATCGCGAAAAGAATCCGAATAGACTTGAACATGGCTACAGGAGAGAAAGTTTCATCATAATCTATCCCGTAGATTTGTTTGAAACCTTTCGCAACTAGCCTGCCTTTATAGGTAACTACGTTACCATCCATGTCAATCTTCTTCTTGAAGATCCATTTACAGCCTATAGGGATTACTCCCGGAGGCGGATCAACCAAATCCCAGACTTGGTTATCTGACATAGAGTCCATTTCGGCTCGCATAGCTTCAAGCCATCTAGCTGACTCCGGTCCACTGACCGCATCCGCATAAGTAAGGGGTTCATCATTATCAATGATGTAGACTCCGTCATAGCGCTCAGGCTGTCTACGAATCCTTCCCGATCTTCGCGGTTCCCGTGATATCTGAGCCTCAGGTTGTTCAATAACCTGTTCTACCGGCTCAGGCTCATCCAACTGTGCTTGACTACTTTGTCCTTCCTCTGGATTCTCATCCAGTTTTATTTCTCTCCCACTGGCCTCTTGCAGAAGAAACTCCTTCTCAAGAAATATGGCCGTTCGAGCAACAAATACCTTGTTCTCTTTGGGATCATAGAAATAATAACCCTTAGTTTCCTTAGGGTAACCGACAAAGATGCATTTGTCAGATCTGCTCTCCAGTTTCCCAGAGGCGAGCTTTTTGACATAAGCCTCGCAACCCCAGATCCTGATAAATGTCAAGCTCGGCTGTTTCCCATACCATAATTCATATGGTGTCGTTGAAACTGCCTTGGATGGCACTCGGTTTAGTACCTTTGCAGCTGTTTCCAGTGCAAATCCCCAAAAGGAGTAAGGAAGAGTAGCCTGACTCATCATAGAACGAACCATATCAAGTAACGTTCTATTTCTCCTCTCGGACACACCATTCCATTGCGGTGTTCCTGGCGGAGTGAGCTGTGAGATAATCCCACACTCTTTTAGATAGTCAGTAAACGCATGACTCAAGTATTCTCCACCTCGATCAGAACGAAGTGCCTTGATATTTCGGCCTAGCTGATTCTGTACTTCATTCTTGAACTCTTTGAACTTGTCAAAAAATTCACTCTTATGTCTCATCAAATAGACATAACCATACCTACTGAAATCATCAGTAAAGGTAATGAAGTACTGATAGCCACCTCTGGCATGTTTACTAAATGGCCCACACACATCACTGTGTATAAGGTCAAGTAAACCTGAAGCCCTTTGACCTTTGTTAAGAAAAGGAGACTTCGTCATTTTACCCATCAAACAAGCTTTGCATGTATCAATCTCCTCATAGGAGAAAGATCCCAGCAGTCCATGATCATGCAACCGCTTAATGCGCTTCTTGTTAATATGGCCTAAACGACTATGCCATAACAAGGTGCTGTCTTCAGCATACTTGGCTTTCTTAATGTCAACAGTTTGTATAGAACTTTCCATGTCCAACATGTATAACCCATTGTTAATTGAACCAGTTGCATAAACAATATTATCTAAAGATAAAACACACTTTGAAATATTGCATTCAAAGGCAAATCCTTTCCTGACAAGAGCAGGAATAGAGACAATATTTTTAGTAATACTGGGAACAAAGTAACAACTGTTTAGTTCTAATACAATGCCAGATGGTAATGAGATGAAATAGTCTCCTACAGCAACAGCAGCAACCCGTGCCCCGTTTCCAACGCGTAGGTCCACCTCATGCTGTCCCACCTGTCTTCTTCTCTTGAGTTCCTGTACATTTGAACAAATGTGAACTCCACATGCAGTGTCCAACACCCATGAAATAGAAGAAGATGATATCATGACCTCAGTCACGTATATACCTGAGCCAGAAGCGATGCTTCCCCACTTATCTCCTTGGAGCGCTTTACAGTCCTTTTTCCAGTGACCCAGCTGGCCACAGTGGAAACATCTGTTGTCCTTCGACCGCTTCACCTTCTGTTTCAGAGCCTTGCTGTAACTCTTGACAGGGGCCCTTGCCCTTCTTCCCCTTCTTCTTGTTCCTAAAAGGAACCATTAAGATAGAGGTTGAAGGCTTTCCCTTCAGAGTTTCCTCAGTAGTCAAGAGCATATTCAGCAGCTCTGCCGGAGTACAATCGATTTTGTTCATATTAAAATTAATAATGAACGCATCGAAAGAGGGCGGGAGAGACTGCAGAATAATGTCTACAGCAAGCTCCTGGTTGATGGTATGCCCCAGTTTCTCCAGAGCCTCCTTGTGCCCAATCATCTTGAGTACGTGAGCTCCCACTGGGTTCCCTTCAGCCAGTTTGCTCTGAAAGAAAAGCTTTGTCAGATTATAGCGTTCTGTCCTCGCCTGTGCAGCATACAGCATCTTGAGGTTCGCTATAATTTCTATAGCCGACATATCCTCATGCTGACGCTGCAGTAGTGGCGTCATAGACGCTAGCATCAGGCAAGCGAAATCAATGCTATCATTGACGTGCTTTTCATAGGCATCACGAACCGCCCTTGCGGCGTTCGCAGCAGGTTGAGGCGGCACAGCCGTCTCGAGGACATACAGTTTCCTCTCTGCCTTAAGAACAATCTTAAGGTGTCCGAACCAGTCTGAGAAGTTTGGCCCAGCAAACTTCTCCCTTTCCAGTAGGGATCGCACATTGAAGCTCATGGTGTTCGTTGCTGCAGGAATCTACAACAATGCAAGAACAGCAAGGTCAGTATCAATGTTTAGAATCAATCCAGGACTTAAGAAAGATTCTTTTCTCACTATTTTATCTGGCTGAAAAATCCAGCAAAACAGCCCGAAAGAGTAGAACTCTTTTAGTGAGATGGGATCCAGATTTCATACTTGGTCTCCGCGTCCCGCTCAGGCGAGATAAGATGCACAGAGAGTACAAGCACTAATCTCTGGTAGGCTGTCCCAGCCAATCGCCAACCCGTGCGATTCCCCTTCATCTGGGCAATCCAGCAGACTGTGCCAACTGAGTTGGTACAACACAGTCTCTGACCCCACAGATGGCTGCCTCCATGTGCTACCATATACGCCACATATGTAGCCTACATGGTCAAGCTGACCCGACCTACTCCCTGGACCACCACGTGCTATGCTGAGCAACGAGAAGGGATAAATCCCTACTCTGTAACACGCATGTGTAATCCTGCACCGTCTGATGATAGATGGACGTGCCCACTGAGTGGGTACAACACGGCTCCAACGATAGTCAGAACAGTGAGGTTTCGCGTCAGAAGGCTTACGAGCTTGATATGTTAGCGTTTGGATTTTAACGGTCTTTTATCTTCATACCTATCATGCAAGTCCTATGGTGATAGCAGAAGATAAAATCATGCAATTCTAATTATAAAAGCAATAAATAGAAAGCATGCTGATCTTATGTGGTAAAAGCCCATAGCCTAAGTAAGACCTTAATTTTACTTAAGTCTTCACTCTCTTTTCATGGGTCTTTTATCTCATACGGTCCATCCCAGGGCCCTTGCGCCAAGTTCAGCTCAGGTGCGCCCACCAGCTGAATGCGCCTCTTTAATGTGTGCTTTTGTGCTCTTGTCTAATCAAATACATTTTGATCTATCTAGACAAGGTTGACTCGCAGGTCAAATATACAATAAATTAATTAAAAAGTGATTCGCAGATCACAATAAAAATTAATTTACAAGTTTAAGTCCAGGCACGCAGGCCCCAGCACAGCACACATTTAACATGGGCAGCCCAGATAAGAATAAATAAACAAGCATCATGGCATCATTCAATCAACATGTGATCCATTACAAAGAAAATAAAATTTTGAAAACCCCATTGTCATCAATTTTAATTTTCTTATGAGCCCTACTACCTTACAACGGTCCATTAATAGGGATCCACTCATCCAGCTAGTCAGATCCTCTGCCCTTGCATGCACCAAGTCCTAACTGACTCGAGTTGACCTAATGGTCAACCATGCATGCTACAAGGGCTGAACAACCCTCATGAGTTTTGGCAAGCGGGTGTGACCCCGGGCCTAACTCATGTGTGTTCATCAGTCATCTCAACCAGACCTCGCTACACGCCCTTGATGCAGTCAACCTATAGCCACCTCGTGCTTGCGCACAGGTGCTATCAGGTCAACCCATCTAGGCTGTCAGATGGTCTGATCAGACTAGTTGGATCTTCCCTAGAGGATGCCTTCAACCCTACTAACCCGTCTAAGGGATTATAGCAGGCGCCACTTAGATCTATGGTGATAGGCGCGCAAGTAAAGTTTTTGACAAAACAACAACATGTAACATGCGCAACAATGTAAGCAATATACATGCATGAACATAATCAACCTTACACATGCGCCACCAAAACAATCTCATATATGCGCCACAAAAAATACTTTCAACTAGTATTATCGCATGATGAGAAAACTTAGATCATAAGCGCAAACAAGGATCACCTTAAGCAATCATATGAACCATATAACAACCTAGCTCTGATACCAATTGAAGAGTCCCCTTCGAGGGGGAGCGCAAGCTGATGAAACCCTAATTTAGGGGCGCATGCAATTTTGCTAGGGTTTCAACTACACAATCGAGTTATATGCTCATATAATCAACTTTGATAGATTGATTAGATCAAGGGGGAGATTCATACCAACGCCATTGGCTTGGAGGTCGGCTTGGAAGAAGAGAGCAACTTAGATCTCCTCCACAAGTTCACACACAAGATGAAGATGCTTACTTCCTTGGCGTCCCTTGTGCTAGCAAGGCACCCAAGCTTTCTTGTCGAATGGAAGGGGATGATGAGATGATTCCCTTTGGCCGAGAGCTCCTCTTGCAAAACCTCTCTTCTTCGTCAACCTCCCCAAACGAAAGTTCAAGGCGTTGAAGTGAAGAGCACAACGCATATGCGTTTTGGCGTTTTTGTGAAATTGGCCTTGATGACTTTCCATAAATGGAAGATAATCAAGCCATGCGCTCATGCCAACCCAAAAACGCATATTAGCATTGAACCAAGCGTTCACCTTTGTGAACCGGTTCAAGCCAAAACGTTCCAATCGAATTTGGTTCATAAACCAAACCAAAATAGCTCAAGCCACTTGGTCTAGACCATATTGAACCCTAAGGCTCAATATCAAACCGTTCATCTCCTGATGCTCCTGATCTCACTGATCTAGCATCATCTCTCTCGATCGAAGCTTACCGATCTCAAGCCCTAATCAATCAAACATGATCAGACCAGATCTCACTTACAATCAGAGATTAAACCCCTTTAAACTGAACCCAAAGAATTCAGTCCACACGATCTGACTTAAGTAAGCCATATCACCAAATTGTGCGACCCTAAGGGTTTCCTTTAAATGTCGGTAACGATAACTTTCGTTATCACGATCAGTGAGGGGTATCTAGCAACACATCATTGTCTCCCGATATAAAGGAAAGAGTCTTCCAAGACTACTCCCAAACCATAGCACAAGTGTGAATCCATTTCACAAGGCATGCATGTTTCCTTTGCCACTGGATGTTCTCATTGGACAAGCAGGTCAAGCTTGTGACTCCAATATGATGAGCATGATTAGATCAGATGCACATAGTCACCTGGGAATGGCCATACACTTTCTCAATCATCTCATCTAGGGGGCCCCTATAGAACACCACACTCCTTCAACAAGGAGACGGCAATCCTCTATCTATCACTAGTGCCCTAACCTGACTCATGATCATTATCCAAGATAGTCTATAACCATTATGTTTCAAATGATATTGAACTACCTCAAAACAATGACAATCATCATTTAGAAACACAAGTGATCTCAAGTCAGAGGACATGTGCCACTTGTTGCAATCAAGGATCATTCACATTGTGACAAGCAATTGAATATCCTAGTAGGGTCTGTCTAGTACATCCAATGTACCCATGAGTCTACATCTTATTCCATGCTCGAAGCATCCTATAAGATTAGAACACATATTAGTCTCAATCATATCAAGGCTATCTCATGTTCACCAAGATATATCGACTAAGGACATTTAGCATGTCAGCCTAGCTGAACAGCATTGAGACATTATTCAGAAGAACACACATTGCAGCAGATGATGTAACAACCTGAATAATAACCATTGCCTTTATAAACATAAGAATGTATTACATGATACTTATACAATCCCAAGGCCTCAAACGTTAGCCTTAAGGGCATACCCCAACAGGTGTAATCCCGCATCGTCTGAAGATAGATGGACGCATCGTCTGAAGATAGATGGACGTGCCCACTGAGTGGGTACAACACGGCTCCAACGATAATCAGAACAGTGAGGTTTCGCGTCAGAAGGCTTACGAGCTTGATATTTTAGCGTTGGATTTTAACGGTCTTTTATCTTCTTGACTATCATGCAATTCCTATGGTGATAGCAGAAGATAAACTCATGCAATTCTAATTATAAAAGCAATAAATAG
Source organism: Costus lasius (assembly GCA_027563935.2). NCBI lineage: Eukaryota > Viridiplantae > Streptophyta > Magnoliopsida > Zingiberales > Costaceae > Costus > Costus lasius. The sequence goes on from CM050449.1 coordinate 73,892,851, forward strand.
AAAGCATGCTGATCTTATGTGGTAAAAGCCCATTAAGCCTAAGTTAGACCTTAAATTAAACTTAAGTCTTCACTTGCTTTTCTTCATGGGTCTTTTGCTGCTCATCTGGCCCAAACCAGGGCCCAAGCACCATCTGCAGCTCAGGTGCGCCTACCAGGGAAAATGCGCCTGGTCCCAGAGTCGAACCCTGGACCTCCCACCTGGTCAAGCCTCTGCTGCAAGCGCCTCTGCCAAGTGTGCTCTGTGCTCTTGTCTGATTAATTTACAAATTAATCTATCTAGATAAGATTGACTCGCAGGTCAATTACACTTTATAATTTAAATGAAAAGTGATGCGCAGATCACAATAAAAATATTTATTTACATTTAAATTCCAGGCACGCAGGCCCCAGCACAGCACACATTAAACATGGGCAGCCCACACAAGATTAAATAAACAAACATATGCTTACAAACATCATGCGATCCAACATAAGAAAATAAAATTTCGAAAACCCCATTGGCATCAATTTTAATTTTCCTTATTGGCCCTACTACCTTACAACGGTCCATTACAAGGGATCCACTCATCAGACCTAGTCAGATCCATTGCCCTTGCATGCACCAAGTCGTAACTGACTTGAGTCGACCTAATGGTCAACCATGCATGCGCCAGGGCTGAACAACCCTCATGAGTTCTGGCAAGCGGGTGTGACCCCGGGCCTAACTCATGTCTGTTCACTAGTCGTCTCAATTAGACATCGCTACACGCCTGTCTGCAGTCGACCTATAGCCATCTCATGCTTACGCACAGATGCTATCTGGTCGACCCATCAAGGCTGTCAGATGATCTGATCAGACTGTTTGGATCTAACCTAGGGGATGACTTCAACCCTAATAACCCGTCTAAGGGTTTAAAGCAGGCGCCTCTTAGATCTAATGAGAGTCGCGCATGAGAAGAAGTTTTGAAGAAAACATAGATGCGCCAACATACATGCACCAACAAAAACATATACTAAGATGTATGTTAGTTTCGCATGTCATCTAGATCTAAGCATATGCGCAAGTATGGATCAAACATGAAGACCAAGCATTAAGCAATCATAAAACGATGCATAAAACCTGGCTCTGATACCAATTGAAAGTCCCCTTTCAATAAGGGGGGCCGAAACCCTAAAGTGGCGCATACAAAACATGGGCAGCGGATACTAGGGATTCATGGGATCGATGCATGTATTATGATCAACATTAAAACTTTTGAATGCAAGAAAGAATGCGATTCATACCATGGCCATTTCTAGATGGCGCCTTGGAAGCAAGAGAACAAAAGAGGTCTCCTCCAAATCGTCACACACAAGATGATCAACGGCAAATCGTTACCGACATTTAGAGGAAACCCTCAGGGTCGCACAATTTGATGATATGGCTTACTTAAGTTAGATCGTGTGGACTGAACTGTTTAGACTCAGTTTAAACGAGTTCAGACTCTGATTGTAAGTGAGATCTAGTCTGATCATGTTTGATTGATTGGGGCTTGAGATCGGTAAGCTTCGATCGAGAGTTTGGATGCTAGATCATAGAGATCAAGAGCATCAAGAGATGAATGGTTAGATCTTGAACCATTTGGTTCAAAGAGATCTAGACCATGGCTTGGGCTGGTTTAATGAACCGAATTGGGTTGAACCTAATTGACTTGAACCGGTTCACATGGGTGAACGTATGGTTCAAGGTGTAAAGGCTTGTTGGGCGGTTTTTCCTTCAAGTGAGCGCATGGCTTGAAAACCTTCCATTTATGGAAGTGTAACGCCATGACTTGATTGGAGAAGGCTTAACGCAAATCGGTTTTACGGAATTGTCATCTTCGTTGGACGAAAGAGGATTCTTGGAGACGGTAGCTCTCGGCCAAGCGCATCTCAACACACGACAAGGACATTGGGATCTCTTGCTAGCACAAGGAAGATCCTAAAGGGTAGCCACCCCTCATCTTGTGTGTGAACTTGAAGAGGAGACCTACTTTGATCTCTTGCTTCCAAGCCGCCACCCTCTTCATGGCTTTGGTATGAGTTCTCATAACTTCAAGTTGATCATATAGTTATCATATTCGATCTTGTTTAGAAACCCTTTTCGCCATGCTTGTTAGAATCGCAAGTTTAGGGTTTCTCCCCCCTTTGTCTAGGGGTTCCTTCAATTGGTATCAAAGCTGGTTCTTGATATGATCTTTATGATTGCTTCAAGTCCTTGTGATCCATACATGTTGCGCTTACTTTTACTTGATGTATGCTTTGTTTACATGTAGTTGCGCTTGTATCATGCTTACATGAAGTTGCGCTTGTATCATGCTTACATCAAGTTGCGCTTGTATCATGCTTACATGAAGTTGCGCTTGTATCATGCTTACATCAATTTGCGCTTGTATCATGGTTAGATGAAGTATGCGCTCCCCCTTGAAGGGGACCCCCCTAAAAAGTTTGCGCTCCCCCTTGAAGGGGACCCCCTTAGATCTAAGGGTTATCAACTTGCAAGCATGTTGTTTGTTTGTTTGTTTGCGCATGTTCTAGAAGTTTTCCAAAACTTATATCTTGCGCGCATGATTAGATCTAAGGTGCCACTATATTAAATCCTTAGATGGGTTGATAGGGTTGAAAGCATCTTCTAGGTTAGATCCAACTAGTCTGATCAGACCATCTGACAGCCTAGATGGGTTGACCTGATAGCACCTGTGCGCAAGCACAAGGTGGCTATGGGTTGACTGCATCTAGGGCGTGTAGCGAGGTCTGGTTGAGACACTATTGAACACACATGAGTTAGGCCCGGGGTCACACCCGCTTGCCAAAACTCATGAGGGTGGTTCAGCCCTTGGCGCATGCATGGTTGACCATTAGGTCAACACGGGTCAGTTAGGACTCAGTGCATGCAAGGGCAAAGGATCTAACTAGATGGATGAGTGGATCCCCATCAATGGACCATTGTAAGGTTATAGGGCTCATAAGGAAATTAAAATTGATGCCATGGGGTATTTTCAAAAAAATTTATTTCCTGATTGGATCACATGTTGATTGAACCATATGCTTGTTTATTTAGTCTTATGTGGGTTGCCCTATTGTGTGCTGTGCTGGGGCCTGCGTGCCTGGTAATTTATAAGTTAAATTTATTGTGGTCTGCGAATCACTTTTTCATTAATTTATTGTATATTTGACCTGCGAGTCAAAGCTTGTCTAGATAGATCAAATTGTATTTGATTAGACAAGAGCACAAATGCACACATCCCAAAGGAGCATTCAGTTGGTGGCGCACTTGAGGTGCTCTTGGCGCTAGGGCCCTGGGTTGGACCAGATGAGATGCAAAAGAGCTCAAGTGAAGACTTAAGGAAAATTAAGGTCTTACTAGGGTTCATGGGCTTTTACCACATAAGATCATGCTTTCTATTTATTGTTTAAATAATTAGAATTGCATGTTTAAGTTTATCTTCTGCTATCACCATAGGACTTGCATGATAGTGAAGAAGATAAAAGACCGTTAAAATCCAACGCTAATATATCAAGCTCGTAAGCCTTCTGACGCGAAACCTCGCCGTTCTGACTATCGTTGGAGCCGTGTTGTACCCACTCAGTGGGCACGTCCATCTATCTTCAGACGGTGCTGGATTTCACCTGCGTGTTACAGAGTTGGGATTTATCCCCTCTCGTTGCTCAGCATAGCACGTGGTGGTCCAGGGAGTAGGTCAGGTCAGCTTGACCATGTAGGCTGCATATGTGGCGCATATGGTAGCACATGGAGGCAGCCATCTGTGGGATCAGAGACTGTGTTGTACCAACTCAGTTGGCACAGTCTGCTGGATTGCCCAGATGAAGGGGAATCGCACGGGTTGGCGATTGGCTGGGACAGCTTACCAGAAATTAGTGCTTGTCATCTCTGTGCATCTTATCACGCCTGAGCGGGACGCGGAGACCAAGTATGAAATCTGGATCCCATCTCACTAAAAGAGTGTTACTCTTTCGGACTGTTTACTGGATTTTTCAGTCAGACAAAATAGTGAGAAAAGAATCTTTCTTAAGTCCTGGACTGATTCTGAACATTGATACTGACCTTGCTGTTCTTGCTTGTTGTAGATTCCTGCAGCAACGAACACCATGAGCTTCAATGTGCGATCCCTACTGGAAAGGGAGAAGTTTGCTGGGCCAAACTTCTCTGACTGGTTTGGACACCTTAAGATCGTTCTTAAGGCAGAGAGGAAACTGTATGTCCTCGAGACGGCGATACCGCCGCAGCCCGCTCCGAACGCCGCAAGGGCGGTTCGGGATGCCTATGAAAAGCACGTCAATGATAGCATTGATGTCGCTTGCCTGATGCTAGCGTCTATGACGCCACCGATGCAGCGTCAGCATGAGGATATGTCCGCTATAGAGATTATAGCGAACCTCAAGATGCTGTATGCTGCACAGGCGAGGACAGAACGCTATAATCTGACGAAGCTCTTCTTTCAGAGCAAACTGGCTGATGGGAGCCCAGTGGGAGCTCACGTGCTCAAGATGATTGGGCACAAGGAGGCTCTGGAGAAACTGGGGCATACCATCAACCAGGAGCTTGCTGTGGATATTATTCTGCAGTCTCTCCCGCCCTCTTTCGATGCGTTCATCATTAATTTTAATATGAACAAAATCGATTGTACGCCGGCAGAGCTGCTGAATATGCTCTTGACCACTGAGGAAACTCTGAAGGGAAAGCCTTCAACCTCTGTCTTAATGGTTCCTTCTAGGAACAAGAAGAAGGGGAAGAAGGGCAAGGCCCCTGTCAAGAATTACAGCAAGGCTCTGAAACAGAAGGTGAAGCGGTCGAAGGACAACAGGTGTTTCCACTGTGGCCAGCTGGGTCACTGGAAAAAGGACTGTAAAGCGCTCCAAGGAGATAAGAGGGGAAGCATCGCTTCTGGCTCAGGTATATTCATGACGGAAGTCATGGTTTCATCTTCTTCTATTTCATGGGTGTTGGACACTGCATGTGGAGTTCACATTTGTTCAAATGTACAGGAACTCAAGAGAAGAAGGCAGGTGGGACAGCATGAGGTAGACCTACGAGTCGGAAACGGGGCACGGGTTGCTGCTGTTGCTGTAGGAGACTATTTCATTTCTTTACTGTTGGGGTATGCCCTTAAGGCTAATGTTTGAGGCCTTGGGATTGTATAAGTATCATGTAATAAACTCTTAAGTTTATAATAAGGCATGGTTGTTATTCAGGTTGTTACCTTGTCTGCTGTAATAAGTGTACTTCTGAATAATGTCTCAAAGCTGTTCAGCTAGGCTGACAGGCTATATGTCCTTAGTCGAGATATCTTGGTGAACATGAGACAGCCTTGATATGATGGAGACTAATATGAGTGCTAATCTTATAGGATGCTTCGAGCATGGAATAAGATGTAGACTCATGGGTACATTGGATGTACTGGACAGACCCTACTGGGATATTGCATTGCTTGTCACAATGTGAATGATCCCTGTAAGCAGCAAGTGGCACATGTCCTCTGACTTGAGATCACTTGTGTTTCTAAATGATGATTGTCATTGTCTTGAGGTAGTTCAATATCATTTGAAATATAATGATTATAGACTATCTTGGATGGTGAGCTTGAATCAGGTTAGGGCACTAGTGATAGACATAGGATTGCCGTCTCCTTGTTTAAGGAGTGTGGTGTTCTAAGGGCCCCCCTATATGAGATGATTGAGATAGTGTATGGCCATACCCAGATGACTATGTGCATCTGATCTAATCATGCTCATCGTATTGGAGTTACAAGCTTGACCCGCTTGTCCAATAAGAACATCCAGTGGCAAAGGACACATGTATGCCTTGTGAATTGAGTCACACTTGTGCTATGGTTTGGGAGTAGTCTTGGAAGACTCTTTCCTTTATATCGGGAGACAGTGATGTGTTGCTAGATACCCCTCACTGATCGTGATAACGTAAGTTATCGTTACCGACATTTAGAGGAAACCCTCAGGGTCGCACAATTTGGTGATATGGCTTACTTGAGTCAGATCGTATGGACTGGATTCTTTGAGTTCAGATTAAAGGGATTTAATCTCTGATTGTAAGTGAGATCTGGTCTGATCATGTTTGATTGATTAGGACTTGAGATCGGTAAGCTTCGATCGAGAGAGGTGATGCTAGATCGGAGAGATCAAGGGCATCAGATGATGAATGGTTAGATCATGAGCCTTGGGGGTTCAATTTGGTCTAGACCAAGTGGCTAGAGCTATTTCGGTTTGGTTTGTTGAACCAAAGCCGATTTGACATTTTGGCTTGATCCGGTTCACAATGGTGAACGCATGGTTCAATCCTAAAATGCGTTTGGGTTGAGTTGAGCGCATGGACTTGATGAGCTTCCATTTATGGAAAGTCATCAAGGGCCGGTTTCACTCACTTCAATGCCAAAAACGCATATGCGTTTGCGCTCTTCTCTTCAACGCATTCGACTTTGGTTGGGTGGTGATTGACGAAGAGAAGGAGACGTTGAGCAAGAGGAGCTCTCGGCCAAGAGGTTCATCATCCCCTTCCATTCGACACTTGAAGGCTTGGGTGTCTTGCTAGCACAAGAGACCGCAAGGAGTAAGCATCTTCACCTTGTGTGTGAACTTGTGGAGGAGATCTACTTTGTTCTCTTTATCCAAGCCGACTTCCAAGCATATGGCGTTGGTATGATTTTTATCTCAATCTATTCAATCGATTATAGTTGAACATATGGCATGCAAATGATCTTGAACCCTTGCTTCCGCTTGCATATTTTACATTAGCGCCATGCTTAGGGTTTTGCCCCCTTATGATTAGGGGTTCCTACAATTGGTATCAGAGCTAGGCTCTATGCATGCTATTATGTTTGCTGATGTGATCCTCATGTTGCGCTTACTTTTACTTGAGGCATGCTTTGCTTACATGAAGTTGCGCTTGTATCATGCTTTGCTTACATGAAGTTGCGCTTGTATCATGCTTTGCTTACATAAAGTTGCGCTTGTATCATGCTTTGCTTACATGAAGTTGCGCTTGTATCATGCTTTGCTTATATGAAGTATGCGCTCCCCCTTGAAGGGGACCCCCTAAAGTTTGCGCTCCCCCTTGAAGGGGACCCCCTTAGATCTAAGGGTTATATGCAAGCATGTTGTTTGTTTGTATGATTGCGCATGTTCTAAGGTTTTTCTAAAACTTACATCTTGCGCGCTTGATTAGATCTAAGGTGCCACTACATTAAACCCTTAGATGGGTTGATGGGGTTGAAGTCACCACTAGGTTAGATCCAAGTCTGATCAGACCATCTGACAGCTCAGATGGGTTAACCTGATAGCACCTATGCGCAAGCACAAGGTGGCTATAGGTTGACTGCATCTAGGGCGTGTAGCGAGGTCTGGTTGAGACACTACTGAACACACTTGAGTTAGGCCCGGGGTCACACCCGCTTGCCAAAACTCATGGGGGTAGTTCAGCCCTTGGCGCATGCATGGTTGACCATTAGGTCAACTCGGGTCAGTTAGGACTCGGTGCATGCAAGGGCAAAGGATCTAACTAGATGGATGAGTGGATCCCCATCAATGGACCATTGTAAGGTTGTAGGGCTCATAAGGAAATTAAAATTGATGCCATGGGGTTTTCAAAACTTTTAATTTCAAGATGATTGGATCACATGTTGATTGAACCATATGCTTGTTTATTTAGTCTTATGTGGGTTGCCCAATTGTGTGCTGTGCTGGGGCCTGCGTGCCTGGACTTAAAAATTGTAAATTAATTTGTGATCTGCGAATCACATTGTACTTAATTTATAATATGTTGTTGACCTGCGAGTCAACCTTGTCTAGATAGATCAAATGTACTTTGATTAGACAAGAACAAAGGCACACATCCAAGAGGGGCATTCACCTGGTGGTGCACCTGAGGTGCTCTTGGCGCTAGGGCACTGGGTTGGACCAGATGAGATGCAATGAAGCTCAAGTGAAGACTTAAGTAATATTAAGGTCTTACTAGGGTTCATGGGCTTTTACCACATAAGATCATGCTTTCTACTTATTGCTAATAATTAGAATTGCATATTTATGTTTATCTTCTGCTATAGCCATAGGACATGCCTGATAGTAAGAAGATAAAAGACCGTTAAAATCCAACGCTAACATATCAAGCTCGTAAGCCTTCTGACGCGAAACCTCACCTTTCTGACTATCGTTGGAGCCGTGTTGAACCCACTCAGTGGGCACGTCCATCTATCTTCAGACGGTGCTGGATTTCACCTGCGTGTTACAGAGTTGGGATTTATCCCCTCTCGTTGCTCAGCATAGCACGTGGTGGTCCAGGGAGTAGGTCAGGTCAGCTTGACCATGTAGACTACATATGTGGCGCATATGGTAGCACATGGAGGCAGCCATCTCTGGGATCAGAGACTGTGTTGTACCAACTCAGTTGGCACAGTCTGCTGGATTGCCAAGATGAAGGGGAATCGCACGGGTTGGCGATTGGCTGGGACAGCCTACCAGAAACTAGTGCTTGTCATCTCTGTGCATCTTATCTCGCCTGAGCGGGACGCGGAGACCAAGTATGAAATCTGGATCCCATCTCACTAAAAGAGTGTTTACTCTTTCGGACTGTTTACTGGATTTTTCAGTCAGACAAAATAGTGAGAAAAGAATCTTTCTTAAGTCCTGGATTGATTCTGAAACATTGATACTGACCTTGCTGTTCTTGCTTGTTGTAGATTCCTGCAGCAACGAACACCATGAGCTTCAATGTGCGATCCCTACTGGAAAGGGAGAAGTTTGCTGGGCCGAACTTCTCTGACTGGTTCGGACACCTTAAGATTGTTCTTAAGGCAGAGAGGAAACTGTATGTCCTCGAGACGGCGATACCGCCGCAGCCCGCTCCGAACGCCGCAAGGGCGGTTCGGGATGCCTACGAAAAGCACGTCAATGATAGCATTGATGTCGCTTGCCTGATGCTAGCGTCTATGACGCCACCGCTGCAGCGTCAGCATGAGGATATGTCGGCTATAGAAATTATAGCGAACCTCAAGATGCTGTATGCTGCACAGGCGAGGACTGAGCGCTATAATCTGACGAAGCTCTTCTTTCAGAGCAAACTGGCTGAGGGGAGCCCAGTGGGAGCTCATGTGCTCAAGATGATTGGGCACAAGGAGGCTCTAGAGAAACTGGGGCATACCGTCAACCAGGAGCTTGCTGTGGACATTATTCTGCAGTCTCTTCCGCCCTCTTTCGATGCGTTCATTATTAACTTTAATATGAACAAGATCGATTGTACGCCGGCAGAGCTGCTGAATATGCTCTTGACCACTGAGGAAACTCTGAAGGGTAAGCCTTCAACCTCTGTCTTGATGGTTCCTTCTAGGAACAAGAAGAAGGGGAAGAAGGGCAAGGCCCCTGTCAAGAATTACAGCAAGGCCCTGAAACAGAAGGTGAAGCGGTCGAAGGACAACAGGTGTTTCCACTGTGGCCAGCTAGGTCACTGGAAAAAGGACTGTAAAGCGCTCCAAGGAGATAAGAGGGGAAGCATCGCTTCTGGCTCAGGTATATATGTGACTGAGGTCATGTTATCTTCTTCTACTATATCATGGGTGTTGGACACTGCATGTGGAGTTCACATTTGTTCAAATGTGCAGGAACTCAAGAGAAGAAGGCAGGTGGGACAGCATGAGGTAGACCTACGAGTTGGAAACGGGGCACGGGTTGCTGCTGTTGCTGTAGGAGACTATTTCATTTCTTTACCATCTGGCGTTGTATTAGAATTAAACAATTGTTATTTTGTACCAAGTATTACCAAGAATATTATCTCTATTCCTGCTCTTGTCAGGAAAGGATTTGCCTTTGAATGCAATATTTCAAAGTGTGTTTTATCTCATGATAATATTGTGTATGCAACTGGTTCAATTAACAATGGGTTATACATGTTGGACATGGAAAATTCTATACAAAACATTGATAATAAGAAAGCCAAGTATGCTGATGACAGCACCTTGTTATGGCATAGTCGTTTAGGCCATATAAACGAGAAGCGCATTAAGCGGTTGCATGAACATGGACTGCTGGGATCATTCTCCTATGAGGAGATTGATACATGCAAAGCTTGTTTGATGGGTAAAATGACGAAGTCTCCTTTTCCTCACAAAGGTCAAAGGGCTTCGGGTTTACTTGACCTTATACACAGTGATGTGTGTGGGCCTTTTAGTAAACATGCCAGAGGTGGCTATCAGTACTTCATTACCTTTACTGATGATTTCAGTAGGTATGGGTATGTCTATTTAATGAGACATAAAAGTGAATCTTTTGACAAGTTCAAAGAGTTCAAAAATGAAGTACAAAATCAGCTAGGCCGAAATATCAAGGCACTTCGTTCTGATCGAGGTGGTGAATACGTGAGTCATGGATTTACTGACTATCTGAAGGAGTGTGGGATTATCTCACAGCTCACTCCGCCAGGAACACCGCAATGGAATGGTGTGTCCGAGAGGAGAAATAGAACGTTACTAGACATGGTTCGTTCTATGATGAGTCAGGCCACTCTTCCATATTCCTTTTGGGGTTTTGCACTGGAAACAGCTGCAAAGGTACTAAACCGAGTGCCATCCAAGGCAGTTTTAAAGACGCCATATGAGTTATGGTATGGAAAACAGCCTAGCTTGACATTTATCAGGATCTGGGGTTGCGAGGCTTATGTCAAAAAGCTCGCCTCTGGGAAACTGGAGAGCAGATCTGAGAAATGTATCTTTGTCGGTTACCCTAAGGAAACTAAGGGTTATTATTTCTACGATCCCAAGGAGAACAAGGTTTTTGTTGCTCGGACGGCCATATTTCTTGAGAAGGAGTTTCTTCTGCAAGAGGCCAGTGGGAGAGAAATAAAGCTGGATGAGAATTCAGAGGAAGGACAAAGTAGTCAAGCAGAGTTGGATGTGCCTGAGCTGGTAGATCAGGTTACTGAACAACCTGAGGCTCAGATATCACGGGAACCGCGAAGATCGGGTAGGATCCGTCGACAGCCTGAGCGCTATGACGGAGTCTACATCATTGATAATGATGAACCCCTAACTTATGCGGATGCGGTCAGTGGACCGGAGTCAGCTAGATGGCTTGAAGCTATGCGAGCCGAGATGGACTCCATGTCAGATAACCAAGTCTGGGATTTGGTTGATCCGCCTCCGGGAGTAATCCCTATAGGCTGTAAATGGATCTTCAAGAAGAAGATTGACATGGACGGTAACGTGGTTACCTATAAAGGCAGGCTAGTTGCGAAAGGTTTCAAACAAATCTACGGGATAGATTATGATGAAACTTTCTCTCCTGTAGCCATGTTTAAGTCTATTCGGATTCTTTTCGCGATAGCAGCATATTACGACTATGAGATCTGGCAAATGGATGTGAAGACAGCTTTCCTTAATGGAAATCTGGATGAGGATGTGTATATGACACAACCGGAAGGTTTCACTAATCCAGCAGATCGTCATAAAATATGCAAGTTAAAGAAGTCCATTTATGGACTTAAACAAGCATCAAGAAGCTAGAATATTCGTTTTGATGAATCAATCTCTCAGTTTGGTTTCATCAAGAACGAAGATGACCCGTGTGTATATAAGAGGTTTAGTGGGAGCGTGATTACATTCCTAATCCTCTACGTCGATGATATCTTGATCATTGGAAATGATATTCCTGAACTGCATGCTGTTAAGGCATGGTTAGGAAAATGTTTCCAGATGAAAGATCTAGGAGAAGCAGCCTATGTATTAGGTGTCAAGATCTACCGGGATAGATCTAAGAGGCTTCTCGGGCTGTGCCAGAGTACTTACATCGATAAAGTCCTGGAGAGATTCCATTTAGAGAATTCTAAACGTGGATATCTTCCAGTCAGACATGGTCTGAATCTTTCAAAGAGTCAGTGTCCACAAACACAGACTGAGAAAGATGAAATGGACAATACGCCTTATGCTTCGGCTATTGGGTCCATTATGTATGCGATGTTGTGTACTCGCCCAGACGTCGCTTACGGGTTAAGCGTGACCAGTCGATTCCAAAGTAATCCAGGATTGGCGCACTGGATTGCAGTCAAGAACATCTTGAAATATCTGCGGAGGACCAAAGATATGTTCTTGATATATGGTGGTCAGGAAGAACTCAGTATAGAGGGATATACTGATGCTTCGTTCCAGTCGGACCAGGATGATTTCCGATCGCAATCAGGCTATGTTTTTAGCTTGAATGGTGGAGCAGTGGTGTGGAAGAGCTTCAAACAGTCAACTGTTGCTGATTCCACAACAGAAGCCGAGTATGTTGCAGCCTCGGAAGCATCCAAGGAGGCAGTGTGGATTCGTAAGTTCGTGAGAGAACTTGGTGTCGTTCCTTCGAGTGCAGATCCTTTGGTTATCTTCTGTGATAACACTGGAGCTATAGCACAAGCAAAGGAACCACGGTCGCACCAGAAGTCCAAGCACATACAGAGACGGTTTCACTTGATCCGGGAGATCATTGATCGTGGCGAGATCAAAATATGCAAGGTTCATACAGATGACAATCTGGCAGACCCGCTTACCAAGCCTCTGGCGCAGCAGAAGCATGAGAAGCACTGTAATAATATGGGTTTGAGATTTCTCAACCATTAGATTAAGTGCAAGTGGGAGATTGTTGGGGTATGCCCTTAAGGCTAATGTTTGAGGCCTTGGGATTGTATAAGTATCATGTAATAAACTCTTAAGTTTATAATAAGGCATGGTTGTTATTCAGGTTGTTACCTTGTCTGCTGTAATAAGTGTACTTCTGAATAATGTCTCAAAGCTGTTCAGCTAGGCTGACAGGCTATATGTCCTTAGTCGAGATATCTTGGTGAACATGAGACAGCCTTGATATGATGGAGACTAATATGAGTGCTAATCTTATAGGATGCTTCGAGCATGGAATAAGATGTAGACTCATGGGTACATTGGATGTACTGGACAGACCCTACTGGGATATTGCATTGCGTGTCACAATGTGAATGATCCCTGTAAGCAGCAAGTGGCACATGTCCTCTGACTTGAGATCACTTGTGTTTCTAAATGATGATTGTCATTGTCTTGAGGTAGTTCAATATCATTTGAAATATAATGATTATAGACTATCTTGGATGGTGAGCTTGAATCAGGTTAGGGCACTAGTGATAGACATAGGATTGCCGTCTCCTTGTTTAAGGAGTGTGGTGTTCTAAGGGCCCCCCTATATGAGATGATTGAGATAGTGTATGGCCATACCCAGATGACTATGTGCATCTGATCTAATCATGCTCATCGTATTGGAGTTACAAGCTTGACCCGCTTGTCCAATAAGAACATCCAGTGGCAAAGGACACATGTATGCCTTGTGAATTGAGTCACACTTGTGCTATGGTTTGGGAGTAGTCTTGGAAGACTCTTTCCTTTATATCGGGAGACAGTGATGTGTTGCTAGATACCCCTCACTGATCGTGATAACGTAAGTTATCGTTACCGACATTTAGAGGAAACCCTCAGGGTCGCACAATTTGGTGATATGGCTTACTTGAGTCAGATCGTATGGACTGGATTCTTTGAGTTCAGATTAAAGGGATTTAATCTCTGATTGTAAGTGAGATCTGGTCTGATCATGTTTGATTGATTAGGACTTGAGATCGGTAAGCTTCGATCGAGAGAGGTGATGCTAGATCGGAGAGATCAAGGGCATCAGATGATGAATGGTTAGATCATGAGCCTTGGGGGTTCAATTTGGTCTAGACCAAGTGGCTAGAGCTATTTCGGTTTGGTTTGTTGAACCAAAGCCGATTTGACATTTTGGCTTGAACCGGTTCACAATGGTGAACGCATGGTTCAATCCTAAAATGCGTTTGGGTTGAGTTGAGCGCATGGACTTGATGAGCTTCCATTTATGGAAAGTCATCAAGGGCCGGTTTCACTCACTTCAATGCCAAAAACGCATATGCGTTTGCGCTCTTCTCTTCAACGCATTCGACTTTGGTTGGGTGGTGATTGACGAAGAGAAGGAGACGTTGAGCAAGAGGAGCTCTCGGCCAAGAGGTTCATCATCCCCTTCCATTCGACACTTGAAGGCTTGGGTGTCTTGCTAGCACAAGAGACCGCAAGGAGTAAGCATCTTCACCTTGTGTGTGAACTTGTGGAGGAGATCTACTTTGTTCTCTTTATCCAAGCCGACTTCCAAGCATATGGCGTTGGTATGATTTTTATCTCAATCTATTCAATCGATTATAGTTGAACATATGGCATGCAAATGATCTTGAACCCTTGCTTCCGCTTGCATATTTTACATTAGCGCCATGCTTAGGGTTTTGCCCCCTTATGATTAGGGGTTCCTACATTTACCATCTGGCATTGTATTAGAATTAAACAATTGTTATTTTGTACCCAGTATTACCAAGAATATTATCTCCATTCCTGCTCTTGTCAGGAAAGGATTTGCCTTTGAATGCAAGATTTCAAAGTGTATTTTGACTTATGATAATATTGTGTATGCAACTGGTTCAATTAACAATGGGTTATTCATGTTGGACATGGAACATTCTATACAAAACATTGATAACAAGAAAGCCAAGTATGCTGATGACAGCACCTTGTTATGGCACAGTCGTTTAGGCCATATAAACGAGAAGCGCATTAAGCGGTTGCATGATCATGGACTGCTGGGATCATTCTCCTATGAGGAGATTGATACATGCAAAGCTTGTTTAATGGGTAAAATGACGAAGTCACCTTTTCCTAACAAAGGACAAAGGGCTTCAGGTTTACTTGACCTTATACACAGTGATGTGTGTGGGCCTTTCAGTAAACATGCCAGAGGTGGCTATCAGTACTTCGTTACCTTTACTGATGATTTCAGTAGGTATGGTTATGTCTTTTTAATGAGACATAAAAGTGAATCTTTTGACAAGTTCAAAGAGTTCCAAAATGAAGTACAAAATCAGTTAGGCCGAAATATCAAGGCACTTCGTTCTGATCGAGGTGGTGAATACCTAAGTCGAGAGTTTACTGACTATCTGAAAGAGTGTGGGATTATCTCACAGCTCACTCCACCAGGAACACCGCAATGGAATGGTGTGTCCGAGAGGAGAAATAGAACGTTACTTGATATGGTTCGTTCTATGATGAGTCAGGCCACTCTTCCATACTCCTTTTGGGGTTTTGCACTGGAAACAGCTGCAAAGGTACTAAACCGAGTGCCATCCAAGGCAGTTTCAAAGACGCCATATGAGTTATGGTATGGGAAACAGCCTAGCTTGACATTTATCAGGATCTGGGGTTGCGAGGCTTATGTCAAAAAGCTCGCCTCTGGGAAACTGGAGAGCAGATCTGATAAATGCATCTTTGTCGGTTACCCTAAGGAAACTAAGGGTTATTATTTCTACGATCCCAAAGAGAACAAGGTTTTTGTTGCTCGGACGGCCATATTTCTTGAGAAGGAATTTCTTCTGCAAGAGGCCAGTGGGAGAGAAATAAAACTGGATGAGAATCCAGAGGAAGGACAAAGTGCTCAAGCACAGTTGGATGAGCCTGAGCCGGTAGATCAGGTTATTGAACAACCTGAGGCTTAGATATCACGGGAACCGCGAAGATCGGGAAGGATCCGTCGTCAGCCTGAGCGCTATGACGGAGTCTACATCATTGATAATGATGAACCCCTCACTTATGCGGATGCGGTCAGTGGACCGGAGTCAGCTAGATGGCTTGAAGCTATGCGAGCCGAGATGGACTCCATGTCAGATAACCAAGTCTGGGATTTGGTTGATCCGCCTTCGGGAGTAATCCCTATAGGCTGTAAATGGATCTTCAAGAAGAAGATTGACATGGATGGTAACGTGGTTACCTATAAAGGCAGGCTAGTTGCGAAAGGTTTCAAACAAATCTACGGGATAGATTATGATGAAACTTTCTCACCTGTAGCTATGTTTAAGTCTATTCGGATTCTTTTCGCGATAGCAGCATATTACGATTATGAGATCTGGCAGATGGATGTGAAAACAGCTTTCCTTAATGGAAATCTGGATGAGGATGTGTATATGACACAACCTGAAGGTTTCACTAATCCATCAGATCGTCATAAAATATGCAAGTTAAAGAAGTCCATTTATGGACTTAAACAAGCATCTAGGAGCTGGAATATTCGTTTTGATGAATCAATCTCTGAGTTTGGTTTCATCAAGAACGAAGATGACCCGTGTGTGTATAAGAGGTTTAGTGGGAGCGTGATTACATTCCTAATCCTCTACGTCGATGACATCTTGATCATTGGAAATGATATTCCTGAACTGCATGCTGTTAAAGCATGGTTAGGAAAATGTTTCCAGATGAAAGATTTAGGAGAAGCAGCCTATGTATTAGGTGTGAAGATCTACAGAGATAGATCTAAGAGGCTTCTCGGGCTGTGCCAGAGTACTTACATCGATAAGGTCCTGGAGAGATTCCATTTAGAGAATTCTAAACGTGGATATCTTCCAGTCAGACATGGTCTGAATCTTTCGAAGAGTCAGTGTCCACAAACACAGACTGAGAAAGATGAAATGGACAATACGCCTTATGCTTCGGCTATTGGGTCCATTATGTATGCGATGTTGTGTACTCGCCCAGACGTCGCTTACGGGTTAAGCGTGACCAGTCGATTCCAAAGTAATCCAGGTTTGGCGCACTGGATTGCAGTCAATAACATCTTAAAATATCTGCGGAGGACCAAAGATATGTTCTTGATATATGGTGGTCAGGAAGAACTCAGTATAGAGGGATATACTGACGCTTCGTTCCAGTCGGACCAGGATGATTTCCGATCGCAATCAGGCTATGTTTTTAGCTTGAATGGTGGAGCAGTGGTGTGGAAGAGTTTCAAACAGTCAACTGTTGCTGATTCCACAACAGAAGCCGAGTATGTTGCAGCCTCGGAAGCATCCAAGGAGGCAGTCTGGATTCGTAAGTTCGTGAGAGAACTTGGTGTTGTTCCTTCGAGTGCAGATCCTTTGGTTATCTTCTGTGATAACACTGGAGCAATAGCGCAAGCAAAGGAACCACGGTCGCACCAGAAGTCCAAGCACATACAGAGACGGTTTCACTTGATCCGGGAGATCATTGATCGAGGCGAGATCAAAATATGCAAGGTTCATACAGATGACAATCTGGCAGACCCGCTTACCAAGCCTCTGGCGCAGCAGAAGCATGAGAAGCACTGTAATAATATGGGTTTGAGATTTCTCAACCATTAGATTAAGTGCAAGTGGGAGATTGTTGGGGTATGCCCTTAAGGCTAATGTTTGAGGCCTTTGGGATTGTAATAGTATCATGTAATAAACTGTTGTGTTTTATAAAGGCATGGTTGTTATTCAGATTGTTACCTTGTCTGCTATAATAAGTGTACTTCTGAATAATGTCTCAAAGCTGTTCAGCTAGGCTGACAGTCTATATGTCCTTAGTCGAGATATCTTGGTGAACATGAGACAGCCTTGATATGATTGAGACTAATATGTGTGCTAATCTTATAGGATGCTTCGAGCATGGAATAAGATGTAGACTCATGGGTACATTGGATGTACTGGACAGACCCTACTGGGATATTCCATTGCTTGTCACAATGTGAATGATCCTTATAAGCAGCAAGTGGCACATGTCCTTTGACTTGAGATCACTTGTGTTTCTAAATGATGATTGTCATTGTTTTGAGGTAGTTCAATATCATTTGAAACATAATGATTATAGACTATCTTGGATGGTGAGCTTGAGTCAGGTTAGGGCTCTTGTGATAGATAAAGGATTGCCGTCTCCTTGTTTAAGGAGTGTGATGTTCTAAAGGGCCCCCCTATATGAGATGATTGAGATAGTGTATGGCCATACCCAGATGACTATGTTCATCTGATCTAATCATGCTCATCATATTGGAGTTACAAGCTTGACCCGCTTGTCCAATAAGAACATCCAGTGGCAAAGGACACATGTATGCCAAGTGAGTTGATTCACACTTGTGCTATGGTTTGGGTGGAGTCTTGGAAGACTCTTTCCTTTATATCGGGAGACAGTGATGTGTTGCTAGATACCCCTCACTGATCGTGATAACGTAAGTTATCGTTACTGACATTTAGAGGAAACCCTCAGGGTCGCACAATTTGATGATATGGCTTACTTAAGTCAGATCGTGTGGACTGAACTGTTTAGACTCAGTTTAAACGAGTTCAGACTCTGATTGTAAGTGAGATCTAGTCTGATCATGTTTGATTGATTGGGGCTTGAGATCGGTAAGCTTCGATCGAGAGTTTGGATGCTAGATCATAGAGATCAAGAGCATCAAGAGATGAATGGTTAGATCTTGAACCATTTGGTTCAAAGAGATCTAGACCATGGCTTGGGCTGGTTTAATGAACCGAATTGGGTTGAACCTAATTGACTTGAACCGGTTCACATGGGTGAACGTATGGTTCAAGGTGTAAAGGCTTGTTGGGCGGTTTTTCCTTCAAGTGAGCGCATGGCTTGAAAACCTTCCATTTATGGAAGTGTAACGCCATGACTTGATTGGAGAAGGCTTAACGCAAATCGGTTTTACGGAATTGTCATCTTCGTTGGACGAAAGAGGATTCTTGGAGACGGTAGCTCTCGGCCAAGCGCATCTCAACACACGACAAGGACATTGGGATCTCTTGCTAGCACAAGGAAGATCCTAAAGGGTAGCCACCCCTCATCTTGTGTGTGAACTTGAAGAGGAGACCTACTTTGATCTCTTGCTTCCAAGCCGCCACCCTCTTCATGGCTTTGGTATGAGTTCTCATAACTTCAAGTTGATCATATAGTTATCATATTCGATCTTGTTTAGAAACCCTTTTCGCCATGCTTGTTAGAATCGCAAGTTTAGGGTTTCTCCCCCCTTTGTCTAGGGGTTCCTTCAACCTTTTCTCACATGAATCTGTGTAGAGCCAAAGGCAAAACGGCGACAAGAGGGCGAGAGAGGGGCGACGTGAGAGAGATATGGTCACGTTGTGACATGCTATCTAAAAATAGCAAAACCATCTCAACGTTCAAGTGACCCCAATCGCAAATGCCAACTTGAACCATACGCTCATCCAATGAGCTGGTTCAAATCGATTTGGTTCAATAACCAAATAAACCAAGCAATTAGTCCAGATTATAATAAACCCCTAAGGCTTAAGATCTGACCATTGATCTCTTGATGCTCCTGATCTCACTGATCTAGCATCTATTCTCTCAATCGAAGCTTACCGATCTCAAGCCCTAATCAATCAAACATGATCAGACTAGATCTCACTTACAATTAGAGACTAAATCCCTTTAAACTGAACCCAAACAATTCAGTCCACACGATCTGACTTAAGTAAGCCATATCATCAAATTGTGCGACCCTAAGGGTTTCCTTTAAATGTCGGTAACGATAACTTACATTATCACGATCAGTGAGGGGTATCTAGCAACACATCACTGTCTCCCGATATAAAGGAAAGAGTCTTCCAAGACTACACCCAAACCACAGCACAAGTGTGAATCCAATTCACAAGGCATGCAAATTTCCTTCGCCACTGGATGTTCCTATTGGACAAGCGTGTCAAGCTTGTAGCTCCAATATGATGAGCATGATTAGATCAGATGAACACTGTCACCTGGGTATGGCCATACACTTTCTCAATCATCTCATACAGAGGGGGGCCCCTTTAGAACATCACACTCCAATTAAGGAGACGGCAATCCTTTATCTATCACTAGTGCCCTAACCTAACTCAAGCTCACCATCCAAGATAGTCTATAACCATTATGTTTCAAATGATATTGAACTACCTCAAAACAATGACAATCATCATTTAGAAACACAAGTGATCTCAAGTCAGAGGAAATGTGCCACTTGTTGCAATCAAGGATTATTCACATTGTGACAAGCAATTGAATATCCTAGTAGGGTCTGTCCAGTACATCCAATGTACCCATGAGTCTACATCTTATTCCATGCTCGAAGCATCCTATAAGATTAGAACACATATTAGTCTCAATCATATCAAGGCTGTCTCATGTTCGCCAAGATATATCGACTAAGGACTTTACTGCATGTCAGCCCAGCTGAACAGCATTGAGACATTATTCAGAAGTATATGTATTGCAGCAGATAATATAACAAACTGAATAACAACCATTGCCTTTATAAACATAAGAGTTTATACATGATACTGTTACAATCCCAAGGCCTCAAACATTAGCCTTAAGGGCATACCCCAACAATCTCCCACTTGCAATTAATCTAATGGTTGAGAAATCTCAAACCCATATTATTACAGTGCTTCTCATGCTTCTGCTGCGCCAGAGGCTTGGTAAGCGGGTCTGCCAGATTGTCATCTGTATGAACCTTGCAGACTTTGATCTCGCCACGATCAATGATCTCCCGGATCAAATGAAACCGTCTCTGTATGTGCTTGGACTTCTGGTGCGACCGTGGTTCCTTTGCCTGTGCGATTGCTCCAGTGTTATCACAGAAGATAACCAAAGGATCTGCACTCGAAGGAACAACACCAAGTTCTTGAACGAACTTACGAATCCACACTGCCTCCTTGGATGCTTCCGAGGCTGCAACATACTCGGCTTCTGTTGTGGAATCAGCAACGATTGACTGTTTGAAACTTTTCCACACCACTGCTCCTCCATTCAAGCTAAAAACATAGCCTGATTGCGATCGGAAATCATCCTGGTCAGACTGGAATGAAGCATCAGTATATCCTTCTATACTGAGTTCTTCCTGACCACCATACACCAAGAACATATCTTTGGTCCTCCGAAGATATTTTAAAATGTTCTTGACTGCAATCCAGTGCGCCATACCTGGATTACTTTGGAACCGACTGGTCACGCTTAACCCGTAAGCGACGTCTGGGCGAGTACACAACATCGCATACATAATGGATCCAATAGCCGAAGCATAAGGCGTATTGTCCATTTCATCTTTCTCAGTCTATGTTTGTGGACACTGACTCTTCGAAAGATTCAGACCATGTCTGACTGGAAGATATCCTCTTTTAGAATTCTCTAAATGAAATCTCTCCAGGACTTTATCGATGTAAGTACTCTGGCACAGCCCGAGAAGCCTCTTAGATCTATCCCTGTAGATCTTCACACCTAATACATAGGCTGCTTCTCCTAAATCTTTCATCTGGAAACATTTTCTCAACCATGCTTTAACCGCATGCATTTCAGGAATATCGTTTCCAATGATCAAGATATCATCGACGTAGAGGACTAGGAAAGTAATCACGCTCCCACTAAACCTCTTATATACACACGGGTCATCCTCGTTCTTGATGAAACCAAATTCAGAGATTGATTCATCAAAACGAATATTCCAGCTTCTCGATGCTTGTTTAAGTCCATAAATAGACTTCTTTAACTTGCATATTTTATGACGATCTGATGGATTAGTGAAACCTTCTGGTTGTGTCATATACACATCCTCATCCAGATTTCCATTAAGGAAAGCTGTCTTCACATCCATTTGCCAGATCTCATAATCATAATATGCTGCTATCGCGAAAAGAATCCGAATAGACTTAAACATAGCTACAGGTGAGAAAGTTTCATCATAATCTATCCCGTAGATTTGTTTGAAACCTTTCGCAACTAGCCTGCCTTTATAGGTAACCACGTTACCATCCATGTCAATCTTCTTCTTGAAGATCCATTTACAGCCTATAGGGATAACTCCCGGAGGCGGATCAACCAAATCCCAGACTTGGTTATCTGACATGGAGTCCATCTCGGCGCGCATAGCTTCAAGCCATCTCGCTGAATCCGGTCCACTGACCGCATCCGCATAAGTGAGGGGTTCATCATTATCAATGATGTAGACTCCGTCATAGCGCTCAGGCTGTCGACGGATCCTTCCCGATCTTCGCGGTTCCCGTGATATCTGAGCCTCAGGTTGTTTAGTAACCTGTTCTACCGGCTCAGGCTCATCCAACTGTGCTTGACCACTTTGTCCTTCCTCTGGATTCTCATCCAGCTTTATTTCTCTCCCACTGGCCTCTTGCAGAAGAAACTCCTTCTCAAGAAATATGGCCGTCCGAGCAACAAACACCTTGTTCTCTTTGGGATCGTAGAAATAATAACCCTTAGTTTCCTTAGGGTAACCGACAAAGATACATTTCTCAGATCTGCTCTCTAGTTTTCTAGAGGCGAGCTTTTTGACATAAGCCTCGCAGCCCCAGATCCTGATAAATGTCAAGCTAGGCTGTTTCCCATACCATAATTCATATGGGGTCTTTGAAACTGCCTTGGATGGCACTCGATTTAGTACCTTTGCAGCTGTCTCCAGTGCAAATCCCCAAAAGGAGTAAGGTAGAGTAGCCTGACTCATCATAGAACGAACCATATCAAGTAACGTTCTATTTCTCCTCTCGGACACACCATTCCATTGCGGTGTTCCTGGCGGAGTGAGCTGTGAGATAATCCCACACTCCTTCAGATAGTCAGTAAACTCTCGACTTAGGTATTCTCCACCTCGATCAGAACGAAGTGCCTTGATATTTCGGCCAAGCTGATTCTGTACTTCATTCTTGAACTCTTTGAACTTGTCAAAAGATTCACTTTTATGTCTTATAAGATAGACAAACCCATATCTACTGAAATCATCAGTGAAGGTAATGAAGTACCGATAGCCACCTCTGGCATGTTTACTAAAAGGCCCACACACATCACTGTGTATAAGGTCAAGTAAACCTGAAGTCCTTTGACCTTTATGAGGAAAAGGCGACTTCGTCATTTTGCCCATCAAACAAGCTTTGCATGTATCAATCTCCTCATAGGAGAATGATCCCAGCAGTCCATAATCATGCAACCGCTTAATGCGTTTCTTGTTAATATGACCTAAACGACTATGCCATAGCAAGGTGCTGTCATCAGCATATTTGGCTTTCTTATTATCAATATTGTGTATAGAACATTCCATGTCCAACATGAATAACCCATTGTTAATTGAACCAGTAGCATAAACAATATTATCTAAAGAAAGAACACACTTTGAAATATTGCATTCAAAGGAAAACCCCTTCCTGACAAGAGCAGGAATGGAGATAATATTTTAGTAATGCTGGGAACAAAGTAACAATTGTCTAGTTCCAATACAAGTCCAGATGATAAAGAGATGAAATAGTCTCCTACAGCAACAGCAGCAACCCGTGCCCCGTTTCCAACTCGTAGGTCCACCTCATGCTGTCCCACCTGTCTTCTTCTCCTGAGTTCCTGTACATTTGAACAAATGTGAACTCCACATGCAGTGTCCAACACCCATGAAATAGAAGAAGATGAAACCATGACTTCCGTCACGTATATACCTGAGCCAGAAGCGATGCTTCCCCTCTTGTCTCCTTGGAGCGCTTTACAGTCCTTTTTCCAGTGACCCAGCTGGCCACAGTGGAAACATCTGTATTCCTTCGACCGCTTGACCTTTTGCTTCAGAGCCTTGCTGTAGCTCTTGACAGGGGTCTTGCCCTTCTTCCCCTTCTTCTTGTTCCTTGAAGGAAACATCAAGACAGAGGTTGAAGGCTTTCCCTTCAGAGTCTCCTCAGTAGTCAAGAGCATATTCAGCAGCTCTGCCGGAGTACAATCGATTTTGTTCATATTAAAGTTAATGATGAACGCATCGAAAGAGGGCGGGAGAGACTGCAGAATAATGTCTACAGCAAGCTCCTGATTGATGGTATGCCCCAGTTTCTCTAGAGCCTCCTTGTGCCCAATCATCTTGAGCACGTGAGCTCCCACTGGGCTCCCTTCAGCCAGTTTGCTCTGAAAGAACAGCTTAGTCAAATTATAGCGCTCAGTCCTCGCCTGCGCAGCATACAGCATCTTGAGGTTTGCTATAATTTGTATAGCAGACATATCCTCATGCTGACGCTGCAGCGGTGGCGTCATAGACGCTAGCATCAGGCAAGCGACATCAATGCTATCATTGAAATGCTTTTCATAGGCATCCCGAACCGCCCTTGCGGCGTTCGGAGCGGGCTGAGGCGGTATAGCCGTCTCGAGGACATACAGTTTCCTCTCTACCTTAAGAACAATCTTAAGGTGTCCGTACCAGTCTGAGAAGTTCGGCCCAGCAAACTTCTCCCTTTCCAGTAGGGATCGCACATTGAAGCTCATGGTGTTCGTTGCTGCAGGAATCTACAACAATGCAAGAACAGCAAGGTCAGTATCAATGTTCAGAATCAATCCAGGACTTAAGAAAGATTCTTTTCTCACTATTTTATCTGGCTGAAAAATACAGCAAAAACAGCCCGAAAGAGTAGAACGCTTTTAGTGAGATGGGATCCAGATTTCATACTTGGTCTCCGCGTCCCGCTCAGGCGAGATAAGATGCACAGAGAGTACAAGCACTAGTCTCTGGTAGGCTGTCCCAGCCAATCGCCAACCCGTGCGATTCCCCTTCATCTGGGCAATCCAGCTGACTGTGCCAACTGAGTTGGTACAACACAGTCTCTGATCCCACAGATGGCTGCCTCCATGTGCTACCATATGCGCCACATATGTAGCCTACATGGTCAAGCTGACCCGACCTACTCCCTGGACCACCACGTGCTATGCTGAGCAACGAGAAGCGATAAATCCCTTCTCTGTAACACGCATGTGTAATCCCGCATCGTCTGAAGATAGATGGACGTGCCCACTGAGTGGGTACAACACGGCTCCAACGATAATCAGAACAGTGAGGTTTCGCGTCAGAAGGCTTACGAGCTTGATATTTTAGCGTTGGATTTTAACGGTCTTTTATCTTCTTGACTATCATGCAATTCCTATGGTGATAGCAGAAGATAAACTCATGCAATTCTAATTATAAAAGCAATAAATAGAAAGCATGCTGATCTTATGTGGTAAAAGCCCATTAAGCCTAAGTTAGACCTTAAATTAAACTTAAGTCTTCACTTGCTTTTCTTCATGGGTCTTTTGCTGCTCATCTGGCCTAAACCAGGGCCCAAGCGCCATCTGCAGCTCAGGTGCGCCTACCAGGGAAAATGCGCCTGGTCCCAGAGTCGAACCCTGGACCTGCCACCTGGTCCAGCCTCTGCTGCAAGCACCTCTGCCAAGTGTGCTCTGTGCTCTTGTCTGATTAATTTACAAATTAATCTATCTAGACAAGATTGACTCGCAGGTCAATTACACTTTATAATTTAAATGAAAAGTGATGCGCAGATCACAATAAAAATATTTATTTACATTTAAATTCCAGGCACGCAGGCCCCAGCACAGCACACATTAAACATGGGCAGCCCACACAAGATTAAATAAACAAACATATGCTTACAAACATCATTCGATCCAACATAAGAAAATAAAATTTTGAAAACCCCATTGGCATCAATTTTAATTTTCCTTATTGGCCCTACTACCTTACAACGGTCCATTACAAGGGATCCACTCATCAGACCTAGTCAGATCCATTGCCCTTGCATGCACCAAGTCGTAACTGACTTGAGTCGACCTAATGGTCAACCATGCATGCGCCAGGGCTGAACAACCCTCATGAGTTCTGGCAAGCGGGTGTGACCCCGGGCCTAACTCATGTGTGTTCACTAGTCGTCTCAATCAGACATCGCTACACGCCTGTCTGCAGTTGACCTATAGCCATCTCGTGCTTACGCACAGATGCTATCTGGTCGACCCATCAAGGCTGTCAGATGATCTGATCAGACTGTTTGGATCTAACCTAGGGGATGACTTCAACCCTAATAACCCGTCTAAGGGTTTAAAGCAGGCGCCTCTTAGATCTAATGAGAGTCGCGCATGAGAAGAAGTTTTGAAGAAAACATAGATGTGCCAACATACATGCGCCAACAAAAACATATACTAAGATGTATGTTAGTTTCGCATATCATCTAGATCTAAGCATATGCGCAAGTATGGATCAAACATGAAGACCAAGCATTAAGCAATCATAAAACGATGCATAAAACCTGGCTCTGATACCAATTGAAAGTCCCCTTTCAATAAGGGGGGCCGAAACCCTAAAGTGGCGCATACAAAACATGGGCAGCGGATACTAGGGTTTCATGGGATCGATGCATGTATTGTGATCAACATTAAAACTTTTGAATGCAAGAAAGAATGCGATTCATACCATGGCCATTTCTAGATGGCGCCTTGGAAGCAAGAGAACAAAAGAGGTCTCCTCCAAATCGTCACACACAAGATGATCAACAGCTTGCTCCTTCTTGTCGTCCCTTGTGCTAGCAAGGATCGTCCAAGGTGTCTTTGATCGTTTGAAGGGAAGAGAGAGCTTTCCTTGCTTGGCGATTTTTTCCTTCTTTCGTCTACCACCTTTTCTCACACGAATCTGTGTAGAGCCATAGGCAAAACGGCGACAAGAGGGCGAGAGAGGGGCGACGTGAGAGAGATATGGTCACGTTGTGACATGCTATCTAAAAATAGCAAAACCATCTCAACGTTCAAGTGACCCCAATCGCAAATGCCAACTTGAACCATACGCTCATCCAATGAGCTGGTTCAAATCGATTTGGTTCAATAACCAAATAAACCAAGCAATTAGTCCAGATTATAATAAACCCCTAAGGCTTAAGATCTGACCATTGATCTCTTGATGCTCCTGATC
The DNA here is from genome assembly GCA_027563935.2 of Costus lasius. Classification (NCBI taxonomy): domain Eukaryota; kingdom Viridiplantae; phylum Streptophyta; class Magnoliopsida; order Zingiberales; family Costaceae; genus Costus; species Costus lasius. The sequence goes on from CM050449.1 coordinate 73,919,442, forward strand.
TCACTGATCTAGCATCTATTCTCTCAATCGAAGCTTACCGATCTCAAGCCCTAATCAATCAAACATGATTAGACTAGATCTCACTTACAATTAGAGACTAAATCCCTTTAAACTGAACCCAAACAATTCAGTCCACACGATCTGACTTAAGTAAGCCATATCATCAAATTGTGCGACCCTAAGGGTTTCCTTTAAATGTCGGTAACGATAACTTACGTTATCACGATCAGTGAGGGGTATCTAGCAACACATCACTGTCTCCCGATATAAAGGAAAGAGTCTTCCAAGACTACACCCAAACCACAGCACAAGTGTGAATCCAATTCACAAGGCATGCAAATTTCCTTTGCCACTGGATGTTCCTATTGGACAAGCGTGTCAAGCTTGTAGCTCCAATATGATGAGCATGATTAGATCAGATGAACACTGTCACCTGGGTATGGCCATACACTTTCTCAATCATCTCATATAGAGGGGGGCCCCTTTAGAACATCACACTCCAATTAAGGAGACGGCAATCCTTTATCTATCACTAGTGCCCTAACCTGACTCAAGCTCACCATCCAAGATAGTCTATAACCATTATGTTTCAAATGATATTGAACTACCTCAAAACAATGACAATCATCATTTAGAAACACAAGTGATCTCAAGTCAGAGGAAATGTGCCACTTGTTGCAATCAAGGATTATTCACATTGTGACAAGCAATTGAATATCCTAGTAGGGTCTGTCCAGTGTTGGGAAACCCCGGGGACATTTTACAATTTTTCAGAGACACATACATACATTGCACAGCGGAAGAATGTCCCCAAAACAGGCCGGTCCCAAAAACTAGTGAAGATCGCATGCAAGGGGGTCGACACGATGAGTTAGAAAATACCTCAGAGCAAGATGAGGTCGATGTCGTGATAGGCGCCCAAGTGTGCGCCCTCTGCAGTCTCACACACACGGATGCCTCGAGTCCTCTTCTTCCACGCCCGGTGCTAGCCTCGGGAAGAAGATTCAAGCCTTAGGGAGGTGCTCCAACCACCTTGCGCCACCAAGAGAGAAAGATGCGCCAAGTGGTAAGGAAGGAGAAGCTTGCGGCCACTTGATGGAAGAGGAAGAGATTGCGCCAATGCTCCTTGCTCTCGCTCCCTTCTTATGTTCACGCCTCCAAGGATGAATCATCTTTGAGGGGGCGGCTAGGGTCACATATATAGGGCAAGAGGCGATTAGGGCAAGGGCTAGGATCATGACAAGTGTAGGGCTAGGATGAGGAGGTTTAATGTAAGGAAAGTCTCCAAGACTTTACCATAAACTTCATTCAACCTTTCCATAATTGCCCAAGTACCATATCAGCCCAAGACATGCCTTAAAGGCATTCATACCATCAAGGGAGAAGGGCTAGGCGCAAATTGCTTCCTTAATGAAGCAATTTTGCCACCCTAACCCCATTATGCCCCTCAGGCGCCAATGGGGTTGGGTTTCTCCCCATTATACCCTTTTATCCTCTCTTCTCTTCATGAGAACTTGTTATTGGGCTTCATTGGATAATGACCTAGCCCAAACTTCATCCTATGGGTTGATTAAGCATTTGGATCCAATCCAATGCAACCCTAATCCAAGTGTGACCAACCATGGTCAAATACGGGTCAACCTGCCAAAAATGAAGTTTGGCTCCAATAACATTCTTCCATCTCATCAGGCCCATTGGTGCTGATGAAATCTCCCAATTAGATCCGAGTTATCCAATAACTCGATCATAAGGCTTCTCGATCAATACGAGAACTCAAGTATTAAGGTGTGCGACCCTGTAGGTTCTTCTGACGCTGGTAGTGCTGACCAAAGGTCACCACAAGCAGTGAGTGGCACCTAGCAGTGCATCGCTGCTACCCAGGTCATTGGAATGGATATCGACATCGACATCCCCATCATCGCAACTAGTTACAGATGCATTACAGTCTCTTTGCCGGACTGATATCCGATTGGACAAGTGTGTCACCACTTGTTTTCACCCAATCACATGGCTATGACTAAAACAGGTTCTTACCTGGGTATGGCCATACACTCTCAGTCATAGAACCATAGAGGAGCTCCATGGATATCATACTTCCCTAAGGAAGGGGCAAAATCCTATGTCTGTCCATTGACCTTCTCATATGGGTCGTGACATGCTCAATGACAACCGTTATGACCTCCCAACTACGGCGAGGTGTTAGGTTGTATCAAAGCAAGTCGCTAACCATATAGAACGATCAATGACATCAAGTCAAGGGATCAATGCATCTCCTGTCACTTGTGAGGATAACTTATGACACCAAGTCATAGCCTCACAGTGGGTCTTTCCAGTATATCCTCCAATGATATACCCATGTGTCTGCGTTAGCACCACGTGCCTAACCAGCTCACAAACCAGTCTCAAAAGTACCATAGCTGTCCCATATCCACTAAGGTACATCGACTGGGGACAATAGTTTGAGCACAGATCCAATCTGTCTCCAGGGACATTATCATGTTAGTACATGTGCGCAGATGTAAACAAACATTGACAATGACAATGCCAGAATGATATATATAAATATCAAAGTCAAGTAGTACATAAGTGGACCAAAACTAGGTCCTAGGGCATATACACCAACAATCTCCCACTTGCACTAAGACCTAGAGGTTGAGAAATCTTAACCCCATATCTCTAGCGTGACCATCATGCTTCTGCTGCGCCAAAGCCTTGGTCAATGGGTCTGCCAGATTGTTCTCTGTGTCAACTCTGCTAATCTTGACATCACCTCTTTCAATGATCTCTCTAATCAGGTGAAATCTTCTGAGTATGTGTTTGGATCTTTGATGAGACCGTGGTTCCTTGGCTTGTGCAATTGCTCCATTGTTGTCACAATAGAGTTCAATGGGATCCACTGCACTAGGAACCACCTGAAGATCAGATATGAACTTCCTTATCCAAACGGCTTCCTTGGCTGCCTCAGAAGCGGCCACATACTCTGCCTCGGTTGTAGAATCTGCTATGGTGGATTGCTTGAAGCTCTTCCAGCATACAGCGCCTCCATTTATCTTGAACACATAGCCGGCCTGTGATCTAAAGTCGTCAGGGTCAGACTGGAATGATGCATCAGTATAGCCCTGCACACTGAGCTCTTCCTGTCCCCCATAGACCAAGAACAAATCCTTAGTTCTCCTCAGATACTTTAGGATGTTCTTTACAGCCACCCAGTGCTGCAGACCTGGATTGGATTGGTATCGGCTGGTTATGCTTACAGCATATGCCACGTCTGGTCTAGTACACAACATTGCATACATGATCGATCCTACTGCCGAAGCATAAGGAATTCGACTCATGTTATCCCTCTTAGCCTGTGTTGTAGGACACTGGCTCTTTGAGAGAATAAGGCCATGTCTTACTGGAAGGTATCCTTTCTTGGATTGCTCCAAGTTAAACCTCTCCAGGACCTTATCAATGTAGGTACTCTGACTAAGGGCCAGGAGCCTCTTGGATCTATCTCGGTAGATCCTCACGCCTAGAATATAGGCGGCCTCCCCTAAGTCTTTCATCTCAAAACACTTCCCCAACCATGTCTTCACAGCTTGAAGACTAGGGATGTCATTTCCGATGAGCAGTATGTCATCGACATACAAGACCAGAAAAATCACCAAGCTCCCACTGAATTTTCTATATACACAGGCGTCATCTTCGCTTTTGATAAAGCCATAATCTCTCACAGCTTCATCAAATCGAAGATTCCAACTTCGAGATGCTTGCTTTAATCCATAAATGGATCTCTTTAGCCTGCAGACCTTATTAGCCTCTGCAGGATGGATGAAACCATCAGGTTGTGTCATGTACACATCCTCAGTCAGCTTCTCGTTAAGGAACGCTGTCTTCACATCCATCTGCCATATCTCATAGTCATGATATGCAGCTATAGCAAGCAGAATCCGAATGGACTTGATCATGGCAACTGGCGAGAAGGTTTCATCATAGTCCACCCCGTGGACTTGTTTAAAACCTTTAGCCACTAGTCTACCCTTATAGGTAACTATATTGCCATCCATGTCTGTCTTCTTCTTGAAGACCCATTTACACCATATGGGTTTTACCCCATCAGGCAGCTCAACCAAATCCCAGACTTGGTTAGCCGACATGGAATCCATCTCGGATCGCATGGCGTCAAGCCATCTCTCGGAGTCCGGTCCACTGACCGCCTCATCATAGGTTCTGGGTTCATCCTCAATGATGAAAATTCCATCGTGTTGGGTCGGCAGCAACCCGTACCTCTCAGGTGCACGATGAATCCTCCCAGACCTACGTGGGACCTGTGTCTGAGCCTCAGGTTGTATAACAACCGGTGCATATGGCTCAGATTCCATCTCTTTGTCTTGTGGTTGCACTTGGACCTCATCCAAGTCAAACTCCCTCCCACTTACTTCTTTCATAAGAAATTCTTTCTCTAGAAAGACAGCACCCCGAGCAACAAAAACTTTGTTCTCGGTTGGGACATAGAAGTAGTATCCTTTAGTTTCCTTAGGATACCCCACAAATACACACTTATCAGATCTAGGTTCTAGCTTGCTAGAATCCTGACGTTTGACATAAGCCTCACATCCCCAGATCCTGATAAACGTGAGATTAGGGCGTCTCCCACTCCATACTTCGTATGGTATTTTGGAGACACTCTTAGATGGAACATTATTCAGTATCAGAGAAGCTGTCTCTAGTGCATGCCCCTAGAATGAGGGAGGTAGAGTTGCATGACTCATCATAGATCGAACCATATCCAATAAAGTTTGATTTCTCCTTTCAGACACACCATTCCATTGAGGTGTTCCAGGAGGAGTGAGTTGGGATATGATCCCAGACTCTCTCAGATAGTCAAAGAACTCTCCACTCAGGTATTCTCCGCCTCGATCAGATCGAAGAGCTTTAATGGATCTTCCAAGCTGGTTCTCTACTTCATTCTTGAACTCTTTGAATTTCTCAAAGGACTCAGATTTATGTCTCATTAGGTAGACATATCCATACCTACTGAAGTCATCAGTGAAGGTAATGAAGTAGTTGTACCCTCCTCTGGCTTGTTTATTGAAAGGCCCACACACATCAGTATGTATGAGATCCAATAAACCTCCTGCCCTCTCACCAATCTTGGTGAAGGGTGCCTTTGTCATTTTCCCTAATAAACAAGGTTCACAGGTGTCAAATTCCTCCAAGGAACTTGAATCTAACAATCCATTTGCATGGAGTTGTTGGATGCGATTTTTGTTTATATGGGCTAATCGACAGTGCCATAGGAAAGCACCAACTGAACCACTCAGTTTGGTCCTTTTATTACTTATGTTACAGATAGAACTTTCCATATCCAAGATATACAGACCATTGCACAAAGTACCCTTCCCATAGAACATATTTGCAAATGAAAAAGAACATGAGTTCTTATTTATTTCAAACTTAAATCCCTTCTTTGCTAAGCAAGGAATGGATACAATGTTCTTAGTAAGTGAAGGTACACAAAAGCAATTATCTAGTTCTAATAGAAGTCCAGAAGGCAAGGAGAGAGTCAAGACGCCTACAGCAACAGCAGCAACCTGTGCCCCATTTCCAACGCGTAGGTCAATCTCTCCAGGTCGCACCGATCTACTTTTCTTGAGCCCCTGCATATTTGTACAAATATGAGCTCCACATGCGGTATCCAATACCCATGACATAGAAGTAGAAAGATTGACTTCTGTAACATAGATACCTGAGCATGAAGACGAAGCCTTGCCTCTCTTCTTCTCATTCTGAAGTCATACTATGTCCTTTATTATGTGAGGTGGTCCTCCACATGAGTAGCACTTATTATTCCTGACTCTTTCCATCTTTATTTTCAATGTTTTAGTTAAGCCTTTGGGCTTAACACATTGAATGTCTACTTTAGGAGGGTTGAGCTCAACCAATGCATCAAAGAGCTGCCTTAGACTAGAAATAATTTCAGAGGCACTCTTAGATTCATATTGCCCTCTCAGCTTGGGCGACATGTTGGTTAGCATCAATTGTGCAATCTCCAAAGTATCAGCTTGATGCTTATCATAAGCATCCTTCTCAGCTGCTGAGGCCAAGCATGGAAGTGGCTCAGGAATTGGCTTCTCAAGGACATATAGCTTCCTCTCGAGCTTGAGCACAATTCTCAAGTTCATATACCAATCCTTTAAGTTGGATCCAACCAACTTATCCCTTTCCAGGGTAGATCGCAGTGACCATCTGCCATTGTTCATTGTTCTACAATAACCAAGAAACAGCAGATTAGTACTACTTCGAATCATTTAAACTGGACTTGTTTTAAATGATTACTGCTCCCACTATTTTAAATTAGAATTGACAACCCACAAAGTCAATCGGGAAGTTTAAGACTTCCTAGTGAGATGGGATCCTTATTTCACATGAGGCTTCGCGTCCCACGAGGGTGGGATGAGATGCACAAAGTAACTCATGTTTCCTAAGGTGGGCTCGCCGGCCGGTTGCTCCAAGCAACTCCCCTTGTTGAGACAGTCTTGGGCATTTCATGTCCAGCGAGGGCTGAATCATGAAACCCTAACCTCTCAACGATGCCTCTAGACTTTCATCATGTGCCCAGTACATGTGAATTTCTAGTCAAGTCCATTCCTAACCGTTTATGCCCAGGGCCAATGAGTTTCCTTGCGAAGGCACGCCCAGGTTAAAACTGGACTGGGGAAACCATTGTCACCACACACTTTCTAAAGATAAGTGGGTGTGTCCCACGAGGGTGGGAACCAGTTCACAACTCCACTGATCGATAGCTTAGTGAGGGCTACGCGTTAGAAGGCTTCTAGACTTGATACTTTATGAGGGTTTTTAAGGTCTCATCAGTTTTATCTTATGTCTAACAATACAGGCATGCAATCCTATAGTGATAACATAATGATAAAACATCACAGGCATGCTTTTAGCAGATAAGGAAAGCAGTAAAAGATGATGTGATCAAAGCCCTTTCAAGATATTGAACCAACCCATGCCAAAAGGAGGTTCAACTCTTGACATAGGACTCAAGCCCCTAAGATAGACCTATCCTAGCCGCCCTCTATCTTGGTCTTCAAGGTTGGCTCCAAGGTCCTTCCTTCATGGCTTAGCTCTCAAACCTTAAGGGTAGACCTCAAAGGTTCGGCCAATGTCATGGTCTTCCTCCAAGGAGAATGCGCCACAATGAAAGATGCCAAGTTAGCTAGCTCTCAAACCCAAGGGTTCGGCCATGCCTAACTTGTGCCATCAAGCAAGCTTGCGCCATTTCCTTGATGCTTGTTGCGCCACCATGCAAGGTGCGCCGACTTCATGCATGCGCCAAGCTCCAAGTACATGCGCTACCCTAATCTTCTTAAAAGAAAAAAGAAAAGCGGCACGCAGGCCTCACGAGGAAACATCACAGGCATGCAAAGGGGGGCTTGACTAATGATCACAATATTATGCACAATCAAGGTATTTACTCATGCAATTCTACATGCTCATGAAAAACATAAAATCTGAAATTTTACTTTTTCATTAAAACCAGTCTCTTTTTCTCATCTTCTTCTCACAAATCTTTTGGTTAATTGCGATTTATTTTTCAAGATGATTTCAGAGATCCTTTCGGCTGGCAATTTTGTCAGATCAAGAGACTTGGCCAGTCCGAAGACACAATGCCCGTCCTACTTGACAAAACTACGTGCGCCTTTGATCTTTAAATCAGACAAGAAAAATAGTCCAAAAATCCAAAAGAGATTGAGAGGATGATAGAAACAAGAAACCCTAATTTTTCCTACTTAGAAAAATCGTTTGCCATGCATTATGCTATTTTTTCGAAAATAGAGATATGGCATGTGAGCATGAAAGAAAAGTGAAGGGTCCCCTTCAAGGGGGAGCGCAAGCGGATAAAACCCCTTTCAAGAGGGGGGGCCGAAAACCCTAAACAAGGGGGCGCATGCATTTTGCTAGGGTTTCAAGAATTCAATCGCTTATGTGCTCATATGATCAACTATAATATTTCATTAGATCAAGAATGTGATCATACCAATGCCATAGATCGGATGTCGGCTTGGAAGCAAAGTTCAAAGAGAACTTCTCCAAAGGAATCGCACACAAGAAGAAGAAGGCCTACACCTTGAACGTCCCTTGTGCTAGCAAGGCTCCAAAGTATCCCTTGTCGCGTGAAGGAGATTTGGAGATCAAGCTTGGTGAGAGCAACCTTCCTCCTCTTCTCGTCCGAATTTTTTCTTACCTCCAAGGATGAACGTTGAGAAGAGAGGAGTGAAGTCGAGCGTTCAAAACGCTTTGGCGTTAAGGTGAAGTCGCCTTCAATACTTTCCATAAATGGAAGAGATGAAGCTATGCGCCCATTACCGAACCAAAACGCCTAACCCCTTGAACCAAGCGTTCACCCTTGTGAACCGGTTCAAGCCACTTCAATCCATTTCAATTTGGTTCAAGAACCAAATTAAACCAGCCCAAGCCATGGTCTAGATCTCATTGAACCAATGGTTCAATATCTAACCGTTGATCTCGTGATACTCTTGATCTCACCGATCTAGCATCAATACTCTCGATCGAAGCTTACCGATCTCAAGTCCCAATCAATCAAACATGATCAGACCAGATCTCACTTACAATCAGAGCCTCTATCCCTTTAAACTGAACCCAAACAATTCAGTCCACACGATCTGACTTAAGTAAGCCATATCATCAAATTGTGCGACCCTGAGAGTTTCCTTTAAATGTCGGTAACGATAACTTTCGTTATCACGATCAGTGAGGGGTATCTAGCAACACATCACTGTCTCCCGATATAAAGGAAAGAGTCTTCCAAGACTTCACCCAAACCACAGCACAAGTGTGAATCAACTTCACTAGGCATACATGTGTCCTTTGCCACTGGATGTTCTTATTGGACAAGCGGGTCAAGCTTGTAACTCCAATACGATGAGCATGATTAGATCAGATGAACATAGTCATCTGGGTATGGCCATACACTATCCCAATCATCTCATATAGGGGGGCCCCTTTAGAACATCACACTCCTTAAACAAGGAGACGGCAATCCTATGTCTATCACTAGTGCCCTAACCTGATTCAAGCTCACCATCCAAGATAGTCTATAATCATTATGTTTCAAATGATATTGAACTACCTCAAGACAATGACAATCATCATTTAGAAACACAAGTGATCTCAAGTCAGAGGACATGTGCCACTTGGTGCTTACAAGGATCATTCACATTGTTGTTGGGGTATGCCCTTAAGGCTAATGTTTGAGGCCTTTGGGATTGTAATAAGTATCATGTAATAAACTCTTGTGTTTATAAAGGCATGGTTATTATTCAGGTTGTTACCTTGTCTGCTGTAATAAGTGTACTTCTGAATAATGTCTCAAAGCTGTTCAGCTAGGCTGACAGGCTATATGTCCTTAGTCGAGATATCTTGGTGAACCTGAGACAGCCTTGATATGATTGAGACTAATATGTGTGCTAATCTTATAGGATGCTTTGAGCATGGAATAAGATGTAGACTCATGGGTACATTGGATGTACTGGACAGACCCTACTGGGATATTCCATTGCTTGTCACAATGTGAATGATCCTCGTAAGCAGCAAGTGGCACATGTCCTTTGACTTGAGATCACTTGTGTTTCTAAATGATGATTGTCATTGTTTTGAGGTAGTTCAATATCATTTGAAACATAATGGTTATAGACTATCTTGGATGGTGAGCTTGAGTCAGGTTAGGGCACTTGTGTAGATAAAGGATTGCCGTCTCCTTGTTTAAGGAGTGTGATGTTCTAAAGGGCCCCCCCTGTATGAGAAGATTGAGATAGTGTATGGCCATACCCAGATGACTGTGTTCATCTGATCTAATCATGCTCATCGTATTGGAGTTACAGGCTTGACATGCTTGTCCAATAAGAACATCCAGTGGCAAAGGAAACATGCATGCCTCGTGAGTTTGATTCACACTTGTGCTATGGTTTGGGTGTAGTCTTGGAAGACTCTTTCCTTTATATCGGGAGACAGTGATGTGTTGCTAGATACCCCTCACTGATCGTGATAACGAAAGTTATCGTTACCGACATTTAAAGGAAACCCTTAGGGTCGCACAATTTGGTGATATGGCTTGCTTAAGTCAGATCGTGTGGACTGAATTGTTTCGGTTTAGTTTAAAGGGATTTAATCTCTGATTGTAAGTGAGATCTGGTCTGGTCATGTTTGATTGATTAGGGCTTTAGATCGGTAAGCTTCGATCGAGAGAGATGATGCTAGATCGATGCGATCAGAAGCGTCAGATGATGAATGGTCAGATCTTGGACTTTGGGGTCTAATTTGATCTAGACTTAATGCTTGGGCTGATTTGGTTTCGCTATTGAACCAAGGGTATTGAACCGGCTCATGGGTTGAGCGCATGGTTCAAGAGGGAGAAGGAGTTGCGTTTGGTTCATGGAGACATGAACGCATGAACGCATACTCTTAATGGTTGCCATTTTTGGAAAGTTCCAAAATGAAAACGCATATGCGTTCATGGCTTGAAGTCTCCCTAATGTTTTTCGGTTACACCTCTCTCTTGTTGCTTGGTGAAACGATTTTTTGCTCTCGAGCAAGTGAGGGTGTTTTACGAGAAGAGGAGGAACCGGCCAAGCAAAAAAGATAGTCTTCATCTCTTCCCTACACTCGATCATTGACATCTTGGCACTTTTGCTAGCACAAGAGGTGCGCAAGTTGGGAGTCTTCATCGCCTTTGTGTGTGAACTTTTGGAGGAGATCAAAGTTGCTCTCTTCTTCCAAGCCGACCTCCAATCTATGGCTATGGTATAGATCTAAACTCATAGCTTCAAGTTGATCATATGGTTGTCATATACGATCTTTTAGAAACCCTCTTTCCGTCATGCATGCTAGATGCGCATGTTTAGGGTTTCTCCCCCTTAATAAGGGTTTCCTTCAATTGGTATCAGAGCTAGGCTTTCGATATGATCTATATGATTGCTTTGAAGTGTTTGTGATCCATACATGTTGCGCTTACTTGATGCTTTGTTTTCATGATGCATGGTTTACATTGGCTATGTTTGCGCTTGTATCATGGTTACATGAAGTTTGCGCTCCCCCTTGAAGGGGACCCCCTAAAGTTTGCGCTCCCCCTTGAAGGGGACCCCCTAAAGTTTGCGCTCCCCCTTGAAGGGGACCCCCCCTTAGATCTAAGGGTTATCAATATGCTAGATATGAGATATATCTTATGTTCTCAAGTGAAGCATGTTGTTTTGTTTGTTTGCGCATGTTCTAGATGTTTTATAAAACTTACATCTTGCGCGCCTACTTAGATCTAAGGTGCCCCTACTATAAATCCTTAGATGGGTTGATGGGGTTGAAAGCATCTTCTAGGTTAGATCCAACTAGTCTGATCAGACCATCTGACAGCCTAGATGGGTTGACCAGATAGCACCTGTGCGCAAGCACGAGGTGGCTATAGGTCGACTGCATCCAGGGCGTGTAGCGAGGTCTGGTTGAGACAACTACTGAACACACATGAGTTAGGCCCGGGGTCACACCCGCTTGCCAAAACTCATGAGGGTGGTTCAGCCCTTGGCGCATGCATGGTTGACCATTAGGTCAACACGGGTCAGTTAGGACTCGGTGCATGAAAGGGCAGAGGATCTGACTAGATGGATGAGTGGATCCCTATCAATGGACCATTGTAAGGTTGTAGAGCACATAAGGAAATTAAAATTGATACCATGGGGTTTTTCAAAATTTAATTTCATGAATGGATCACATGTTGTTTTGATACCATATGCTTGTTTATTTAATCTTATGTGGGTTGCCCTAATGTGTGCTGTGCTGGGGCCTGCGTGCCTGGTAAATTACAAGTTAATATTATTGTGATCTGCGAATCACATTTTTTTATTAATTTATTGTATAATTGACCTGCGAGTCAAAGCTTGTCTAGATAGATCAAAATGTTTTTGATTAGACAAGAGCATAAAGGCACACATCCTAGATGGGCATTCACCTGGTGGCGCACCTGAGGTGCTCTTGGCGCTAGGGCCCTGGGTTGGACCAGATGAGATGCAAAAGAGCTCAAGTGAAGACTTAAGTAAAATTAAGGTCTTTCTAGGGTTCATGGTCTTTTACCACATAAGATCATGCTTTCTATTTATTGCTTATATAATTAGAATTGCATGTGTTTATCTTCTGCTATAGCCATAGGATATGCCTGATAGTAAGAAGATAAAAGACCGTTAAAATCCAACGCTAACATATCAAGCTCGTAAGCCTTCTGACGCGAAACCTCACTGTTCTGACTATCGTTGGAGCCGTGTTGAACCCACTCAGTGGGCACGTCCATCTATCTTCAGACGGTGCGGGATTACACCTGCGTGTTACAGAGTAGGGATTTATCCCTCCTCGTTGCTCAGCATAGCACGTGGTGGTCCAGGGAGTAGGTCAGGTCAGCTTGACCATGTAGGCTACATATGTGGCGCATATGGTAGCACATGGAGGCAGCCATCTGTGGGATCAGAGACTGTGTTGTACCAACTCAGTTGGCACAGTCTGCTGGATTGCCCAGATGAAGGGGAATCGCACGGGTTGGCGATTGGCTGGGACAGCCTACCAGAAATTAGTGCTTGTCATCTCTGTGCATCTTATCTCGCCTGAGCGGGACGCGGAGACCAAGTATGAAATCTGGATCCCATCTCACTAAAAGAGTGTTACTCTTTCGGACTGTTTACTGGATTTTTCAGTCAGACAAAATAGTGAGAAAAGAATCTTTCTTAAGTCCTGGATTGATTCTGAACATTGATACTAACCTTGCTGTTCTTGCATTGTTGTAGATAACTGCAGCAACGAACACCATGAGCTTCAATGTGCGATCCCTACTGGAAAGGGAGAAGTTTGCTGGGCCGAACTTCTCTGACTGGTTCGGACACCTTAAGATCGTTCTTAAGGCAGAGAGGAAACTGTATGTCCTCGAGACGGCGATACCGCCGCAGCCCGCTCCGAACGCCGCAAGGGCGGTTCGGGATGCCTATGAAAAGCACGTCAATGATAGCATTGATGTCGCTTGCCTGATGCTTGCGTCTATGACGCCACCGCTGCAGCGTCAGCATGAGGATATGTCGGCTATAGAGATTATAGTGAACCTCAAGATGCTGTATGCTGCACAGGCGAGGACAGAACGCTATAATCTGACAAAGCTCTTCTTTCAGAGCAAACTGGCTGAGGGGAGCCCAGTGGGAGCTCACGTGCTCAAGATGATTGGGCACAAGGAGGCTCTGGAGAAACTGGGGCATACCATCAACCAGGAGCTTGCTGTTGATATTATTCTGCAGTCTCTCCCGCCCTCTTTCGATGCGTTCATCATTAATTTTAATATGAACAAAATCGATTGTACACCGGCAGAGCTGTTGAATATGCTCTTGACAACTGAGGAAACTCTGAAGGGTAAGCCTTCAACCTCTGTCTTGATGGTTCCTTCTAGGAACAAGAAGAAGGGGAAGAAGGGCAAGGCCCCTGTCAAGAATTACAGCAAGGCTCTGAAACAGAAGGTGAAGCGGTCGAAGGATAACAGGTGTTTCCACTGTGGCCAGCTGGGTCACTGGAAAAAGGACTGTAAAGCGCTCTAAGGAGATAAGAGGGGAAGCATTGCTTCTGGCTCAGGTATATTCGTGACTGAAGTCATGTTTTCATCTTCTTCAATATCATGGGTGTTGGACACTGCATGTGGAGTTCACATTTGTTCAAATGTACAGGAACTCAAGAGAAGAAGGCAGGTGGGACAGCATGAGGTAGACCTACGAGTTGGAAACGGGTCACGGGTTGCTGCTGTTGCTGTAGGAGACTATTTCATTTCTTTACCATCTGGCATTGTATTAGAATTAAACAATTGTTATTTTGTACCCAGTATTACCAAGAATATTATCTCTATTCCTGCTCTTGTCAGGAAAGGATTTGCCTTTGAATGCAAAATTTCAAAGTGTGTTTTATCTTATGATAATATTGTGTATGCAACTGGTTCAATCAACAATGGGTTATTCATGTTGGACATGGAATATTCTATACAAAACATTGATAATAAGAAAGCCAAGTATGCTGATGACAGCACCTTGCTATGGCATAGTCGTTTAGGCCATATAAACGAGAAGCGCATTAAGCGGTTGCATGATCATGGACTGCTGGGATCATTCTCCTATAAGGAGATTGATACATGCAAAGCTTGTTTAATGGGTAAAATGACGAAGTCACCTTTTTCTAAGAAAGGTCAAAGGGCTTCAGGTTTACTTGACCTTATACACAGTGATGTGTGTGGGCCATTTAGTAAACATGCCAGAGGTGGCTATCAGTACTTCATTACCTTTACTGATGATTTCAGTAGGTATGGGTATGTCTATCTGATGAGACATAAAAGTGAATCTTTTGACAAGTTCAAAGAGTTCAAGAATGAAGTACAAAATCAGCTAGGCCGAAATATCAAGGCACTTCGCTCAGATCGAGGTGGAGAATACCTAAGTCATGCATTTACTGACTATCTGAAGGAGTGTGGGATTATCTCACAGCTCACTCCGCCAGGAACACCGCAATGGAATGGTGTGTCCGAGAGGAGAAATAGAACGTTACTTGATATGGTTCGTTCTATGATGAGTCAGGCCACTCTTCCATACTCCTTTTGGGGTTTTGCACTGGAAACAGCTGCAAAGGTACTAAACCGAGTGCCATCTAAGGCAGTTTCAATGACGCCATATGAATTATGGTATGGGAAACAGCCAAGCTTGACATTTATCAGGATCTGGGGTTGCGAGGCTTATGTCAAAAAGCTCGCCTCTGGGAAACTAGAGAGCAGATCTGACAAATGCATCTTTGTCGGTTACCCTAAGGAAACTAAGGGTTATTATTTCTACGATCCCAAGGAGAACAAAGTTTTTGTTGCTCGGACGGCCATATTTCTTGAGAAGGAGTTTCTTCTGCAAGAGGCCAGTGGGAGAGAAATAAAGCTGGATGAAAATCCAGAGGAAGGACAAAGTAGTCAAGCACAGTTGGATGAGCCTGAGCCGGTAGATCAGGTTATTGAACAACCTGAGGCTCAGATAACACGGGAACCGCGAAGATCGGGAAGGATCCGTCGACAGCCTGAGCGCTATGACGGAGTCTACATCATTGATAATGATGAACCCCTAACTTATGCGGATGCGGCCAGTGGACCGGAGTCAGCTAGATGGCTTGATGCTATGCGAGCCGAGATGGACTCCATGTCAGATAACCAAGTCTGGGATTTGGTTGATCCGCCTCCGGGAGTAATCCCTATAGGCTGTAAATGGATCTTCAAGAAGAAGATTGACATGGATGGTAACGTGGTTACCTATAAAGGCAGGCTAGTTGCGAAAGGTTTCAAACAAATCTACGGGATAGATTATGATGAAACTTTCTCACCTGTAGCTATGTTCAAGTCTATTCGGATTCTTTTCGCGATAGCAGCATATTATGATTATGAGATCTGGCAGATGGATGTGAAAACAGCTTTCCTTAATGGAAATCTGGATGAGGATGTGTATATGACACAACCTGAGGGTTTCACTAATCCAGCAGATCGTCATAAAATATGCAAGTTAAAGAAATCCATTTATGGATTGAAACAAGCATCTAGGAGCTGGAATATTCGTTTTGATGAATCAATCTCTGAGTTTGGTTTCATCAAGAACGAGGATGACCCGTGTGTATATAAGAGGTTTAGTGGGAGCGTAATTACATTCCTAATCCTCTACGTCGATGATATCTTGATCATTGGAAATGATATTCCTGAACTGCATGCTGTTAAAGCATGGTTAGGAAAATGTTTCCAGATGAAAGATCTAGGAGAAGCAGCCTATGTGTTAGGTGTGAAGATCTACCGGGATAGATCTAAGAGGCTTCTCGGGCTGTGCCAGAGTACTTACATCGATAAGGTCCTGGAGAGATTCCATTTAGAGAATTCTAAACGTGGATATCTTCCAGTCAGACATGGTCTGAATCTTTCGAAGAGTCAGTGTCCACAAACACAGACTGAGAAAGATGAAATGGACAATACGCCTTATGCTTCGGCTATTGGGTCCATTATGTATGCGATGTTGTGTACTCGCCCAGACGTCGCTTACGGGTTAAGCGTGACCAGTCGATTCCAAAGTAATCCAGGTTTGGCGCACTGGATTGCAGTCAAGAACATTATAAAATATCTGCGGAGGACCAAAGATATGTTCTTGATATATGGTGGTCAGGAAGAACTCAGTATAGAGGGATATACTGACGCTTCGTTCCAGTCGGACCAGGATGATTTCCGATCGCAATCAGGCTTTGTTTTTAGCTTGAATGGTGGAGCAGTGGTGTGGAAGAGTTTCAAACAGTCAACTGTTGCTGATTCCACAACAGAAGCCGAGTATGTTGCAGCCTCGGAAGCATCCAAGGAGGCAGTGTGGATTCGTAAGTTCGTGAGAGAACTTGGTGTCGTTCCTTCGAGTGCTGATCCTTTGGTTATCTTCTGTGATAACACTGGAGCAATCGCACAAGCAAAGGAACCACGGTCGCACCAGAAGTCCAAGCACATACAGAGACGGTTTCACTTGATCCGGGAGATCATTGATCGAGGCGAGATCAAAATATGCAAGGTTCATACAGATGACAATCTGGCAGACCCGCTTACCAAGCCTCTGGCGCAGCAGAAGCATGAGCAGCACTGTAATAATATGGGTTTGAGATTTCTCAACCATTAGATTAAGTGCAAGTGGGAGATTGTTGGGGTATGCCCTTAAGGCTAATGTTTGAGGCCTTTGGGATTGTAATAAGTATCATGTAATAAAATCTTGTGTTTATAAAGGCATGGTTATTATTCAGGTTGTTACCTTGTCTGCTGTAATAAGTGTACTTCTGAATAATGTCTCAAAGCTGTTCAGCTAGGCTGACAGGCTATATGTCCTTAGTCGAGATATCTTGGTGAACCTGAGACAGCCTTGATATGATTGAGACTAATATGTGTGCTAATCTTATAGGATGCTTCGAGCATGGAATAAGATGTAGACTCATGGGTACATTGGATGTACTGGACAGACCCTACTGGGATATTCCATTGCTTGTCACAATGTGAATGATCCTCGTAAGCAGCAAGTGGCACATGTCCTTTGACTTGAGATCACTTGTGTTTCTAAATGATGATTGTCATTGTTTTGAGGTAGTTCAATATCATTTGAAACATAATGGTTATAGACTATCTTAGATGGTGAGCTTGAGTCAGGTTAGGGCACTTGTGATAGATAAAGGATTGCCGTCTCCTTGTTTAAGGAGTGTGATGTTCTAAAGGGCCCCCCCTGTATGAGAAGATTGAGATAGTGTATGGCCATACCCAGATGACTGTGTTCATCTGATCTAATCATGCTCATCGTATTGGAGTTACAGGCTTGACATGCTTGTCCAATAAGAACATCCAGTGGCAAAGGAAACATGCATGCCTCGTGAGTTTGATTCACACTTGTGCTATGGTTTGGGTGTAGTCTTGGAAGACTCTTTCCTTTATATCGGGAGACAGTGATGTGTTGCTAGATACCCCTCACTGATCGTGATAACGAAAGTTATCGTTACCGACATTTAAAGGAAACCCTTAGGGTCGCACAATTTGGTGATATGGCTTGCTTAAGTCAGATCGTGTGGACTGAATTGTTTCGGTTCAGTTTAAAGGGATTTAATCTCTGATTGTAAGTGAGATCTGGTCTGATCATGTTTGATTGATTAGGGCTTTAGATCGGTAAGCTTCGATCGAGAGAGATGATGCTAGATCGATGCGATCAGAAGCGTCAGATGATGAATGGTCAGATCTTGGACTTTGGGGTCTAATTTGATCTAGACTTAATGCTTGGGCTGATTTGGTTTCGCTATTGAACCAAGGGTATTGAACCGGCTCATGGGTTGAGCGCATGGTTCAAGAGGGAGAAGGAGTTGCGTTTGGTTCATGGAGACATGAACGCATGAACGCATACTCTTAATGGTTGCCATTTTTGGAAAGTTCCAAAATGAAAACGCATATGCGTTCATGGCTTGAAGTCTCCCTAATGTTTTTCGGTTACACCTCTCTCTTGTTGCTTGGTGAAACGATTTTTTGCTCTCGAGCAAGTGAGGGTGTTTTACGAGAAGAGGAGGAACCGGCCAAGCAAAAAAGATAGTCTTCATCTCTTCCCTACACTCGATCATTGACATCTTGGCACTTTTGCTAGCACAAGAGGTGCGCAAGTTGGGAGTCTTCATCGCCTTTGTGTGTGAACTTTTGGAGGAGATCAAAGTTGCTCTCTTCTTCCAAGCCGACCTCCAATCTATGGCTATGGTATAGATCTAAACTCATAGCTTCAAGTTGATCATATGGTTGTCATATACGATCTTTTAGAAACCCTCTTTCCGTCATGCATGCTAGATGCGCATGTTTAGGGTTTCTCCCCCTTAATAAGGGTTTCTTTCAATTGTGACAAGCAATTGAATATCCTAGTAGGGTCTGTCCAGTACATCCAATGTACCCATGAGTCTACATCTTATTCCATGCTCGAAGCATCCTATAAGATTAGAACACATATTAGTCTCAATCATATCAAGGCTGTCTCATGTTCACCAAGATATCTCGACTAAGGACATATGCATGTCAGCCTAGCTGAACAGCTTTGAGACATTATTCAGAAGTACACTTATTACAGCAGACAAGGTAGCAACCTGAATAATAACCATGCCTTTATAAACATAAGAGTTTATTACATGATACTTATACAATCCCAAGGCCTCAAACATTAGCCTTAAGGGCATACCCCAACAAAAAGCATAAAACATCGTTCGAGTCTTGCAAGTCGCTCTGATACCACAGTTGGGAAACCCCGGGGACATTTTACAATTTTTCAGAGACACATACATACATTGCACAGCGGAAGAATGTCCCTGAAACAGGCCGGTCCCAAAAACCAGTGAAGATCGCATGCAAGGGGGTCGACACGATGAGTTAGAAAATACCTCAGAGCAAGATGAGGTCGATGTCGTGATAGGCGCCCAAGTGTGCGCCCTCTGTAGTCTCACACACACGGATGCCTCGAGTCCTCTTCTTCCACGCCCGGTGCTAGCCTCGGGAAGAAGATCCAAGCCTTAGGGAGATGCTCCAACCACCTTGCGCCACCAAGAGAGAAAGATGCGCCAAGTGGTAAGGAAGGAGAAGCTTGCGGCCACTTGATGGAAGAGGAAGAGATTGCGCCAATGCTCCTTGCTCTCGCTCCCTTCTTATGTTCACGCCTCCAAGGATGAATCATCTTTGAGGGGGCGGCTAGGGTCACATATATAGGGCAAGAGGCGATTAGGGCAAGGGCTAGGATCATGACAAGTGTAGGGCTAGGATGAGGAGGTTTAATGTAAGGAAAGTCTCCAAGACTTTACCATAAACTTCATTCAACCTTTCGATAATTGCCCAAGTACCATATCAGCCCAAGACATGCCTTAAAGGCATTCATACCATCAAGGGAGAAGGGCTAGGCGCAAATTGCTTCCTTAATGAAGCAATTTTGCCACCCTAACCCCATTATGCCCCTCAGGCGCCAATGGGGTTGGGTTTCTCCCCATTATACCCTTTTATCCTCTCTTCTCTTCATGAGAACTTGTTATTGGGCTTCATTGGATAATGACCTAGCCCAAACTTCATCCTATGGGTTGATTAAGCATTTGGATCCAATCCAATGCAACCCTAATCCAAGTGTGACCAACCATGGTCAAATACGGGTCAACCTGCCAAAAATGAAGTTTGGCTCCAATAACATTCTTCCATCTCATCAGGCCCATTGGTGCTGATGAAATCTCCCAATTAGATCCGAGTTATCCAATAACTCGATCATAAGGCTTCTCGATCAATACGAGAACTCAAGTATCAAGGTGTGCGACCCTGTAGGTTCTTCTGACGCTGGCAGTGCTGACCAAAGGTCACCACAAGCAGTGAGTGGCACCTAGCAGTGCATCGCTGCTACCCAGGTCATTGGAATGGATATCGACATCGACATCCCCATCATCGCAACTAGTTACAGATGCATTACAGTCTCTTTGCCGGACTGATATCCGATTGGACAAGTGTGTCACCACTTGTTTTCACCCAATCACATGGCTATGACTAAAACAGGTTCTTACCTGGGTATGGCCATACACTCTCAGTCAAAGAACCATAGAGGAGCTCCATTGATGTAGGGGGGAAGCGTGGAGTAAAACTACTGATGCAAAATTCAGTTATTTATTATTATTATTTTTTTTTTGAATTTTCAGAAAATAGCATATTCATGAAAGCAACTAGAATTCCAAGAGTTCAGAAAATTATTATTTAGCTAATAATGCTATGTATCATTGGCTGATCTATTGAGTCTGGATTCACGTGGACTACTCCAAATGATGGAACAAAATGTATACTTCGTAGTAACGTCAAGGTTCTGGACTTTTGCTCCACCGATTGCTTAAAGCACCTGCACGAAAAACACTAATCAGATTAATTTCAAAACAGATGCAGGAATGTATCAAATATCAAAAGTTCCAAGGTGTCTTAGGAAGATCTGATGAATCTGGATTCATCGAACTACTCCATCGGGTAGAACAAGATTCGGGCTTGCTGTTAGCACCAAAGATTGGAGGTGGAGGCTTGTCAGAGTGCTTCAAAATCCTGCGTCAAGAAGGCTAGACAGATTAATACGGACAGCACACAGGAGACTCAAGTAGGCTGCAGGGGAGAAATCTGGAACAGGGGATGTTGCGCGGGAGCGGAGGAGGACTCGCCGGTGTTCGTCTGGTGGTGCATGATCGCCGGACCTGTTACGAAGGGGAGTCACTCTGATGATGGCGAAGATGTGGCTGGAGTTAGCGGGTGGATGGTGGCTGATCGGAGGAGAATCGTGCGGAAGAGTCGTGCTGGGCGGGAGCTCGGGGGAAACAGGGGATGGCGTCAGTGGCAGGGGCGGTCGCCGTTCGCCGGATGGTGGACGAAATCTAAAACTGCTACAACTGGAAGCTCGTATGAAGGAGGCGAGGATGTGGCCGGAGTTTGGGGTCGATTGGCCGCCTGTCGGAGGAGCACGATGCGGAAGGGCGGAACTAGGTCGCGAGCAGGGCGGAAACAGGGGATGGCGTTGGAGTTTCGATTCCGGCCATCGGTGAGGTGGATGGGCAGATCCCGGCGGCTGATGCTTCGTAAAGGAAAGGAAGAGTGGTGGCCGAAGTCTCGTGGAGATCCGGCCGGTGGATCGTCGGCGGCGAGCTTTCGAAGTTTCGGAACTGGGTGTGGTTGACGTATGCGGGTGTTTGCAGCGAAGTAGAGAGTTTGAGGGAGAAGAGGAGATTAGAGGGAAACGAGAAGAAGACTTGGTGACACAAGCACCTAGAGAAGGGGGGAGGAAGACATCCGATAGAGGAAGAAAACTATTTCCATCAATTCATTCAAAAACTCTGTCCGTTACATTGTGTTCGCGTGATACATATAGGTGAGGCTTCAGCACACGAACGTTGTATCTTCCTTCTATGGCAGCAGAGAATCCGTTGAAGGAGATGCTTCCTTGTTTGCAGCTTCCAATCGTGAGCAGCAGGGAGACGTTGATGGGGAGATGTTGAAGAGACGTTGTTGCTTTCCTTCTTTGATAAAGACGAACGTTGCTGTTTCCATCATCGGCTCGCACGTTGTTGGAGAGTTGATGCTCGGCTGGAGAAGTTATTCCATGATGAGTGTTGCCGTTGGATGAGCTTCTTGATTGGCTGATTTAAAGCGCATTTGGATATTGCTGGATTGGCTTGAAAATATGCGGCAGCTTCTGGGCTTGAACGTCTTCACCATTATTTGTCGAAAGTAGTTCTTCTATTATTGAGCTAGCTTTATTAATTGAGCTTGCTAGCTTTATTCGCGAGACTCCGAGCTTTCGTAGGTCGCCTACGGTAACCTTAGGCTCCACTTGTATCTTCTTGGCCGGTGGTCCCTGCCCCCATCATTTAGCTCAATGGTTAGAGGGACTTGGTTTGTGAAGGCCAAGTCGAGGGTTCGAATCCTGCTGCAGACGAAATTTGCACAGCCTATAACTGTGCCAGGATTCGACACCCTGGACCTTGCGGGTTAGGTCTCTGGGATGCCTAACCTCGAGGGGATCGGTGGAGCTCCGCCGGTCCTTAGTGTTGTAGGGGAGGGGGGCGAACATGTCAGACGCGCCGAATGAGGCAGGCATGGGTCGCTTATGTCAGATGCGCCGAATGAGGCAGACATACATGTCCGGACGGCCCTTGTGAGGCAGGCATGGCTCTCTCCTACATCATCCATGGATATCATACTTCCCTAAGGAAGGGGAAAAATCCTATGTCTGTCCATTGACCTTCTCATATGGGTCGTGACATGCTCAATGACAACCGTTATGACCTCCCAACTACGGCGAGGTGTTAGGTTGTATCAAAGCAAGTCGCTAACCATATAGAACGATCAATGACATCAAGTCAAGGGATCAATGCATCTCCTGTCACTTGTGAGGATAACTTATGACACCAAGTCATAGCCTCACAGCGGGTCTTTCCAGTATATCCTCCAATGATATACCCATGTGTCTGCGTTAGCACCACGTGCCTAACCAGCTCACAAACCAGTCTCACAAGTACCATAGCTGTCCCATATCCACTAAGGTACATCGACTGGGGACAATAGTTTGAGCACAGATCCAATCTGTCTCCAGGGACATTATCATGTTAGTACATGTGCGCAGATGTAAACAAACATTGACAATGACAATGCCAGAATGATATATATAAATATCAAAGTCAAGTAGTACATAAGTGGACCAAAACTAGGTCCTAGGGCATATACACCAACATCCAGTACATCCAATGTACCCATGAGTCTACATCTTATTCCATGCTCGAAGCATCCTATAAGATTAGAACACATATTAGTCTCAATCATATCAAGGCTGTCTCATGTTCGCCAAGATATATCGACTAAGGACTTTACTGCATGTCAGCCCAGCTGAACAGCATTGAGACATTATTCAGAAGTATATGTATTGCAGCAGATAATATAACAAACTGAATAACAACCATTGCCTTTATAAACATAAGAGTTTATACATGATACTGTTACAATCCCAAGGCCTCAAACATTAGCCTTAAGGGCATACCCCAACAATCTCCCACTTGCACTTAATCTAATGGTTGAGAAATCTCAAACCCATATTATTACAGTGCTTCTCATGCTTCTGCTGCGCCAGAGGCTTGGTAAGCGGGTCTGCCAGATTGTCATCTGTATGAACCTTGCAGACTTTGATCTCGCCACGATCAATGATCTCCCGGATCAAATGAAACCGTCTCTGTATGTGCTTGGACTTCTGGTGCGACCGTGGTTCCTTTGCCTGTGCGATTGCTCCAGTGTTATCACAGAAGATAACCAAAGGATCTGCACTCGAAGGAACAACACCAAGTTCTTGAACGAACTTACGAATCCACACTGCCTCCTTGGATGCTTCCGAGGCTGCAACATACTCGGCTTCTATTGTGGAATCAGCAACGATTGACTGTTTGAAACTTTTCCACACCACTGCTCCTCCATTCAAGCTAAAAACATAGCCTGATTGCGATCGAAAATCATCCTGGTCAGACTGGAACGAAGCGTCAGTATATCCTTCTATACTGAGTTCTTCCTGACCACCATACACCAAGAACATATCTTTGGTCCTCCGAAGATATTTTAAAATATTCTTGACTGCAATCCAGTGCGCCATACCTGGATTACTTTGGAACCGACTGGTCACGCTTAACCCGTAAGCGACGTCTGTGCGAGTACACAACATCGCATACATAATGGATCCAATAGCCGAAGCATAAGGCGTATTGTCCATTTCATCTTTCTCAGTCTGTGTTTGTGGACACTGACTCTTCGAAGGATTTAGACCATGTCTGACTGGAAGATATCCTCTTTTAGAATTCTCTAAATGAAATCTCTCCAGGACTTTATCGATGTAAGTACTCTGGCACAGCCCGAGAAGCCTCTTAGATCTATCCCTGTAGATCTTCACACCTAATACATAGGCTGCTTCTCCTAAATCTTTCATCTGGAAACATTTTCTCAACCATGCTTTAACCGCATGCATTTTAGGAATATCGTTTCCAATGATCAAGATATCATCGACGTAGAGGACTAGGAAAGTAATCACGCTCCCACTAAACCTCTTATATACACACGGGTCATCCTCGTTCTTGATGAAACCAAATTCAGAGATTGATTCATCAAAACGAATATTCCAGCTTCTCGATGCTTGTTTAAGTCCATAAATAGACTTCTTTAACTTGCATATTTTATGACGATCTGATGGATTAGTGAAACCTTCTGGTTGTGTCATATACACATCCTCATCCAGATTTCCATTAAGGAAAGCTGTCTTCACATCCATTTGCCAGATCTCATAATCATAATATGCTGCTATCGCGAAAAGAATCCGAATAGACTTAAACATAGCTACAGGTGAGAAAGTTTCATCATAATCTATCCCGTAGATTTGTTTGAAACCTTTCGCAACTAGCCTGCCTTTATAGGTAACCACGTTACCATCCATGTCAATCTTCTTCTTGAAGATCCATTTACAGCCTATAGGGATAACTCCCGGAGGCGGATCAACCAAATCCCAGACTTGGTTATCTGACATGGAGTCCATCTCGGCGCGCATAGCTTCAAGCCATCTCGCTGAATCCGGTCCACTGACCGCATCCGCATAAGTGAGGGGTTCATCATTATCAATGATGTAGACTCCGTCATAGCGCTCAGGCTGTCGACGGATCCTTCCCGATCTTCGCGGTTCCCGTGATATCTGAGCCTCATGTTGTTTAGTAACCTGTTCTACCGGCTCAGGCTCATCCAACTGTGCTTGACCACTTTGTCCTTCCTCTGGATTCTCATCCAGCTTTATTTCTCTCCCACTGGCCTCTTGCAGAAGAAACTCCTTCTCAAGAAATATGGCCGTCCGAGCAACAAACACCTTGTTCTCTTTGGGATCGTAGAAATAATAACCCTTAGTTTCCTTAGGGTAACCGACAAAGATACATTTCTCATATCTGCTCTCTAGTTTTCCAGAGGCGAGCTTTTTGACATAAGCCTCGCAGCCCCAGATCCTGATAAATGTCAAGCTAGGCTGTTTCCCATACCATAATTCATATGGGGTCTTTGAAACTGCCTTGGATGGCACTCGGTTTAGTACCTTTGCAGCTGCCTCCAGTGCAAATCCCCAAAAGGAGTAAGGTAGAGTAGCCTGACTCATCATAGAACGAACCATATCAAGTAACGTTCTATTTCTCCTCTCGGACACACCATTCCATTGCGGTGTTCCTGGCGGAGTGAGCTGTGAGATAATCCCACACTCCTTCAGATAGTCAGTAAACTCTCGACTTAGGTATTCTCCACCTCGATCAGAACGAAGTGCCTTGATATTTCGGCCAAGCTGATTCTGTACTTCATTCTTGAACTCTTTGAACTTGTCAAAAGATTCACTTTTATGTCTCATAAGATAGACATACCCATATCTACTGAAATCATCAGTGAAGGTAATGAAGTACCGATAGCCACCTCTGGCATGTTTACTAAAAGGCCCACACACATCACTGTGTATAAGGTCAAGTAAACCTGAAGTCCTTTGACCTTTATGAGGAAAAGGCGACTTCGTCATTTTGCCCATCAAACAAGCTTTGCATGTATCAATCTCCTCATAGGAGAATGATCCCAGCAGTCCATAATCATGCAACCGCTTAATGCGTTTCTTGTTAATATGACCTAAACGACTATGCCATAGCAAGGTGCTGTCATCAGCATATTTGGCTTTCTTATTATCAATATTGTGTATAGAACATTCCATGTCCAACATGAATAACCCATTGTTAATTGAACCAGTAGCATAAACAATATTATCTAAAGAAAGAACACACTTTGAAATATTGCATTCAAAGGAAAACCCCTTCCTGACAAGAGCAGGAATGGAGATAATATTTTAGTAATGCTGGGAACAAAGTAACAATTGTCTAGTTCCAATACAAGTCCAGATGGTAAAGAGATGAAATAGTCTCCTACAGCAACAGCAGCAACCCGTGCCCCGTTTCCAACTCGTAGGTCCACCTCATGCTGTCCCACCTGTCTTCTTCTCCTGAGTTCCTGTACATTTGAACAAATGTGAACTCCACATGCAGTGTCCAACACCCATGAAATAGAAGAAGATGAAACCATGACTTCCGTCACGTATATACCTGAGCCAGAAGCGATGCTTCCCCTCTTGTCTCCTTGGAGCGCTTTACAGTCCTTTTTCCAGTGACCCAGCTGGCCACAGTGGAAACATCTGTATTCCTTCGACCGCTTGACCTTTTGCTTCAGAGCCTTGCTGTAGCTCTTGACAGGGGTCTTGCCCTTCTTCCCCTTCTTCTTGTTCCTTGAAGGAAACATCAAGACAGAGGTTGAAGGCTTTCCCTTCAGAGTCTCCTCAGTAGTCAAGAGCATATTCAGCAGCTCTGCCGGAGTACAATCGATTTTGTTCATATTAAAGTTAATGATGAACGCATCGAAAGAGGGCGGGAGAGACTGCAGAATAATGTCTACAGCAAGCTCCTGATTGATGGTATGCCCCAGTTTCTCTAGAGCCTCCTTGTGCCCAATCATCTTGAGCACGTGAGCTCCCACTGGGCTCCCTTCAGCCAGTTTGCTCTGAAAGAACAGCTTAGTCAAATTATAGCGCTCAGTCCTCGCCTGTGCAGCATACAGCATCTTGAGGTTTGCTATAATTTGTATAGCAGACATATCCTCATGCTGACGCTGCAGCGGTGGCGTCATAGATGCTAGCATCAGGCAAGCGACATCAATGCTATCATTGACATGCTTTTCATAGGCATCCCGAACCGCCCTTGCGGCGTTCGGAGCGGGCTGAGGCGGTATAGCCGTCTCGAGGACATACAGTTTCCTCTCTGCCTTAAGAACAATCTTAAGGTGTCCGTACCAGTCTGAGAAGTTCGGCCCAGCAAACTTCTCCCTTTCCAGTAGGGATCGCACATTGAAGCTCATGGTGTTCGTTGCTGCAGGAATCTACAACAAAGCAAGAACAGCAAGGTCAGTATCAATGTTCAGAATCAATCCAGGACTTAAGAAAGATTATTTTCTCACTATTTTATCTGGCTGAAAAATCCAGCAAAAACAGCCCGAAAGAGTAGAACTCATTTAGTGAGATGGGATCCAGATTTCATACTTGGTCTCCGCATCCCGCTCAGGCGAGATAAGATGCACAGAGAGTACAAGCACTAGTCTCTGGTAGGCTGTCCCAGCCAATCGCCAACCCGTGCGATTCCCCTTCATCTAGGCAATCCAGCTGACTGTGCCAACTGAGTTGGTACAACACAGTCTCTGATCCCACAGATGGCTGCCTCCATGTGCTACCATATGCGCCACATATGTAGCCTACATGGTCAAGCTGACCCGACCTACTCCCTGGACCACCACGTGCTATGCTGAGCAACGAGAAGTGATAAATCCCTTCTCTGTAACACACAGGTGTAATCCCGCATCGTCTGAAGATAGATGGACGTGCCCACTGAGTGGGTACAACACGGCTCCAACGATAATCAGAACAGTGAGGTTTCGCGTCAGAAGGCTTACGAGCTTGATATTTTAGCGTTGGATTTTAACGGTCTTTTATCTTCTTGACTATCATGCAATTCCTATGGTGATAGCAGAAGATAAACTCATGCAATTCTAATTATAAATGCAATAAATAGAAAGCATGCTGATCTTATGTGGTAAAAGCCCATTAAGCCTAAGTTAGACCTTAAATTAAACTTAAGTCTTCACTTGCTTTTCTTCATGGGTCTTTTGCTGCTCATCTGGCCCAAACCAGGGCCCAAGCGCCATCTGCAGCTCAGGTGCGCCTACCAGGGAAAATGCGCCTGGTCCCAGAGTCGAACCCTGGACCTCCCACCTGGTCAAGCCTCTGCTGCAAGCGCCTCTGCCAAGTGTGCTCTGTGCTCTTGTCTGATTAATTTACAAATTAATCTATCTAGACAAGATTGACTTGCAGGTCAATTACACTTTATAATTTAAATGAAAAGTGATGCGCAGATCACAATAAAAATATTTATTTACATTTAAATTCCAGGCACGCAGGCCCCAGCACAGCACACATTAAACATGGGCAGCCCACACAAGATTAAATAAACAAACATATGCTTACAAACATCATGCGATCCAACATAAGAAAATAAAATTTCGAAAACCCCATTGGCATCAATTTTAATTTTCCTTATTGGCCCTACTACCTTACAACGGTCCATTACAAGGGATCCACTCATCAGACCTAGTCAGATCCATTGCCCTTGCATGCACCAAGTCGTAACTGACTTGAGTCGACCTAATGGTCAACCATGCATGCGCCAGGGCTGAACAACCCTCATGAGTTCTGGCAAGCGGGTGTGACCCCGGGTCTAACTCATGTGTGTTCACTAGTCGTCTCAATCAGACATCGCTACACGCCTGTCTGCAGTCGACCTATAGCCATCTCGTGCTTACGCACAGATGCTATCTGGTCGACCCATCAAGGCTGTCAGATGATCTGATCAGACTGTTTGGATCTAACCTAGGGGATGACTTCAACCCTAATAACCCGTCTAAGGGTTTAAAGCAGGCGCCTCTTAGATCTAATGAGAGTCGCGCATGAGAAGAAGTTTTGAAGAAAACATAGATGCGCCAACATACATGCGCCAACAAAAACATATACTAAGATGTATGTTAGTTTCGCATGTCATCTAGATCTAAGCATATGCGCAAGTATGGATCAAACATGAAGACCAAGCATTAAGCAATCATAAAACGATGCATAAAACTTGGCTCTGATACCAATTGAAAGTCCCCTTTCAATAAGGGGGGCCGAAACCCTAAAGTGGCGCATACAAAACATGGGCAGCGGATACTAGGGTTTCATGGGATCGATGCATGTATTATGATCAACATTAAAACTTTTGAATGAAAGAAAGAATGCGATTCATACCATGGCCATTTCTAGATGGCGCCTTGGAAGCAAGAGAACAAAAGAGGTCTCCTCCAAATCGTCACACACAAGATGATCAACGGCTTGCTCCTTCTTGTCGTCCCTTGTGCTAGCAAGGATCGTCCAAGGTGTCTTTGATCGTTTGAAGGGAAGAGAGAGCTTTCCTTGCTTGGCGATTTTTTCCTTCTTTCGTCTACCACCTTTTCTCACACGAATCTGTGTAGAGCCAAAGGCAAAACGGCAACAAGAGGGCGAGAGAGGGGCGACGTGAGAGAGATATGGTCACGTTGTGACATGCTATCTAAAAATAGCAAAACCATCTCAACGTTCAAGTGACCCCAATCGCAAATGCCAACTTGAACCATACGCTCATCCAATGAGCTGGTTCAAATCGATTTGGTTCAATAACCAAATAAACCAAGCAATTAGTCCAGATTATAATAAACCCCTAAGGCTTAAGATCTGACCATTGATCTCTTGATGCTCCTGATCTCACTGATCTAGCATCTATTCTCTCAATCGAAGCTTACCGATCTCAAGCCCTAATCAATCAAACATGATCAGACTAGATCTCACTTACAATTAGAGACTAAAGGGAGCCCAGTGGGAGCTCAGCAAACTGGCTGAAGGGAGCCCAGTGGGAGCTCACGTGCTCAAGATGATTGGGCACAAAGAGGCTCTAGAGAAACTGGGGCATACCATCAATCAGGAGCTTGCTGTAGACATTATTCTGCAGTCTCTCCCGCCCTCTTTCGATGCATTCATTATTAACTTTAATATGAACAAAATCGATTGTACCCCGGCA
Source organism: Costus lasius (assembly GCA_027563935.2). NCBI lineage: Eukaryota > Viridiplantae > Streptophyta > Magnoliopsida > Zingiberales > Costaceae > Costus > Costus lasius. The sequence continues at coordinate 73,949,286 of CM050449.1, forward strand.
GAGTTCCTGAATATGCTCTTGACTACTGAGGAGACTCTGAAGGGAAAGCCTCAACCTCTGTCTTAATGGTTCCTTCTAGGAACAAGAAGAAGGGGAAGAAGGGCAAAGCCCCAGTCAAGAACTACAATAAGGCTCTGAAACAGAAGGTTAAGCGGTCGAAGGAATACAGATGTTTCCACTGTGGCCAGCTAGGTCACTGGAAAAAGGACTGTAAAGCGCTCCAAGGAGACAAGAAGGGAAGCATCGCTTCTGGCTCAGGTATATGTGTGACTGAAGTCATGATATCATCTTCTTCTATATCATGGGTGTTGGACACTGCATGTGGAGTTCACATTTGTTCAAATGTACAGGAACTCAAGAGAAGAAGACAGGTGGGGCAGCATGAGGTGGACCTACGAGTTGGAAACGGGGCACGGGTTGCTGCTGTTGCTGTAGGGGAATATTACATCTCATTACCATCTAGACTTGTATTAGAATTAAACAATTGTTATTTTGTTCCTAGCATTACCAAGAATATTATCTCTATTCCTGCTCTTGTCAGGAAAGGGTTTTCCTTTGAATGCAATATTTCAAAGTGTATTATTTCTTTGGATAATATTGTTTATGCTACTGGTTCAATTAACAATGGGTTATTCATGTTGGACATGGAATGTTCTATACAAACTATTGATAATAAGAAAGCCAAGTATGCTGATCATAGCACCTTGCTATGGCATAGTCGTTTAGGCCATATTAACAAGAAACGCATTAAGCGGTTGCATGACAATGGACTGCTGGGATCATTCTCCTATGAGGAGATTGATACATGCAAAGCTTGTTTAATGGGTAAAATGACGAAGTCTCCTTTTCCTAACAAAGGTCAAAGGGCTTCAGGTTTACTTGACCTCATACACAGTGATGTGTGTGGGCCATTTAGTAAACATGCCAGAGGTGGCTATTCGTACTTCATTACCTTTACTGATGATTTCAGTAGATATGGTTATGTCTATCTGATGAGGTATAAGAGTGAATCTTTTGACAAGTTCAAAGAATTCAAAAATGAAGTACAGAATCAGCTAGGCCGAAATATCAAGGCACTTCATTCTGATCGAGGTGGAGAATACTTGAGTCATGCGTTTACTGACAATCTGAAGGAGTGTGGGATTATCTCACAGCTCACTCCGCCAGGAACACCGCAATGGAATGGTGTGTCCGAGAGGAGAAATAGAACGTTACTTGATATGGTTCGTTCTATGATGAGTCAGGCTACTCTACCTTACTCCTTTTGGGGATTTGCACTGGAAACAGCTGCAAAGGTACTAAACCGAGTGCCATCCAAGGCAGTTTCAAAGACTCCATATGAATTATGGTATGGGAAATAGCCGAGCTTGACATTTATCAGGATCTGGGGTTGCGAGGCTCATGTCAAAAAGCTCGCCTCTAGGAAACTGGAGAGCAGATCTGAGAAATGTATCTTTGTCGGTTACCCTAAAGAAACTAAGGGTTATTATTTCTACGATCCCAAAGAGAACAAGGTATTTGTTGCTCGGACGGCAATATTTCTTGAGAAGGAGTTTCTTCTGCAAGAAGCCAGTGGGAGAGAAATAAAGCTGGATGAGAATCCAGAGGAAGGACAAAGTAGTCAAGCACAGTTGGATGAGCCTGAGCCAGTAGAACAGGTTATTGAACAACCTAAGGCTCAGATGTCACGGGAACCGCGAAGATCGGGAAGGATCCGTCGACAGCCTGAGCGCTATGACGGAGTCTACATCATTGACAATGATGAACCCCTCACTTATGCGGATGTGGTCAGTGGACCGGAGTCAGCTAGATGGCTTGAAGCTATGCGAGCCGAAATGGACTCCATGTCAGATAACCAAGTCTAGGATTTGGTTGATCCGCCTCCGGGAGTAATCCCTATAGGCTGTAAATGGATCTTCAAGAAGAAGATTGACATGGATGGTAACGTGGTTACCTATAAAGGCAGGCTAGTAGCGAAAGATTTCAAACAAATCTACGGGATAGATTATGATGAAACTTTCTCTCCTGTAGCCATGTTCAAGTCGATTCGGATTCTTTTCGCGATAGCTGCATATTATGATTATGAGATCTGGCAGATGGATGTGAAAACGGCTTTCCTTAATGGAAAACTGGATGAGGATGTGTATATGACACAACCTGAAGGTTTCACTAATCCATCAGATCGTCATAAAATATGCAAGTTAAAGAAGTCCATTTATGGACTTAAGCAAGCATCTAGAAGCTGGAATATTCGTTTTGATGAATCAATCTCTGAGTTTGGTTTCATCAAGAATGAAGATGACCCGTGTGTATATAAGAGGTTTAGTGGGAGCGTGATTACTTTCCTGGTCCTCTACGTCGATGATATCTTAATCATTGGAAATGATATTCCTGAACTGCATGCTGTTAAGGCATGGTTAAGGAAATGTTTCCAGATGAAAGATTTAGGAGAAGCAGCCTATGTATTAGGTGTGAAGATCTATAGAGATAGATCTAAAAGGCTTCTCGGGCTGTGCCAGAGTACTTACATCGATAAAGTCCTAGAGAGATTCCATTTAGAGAATTCTAAAAGAGGATATCTTCCAGTCAGACATGGTCTGAATCTTTCGAAGAGTCAGTGTCCACAAACACAGACTGAGAAAGATGAAATGGACAATACGTCTTATGCTTCGGCTATTGGGTCCATTATGTATGCGATGTTGTGTACTCGCCCAGACGTCGCTTACGGGTTAAGCATGACCAGTCGGTTCCAAAGTAATCCAGGTCAGGCGCACTGGATTGCAGTCAAGAACATTTTAAAATATCTTCGGAGGACCAAAGATATGTTCTTGGTGTATGGTGGTCAGGAAGAACTCAGTATTGAAGGATATACTGACGCTTCGTTCCAATCTGACCAGGATGATTTCCGATCGCAATCAGGCTATGTGTTTAGCTTGAATGGAGGTGCTGTGGTGTGGAAAAGTTTCAAACAGTCCATCGTTGCTGATTCCACAACAGAAGCCGAGTATGTTGCAGCCTCAGAAGCATCTAAGGAGGCAGTGTGGATTCGTAAGTTCATTCAGGAACTTGGTGTTGTTCCTTCGAGTGCAGATCCTTTGGTTATCTTCTGTGATAACACTGGAGCAATCGCACAAGCAAAGGAACCACGGTCGCACCAGAAGTCCAAGCACATACAGAGACGGTTTCACTTGATCCGGGAGATCATTGATCGTGGCGAGATCAAAGTCTGCAAGGTTCATACAGATGACAATCTGGCTGACCCGCTTACCAAGCCTCTGGCGCAGCAGAAGCATGAGAAGCACTGTAATAATATGGGTTTGAGGTTACTCAACCATTAGATTAAGTGCAAGTGGGAGATTGTTGGGGTATGCCCTTAAGGCTAATGTTTGAGGCCTTGGGATTGTATCAGTATCATGTATAAACTCTTAAGTTTATAAAGGCAATGGTTGTTATTCAGTTTGTTACATCATCTGCTGCAATATGTATACTTCTGAATAATGTCTCAATGCTGTTCCGCTAGGCTGACATGCTATATGTCCTTAGTCGAGATATCTTGGTGAACATGAGACAGCCTTGATATGATTGAGACTAATATGTGTTCTAATCTTATAGGATGCTTCGAGCATGGAATAAGATGTAGACTCATGGGTACATTGGTTGTACTGGACAGACCCTACTAGGATATTCAATTGCTTGTCACAATGTGAATAATCCTTGTATGCAACAAGTGGCACATTTCCTCTGACTTGAGATCACTTGTGTTTCTAAATGATGGTTGTCATTGTTTTGAGGTAGTTCAATATCATTTGAAACATAATGGTTATAGACTATCTTGGATAATGATCATGAGTCAGGTTAGGGCACTAGTGATAGATATAGGATTGCCGTCTCCTTGATTGGAGTGTGATGTTCTAAAGGGGCCCCCCTGGATGAGATGATTGAGAAAGTGTATGGCCATACCCAGATGACTGTGATCATCTGATCTAATCATGTTCATCATATTGGAGTTACAGGCTTGACTAGCTTGTCCAATAAGAACATCCAGTGGCAAAGGAAACTTGTATGCCTTGTGAGTAGATTCACACTTGTGCTGTGGTTTGGGTGTAGTCTTGGAAGACTCTTTCCTTTATATCGGGAGACAGTGATGTGTTGCTAGATACCCCTCACTGATCATGATAACGTAAGTTATCGTTACCGACATTTAAAGGAAACCCTCAGGGTCGCACAATTTGATGATATGGCTTACTTAAGTCAGATCGTGTGGACTGAATTGTTTGGGTTCAGTTTAAAAGGGATTTAATCTCTGATTGTAAGTGAGATCTGGTCTGATCATGTTTGATTGATTAGGGCTTGAGATCGGTAAGCTTTGATCGAGAGAATGGATGTTAGATCGGTGAGATCAGCAGCATCAGAGATGAGCGGTTAGATCTGGAACCATTGGGTCGAATTAGATCTAGACCATGACTTGGGCTATTTTGGTTTGGTCTTTGAACCAACCTTATTAGAACCGGTTCACTTAGGTGAACGCTTGGTTCAAAGAGAGTGGCGTATGCGATCGGTTCACTTGATGTAAACGCTTGATCGCATGAGAGTTGAAGGCGAGTTTATGGCTTGCTATTTTTAGAAACCACGCCCCACGTTCAATGTGAACGTTACTCTCGTCGCTCCTCTTCGCTCTTGTTCTCGTGTGGCTTGTGTCAACGAGAGATAGAGAAGCATTCGGCCAAGGAGAATTCGCCAAGCAACTCATCTCATCTTCCCTCACGGATCGAGACCTCTTGGAGCCTTGCTAGCACAAGGAGTACCAAGGGAGTAGGCGACTTCTTCATCTAGTGTGCACATCCTTTGGAGGAGATCCTCTCGCTCTCTCTTCTTCCAAATCGCCATCCAAGCGAAATGGCTATGGTATGAATCCAATCTTTATGAAGTTGATCATGTGTTCTTGCTAATGATCTTATGAAACCCTTGATTCCGCATGAAATTTTATTTGCGCCACTTATTGGGTTTCGCCCCCCTCTAGAAAGGGGTCTTACACATTTTTGGCAGGTTGACCCGAAATTGACCATGGTTGGTCACATTTGACTTTGGTTGCATTGGATTGGATCCAATGGCTTAAGAAACTCGTGCAATGAAGTTTGGGCTAGCACATTACCCAATGAGGTCAAATAATAAGTTGTCATGAAGTGATAATGGGCTAAAAGGGTATAATGGGGGAAAATCTTATCCCATTGGCGCCTAGGGAGTCAATGGGGATAAGTTGGCGAAACTTGCTTCATAAGGAAGCAATTGGCACCTTGCCCTCTCTCCTTGGGTGGAAAGCTTGCCTCTTAGGCAATGCTTGGGGCGAATAAGTGATGATAGACTTATTAAGAAAGTCTTGGGCGATTAGAAGGGGTTTATGGTATGGGCTAGGAGTCTTGCCATAACCCTAACCCTAATTGCTCCAAACCCTAACCCTAGTCGCATGCTTCATGTGAATTGCGCCCACACCTTAATGTTGCCGCCCCTTGCTCTATATATGTTATTACATATGCGAGAGCTCCTTAATCCAAAAAGGATTGATGTGAATCACTAAAGGGCCGAGAGCTTAGGGCTATTGGGGCATCCTCTTCCATAGCCGCAAGTGCCTTCTTCTTTTCCTCCTCTTGGCGCAAGTGAAGAGAACCTTGGCGGCACTCATATCCCTCTCCTTTCTCCTTGGTGCAACTTCTATAGAAGGTGGCACAAGTGATCAAGGGAGGAGTCTAAGGCTTGGATTTTCTTCCCGAGGCTAGCACTGGGCGAGGAAGAACAGAGATCGAGGCATCCATGTGTGTGAGACTGCAGAGGGCGCACGCTTGGGCACCTACCTCAACATTGGCATCGTTCTTGCCCTAGGTACTTTCTATCTCATCCTGTCAACTCCGTCACAAGATGATCTTCACTGGGTTTTTGAGACTGGCCTATTTCGGGGATACGCTTCCACTGTGCAATTGTAATCTGTAATGTTTAATGTCAAAAATTTATAAAATATCCCTGGGGTTTCCCAACATTGGTATCAGAGTGACTTGCGAGCCTTGAACGATGTTCTTTCATGCTTTTCATGCTCACGTGCCATATTTCAATTTTCGCAAATTGTATATATGTATGGCTCATGTTTTTCTTAAAGTAGAAAAATAGTAGGTCTCTTGTTTCTTACTTCTAATCAACTTCTTGTAGTTCTTTGCTCTCTTCATGTGATGGGATACACCCACATGTGGAAGAGATAATTTCTCCTCTCAAGGTAGGATAGACCTATCATGAGAGACTTGTTGGGATAGGGCATGGACTAGGTGATTGCCCTCATCCTAGCAAGTTAGGGATTGAAAGGAGGGCAATGGGTATGCCTCTCGTAGACTCCTGAGAGAAACTTAGAACCAAGAATTTGTGATATGAGGAGAAGGAAGAGAGACATGTTTTATTGAAAAAGTAAAATTTCAGATTTTATGTTTTTCATGAGCATGTAGAATTGCATGAGATGCTTGGCGCATGCTTGAAGCTTGCGCACCCAGGTCGCACAGTGCTCCTTCAAATGACATATTGCCAATCTGACATGGAATGGTGAAGCTTCCTGGATCCTTCAACTTCTGAGTAGTTTTATTCTGTATTATTGCACTACATTCCTCTATAAGTGCCATAGTACCAATTTGTTCAATCTTCCGTTTATTAGAAAGTATATCCTTTAAGAACTTTGCATAGGTAGGCATCTGTGACAATGCATCAGTAAAGGGTATATTGATGTACAACTTTTTTAATATCTCCAGGAATTTGCCGAACTGCTTATCCAATTTTGCCTTGGCCAGTCTCTGAAGAAAGGGAATGGGTGGAACGTACGCAGGAGGTCCTACATACTTCTCTTTCTCTTCCACATCGGCCTTTTCTTTATCTGGATGCAGTTCTTCAGGCTGTTCCTTATCGACTACCGGTGTAACCTCTTCTGTAGGCATCTGGGGTTCTTCCAACTGCTTCCCACTCCTTGTAGTTATTGCACTGCAATTTTCTCTTGGACTTAATTCAGATTGTCCAAGTAATCTCTCCTGAGGTCTAATGGCAGTGCTTGCTTGCTGTGCAATATGATTTTCCAACATCTTGTTGTGAGTAGTCAAAGCTTGCACACAAGATGTCAGCTGCTTGATCTGATCAGTGAGATCGTCAGTCCTTTGCTGTTGTTTCATAACAACTTCCAGCATGGAATCAAAGCTCGACTTTTGGGGCTGCCCATACTGTCTTGGCTGGAAACCTGGTGGTGGCTTATTATTCTGCTGTGAATATTGAGGAGGAACTTGCCCTTGATTTTGCTTGTAAGACAAGTTGGGGTGGTTCCTCCATCTTGGGTTGTAAGTAGCAGAGTAAGGGTCATTTGCAGGTCTCTGAATATAATTCCCCACAGCGTTCACTTGCTCTTGATCTGATTCCAACTATGAAGAAGTTATGATCCGGCATTCAGATGCATTGTGTCCTGTTACACATATACCTCACAAGAAACCATGTTAACTGAACTAGGTGAGAGAGATAAGGAATCAATCTTCTGAACCAGAGAATCTACCTTAGCTGCCAGTGATGTCAAGGAATCAACGTGAAACTTACCAAATCCCATGGAAGTAGTGCTCCGCTCACTTGACCATTGGTTATGGTTCATGGCCATATCCTCTAGAAGTGCAGTTGCTTCTTCCACGTTCTTGCTCATGATCGTTCCTCCAGCCGTAGCGTCCACCGTCATTTTGGTGTTATAGTCCAAACCGTTGTAAAAGATTTGGACTAAAATCCAGTCTTGAAGTCCATGATGTGGGCACATGCGCTGGAGCTCCTTGAAACACTCCCAAGCCTCATAAAGCGATTCTCCCTCTTGCTGTGTAAAGCACATGATCTTGTTGTGCAGCTGAACAGTTTTGCTCGGTGGGAAATATTTGTTCAGGAATGCTCTGGACAATTGTTCCCAGGTGGTGAATGATCCTGCTAGCATCGAGTACAACCAAGCTCTGGCATGGTCCCTGAGAGAAAACGGGAATAGTCTCAGTCTTATGGCATCAGATGAAACTCCGTTAATTTTAACTGTATCGCAATATTCAAGAAAAACAGCTAAATGAAGATTCGGATCTGAATTTGGGGAACCCCCAAATTGGTTTTGCTGAACCATCGTCATTAGCGCTGGCTTTAACTCGAAATTGTTCGCCTCTATGTTGGGTCGAACGACGCTTGGATTGAACCCTTGTACATTAGGTGCAGCGAAGTCCCTCAAAGATTGATGATGATTGTCCTCCGCCATCTCTCTTTTCTTAGAATTCTTTCTAGCCTCAAACTGCAGTCTCCTTTGAAGGCGGAATGTGCGCTCAATTTCTGGGTCTTCTAGAAGCAAAGCACCTGCACGAGAAACTCTGGGCATACAATGTGTAAGTAAACAATAAAAAGAAAAGAATAGTAAAAACTAATGGCAAAAGAAAAGAAAAATGCCTAATCTCCTAATTTATCAATTAGTCAATATTAACTATCCGTAGTCCCCGGCAACGACGCCAAAAACTTGATAAGTATTCGCAAGTGCACGGATTTATTGAAGTAATAAAAAGATTATCGTTCCCAACGAGGATCTGGCGGTCAAGTACCGATTACACGTTTGATCTATATCTAGACGAATCAATATGTGGTTTTTGTTTTGGCAACTTCTAAGTACAAAAAAGAGGCAAAAGCGAGCGTTCGGGTAAAAATCAATTCGGATAAATTCAGGATCTAGGGTTTCACCATGTTGATGATTATGAATAAAATTTGCAAATAAATCTTTTGATCAGAAAATTATAATTTTGAAAGGGATTTTTCGTAAGGTACATATTACCTCCTCCCGAAGCGTAACCCGATATCTATTTACATTAATTCCCTACTCCCGTGGCAATTAACATAAATAGACCCATTAAGTTCTGTGAAAAACCATGGTAATCCTTCAAGCGAATCCGAACTACTCCCGTGATCGGATTCACAGGTTTGAAAAGAATAGATCTGACGTTGCGATTCACCTCCCGGTCCTTCTCGCAATGTCTAAGATGTAAAATTACTTGATCATTGATGAAAATCACATGCAATCTCTCAAAAATGATGCAAAGAGACACTAGGAAAGTATTTAGAACTCTTCCCCTTGATCTGGTGATGAAGATGAAGTGATCAAATCCCTCTTTTGCGTGATCTCTCACCGGAGTTTTGCCCTAAAATTGATTTCCACCGCCGCTGCTACAGCCTTCCGTTTTCATGCCCAGAAGCCCTCTTAAACCGATCAAAATACCATCTTTTATAGTTAGACCGGTTTAGAACCCATCAAGGAACGGTTCTGCAAAGTTTGGCTCAAATCCGGTTCAAAATGAGTGAGAATCGAGAGTAAAACTCGTCAGGCGGAAACTTTTACGGCCCGTGATGTGTTTACGGCTTCGACCGTAATTCTTTCGGCGTATAATGCTTTTGGTCACATAAACTTTTATGGCCCGTGATGGAATTACGGCTTCACCCGTGAAAGTTTCGGTGGACTTTTATACTTAGCCAATTTTCACCTACCGCTCGTCGTCATGTTTACGGCTGAATCCACAATTACGGCCAAGGCCGTAAATATCTCATTCTTCACCGTTTTTGCTCCAAATTTGACGTGTGGGCTTGCGATCTCCTCGGGAATCATGCCTTGACCTTAAAACTCTCGAAATCCTTCATTTTTATGCCTTTTTACCTACATTTTCAATAAAACCAAAAAAAGTGAAGATTTTGTGCAAAGTAAGATAAAAACACTAGAAGTAACACAAAATCGTGCAAATTAGTCTAAAATATGATGTAATACATAGGCAAAAACACTATATAAATGCAACACATCACACTCACAGTCGTGACAACAGCTGTGACCCGCCTCGGCGAAACTCCAGCCTAGCCAACACGGCCAGGCCGTGATTCCCAGCATGGCCGAGACACGAGCACCCCCAAACACGCGCGAACAGAAGCACGGCACCGCACACACCCATGCCCCCTGCCATGTTGAGTTCAGCGCAAATCCGCCAAGCCCGTCACACCCATCACGAAAGCACGGCCAGGCTGTGACAGCACCGAAGGATTTCCCAGAGTCCGTTCACACCAGTGAACCCAAGCACGGCCAGGCCGTGAACACCTTGAAAGTGAAGATGGGTCCTATTTTGCACGAAGTTCGATGTTCGCACCGGTCCTCGTAACCTCCTGACCGTTATGTGGGTATCGTGAGCCCCTCTTCAGCCTCAACGAAATCCATTCAACCGATCCCCATGGTGACCCTTCCCCGAGGACTACCTCAAGAACCGCCAACGAACTGCTACCATAACTGAGCCCTCAACTTGGCCCGGAGATAGCCAACAACGCGAAGAATCATCCCACAATCAGCAAGTTTTATTGTTTCATGGCAGCCTGCTCGAAGATGGTTTAGTGTGCCACTCGGCCCGGACAACGGCCCGCGAGGATGGCCCATACACCAGCCCCCCTGAAGATTCCCTGCGAAGGCTGGTAGCTTTTGATTTTAGTTTATTAGATGGCATTTTGACCATCTTTTAGGAGGTTAAGGGTTGTTGGCTTCTCCAACAACCCTCATGTGTTTTGTAGGTGTCTTCCATCCCCTCTTGGTCTATAAAAGAGGGCCGAGGCCTAGTTCATTTTTAGTTTTTGCTGTAGTAGATGCTCTCCCCCAAGCGAGAGCCTAGGTCCAGTGTAACTCTAGTGCTTCTCGCTACCTCTTTATTGAGATTCAATCAAAACACTTGGAGAACCCCCACCGGGCTCCGGGTCCTTTCCAATCCTCCTGCGTTTAATGCTTTTTGTGTCTTGGACGAGTGGAGCTCGTTGTTGGGGTATGCCCTTAAGGCTAATGTTTGAGGCCTTGGGATTGTATTAGTATCATGTAATAAACTCTTATGTTTATAAAGGCATGGTTGTTATTCAGGTTGTTATATTGTCTGCTGCAATAATTGTACTTCTGAATAATGTCTCAAAGCTGTTCAGCTAGGCTGACATGCTGTAATGTCCTTAGTCGAGATATCTTGGTGAACATGAGACAGCCTTGATATGATTGAGACTAATATGTGCTCTAATCTTATAGGATGCTTCGAGCATGGAATAAGATGTAGACTCATGGGTACATTGGATGTACTGGACAGACCCTACTAGGATATTCAATTGGTTGTCACAATGTGAATAATCCTTGAATGCGACAAGTGGCACATTTCCTCTGACTTGAGATCACTTGTGTTTTCTAAATGATGATTGTCATTGTTTTGAGGTAGTTCAATATCATTTGAAACATAATGATTATAGACTATCTTGGATGGTGAGCTTGAATCAGGTTAGGGCACTAGTGATAGATATAGGATTGCCGTCTCCTTGTTTAAGGAGTGTGATGTTCTAAAGGGGCCCCCTGGATGAGATGATTGAGAAAGTGTATGGCCATACCCAGATGACTATGATCATCTGATCTAATCATGCTCATCATATTGGAGTTACAAGCTTGACATGCTTGTCCAATAAGAACATCCAGTGGCAAAGGAATTATGCATGCCTTGTGAGTTGGATTCACACTTGTGCTGTGGTTTGGGTGTAGTCTTGGAAGACTCTTTCCTTTATATCGGGAGACAGTGATGTGTTGCTAGATACCCCTCACTAATCGTGATAACGTGAGTTATCGTTACCGACATTTAAAGGAAACCCTCAGGGTCGCACAAATTGATGATATGGCTTACTTAAGTCAGATCGTGTGGACTGAATTATTTGGGTTCAGTTTAAAGGGATTTAATCTCTGATTGTAAGTGAGATCTGGTCTGATCATGTTTGATTGATTAGGGCTTGAGATCGGTAAGCTTTGATCGAGAGATTGGATGCTAGATCGGTGAGATCAGGAGCATCAAGAGATGAACGGTTAGATCTGGAGCCTTAGGGTTTAATTAAGATCTAGACTGGATCGCTTGGCTTGGTTGGTTCTTGAACCGAACCAAATTGAACCGGCTCATTATATGAGCGCATGGTTCAAAGGGAGATGGCGTGGTGATTCGTTCACTTGGCGTGAACGTGTGAGCGAGTTGTGGTTTCTATTTTTAGAAACCATGATCTCCACTTGGAGATCTCTCATGTTCGAATAGGGATATCCTATTCTCGCTCGGCTCCCTATCGTGACCTCTCTCTCTCTCGACACTTTTGTGTGTGGCGACGCTTGAAGCTACTGAGGAGGAGGATTCGGCCAAGAAGGATCAACATCTCCATCCCTTTCATTCGACAAGGACCCTTTGAAGGGCTTTGCTAGCACAAAGGCTTCAAAGGAGTGAGCGCATCGATCTTCTTGTGTGCGTCTACTTTGGAGAAGGTTCATTTGCGCCTTTGCTTCCAAGGCACCATCAAACCGATGGCTATGGTATGAGTTCTTCTTCATCCATTCAATCATTTAAAAGTTAATTATATGACATATAAAGATCTCATGAAACCCTAGCTTCCCATGCGATGATTTTGTTATGCGCCACCATTAGGGTTTCCCCCTTGGGTTAGGGGACTTTCAATTGGTATCAGAGCGCTGGTTTTATATGTTCATATGATTGCTTTGTGATCCATGTCCCATGTTTGCTTAGATCTTCAGAACATGCGTAAAATACATGATAAGTTTTCATATGCGAAAATACTTGTATTTGTTTGTTTTATGTTGGCGCATGTTGATTGGCGCATAGTTGTTTTCTTCAAAACTACTTCATATGCGCGCCTCTCATTAGATCTAAGGCCTTACTGTAAACCCTTAGACGGGTTATTAGGGTTGAAGTCATCATCTAGGTTAGATCCAAACAGTCTGATCAGACCATCTGACAGCCTAGATGGGTTGACCAGATAGCACCTGTGCGCAAGCATGAGGTGGCTATAGGTCGACTGCAGACAGGCGTGTAGCGATGTCTGATTGAGACAACCTTGAACGCACATGAGTTAGGCCCGGGGTCACACCCGCTTGCCAGACCTCATTGTGGTCGTTCAGCCCTAGCGCATGCATAGTTGACCATTTGGTCGACTCAAGTCAGTTAGGACTTGGTGCATGTAAGGGCAGTGGATCTGACTAGAAATGATGAGTGGATCCCTAGTAATGGACCATTGTAAGGTAGTAAGGGTAAATAAGGAAATTAAAATTGATGCCTATGGGGTTTTCGAAATTTAATTTCATGATTGGATCACATGTTGATTGATGCCTATGTATGTTTATTTATTCTTATGTGGGCTGCCCATGTTAATGTGTGCTGTGCTGGGGCCTGCGAGCCTGGTTAAAATTTGTAAATTAATTTTTATTGTGATCTGCGCATCACATTGCATTTAATTTATAAAATGTAATTGACCTGCGAGTCAATCTTGTGTAGATAGATTAATTTGTAAATTAATCAGACAAAAGCACAGAGCACACATGGCAGAGGCGCATGCAGTAGTGGCTAGACCAGGTGGGAGGTCTAGGGTTCGACTCTGGGACCAGGCGCATTTTCCCTGGTAGGCGCACCTGAGCTGCAGATGGCGCTTGGGCCCTGGGTTGGGCCAAATGAGCAGCAAAAGACCCATGAAGGAAAAGCAAGTGAAGACTTAAGTATCTTAAGGTCTTACTTAGGCTATGGGCTTTTACCACATAAGATCCATGCTTTCTTTTATTGTTTAAATAAGTAGAACAGCATGATTTATTTATCTTCTGCTATCACCATAGGAATTGCATGATAGTGAAGAAGATAAAAGACCGTTAAAATCCAACGCTAAAATATCAAGCTCGTAAGCCTTCTGACGCGAAACCTCACTGTTCTGATTATCGTTGGAGCCGTGTTGTACCCACTCAGTGGGCACGTCCATCTATCTTCAGACGGTGCGGGATTACACCTGCGTGTTACAGAGAAGGGATTTATCGCTTCTCGTTGCTCAGCATAGCACGTGGTGGTCCAGGGAGTAGGTCGGGTCAGCTTGACCATGTAGGCTACATATGTGGCGCATATGGTAGCGCATGGAGGTAGCCATCTGTGGGGTCAGAGATTGTGTTGTACCAACTCAGTTGGCACAGTCTGCTGGATTGCCCAGATGAAGGGGAATCGCACGGGTTAGCGATTGGCAGGGACTGCCTACCAGAGATTAGTGCTTGTACTCTCTGTGCATCTTATCTCGCCTGAGCGGGACGCGGAGACCAAGTATGAAATCTGGATCCCATCTCACTAAAAGAGTTCTACTCTTTCGGGCTGTTTTGCTGGATTTTTCAGCCAGATAAAATAGTGAGAAAAAGAATCATTCTTAAGTCCTGAATTGATTCTTTACATTGATACTGACCTTGCTGTTCTTGCATTGTTGTAGATTCCTGCAGCAACGAACACCATGAGCTTCAATGTGCGATCCCTACTGGAAAGGGAGAAGTTTGCTGGGCCGAACTTCTCAGACTGGTTCGGACACCTTAAGATCGTTCTTAAGGTAGAGAGGAAACTGTATGTCCTCGAGACGGTGATACCGCCTCAGCCCGCTCCGAACGCCGCAAGGGCGATTCGGGATGCTTATGAAAAGCACGTCAATGATAGCATTGATGTCGCTTGCCTGATGCTAGCGTCTATGACGCCACCGCTGCAGCGTCAGCATGAGGATATGTCTGCTATAGACATGATAGCAAACCTCAAGATGCTGTATGCTGCACAGGCGAGGACAGAACGCTATAATCTGACAAAGCTTTTCTTTCAGAGCAAACTGGCTGAAGGGAGCCCAGTGGGAGCTCACGTGCTCAAGATGATTGGGCACAAGGAGGCTCAAGAAAAACTGGGGCATACCATCAATCAGGAGCTTGCTGTAGACATTATTCTGCAGTCTCTCCCGCCTTCTTTCGATGCGTTCATCATTAACTTTAATATGAACAAAATCGATTGTACTCCGGCAGAGCTGCTGAATATGCTCTTGACTACTGAGGAGACTCTGAAGGGAAAGCCTTCGACCTCTGTCTTAATGGTTCCTTCTAGGAACAAGAAGAAGGGGAAGAAGGGCAAGGCCCCTGTCAAGAGTTACAGCAAGGCTCTGAAGCAAAAAGTTAAGCGGTCGAAGGAATACAGATGTTTCCATTGTGGCCAGCTGGGTCACTGGAAAAAGGACTGTAAAGCGCTCCAAGGAGACAAGAGGGGAAGCTTCGCTTCTGGCTCAGGTATATACGTGACGGAAGTCATGGTTTCATCTTCTTCTATTTCATGGGTGTTGGACACTGCATGTGGAGTTCACATTTGTTCAAATGTACAGGAACTCAAGAGAAGAAGACAGGTGGCACAGCATGAGGTGGACCTACGCGTTGGAAACGGGGCACGGGTTGCTGCTGTAGCTGTAGGAGATTATTTCATCTCTTTGCCATCTGGGCTTGTATTAGAACTAAACAGTTGTTACTTTGTTCCCAGCATTACTAAGAATATTATCTCTATTCCTGCTCTTGTCAGGAAGGGATTTTCCTTTGAATGCAATATTTCAAAGTGTGTTTTATCTTTTGATAATATTGTTTATGCCACTGGTTCAATTAACAATGGGTTATTCATGTTGGACATGGAAAGTTCTATACAGCAGATTGATATTAAGAAAGCCAAGTATGCTGATGACAGCACCTTGCTATGGCATAGTCGTTTAGGCCACATTAACGAGAAACGCATTAAGCGGTTGCATGATCATGGACTGCTGGGATCATTCTCCTATGAGGAGATTGATACATGCAAGGCTTGTTTAATGGGTAAAATGACGAAGTCACCTTTTCCTAACAAAGGTCAAAGGGCTTCAGGTTTACTTGACCTTAAACACAGTGATGTGTGTGGGCCCTTTAGTAAACATGCCAGAGGTGGCTATCAGTACTTCATTACCTTTACTGATGATTTCAGTAGGTATGGGTATGTCTATTTAATGAGACATAAAAGTGAATCTTTTGACAAGTTCAAAGAGTTCAAGAATGAAGTACAGAATCAGCTAGGCCAAAATATCAAGGCACTTCGTTCTGATCGAGGTGGAGAATACTTGAGTCATGCGTTTACTGACTATCTGAAGGAGTGTGGGATTATCTCACAGCTCACTCCGCCAGGAACACCGCAATGGAATGGTGTGTCCAAGAGGAGAAATAGAACGTTACTTGATATGGTTCGTTCTATGATGAGTCAGGCTACTCTTCCATATTCTTTTTGGGGATTTGCACTGGAGACAGCTGCAAAGGTACTAAACCGAGTGCCATCCAAGGCAGTTTCTAAGACTCCATATGAGTTATGGTATGGGAAACAGCCGAGCTTGACATTTATCAGGATCTGGGGCTGCGAGGCTTATGTCAAAAAGCTCGCCTCTGGGAAACTAGAGAGCAGATCTGAAAAATGTATCTTTGTCGGTTACCCTAAGGAAACTAAGGGTTATTATTTCTTCGATCCCAAGGAGAACAAGGTATTTGTTGCTCGGACGGCAATATTTCTTGAGAAGGAGTTTCTTCTGCAAGAAGCCAGTGGGAGAGAAATAATGCTGGATGAGAATCCAGAGGAAGGACAAAGTAGTCAAGCACAGTTGGATGAGCCTGAGCCGGTGGATCAGGTTATTGAACAACCTGAGGCTCAGATATCACGGGAACCGCGAAGATCGGGAAGGATTCGTCGAAAGCCTGAGCGCTATGACGGAGTCTACATCATTGATAATGATGAACCCCTCACTTATGCGGATGCGGTCAGTGGACCGGAGTCAGCGAGATGGCTTGAAGCTATGCGCGACGAGATGGACTCCATGTCAGATAACCAAGTTTGGGATTTGGTTGATCCGCCTCCGGGAATTATCCCTATAGGCTGTAAATGGATCTTCAAGAAGAAGATTGACATGGATGGTAACGTAGTTACCTATAAAGGCAGGCTAGTTGCGAAAGGTTTCAAACAAATCTACGGGATAGATTATGATGAAACTTTCTTACCTGTAGCTATGTTTAAGTCTATTCGGATTCTCTTCGCGATAGCAGCATATTACGATTACGAGATCTGGAAAATGGATGTGAAGACAGCTTTCCTTAATGGAAATCTGGATGAGGATGTGTATATGACACAACCTGAAGGTTTCACTAATCCATCAGATCGTCATAAAATATGCAAGTTAAAGAAGTCCATTTATGGACTTAAACAAGCATCAAGAAGCTGGAATATTCGTTTTGATGAATCAATCTCTGAGTTTGGTTTCATCAAGAACGAGGATGACCCGTGTGTATATAAGAGGTTTAGTGGGAGCGTGATTACTTTCCTAGTCCTCTACGTCGATGATATCTTGATCATTGGAAATGACATTCCTGAAATGCATGCGGTTAAGGCATGGCTAAGGAAATGTTTCCAGATGAAAGATCTTGGAGAAGCAGCCTATGTATTAGGTGTGAAGATCTACAGGGATAGATCTAAGAGGCTTCTCGGGCTGTGCCAGAGTACTTACATCGATAAAGTCCTGGAGAGATTTCATTTAGAGAATTCTAAAAGAGGGTATCTTCCAGTCAGACATGGTCTGAATCTTTCGAAGAGTCAGTGTCCACAAACACAGACTGAGAAAGATGAAATGGACAATACGCCTTATGCTTCGGCTATTGGGTCCATTATGTATGCGATGTTGTGTACTCGCCCAGACGTCGCTTACGGGTTAAGCGTGACCAGTCGATTCCAAGGTAATCCAGGTGTGGCGCACTGGATTGCAGTCAAGAACATTTTAAAATATCTGCGGAGGACCAAAGATATGTTCTTGATATATGGTGGTCAGGAAGAACTCAGTATTGAAGGATATACTGACGCTTCGTTCCAGTCTGACCAGGATGATTTTCGATCGCAATCAGGCTATGTTTTTAGCTTGAATGGTGGAGCAGTGGTGTGGAAAAGTTTCAAACAGTCAACTGTTGCTGATTCCACAACAGAAGCCGAGTATGTTGCAGCCTCGGAAGCATCCAAGGAGGCAGTGTGGATTCGTAAGTTCGTGAGAGAACTTGGTGTCGTTCCTTCGAGTGCAGATCCTTTGGTTATCTTTTGTGATAACACTGGAGCAATCGCACAAGCAAAGGAACCACGGTCGCACCAGAAGTCCAAGCACATACAGAGACGATTTCACTTGATCAGGGAGATCATAGATCGTGGCGAGATCAAAGTCTGCAAGGTACATACAGATGACAATCTGGCAGACCCGCTTACTAAGCCTCTGGCGCAGCAGAAGCATGAGAAGCACTGTAATAATATGGGTTTGAGATTTCTCAACCATTAGATTAAGTGCAAGTGGGAGATTGTTGGGGTATGCCCTTAAGGCTAATGTTTGAGGCCTTGGGATTGTATCAGTATCATGTAATAAACTCTTATGTTTATAAAGGCATGGTTGTTATTCAGGTTGTTATATTGTCTGCTGCAATAATTGTACTTCTGAAAAATGTCTCAAAGCTGTTCAGCTAGGCTGACATGCTGTAATGTCCTTAGTCGAGATACTTGGTGAACATGAGATAGCCTTGATATGATTGAGACTAATATGTGCTCTAATCTTATAGGATGCTTCGAGCATGGAATAAGATGTAGACTCATGGGTACATTGGATGTACTGGACAGACCCTACTAGGATATTCAATTGGTTGTCACAATGTGAATAATCCTTGAATGCGACAAGTGGCACATTTCCTCTGACTTGAGATCACTTGTGTTTTCTAAATGATGATTGTCATTGTTTTGAGGTAGTTCAATATCATTTGAAACATAATGGTTATAGACTATCTTGGATGGTGAGCTTGAATCAGGTTAGGGCACTAGTGATAGATATAGGATTGCCGTCTCCTTGTTTAAGGAGTGTGATGTTCTAAAGGGGCCCCCTGGATGAGATGATTGAGAAAGTGTATGGCCATACCCAGATGACTATGATCATCTGATCTAATCATGCTCATCATATTGGAGTTACAAGCTTGACATGCTTGTCCAATAAGAACATCCAGTGGCAAAGGAATTATGCATGCCTTGTGAGTTGGATTCACACTTGTGCTGTGGTTTGGGTGTAGTCTTGGAAGACTCTTTCCTTTATATCGGGAGACAGTGATGTGTTGCTAGATACCCCTCACTGATCGTGATAACGTGAGTTATCGTTACCGACATTTAAAGGAAACCCTCAGGGTTGCACAAATTGATGATATGGCTTACTTAAGTCAGATCGTGTGGACTGAATTATTTGGGTTCAGTTTAAAGGGATTTAATCTCTGATTGTAAGTGAGATCTGGTCTGATCATGTTTGATTGATTAGGGCTTGAGATCGGTAAGCTTTGATCGAGAGATTGGATGCTAGATCGGTGAGATCAGGAGCATCAAGAGATGAACGGTTAGATCTGGAGCCTTAGGGTTTAATTAAGATCTAGACTGGATCGCTTGGCTTGGTTGGTTCTTGAACCGAACCAAATTGAACCGGCTCATTATATGAGCGCATGGTTCAAAGGGAGATGGCGTGGTGATTCGTTCACTTGGCGTGAACGTGTGAGCGAGTTGTGGTTTCTATTTTTAGAAACCATGATCTCCACTTGGAGATCTCTCATGTTCGAATAGGGATATCCTATTCTCGCTCGGCTCCCTATCGTGACCTCTCTCTCTCTCGACACTTTTGTGTGTGGCGACGCTTGAAGCTACTGAGGAGGAGGATTCGGCCAAGAAGGATCAACATCTCCATCCCTTTCATTCGACAAGGACCCTTTGAAGGGCTTTGCTAGCACAAAGGCTTCAAAGGAGTGAGCGCATCGATCTTCTTGTGTGCGTCTACTTTGGAGAAGGTTCATTTGCGCCTTTGCTTCCAAGGCACCATCAAACCGATGGCTATGGTATGAGTTCTTCTTCATCCATTCAATCATTTAAAAGTTAATTATATGACATATAAAGATCTCATGAAACCCTAGCTTCCCATGCGATGATTTTGTTATGCGCCACCATTAGGGTTTCCCCCTTGGGTTAGGGGACTTTCACTCGTCCCTCACAGCATCGTGAAGGATTCACGCACCCGTGCTTGCATTGAAAAGTTGGCTCTACGAGTCAGGTAAATAGTTTCATTTATAGATCGATCCGTGGTTCTTGGCTCGCTGGGTTTTGCTCAAGTAAATTTTTTATTCAGTCTCTCATCGATTTTCACTGGGTTTCTTAACCATGCACATTTTTTTTCCCTCGTCTCAAGACCCTCTCAATATTTCAACTTCATCGTCTCCACCCCCTTAGAGTATTGAACTAAGGACATCCCATCCCATAAGTTCCGCTGCGTCAGTATACCTCACCTCTTTCAGTTGCCCACGAGATGTGATTAAAAGACATCTTTTCAAATCAGAGCTTTTCTACATAACTTACAAGATTTATGATCTAAGAGTCCACAGCAAATAAAAAATTGTCAAGATCTAAGAGTCCTGTGTATAAATGGATAAAATATTCATGTAAACTCAGAATTTTCAAAAAGAAACAGAAAGATTATCTAACTCAGAAATCACAGCCCTATGATTTTTTGTCACAGCTTGTGAAAATCTAAGACCTGCAAAAACAGAAAATAAAGTTAAAACAAAGATAAATAAAACTTAGTCTAGCAATACTATCAACTATTTTGATATTAACAAAACTAAGGTCCTCGGCAACGGCGCCAAAAACTTGATGTGTCCACAAGTGCACGGATACATCGAAGTAATAAATAGATATCGAACCCATAGAGACCTATGTGTTAAGTACCAAATAGTCAAATTCTTACTAGCTAAACGATCAATGTACGATGAGTATGAAGCAAAAACAAAATAACAAAATAACAAAATTTGTCGTCGAAAATTGGAGAGAGAAAACTAAGACTAAAGTTTCATTACTTTTTAATTCTCATGACTAGATATAATAAAGTTTTTATTAGTTATTCAAATCATGATAAAGAAAAGTTTACTTAAAAATAGAAATTATCTCCTCTCGGATGTCCAATTTATACAGAACAGCCATCACTCTCGTGACTTGCTACTCAGTGTTAAATAAAAGTAAACCAGACAAAGAAAATTAAAATCACTCTCATGTTTAAACTCTCAATGTCTACTTCTCAAGTAAAATTAAATACTCTCGTATCTTAATTTTATAGGTTTTACCTAAGGGGTTCAACATCACCTCTCGGTCCACATTATCATGTCTGAAATAATGAAATCAAGTCTCACATGTAAAATAAACATCATAAATTAGGGTTCGAGGACTTAGCTACTCTCGTAGTCTAGGTTTCAAGATCTAATCTAATGGTTCCAAGTTTGTAAATCACCTCTCGGTCCATATTACAAACCCTAAAACATGCAAATAATAATTTCAAAGCAAATAAATCAAAGGCAAAATTATCATTCAAAGAATAAACTAATAGATTAAAAATCATCCAGTTATTATAGAATTAAAAAGGGATTACTCTCTAAGTTCCAATGGAAAGTTTAAGCTATCATATAGTTGAAAACATAATAAAAATTCATGATAAAATTTAGAATTCGACAAAGGAAGAATAAGAAAAGTTACTGATTTCAGAGCCCTGTGAATTTTTTTCGGCTACTACAGTGCCGCTATAGTATTGCTATAGTACCTTGCAATTTTCCTCCCGACTGAGATTTTGTTTCTTTGATTTCTCCTCCGATCGAACTCCTTTCGATCTAAAATTTGTAGTGTATCATCTCCTCCTATGGGCGAAGCTCTCCTGAAAAATTTAGCCACCTAAGGTGGCCTCTATGCCTCTCAGCGAGAGGCCAAGCCCTAGCGTCACCTCTATTGATTTCTCCCTTGGTTGGTGATGAAATTGGATGATCCCTATCTCCAAATCCTCCCCTCAATTTATAGAACAACTTTACAATTTTATATTTTATGATTAGGGCTCTAATTTGTCTAATTTCGCTTCAAAAGTTTTGGATATAGGAGGCGGCAGAAGACTCATTCAAAATAAGAATCACGACCATAATATTTATCAGGGCACTGCCATGAAATTCTCTATGGAAAATTTCCTTGAATTTATAGTCATATTAACAATTATGGCAGGGACGTGATTCTTTCTGTAAACTCTAAATTTATCCTTATAAAATCACGGCTGTGATTATAATCATGATAGTGCTATAATTTTGCCTTAAGCTTTGATTTGCTTGAAAATTAATAGGTAACCTCTTGTTGATGTCTGGATTTCATTTATACACTCAAATCATTCAAAAATCCATCAAAATTAAGCCCTTTTTACGTGAAAATGATCAAAAAGGAGAAAAGGTGTGGATTCCGAAATAATTGACCAAATAAATTTAAAAACAAGCAAAAGAGCATAAATATGACTCAAAAAGACTAAACAATCAATATAAAATTTACTATAAATTTTTGAGTCATTAGGAGGTTATAACTGTTGTCATTGAGTATGTCACGACTCATATGTGAAGATCAATGGACAGATATAGGATTTGCCCCTTCCTGAGGAAAGCTTAATATCCACGGGCCCCCCTATGGATGTGATCTCATGCATATATATGATATATTGTGGCTTAACTCTACTATTATTTTGGAGTAAAATGCATATTTTGTCTCATTTAGCTACTTAAATATTTCATATTCTTTAGAATCTTCAGTTTTCCTTAGTTTTATTGAAATGTAGGAATTTCGCCCTAAAATTGGTGAAATTTGGAAGATTTGAAGATATGAGACGACTCCTCATAATGAGATGAAGCTACATGTTAAATTTCAGATCAAACGGAGCTTTCTACACTTTTCACGGGCATGGTCGTGCATCTATGCACAGTCATGTATGACCCAGCTTTACCATACTGCACCGAGATCTTCACAGGCGTGCCCGTACATCCATGCACGACCGTGAAGTCCTCGGCCGAACTTTCTAAATTCTGACGAGATGTTCACGGGCACAGTCGTGAAGAGTTATTTTTCCAGAAAACAAACTTCACCGAGCTCTTCACAAGCATGGAGCTTCCGCCTATTCAACACCCATTTGGTTTTTCACCCGTTTCTTACTATTTTTGGAGCAAACTTTGTTGAAATTTTGCGGAGACATTCCTAAGTAAGATATGAACATTTTGGGACAAGAATCATGTGATTTCATGGAGCAGTTGAAGAGAATGAAGCGGAACGGCAACAACTAGGGTTTGGCAACAATTTTGGTGACGAAAGGCTATTCCAGCGTGATTTTTTCATGTTTCGACGCTGAAGATCATGTTTTAGCCTCTCACGACATATATCTAGCCTTTCCTCTGGTTTGGTTTAATTTCTCTTGAGTAATTTCATGTATTCTACGATGGGAGTTGTAGCATAATCTATTTTTGGGGTTTGGGCGTAGCCCACTGTATGGATGTTGAATGATATTACTTGATTTATACATTGTTTGAGTTTATCTTTGTTCTTAATCAATTTTAAGTTGCATAATTTCATATTTATGTACTAGCCATGCATATGTATGTCTTAGACGTTGTGGGAAGGATTGAGAGGTGAACCCCATCGTCGGAACCCCTTAGATTGATCTTATAATTTCGACCACGAAAGTAGGTCTAAATTACTCAAGGAGTCAATAATTCTTCATAGAACCCATTGGATCTACTTAACCTAGTAAGCCACAAGACTAGGAGACTTGGGTTAAGTTAGATACCGGATTGTGGCCTGAGAGGGAACAATCTGTACCTTAGGAGGAATTACCTTAAGAACTTAGATTAAACAAATTTAAACACTAGCATTATCTTTCAATTATTCTTCAGTGTCGTGAAACCTAAAACCCCAATATTCTCTTGAGATTTTCACACCCCCATTTGCTCTCTATTTTCTTTTAACTTGCTTTGATTTACTTACACGCATTAGGACATTAGTCATCTCCTCTATTATTTGACCACCTAGCTATTGATTGACTGATTAGCTAGTACTTGACCCCTAGTCCCTGCGGGATTCATACTTATTTATTACGCGATAGAACCGTGCATTTGCCGACAACCCTAGCAAGTTTTTGGCACCGTTGCTGGGAACTAGGTATGCTAATATTAACACAATTAGGAAATTGATAGACTAGGTTTAGTTAGATTTTCCTCTTGTTTTTATTTTGTTTATTTATTGAACAGTGACAAGTAAAATAAGCTTGTTCAATCTCCAGTTTCCCTTTCTACATAGAATTTGAAGAAGCCTAAGACATCATATCATATTTTTCTCTCTTATGTTGCTGCTAACCTCTTCTGTCAGGGTACATTTTTATGCCCAAGAACACTCTTCGAATAGTGAAACTTGTGCCACAGGACCCAGAGATAGTGCGAACCTTTCGTCAAATTCGCAGAAATTTAAAGAATTTAAATCTTGAAGGCGAGTTTTCTAACAATCAGACCATGGAAGCTAATCACTCTCGCAAAGACTTTGCAGCACCCACCATTTCTAGTGTGCACTCGAGCATCTCACGACCGACTATCGAAGATAACAACTTTGAGATCAAGCTGTCTTTAGTACAGATGGTGCAACAGAACCAATTCAGTGGAGCAGCTACAGAAGTCCCGAGCCTACATCTTTCTATCTTTTTAGAATGCTGTGACACTTTAAAGATTAATGGTGCTCCCCTTGACACTATAAAATTGAGACTCTTCCCTTTTCCTCTCAGGGACCGAGCCAGAGAATGGCTTCAATCTTTACCCCAAGGCTCCATCACGACGTGGAATTAGCTATCACAAGCTTTTCTATCAAAGTACTTCCCACTGAGCAAAACAACCCAGATGAGAAATCAAATTACAAACTTTGCTCAGCAAGGATGTCCCTCTATGAAGCATGGGACCGGTTCAAGGAGCTACTGAAGATGTGCCCGCATCATGGTCTACAGAAATGGGTAATCATACATACTTTTTACAGTGGCTTACTATATCAAACAAGGCTTTTTGTAGATGCTGCTACTGGTGGGGCACTTATGAACAAAAATTATGATGAAGCTATATATTTGATTGAGGACATCGCCCTCAACCATTACCAGTGGTCAGGAAAGAGGAACCAGCTTTTGCAAAATTCAGGGAAGTAAGATCTAAACATAATTAATTCATTGGTAGCAAAAATAGATTCACTTTCATATTTATTCTTTCTACTTCAATCTAGCGACTGCCTCATCATAGGTCCTAGGTTCATCCTCAATGAAGAAGATCCCATCGTGTTGAGTCGGCAGCGACCCATACCTCTCAGGTGCATGACGAATCCTCCTAGACCTACGTGGCACCTGTGTCTAAGCCTCCAGTACAACAACTGGTGCAGGAGACTCAGGTTCCATCTCAATGTCTTGTGATTGCACTTGGACCTCATCCAAGTCAAACTTCCTCCCACGGACTTCTTTTATGAGAAATTTTTTCTGTAAAAAGATAGTACCCCGAGCAACAATAACTTTGTTCTCGGTGGGAACATAGAAGTAGTATCGTTTAGTTTCCTTAGGATACCCACACAAACACACATTTATCTGATCTGGACTCTAGCTTGCTAGAATCCTAATGTTTGACATAAGCATCACATCCCCAAACCCTAATAAAAGATAGGTTTGGGCATCTCCCATCCATACCTCATATGAAATCTTGGAGACACTCTTAGATGGAACATTATTCAGTATGAGAGAAACTATCTCAAGTGGGTGACCCTAGAACGAGGGTGGTAGAGCTGCATGACTCATCATAGATCGAACCATGTCCAACAAGGTTCGATTTCTCCTCTTAGACACACCATTCCATTGATGTGGTCTAGGAGGAGTGAGTTGGGATAGGATCCCACACTCTCTCAAATAATCAAAGAACTCACCACTCAATTACTCTCCACCACGATCTGATCAAAGAGCCTTAATAGATCTACCAAGTTGGCTCTCTACTTCATGTCTGAACTCCTTAAATTTCTCAAAGGATTCAAACTAATGTCTCATCAAATAAACATAACCCTATCTTCTGAAGTTAGTAAATGTGATGAAGTAGTTGTACCCTCCTCTGGTTTGTTTACTGAGTGGCCTACACACATCACTGTGTATGAGATCCAATAAACCTCCCGCCGTCTCACCTATTTTGGTGAAGGGCGCCTTTGTCATCTTCCCTAATAAACAAGGCTCACAAGTTTTAAACTCCTCCAAGGAGGTTGAATCAAACAATCCACTTACATGGAGTTGTTGAATGCGATTCTTGTTTATGTGGGCTAATCGACAATGCCAAAGGTATGCTCCAACTGAACCACTCAGTTTGAACTTTTTGTGATTTATGTTACATATAGAGTTATCCATGTCCAAGACATATAATCCATTGCATAAAGTACCCTTCCCATGAAACATATTTGCAAATGAAAAAGAATAAAAGTTCTCCTTTATTTTAAATATAAATCCTTTCCTCGCTAAACAAGGAATGGATACAATATTTTTGGTAAGAGAAAGTACATAATAGCAATTATTTAACACTAATAGAAGTCCAAAAGGCAGGGAGAGCATCAAAATTCCTACAACAACAGCAGCAACATGTGCCCCATTTCCAACTCGTAGGTCAATCTCTCTAGGCCGCACCGATCTACTTTTCTTAAGCCCCTGTATATTTATACAAATATGAACTCCGCATGCAGTATCCAATACCCATGACATAGAAGTAGAAAGGTTGACTTCGGTAACATAAATACCTAAGCTTGAAGATGAGGCCTTGCCTCTCTTATTCTCGGTCTGAAGTCGTATCATGTCAGGTGGTCCTCCACATGAGTACCATTTGTTATTCCTGACCCTTTCGATCTTTATCTTCAATGTCTTAGTTAAGCCCTTTGGCTCAACACATTGAATGTCTACTTTAGGAGGGTTAAGCCTAACCAATTCATCGAAGAGCTGCTTTAGATTAGAAATAATCTTAGAAACACTCTTCGATTCATATTGCCCTCGAAATTCAGGCGACATATTGGTTAGCATAAAATTAGCAACCTCTAAAGTATCAGCCTAATACTTATCATAAGCATCCTTCTCAGCCGCTGAGGCCGAGCATGGAAGTGGCTCAGGAGTAGGCTGCTCAAGAACATAAAGCTTACTCTCGAGCTTGAGGATAATCCTCAAGTTCATAAACCAATCCAGTAAGTTGGATCCAACCAGCTTGTCCTAGGATAGATCGCAGTGACCATCTGCTATGGTTCATTGCCATTTGATCTACAACAACCAAGAAAAGCAGATCAGTACTACTTCGAATCATTTAATGTGGACTTGTATTAAATGATCATGGCTCCCACTATTTTAATCAAATTGACAACCCACAAAGTCAATCGGGAAATCCAAAATTTTCTAGTGAGATGGGATCCTTATTTCACACGAGGCTTCGCGTCCCACGAGGGTGTGATGAGATGCACAAAGTGACCCATGCTTCTCAACGTGGGCACACTGGCCGATTGCACTTGGCAATTCCCCTTATTAAGACAGTCTAGGCATTTCATGTCCAGCGAGGGCTGAAAACAGCATGAAATCCTAACCTCACAACGATGCCTCTAGAGTTCCATCATGTGGCTACCATATATGAAAAACTAGTTAAGTCTTATCCTTACCGTTATTGTAAGATCCAAGGATCTTAAGTCCTGGTAAGCATTAATTTTGATTTAAATAAAATTATTGACTGAGTTATTATTCCTGAGTATTGATTGTTAATTTATGATAAATTAATTAGAGATTTTTGGTTATCAATTTATAGTTAATTAACTAGTTGTTGTTAATTAACTGGTTTATTGATTGTTAATTTATTGTAAATTAATTAGAGATTAATGGTGGTTAATCTATTTGATTATTGATTGATAATTTAGAATAAAGTAATTAGACCTTATTGGTTAATTAATTAAACCCTTATTGGATATTAATTAAATCCTTATTGGATTTGTGGTTAAGTAAAATAATTAATTGGATATTAGATTTCAAATTCAAATTAATTAAGTTCTAATCGGATTAACTAATTGGGTTTTAAAATTCGAATTTAGTTAGTTAAATGGGTTAAACCTATTTGAATTAATGGGTTAATAGGTTAAAAATTTAAAACCGAAAATTTGAATTAGTGATTCGGTTAGGAAGGAAATCATTGGCGATTTTTGAGTCTTGAGAAAACCTTGGAGCGGCTAGGGCAAGGGAGAAGGCGATCTTGGTGTTCTTGAAGAGTTCTTGGCGATTTTTCTCCATCTTCTTCCCTTGGCCGAAATTCTTGAGTGGGTGGTGGAGTTTCTTTGGCGTCTTCCTAGAAGAATTTCAAAGGCTTTGAATGATTTTGTTGAGGAGATTTTAACCTAAGTTTCAAGGTGAGTGGTGTGTCTTTTTGATTCCTAACAATTGGGTTGTGTTATTTGATGCTTTAGATGGATTAGAAATTTGTAATGTAAAAACCGAACACTCAAGACTTATTTTTGTTATAAACCGAAAGTTACAATGATATGTTTGTTATGGAAAAATCGAATTTAAGGATATGTCTTCATGAGATTCTTGTTAACTAGGGGTTTAATTTAAGTTGGAAAGTTTGATCATGCTAAAAAGCGAATTGGTGCTATTTATTCATGAAAATCGAAACTTGATTTTAATTTTGATATTGTGGTTAACATGTTTACATGTGAATTGAATCTTGATAATTCTCCATGAAAACATAGTTTAGGGGATCTTTCATGAAAACCGAATGTGAGACATGTTTCCATGAAAACCGAATTTAGGGTACTTATTGTATGTGATTTTGGTAATATTAAATCAGTGATTTTGGTATGATTTTGGTAATATTAAATCAGTGATTTATTAGTATGAAATTTATGTTAATTGTTTGTGAAAACTGAATTTTGATGTTTGTAGTTACATGGAATAATGTGTAAAATTATATGGATATATGGTTTAGTTTTATGTAATTTTATGAATGCTCGAGAACATTGGGTGATGATTTAATTTTATGAATGTAATGTTATGTTATAAAACTCACGTTTATTTAATTAAGACCATGTATTCATGTTTGAGAACATTGGGTGATAATTTAGCAAAATTACACTGAACTGACCAGCCTGAAATTTAAGGACTACGCTATGTTATGTGATTTTCTATGTTTTGTGATTTTTTTAAATATTACGTGTTATGTTATATGATTTTTACCAATATGTATGATTATGTGACTTTTGAACAATATGTGTTATGTGATGGGTTTTGTGAATTTGGAAAATTATGGATTATGTGAAATTGGAAAATTAGGTGGTTATGTGATGGTTAGGACTAAGGCTAGGTGTAACTATGAACTCAAGGAGATAGTCCTTATGTGATATGTTCAGGGTTTGAATTTCAGCCCTGTATTGTGATATGTGAGGGGGTTGATGATCAGCCTGCCTATTATGATTATTGTGATGGGGGTTGATGTTCAGCCTGCCCGATGTGATTTTTGTGATGACTATCCTAGAGTCTAGTTTACACTTAGGAGTCCACCTTTGTGAAATATGTCCACCTTTGTGAAATATGAAATAAGATATGTCTGTTGTCCAGTAGGAACCTTTTGGGAGAACGGGTTTTGACCCAAAGTGCCATGTCTTGGTCGGACAGGGGCCACCTCTTGATGTCATTACTCTTTTATGTGTTGGGAATGATATAAGACCCAAAGTGCCATGTCTTGATCAGACAGGGGCCACCTCTTGATGTCATCATTCTCGTTTTGTGTTGGGAATGATATAAGACCCAAAGTGCCATGTCTTGATCAGACAGGGGCCACCTCTTGATGTCATCATTCTCGATTTGTGTTATGGCGTGATAGACCAACGTGCCACGTCTTGACCAGGCGGGGGCCACCTCTTGATTCTATTCACTGTCCATGTTTGTGTTGCATGTGATTTGCAGCTCCCAGTGCTTTGGCCAAGCCGGGTTAGACCATATTGGTCACTACTGAATATGCTGGACAACTAGGTTAAATATGTGTTGGTATGTTTAGTTGGGTTAGAATATGTGTGTTCGGTTGGTTTAGAGTATAACTCTAGAACCTGAGGTTATTATATGTTAGTGTGTACATTTGACTGCTTATATGACTTTTGCATTGAATTGTTGTTATATGTTGACATGATATCCTGTTAAAGATTTTTAAAAAAATAATTTGCCTATATTTTTGAGTGTATGTTCTGGATGGTCAATTAGACTATCCACTCACTGGGCTGTGTAGCTCACCCCTCACTATTTTCAGGTGTAGAGCAGGGGCGCAGTTAGCATTATATGGATGCTGTGAATTATGCTTAATGAATTTATGATGCCGGTTGTGGCCTTAATGTGTTTATGCTTATGATGCCGGTTGTGGCTAAACCCTATGAGTTATATGAACTTTGTGAGTCATGTGAATTGTGTGAATTTGTGTTGCCAGACTGTGGCAGTTAAATGATTTTGATTTAAGTGTCACCGCGGGCTTCAGCCTGGTTTCGGTGTTTGGTATGAATTTGTAAAAATCGATTTTGTGATTTTGTTTTGATTTCGGCTTGATGTGTATTCTGTGTAATCGGTTTTGATATACCCTGTAACTTGCATATGTCTAGTGCAAGTATTGCCTGGTGGCAGGTACCTTTATGAATTTTATGAATTTGAAACGGTTTTGATATAACTGTTGCCTTGCATATGTCTAGTGCAAGGATTGCGTGGTGGCAGGTACCCTTATGTGATTTATGAGATTTGTGTTTTGTGAATTTGTATGTATGGATAGTTTATGAATTTTGAAAATTTTCAGATCGTGTTTTTCTTGAACTCGGTTTTACCTAGCATATGAATCGATCTTATATGAAACATCCTGGTTCTTTTATGAATTGTATAGCTTGATTTGGGGTTAAGAATGTGGGATGTTACAGTTATGCCCAGGGCCAACGAGTTTCCTTGCAAAGACACGTCTAGGTTAAAACTAGACTAGGGAAACCATTGTCACCACACGCCTTCTAAAGATAAGTGGGTGTGTCCCACGAGGGTGGGAAAGAGTGCACAATACCACTGATCGATAGCTCGATGATGGCTATGAGTTAGAAGTCTACATACTTGATATTTTAATTTGAGAGTTTTTGAGGTCTCATCCTCTTAGTTTTATCTTTTGTCTAACATTACAGGCATGCAATCCTATAGTGATAACAACAAGATAAAACACATCTAGACATGCTTTAGCAGATAAGGAAAGTAGTAAACAATTGATATGGTCATATCAATGAACCAACACGTGCCAAAGGTGTTCAATGCTAGAACTAGGTGACAAGCCCCAATAAGACCTAACCTAGCCGCCATCTAGCTTGAACTTCAAGAGTGGCTCCAAGGTCCTCCTCAACAAGGTATAGCTCTCAAACCCTAGAAGCATCCCTAGGGACACCATAGAAGCGCCCTTAAAGGGTTAGGCTATTGCCAAGGTGGCTCCTCCATGCATGATGCGCCACCATGCAAGCGCCAAGAGGGATAGCACACAAACCCATGGGTTCGGCCAAGCCCTTACTTGTGCCTCCAAGCATGGATGTGCCATCAAGCAAGCATGAAAGATGCGCCAAGATGCTTCAAGGTAAGGTGAAAACCCAAAGGAGATCCAATAGAAGCAAGGAACAAGAAACCTATAGTTTTTCTATTTTAGAAAAACTATGCGCCATGAATAATTTTTAAAAATTTTTGATGGCATGTGAGTATACAAAGGGCATTAAAACATCGTTCGAGTCTCGCAAGTCTCTCTGATACCACTGTTGGGAAACTATGGGGATTTTAAAATTTTATTACATATACAGCAGAAGCAAATCCCCGAAATAGGCTAGTCCCAAAAAAACCCAAAAGATTGGTACATGCGAGGGTGTCGACATGATGTGATTGAATAGATACCTTAGAGCAAAGAGAATCAATGCCAATGTAGGTGCCCAAGCGGCGCCCTCTGCAGTCTCACACATAGCTGATGCTCGAGTCCTCTTCTTCCATTCCTAGGAAGAAGATCCACGCCTTAGGGAGCCTCCTATACAACTTGTGCCACCTTCAAGGGAGGAAGCGCCAAGAGAAAGTAGGAGGGAGTTGATGCTGCCAAGCTCTAGCTCTCCTTGCACCAAGAGGAAAGGAAGAGGAAGACTTGCGGCTATGAGGAAGAAGACTTGCACCAAGATCACCTTTGCTCTTGCCCTTTTTCTTGTTCACTCCAAGGAGAAGTGCTCTCGAATATGTTCCATGTTCTTTTTTATCAAGTGGCGGCAAGGTAACATCATATAGGCACATCTCATGAAGGGAATTCGGCTAGGGTAAAAGGACAGTGGGCGGTTCGGGTTAGATTCAAGGATAGACTCCAAGCCTTTTCCATAAAGATCTAGCCATCAACCATATGCGCTTAGGCCTTCCCATACAAGTCCATCAAGCCATATGTGCCTCAAGCCTTGCCATAGAGGCAAGCTTTCCATCCAAGGATAAGGCATAAGCGGCTAAGAGATGCCTAATGAAGCATTAGGCACTATCTTTACCCCATTATGCCCCATAGGCACCTATGAGAAGAATTTCTGCCCATTATACCCATATGCCCTCTTATCTCTTCATGACAACTTATTAGTAGGCCCCATTGGATAATGGACTAGCCGAAACTTCATTACACAGGTTAATTAAGCCATTGGATCTAATCCAATGCAACCCAAGTCAAATGTGGCTAACCATGGTTAACTTTGGGTCAACCTACCAAAAATGAAGTTTGGCTCTAATAAGTTTCTTCCATCTCATCAGGCCCTTGGCAATGATGAAATCTCCCAAATAGATCTGAGTTATCCAATAACTCGATCATAAGGCTACCCGATCAATACGAGAATGCAAGTATCAAGGTGTACAACCCTGTAGGTCCCTCTGACATTAGTAGTGATGAACTAAGGTCATCACAAGCAGAGAGTGGCACCTAGCAGTGCATCACTACTACCCAAGTCATCGGAATGGATATCGACATCGACATTCCCATCATCGCAATAAGGTACCAATGCATTACTGTTGGTGTATATGCCCTAGGACCTAGTTTTGGTCCACTTATGTACTACTTGACTTTGATATTTATATATATATCATTCTGGCATTGTCATTATCAATGTTTGTTTACATCTGCGCACATGTACTGACATGATAATGTCCCTGGAGATAGATTGGATCTGTGCTCAAACTATTGTCCCCAGTCGATGTACCTTAGTGGATATGGGACAGCTATGGTACTTGTGAGACTGGTATGTGAGCTGGTTAGGCACGTGGTGCTAACGCAGACACATGGGTATATCATTGGAGGTTATACTGGAAAGACCCGCTGTGAGGCTATGACTTGGTGTCATAAGTTATCCTCACAAGTGACAGGAGATGCATTGATCCCTTGACTTGAGGTCATTGATCGTTCTATATGGTTAGCGACTTCCTTTGATACAACCTAACACCTCGCCATAGTTGGGAGGTCATAACGGTTGTCATTGAGCATGTCACGACCCATATGAGAAGGTCAATGGACAGACATAGGATTTGCCCCTTCCTTAGGGAAGTATGATATCCATGGAGCTCCTCTATGGTTCTATGACTGAGAGTGTATGGCCATACCCAGGTAAGAACCTGTTTTAGTCATAGCCATGTGATTGGGTGAAAACAAGTGGTGACACACTTGTCCAATCGGATATCAGTCCGGCAAAGAGACTGTAATGCATCTGTACCTAGTTGCGATGATGGGGATGTCGATGTCGATATCCATTCCAATGACCTGGGTAGCAGCGATGCACTGCTAGGTGCCACTCACTGCTTGTGGTGACCTTTGGTCAGCACTGCCAGCGTCAGAAGAACCTACAGGGTCACACACCTTGATACTTGAGTTCTCGTATTGATCGAGAAGCCTTATGATCAAGTTATTGGATAACTCGGATCTAATTGGGAGATTTCATCAGTGCCAATGGGCCTGATGAGATGGAAGAATGTTATTGGAGCCAAACTTCATTTTTGGCAGGTTGACCCGTATTTGACCATGGTTGGTCACACTTGGATTAGGGTTGCATTGGATTGGATCCAAATGCTTAATCAACCCATAGGATGAAGTTTGGGCTAGCTCATTATCCAATGAAGCCCAATAACAAGTTCTCATGAAGAGAAGAGAGGCTAAAAGGGTATAATGGGGAGAAACCCAACCCCATTGGCGCCTAAGGGGCATAATGGGGTTAGGGTGGCAAAATTGCTTCATTAAGGAAGCAATTTGCGCCTAGCCCTTCTCCCTTGATGGTATGAATGCCTTTAAGGCATGTCTTGGGCTGATATGGTACTTGGGCAATTATGGAAAGGTTGAATGAAGTTTATGGTAAAGTCTTGGAGACTTTCCTTGCATTAAACCTCCTCATCCTAGCCCTACACTTGTCATGATCCTAGCCCTTGCCCTAATCGTCTCTTGCCCTATATATGTGACCCTAGCCGCCCCCTCTTATATGATTCATCCTTGGAGGCGTGAACATAAGAAGGGAGCGAGAGCAAGGAGCATTGGCGCAATCTCTTCCTCTTCCATCAAGTGGCCGCAAGCTTCTCCTTCCTTACTACTTGGCGCATCTTTCTCTCTTGGTGGCGCAAGGTGGTTGGAGCAATCTCCCTAAGGCTTGGATCTTCTTCCCGAGGCTAGCACCGGGCGTGGAAGAAGAGGACTCGACGCATCCGTGTGTGTGAGACTGCAGAGGGCGCACACTTGGGCGCCTATCACGACATCGACCTCATCTTGCTCTGAGGTATTTTCTAACTCATCGTGTCGACCCCCTTGCATGCGATCTTCACTGGTTTTTGGGACCGGCTTGTTATCACGACATCCGTATGTATGTGTCTCTGAAAAATTGTAAAATGTCCCCGGGGTTTCCCAACAATTACATGTTAGGGTATGCCCTTAAGGCTAATGTTTGAGGCCTTGGGTTATTGTCAGTATCATGTATAAACTAAATATATTTGTTTTAAAAGGCAATTGTTGTTATTCAGATTGTTACATTATCTGCTGTTATATGTGTACTTCTGGGTAATGTCTCAATGATGTTCAGTTTAGCTGACATTCAGTATTGTCCTTAGTCGAGATATCTTGGTGAACATGAGACAGCCTTGGTATGATTGAGACTAATATGTGTTCTAATCTTATAGGATGCTTCGAGCATGGAATAAGATTTAGACACATAGGTGCATTGGATGTACTGGACTGACCCTTCTCAGGATATTCAATTGTTTGTCACAATATGAATAATCCTTGTAGGCAAGCAAGTGGCATATTCCCTCTGACTTGAGATCACTTGTGTTTCTAAGTGATGATTGGCATTATCTTGAGGTAGTTCCATATCATTTGAAAGATAATGATTAAGGATTATCTTGGATAGTGGGCATGAGTCATGTTAGGGTACTTGTGATAGATATAGGATTGCCTCTCCTGGTTGGAGTGTGATGTTCTAAGGGGGCCCTATGGATGAAATGGTTGAGAATGTGTATGGCCATACCTAGACGACTATGTTCATCTGATCTAACCATTTTCATCATGTTGGAATCACAAGCTTGACACGCTTGTCCGACGAGAACATCCAGTGGCAAAGGGAAACATATATGCCAAGTGAATAAGATTCACACTTGTGCTGTGGTTTGGGAGTAGTCTTGGAAGACTCTTTCCTTCATATTGGAAGACAGTGATGTGTTGCTAGATACCTCTCTCTGGTCGTGATAACGTAAGTTATCGTTACCGACATTGAAGGAAACCCTTAGGGTCGCACAATTTGATGATATGGCTTACTTATGTCAGATCGTGTGGACTGGAATTATTCTAGTTCAGTTTAAAGGATTTTAAGCTCTGATTAAAAGTGAGATCTAGTCTAATCATGTTTGATTGATTAGGACATGTGATCGGTAAGCTCTGATCGGAGGATTGAAGCTTGATCGTAAAGATCAGGGGTTCAATGTGATGTGTGGTTAGATCTTGAGCCATTTGGTTCAAAGAAGATTATAACCAGGGCTGGTTTGATTTGGTGCTTGAACCAAATTGAGATTGAACCGGTTCACTTGTGAACGCATGGTTCATGAAGAGTCCCTACCAGGAAGGGGGAAACCCTAAGGGGGCGCATATCAAGAATCTCATAGCGGAAGCTAGGGTTTCCTTAGGATCATTTGAATAAACATATGATCAACTTGCCGAAAGATTGCAAAGA
The DNA here is from genome assembly GCA_027563935.2 of Costus lasius. Lineage (NCBI taxonomy): Eukaryota > Viridiplantae > Streptophyta > Magnoliopsida > Zingiberales > Costaceae > Costus > Costus lasius. The sequence goes on from CM050449.1 coordinate 73,985,372, forward strand.
TGAATGAAAGATCATACCATCGCCATCCTTTGGATGGTGCCTTGGAAGCAAAGATTGAAAGGGATCTTCTCCAAAGATGACGCACACAAGATGAGGAATGGCTTCTCCTTGTCGTCTTTGTGCTAGCAAAGCTTCAAGGGGTCCTTTGTGTGGAGGAAGATTGAGATGCGAGAGCAATTCTCTCCTTGGCCGAAATCTTCTCTTCTCTTCTCGTCAACACACACACATGAGAGTGCAAACCCGGCCACACGAGAAGAAAAGGAACGTCTTTTGCGTTTTGGCGTTAAGAGGAAGTGGCATTGATGACATTCCAAAAATAGAATATCATGAAGCCATGCGCCCATGATCTTAAAACCAACCAAAAACGCTTACAAGCATTGAACCAAGCGTTCACCTATGTGAACCGGTTCAAGCCAAACCGTCCCAATTGAATTTGGTTCATAAACCAAATCAAAACCAGCCCAAGCCATGGTCTAGATCTTATTGAACCAAATGGTTCAAGATCTAACCGTTCATCTCTTGATGCTCTTGATCTCACCGATCTAGCATCAACTCTCTCGATCGAAGCTTACCGATCTCAAGCCCTAATCAATCAAACATGATCAGACCAGATCTCACTTACAATCAGAGTTTAAACTCCTTTAAACTGAACCGAAACAATTCAGTCCACACGATCTGACTTAAGTAAGCCATATCATCAAATTGTGCGACCCTGAGGGTTTCCTTTAAATGTCGGTAACGATAACTTATGTTATCACGATCAGTGAGGGGTATCTAGCAACACATCACTGTCTCCCGATATAAAGGAAAGAGTCTTCCAAGACTACACCCAAACCATAGCACAAGTGTGAATCCACTTCACTAGGCATACATGTTTCCTTTGCCACTGAATGTTCTTATTGGACAAGCGTGTCAAGCCTGTAGCTCCAATATAATGAGCATGATTAGATCAGATGAACATAGTCACCTGGGTATGGCCATACACTTTCTCAATCATCTCATACAGGGGGCCCCTTTAGAACATCACACTCCAATCAAGGAGACGGCAATCCTATATCTATCACTAGTGTCCTAACCTGACTCATGATCATTATCCAAGATAGTCTATAACCATTATGTTTCAAATGATATTGAACTACCTCAAAACAATGACAATCATCATTTAGAAACACAAGTGATCTCAAGTCAGAGGACATGTGCCACTTGTAGCAAACAAGGATTATTCACATTGTGACAAGCAATTGAATATCCTAGTAGGGTCTGTCCAGTACATCCAATGTACCCATGAGTCTACATCTTATTCCATGCTCGAAGCATCCTATAAGATTAGAACACATATTAGTCTCAATCATATCAAGGCTATCTCATATTCACCAAGATATCTCGACTAAGGACATATAGCATGTCAGCCTAGCTGAACAGCTTTGAGACATTATTCAGAAGCACACTTATTGCAGCAGACAATGTAACAAACTGAATAACAACCATTGCCTTTATAAACATAAGAGTTTATACATGATACTGAAAGAATCCCAAGGCCTCAAACATTAGCCTTAAGGGCATACCCCAACAATCTCCCACTTGCACTTAATCTAATGGTTGAGAAATCTCAAACCCATATTATTACAGTGCTTCTCATGCTTCTGCTGCGCCAGAGGCTTGGTAAGCGGGTCAGCCAGATTGTCATCTGTATGAACCTTGCAGATTTTGATCTCACCACGATCAATGATCTCCCGGATCAAGTGAAACCTTCTCTGTATGTGCTTGGACTTCTGGTGCGACCGTGGTTCCTTTGCCTGTGCGATTGCTCCAGTGTTATCAGAGAAGATAACCAAAGGATCTGCACTGGAAGGAACAACACCAAGTTCCTGAATGAACTTACGAATCCACACTGCCTCCTTGGATGCTTCCGAGGCTGCAACATACTCGGCTTCTGTTGTGGAATCAGCAACTGTTGGGTCCCCTTCAAGGGGGAGCGAAACCCTAAGGTGGCGCAAGCAACCTTATTCTTATATTTTAGCAGCGGAAGTAGGGTTTCATGAGGATCGGATGCTATACATTCATATGATCAACTTTTAAGAAGCATGAAGATCGAAAGAAGATCATACCGAAGCCATGTGTTGGATGGCGTCAAGGAAGAAGAGATTCGAATGAAACTCCTCCAAAAGGTGCGCACACAAGGTGATGCCGCCTACTCCTTGAGATCCTTGTGCTAGCAAGGTGCTTCAAGGGTCTTTGATCGAATCAAAGGGATGAGATGTCTTCTCCCACTTGGCCGAGACCTCTCCAAGACGTGAAGGAAGTTTTTTCACCAAGAGAGAGCGTCGAGAGTAAGCGTCAAAAACGTATTGGCGTTCACAAGAGGTGGCGCATGAAGACTTACCAAAAATAGCAAGCCATGAAGAGCATGCGCCCACATCTTCATAACCGACAATAACGCTTCAAGATTGAACCATGCGTTCATTGTCTTGAACCAGTTCAATCTAATTGACCCAACTCAATTTGGTTCAAAGACCAAATCAAAACAGCCCAAGCCATGGTCTAGATTTCTCTGAACCAAATGGTTCAAAATCTAACCGTTCATCTCTGGATGCTCCCGATCTCACCGATCTAGCATCAATACTCTCGATCGAAGCTTACCGATCTCAAGCCCTAATCAATCAAACATGATCAGACCAGATCTCACTTACAATCAGAGTTTAAATCCCTTTAAACTGAACTCAAACAATTCAGTCCACACGATCTGACTTAAGTAAGCCATATCATCAAATTGTACGACCCTAAGGGTTTCCTTTAAATGTCGGTAACGATAACTCACGTTATCACGATCAGTGAGGGGTATCTAGCAACACATCACTGTCTCCCGATATAAAGGAAAGAGTCTTCCAAGACTACACCCAAACCACAGCACAAGTGTGAATCCACTTCACAAGGCATACATGTTTCCTTTGCCACTGGATGTTCTTATTGGATAAGCATGTCAAGCCTGTAACTCCAATACTATGAGCATGATTAGATCAGATGAACACAGTCATCTGGGTATGGCCATACACTTTCTCAATCATCTCATCAAGGGGGGCCCTTTAGAACATCACACTCCTTAAACAAGGAGACGGCAATCCTTTATCTATCACTAGTGCCCTAACCTGACTCAAGCTCACCATCCAAGATAGTCTATAATCATTATGTTTCAAATGATATTGAACTACCTCAAAACAATGACAATCATCATTTAGAAACACAAGTAATCTCAAGTCAGAGGAAATGTGCCACTTGATACAATCAAGGAATATTCACATTGTGACAAGCAATTGAATATCCTAGTAGGGTCTGTCCAGTACATCCAATGTACCCATGAGTCTATATCTTATTCCATGCTCGAAGCATCCTATAAGATTAGAACACATATTAGTCTTAACCATATCAAGGCTGTCTCATGTTCACCAAGATACATCGACTAAGGACATATAGCATGTCAGCCTAGCTAAACAGCTTTGAGACATTATTCAGAAGTACACTTATTACAGCAGACAAGGTAACAAACTGAATAACAACCATGCCTTTATAAACACAAGAGTTTATTACATGATACTGATACAATCCTTAGGCCTCAAACATTAGCCTTAAGGGCATACCCCAACAATCTCCCACTTGCACTTAATCTAATGGTTGAGAAATCTCAAACCCATATTATTACAGTGCTTCTCATGCTTCTGCTGCGCCAGAGGCTTGGTAAGCGGGTCTGCCAGATTGTCATCTGTATGAACCTTGCAGATTTTGATCTCGCCACGATCTATGATCTCCCTGATCAAGTGAAACCGTCTCTGTATGTGCTTGGACTTCTGGTGCGACCGTGGTTCCTTTGCCTGTGCGATTGCTCCAGTGTTATCACAGAAGATAACCAAAGGATCTGCACTCGAAGGAACAACACCAAGTTCTCTTACGAACTTACGAATCCACACTGCCTCCTTGGATGCTTCCGAGGCTGCAACATACTCGGCTTCTGTTGTGGAATCAGCAACAGTTGACTGTTTGAAACTTTTCCACACCACTGCTCCTCCATTCAAGCTAAAAACATTGCCTGATTGCGATCGGAAATCATCCTGGTCAGACTGGAACGAAGCGTCAGTATATCCTTCAATACTGAGTTCTTCCTGACCACCATATATCAAGAACATATCTTTGGTTCTCCGCAGATATTTTAAGATGTTCTTGACCGCAATCCAGTGTGCCTGACCTGGATTACTTTGGAACCGACTGGTCACGCTTAACCCGTAAGCGACGTCTGGGCGAGTACATAACATCGCATACATAATGGACCCAATAGCCGAAGCATAAGGCGTATTGTCCATTTCATCTTTCTCAGTCTGTGTTTGTGGACACTGACTCTTCGAAAGATTCAGACCATGTCTGACTGGAAGATATCCTCTTTTAGAATTTTCTAAATGAAATCTCTCCAGGACTTTATCGATGTAAGTACTCTGGCACAACCCGAGAAGCCTCTTAGATCTATCCCTATAGATCTTTACACCTAACACATAGGCTGCTTCTCCTAGATCTTTCATCTGGAAACATTTCCTTAACCATGCCTTAACCGCATGCATTTCAGGAATGTCATTTCCAATGATCAAGATATCATCGACGTAGAGGACTAGGAAAGTAATTACGCTCCCACTAAACCTCTTATATACACACGGGTCATCCTCGTTCTTGATGAAACCAAACTCAGAGATTGATTCATCAAAACGAATATTCCAGCTTCTTGATGCTTGTTTAAATCCATAAAAAGACTTCTTTAACTTGCATATTTTATGACGATCTGATGGATTAGTGAAACCTTCAGGTTGTGTCATATACACATCCTCATCCAGATTTCCATTAAGGAAAGCTGTCTTCACATCCATCTGCCAGATCTCATAATCGTAATATGCAGCTATCGCGAAAAGAATCCGAATAGACTTAAACATAGCTACTGGTGAGAAAGTTTCATCATAATCTATCCCGTAGATTTGTTTGAAACCTTTCGCAACTAGCCTGCCTTTATAGGTAACCACGTTACCATCCATGTCAATCTTCTTCTTGAAGATCCATTTACAGCCTATAGGGATAACTCCCGGAGGCGGATCAACCAAATCCCAGACTTGGTTATCTGACATGGAGTCCATCTCGGCTCGCATAGCTTCAAGCCATCTCGCTGACTCCGGTCCACTGACCGCATCCGCATAAGTGAGGGGTTCATCATGATCAATGATGTAGACTCCGTCATAGCGCTCAGGCTGTCGACGGATCCTTCCCGATCTTTGCGGTTCTCGTGATATCTGAGCCTCAGGTTGTTCAATAACCTGTTCTACCGGCTCAGGCTCATCCAACTGTGCTTGAGCACTTTGTCCTTCTTCTGGATTCTCATCCAACTTTATTTCTCTCCCACTGGCCTCTTGCAGAAGAAACTCCTTCTCAAGAAATATGGCCGTCCGAGCAACAAACACCTTGTTCTCTTTGGGATCGAAGAAATAATAACCCTTAGTTTCCTTAGGGTAACCGACAAAGATACATTTGTCAGATCTGCTCTCTAGTTTCCCAGAGGCGAGCTTTTTGACATAAGCCTCGCAGCCCCAGATCCTGATAAATGTCAAGCTTGGCTGTTTCCCATACCATAACTCATATGGCGTCTTTGAAACGGCCTTGGATGGCACTCGGTTTAGTACCTTTGCAGCTGTTTCCAGTGCAAATCCCCAAAAGGAGTTTGGAAGAGTAGCCTGACTCATCATAGAACGAACCATATCAAGTAACGTTCTATTTCTCCTCTCGGACACACCATTCCATTGGGGTGTTCCTGGCGGAGTGAGCTGTGAGATAATCCCACACTCCTTCAGATAGTCAGTAAACGCATGACTTAGGTATTCTCCACCTCGATCAGAACGAAGTGCCTTGATATTTCGGCCTAGCTGATTCTGTACTTCATTTTTGAACTCTTTGAACTTGTCAAAAGATTCACTTTTATGTCTCATTAAATAGACATACCCGTATCTACTGAAATCATCAGTAAAGGTAATGAAGTACTGATAGCCACCTCTGGCATGTTTACTAAATGGCCCACACACATCACTGTGTATAAGGTCAAGTAAACCTGAAGCCCTTTGACCTTTGTGAGGAAAAGGTGACTTCGTCATTTTACCCATTAAACAAGCCTTGCATGTATCAATCTCCTCATAGGAGAATGATCCCAGCAGTCCATGATCATGCAACCGCTTAATGCGTTTCTTGTTAATATGGCCTAAACGACTATGCCATAGCAAGGTGCTGTCATCAGCATACTTGGCTTTCTTAATATCAATATTTTGTATAGAACATTCCATGTCCAACATGAATAACCCATTGTTAATTGAACCAGTTGCATAAACAATATTATCTAAAGATAAAACACACTTTGAAATATTGCATTCAAAGGAAAATCCCTTCCTGACAAGAGCAGGAATAGAGATAATATTTTTAGTAATACTGGGAACAAAGTAACAATTGTCTAGTTCCAATACAAGTCCAGATGATAAAGAAATGAAATAGTCTCCTACAGCAACAGCAGCAACCCGTGCCCCGTTTCCAACGCGTAGGTCCACCTCATGCTGTCCCACCTGCCTTCTTCTCTTGAGTTCCTGTACATTTGAACAAATGTGAACTCCACATGCAGTGTCCAACACCCATGATATAGAAGAAGAAAACATGACCTCAGTCACAAAAATACCTGAGCCAGAAGCGAAGCTTCCCCTCTTATCTCCTTGGAGCGCTTTATAGTCCTTTTTCCAGTGACCCAGCTGGCCACAGTGGAAACATCTGTATTCCTTGGACCGCTTCACCTTTTGCTTCAGAGCCTTGCTGTAATTCTTGACAGGGGTCTTGCCCTTCTTCCCCTTCTTCTTGTTCCTAGAAGGAACCATTAAGATAGAGGTCGAAGGCTTTCCCTTCAGAGTCTCCTCAGTAGTCAAGAGCATATTCAGCAGCTCTGCCGGAGTACAATCGATTTTGTTCATATTAAAGTTAATGATGAACGCGTCGAATGAGGGCGGGAGAGACTGCAGAATAATGTCTACAGCAAGCTCCTGATTGATGGTATGCCCCAGTTTCTCTAGAGCCTCCTTGTGCCCAATCATCTTGAGCACATGAGCTCCCACTGGGCTCCCTTCAGCCAGTTTGCTCTGAAAGAAAAGCTTTGTCAGATTATAGCGTTCTGTCCTCGCCTGTGCAGCATACAGCATCTTGAGGTTCGCTATAATTTCTATAGCCGACATATCCTCATGCTGACGCTGCAGCGGTGGCATCATAGACGCTAGCATCAGGCAAGCGACATCAATGCTATCATTGACGTGCTTTTCATAGGCTTCCCGAACCGCCCTTGCGGCGTTCGGGGCGGGCTGAGGCGGTATCGCCGTCTCGAGGACATACAGTTTCCTCTCTGCCTTAAGAACGATCTTAAGGTGTCCGTACCAGTCTGAGAAGTTCGGCCCAGCAAACTTCTCCCTTTCCAGTAGGGATCGCACATTGAAGCTCATGGTGTTCGTTGCTGCAGGTATCTACAACAATGCAAGAACAACAAGGTCAGTATCAATGTTAAGAATCAATCAGGACTTAAGAAAGATTCTTTTTCTCACTATTTTATCTGGCTGAAAAATCTAGCAAAACAGCCCGAAAGAGTAGAACTCTTTTAGTGAGATGGGATCCAGATTTCATACTTGGTCTCCGCGTCCCGCTCAGGCGAGATAAGATGCACAGAGAGTACAAGCACTAATCTCTGGTAGGCTGCCCTAGCCAATCGCCAACCCGTGCGATTCCCCTTCATCTGGGCAATCCAGCAGACTGTGCCAACTGAGTTGGTACAACACAATCTCTGACCCCACAGATGGCTGCCTCCATGTGCTACCATATGCGCCACATATGTAGGCTACATGGTCAAGCTGACCCGACCTACTCCCTGGACCACCACGTGCTATGCTGAGCAACGAGAAGCGATAAATCCCTTCTCTGTAACACGCAGGTGTAATCCCGCACCGTCTGAAGATAGATGGACGTGCCCACTGAGTGGGTACAACACGGCTCCAACGATAATCAGAACAGTGAGGTTTCGCGTCAGAAGGCTAACGAGCTTGATATTTTAGCGTTGGATTTTAACGGTCTTTTATCTTCTTCACTATCATGCAATTCCTATGGTGATAGCAGAAGATAAATAAATCATGATGTTCTACTTATTTAAACAATAAAAGAAAGCATGGATCTTATGTGGTAAAAGCCCATAGCCTAAGTAAGACCTTAAGATACTTAAGTCTTCACTTGCTTTTCTTCATGGGACTTTAGCTGCTCATCTGGCCCAAACCAGGGCCCAAGCGCCATTTGCAGCTGAGGTGCGCCCACCAGGGAAAATCCGCCTGGTCCCAGAGTCGAACCCTGGACCTCCCACCTGGTCAAGCCACTGCTGCATGCGCCTCTGCCCGGTGTGCTTTGAGCTCTTGTCTGATTAACTTACAAATTAATCTATCTAGACAAGATTGACACGCAGGTCAATTACACTTTATAAATTAAATACAATGTGATACGCAGATCACAATAATTAATTTACAACTTTAATACAGGCACGCAGGCCCCAGCACAGCACACATTTAACATGGGCAGCCCACATAAGAATAAATAAACAGGCATATGCAACAATCAAACATGTGATCCAACATAGGAAAATAAAATTTCGAAAACCCCATTGGCATCAATTTTAATTTTCCTTATGTGCCCTACTACCTTACAACGGTCCATTACTAGGGATCCACTCATCAGACCTAGTCAGATCCACTGCCCTTACATGCACCAAGTCCTAACTGACTTGAGTCGACCAAATGGTCAACCATGCATGCGCCAGGGCTGAACAACCCTCATGAGTTCTGGCAAGCGGGTGTGACCCCGGGCCTAACTCATGTGTGTTCACTAGTCGTCTCAACCAGACATCGCTACACGCCTGTCTGCAGTCGACCTATAGCCACCAAGTGCTTGCGCACAGGTGCTATCTGGTCAACCCATCAAGGCTGTCAGATGGTCTGATCAGACTGTCTGGATCTAACCTAGGGGATGACTTCAACCCTAATAACCCGTCTAAGGGTTTACAGCAGGCGCCTCTTAGATCTAGTGAGGTCGCGCAAGTGATATATTTTGAGCAAAACTACATCATGCGCCAACATACATGCGCAAAAAGAAAATATGCATTTTCGCCAACTAACACATACTAGAGATTTCGCATGTAACCCTAGATCTAGAGATATGCGTAAGCAATGGATCACACAAGGCTAAAGCAATCATAATAACAATGCATAGAACCGCTCTGATACCAATTGTTGGGTCCCCTTCATGGGGGAGCGAAACCCTAAGGTGGCGCAAGCAACCTTATTCTTATGTTTTAGCAGCGGAAGTAGGGTTTCATGAGGATCGGATGCTATACATTCATATGATCAACTTTTAAGAAGCATGAAGATCGAAAGAAGATCATACCGAAGCCATGTGTTGGATGGCGTCAAGGAAGAAGAGATTCGAATGAAACTCCTCCAAAAGGTGCGCACACAAGGTGATGCCGCCTACTCCTTGAGATCCTTGTGCTAGCAAGGTGCTTCAAGGGTCTTTGATCGAATCAAAGGGATGAGATGTCTTCTCCCACTTGGCCGAGACCTCTCCAAGACGTGAAGGAAGTTTTTTCACCAAGAGAGAGCGTCGAGAGTAAGCGTCAAAAACGTATTGGCGTTCACAAGAGGTGGCGCATGAAGACTTACCAAAAATAGCAAGCCATGAAGAGCATGCGCCCACATCTTCATAACCGACAATAACGCTTCAAGATTGAACCATGCGTTCATTGTCTTGAACCGGTTCAATCTAATTGACCCAACTCAATTTGGTTCAAAGACCAAATCAAAACAGCCCAAGCCATGGTCTAGATTTCTCTGAACCAAATGGTTCAAAATCTAACCGTTCATCTCTGGATGCTCCCGATCTCACAGATCTAGCATCAATACTCTCGATCGAAGCTTACCGATCTCAAGCCCTAATCAATCAAACATGATCAGACCAGATCTCACTTACAATCAGAGTTTAAATCCCTTTAAACTGAACTCAAACAATTCAGTCCACACGATCTGACTTAAGTAAGCCATATCATCAAATTGTGCGACCCTAAGGGTTTCCTTTAAATGTCGGTAACGATAACTCACGTTATCACGATCAGTGAGGGGTATCTAGCAATACATCACTGTCTCCCGATATAAAGGAAAGAGTCTTCCAAGACTACACCCAAACCACAGCACAAGTGTGAATCCACTTCACAAGGCATACATGTTTCCTTTGCCACTGGATGTTCTTATTGGATAAGCATGTCAAGCCTGTAACTCCAATACTATGAGCATGATTAGATCAGATGAACACAGTCATCTGGGTATGGCCATACACTTTCTCAATCATCTCATCAAGGGGGGCCCTTTAGAACATCACACTCCTTAAACAAGGAGACGGCAATCCTTTATCTATCACTAGTGCCCTAACCTGACTCAAGCTCACCATCCAAGATAGTCTATAATCATTATGTTTCAAATGATATTGAACTACCTCAAAACAATGACAATCATCATTTAGAAACACAAGTAATCTCAAGTCAGAGGAAATGTGCCACTTGATACAATCAAGGAATATTCACATTGTGACAAGCAATTGAATATCCTAGTAGGGTCTGTCCAGTACATCCAATGTACCCATGAGTCTATATCTTATTCCATGCTCGAAGCATCCTATAAGATTAGAACACATATTAGTCTTAACCATATTAAGGCTGTCTCATGTTCACCAAGATACATCGACTAAGGACATATAGCATGTCAGCCTAGCTAAACAGCTTTGAGACATTATTCAGAAGTACACTTATTACAGCAGACAAGGTAACAAACTGAATAACAACCATGCCTTTATAAACACAAGAGTTTATTACATGATACTGATACAATCCTTAGGCCTCAAACATTAGCCTTAAGGGCATACCCCAACAGCAACGATAGACTGTTTGAAACTTTTCCACGCCACTGCTCCTCCATTCAAGCTAAAAACATAGCCTGATTGCGATCGGAAATCATCCTGGTCAGACTGGAACGAAGCGTCAGTATATCCTTCAATACTGAGTTCTTCCTGACCACCATATATCAAGAACATATCTTTGGTCCTCCGAAGATATTTTAAAATGTTCTTGACTGCAATCCAGTGCGCCTGACCTGGATTACTTTGGAATCGACTGGTCATGCTTAACCCGTAAGCGACGTCTGGGCGAGTACACAACATCGCATACATAATGGATCCAATAGCCGAAGCATAAGGCGTATTGTCCATTTCATCTTTCTCAGTCTGTGTTTGTGGACACTGACTCTTTGAAAGATTCAGACCATGTCTGACTGGAAGATATCCTCTTTTAGAATTCTCTAAATGAAATCTCTCCAAGACTTTATCGATGTAGATACTCTGGCACAGCCCGAGAAGCCTCTTAGATCTATCCCTGTAGACTTCACACCTAATACATAGGCTGCTTCTCTTAGATCTTTCATCTGGAAACATTTTCTTAACCATGCTTTAACAGCATGCAGTTCAGGAATATCGTTTCCAATGATTAAGATATCATCGACGTAGAGGACTAGGAAAGTAATCACGCTCCCACTAAACCTCTTATATACACACGGGTCATCTTCGTTCTTGATGAAACCAAATTCGCAGATTGATTCATCAAAACGAATATTCCAGCTTCTAGATGCTTGCTTAAGTCCATAAATGGACTTCTTTAACTTGCATATTTTATGACGATCTGATGGATTAGTGAAACCTTCAGGTTGTGTCATATACACATCCTCATCCAGTTTTCCATTAAGGAAAGCGGTCTTCACATCCATTTGCCAGATCTCATAATCATAATATGCCGCTATCTCGAGAATAATCCGAATAGACTTGAACATGGCTACTGGAGAGAAAGTTTCATCATAATCTATCCCGTAGATTTGTTTGAAACCTTTCGCAACTAGCCTGCCTTTATAGGTAACCACGTTACCATCCATGTCAATCTTCTACTTGAAGATCCATTTACAGCCTATAGGGATTACTCCCGGAGGCGGATCAACCAAATCCCAGACTTGGTTATCTGACATGGAGTCCATCTCGGCTCGCATAGCTTCAAGCCATCTAGCTGACTCCGGTCCACTGACCGCATCCGCATAAGTGAGGGGTTCATCATGATCAATGATGTAGACTCCGTCATAGCGCTCAGGCTGTCGACGGATCCTTCCCGATCTTCGCGGTTCCCGTGATATCTGAGCCTCAGGTTGTTCAGTAACCTGTTCTACTGGCTCAGGCTCATCCAATTGCGCTTGACTACTTTGTCCTTCCTCTGGACTCTCATCCAGTTTTATTTCTCTCCCACTGGCTTCTTGCAGAAGAAATTCCTTCTCAAGAAAAATAGCCGTCCGAGTAACAAATACTTTGTTCTCTTTGGGATCGTAGAAATAATAACCCTTAGTTTCCTTAGGGTAACCGACAAAGATGCATTTCTCAGATCTGCTCTCCAGTTTCCCAGAGGCGAGCTTTTTGACATAAGCCTCGCAACCCCAGATCTTAATAAATGTCAAGCTAGGCTGTTTCACATACCATAACTCATATGGAGTCTTTGAAACTGCCTTGGATGGCACTCGGTTTAGTACCTTTGCAGCTGTTTCCAGCGCAAATCCCCAAAAGCAGTAAGGTAGAGTAGCCTGACTCATCATTGACCGAACCATATCAAGTAAGGTTCTGTTCCTCCTCTCGGACACACCATTCCATTGCGGTGTTCCTGGCGGAGTGAGCTGTGAGATAATCCCACACTCCTTTAGATAGTTAGTAAATTCTCGACTTAGGTATTCTCCACCTCGATCAGAACGAAGTGCCTTGATATTTTGGCCTAGCTGATTCTGTACTTCATTTTTGAACTCTTTGAACTTGTCAAAAGATTCACTTTTATGTCTCATTAGATAGACATACCCATATCTACTGAAATCATCAGTAAAGGTAATGAAGTATGAATAGCCACCTCTGGCATGTTTACTAAATGGCCCACACACATCGCTGTGTATAAGGTCAAGTAAACCTGAAGCCCTTTGACCTTTGTTAGGAAAAGGAGACTTCGTCATTTTGCCCAATAAACAAGCTTTGCATGTATCTATCTCCTCATAGGAGAATGATCCCAGCAGTCCATGGTCATGCAACCGCTTAATGCGCTTCTTGTTAATATGGCCTAAACGACTATGCCATAGCAAGGTGCTGTCATCAGCATATTTGGCTTTCTTATTATCAATATTTTGTATAGAACATTCCATGTCCAACATCAATAACCCATTGTTAATTGACCCAGTAGCATAAACAATATTATCAAGAGAAAGATAACACTTTGAAATCTTGCATTCAAAGGAAAATCCCTTCCTGACAAGAGCAGGAATGGAGATAATATTTTTAGTAATGCTTGGTACAAAGTAACAATTGTTTAGTTCTAATACAAGTCCAGATGGTAATGAGATGTAATATTCTCCTACAGCAACAGCAGCAACCCGTGCCCCGTTTCCAACTCGTAGGTCCACCTCATGCTGTCCCACCTGTCTTCTTCTCTTGAGTTCCTGTACATTTGAACAAATGTGAACTCCACATGCAGTGTCCAACACCCATGAAATAGAAGAAGAGGATATCATGACTTCAGTCACGAAAATACCTGAGCCAGAAGCGATGCTTCCCTTCTTGTCTCCTTGGAGCGCTTTACAGTCCTTTTTCCAGTGACCCAGCTGGCCACAGTGGAAACACCTGTATTCCTTCGACCGCTTAACCTTTTGTTTCAGAGCCTTGTTGTAATTCTTGACAGGGGCTTTGCCCTTCTTCCCCTTCTTCTTGTTCCTAGAAGGAAACATCAAGACAGAGGTTGAAGGCTTTCCCTTTAGAGTCTCCTCTGTAGTCAAGAGCATATTCAGCAACTCTGCCGGTGTACAGTCGATCTTGTTCATATTAAAATTAATAATGAACGGATCGAAAGAGGCCGGGAGAGATTGCAGAATAATGTCTACAGCAAGCTCCTGATTGATGGTATGCCCCAGTTTCTCTAGAGCCTCGTTGTGCCCAATCATCTTGAGCACATGAGCTCCCACTGGACTCCCTTCAGCCAGTTTGCTCTGAAAGAAAAGCTTGGTCAAATTATAGCGTTTAGTCCTCGCCTGTGCAGCATACAGCATCTAGAGGTTTGCTATAATTTCTATAGCAGACATATCCTCATGCTGACGCTGCAGCTGTGGCGTCATAGACGCTAGCTGTAGGAACCCCTAATCATAAGGGGGCAAAACCCTAAGCATGGCGCTAATGTAAAATATGCAAGCGGAAGCAAGGGTTCAAGATCATTTGCATGCCATATGTTCAACTATAATCGATTGAATAGATTGAGATAAAATCATACCAACGCCATATGCTTGGAAGTCGGCTTGGATAAAGAGAACAAAGTAGATCTCCTCCACAAGTTCACACACAAGGTGAAGATGCTTACTCCTTGCGGTCTCTTGTGCTAGCAAGACACCCAAGCCTTCAAGTGTCGAATGGAAGGGGATGATGAACCTCTTGGCCGAGAGCTCCTCTTGCTCAACGTCTCCTTCTCTTCGTCAATCACCGCCCAACCAAAGTCGAATGCGTTGAAGAGAAGAGAGCAAACGCATATGCGTTTTTGGCATTGAAGTGAGTGAAACCGGCCCTTGATGACTTTCCATAAATGGAAGCTCATCAAGTCCATGCGCTCAACTCAACCCAAACGCATTTTAGGATTGAACCATGCGTTCACCATTGTGAATCGGTTCAAGCCAAAATGTCAAATCGGCTTTGGTTCAACAAACCAAACCGAAATAGCTCTAGCCACTTGGTCTAGACCAAATTGAACCCCCAAGGCTCATGATCTAACCATTCATCATCTGATGCCCTTGATCTCTCCGATCTAGCATCACCTCTCTCGATCGAAGCTTACCGATCTCAAGTCCTAATCAATCAAACATGATCAGACCAGATCTCACTTACAATCAGAGATTAAATCCCTTTAATCTGAACTCAAAGAATCCAGTCCATACGATCTGACTCAAGTAAGCCATATCACCAAATTGTGCGACCCTGAGGGTTTCCTCTAAATGTCGGTAACGATAACTTACGTTATCACGATCAGTGAGGGGTATCTAGCAACACATCACTGTCTCCCGATATAAAGGAAAGAGTCTTCCAAGACTACTCCCAAACCATAGCACAAGTGTGACTCAATTCACAAGGCATACATGTGTCCTTTGCCACTGGATGTTCTTATTGGACAAGCGGGTCAAGCTTGTAACTCCAATACGATGAGCATGATTAGATCAGATGCACATAGTCATCTAGGTATGGCCATACACTATCTCAATCATCTCATATAGGGGGGCCCTTAGAACACCACACTCCTTAAACAAGGAGACGGCAATCCTATGTCTATCACTAGTGCCCTAACCTGATTCAAGCTCACCATCCAAGATAGTCTATAATCATTATATTTCAAATGATATTGAACTACCTCAAGACAATGACAATCATCATTTAGAAACACAAGTGATCTCAAGTCAGAGGACATGTGCCACTTGCTGCTTACAGGGATCATTCACATTGTGACAAGCAATGGAATATCCCAGTAGGGTCTGTCCAGTACATCCAATGTACCCATGAGTCTACATCTTATTCCATGCTCGAAGCATCCTATAAGATTAGCACTTATATTAGTCTCAATCATATCAAGGCTGTCTCATGTTCACCAAGATATCTCGACTAAGGACATATAGCCTGTTAGCCTAGCTGAACAGCTTTGAGACATTATTCAGAAGTACACTTATTACAGCAGACAAGGTAACAACCTGAATAACAACCATGCCTTTTATAAACATAAGAGTTTATTACATGATACTTATACAATCCCAAGGCCTCAAACATTAGCCTTAAGGGCATACCCCAACAATCTCCCACTTGCACTTAATCTAATGGTTGAGAAATCTCAAACCCATATTATTACAGTGCTTCTCATGCTTCTGCTGCGCCAGAGGCTTGGTAAGCGGGTCTGCCAGATTGTCATCTGTATGAACCTTGCATATTTTGATCTCGCCACGATCAATGATCTCCCGGATCAAGTGAAACCGTCTCTGTATGTGCTTGGACTTCTGGTGCGACCGTGGTTCCTTTGCTTGTGCTATAGCTCCAGTGTTATCACAGAAGATAACCAAAGGATCTGCACTCGAAGGAACGACACCAAGTTCTCTCACGAACTTACGAATCCACACTGCCTCCTTGGATGCTTCCGAGGCTGCAACATACTCGGCTTCTGTTGTGGAATCAGCAACAGTTGACTGTTTGAAGCTCTTCCACACCACTGCTCCACCATTCAAGCTAAAAACATAGCCTGATTGCGATCGGAAATCATCCTGGTCCGACTGGAACGAAGCATCAGTATATCCCTCTATACTGAGTTCTTCCTGACCACCATATATCAAGAACATATCTTTGGTCCTCCGCAGATATTTCAAGATGTTCTTGACTGCAATCCAGTGCGCCAATCCTGGATTACTTTGGAATCGACTGGTCACGCTTAACCCGTAAGCGACGTCTGGGCGAGTACACAACATCGCATACATAATGGACCCAATAGCCGAAGCATAAGGCGTATTGTCCATTTCATCTTTCTCAGTCTGTGTTTGTGGACACTGACTCTTTGAAAGATTCAGACCATGTCTGACTGGAAGATATCCACGTTTAGAATTCTCTAAATGGAATCTCTCCAGGACTTTATCGATGTAAGTACTCTGGCACAGCCCGAGAAGCCTCTTAGATCTATCCCGGTAGATCTTGACACCTAATACATAGGCTGCTTCTCCTAGATCTTTCATCTGGAAACATTTTCCTAACCATGCCTTAACAGCATGCAGTTCAGGAATATCATTTCCAATGATCAAGATATCATCGACGTAGAGGATTAGGAATGTAATCACGCTCCCACTAAACCTCTTATATACACACGGGTCATCTTCGTTCTTGATGAAACCAAACTGAGAGATTGATTCATCAAAACGAATATTCCAGCTTCTTGATGCTTGTTTAAGTCCATAAATGGACTTCTTTAACTTGCATATTTTATGACGATCTGCTGGATTAGTGAAACCTTCCGGTTGTGTCATATACACATCCTCATCCAGATTTCCATTAAGGAAAGCTGTCTTCACATCCATTTGCCAGATCTCATAGTCGTAATATGCTGCTATCGCGAAAAGAATCCGAATAGACTTAAACATGGCTACAGGAGAGAAAGTTTCATCATAATCTATCCCGTAGATTTGTTTGAAACCTTTCGCAACTAGCCTGCCTTTATAGGTAACCACGTTACCGTCCATGTCAATCTTCTTCTTGAAGATCCATTTACAGCCTATAGGGATTACTCCCGGAGGCGGATCAACCAAATCCCAGACTTGGTTATCTGACATGGAGTCCATCTCGGCTCGCATAGCTTCAAGCCATCTAGCTGACTCCGGTCCACTGACCGCATCCGCATAAGTTAGGGGTTCATCATTATCAATGATGTAGACTCCGTCATAGCGCTCAGGCTGTCGACGGATCCTACCCGATCTTCGCGGTTCCCGTGATATCTGAGCCTCAGGTTGTTCAGTAACCTGATCTACCAGCTCAGGCACATCCAACTCTGCTTGACTACTTTGTCCTTCCTCTGAATTCTCATCCAGCTTTATTTCTCTCCCACTGGCCTCTTGCAGAAGAAACTCCTTCTCAAGAAATATGGCCGTCCGAGCAACAAAAACCTTGTTCTCTTTGGGATCGTAGAAATAATAACCCTTAGTTTCCTTAGGGTAATCGACAAAGATACATTTCTCAGATCTGCTCTCCAGTTTCCCAGAGGCGAGCTTTTTGACATAAGCCACGCAACCCCAGATCCTGATAAATGTCAAGCTAGGCTGTTTTCCATACCATAACTCATATGGCGTCTTTAAAACTGCCTTGGATGGCACTCGGTTTAGTACGTTTGCAGCTGTTTCCAGTGCAAAACCCCAAAAGGAATATGGAAGAGTGGCCTGACTCATCATAGAACGAACCATGTCTAGTAACGTTCTATTTCTCCTCTCGGACACACCATTCCATTGCGGTGTTCCTGGCGGAGTGAGCTGTGAGATAATCCCACACTCCTTCAGATAGTCAGTAAATGCATGACTCAGGTATTCACCACCTCGATCAGAACGAAGTGCCTTGATATTTCGGCCTAGCTGATTTTGTACTTCATTTTTGAACTCTTTGAACTTGTCAAAAGATTCACTTTTATGTCTCATTAAATAGACATACCCATACCTACTGAAATCATCAGTAAAGGTAATGAAGTACTGATAGCCACCTCTGGCATGTTTACTAAAAGGCCCACACACATCACTGTGTATAAGGTCAAGTAAACCCGAAGCCCTTTGACCTTTGTGAGGAAAAGGAGACTTCGTCATTTTACCCATCAAACAAGCTTTGCATGTATCAATCTCCTCATAGGAGAATGATCCCAGCAGTCCATGTTCATGCAACCGCTTAATGCGCTTCTCGTTTATATGGCCTAAACGACTATGCCATAACAAGGTGCTGTCATCAGCATACTTGGCTTTCTTATTATCAATGTTTTGTATAGAATTTTCCATGTCCAACTGTTGGGGTATGCCCTTAAGGCTAATGTTTGAGGCCTTTGGGATTGTATAAGTATCATGTAATAAACTCTTGTGTTTATAAAAGGCATGGTTATTATTCAGGTTGTTACCTTGTCTGCTGTAATAAGTGTACTTCTGAATAATGTCTCAAAGCTGTTCAGCTAGGCTGACAGGCTATATGTCCTTAGTCGAGATATCTTGGTGAACATGAGACAGCCTTGATATGATTGAGACTAATATGAGTGCTAATCTTATAGGATGCTTCGAGCATGGAATAAGATGTAGACTCATGGGTACATTGGATGTACTGGACAGACCCTACTCGGATATTCCATTGCTTGTCACAATGTGAATGATCCTTGTGAGCACTAAGTGGCACATGTCCTTTGACTTGAGATCACTTGTGTTTCTAAATGATGATTGTCATTGTTTTGAGGTAGTTCAATATCATTTGAAACATAATGATTATAGACTATCTTGGATGGTGAGCTTGAATCAGGTTAGAGCACTAGTGATAGACATAGGATTGCCGTCTCCTTGTTTAAGGAGTGTGATGTTCTAATGGGCCCCCTATATGAGATGATTGAGATAGTGTATGGCCATGCCCAGATGACAATGTGCATCTGATCTAATCATGCTCATCGTATTGGAGTTACAAGCTTGACCCGCTTGTCCAATAAGAACATCCAGTGGCAAAGGACACATGTATGCCTTGTGAATGGAGTCACACTTGTGCAATGGTTTGGGAGTAGTCTTGGAAGACTCTTTCCTTTATATCGGGAGACAGTGATGTGTTGCTAGATACCCCTCACTGATCGTGATAACGTAAGTTATCGTTACCGACATTTAGAGGAAACCCTCAGGGTCGCACAATTTGATGATATGGCTTACTTGAGTCAGATCGAATGGACTGGATTCTTTGAGTTCAGATTAAAGGGATTTTATCTCTGATTGTAAGTGAGATCTGGTCTGATCATGTTTGATTGATTAAGGCTTGAGATCGGTAAGCTTCGATCAAGAGAGATGATGCTAGATCGGAAAGATCAGGGGCATCAGGTGATGAATGGTTAGATCATGAGCCTTGGGGTTCAATATGGTCTAGACCACATGGCTTGAGCCATTTCGGTTTGGTTCATGAACCAAAGTTGAATCGAACGGTTTAGCTTGAACCGGTTCACAATTGTGAACGCATGGTTCAATGCTCAAATGCGTTTGGGTTATGGCTTGAGCGCATGCTTTGATGAGCTTCCATTTATGGAAAGTCATCAAAGGGGGCCGGTTTCACTTAACGCCAAAAACGCTTATGCGTTGGAACTCTTCTCATCAACGCCTTGGACATTGGTTGAGGTGTGGTTGACGACGAGAAGGAGAGCTTGGGCAAAGTGGAACTCTCGGCAACAAGGAAGTTCATCATCCCTTCCATTCGACAAGTGAAGATTCCTTGAGTGACTTGCTAGCACAAGCGACCCCAAGGAGTGAGCCAACTTCATCTTGTGTGTGGCACACTTTGGAGGAGACCTATCTTGATCTCTTCTTCCAAGCCGAGATCCAAGTCCATGGCATTGGTATGATTTCTAGTTTCAAGTTGATCATATTGTTTCATATCCGATCTTGACTTGAAGCCCTCTTTCCGCTATGCATGATAGATGAGCATGCTTAGGGTTTCTTCCCCCTTAGTTAGGGGTTCCTTCAATTGGTATCAAAGCCTAGGCTCATGATATGATCGATATGATTGCTTTAAGTATTGGTGATCCATACATGATGTTGCGCTTACTGTTTCCTTGAGGCATGCTTTGTTTTCATGATGTTGCGCTTATATGTTCATGATGTTGCGCTTGTATCATATGTTCATGATGTTGCGCTTATATGTTCATGATGTTGCGCTTGTATCATATTTTCATGATGTTGCGCTTATATGTTCATGATGTTGCGCTTATATGTTCATGATGTTGCGCTTATATGTTCATGATGTTGCGCTTGTATCATATGTTCCTGAAGTATGCGCTCCCCCTTGAAGGGGACCTCCTAAAGTATGCGCTCCCCCTTGAAGGGGACCCCCTTAGATCTAAGGGTTATCAAGCATGTTGTTTGTTTGTAACATTGCGCATGTTATAAAAGTTTTCTAAAACTTACCTCTTGCGCGCTTCATTAGATCTAAGGTGCCACTACATTAAACCCTTAGATGGGTTGATGAGGTTGAAGTCACCACTAGGTTGGATCCAAGTCTGATCAGACCATCTGACAGCTCAGATGGGTTGACCCAATAGCACCTATGCGCAAGCACAAGGTGGCTATAGGTTGACTGCATCTAGGGCGTGTAGCGAGGTCTGGTTGAGACAACTACTGAACACACTTGAGTTAGGCCCGGGGTCACACCCGCTTGCCAAAACTCATGGGGTGGTTCAGCCCTTGGGGCATGCATGGTTGACCATTAGGTCAACTCGGGTCAGTTAGGACTCGGTGCATGCAAGGGCAAAGGATCTAGCTAGATGGATGAGTGGATCCCCATCAATGGACCATTGTAAGGTTGTAGGGCTCATAAGGAAATTAAATTGATGCCATGGGTTTTTCCAAAATTTAATTTCTTGAATGGATCACATGTTGATTGAATCATATGCTTGTTTATTTAGTCTTATGTGGGTTGCCCTATTGTGTGCTGTGCTGGGGCCTGCGAGCCTGGATAAGTTGTAAATTAATTTGTGATCTGCGAATCACATTGTACTTAATTTATAATATGTAGTTGACCTGCGAGTCAACCTTGTCTAGATAGATCAAATGTACTTTGATTAGACAAGTGCACACATCCAAGAGGGGCATTCATCATCTGGTGGTGCACCTGAGGTGCTCTTGGCGCTAGGGCACTGGGTTGGACCAGATGAGATGCAAGGAGCTCAAGTGAAGACTTAAGTAAATTAAGGTCTTACTAGGGTTCATGGGCTTTTACCACATAAGATCATGCTTTCTTCTTATTGCTTATAATTAGAATTGCATGTTTAAGTTTATCTTCTGCTATCACCATAGGACTTGTATGATAGTTAAGAAGATAAAAGACCGATAAAATCCAACGCTAACATATCAAGCTCGTAAGCCTTCTGACGCGAAACCTCACCTTTCTGATTATCGTTGGAGCCGTGTTGAACCCACTCAGTGGGCACGTCCACCTATCTTCAGACGGTGCTGGATTTCACCTGCGTGTTACAGAGTTGGGATTTATCCCCTCTCGTTGCTCAGCATAGCACGTGGTGGTCCAGGGAGTAGGTCAGGTCAGCTTGACCATGTTGGCTACATATGTGGCGCATATGGTAGCACATGGAGGCAGCCATCTCTGGGATCAGAGACTGTGTTGTACCAACTCAGTTGGCACAGTCTGCTGGATTGCCAAGATGAAGGGGAATCGCACGGGTTGGCGATTGGCTGGCACAGCCTACC
The DNA here is from genome assembly GCA_027563935.2 of Costus lasius. Taxonomy (NCBI): domain Eukaryota; kingdom Viridiplantae; phylum Streptophyta; class Magnoliopsida; order Zingiberales; family Costaceae; genus Costus; species Costus lasius. The sequence continues at coordinate 74,007,583 of CM050449.1, forward strand.
AGAAATTAGTACTTGTCATCTCTGTGCATCTTATCTCGCCTGAGCGGGACGCGGAGACCAAGTATGAAATCTGGATCCCATCTCACTAAAAGAGTGTTACTCTTTCGGACTGTTTACTGGATTTTTCAGTCAGACAAAATAGTGAGAAAAGAATCTTTCTTAAGTCCTGGATTGATTCTGAAACATTGATACTAACCTTGCTGTTCTTGCTTGTTGTAGATTCCTGCAGCAACGAACACCATGAGCTTCAATGTGCGATCCCTACTGGAAAGGGAGAAGTTTGCTGGGCCGAACTTCTCTGACTGGTTCGGACACCTTAAGATTGTTCTTAAGGCAGAGAGGAAACTGTATGTCCTCGAGACGGCGATACCGCCGCAGCCCGCTCCGAACGCCGCAAGGGCGGTTCGGGAAGCCTACGAAAAGCACGTCAATGATAGCATTGATGTCGCTTGCCTGATGCTAGCGTCTATGACGCCACCGCTGCAGCGTCAGCATGAGGATATGTCAGCTATAGAGATTATAGCAAACCTCAAAATGCTGTATGCTGCACAGGCGAGGACTGAACGCTATAATCTGACGAAGCTCTTCTTTCAGAGCAAACTGGCTGAGGGGAGCCCAGTGGGAGCTCACGTGCTCAAGATGATTGGGCACAAGGAGGCTCTAGATAAACTGGGGCATACCATCAACCAGGAGCTTGCTGTAGATATTATTCTGCAGTCTCTCCCGCCTTCTTTCGATGCGTTCATTATTAACTTTAATATGAACAAGATCGATTGTACGCCGGCAGAGCTGCTGAATATGCTCTTGACAACTGAGGAAACTCTGAAGGGTAAGCCTTCAACCTCTGTCTTGATGGTTCCTTCTAGGAACAAGAAGAAGGGGAAGAAGGGCAAGGCCCCTGTCAAGAATTACAGTAAGGCCCTGAAACAGAAGGTGAAGCGGTCGAAGGACAACAGGTGTTTCCACTGTGGCCAGCTGGGTCACTGGAAAAAGGACTGTAAAGCGCTCCAAGGAGATAAGAGGGGAAGCATTGCTTCTGGCTCAGGTATATACGTGACGGAAGTCATGGTTTCATCTTCTTCTATATCATGGGTGTTAGACACTGCATGTGGAGTTCACATTTGTTCAAATGTGCAGGAACTCAAGAGAAGAAGGCAGGTGGGACAGCATGAGGTAGACCTACGAGTTGGAAACGGGGCACGGGTTGCTGCTGTTGCTGTAGGAGACTATTTCATTACTTTACCATCTGGCATTGTATTAGAATTAAACAATTGTTATTTTGTACCCAGTATTACCAAGAATATTATCTCCATTCCTGCTCTTGTCAGGAAAGGATTTGCCTTTGAATGCAAGATTTCAAAGTGTGTTTTAACTTATGATAATATTGTGTATGCAACTGGTTCAATTAACAATGGGTTATACATGTTGGACATGGAAAATTCTATACAAAACATTGATAATAAGAAAGCCAAGTATGCTGATGACAGCACCTTGCTATGGCATAGTCGTTTAGGCCATATAAACGAGAAGCGCATTAAGCGGTTGCATGAACATGGACTGCTGGGATCATTCTCCTATGAGGAGATTGAGACATGCAAAGCTTGTTTAATGGGTAAAATGACGAAGTCTCCTTTTCCTCACAAAGGTCAAAGGACTTCAGGTTTACTGGACCTTATACACAGTGATGTGTGTGGGCCTTTCAGTAAACATGCCAGAGGTGGCTATCAGTACTTCATTACCTTCACTGATGATTTCAGTAGGTATGGGTATGTCTATTTAATGAGACATAAAAATGAATCTTTTGACAAGTTCAAAGAGTTCAAGAATGAAGTACAGAATCAGTTAGGCCGAAATATCAAGGCACTTCGTTCTGATCGAGGTGGTGAATACCTGAGTCATGCGTTTACTGACTATCTGAAAGAGTGTGGGATTATCTCACAGCTCACTCCGCCAGGAACACCGCAATGGAATGGTGTGTCCGAGAGGAGAAATAGAACGCTACTTGATATGGTTCGTTCTATGATGAGTCAGGCTACTCTTCCATATTCCTTTTGGGGTTTTGCACTGGAAACAGCTGCAAAGGTACTAAACCGAGTGCCATCCAAGGCAGTTTCAAAGACGCCATATGAGTTATGGTATGGGAAACAGCCTAGCTTGACATTTATCAAAATCTGGGGTTGCGAGGCTTATGTCAAAAAGCTCGCCTCTGGGAAACTAGAGAGCAGATCTGATAAATGTATCTTTGTCGGTTACCCTAAGGAAACTAAGGGTTATTATTTCTACGATCCCAAAGAGAACAAGGTTTTTGTTGCTCGGACGGCCATATTTCTTGAGAAGGAGTTTCTTCTGCAAGAGGCCAGTGGGAGAGAAATAAAGCTGGATGAAAATCCAGAGGAAGGACAAAGTAGTCAAGCACAGTTGGATGTGCCTGAGCCAGTAGATCAGGTTATTGAACAACCTGAGGCTCAGATATCACGGGAACCGCGAAGATCGGGTAGGATCCGTCGACAGCCTGAGCGCTATGACGGAGTCTACATCATGGATAATGATGAACCCCTAACTTATGCGGATGCGGTCAGTGGACCGGAGTCAGCTAGATGGCTTGAAGCTATGCGAGCCGAGATGGACTCCATGTCAGATAACCAAGTCTGGGATTTGGTTGATCCGCCTCCGGGAGTAATCCCTATAGGCTGTAAATGGATCTTCAAGAAGAAGATTGACATGGATGGTAACGTGGTTACCTATAAAGGCAGGCTAGTTGCGAAAGGTTTCAAACAAATCTACGGGATAGATTATGATGAAACTTTCTCTCCTGTAGCCATGTTTAAGTCTATTCGGATTCTTTTCGCGATAGCTGCATATTACGATTATGAGATCTGGCAGATGGATGTGAAGACAGCTTTCCTCAATGGAAATCTGGATGAGGATGTGTATATGACACAACCTGAGGGTTTCACTAATCCATCAGATCGTCATAAAATATGCAAGTTAAAGAAATCCATTTATGGATTGAAGCAAGCATCAAGAAGCTGGAATATTCGTTTTGATGAATCAATCTCTGAGTTTGGTTTCATCAAGAACGAAGATGACCCGTGTGTATATAAGAGGTTTAGTGGGAGCGTGATTACATTCCTAATCCTCTACGTCGATGATATCTTGATCATTGGAAACGATATTCCTGAACTGCATGCTGTTAAGGCATGGTTAGGAAAATGTTTTCAGATGAAAGATCTAGGAGAAGCAGCCTATGTATTAGGTGTGAAGATCTACCGGGATAGATCTAAGAGGCTTCTCGGGTTGTGCCAGAGTACCTACATCGATAAGGTCCTGGAGAGATTCCATTTAGAGAATTCTAAACGTGGATATCTTCCAGTCAGACATGGTCTGAATCTTTCGAAGAGTCAGTGTCCACAAACACAGACTGAGAAAGATGAAATGGACAATACGCCTTATGCTTCGGCTATTGGGTCCATTATGTATGCGATGTTGTGTACTCGCCCAGACGTCGCTTACGGGTTAAGCGTGACCAGTCGATTCCAAAGTAATCCAGGTTTGGCGCACTGGATTGCGGTCAAGAACATCTTAAAATATCTGCGGAGGACCAAAGATATGTTCTTGATATATGGTGGTCAGGAAGAACTCAGTATAGAGGGATATACTGACGCTTCGTTCCAGTCGGACCAGGATGATTTCCGATCGCAATCAGGCTATGTTTTTAGCTTGAATGGAGGTGCTGTGGTGTGGAAAAGTTTCAAACAGTCAACTGTTGCTGATTCCACAACAGAAGCCGAGTATGTTGCAGCCTCGGAAGCATCCAAGGAGGCAGTGTGGATTCGTAAGTTCGTGAGAGAACTTGGTGTCGTTCCTTCGAGTGCAGATCCTTTGGTTATCTTCTGTGATAACACTGGAGCTATAGCACAAGCAAAGGAACCGCGGTCACACCAGAAGTCCAAGCACATACAAAGACGTTTTCACTTGATCCGGGAGATCATTGATCGTGGCGAGATCAAGATTTGCAAGGTTCATACAGATGACAATCTGGCAGACCCGCTTACCAAGCCTCTGGCGCAGCAGAAGCATGAGAAGCACTGTAATAATATGGGTTTGAGATTTCTCAACCATTAGATTAAGTGCAAGTGGGAGATTGTTGGGGTATGCCCTTAAGGCTAATGTTTGAGGCCTTTGGGATTGTATAAGTATCATGTAATAAACTCTTGTGTTTATAAAAGGCATGGTTATTATTCAGGTTGTTACCTTGTCTGCTGTAATAAGTGTACTTCTGAATAATGTCTCAAAGCTGTTCAGCTAGGCTGACAGGCTATATGTCCTTAGTCGAGATATCTTGGTGAACATGAGACAGCCTTGATATGATTGAGACTAATATGAGTGCTAATCTTATAGGATGCTTCGAGCATGGAATAAGATGTAGACTCATGGGTACATTGGATGTACTGGACAGACCCTACTCGGATATTCCATTGCTTGTCACAATGTGAATGATCCTTGTGAGCACTAAGTGGCACATGTCCTTTGACTTGAGATCACTTGTGTTTCTAAATGATGATTGTCATTGTTTTGAGGTAGTTCAATATCATTTGAAACATAATGATTATAGACTATCTTGGATGGTGAGCTTGAATCAGGTTAGAGCACTAGTGATAGACATAGGATTGCCGTCTCCTTGTTTAAGGAGTGTGATGTTCTAATGGGCCCCCTATATGAGATGATTGAGATAGTGTATGGCCATGCCCAGATGACAATGTGCATCTGATCTAATCATGCTCATCGTATTGGAGTTACAAGCTTGACCCGCTTGTCCAATAAGAACATCCAGTGGCAAAGGACACATGTATGCCTTGTGAATGGAGTCACACTTGTGCAATGGTTTGGGAGTAGTCTTGGAAGACTCTTTCCTTTATATCGGGAGACAGTGATGTGTTGCTAGATACCCCTCACTGATCGTGATAACGTAAGTTATCGTTACCGACATTTAGAGGAAACCCTCAGGGTCGCACAATTTGATGATATGGCTTACTTGAGTCAGATCGAATGGACTGGATTCTTTGAGTTCAGATTAAAGGGATTTTATCTCTGATTGTAAGTGAGATCTGGTCTGATCATGTTTGATTGATTAAGGCTTGAGATCGGTAAGCTTCGATCAAGAGAGATGATGCTAGATCGGAAAGATCAGGGGCATCAGGTGATGAATGGTTAGATCATGAGCCTTGGGGTTCAATATGGTCTAGACCACATGGCTTGAGCCATTTCGGTTTGGTTCATGAACCAAAGTTGAATCAAACGGTTTAGCTTGAACCGGTTCACAATTGTGAACGCATGGTTCAATGCTCAAATGCGTTTGGGTTATGGCTTGAGCGCATGCTTTGATGAGCTTCCATTTATGGAAAGTCATCAAAGGGGGCCGGTTTCACTTAACGCCAAAAACGCTTATGCGTTGGAACTCTTCTCATCAACGCCTTGGACATTGGTTGAGGTGTGGTTGACGACGAGAAGGAGAGCTTGGGCAAAGTGGAACTCTCGGCAACAAGGAAGTTCATCATCCCTTCCATTCGACAAGTGAAGATTCCTTGAGTGACTTGCTAGCACAAGCGACCCCAAGGAGTGAGCCAACTTCATCTTGTGTGTGGCACACTTTGGAGGAGACCTATCTTGATCTCTTCTTCCAAGCCGAGATCCAAGTCCATGGCATTGGTATGATTTCTAGTTTCAAGTTGATCATATTGTTTCATATCCGATCTTGACTTGAAGCCCTCTTTCCGCTATGCATGATAGATGAGCATGCTTAGGGTTTCTTCCCCCTTAGTTAGGGGTTCCTTCACCAACATGTATAACCCATTGTTAATTGAACCAGTTGCATACACAATATTATCATGAGATAAAACACACTTTGAAATATTGCATTCAAAGGCAAATCCTTTCCTGACAAGAGCAGGAATAGAGATAATATTCTTGGTAATACTCGGTACAAAATAACAATTGTTTAATTCTAATACAACGCCAGATGGTAAAGAAATGAAATAGTCTCCTACAGCAACAGCAGCAACCCGTGCCCCGTTTCCAACTCGTAGGTCTACCTCATGCTGTCCCACCTGCCTTCTTCTCTTGAGTTCCTGCACATTTGAACAAATGTGAACTCCACATGCAGTGTCCAACACCCATGATATAGAAGAAGATAACATGACCTCAGTCACATATATACCTGAGCCAGAAGCGATGCTTCCCCTCTTATCTCCTTGGAGCGCTTTACAGTCCTTTTTCCAGTGACCCAGCTGGCCACAGTGGAAACACCTGTTGTCCTTCGACCGCTTCACCTTCTGTTTCAGGGCCTTGCTGTAATTCTTGACAGGGGCCTTGCCCTTCTTCCCCTTCTTCTTGTTCCTAGAAGGAACCATCAAGACAGAGGTTGAAGGCTTACCCTTCAGAGTTTCCTCAGTGGTCAAGAGCATATTCAGCAGCTCTGCCGGCGTACAATCGATCTTGTTCATATTAAAGTTAATAATGAACGCATCGAAAGAAGGCGGAAGAGACTGTAGAATAATGTCCACAGCAAGCTCCTGGTTGACGGTATGCCCCAGTTTCTCTAGAGCCTCCTTGTGCCCAATCATCTTGAGCACATGAGCTCCCACTGGGCTCCCCTCAGCCAGTTTGCTCTGAAAGAAGAGCTTCGTCAGATTATAGCGCTCAGTCCTCGCCTGTGCAGCATACAGCATCTTGAGGTTCGCTATAATTTCTATAGCCGACATATCCTCATGCTGACGCTGCAGCGGTGGCGTCATAGACGCTAGCATCAGGCAAGCGACATCAATGCTATCATTGACGTGCTTTTCGTAGGCATCCCGAACCGCCCTTGCGGCGTTCGGAGCGGGCTGCGGCGGTATCGCCGTCTCGAGGACATACAGTTTCCTCTCTGCCTTAAGAACAATCTTAAGGTGTCCGAACCAGTCAGAGAAGTTCGGCCCAGCAAACTTCTCCCTTTCCAGTAGGGATCGCACATTGAAGCTCATGGTGTTCGTTGCTGCAGGAATCTACAACAAGCAAGAACAGCAAGGTCAGTATCAATGTTTCAGAATCAATCCAGGACTTAAGAAAGATTCTTTTCTCACTATTTTGTCTGACTGAAAAATCCAGTAAACAGTCCGAAAGAGTAAACACTCTTTTAGTGAGATGGGATCCAGATTTCATACTTGGTCTCCGCGTCCCGCTCAGGCGAGATAAGATGCACAGAGATGACAAGCACTAGTTTCTGGTAGGCTGTCCCAGCCAATCGCCAACCCGTGCGATTCCCCTTCATCTTGGCAATCCAGCAGACTGTGCCAACTGAGTTGGTACAACACAGTCTCTGATCCCAGAGATGGCTGCCTCCATGTGCTACCATATGCGCCACATATGTAGTCTACATGGTCAAGCTGACCTGACCTACTCCCTGGACCACCACGTGCTATGCTGAGCAACGAGAGGGGATAAATCCCAACTCTGTAACACGCAGGTGAAATCCAGCACCGTCTGAAGATAGATGGACGTGCCCACTGAGTGGGTTCAACACGGCTCCAACGATAGTCAGAAAGGTGAGGTTTCGCGTCAGAAGGCTTACGAGCTTGATATGTTAGCGTTGGATTTTAACGGTCTTTTATCTTCTTACTATCAGGCATGTCCTATGGCTATAGCAGAAGATAAACATAAATATGCAATTCTAATTATTAGCAATAAGTAGAAAGCATGATCTTATGTGGTAAAAGCCCATGAACCCTAGTAAGACCTTAATATAACTTAAGTCTTCACTTGAGCTTCATTGCATCTCATCTGGTCCAACCCAGTGCCCTAGCGCCAAGAGCACCTCAGGTGCACCACCAGGTGAATGCCCCTCTTGGATGTGTGCCTTTGTTCTTGTCTAATCAAAGTACATTTGACCTATCTAGACAAGGTTGACTCGTAGGTCAACAACATATTATAAATTAAGTACAATGTGATTCGCAGATCACAAATTAATTTACAATTTTTAAGTCCAGGCACGCAGGCCCCAGCACAGCACACAATTGGGCAACCCACATAAGACTAAATAAACAAGCATATGGTTCAATCAACATGTGATCCAATCATCTTGAAATTAAAAGTTTTGAAAACCCCATGGCATCAATTTTAATTTCCTTATGAGCCCTACAACCTTACAATGGTCCATTGATGGGGATCCACTCATCCATCTAGTTAGATCCTTTGCCCTTGCATGCACCGAGTCCTAACTGACCCGAGTTGACCTAATGGTCAACCATGCATGCGCCAAGGGCTGAACTACCCCCATGAGTTTTGGCAAGCGGGTGTGACCCCGGGCCTAACTCAAGTGTGTTCAGTAGTGTCTCAACCAGACCTCGCTACACGCCCTAGATGCAGTCAACCTATAGCCACCTTGTGCTTGCGCATAGGTGCTATCAGGTTAACCCATCTGAGCTGTCAGATGGTCTGATCAGACTTGGATCTAACCTAGTGGTGACTTCAACCCCATCAACCCATCTAAGGGTTTAATGTAGTGGCACCTTAGATCTAATCAAGCGCGCAAGATGTAAGTTTTAGAAAAACCTTAGAACATGCGCAATCATACAAACAAACAACATGCTTGCATATAACCCTTAGATCTAAGGGGGTCCCCTTCAAGGGGGAGCGCAAACTTTAGGGGGTCCCCTTCAAGGGGGAGCGCATACTTCATATAAGCAAAGCATGATACAAGCGCAACTTCATGTAAGCAAAGCATGATACAAGCGCAACTTTATGTAAGCAAAGCATGATACAAGCGCAACTTCATGTAAGCAAAGCATGATACAAGCGCAACTTCATGTAAGCAAAGCATGCCTCAAGTAAAAGTAAGCGCAACATGAGGATCACATCAGCAAACATAATAGCATGCATAGAGCCTAGCTCTGATACCAATTGTAGGAACCCCTAATCATAAGGGGGCAAAACCCTAAGCATGGCGCTAATGTAAAATATGCAAGCGGAAGCAAGGGTTCAAGATCATTTGCATGCCATATGTTCAACTATAATCGATTGAATAGATTGAGATAAAAATCATACCAACGCCATATGCTTGGAAGTCGGCTTGGATAAAGAGAACAAAGTAGATCTCCTCCACAAGTTCACACACAAGGTGAAGATGCTTACTCCTTGCGGTCTCTTGTGCTAGCAAGACACCCAAGCCTTCAAGTGTCGAATGGAAGGGGATGATGAACCTCTTGGCCGAGAGCTCCTCTTGCTCAACGTCTCCTTCTCTTCATCAATCACCGCCCAACCAAAGTCGAATGCGTTGAAGAGAAGAGAGCAAACGCATATGCGTTTTTGGCATTGAAGTGAGTGAAACCGGCCCTTGATGACTTTCCATAAATGGAAGCTCATCAAGTCCATGCGCTCAACTCAACCCAAACGCATTTTAGGATTGAACCATGCGTTCACCATTGTGAACCGGTTCAAGCCAAAATGTCAAATCGGCTTTGGTTCAACAAACCAAACCGAAATAGCTCTAGCCACTTGGTCTAGACCAAATTGAACCCCCAAGGCTCATGATCTAACCATTCATCATCTGATGCCCTTGATCTCTCCGATCTAGCATCACCTCTCTCGATCGAAGCTTACCGATCTCAAGTCCTAATCAATCAAACATGATCAGACCAGATCTCACTTACAATCAGAGATTAAATCCCTTTAATCTGAACTCAAAGAATCCAGTCCATACGATCTGACTCAAGTAAGCCATATCACCAAATTGTGCGACCCTGAGGGTTTCCTCTAAATGTCGGTAACGATAACTTACGTTATCACGATCAGTGAGGGGTATCTAGCAACACATCACTGTCTCCCGATATAAAGGAAAGAGTCTTCCAAGACTACTCCCAAACCATAGCACAAGTGTGACTCAATTCACAAGGCATACATGTGTCCTTTGCCACTGGATGTTCTTATTGGACAAGCGGGTCAAGCTTGTAACTCCAATACGATGAGCATGATTAGATCAGATGCACATAGTCATCTGGGTATGGCCATACACTATCTCAATCATCTCATATAGGGGGGCCCTTAGAACACCACACTCCTTAAACAAGGAGACGGCAATCCTATGTCTATCACTAGTGCCCTAACCTGATTCAAGCTCACCATCCAAGATAGTCTATAATCATTATATTTCAAATGATATTGAACTACCTCAAGACAATGACAATCATCATTTAGAAACACAAGTGATCTCAAGTCAGAGGACATGTGCCACTTGCTGCTTACAGGGATCATTCACATTGTGACAAGCAATGGAATATCCCAGTAGGGTCTGTCCAGTACATCCAATGTACCCATGAGTCTACATCTTATTCCATGCTCGAAGCATCCTATAAGATTAGCACTTATATTAGTCTCAATCATATCAAGGCTGTCTCATGTTCACCAAGATATCTCGACTAAGGACATATAGCCTGTTAGCCTAGCTGAACAGCTTTGAGACATTATTCAGAAGTACACTTATTACAGCAGACAAGGTAACAACCTGAATAACAACCATGCCTTTTATAAACATAAGAGTTTATTACATGATACTTATACAATCCCAAGGCCTCAAACATTAGCCTTAAGGGCATACCCCAACACTAGCATCAGGCAAGCGACATCAATGCTATCATTGACATGCTTTTCATAGGCATCCCGAACCGCCCTTGCGGCGTTCGGAGCGGGTTGAGGCGGTATAGCCGTCTCGAGGACATACAGTTTCCTCTCAGCCTTAAGAACGATCTTAAGGTGTCCGTACCAGTCTGAGAAGTTTGGCCCAGCAAACTTCTCCCTTTCCAGTAGGGATCGCACATTGAAGCTCATGGTGTTCGTTGCTGCAGGAATCTACAACAATGCAAGAACAGCAAGGTCAGTATCAATGTTAGAATCAATCCAGGACTTAAGAATGATTCTTTTCTCACTATTTTATCTGGCTGAAAAATCCAGCAAAACAGCCCGAAAGAGTAAAACTCTTTTAGTGAGATGGGATCCAGATTTCATACTTGGTCTCCGCGTCCCGCTCAGGCGAGATAAGATGCACAGAGAGTACAAGCACTAATTTCTGGTAGGCAGTCCCTGCCAATCGCCAACCCGTGCGATTCCCCTTCATCTGGGCAATTCAGCAGACTGTGCCAACTGAGTTGGTACAACACAGTCTCTGATCCCACAGATGGCTGCCTCCATATAGCTAACATATGCCCCATATGTAGCCTACATGGTCAAGCTGACCTGACCTACTCCCTGGACCACCACGTGCTATGCTGAGCAACGAGAAGCGATAAATCCCTTCCCTGTAACACGCAGGTGAAATCACACACCGTCTGAAGATAGATGGACGTGCCCACTGAGTGGGTACAACACGGCTCCAACGATAGTCAGAACAGTGAGGTTTCGCGTCAGAAGGCTATCGAGCTTGATATTTTAGCGTTGGATTTTAACGGTCTTTTATCTTCTTAACTATCATGCAAACCCTATGGTGATAGCAGAAGATAAATAAATCATGCAAGTCTAATTATTTAAATAATAAAAGAAAGCATGATGATCTTATGTGGTAAACGCCCATTAAGCCTAGGTAAGACCTTAAGTTAACTTAAGTCTTCACTTGAGCTCTTCTTGGGTCTTTTGCATCTGTCTGGCCCAGCCCAGGGCCATAGCGCCCAGTGCAGCTCAGGTGCGCCCATTAGGTAAATGCGCCTGTCCTAGGGTCAAACCCTAGACCTCCCACCTGGTCAAGCCTCTGCTGCATGCGCCTCTGCCAAGTGTGCTATGTGCTCTTGTCTGATTAAATTACAATTTAATCTATCTAGACAAGATTGACTCGCAGGTCAATTACATTTTATAAATTAATTAAAAAGTGATGCGCAGATCACAATAAATATTAATTTACAATTTAATCCAGGCTCGCAGGCCCCAGCAAGCACACATTAAAAAGGGCAACCCACATAAGATGAAATAGACACTCATCATGGTATCCAATCATTATGTGATCCAATAATAAGAAAATAAAAATTTTCGAAAAACCCATTGGCATCAATTTTAATTTTCTTATGGGCCCTACAACCTTACAACGGTCCATTGATAGGGATCCACTCATCTTGTCTAGTCAGATCCACTGCCCTTGCATGCACCAAGTCCTAACTGACTTGAGTTGACCTAATGGTCAACCATGCATGCGCCAAGGGCTGAACAACCATCATGAGTTCTGGCAAGCGGGTGTGACCCCGGGCCTAACTCAAGAGTGTTCACTGGTTGTCTCAACCAGACCTCGCTACACGCCTGTCTGCAGTCGACCTATAGCCACCTCGTGCTTGCGCACAGGTGCCATCTGGTCGACCCATCTAGGCTGTCAGATGGTCTGATCAGACTATTTCGATCTTATCTAGAGGATGATATCAACCCCATCAACCCGTCTAAGGGTTTATAGTAGGCGCACTTTAGATCTAATGAGGATGCGCGCAAGATATGATAAGTTTTGATAAAAACAACATACAAGCGCCACCATGCAATATACATGCGCAAACATAAACATACTAGCATGTAGTTTCGCATGATGATCTATCATGAAATATCGCATGTAATTTAGATCTACACAAACATGGATCACAAAGACATGAAGCACTCATATGAATCATTCAGAAATCGGCTCTGATACCAATTGAAGAGTCCCTACCAGGAAGGGGGAAACCCTAAGGGGGCGCATATCAAGAATCTCATAGCGGAAGCTAGGGTTTCCTTAGGATCATTTGAATAAACATATGATCAACTTGCCGAAAGATTGCAAAGATGAATGAAAGATCATACCATCGCCATCCTTTGGATGGTGCCTTGGAAGCAAAGATCGAAAGGGATCTTCTCCAAAGATGACGCACACAAGATGAGGAATGGCTTCTCCTTGTCGTCTTTGTGCTAGCAAAGCTTCAAGGGGTCCTTTGTGTGGAGGAAGATTGAGATGCGAGAGCAATTCTCTCCTTGGCCGAAATCTTCTCTTCTCTTCTCGTCAACACACACACACGAGAGTGCAAACCCGGCCACACGAGAAGAAAAGGAACGTCTTTTGCGTTTTGGCGTTAAGAGGAAGTGGCATTGATGACATTCCAAAAATAGAATATCATGAAGCCATGCGCCCATGATCTTAAAACCAACCAAAAACGCTTACAAGCATTGAACCAAGCGTTCACCTATGTGAACCGGTTCAAGCCAAACCGTCCTAATTGAATTTGGTTCATAAACCAAATCAAAACCAGCCCAAGCCATGGTCTAGATCTTATTGAACCAAATGGTTCAAGATCTAACCGTTCATCTCTTGATGCTCTTGATCTCACCGATCTAGCATCAACTCTCTCGATCGAAGCTTACCGATCTCAAGCCCTAATCAATCAAACATGATCAGACCAGATCTCACTTACAATCAGAGTTTAAACTCCGTTAAACTGAACCGAAACAATTCAGTCCACACGATCTGACTTAAGTAAGCCATATCATCAAATTGTGCGACCCTGAGGGTTTCCTTTAAATGTCGGTAACGATAACTTACGTTATCACGATCAGTGAGGGGTATCTAGCAACACATCACTGTCTCCCGATATAAAGGAAAGAGTCTTCCAAGACTACACCCAAACCATAGCACAAGTGTGAATCCACTTCACTAGGCATACATGTTTCCTTTGCCACTGAATGTTCTTATTGGACAAGCATGTCAAGCCTGTAGCTCCAATATGATGAGCATGATTAGATCAGATGAACATAGTCACCTGGGTATGGCCATACACTTTCTCAATCATCTCATCCAGGGGGGCCCCTTTAGAACATCACACTCCAATCAAGGAGACGGCAATCCTATATCTATCACTAGTGTCCTAACCTGACTCATGATCATTATCCAAGATAGTCTATAACCATTATGTTTCAAATGATATTGAACTACCTCAAAACAATGACAATCATCATTTAGAAACACAAGTGATCTCAAGTCAGAGGACATGTGCCACTTGTAGCAAACAAGGATTATTCACATTGTGACAAGCAATTGAATATCCTAGTAGGGTCTGTCCAGTACATCCAATGTACCCATGAGTCTACATCTTATTCCATGCTCGAAGCATCCTATAAGATTAGAACACATATTAGTCTCAATCATATCAAGGCTGTCTCATATTCACCAAGATATCTCGACTAAGGACATATAGCATGTCAGCCTAGCTGAACAGCTTTGAGACATTATTCAGAAGCACACTTATTGCAGCAGACAATGTAACAAACTGAATAACAACCATTGCCTTTATAAACATAAGAGTTTATACATGATACTGAAAGAATCCCAAGGCCTCAAACATTAGCCTTAAGGGCATACCCCAACAGTTCAATCAAAGAGGAGTTTTCGATCGCTTAAAGGGAAGTTATGGAGGGAGTTACTAATTCGGTTCTTACCATAAGTGGTGGCCGAATTTTCCTTTTTGTGCATCCACGTTTTTCGAAAGCCCTCTCGCCTCCTTCTCTCTTCGCTCTCGTGCTCTCGTGTGGATCATCTTCACGCAAGGAAGAGAAGCTCGACCGGCCAAGGGGACACACATCATCCTTTCCTAGAGATGATCAAGACTCCTTGGTGTCTTTGCTAGCACAAAGAACACAAGGAAGAAAATCTTTCTCATCTTGTGTGTGACATCTTTGGAGAAGAGGCACTTGCCCCTTTCATATTCCAAGTCGCCTCTCACATCATGGCACAGGTAATACTCTAACTTGTCTTATACAAGTTAAACAAGGTTTATCATGTACTCATGTCATGCGATCCTAGTATTTCCGCTGCGACAAGTTATTGAATAATGCTTGCGAACTAGGTTTCCTCTCAGTGGTATCAGAGCCACGTTTTTCTGACTTGATGCATATGGTTGCCTTGTTGTGATCCATGTTTGAGTTATTGGGTAGATCTTCTTTATGTTCACATGCGACTACATGATGCAAAGTTTACATACATAGTTTGCGCATGTATCATAGTTGTTTTTCAAACAAAAATTATCTTCATGCGCGACTCCACTAGATCTATCTGTGCGCCTACTTCAAACACTTAGACGGGTTAACAGTTTTGAAGTCGTTAGTCAAGTCTGGACCCAACAGCCTAATCAGACTATCTGACAGCCTGGATGGGCGGCTGGATAGCACCTGTGCGCAAGCTGTACAGGTGGCTATAAGCCGACTGCAGAAGGGCGTGTAGCGATGTCTGTTTGAGGCGACTACTGAACGATCATGATTATGGCCCGGGTTCACACCCGCTTGCCGGAAATCATGTGGGACGTTCAGCCCTTAAGGCATGCATAGTCGACCATTGGGTCGACGCAAGTCAGTTATGACTGGGTGCATGCAAGGGCAGTGGGTCTGACTTGATCTAACGAATGGATATCTGTTAATGGACCGTTGTAAGGTAGTGGGGCACATAAGGAAATAAAATTGATGCCATGGGTTTTTCAAAAATTTTTATTTCTGTTTGGATCACATGTAGTACATGTTTAACATGTTGCATTGAGTGTTTATTTAATCTTATGTGGGCTGCCCTATTTTGTATGCTGTGCTGGGGCCTGTGTGCCTGGAAATTAATATATTTGATGTGATCTGCGAGTCACATTTGAAATTATTAAAATGTATAATTGACCTGCGTGTCAAACCATGTCTAGATAGTTTTTAAAATGTAATTTGATCAGACATGAGCACACAGCACATATGGCAGAGGCGTTTGCAGCAGTTGGCTTCACTAGGTGGGTGGTCTAGAGTTCGACTCTAGAACAGGCGCATTCTATCTGGTGGGCGCATTTGGGCTGCAGATGGCGTTTGGGCCCGGGCTGGGCCGGATGAGGTACAAGAGTCCCATAAAGAGCTCAAGTAAAGACTTTTGTTAAACTAGGGTTTTACTTAAGTTTTATGGGCGTTTACCACATAAGATAATGGTGCTTTCATTTACTGTTTTAAGTAAGTAGCACATGCATGTTTTATTCTTCAGCTATCACTATAGAATTTGTATGATAGTAAGAAGATAAAAAGACCGTTAAAATCCAACGAAAATATCAAGCTATCGATTGCCTTCTGACGCGAAACCTCACTGTTCTGACTATCGTTGGGGCCGTGTGAAAAGAAACCCTTAGTAAGGGGGTGAAACCCTAAACATGCGCATCTAGCAAGCATGGCGGAAAGAGGGTTTCTAAAAGATCGCATATGACAACAATATGATCAACTTGAAGCTATGAGTTTAGATCTATACCATAGCCATAGATTGGAGGTCGGCTTGGAAGGAGAGAGCAACTTTGATCTCCTCCAAAAGTTCACACACAAAGGCGATGAAGACTCCCAACTTGCGCACCTCTTGTGCTAGCAAAAGTGCCAAGATGTCAATGATCGAGTGTAGGGAAGAGATGAAGACTTCCTTTTGCTTGGCCGGTTCCTCCTCTTCTCGTCAACACCCTCACTTGCTCGAGAGCAAAAAATCGTTTTCACCAAGCAACGAGAGAGAGGTGTAACCGAAAAACCATTAGGGAGACTTCAAGCCGTGAACGCATATGCGTTTTTCATTTTGGAACTTTCCAAAAATGGCAACCATTAAGAGTATGCGTTCATGTCTCCATGAACCAAACGCAACTCCTTCTCCCTCTTGAACCATGCGCTCAACCCATGAGCCGGTTCAAGACCCTTGGTTCAATAGCGAAACCAAATCAGCCCAAGCATTAAGTCTAGATCAAATTAGACCCCAAAGTCCAAGATCTGACCATTCATCATCTGACGCTTCTGATCGCATCGATCTAGCATCATCTCTCTCGATCGAAGCTTACCGATCTAAAGCCCTAATCAATCAAACATGATCAGACCAGATCTCACTTACAATCAGAGATTAAATCCCTTTAAACTGAACCGAAACAATTCAGTCCACACGATCTGACTTAAGCAAGCCATATCACCAAATTGTGCGACCCTAAGGGTTTCCTTTAAATGTCGGTAACGATAACTTTCGTTATCACGATCAGTGAGGGGTATCTAGCAACACATCACTGTCTCCCGATATAAAGGAAAGAGTCTTCCAAGACTACACCCAAACCATGGCACAAGTGTGAATCAAACTCACGAGGCATGCATGTTTCCTTTGCCACTGGATGTTCTTATTGGACAAGCATGTCAAGCCTGTAACTCCAATACGATGAGCATGATTAGATCAGATGAACACAGTCATCTGGGTATGGCCATACACTATCTCAATCTTCTCATACAGGGGGGCCCTTTAGAACATCACACTCCTTAAACAAGGAGACGGCAATCCTTTATCTATCACAAGTGCCCTAACCTGACTCAAGCTCACCATCCAAGATAGTCTATAATCATTATGTTTCAAATGATATTGAACTACCTCAAAACAATGACAATCATCATTTAGAAACATAAGTGATCTCAAGTCAAAGGACATATGCCACTTGCTGCTTACAAGGATCATTCACATTGTGACAAGCAATGGAATATCCCAGTAGGGTCTGTCCAGTACATCCAATGTACCCACGAGTCTACATCTTATTCCATGCTCGAAGCATCCTATAAGATTAGCACACATATTAGTCTCAATCATATCAAGGCTGTCTCATGTTCACCAAGATATCTCGACTAAGGACATATAGCCTGTCAGCCTAGCTGAACAGCTTTGAGACATTATTCAGAAGTAGCCTTATTACAGCAGACAAGGTAACAACCTGAATAATAACCATGCCTTTATAAACACAAGAGTTTATTACATGATACTTATTACAATCCCAAAGGCCTCAAACATTAGCCTTAAGGGCATACCCCAACACCGTGTTGTACCCACTCAGTGGGCACGCCCAGCTATCTTCAGACGGTGCGCGATTACACCTACATGCTACAGAGAAGGGATTTATCGCTTCTCGTTGCTCAGCATAGCACGTGGTGGTCCAGGAAGTAGGTCAGGTCAGCTTGACCATATAGGCTACAAATTGAACATATGGTAGCTATATGGAGGCAGCCATCTGAGGAATCAGAAACTGTGTTGTACCAACTCAGTTGGCACAGTCTCATGGATTGCCTAGATGAAGGGGAATCGCACGGGTTGGCGATTGGCATGGATTGCCTACCAGTGATTAGTGCTTGAACTCTCTGTGCATCTTATCTCGCCTGAGCGGGACGCGGAGATCAAATATGAAATCTGGATCCCATCTCACTAAAAGAGTTTTACTCTTTCGGGCTGTTTTATTGGATTTTCAGAGAGATAAAATATTGAGAAAAGAATCACTCTTAAGTCTTGGAATGATTCTAACATGGATATTGACCTTGTTGTTCTTGCTATGTTGTAGATTCCTGCAGCAACGAACACCACAGGGCTCAACTTGCGATCCATATTGGAAAAGGAGAAGTTTGCTGGGCCAAACTTCTCAGACTGGTACAGACAGCTGAAGATTGTCCTCAAAGCTGAGAGAAAGCTGTACGTCCTTGAGACGGCAATGCCGGCTCAACCCGCTGCGAACGCCGCAAGGGCGGTTCGAGATGCTTATGAGAAGCACGTAAGTGATAGTACTGATGTCGCTTGCCTTATGCTTGCGTCAATGACGCCCGAGCTCCAGCGTCAGCATGAGGATTTGTCTGCTATTGATATTATAGCAAATCTGAAATTGCTGTATGCTGCACAGGCAAGGACAGAACGCTATAACTTGACGAAACTTTTCTTTCATAGCAAACTGACTGAAGGGAGTCCAGTGGGAGCTCTCGTACTCAAGATGATTGGGTACAAAGAAGCTCTAGAGAAACTGGGTCATACCATCAATCAAGAACTTGTTGTAGACATTATCTTGCAGTCTCTTCCGGCTTCTTTCGATGCGTTCATAATTAATTTTAATATGAACAAAATCGACTGTACTCCGGCAGAATTACTGAATATGCTCTGCACTACAGAGCAGACTCTTGAGAAGGGAAAGCCTTCATCCTCTATTTTGATGGTCCCTTCTGGAAATAAAAAGAAGGGAAAGAAGGGCAAAACCCCTATCAAGAGCTACAACAAGGCTTTGAAAAAAAAGATAAAGCGGTCAAAGGACAACAGATGCTTCCATTGTGGCCAGCTGGGTCACTGGAAGAAGGACTGTAGAGCGCTCCGAGGAGAGAAAAAGGGAAGCAAGCCTTCCACTTCTGGCTCAAGTATTTTCGTGACTGAAGTCATGGTTACTTCTTCTATTTCATGGGTGTTGGACACTGCATGTGGAGTTCACATTTGTTCAAATGTGCAGGAACTCAAGAGAAGAAGACAGGTGGGACAGCATGAGGTGGACCTACGAGTTGGAAACGGGGCACGAGTTGCTGCTGTTGCTGTAGGAGAATATCACATCTCTTTACCAACTGGACTTGTATTAGAACTTGACAATTGTTACTTTGTACCAAGCATAACAAAGAATATTATCTCTATTCCTGCTCTTGTCAGGAAAGGTTTTTCATTTGAATGCAAAACTTCACAGTGCTGTATTTCATTTGATGGTATTGTTTATGCAACTGGGTCGATTAACAATGGGTTATACATGTTGGACATGGAATGTTCTGTACAACAAATTGATAATAAGAAAGCCAAGCATGCTGATGACAGCACCTTGTTATGGCATAGTCGTCTAGGTCATATTAACAAGAAACGAATTAAGCGGTTGCATGACTATGGACTGCTGGGATCATTCTCCTATGAGGAGCTTGATACATGCAAGGCTTGTTTAATGGGTAAGATGACGAAGACTCCTTTTTCTAATAAAGGTAAAAGGGCTTCAGGTTTACTTAACCTTATTCACAGTGATGTGTGTGGGCCATTTAGTAAACATGCCAGAGGTGGCTATTCATACTTCATTACTTTTACTGATGATTTCAGTAGGTATGGTTATGTCTACTTAATGAGACATAAGAGTGAATCTTTTGACAAGTTCAAAGAATTCAAAAATGAAGTACAGAATCAGTTAGGCTGAAATATCAAGGCACTTCAATCAGATCGAGGTGGAGAATACTTGAGTCATGAGTTTAATGACTATCTGAAGGAGTGTGGGATCATCTCACAGCTCACTCCGCCGGGGACTCCGCAATGGAATGGTGTGTCCGAGAGGAGGAATCGAACCTTATTGGATATGGTTCGTTCTATGATGAGTCAAGCTACTCTACCTTACTCCTTTTGGGGATTTGCACTGGAAATAGCTGCAAAGATGCTAAACCGAGTGCCATCCAAGGCCGTTTCAAAGACGCCATATGAGTTATGGTATAAGAAACAGCCGAGCTTGACATTTATCAAGATCTGGGGTTGCGAGGCTTATGTCAAAAAGCTCACCTCTGGGAAACTGGAAAGCAGATCTGATAAATGCATATTTGTCGGATACCCTAAAGAAACTAAGGGTTATTATTTCTACAATCCCAAGGAGAATAAAGTGTTTGTTGCTCGAACGGCTATTTTTCTTGAGAAGGAGTTTCTTCTACAAGAGGCCAGTGGGAGAGAAATAAAGCTGGATGAAATTCCAGAAGAGGGACAAAGTAGTCAAGCAAAGTTGGATGAGCCTGAGCCAATAGATCAGGTTAATGTTCAACCTGAGGCTCAGACATCACGGGAACCGCGTAGATCGGGAAGGATTCGTCGTCAGCCTGAGCGCTATGATGGAGTCTACATCATTAATGATGAACCCCTCACTTATGCGGATGCGGTCAGTGGACCGGAGTCAGCAAGATGGCTTGAAGCTATGCGAGCCGAGATGGACTCCATGTCAGATAACCAAGTCTGGGATTTGGTTGATCCGCCTTCGGGGATAATCCCTATAGGCTGTAAGTGGATCTTTAGAAAGAAGAAAGACATGGATGGTAACGTAGTTACCTATAAGGGCAGGCTGGTTGCGAAAGGTTTCAAACAAATCTACGGGATAGATTATGATGAAACTTTCTCTCCTGTAGCCATGTTCAAGTCCATTCGAATTATTCTCGCGATAGCAGCATATTATGATTATGAGATCTGGCAAATGGATGTGAAAACCGCTTTCCTTAACGGAAAATTAGAAGAGGATGTGTACATGACACAACCTGAAGGTTTCATTAACCCATCAGAACGTCATAAAATATGCAAATTAAAGAAGTCCATTTATGGACTAAAACAAGCATCGAGAAGCTGGAATATTCGTTTTGATGAATCAGTTTCTGAATTTGGTTTCATCAAAAATGAAGATGACCCGTGTGTATATAAAAGGTTTAGTGGGAGCGTGATTACTTTCCTAGTTCTCTACGTCGATGATATTTTAATCATTGGAAACGATATTCCTGAGCTGCATGCAATCAAAGCATGGTTAGGAAAATGTTTCCAGATGAAAGATTTAGGAGAAGCGACCTATATACTAGGTGTGAAGATCTTTAGAGATAGATCTAATAGGCTTCTCGGGCTATGCCAAAGTACTTACATCGATAAGGTCCTGGAGAGATTCCATTTAGAAAATTCTAAAAGAGGATATCTTCCAGTCAGACATGGTCTGAATCTTTCAAAAGGCCAGTGTCCTCAAACACAGTCTGAGAAAGATGAGATGGACAATACGCCTTAGGCTTCGGCTATTGGGTCCATCATGTATGCGATGTTGTATACTCGCCCAGACGTCCCTTACGGGTTAAGCGTAACCAGTCGGTTCCAAGGTAATCCAGGGAAGGCACACTGGATTGCAGTCAAGAACGTTTTGAAATATCTTCGCAGAACCAAAGATATGTTCTTGATTTATGGAGGTCAGGGAGAACTCAGTATTGAAGGATATACTGATGCCTCATTCCAATCTGACCAAGACAATTTTCGATCGCAATCAGGCTATGTTTTTAGCTTGAATGGAGGAGCAGTGGTGTGGAAGAGTTTCAAACAATCAATTGTTGCTGATTCCACAACAGAAGCCGAGTATGTTGCAGCCTCAGAAGCATCAAAGGAGGCAGTATGGATTCGTAAGTTCATTCAGGAACTTGGTGTTGTTCCTTCAAGTGCAGATCCATTGGTTATCTTCTATGATAACACCGGAGCGATTGCACAAGCGAAGGAACCACGGTCACACCAGAAGTCCAAGCACATACAGAGAAGGTTTCACTTGATCCGTGAAATCATTGATCGAGGAGACATCAAGATCTGTAAGATACATATAGATGACAATCTAGCTGACCCGCTTACAAAGCCTCTGACGCAACAGAAGCATGAGAAGCACTGTAAAAATATGGGCTTGAGATTTCTCAACCATTAGTTTAAGTGTAAGTGGGAGATTGTTAGGGTATGCCCTTAAGGCTAATGTTTGAGGCCTTGGGTTATTGTCAGTATCATGTATAAACTAAATATATTTGTTTTAAAAGGCAATTGTTGTTATTCAGATTGTTACATTATCTGCTGTTATATGTGTACTTCTGGGTAATGTCTCAATGATGTTCAGTTTAGCTGACATTCAGTATTGTCCTTAGTCGAGATATCTTGGTGAACATGAGACAGCCTTGGTATGATTGAGACTAATATGTGTTCTAATCTTATAGGATGCTTCGAGCATGGAATAAGATTTAGACACATAGGTGCATTGGATGTACTGGACTGACCCTTCTCAGGATATTCAATTGTTTGTCACAATGTGAATAATCCTTGTAGGCAAGCAAGTGGCATATTCCCTCTGACTTGAGATCACTTGTGTTTCTAAGTGATGATTGGCATTATCTTGAGGTAGTTCCATATCATTTGAAAGATAATGATTAAGGATTATCTTGGATAGTGGGCATGAGTCATGTTAGGGTACTTGTGATAGATATAGGATTGCCTCTCCTGGTTGGAGTGTGATGTTCTAAGGGGGCCCTATGGATGAAATGGTTGAGAATGTGTATGGCCATACCTAGACGACTATGTTCATCTGATCTAACCATTTTCATCATGTTGGAATCACAGGCTTGACACGCTTGTCCGACGAGAACATCCAGTGGCAAAGGGAAACATATATGCCAAGTGAATAAGATTCACACTTGTGCTGTGGTTTGGGAGTAGTCTTGGAAGACTCTTTCCTTCATATTGGAATACAGTGATGTGTTGCTAGATACCTCTCTCTGGTCGTGATAACGTAAGTTATCGTTACCGACATTGAAGGAAACCCTTAGGGTCGCACAATTTGATGATATGGCTTACTTATGTCAGATCGTGTGGACTGGAATTATTCTAGTTCAGTTTAAAGGATTTTAAGCTCTGATTAAAAGTGAGATCTAGTCTAATCAGGTTTGATTGATTAGGACATGTGATCGGTAAGCTCTGATCGGAGGATTGAAGCTTGATCGTAAAGATCAGGGGTTCAATGTGATGTGTGGTTAGATCTTGAGCCATTTGGTTCAAAGAAGATTATAACCAGGGCTGGTTTGATTTGGTGCTTGAACCAAATTGAGATTGAACCGGTTCACTTGTGAACGCATGGTTCAATCAAAGAGGAGTTTTTGATCGCTTAAAGGGAAGTTATGGAGGGAGTTACTAATTTGGTTCTTACCATAAGTGGTGGCCGAATTTTCCTTTTTGTGCATCCACGTTTTTCGAAAGCCCTCTCGCCTCCTCCTCTCTTCGCTCTCGTGCTCTCATGTGGATCATCTTCACGCAAGGAAGAGAAGCTCGACCGGCCAAGGGGACACACATCATCCTTTCCTAGAGACGATCAAGACTCCTTGGTGTCTTTGCTAGCACAAAGAACACAAGGAAGAAAGTCTTTCTCATCTTGTGTGTGACATCTATTGGAGAAGAGGCACTCGCCCCTTTCATCTTCCAAGTCGCCTCTCACATCATGGCACAGGTAATACTCTAACTTGTCTTATACAAGTTAAACAAGGTTGATCATGTACTCATGTCATGCGATCCTAGTATTTCCGCTGCGACAAGTTATTGAATAATGCTTGCGAACTAGGTTTCCTCTCATTACAGTCTCTTTGCCAAACTAATATCCGATTGGACAAAGTGTGCCACCACTTTGTTTATACCCAATCTCATGGTCATGACTAAATCAGGCTTTCACCTGGGTATGACCATACACTTTCAATCATGCAACCATAGGGGGCCCCATGGATATCAAGCTTCCCTCAAGAAGGGGCAAATCCTCTGTCTGTCCATTAATCTTCTCATATGGGTCATGACATACTCAATAACAACCGTTATGACCTCTCAACTATGGTGAGGTGTTAGGTTGTATCAAAGTATGTCCTTAGCCATATAGAATGATCAATGACCTCAAGTCAAGGGATCAATGCATCTCCTGTCACTTGTGAGGTTAACTCATGACACCAAGTTAGAGCCTTACAGCAAGTTGGTGCAGTATATCTGTAACATCCCTCAGAATCACTCCCCACACGCATACAAGTAAAAATACGGGGTTTTTAAAAAATTTTACTCTTCCATTAAAACATAAGAAGAAAGCGGCATCGAAGGACATTACTACGGAACTGAAAACCGCACAGAACTGAGTAGGATCGATTACTAGGAAATAGAAATCCGGAAATCCAAAAAAATCCGGCAGCAAGTATACTAAATTACTGCTGCACAGACCCACATATCCTGGAACAAAACAGATGTCCACACTACACATATGTGGAGAACACAAATTTCAGAAATATTGCAGAAACTGATTATTCAGATATACAACAAAAACTCGGTCACACATCTCAAAGTATTTCGACTACAATAAATCTCAATTCGGACATTTCAGAATAATAACAATTTCAATTCTCATGAATCCAAAACTCGTATCCAACAATTAAAATGAGACAACTATAACATATTATAATATCCTGAAAACAGGCATAAGCCCTCAGGAGATAAAACGTGTCATATAATTAAGTTAGGCACGCAGGCCTGATAGATCTTTAGAAAACAATTCTTAGAAATTATATAAAACATAGCATCATCACAAATTAAGTAGCTGTAGCAAATCACTGTCTTGATGTCTCACCTGAAAATATTTAAACAACGGGGGTGAGCTAAAAAGCTCAGTGAGTAAAAGACACTAAAAGCCATCCATAGTACACATCAAAAATATCATGCTTAACAGATAAGATACTTAACATGCACACTCATATCAAAACAAAACATAATCAAATACAGATACTTATAACAATAGGCATCAAGCATGAAGTAGGATATAAGTATACCAACCCATTCCAACTAATCACACCGCCCAACACATCTATACTACAGATCGAATACTACAGATCGAAACAGAACTACAGAAATCAGAGCTGACAGACAGAAAATCAGAATTTTCAGAATCCAATCAGATAGTCTACATCGGAAACAGAAAGGCCACAGAAGGCCTGAAGACCACAGAAGGTCTGATGACCACAGAAGGTCTGACCCCACCTCTGCCGAGGACGAGACATGCATGCATATCAGAAACAGAATGGTAGAGGAGGTATCAGTGGGTGGCCCCCGTCTTGTCAGGACGTGGCACTCTGGCCTCCAATACTGGTAGAGGAGGTATCAGTGGGTGGCCCCCGTCTTGTCAGGACGTGGCACTCTGGCCTCCAATACCCAGAACAGAACAGAAATAGTGGAGGGAGAACGGAAGGTGAGACCAGCTCACATCTACCCTTCACTAGTGTCTCAAGGGTCGTAGTAGACTATCAGCACCATTACAGCGCCACAAAAGGAGGGTAAGGACACGGAAGAGTGCTACACTAGGGCATAATTTTTTTACAGAACAGGTCATGCTGAAACGGAGGAGTAGGACTAACTACTACTCAATTCTCACATCATGCCCAAAGTGTCTCACAAACCAGAAAATGACACACCCCAATATCCAGTCCTTAACAAAATCATAATTTGCAGAAAATCAAAGCTGAACACACTTCATAATTTTTACCATCAACCAGAAGTGATATATGAGTGAATTCCTTGAATTCCTTATATTTCATGCAACTATCCTTAATTCATGTCAAACCATTCTATGTTCTCACAAAGGTTAAAACACATTCAAAGTTTCAGAAAATTCACAACATATGTACAGAATAGAAATTTTTCACATAACAAACAATTAAACAAGCCTAGGAATTATAGGAAAATATATACAGATATTCATTGTAATATTCTTCCCCAAAATTCCTAAAAAAAACGTGAGTCAAAAGGAATCACCGCAAGTGCGAAATTTTCAGAATCCTTGCAGAACATACAAATTTCATGAAAATAATTTCAGTCCCCCACTACAGATAATTTTAATTGCATGTTTGTGAAGGAAAATGACAAAAGCCCCAAAATTGGCCCGAACCATGATTTTCGAAAATTTCCTAAGTTCTTAGTTAAATCCCCAAATTTTGTTTTCTCTATAATTTCTCATCAAGCAAATAATTTTAGAAGAACTACAGATCACAACTTAAGAGATTAAAACATACAGGATAAATTTTTCTCACAAAGGAATATTCGTCCGGCACAGGTAAATTTCGAATTTCACATATGCATAAGTAAGTAATCTAAAATAGGCAATATGATATTCACAATGAAGCTATTTGAATCTACTTTCCAATAGAACTGAATCCGTCGGATTTGGAGTTATAACTGGGGAGGTATGGGTGTTCGAACATAGAAAGGTCGGGATTTCAGAATTCCAAAAAACAGATTCGTATATCAGAATTACGACACAAATTTCAGATCCAATAACTAACAGAAAATAGGCGACATGGTAGTCAAAATGAATCCCTTCGAGTCTAATTTCTAATAAAGCTGATTTGACAAGATTTCAGGCTATACCTAGGGAGATATGATGGTTCGAACACATAAAGGTCGAAATCCAGATTTCCAGAAAACTGATTTTGTACAGCTAGATTGCAATACAGATTGAAATGCGAATACAGCTCGGATATAGTCGATATCACATTCAAATAAAATCCGAATGTATCTAGTTTCATACAAAATTTATTTCGTGCGATTTGGATCTATAGGCCATGAGATATTGGGGTTATAGTACACAAAGGTCAGATTAGAGAATGCAGATTTCAGCAGAACAGGATTTTAAAACCCTATAAATATTTGAATTCGTCCCCATAGAAACGAATATCATGAGATTCAAAACCCAAATCAAGCATAGAAGACACAAGAGACGTCGAAATTTGGTTCATACAGATAATCATTGCAAATAACGAATTTTAATTGAATGATAATCTACAATTTAGCGGATTAGACTCCTTAGGATCGAATTACTCACCGAAAAACGTTCACAGAAGAAAAACGCCAAGACAGAGGATCACCAGGAATTTTGTCCACCACAAGTCTGCCACCACCAGCGTCAGAAATTTCAGGAGGCGCCAAGCACAGTGAGGGGCGACAACCAAAGGCGGCTAGGGCAAGAAAAATCAACAAAAGTCGTGAGGGAGAGGAGCCTTCACGCAATCCCTCTTTTTAGCCCACCCCAAACGGATCCAAGGTCCAATTGTTGGGGTATGCCCTTAAGGCTAATGTTTGAGGCCTTGGGATTGTATCAGTATCATGTAATAAACTCTTGTGTTTATAAAGGCATGGTTATTATTCAGGTTGTTACCTTCTCTGCTGCAATTAGTGTACTTCTGAATAATGTCTCAAAGCTGTTCAGCTGGGCTGATATGCTATAAAGTCCTTAGTCGAGATATCTTGGTGAACATGAGACAGCCTTGATATGATTGAGACTAATATGTATTCTAATCTTATAGGATGCTTCGAGCATGGAATAAGATGTAGACTCATGGGTACATTGGATGTACTGGACAGACCCTAGTAGGATATTCAATTGCTTGTCACAATGTGAATAATCCTTGTTTGCATCAAGTGGCACATGTCCTCTGACTTGAGATCACTTGTGTTTCTAAATGATGATTGTCATTGTTTTGAGGTAGTTCGATATCATTTGAAACATAATGATTATTGACTATCTTGGATGGTGAGCTTGAGTCAGGTTAGGGCACTCGTGATAGATACAGGATTGCCGTCTCCTTGTTCAGGGAGTGAGATGTTCTAATGGGCCCCCCCCCTATGAGATGATTGAGAAAGTGTATGGCCATACCCAGGTGACTATGTTCATCTGATCTAATCATGCTCATCATATTGGAGCTACAGGCTTGACACGCTTGTCCAATAAGAACATCCAGTGGCAAAGGAAACATGTATGCCTAGTGAAGTGCATTCACCCTTGTGCTGTGGTTTGGGTGTAGTCTTGGAAGACTCTTTCCTTTATATCGGGAGACAGTGATGTGTTGCTAGATACCCCTCACTGATCGTGATAACGTTAGTTATCATTACCGACATCTAAAGGAAACCCTTAGGGTCGCACAATTTGATGATATGGCTTACTTAAGTCTGATCGTGTGGACTGAATTGTTTCGGTTCAGTTTAAAGGGATTTAAACTCTGATTGTAAGTGAGATCTGGTCTGATCATGTGTGATTGATTAGGGCTTGAGATCGGTAAGCTTCGATCGAGAGTAGTGATGCTAGATCGGTGAGATCACAAGCGTCAAGAGATCAACGGTTAGATCTTGAACCATTTTGGTTCAGAAAGATCTAGACCATGGCTTGGGCTGGTTTCATGTGGTCTTTGAACCAAATTGGTTTGGACCAATTTGGATTGAACCGGTTCACATGGGTGAACGCATGGTTCGATCCATAAGGCGTTTTGGGCGGTTTGCTTGGAGTGGGAGCGCATGGCTTCATGACTTTCCATAATTGGAAGTCATGTAACGCCATCTCCAAAGAGAAACGCCTAACGCTTCTCCTCTTGGTCTAATCGCATCTCCACTTGGTATGAGAGAGTGTTGACGCCAAGGAAGAGAAGGGAGGCTCGGCCAAGTTTTTTCTCATCACCTTCATGCGACAAGCACACCTTGGAGGTCTTTGCTAGCACAAAGAACACCAAGAAGTAGCCATCTTCATCCTCTTGTGTGCGTCCTCTTTGGAGAAGGAGCACTTGCGCCTTTGCTTCCAAGGCGCCATCGAAACTATGGCATTGGTATGATCCTTTGTAGATTTTATCGAGCTTTATGTTAGTTGATCATATATCATGCAGCCGATCCCTTGAAACCCTTGCTTCCGCTTAAAAAAAATCAAAGATGCGCCATCCATAGGGTTTCACCCCCTTGCGCTCCCCCTTGAAGGGGACTCTTCACCAATAACCCAGTTAACTTAAGTGAAAAATCGGTTTTATGGGCTTACCTGGGCTTAACCACCCTGCGCCACTCCAATAATATCAGAAATATGCGCCACCATGGTGGAAGGAATTCCAGGAGCAAAGAATCAAGGTTGAGGGTTCGAATCCCCAACCAAAATAATTATTTTTGCCCTGTAGGAAAAATTCCTACACTTAGGCAAAAATCCCAAAATTTTAACAGATAAAAATACAGAAACAGAATTTCTAACCTTAAATCATAATTCAGAAAAATCGAGGGCATTACATCCTCCCCCCCTTATAGAGCTTTAGTCCTCTAAAGCTGACCAAGCCCGTCACTGAACAGGTGAGGATGCTCCTTTCTCATATCTGCTTCAACCTCCCAAGAGGCTTCTTCAACAGACTGATTTCCCCAGATGACTTTCACAAGTGGAATAACCTTATTTCTCAGCACTTTCTCTTTTCTATCTTCAATTCTGAGAGGTTTCACCACAAAAGTCATGTTCTCTTCAAGCTGAAGAGGTTCCAACTCTAGAATATGAGAAGGATCAAAACAATATTTTCTGAGTGCAGAAACATGGAACACATTATGGAGGTGTTCCAGTGATGGGGGCAGAGCAAGTCGGTATGCCACAGGTCCAACCCTCTCAATGATATCAAAGGGACCAATGTACCTGGGACTCAATTTTCCCCTCTTCCCAAATCTCATCACCCCTTTCATAGGTGAGACCTTTAGGAAAACATGCTCTCCCACCAAAAACTCAAGAGGACGCCGCCTCACATCAGCATAACTCTTTTGTCTATCCTGAGCAATCTTCATCTTTCTCTGAATTTCTCTGATCTTCTCAGTGGCTTCCTGAACAGCATCCGACCTTAGCACTGTTCTGTCCCCAGTTTCCTCCCAGCATATAGGTGTTCTGCATTTCCTCCCATATAGGGCCTCATACGGAGCCATCTGTATGCTAGAGTGAAAGCTATTGTTGTAGGTGAACTCTATCAGTGATAAGTCCAGATCCCACTCAACAGACCAGTCAACCACATAAGATCTCAGAAGATCCTCAAGTGTCTGAATAGTTCTCTCTGTCTGACCATCAGATTGAGGATGATATGCAGTGCTGAAACTCAGATTAGTTCCCAAATCTTCCTGTAATTTCTTCCAAAACCTGGATAGAAATCGAGGATCACGGTCAGAGACAATGTCCATGGGAACTCCATGCAATCTGACAATCTCATCGATGTACAGTTTTGCTAACCGATCCAAACTGTAAGTCATTTTGATCGGTAAGAAGTGAGCTGACTTCGTGAGTCTTTCCACAATCACCCATACGACATCATGATTCCTTCTGGTATTGGGCAGTCCACACACAAAGTCCATACTGATATGCTCCCACTTCCACTGAGGAATAGGGAGAGACTGCATCAAACCGCCCGGCCTCTGATGCTCAGCCTTCACGGTTTGGCAAGTCAAACATCTGGACACAAACAAATGCACATCCTTCTTCATACCATGCCACCAGAAAGTCTTTTTCAGATCCTGATACATCTTGGTACTACCAGGATGAACGGTATACTTAGTGCAATGGCTTTCCTTAAGAATTTCATTTCTCAACTCAGGGTCCTCAGGGACACAGACCCTTCCACGGAATCTGAGGAGACCATCATCCGACATACTGAAATTCTCAACCCAGTCTTGCTCAGACCTCTCTTTCCACCGTAAAATATCCGGATCTGACTGCTGCCCTGATCTCAGTCTCTGCAGTAACTCTGACTGAACCCTGAGAGAAGCTAGAAGACCGCCTCTCTCACCCGGAGTCACACTCAGATGCATGTCACTGAACTCCTGCAATAGTCGCCAGTCCTGGACTCGCAGTGCAGCTATCTGAGTCACAGGATACCGACTAAGAGCATCAGCCACCACATTGGCTTTACCAGACTGATATTGGATGGTGAAGTCATAATCCTTTATCAATTCAAGCCATCGCCTCTGTCTCATATTCAGCTCTTTCTGAGTGAAGATATACTTCAAGCTCTGGTGATCTGTAAACAATTCAAATGTCTGTCCAAACAGATAGTGCCTCCAGATCTTCAAGGCAAAAACTACAGCTGCCAACTCCAGATCATGAGTGGGGTAGTTTACCTCATAGTCTTTGAGTTGCCTTGAAGCATAAGCAACTACCTTTCCTTGCTGCATCAGTACAGCACTCAGACCCTTACCAGAGGCATTAGTGTACACAGTGAACTTCTCTCCATCACAGGGAATGATGAGGATAGGAGCACTGGTCAGTCTCCTTTTCAGTTCTTGAAAACTAAACTCACAATCATCAGACCACTCAAACTTCAAATTCTTTCTAGTTAGGTTAGTCAGAGGACCAGCCAGCTTGGAAAAACCCTCCACAAAGCGGCGGTAGTATTCAGCTAAGCCCAGAAAACTTCTGACCTCAGTCACTGTAGTTGGTCTTCCCCAGTGAAGAATGGCCTCCACCTTCACTGGATCCACAGACACACCCTGGCCAGAAATAATGTGCCCCAGAAAGCCAATCTGATATAGCCAGAACTCACATTTGCTGGCCTTAGCATACAGCTGCTTCAGCCGCAGAATCTCCAGCACCTTGCGCAAATCCTGAGAGTGATCTTGCGCATTCTTGGAGTAGATCAGAATATCATCAATGAAGACGACCACACATTTGTCCAGGAGCTCATGAAATACCCTGTTCATCAGATCCATAAACACCGCAGGGGCATTTGTCAGTCCAAAGGGCATAACAAGAAACTCATAGTGCCCATACCTGGTCCTGAATGCAGTTTTAGGTACATCATCCTCCTGAACTCTCAGCTGATAATAGCCAGACCTCAGGTCAATTTTAGAGAATACAGTAGCACCCTGCAACTGATCAAAGAGATCATCAATACGGGGTAATGGGTACTTATTCTTAACGGTCACTTGGTTGAGTTGACGGTAATCGATGCACATGCGCAAAGTACCATCCTTCTTCTTCACAAATAACACAGGTGCTCCCCATGGAGAAACATTGGGTCGAATATACCCCTTCTCTAATAGTTCTTCCAGTTGCTTCTTCAGCTCCGTCAGTTCTGAAGTTGCCATCCTGTAAGGAGCTTTAGATATCGGTGCCGTGCCTGGCAACAACTCGATACCAAACTCAACTTCTCTGCTGGGTGGTAACCCAGATAAATCATCAGAGAAGACGTCAGCAAACTCTCTTACCACAGGAATTTTAGCCAGATCCAAATCATACTCAGTCTGCACCTTGACATGCGCCAGATACCCCTTGCAGCCCTGGGCTAAAAGCTTCCTGGCCTGCAGATGAGATATCACCAAAGGCTCCTGTTCTGAAATCCGGCCTTGGATAACCAGTTGCTGTCCATCACTTAGATGCAGAGTAATTAACTTTTCAAAACAATCTAAAGTAGCATGATAGGCAGACAGCCAATCCATGCCCAGAATGATGTCATAGTCTTTCATAGGAAGACTAATCAAATCAATAGGTAAATCATATCCTTCAACCTTAATCAAACAGTCAGGATATGCTATATCTGTAGATACGGCCTCACCCATAGGTGTATGAACAGAAATACAGAAATCAAGTATCCTAGGCAACACAGGCAGACATAGTGCAAAACATGCAGACACAAAGGATAAATTGGCACCAGGATCAAAAAGAATGCGTGCCAAAGAACTAAACACATAAAGTGTACCTTCCACCACGGACTTCGAAGCCAAAGCATCCCTCTCCACGATGGCATACACGCGAGTCTGCACAGTAGGCTTCTCACCCTGTCCTCTAGCATCCGGCATAGGACAGTCTTTAATCATATGCCCCACCTTACCACATCTGAAGCACGCGCCAGTCTTCCTGTAGCACTCATTATCCTGATGTTTAGTGCTCCCACAGTGGAGACACTTCTTGCCATTCTAAGAAACTGTGCTGGCTGGCTTCTGATAAGGTTTGTATCTGCCCTTATTGTCTTTCTTCTCTTTCTTGAAATTCTTCTTATCCTTACCACCCAGAGTGGGTGCGTAAGTCACAGAAGTAGGGGCGCATGTAGTGACTGAAATAGTATCAACAGCCATCTCAGCAATGCACCTCTCAGCAGTGCGAGCCCTGTCTACCACTTCAGCATAAGACTCCAAGTGTAGCATAGCTACCCTTGTCCTGATGTCTTTCCTCAAACCCCGCTGAAACTTCTTGGCTCTTCTTTCCTCGGTGTTGACTAAGTGAGGAGCATACCCCGACAACCGAGCGAATGTGGCCTCATACTGATCCACCGTCAGGTCGCCCTGCTCAAGATGAATAAACTCCACCTCGCGCTCCTCAGATAAGCTAGAGGGGAAAAACTTGGCATTGAACTTCATCATGAAGTACTGCCAATCAACAACTCTGGATTCAGTTGCCGCCAGTCTGACGACTCCCTTCCACCAGTCTTCGGCATCTCCACGCAACATGAAGACAGATAAACATAGCTTGTCTGCATCATCACAGCGCAAAACCTGGAAAATCTTTTCCAGTGCCAAAAGCCAATCCTCAGCCGCTCTGGGCCCCGGACTACCATAAAATGTAGTCGGGTTCAGATGCTGAAACTCTCGAACCAACCGAGCATATCGTTGATGTGCGCCATCACCCAGAAGAGAACTAGCGCCACCCACACGTGTCCAGCCGGTTGTGACTGTGACTGAGGCTGTGTCTGCGACAGCCGCTGCAATAACTGTTGCTGAACCTCCATGTGCTGCGCCTGCTGCTGCTGCATCATCTGAGTTTGCTGCTGGATGAACGCGTTCTGTTGTTGCATCATAGCAGTCATAGCCTCCATGGCCTGCCTCAGATCAGACTGTTGATCACCGTTGCTACTGCTAGATCTTGGTCGCACCATTTTTTTACCTGCATCACATAACACGGTAGAATAACAACCAATATTCAATCACGAATCAGATCCTATCTTGGTTTCTAGCAATACACAAACAGAGTTTTCCTTTCCCGGAGTTTCTAATTGCTAGTAATATTGCTCTGATACCATCTGTAACATCCCTCAGAATCACTCCCCACACGCATACAAGTAAAAATACGGGGTTTTTAAAAAATTTTACTCTTCCATTAAAACATAAGAAGAAAGCGGCATCGAAGGACATTACTACGGAACTGAAAACCGCACAGAACTGAGTAGGATCGATTACTAGGAAATAGAAATCCGGAAATCCAAAAAAATCCGGCAGCAAGTATACTAAATTACTGCTGCACAGACCCACATATCCTGGAACAAAACAGATGTCCACACTACACATATGTGGAGAACACAAATTTCAGAAATATTGCAGAAACTGATTATTCAGATATACAACAAAAACTCGGTCACACATCTCAAAGTATTTCGACTACAATAAATCTAAATTCGGACATTTCAGAATAATAACAATTTCAATTCTCATGAATCCAAAACTCGTATCCAACAATTAAAACGAGACAACTATAACATATTATAATATCCTGAAAACAGGCATAAGCCCTCAGCAGATAAAACGTGTCATATAATTAAGTTAGGCACGCAGGCCTGATAGATCTTTAGAAAACAATTCTTAGAAATTATATAAAACATAGCATCATCACAAATTAAGTAGCTGTAGCAAATCACTGTCTTGATGTCTCACCTGAAAATATTTAAACAACGGGGGTGAGCTAAAAAGCTCAGTGAGTAAAAGACACTAAAAGCCATCCATAGTACACATCAAAAATATCATGCTTAACAGATAAGATACTTAACATGCACACTCATATCAAAACAAAACATAATCAAATACAGATACTTATAACAATAGGCATCAAGCATGAAGTAGGATATAAGTATACCAACCCATTCCAACTAATCACACCGCCCAACACATCTATACTACAGATCGAATACTACAGATCGAAACAGAACTACAGAAATCAGAGCTGACAGACAGAAAATCAGAATTTTCAGAATCCAATCAGATAGTCTACATCGGAAACAGAAAGGCCACAGAAGGCCTGAAGACCACAGAAGGTCTGATGACCACAGAAGGTCTGACCCCCACCTCTGCCGAGGACGAGACATGCATGCATATCAGAAACAGAATGGTAGAGGAGGTATCAGTGGGTGGCCCCCGTCTTGTCAGGACGTGGCACTCTGGCCTCCAATACTGGTAGAGGAGGTATCAGTGGGTGGCCCCCGTCTTGTTAGGACGTGGCACTCTGGCCTCCAATACCCAGAACAGAACAGAAATAGTGGAGGGAGAACGGAAGGTGAGACCAGCTCACATCTACCCTTCACTAGTGTCTCAAGGGTCGTAGTAGACTATCAGCACCATTACAGCGCCACAAAAGGAGGGTAAGGACACGGAAGAGTGCTACACTAGGGCATAATTTTTTTACAGAACAGGTCATGCTGAAACGGAGGAGTAGGACTAACTACTACTCAATTCTCACATCATGCCCAAAGTGTCTCACAAACCAGAAAATGACACACCCCAATATCCAATCCTTAACAAAATCATAATTTGCAGAAAATCAAAGCTGAACACACTTCATAATTTTTACCATCAACCAGAAGTGATATATGAGTGAATTCCTTGAATTCCTTATATTTCATGCAACTATCCTTAATTCATGTCAAACCATTCTATATTCTCACAAAGGTTATAACACATTCAAAGTTTCAGAAAATTCACAACATATGTACAGAATAGAAATTTTTCACATATAACAAACAATTAAACAAGCCTAGGAATTATAGGAAAATATATACAGATATTCATTGTAATATTCTTCCCCAAAATTCCTAAAAAAAACGTGAGTCAAAAGGAATCACCGCAAGGGCGAAATTTTCAGAATCCTTGCAGAACATACAAATTTCATGAAAATAATTTCAGTCCCCCACTACAGATAATTTTAATTGCACGTTTGTGAAGGAAAATGACAAAAGCCCCAAAATTGGCCCGAACCATGATTTTCGAAAATTTCCTAAGTTCTTAGTTAAATCCCCAAATTTTGTTTTCTCTATAATTTCTCATCAGGCAAATAATTTTAGAAGAACTACAGATCACAACTTAAGAGATTAAACCATACAGGATAAATTTTTCTCACAAAGGAATATTCGTCCGGCACAGGTAAATTTCGAATTTCACATATGCATAAGTAAGTAATCTAAAATAGGCAATATGATATTCACAATGAAGCTATTTGAATCTACTTTCCAATAGAACTGAATCCGTCGGATTTGGAGTTATAACTGGGGAGGTATGGGTGTTCGAACATAGAAAGGTCGGGATTTCAGAATTCCAGAAAACAGATTCGTATATCAGAATTGCGACACAAATTTCAGATCCAATAACTAACAGAAAATAGGCGACATGGTAGTCAAAATGAATCCCTTCGAGTCTACTTTCTAATAAAACTGATTTGACAAGATTTCGGGCTATACCTAGGGAGATATGATGGTTCGAACACATAAAGGTCGAAATCCAGATTTCCAGAAAACTAATTTTGTACAGCTAGATTGCAATACAGATTGAAATGCGAATACAGCTCGGATATAGTCGATATCACATTCAAATAAAAGCCGAATGTATCTAGTTTCATACAAAATTTATTTCGTGCGATTTGGATCTATAGGCCATGAGATATTGGGGTTATAGTACACAAAAGTCAGATTAGAGAATGCAGATTTCAGCAGAACAGGATTTTAAAACCCTATAAATATTTGAATTCGTCCCCATAGAAACGAATATCATGAGATTCAAAACCCAAATCAAGCATAGAAGACACAAGAGACGTCGAAATTTGGTTCATACAGATAATCATTGCAAATAACGAATTTTAATTGAATGATAATCTACAATTTAGCGGATTAGACTCCTTAGGATCGAATTACTCACCGAAAAACGTTCACAGAAGAAAAACGCCAAGACAGAGGATCACCAGGAATTTTGTCCACCACCAGTCTGCCACCACCAGCGTCAGAAATTTCAGGAGGCGCCAAGCACAGTGAGGGGCGACAACCAAAGGCGGCTAGGGCAAGAAAAATCAACAAAAATCATGAGGGAGAGGAGCCTTCACGCAATCCCTCTTTTTAGCCCACCCCAAACGGATCCAAGATCCAATAACCCAGTTAACTTAAGTGAAAAATCGGTTTTATGGGCTTACCTGGGCTTAACCACCCTGCGCCACTCCAATAATATCAGAAATATGCGCCACCATGGTGGAAGGAATTCCGGGAGCAAAGAATCAAGGTTGAGGGTTCGAATCCCCAACCAAAATAATTATTTTTGCCCTGTAGAAAAAATTCCTACACTTAGGAAAAAATCCCAAAATTTTAACAGATAAAAATACAGAAACAGAATTTCTAACCTTAAATCATAATTCAGAAAAATCGAGGGCATTACAATATCCACCACTGATAAACACATATGTCTGCGTTAGCACCTCATGCCTAACTAGCCCATATACCAGTCTCACATGTAATAGAGCTGTCCCATATCCACTCAGGTACTTGACTGGGGATAAAGTTTGAGCATATATACGATTTGTCTCCAAGGACATTATCATGCAAGTATACAATGAACGCAGATGTAAACAAAGCATAATAATGACAATGCTAGAATGATATATATAAGATATCAATGTCAAGTAGTACAAAAGATAGACCAACAACGGGTCCAAGGGCATATACACCAACACCCATATGCCTGCATTAGCTACCCGTACTCAACCAACGTATTGTTGTATCCAAGTTGTTTGGCGTGTACCTAGGACTAATCCCCGGCAACGGCGCCAAAAACTTGTTGTTTCCGCAAGTGCATGGATACTTCGAAGTAATAAAAATATCGAACCACAGAGACCTACGTATTAAGTACCAAATAGATGTTTTCTCACTAGATAAGCAAGCCGAATATGATGGCATTAAACTATGCAGAAAAGTATGCTAAAAAGATAATCAGAGAGAAATAACTGGGACTAGGGTTTCATCCTCCTTGATTCTAATGACTAGACATAAATAAAAGGTCGCCAGACTAATCTTATCATGATAAAGACTTAATTTACTTCATATAGGGATCATCTCACTTTCGTGCAGACAATCATGCAGGGACCAATCCTCGCTTTCGCGCAAGATCTATCCCAGGCTAATGATAAGTAAATCATCAATCAAAGAATTCAAAGATCACTTTCGTGCATCCGAATTCTAAGTTGATTGTCTCAAATGGAATCTCAAAGATCACTTTCGTACATCTGAGACTCAACACAAGTTCCACTTATGGTTCTCCAACGTTCCGATCCTCACTTTTGTGCAAGATCTCCACGTTTGACAACTCGACTCTACCCTAGATTTAAATTATCATCAAGGCAATAAGATCACTAAAATCAAATAATTAAGAACTAACATAAGAGAGTTCATAACATGCAATTTTAGGGTTCCAAGTTCTCAAGCAAGTCACCTTTTGGTCCTTATTGTGAGAACCATAAAACATGAATTATAACATTAATCTATGGAGAATCAAAGACAAACAATCACATAAGTAGAATCATCATAATAAAACTATTCTGACGAAGGTAAAAAGTTATCTAATCATTAAAAATCAAGGGGATTACACCCCATGTCCCAAAAAGTGTTTAAGCGTGCATGGAAGAAGAGGTACAATAATCTATAGTGTAGGAAATAAAAACAGAGGGAGAGAACAAATTATGGTACTGTCGTAATAGTTATTACGGCCGTAATCTGGGATGAACAATGCCGGTGATGCTCCTTTATTGATTTCTCCCTCGTCTGAGATCCTTTTCCTTTGAAACTTCTGGTATGTCCTCTCCACCTCCAAATGAAGTTTCTGTGTAAAATTCGCGGTGAGAGGTGCCCTCTACGCCTCTCGGCATGAGGCCAAACTCTAACCGCCTCTCTGTCAATTTCTCATTTGATACTCGATCAATATTCCCCTTTCTACTTCGTGTGTCTTCTCCTCTTAAAGATGAGTCTGCATCATCTTTCGGATCTCAATTTGGAGGTCTGGATCAAAAGTTATGGTCCACGCAAGATTCGGACCCGTAAAAATCACGTTTCTGAATGAAATTATGGTACCGTAATGAATATTACGGCAGTGCCGTAATTTTGGATCTGTGAAGTATTTGTCAAGATTACGGCCCGTAAAAATATTTACAGTCGTGCCATATTTGCTTCTGTATGTTTCTGGACCAAAATACGGCCCGTAAAGATCATTACGGCAGTGCCGTAATCTCTGAAATCTCTCGGGTGGAAAATCATCTAGCATTACGGCACAGTAAAGATTGTTACGGCGGTGCCATAATCTCACAAAATTCTATGGTCGGAATCTTCCCAAATTACGGCACCTCTCAGGGATTACAGTTGTACAGTAATTCTATGGTGTAATTAAGGTACTGTAAAATCCATTACGGGGGTGCCGTAATTTGCTATGAAGCTCTGATTCTCCTGAAATTTGACGTGTGACTTCGTTTTGATGTCTGGAATCCATATTTGTGCTCGAATCCTTCAAAATCCATCAAAATATAGCACTTTTTACTTGAAATTCAGGAAAAATAAGAAATTATGTAGATTCCGTGATATTTAACAAATAATGGTTAAAAACAAGCAAAAGTTCATAAATATGATATGAAAAGATATATAAAATGGCATGAAATTTACTACAAATTTTGGTGTCATCAAACACATATGGCTCAAACTTTGCTTGTCCTCGAGCAAATAGATAGAATAAAGAACTCTACTATGGAAAATATGTCTTTTCATGAAAAATAAATTTCTAAAATATAATCACTCATGAAATTTTTCACTAACTTTTTGTACAAAATTTCAGATAAATACATCATCCTCTAAATTTAGTCTTTAAGATTCACAGCTTTGATCGAATAAAACTTCGCAACTCACATAATAAACAAAATCTCAGTCTCATGAATTCACCCAAGTTTCAGTTTACATCTATCAAACCTTTGTTTACAGGAATAAAGTCTCCTAGATCTTTTTCCACACAGAATTTTTCTATTCTTCCCCCTCTCTTTTTTTTTATTTTTTAAATTTTTGCATAGATAGCATATACCCACATAGATACATACTTTTTATTTTAGACTTCAACTCTTGTTTTCGGTACCACTGTCAATTTTACACAGTGCCATGTAGAGGAGTCATTTTCTTTTTCTCTCACTTTTCTTTTTTATAGACTTCAACCCATGTCTTAGGTACTACTGTCAATTTTACACAATGCCAAGTAGGGGAGTCTCTCACTATTTTTGGATTCTTTCTTCCCAACAAATAATAAAATAGACTAAACATCAACTAGGTTAATCAATTGACATCAATTCAAAAATTACACTCATATGCTCATTTTATTCAAGAAAGAATACCTACCCAAAAACCTTATGCATCAATCAATGAATAATTTCAACAAGTAGATATATATTGAAGAAATAAATTGAGCATAATAGGTATATTTCCATTCATAGGCATGCATTATCATAGAAAATTCACACATCTCTGTAAAAGAATGTGAAACATTAAATCCAAACAGTCATGAGGTGTAAAGTGATAGATCTGTGTAATCACATAAGGCTCAAACAATGCAAAGGGTGTAAAGTGATAGAATTTTGAGAAGAAGAA
The DNA here is from genome assembly GCA_027563935.2 of Costus lasius. Classification (NCBI taxonomy): domain Eukaryota; kingdom Viridiplantae; phylum Streptophyta; class Magnoliopsida; order Zingiberales; family Costaceae; genus Costus; species Costus lasius. The sequence goes on from CM050449.1 coordinate 74,048,386, forward strand.
AAAGTGTAGATAATCAAATCAAATAAAATAATCACTAGAAAGTGCAAATAATACTCACAAAACAATATAGCAAGCTCTAACCGAAAATACATAAGGCTCAGTATAAAAATAGTGTCGGGGCAGTTGCTACAAGGTTCAAAGATGTGCCTTTTGAAAATTTTACCTGCACAATTTAGGGTACATAAGGCTCAGTCTGAAAATAGTCTCAAAAATAATAATGATAAAAATAATTCTCTCAATGGAGAATCAGAGATGTCGCCAGAGATCTGAAGAGGATGCCGGTGGAAAAAGCTGATGCAGCTGAGAAGTAGAGGGTGCACAGAGGCATGCTGAAAAGCTGCTAGCAATGATAGTGATGGTGCCGATAGTAGAGTGAGTAATCTCTAGTGGCCTGCTAGAAATCACAGTCCTGGAGGTGAGATCGTCGGCTAGTGGGTGCAAGAGATAGCAATGCATAGATAAAAAAAATCAGTCACTAATAAAGAGTCTGCTGCATAAATAAATCAAATAAATGGAAACAGAAGTAGTAGAAGAAGTAAGAGTCTGCTAATGATATAATCCAGTGTCGACGGCTGGAAACAGTGATGTCAGAGGCAGATGCAGTGGTAGCTAGAGGTGGAAGACAGTTGCTTTTGAAGATTTCTGGATCTGGAGGCAAAAGAAGCAATAACAGGTAGAAAGCAAACAGTGCAGTTTTTGAATTTTTTATAAAAAGTAGCCATACCCTAGAATAAAATTTAATGATCCAAATAGAAAATGGACAAAACCAAGTTGTAGAATAAGATATGTTCTTTTCAGACGTATGAAAACCAAAGGATCAAAATCTGTCAGGAATTTAGGGCATCAGCAGAAAGAGGGCCACTCAGATTACAAAACTGCAAAAACTGCACAAAAGTTAATCAGATTCGAAAAATTGCTATGTGTCCTAGAATGATCAGAAAATATTTTCTTGAAAACAATTAATCCACAAGATAGAACAACACATGTTCTTTTTATTCCAATTAATCCACAAGATACCGTAAAAATCAATACGGTACTACCGTAATACTCTAAAACTCTCGGGATGAACTCAGATCATGATTACGGCACCGTAAAGAAGATTACGGCAGTGCCGTATTTTTTGCAAAATTTTGTTTCTCCCTACAAAAAGAAAAGAAAAATTAATTCTAAAAATAAACTAAAATAAATGCAACTAAACTAAGCAAAAGTGCTTGGGTTGCCTCCCAAGAAGCGCTAATTTTAGGTCCATAGCTTGACCAAAAATCAAATCTCATGGTGAAGCAGGAGAATCAGTACCAAAGTAGATAGCATGTAATTTTCTGCATTTCCTCTGTCCAAAAATTTTAGCCACTAATCCAAAAATCCAGAATTGCATATAAATCACAATCAAAGTGGCTTCCTTAAAAATGCAGAAATCAAAATCAAAATTTTCAATGATTTTCCTATATTTGTCAGAGAGCAAAATCATAAGTCCTTTCTTCATATTTATATTTGTTGGGGTATGCCCTTAAGGCTAATGTTCGAGGCCTTGGGATTGTATCAGTATCATGTAATAAACTCTTATGTTTATAAAGGCATGGTTGTTATTCAGTTTGTTACATTGTCTGCTGCAATGAGTGTACTTCTGAATAATGTCTCAAAGCTGTTCAGCTAGGCTGACATGCAGTTATGTCCTTAGTCAAGATATCTTGGTGAACATGAGACAGCCTTGATATGATTGAGACTAATATGTGTTCTAATCTTATAGGATGCTTCGAGCATGGAATAAGATGTAGACTCATGGGTACATTGGATGTACTGGACAGACCCTACTAGGATATTCAATTGGTTGTCACAATATGAATAATCCTTGATTGCAACAAGTGGCACATGTCCTCTGACTTGAGATCACTTGTGTTTCTAAATGATGATTGTCATTGTTTTGAGGTAGTTCAATATCATTTGAAACATAATGATTATAGACTATCTTGGATGGTGAGCTTGAGTCAGGTTAGGGCACTAGTGATAGATAAAGGATTGCCGTCTCCTTAATTGGAGTGTGATGTTCTAAAGGGCCCCCCTCTGTATGAGATGATGGAGAAAGTGTATGGCCATACCCAGGTGACAGTGTTCATCTGATCTAATCATGCTCATCATATTGGAGCTACAAGCTTGACACGCTTGTCCAATAAGAACATCCAGTGGCAAAGGAAATATGCATGCCTTGTGAGTTGGATTCACACTTGTGCTGTGGTTTGGGTGTAGTCTTAGAAGACTCTTTCCTTTATATCGGGAGACAGTGATGTGTTGCTAGATACCCCTCACTGATCGTGATAACGTGAGTTATCGTTACCGACATTTAAAGGAAACCCTCAGGGTCGCACAATTTGATGATATGGCTTACTTAAGTCAGATCGTGTGGACTAAATTATTCAGGTTCAGTTTAAAGGGATTTAATCTCTGATTGTAAGTGAGATCTGGTCTGATCATGTTTGATTGATTAGGGCTTGAGATCGGTAAGCTTCGATCGAGAGATTGGATGCTAGATCAGTGAGATCAGCAGCATCAAGAGATCGACGGTCAGATCAAGAGCCTTAGGGTTTAATGTGATCTGGACTAATGGCTTGGGTCGATTGGTCTATGAACCAGACCAAATTGAACCAGCTCATTGAGTGAGCGTGTGGTTCAAATTGAGAGGAGTTTGCGCATGGGGTAAACCCATGATCGCATGTGAGTGAGTGGCTTTCTATTTTTAGAAAGCATGATCACATACGTTCACGCCTAAGGCGCCCTCATCTCTGGTTTCTCCTCACTCTCGTCGCCAACTTGGGCATTCGGCACTTGCACACTCTCGTGTGGAGGAGTGTAGACGAAAAGAGAAGGAAGAGTTCGGCCAAGCAAAATGATCTTTCATTTGATCAGGGAGATCATTGATCGTGGCGAGATCAAAGTCTGCAAGGTTCATACAGATGACAATCTGGCAGACCCGCTTACTAAGCCTCTGGCGCAGCAGAAGCATGAGAAGCACTGTAATAACATGGGTTTGAGATTTCTCAACCATTAGATTAAGTGCAAGTGGGAGATTGTTGGGGTATGCCCTTAAGGCTAATGTTTGAGGCCTTGGGATTGTATCAGTATCATGTAATAAACTCTTATGTTTATAAAGGCATGGTTGTTATTCAGTTTGTTACATTGTCTGCTGCAATGAGTGTACTTCTGAATAATGTCTCAAAGCTGTTCAGCTAGGCTGACATGCAGTTATGTCCTTAGTCAAGATATCTTGGTGAACATGAGACAGCCTTGATATGATTGAGACTAATATGTGTTCTAATCTTATAGGATGCTTCGAGCATGGAATAAGATGTAGACTCATGGGTACATTGGATGTACTGGACAGACCATACTAGGATATTCAATTGGTTGTCACAATATGAATAATCCTTGATTGCAACAAGTGGCACATGTCCTCTGACTTGAGATCACTTGTGTTTCTAAATAATGATTGTCATTGTTTTGAGGTAGTTCAATATCATTTGAAACATAATGATTATAGACTATCTTGGATGGTGAGCTTGAGTCAGGTTAGGGCACTAGTGATAGATAAAGGATTGCCGTCTCCTTAATTGGAGTGTGATGTTCTAAAGGGCCCCCCTCTGTATGAGATGATTGAGAAAGTGTATGGCCATACCCAGGTGACAGTGTTCATCTGATCTAATCATGCTCATCATATTGGAGTTACAAGCTTGACACGCTTGTCCAATAAGAACATCCAGTGGCAAAGGAAATATGCATGCCTTGTGAGTTGGATTCACACTTGTGCTATGGTTTGGGTGTAGTCTTGGAAGACTCTTTCCTTTATATCGGGAGACAGTGATGTGTTGCTAGATACCCCTCACTGATCGTGATAACGTAAGTTATCGTTACCGACATTTAAAGGAAACCCTTAGGGTCGCACAATTTGATGATATGGCTTACTTAAGTCAGATCGTGTGGACTGAATTGTTTGGGTTCAGTTTAAAGGGATTTAATCTCTGATTGTAAGTGAGATCCAGTCTGATCATGTTTGATTGATAAGGGCTTGAGATCGGTAAGCTTCGATTGAGAGAATGGATGCTAGATCGGTGAGATCAGGAGCATCAAGAGATGAACGGTCAGATCTTAAGCCTTAGGGGTTTTTGTTATGATCTGGACTAGTTGCTTGGTTTATTTGGTTATTGAACCAAATCGATTTGAACCAGCTCATTGGGTGAGCGCATGGTTCAAGTAAAGAGGCATTGGCGATTGGGGTAATGCATGGTCGCATGAACGTTGAGACATTGCTATTTTTAGATAGCATGTTCTCTAACGTGACCACATCTCACGTTCACGCCAAGAGAACTTCTCTCTCGCCTTTCCCCACTTACTCTCGAGAGGGCATTCGTGCGTGACGAATCTTGGACGCCTTGGAGAGTCATTTGGCAAAGCGAGCAAAGCTTCATCCATCCCTTCCATTCGATCAAAGACACCTCTTGGAACCTTGCTAGCACAAGGAGCACCAAGGAAGTGAGCGCATCCTCATTCTTGTGTGCGCATCATTTGGAGGAGATCTCTCTTGCTCTCTCTTTCCAAGACGCCATCCAACACATGGCTTCGGTATGAATTCTTTTCATGTTGTTAAGTTGATCATATTGCATGCGATGATACTAAGAAACCCACTCCGCTGCTTTAGAAGAAATTTTTCATGCGCCTATCTAGGGTTTCGCCACCTTGTGAGGACTTTCAATTGGTATCAGAGCCTTGGTTGATGCATGTTTTATGATTGCTATACCATGTTTTGTGATCTATGTTTGCGCAACATGCTTAGATCTATAGGTTAGGTTACATGCGAAAATGATTACATATGTTTTTCATGTTTGAGCATGTATGAAAGTCGGCACATCTTTATTGTTGATGTTTTATGAAACGTATATTACTTGCGCGACCTCACTAGATCTAAGGTCTTACTATAAATCCTTAGACGGGTTAGTAGGGTTGATGTCATCCTCTAGGTTAGATCCAACCAGTCTGATCAGATCATCTGACAGCCTAGATGGGTCGACCAGATAGCACCTTTGCGCAAGCAAGAGGTGGCTGTAGGTCGACTGCATCATAGGCGTGTAGTGATGTCTGGTTGAGACAACCCATGAATGCACATGAGTTAGGCCCGGGGTCACACCCGCTTGCCAGAACTCATGGGGTGGTTCAGCCCTTAGCGCATGCATAGTTGACCACTGGGTCAACTCAAGTCAGTTAGGACTTGGTGCATGCAAGGGCACTGGATCTGATTAGATTGGATGAGTGGATCCCTATTAATGGACCGTTGTAAGGTTGTAGGGCATATAAGAATATTAAAATTGATGCCAAAGGGGTTTTCAAAACTTTAATTTCTTAATTGGATCACATGCTGTTTGGATGCCATATGTGTGTTTATTTTATCTTATGTGGGCTACCCATGTTTAATGTGTGCTGTGCTGGGGCCTGCGTGCCTGAAAATTAAATGTAAATTATTTTATTGTGATCTGCGCATCACATTTCCATTAATTTATAAAGTGTTATTGACCTGCATGTCAATCTTGTCTAGATAGTTAAATTGTAATTTAATTAGACAAGAGCACAGAGCACACTTGGCAGAGGCGCATGCAGCAGTGGCTTGACCAGGTGGGAGGTCCAGGATTCGACTCTGGGACCAGGCGCACTTTCCCTGGTAGACGCACCTGAGCTGCAGTAGGCGCTTGGGCCCTAGGTTGGGCCAGATGAGCAGCAAAAGACCCATGAAGAAAAGCAAGTGAAGACTTAAGTTTATTTAAGGTCTAACTTAGGCTCAATGGGCTTTTACCACATAAGATCAGCATGCTTTCTATTTATTGCTTTTATAATTAGAATTGCATGAGTTTATCTTCTGCTATCACCTAAAATATCAAGCTCGTAAGCCTTCTGACGCGAAACCTCACTGTTCTGACTATCGTTGGAGCCGTGTTGTACCCACTCAGTGGGCACGTCCATCTATCTTCAGACGGTGCGGGATTACACCTGCGTGTTACAGGGAAGGGATTTATCGCTTCTCGTTGCTCAGCATAGCACGTGGTGGTCCAGGGAGTAGGTCGGGTCAGCTTGACCATGTAGGCTACATATGTGGCGCATATGGTAGCACATGGAGGCAGCCATCTGTGGGATCAGAGACTGTGTTGTACCAACTCAGTTGGCACAGTCTGCTGGATTGCCCAGATGAAGGGGAATCGCACGGGTTGGCGATTGGCAGGAATTGCCTACCAGAGATTAGTGCTTGTACTCTCTGTGCATCTTATCTCGCCTGAGCGGGACGCGGAGACCAAGTATGAAATCTGGATCCCATCTCACTAAAAGAGTTCTACTCTTTCGGACTGTTTTTTGCTGGATTTTTCAGCCAGATAAAATAGTGAGAAAAGGAATCTTTCATAAGTCCTGATCGATTCTTAACATTGATACTGACCTTGCTGTTCTTGCATTGTTGTAGATACCTACAGCAATGAACACCATGAACTTCAATGTGCGATCCCTACTGGAAAGGGAGAAGTTTGCTGGGCCGAACTTCTCAGACTGGTACGGACACCTTAAGATTGTTCTTAAGGCAGAGAGGAAACTGTATGTCCTCGAGACGGCTATACCGCCTCATCCCGCTCCGAACGCCGCAAGGGCGGTTCGGGAAGCTTATGAAAAGCACGTCAATGATAGCATTGATGTCGCTTGCCTGATGCTAGCGTCTATGACGCCACCGCTGCAGCGTCAGCATGAGGATATGTCGGCTATAGAGATTATAGCGAACCTCAAGATGCTGTATGTGAAAGTCCCCTAAACAAAGGGGGCGAAACCCTATAGGAGGCGCATATGAAAATTTTGATGCAGCGGAAGGGGTTTCAAGGATCTATGCATATAATATGTTCAACTTGCAATGAAAAACGATTCTCACCATTGCCATCGCTTAGATGGTGTCTTGGAAGGAAAGGCGCAAGTGCTCCTTCTCCAAAGGTGACGCACACAATTGGTGTCGCCTACTCTTCCTTGGTGCTCCTTGTGCTAGCAAGGTTCCAAGAAGTCGTTGTCGAATGGAAGGGAAAGATCACTTTGCTTGGCCGAACTCTTCCTTCTCTTTTCGTCTACACTCCTCCACACGAGAGTGTGCAAGTGCCGAATGCCCAAGTTGGCGACGAGAGTGAGGAGAAACCAGAGATGAGGGCGCCTTAGGCGTGAACGTGAGTAGTGGTCACGTATGTGATCATGCTTTCTAAAAATAGAAAGCCACTCACTCACATGCGATCATGGGTTTACCCCATGCGCAAACTCCTCTCAATTTGAACCACACGCTCACTCAATGAGCTGGTTCAATTTGGTCTGGTTCATAGACCAATCGACCCAAGCCATTAGTCCAGATCACACTAAACCCTAAGGCTCTTGATCTGACCGTCGATCTCTTGATGCTGCTGATCTCACTGATCTAGCATCTAATCTCTCGATCGAAGCTTACCGATCTCAAGCCCTAATCAATCAAACATGATCAGACCAGATCTCACTTACAATCAGAGATTAAATCCCTTTAAACTGAACCTGAATAATTCAGTCCACACGATCTGACTTAAGTAAGCCATATCATCAAATTGTGCGACCCTGAGGGTTTCCTTTAAATGTCGGTAACGATAACTCACGTTATCACGATCAGTGAGGGGTATCTAGCAACACATCACTGTCTCCCGATATAAAGAAAAGAGTCTTCCAAGACTACACCCAAACCACAGCACAAGTGTGAATCCAACTCACAAGGCATGCATGTTTCCTTTGCCACTGGATGTTCTTATTGGACAAGCGTGTCAAGCTTGTAACTCCAATATGATGAGCATGATTAGATCAGATGAACATAGTCACCTGGGTATGGCCATACACTATTCTCAATCATCTCATCTAGGGGGCCCTTTAGAACATCACACTCCTTAAACAAGGAGACGGCAATCCTTTGTCTATCACTAGTGCCCTAACCTGACTTAAGCTCACCATCCAAGATAGTCTATAATCATTATGTTTCAAATGATATTGAACTATCTCAAAACAATGACAATCATCATTTAGAAACACAAGTGATCTCAAGTCAGAGGAAATGTGCCACTTGTCGCATTCAAGGATTATTCACATTGTGACAAGCAATTGAATATCCTAGTAGGGTCTGTCCAGTACATCCAATGTAACCATGAGTCTACATCTTATTCCATGCTCGAAGCATCCTATAAGATTAGAACACATATTAGTCTCAATCATATCAAGGCTGTCTCATGTTCACCAAGATATCTCGACTAAGGACATTATAGCATGTTAGCCCAGCTAAACAGCTTTGAGACATTATTCAGAAGTACAATTATTGCAGCAGACAATGTAACAAACTGAATAACAACCATGCCTTTATAAACATAAGAGTTTATTACATGATACTGATACAATCCCAAGGCCTCAAACATTAGCCTTAAGGGCATACCCCAACAATCTCCCACTTGCACTTAATCTAATGGTTGAGAAATCTCAAACCCATATTATTACAGTGCTTCTCATGCTTCTGCTGCGCCAGAGGCTTAGTAAGCGGGTCTGCCAGATTGTCATCTGTATGAACCTTGCAAACTTTGATCTCACCACGATCTATGATCTCCCGGATCAAATGAAACCGTCTCTGTATGTGCTTGGACTTCTGGTGCGACTGTGGTTCCTTTGCTTGTGCGATTGCTCCAGTGTTATCACAGAAGATAACCAAAGGATCTGCACTCGAAGGAACAACACCAAGTTCTCTCACGAACTTATGAATCCACACTGCCTCCTTGGATGCTTCCGAGGCTGCAACATACTCGGCTTCTGTTGTGGAATCAGCAACAGTTGACTGTTTGAAACTCTTCCACACCACTACTCCTCCATTCAAGCTAAATACATAGCCTGATTGCGATCGGAAATCATCCTGGTCAGACTAGAATGAAGCGTCAGTATATCCTTCAATACTGAGTTCTTCCTGACCACCATATATCAAGAACATATCTTTGGTCCTCCGCAGATATTTTAAAATGTTCTTGACCGCAATCCAGTGCGCCATACCTGGATTACTTTGGAACCGACTGGTCACGCTTAACCCGTAAGCAACGTCTGGGCGAGTACACAACATCGCATACATAATGGATCCAATAGCCGAAGCATAAGGCGTATTGTCCATTTCATCTTTCTCAGTCTGTGTTTGTGGACACTGACTCTTCGAAAGATTCAGACCATGTCTGACTGGAAGATATCCTCTTTTAGAATTCTCTAAATGAAATCTCTCCAGGACTTTATCGATGTAAGTACTCTGGCACAGCCCGAGAAGCCTCTTAGATCTATCCCTGTAGATCTTCACACCTAATACATAGGCTGCTTCTCCTAGATCTTTCATCTGGAAACATTTCCTTAACCATGCCTTAACCGCATGCATTTCAGGAATGTCATTTCCAATGATCAAGATGTCATCGACGTAGAGGACTAGGAAAGTAATCACGCTCCCACTAAACCTCTTATATACACACGGGTCATCCTCGTTCTTGATGAAACCAAATTCACTGATTGATTCATCAAAACGAATATTCTAGCTTCTCGATGCTTGTTTAAGTCCATAAATAGACTTCTTTAATTTGCATATCTTATGACGATCTGATGGATTAGTGAAACCTTCTGGTTGTGTCATATACACATCCTCATCCAGATTTCCATTCAGGAAAGCTGTTTTCACATCCATTTGCCAAATCTCATAATCATAATATGCTGCTATCGCGAAAAGAATCCGAATAGACTTAAACATGGCTACAGGTGAGAAAGTTTCATCATAATCTATCCCGTAGATTTGTTTGAAACCTTTCGCAACTAGCCTGCCTTTATAGGTAACCACGTTACCATCCATGTCAATCTTCTTCTTGAAGATCCATTTACAGCCTATAGGGAGAACTCCCGGAGGCGGATCAACCAAATCCCAGACTTGGTTATCTGACATGGAGTCCATCTCGGCGCGCATAGCATCAAGCCATCTCGCTGACTCCGGTCCACTGACCGCATCCGCATAAGTGAGGGGTTCATCATTATCAATGATGTAGACTCCGTCATAGCGCTCAGGCTGTTGACGGATCCTTCCCGATCTTCGCGGTTCCCGTGATATCTGAGCCTCAGGTTGTTCATTAACCTGATCCACCGGCTCAGGCTCATCCAACTGTGCTTGACTACTTTGTCCTTCCTCTGGATTCTCATCCAGCATTATTTCTCTCCCACTGGCCTCTTGCAGAAGAAACTCCTTCTCAAGAAATATGGCCGTCCGAGCAACAAATACCTTGTTCTCTTTGGGATCGTAGAAATAATAACCCTTAGTTTCCTTAGGGTAACCGACAAAGATACATTTCTCAGATCTGCTCTCTAGTTTCCCAGAGGCGAGCTTTTTGACATAAGCCTCGCAGCCCCAGATCCTAATAAATGTTAAGCTCGGCTGTTTCCCATACCATAACTCATATGGTGTCTTAGAAACTGCCTTGGATGGCACTCGGTTTAGTACCTTTGCAGCTGTTTCCAGTGCAAATCCCCAAAAGGAGTATGGAAGAGTAGCCTGACTCATCATAGAACGAACCATATCAAGTAACGTTCTATTTCTCCTCTCGGACACACCATTCCATTGCGGTGTTCCTGGCGGAGTGAGCTGTGAGATAATCCCACACTCCTTCAGATAGTCAGTAAACTCTCGACTTAGGTATTCTCCACCTCGATCAGAACGAAGTGCCTTGATACTTCGGCCTAGCTGATTCTGTACTTCATTCTTGAACTCTTTGAACTTGTCAAAAGATTCACTTTTATGTCTCATCAAATAGACATACCCATACCTACTGAAATCATCAGTAAAGGTAATGAAGTACTGATAGCCACCTCTGGCATGTTTACTAAATGGCCCACACACATCACTGTGTATAAGGTCAAGTAAACCTGAAGCCCTTTGACCTTTGTTAGAAAAAGGTGACTTTGTCATTTTACCCATTAAACAAGCTTTGCATGTATCAATCTCCTCATAGGAGAATGATCCCAGCAGTCCATGATCATGCAACCGCTTAATGCGTTTCTTGTTAATATGGCCTAAACGACTATGCCATAGCAAGGTGCTGTCATCAGCATACTTGGCTTTCTTAATATCAATAGCGTGTATAGAACATTCCATGTCCAACATGAATAACCCATTGTTAATTGAACCAGTAGCATAAACTATATTATCAAGAGATAAAACACACTTTGAAATATTGCATTCAAAGGAAAATCCCTTCCTGACAAGAGCAGGAATGGAGATAATATTCTTAGTAATGCTGGGAACAAAATAACAACTGTTTAGTTCTAATACAATTCCAGATGGCAAAGAGATGAAATAGTCTCCTACAGCAACAGCAGCAACCCGTGCCCCGTTTCCAACTCGTAGGTCCACCTCATGCTGTCCCACCTGCCTTCTTCTCCTGAGTTCCTGTACATTTGAATAAATGTGAACTCCACATGCAGTGTCCAACACCCATGATATAGAAGAAGATGAAACCATGACTTCCGTCACGTATATACCTGAGCCAGAAGCAATGCTTCCCCTCTTGTCTCCTTGGAGCGCTTTACAGTCCTTTTTCCAGTGACCCAGCTGGCCACAATGGAAACACCTGTATTCCTTTGACCGCTTAACTTTTTGCTTCAGAGCCTTGCTGCAACTCTTGACAGGGGTCTTGCCCTTCTTCCCCTTCTTCTTGTTGTTCCTTGAAGGAACCATTAAGACAGAGGTTGAAGGCTTTCCCTTCAGAGTCTCCTCAGTAGTCAAGAGCATATTCAGCAGCTCTGCCGGAGTACAGTCGATTTTGTTCATATTAAAATTAATAATGAACGCATCGAAAGAAGGCGGAAGAGACTGCAGAATAATGTCTACAGCAAGCTCCTGGTTAATGGTATGCCCCAGTTTCTCTAGAGCCTCCTTGTGCCCAATCATCTTGAGCACGTGAGCTCCCACTGGGCTCCCTTCAGCCAGTTTGCTCTGAAAGAACAGCTTTGTCAGATTATAGCGTTCTGTCCTCGCCTGTGCAGCATACAGCAGCTTGAGGTTTGCTATCATGTCTATAGCAGACATATCCTCATGCTGACGCTGCAGCGGTGGCGTCATAGACGCTAGCATCAGGCAAGCGACATCAATGCTATCATTGACGTGCTTTTCATAAGCTTCCCGAACCGCCCTTGTGGCGTTCGGAGCGGGCTGAGGCTGTATCGCCGTCTCGAGGACATACAGTTTCCTCTCTGCCTTAAGAACAATCTTAAGGTGTCCGAACCAGTCTGAGAAGTTTGGCCCAGCAAACTTCTCCCTTTCCAGTAGGGATCGCACATTGAAGCTCATGGTGTTCGTTGCTGCAGGTATCTACAACAATGCAAGAACAGCAAGGTCAGTATCAATGTAAAGAATCAATTCAGGACTTAAGAATGATTCTTTTTCTCACTATTTTATCTGGCTGAAAAATCCAGCAAAACAGCCCGAAAGAGTAGAACTCTTTTAGTGAGATGGGATCCAGATTTCATACTTGGTCTCCGCGTCCCGCTCAGGCGAGATAAGATGCACAGAGAGTACAAGCACTAATCTCTAGTAGGCAGTCCCTGCCAATCGCCAACCCGTGCGATTCCCCTTCATCTGGGCAATCCAGCAGACTGTGCCAACTGAGTAGGTACGACACAATCTCTGACCCCACAGATGGCTGCCTCCATGCGCTACCATATGCGCCACATATGTAGCCTACACGGTCAAGCTGACCCGACCTACTCCTTGGACCACCACGTGCTATGCTGAGCAACGAGAAGCGATAAATCCCTTCTCTGTAACACGCAGGTGTAATCCCGCACCGTCTGAAGATAGATGGACGTGCCCACTGAGTGTGTACAACACGGCTCCAACGATAATCAGAACAGCGAGGTTTCGCGTCAGAAGGCATACGAGCTTGATATTTAAGCGTTGGATTTTAACGGTCTTTTATCTTCTTCACTATCATGCAATTCCTATGGTGATAGCAGAAGATAAATAAATCATGCTGTTCTACTTATTTAAACAATAAAAGAAAGCATGGATCTTGTGTGGTAAAAGCCCATAGCCTAAGTAAGACCTTAATTAACTTAAGTCTTCACTTGCTTTTCTTCATGGGTCTTTTGCTGCTCATCTGGCCCAAACCAGGGCCCAAGCGCCATCTGCAGCTCAGGTGCGCCCACCAGGGAAAATGCGCCTGGTCCCAGAGTCGAACCCTGGACCTCCCACCTGGTCAAGCCACTGCTGCATGCGCCTCTGCCATGTGTGCTCTGTGCTCTTGTCTGATTAATTTACAAATTAATATATCTAGACAAGATTGACACGCAGGTCAATTACATTTTATAAATTAAATACAATGTGATACGCAGATCACAATAATTAATTTACAACTTTAAAGTCCAGGCACGCAGGCCCCAGCACAGCACACATTTAACATGGGCAGCCCACATAAGAATAAATATACAAACATAGGCATCAACCAACATGTGATCCATTCAAGAAAATTAAATTTTTGAAAAACCCCATAGGCATCAATTTTAATTTCCTTATTTGCCTTACAACCTTACAACGGTCCATTACTAGGGATCCACTCATCCAACCTAGTCAGATCCATTGCCCTTGCATGCACCAAGTCCTAACTGACTTGAGTCGACCAAAGGTCAACCATGCATGCGCCAGGACCGAACAACCCTCATGAGTTCTGGCAAGCGGGTGTGACCCCGGGCCTAACTCATGTGTGTTCGCTAGTCGTCTCAATCAGACATCGCTACAGGCCTGTCTGCAGTCGACCTATAGCCATCTCGTGCTTGCGCACAGATGCTATCTGGTCAACCCATCAAGGCTGTCAGATGGTCTGATCAGACTGTCTGGATCTAACCTAGAGGATGACTTCAACCCTAATAACCCGTCTAAGGGTTTAATGCAGGGCCTTAGATCTATAATGAGTCGCGCATGTCATAAGAAGGTTGAGAAAACAAACATATGCGCCAACATGAAAACATGCGCCTAGGAGAAATAAAAAATATCTCTAACCAGCATGTAACATATAGATCAATGCATAGGATCACAAAGAAAGCAAACATATTAGCATGCAATAACTGGCTTTGATACCAATTGAAAGTCCCCTAAACAAAGGGGGCGAAACCCTATAGGAGGCGCATATGAAAATTTTGATGCAGCGGAAGGGGTTTCAAGGATCTATGCATATAATATGTTCAACTTGCAATGAAAAACGATTCTCACCATTGCCATCGCTTAGATGGTGTCTTGGAAGGAAAGGCGCAAGTGCTCCTTCTCCAAAGGTGACGCACACAATTGGTGTCGCCTACTCTTCCTTGGTGCTCCTTGTGCTAGCAAGGTTCAAAGAAGTCATTGTCGAATGGAAGGGAAAGATCACTTTGCTTGGCCGAACTCTTCCTTCTCTTTTCGTCTACACTCCTCCACACGAGAGTGTGCAAGTGCCGAATGCCCAAGTTGGCGACGAGAGTGAGGAGAAACCAGAGATGAGGGCGCCTTAGGCGTGAACGTGAGTAGTGGTCACGTATGTGATCATGCTTTCTAAAAATAGAAAGCCACTCACTCACATGCGATCATGGGTTTACCCCATGCGCAAACTCCTCTCAATTTGAACCACACGCTCACTCAATGAGCTGGTTCAATTTGGTCTGGTTCATAGACCAATCGACCCAAGCCATTAGTCCAGATCACATTAAACCCTAAGGCTCTTGATCTGACCGTCGATCTCTTGATGCTGCTGATCTCACTGATCTAGCATCCAATCTCTCGATCGAAGCTTACCGATCTCAAGCCCTAATCAATCAAACATGATCAGACCAGATCTCACTTACTGTTGGGGTATGCCCTTAAGGCTAATGTTTGAGGCCTTGGGATTGTAACAGTATCATGTAATAAACTCTTATGTTTATAAAGGCATGGTTGTTATTCAGTTTGTTACATTGTCTGCTGCAATAATTGTACTACTGAATAATGTCTCAAAGCTGTTCAGCTAGGCTGACATGCAATAATGTCCTTAGTCGAGATATCTTGGTGAACATGAGACAGCCTTGATATGGTTAAGACTAATATGTGTTCTAATCTTATAGGATGCTTCGAGCATGGAATAAGATGTAGACTCATGGGTACATTGGATGTACTGGACAGACCCTACTAGGATATTCAATTGCTTGTCACAATGTGAATATTCCTTGAATGCTGCAAGTGGCACATTTCCTCTGACTTGAGATCACTTGTGTTTTATAAATGATGATTGTCATTGTTTTGAGGTAGTTCAATATCATTTGAAACATAATGGTTATAGACTATCTTGGATGGTGAGCTTGAGTCATGTTAGGGCACTAGTGATAGACAAAGGATTGCCGTCTCCTTGTTTAAGGAGAGTGATGTTCTAAAGGGGCCCCCTGGATGAGATGATTGAGAGAGTGTATGGCCATACCCAGGTGACTGTGTTCATCTGATCTAATCATGCTCATCATATTGGAGCTACAAGCTTGACACGCTTGTCCAATAAGAACATCCAGTGGCAAAGGAAACATGTTTGCCTTGTGAGTTGGATTCACACTTGAGCTATGTTTTGGGTGTAGTCTTGGAAGACTCTTTTCTTTATATCGGGAGACAGTGATGTGTTGCTAGATACCCTTCACTGATCGTGATAACGTAAGTTATCGTTACCGACATTTAAAGGAAACCCTCAGGGTCGCACAATTTGATGATATGGCTTACTTAAGTCAGATCGTGTGGACTGAATTATTTTGGTTCAGTTTAAAGGGATTTAAACTCTGATTGTAAGTGAGATCTGGTCTGATCATGTTTGATTGATTAGGGCTTGAGATCGGTAAGCTTCGATCGAGAGTGGTGATGCTAGATCGATCAGATCAGAAGCGTCAGATGATGAATGGTCAGATCTAGGACCTTGGGGTCTAATTCGATCTAGACTTAATGTTTGGGCTGATTTGGTTTAATCATTGAACCAAAGAAATTGAACCGGCTCATGGGTTGAGCGCATGGTTCATATGGGAGAAGAGAGATGCGCTTGGTTCACTTGGTGAACGCATAACGCATGTAGTCAAGGCATTGCTATTTTTGGAATGTTCGGTTTCAAAGAGGGAACGTTTCCACGTTCGGAAAAACGCCTCCTCTCTATTCTCCTCGCTCAATTCGCTCTTGGTTGAGACGACTCACGGCTTGCGTTGTGGAGGTCGACAACAAGAGGATTCGGCCAAGCGATCATCTCTTCATCCCTTCAACCGATCAAGAAATCTTTGGAGCCTTGCTAGCACAAGTCGCGCCATAGAAGTAGGTCTTCTTCCTCTTGTGTGCGACAACCTTTGGAGGAAATATCTCTTGCTTTCTTCTTCCAAGACTCCATCCAAGAGATGGCGACGGTATGGATCCTTCTCTTATCTATCTAGACATTTGAAAGTTAATCATATGCGATATTAAGATCTATGAAAACCCTTCTTCCGCTTGCAAAATTTTATGCGCCACCCCAATAGGGTTTTCGCCCCCCTCTCGAAAGGGGTTCCATCAACTGGTATCAGAGCCGGTTTATATATATGCATATGATTGCTTGATGCTATTTTGTGATCCTTGTTTGCGCAACATGCTTAGATCTATAGGTTACATGCGAAATTGATAGCATATGCTTTTATGTTTGCGCATGTTTAGTAGGCGCATCTTTGTTGTTGATGTTTTATCAAAAGAATATCACTTGCGCGCCTATCATTAGACTAAGCGCCTACTATAAACCCCTAGACGGGTTAGTAGGGTTGAAGTCATCCTCTAGGTTAGATCCAACTAGTCTGATCAGACCATCTGACAGCCTAGATGGGTCGACCAGATAGCACCCTTGCGCAAGCAAATGGTGGCTATAGGTCGACTGCATCATAGGTGTGTAGCGATGTCTGGTTGAGACGTTTGTTGAACGCACATGAGTTAAGCCCGGGCTCACACCCGTTTGCCATACCCATTGTGGTTGTTCAGCCCTTAGCGCATGCATAGTTGACCATTGGGTCGACTCAAGTCAGTTAGGACTTGGTGCATGCAAGGGCACTGGATCTGAATAGTTTGGATGAGTGGATCCCTATTAATGTACCGTTGTAAGGTTGTAGAGCATATAAGAGAATTAAAATTGATGCCAATGGGGTTTTCGAAATTTTATTTTCTTATCCTGGATCACATGATGTTTGATGCCATATTGCTTGTTTATTTATTCTTATGTGGGCTACCCATGTTAAATGTTTGCTGTGCTGGGGCCTGCGTGCCTGAATTGAAAAGTAAATTAATTATTGTGATCTGCGTATCACATTGTTTTTAATTTATAAATGTTATTGACCTGCGAGTCAATCTTGTCTAGATAGATTAATTTGTAAATTAATCAGAGAAGAGCACAGAGCACATTTGGCAGAGGCGCATGCAGCAGAGGCTTGACCAGGTGGGAGGTCTAGGGTTCGACCCTAGGACCAGGCGCATCTTCCTGGTGGGCGCACCTGAGCTGCAGTTGGCGCTTGGCCCTGGTTTGGGCCAGATGAGCAGCAAAAGTCCCATGAAGAAAAGCAAGTGAAGACTTAAGTGATATTAAGGTCTTACTTAGGCTATGGGCTTTTACCACATAAGATCCATGCTTTCTTTTATTGTTTAATATTAGAATTGCATGATTAGTTTATCTTCTACTATCACCATAGGAATTGCATGATAGTGAAGAAGATAAAAGACCGTTAAAATCCAACGACGAAATATCAAGCTCGTAAGCCTTCTGACGCGAAACCTCACTATTCTGATTATCGTTGGAGCCGTGTTGTACCCACTCAGTGGGCACGTCCATCTATCTTCAGACGGTGCGGGATTACACCTGCGTGTTATAGAGAAGGGATTTATCGCTTCTCGTTGCTCAGCATAGCACGTGGTGGTCCAGGGAGTAGGTCGGGTTAGCTTGACCATGTAGGCTACATATGTGGTGCATATGGTAGCACATGGAGGCAGCCATCTGTGGGCTCAGAGATTGTGTTGTACCAACTCAGTTGGCACAGTCTGCTGGATTGCCCAGATGAAGGGGAATCGCACGGGTTGGCGATTGGCAGGGACTGCCTAACAGATATTAGTGCTTGTACTCTCTGTGCATCTTATCTCGCCTGAGCGGGACGCGGAGACCAAGTATGAAATCTGGATCCCATCTCACTAAAAGAGTTCTACTCTTTCGGGCTGTTTTGCTGGATTTTTCAGCCAGATAAAATAGTGAGAAAAAGAATCTTTCTTAAGTCCAGATTGATTCTTGACATTGATACTGACCTTGCTGTTCTTGCATTGTTGTAGATACCTGCAGCAACGAACACCATGAGCTTCAATGTGCGATCCCTACTGGAAAGGGAGAAGTTTGCTGGGCCGAACTTATCGGACTGGTATGGACATCTTAAGATCGTTCTTAAGGCAGAGAGGAAACTGTATGTCCTCGAGACGGCAATACCGCCGCAGCCCGCTCCGAACGCCGCAAGGGCGGTTCGGGATGCCTATGAAAAGCATGTCAATGATAGCATTGATGTCGCTTGCCTGATGCTAGCGTCTATGACGCCACCGCTGCAGCGTCAGCATGAGGATATGTCGGCTATAGAAATTATAGCGAAACTCAAGATGCTGTATGCTGCACAGGCGAGGACTGAACGCTATAATCTGACCAAGCTTTTCTTTCAGAGCAAACTGGCTGAAGGGAGCCCAGTGGGAGCTCACGTGCTCAAGATGATTGGGCACAAGGAGGCTCTGGAAAAACTGGGGCATACCATCAACCAGGAGCTTGCTGTAGACATTATTCTGCAGTCTCTTCCGCCTTCTTTCGATGCGTTCATCATTAACTTTAATATGAACAAAATCGATTGTACTCCGGCAGAGCTGCTGAATATGCTCTTGACTACTGAGGAGACTCTGAAGGGAAAGCCTTCAACCTCTGTCTTAATGGTTCCTTCAAGGAACAAGAAGAAGGGGAAGAAGGGCAAAGCCCCTGTCAAGAACTACAACAAGGCTCTGAAACAGAAGGTGAAGCGGTCAAAGGAATACAGGTGTTTCCACTGTGGCTAGCTGGGTCACTGGAAAAAGGACTGTAAAGCGCTCCAAGGAGATAAGAGGGGAAGCATCGCTTCTGGCTCAGGTATATTCGTGACTGAAGTCATGTTTTCATCTTCTTCTATATCATGGGTGTTGGACACTGCATGTGGAGTTCACATTTGTTCAAATGTACAGGAACTCAAGAGAAGAAGACAGGTGGGACAGCATGAGGTGGACCTACGAGTTGGAAACGGGGCACGGGTTGCTGCTGTTGCTGTAGGAGACTATTTCATTTCTTTACCATCTGGACTTGTATTGGAACTAAACAGTTGTTATTTTGTTCCCAGTATTACTAAAAATATTATCTCCATTCCTGCTCTTGTCAGGAAGGGATTTTCCTTTGAATGCAAGATTTCAAAGTGTGTTTTATCTTATGATAATATTGTTTATGCAACTGGTTCAATTAACAACGGGTTATTCATGTTGGACATGGAATGTTCGATACAAAATATTGATAATAAGAAAGCCAAGTATGCTGATGACAGCACCTTGCTATGGCATAATCGTTTAGGCCATATTAACGAGAAACGCATTAAGCGGTTGCATGATCATGGACTGCTGGGATCATTCTCCTATGAGGAGATTGATACATGCAAGGCTTGTTTGATGGGTAAAATGACGAAGTCACCTTTTCCTAATAAAGGTCAAAGGGCTTCAGGTTTACTTGACCTTATACACAGTGATGTGTGTGGGCCATTTAGTAAACATGCCAGAGGTGGCTATCTGTACTTCATTACCTTTACTGATGATTTCAGTAGGTATGGTTATGTCTATCTGATGAGACATAAAAGTGAATCTTTTGACAAGTTCAAAGAATTCAAGAATGAAGTACAAAATCAACTAGGCCGAAATATCAAGGCACTTCGCTCAGATCGAGGTGGTGAATACCTAAGTCGAGAGTTTACTGACTATCTAAAGCAGTGTGGGATTATCTCACAGCTCACTCCACCAGGAACACCGCAATGGAATGGTGTGTCCGAGAGGAGAAATAGAACGTTACTTGATATGGTTCGTTCTATGATGAGTCAGGCTACTCTACCTTACTCCTTTTGGGGATTTGCACTGGAAACAGCTGCAAAGGTACTAAACCGAGTGCCAACCAAGGCAGTTTCTAAGACGCCATATGAGTTATGGTATGGGAAACAGCCGAGCTTGACATTTATCAGGATCTGGGGTTGCGAGGCTTATGTCAAAAAGCTCGCCTCTGGGAAACTAGAGAGCAGATCTGACAAATGTATCTTTGTCGGTTACCCTAAGGAAACTAAGGGTTATTATTTCTACGATCCCAAAGAGAACAAGGTTTTTGTTGCTCGGACGGCCATATTTCTTGAGAAGGAGTTTCTTCTGCAAGAGGCCAGTGGGAGAGAAATAAAGCTGGATGATAATCCAGAAGAAGGACAAAGTGCTCAAGCGCAGTTGGATGAGCCTGAGCCGGTAGATCAGGATATTGAACAACCTGAGGCTCAGATATCATGGGAACCGCGAAGATCGGGAAGGATCCGTCGACAGCCTGAGCGCTATGACGGAGTCTACATCATAGATTATGATGAACCCCTCACTTATGCGGAAGCGGTCAGTGGACCGGAGTCAGCTAGATGGCTTGAAGCTATGCGAGCTGAGATGGACTCCATGTCAGATAACCAGGTCTGGGATTTGGTTGATCCGCCTCCTGGAGTAATCCCTATAGGCTGTAAATGGATCTTCAAGAAGAAGATTGACATGGATGGTAACGTGGTTACCTATAAAGGCAGGCTAGTTGCGAAAGGTTTCAAACAAATCTACGGGATAGATTATGATGAAACTTTCTCACCTGTAGCTATGGTTAAGTCTATTCGGATTCTTTTCGCGATAGCTGCATATTACGATTATGAGATCTGGCAGATGGATGTGAAGACGGCTTTCCTTAATGGAAATCTGGATGAGGATGTGTATATGACACAACCTGAAGGTTTCACTAATCCATCAGATCGTCATAAAATATGCAAGTTAAAGAAGTCCATTTATGGACTGAAACAAGCATCTAGAAGCTGGAATATTCGTTTTGATGAATCAGTCAGTGAATTTGGTTTCATCAAGAACGAAGATGACCCGTGTGTATATAAGAGGTTTAGTGGGAGCGTAATTACTTTCCTAGTCCTCTACGTCGATGATATCTTAATCATTGGAAATGACATTCCTGAAATGCATGCAGTTAAGGCATGGTTAAGGAAATGTTTCCAGATGAAAGATCTAGGAGAAGCAGCCTATGTTCTAGGTGTGAAGATCTACAGGGATAGATCTAAGAGGCTTCTCGGGCTGTGCCAGAGTACTTACATCGATAAGGTCCTGGAAAGATTCCATTTAGAGAATTCTAAAAGGGGATATCTTCCAGTCAGACATGGTCTGAATCTTTCGAAGAGTCAGTGTCCACAAACACAGACTGAGAAAGATGAAATGGACAATACGCCTTATGCTTCGGCTATTGGGTCCATTATGTATGCGATGTTGTGTACTCGCCCAGACGTCGCTTACGGGTTAAGCGTGACCAGTCGGTTCCAAAGTAATCCAGGTCAGGCACACTGGATTGCGGTCAAGAACATTTTAAAATATCTACGGAGGACCAAAGATATGTTCTTGATATATGGTGGTCAGGAAGAACTCAGTATTGAAGGATATACTGACGCTTCGTTCCAGTCGGACCAGGATGATTTCCGATCGCAATCAGGCTATGTTTTTAGCTTGAATGGAGGAGCAGTGGTGTGGAAGAGTTTCAAACAGTCAACTGTTGCTGATTCCACAACAGAAGCCGAGTATGTTGCAACCTCGGAAGCATCCAAGGAGGCAGTGTGGATTCGTAAGTTCGTGAGAGAACTTGGTGTTGTTCCTTCGAGTGCAGATCCTTTGGTTATCTTTTGTGATAACACTGGAGCAATCGCACAAGCAAAGGAACCACGGTCGCACCAGAAGTCCAAGCACATACAGAGACGGTTTCACTTGATCCGGGAGATCATAGATCGTGGCGAGATCAAGGTCTGCAAGGTTCATACAGATGACAATCTGGCAGACCCGCTTACCAAGCCTCTGGCGCAGCAGAAGCATGAGAAGCACTGTAATAATATGGGTTTGAGGTTTCTCAACCATTAGATTAAGTGCAAGTGGGAGATTGTTGGGGTATGCCCTTAAGGCTAATGTTTGAGGCCTTGGGATTGTAACAGTATCATGTAATAAACTCTTATGTTTATAAAGGCATGGTTGTTATTCAGTTTGTTACATTGTCTGCTGCAATAATTGTACTACTGAATAATGTCTCAAAGCTGTTCAGCTAGGCTGACATGCAATAATGTCCTTAGTCGAGATATCTTGGTGAACATGAGACAGCCTTGATATGGTTAAGACTAATATGTGTTCTAATCTTATAGGATGCTTCGAGCATGGAATAAGATGTAGACTCATGGGTACATTGGATGTACTGGACAGACCCTACTAGGATATTCAATTGCTTGTCACAATGTGAATATTCCTTGAATGCTGCAAGTGGCACATTTCCTCTGACTTGAGATCACTTGTGTTTTATAAATGATGATTGTCATTGTTTTGAGGTAGTTCAATATCATTTGAAACATAATGGTTATAGACTATCTTGGATGGTGAGCTTGAGTCATGTTAGGGCACTAGTGATAGACAAAGGATTGCCGTCTCCTTGTTTAAGGAGAGTGATGTTCTAAAGGGGCCCCCTGGATGAGATGATTGAGAGAGTGTATGGCCATACCCAGGTGACTGTGTTCATCTGATCTAATCATGCTCATCATATTGGAGCTACAAGCTTGACACGCTTGTCCAATAAGAACATCCAGTGGCAAAGGAAACATGTTTGCCTTGTGAGTTAGATTCACACTTGAGCTATGTTTTGGGTGTAGTCTTGGAAGACTCTTTCCTTTATATCGGGAGACAGTGATGTGTTGCTAGATACCCCTCACTGATCGTGATAACGTAAGTTATCGTTACCGACATTTAAAGGAAACCCTCAGGGTCGCACAATTTGATGATATGGCTTACTTAAGTCAGATCGTGTGGACTGAATTATTTTGGTTCAGTTTAAAGGGATTTAAACTCTGATTGTAAGTGAGATCTGGTCTGATCATGTTTGATTGATTAGGGCTTGAGATCGGTAAGCTTCGATCGAGAGTGGTGATGCTAGATCGATCAGATCAGAAGCGTCAGATGATGAATGGTCAGATCTAGGACCTTGGGGTCTAATTCGATCTAGACTTAATGTTTGGGCTGATTTGGTTTAATCATTGAACCAAAGAAATTGAACCGGCTCATGGGTTGAGCGCATGGTTCATATGGGAGAAGAGAGATGCGCTTGGTTCACTTGGTGAACGCATAACGCATGTAGTCAAGGCATTGCTATTTTTGGAATGTTCGGTTTCAAAGAGGGAACGTTTCCACGTTCGGAAAAACACCTCCTCTCTATTCTCCTCGCTCAATTCGCTCTTGGTTGAGACGACTCACGGCTTGCGTTGTGGAGGTCGACAACAAGAGGATTCGGCCAAGCGATCATCTCTTCATCCCTTCAACCGATCAAGAAATCTTTGGAGCCTTGCTAGCACAAGTCGCGCCAAAGAAGTAGGTCTTCTTCCTCTTGTGTGCGACAACCTTTGGAGGAAATCTCTCTTGCTTTCTTCTTCCAAGACTCCATCCAAGAGATGGCGACGGTATGGATCCTTCTCTTATCTATCTAGACATTTGAAAGTTAATCATATGCGATATTAAGATCTATGAAAACCCTTCTTCCGCTTGCAAAATTTTATGCGCCACCCCAATAGGGTTTTCGCCCCCCTCTCGAAAGGGGTTCCATCACTTACAATCAGAGATTAAATCCCTTTAAACTGAACCTGAATAATT
This sequence comes from Costus lasius, assembly GCA_027563935.2. NCBI lineage: Eukaryota > Viridiplantae > Streptophyta > Magnoliopsida > Zingiberales > Costaceae > Costus > Costus lasius. The sequence goes on from CM050449.1 coordinate 74,072,468, forward strand.
CAGTCCACACGATCTGACTTAAGTAAGCCATATCATCAAATTGTGCGACCCTGAGGGTTTCCTTTAAATGTCGGTAACGATAACTCACGTTATCACGATCAGTGAGGGGTATCTAGCAACACATCACTGTCTCCCGATATAAAGAAAAGAGTCTTCCAAGACTACACCCAAACCACAGCACAAGTGTGAATCCAACTCACAAGGCATGCATGTTTCCTTTGCCACTGGATGTTCTTATTGGACAAGCGTGTCAAGCTTGTAACTCCAATATGATGAGCATGATTAGATCAGATGAACATAGTCACCTGGGTATGGCCATACACTATTCTCAATCATCTCATCCAGGGGGCCCTTTAGAACATCACACTCCTTAAACAAGGAGACGGCAATCCTTTGTCTATCACTAGTGCCCTAACCTGACTCAAGCTCACCATCCAAGATAGTCTATAATCATTATGTTTCAAATGATATTGAACTATCTCAAAACAATGACAGTCATCATTTAGAAACACAAGTGATCTCAAGTCAGTGGAAATGTGCCACTTGTCGCATTCAAGGATTATTCACATTGTGACAAGCAATTGAATATCCTAGTAGGGTCTGTCCAGTACATCCAATGTACCCATGAGTCTACATCTTATTCCATGCTCGAAGCATCCTATAAGATTAGAACACATATTAGTCTCAATCATATCAAGGCTGTCTCATGTTCACCAAGATATCTCGACTAAGGACTTTATAGCATGTTAGCCCAGCTAAACAGCTTTGAGACATTATTCAGAAGTACAATTATTGCAGCAGACAATGTAACAAACTGAATAACAACCATGCCTTTATAAACATAAGAGTTTATTACATGATACTGATACAATCCCAAGGCCTCAAACATTAGCCTTAAGGGCATACCCCAACAGTATGCTGCACAGGCGAGGACAGAACGCTATAATCTGACAAAGCTGTTCTTCCAGAGCAAACTGGCTGAAGGGAGCCCAGTGGGAGCTCACGTGCTCAAGATGATTGGGCACAAGGAGGCTCTAGAGAAACTGGGGCATACCATCAATCAGGAGCTTCCTGTAGACATTATTCTGCAGTCTCTCCCGCCCTCTTTCGATGCGTTCATCATTAACTTTAATATGAATAAAATCGATTGTACTCCGGCAGAGCTGCTGAATATGCTCTTGACTACTGAGGAGACTCTGAAGGGAAAGCCTTCAACCTCTGTCTTGATGTTTCCTTCTAGGAACAAGAAGAAGGGGAAGAAGTGTAACATCCCGTTATCTTAACCCCAAACAAGCAACACAAATCACAGAAGAAACAGGATGTGTCATACAAGATCGATTCACATGCTAGGTAAAACCCCGTTCAGGAAACCCGATCTGAAAATTTCGAAAATTCCATACATATAAATCTCCACAAAAACACAATTTCATAAAGGTACCTGCCACCACGCATTCCTTGCACTAGACATATGCAAGTTACAGGTATATCAAAACCGATTACAAAGAATACACCACAAACCGAAATTCAAAACAAAATCACAAAATCGATTTTATAAACTCATACCAAACACCGAAACCAGGCTGAAACCCGTGGTGACACAAAAATCAAACTCATTTAACAGCCACAATCTGACATCACAAGTTCACATAGTTCACATGGTTCACATAGCTCATATCATTCATATAGTTCGGCCACAACCAGCCCCAAATAATTAAGCACAAAAGTTCTTAAACAGCAAACTAGCGATATCCATGCCAATGCTAACTCAAGAAATGCGCCCCTACTCTATGCCTGAAAATAGTGAGGGGTGAGCTACACAGCCCAGTGAGTGGATAGTCTAAATCGACCATCCATAACATACACTCAAAAATATAGACAGATTATTTTAAAAATCTTTAACAGGAACATTATGTCAACATATAACAACATAAAGAAAACAGAAGTCATATAAACAGTCAGATGTACACACCAACATATAACAAACTCAGGTTCTAGAGTTATACTCTAAACCAACTCAGATGTACACACCAACACTTAATTAACCTAGTTGTCCAGCATATTCAGTAGTGACCATTATGGTCTAACCCGGCTTTGGCCTAAGCACTGGGAGACTGCAAAATTTCATGCAACATATAAACATGGACAGTGAGTAGAATCAAGAGGTGGCCCCCGCCAGGTCACGACGTGGCACTTTGCTCTAAAACACCCCATAACACATCGATGGATAGTGTGTAGATTCAAGAGGTGGCCCCCGCCGGGTCACGACGTGGCACTTTGCTCTACGACACCCCATATCACAAAAAGAGTGATGACATCAAGAGGTGGCCCCTGTCCGACCAAGACATGGCACTTTGCGTCAAAACCCGTTCTCCCAAAAGGTTCCTACTGGACAACAGACACATCTTATATCTTATTTCACAACGGTGGACTTCTAAGTGTCAACTAGACTCTAGGATAGTCATCACAGTAATCATATCGGGCAGGCTGAACATCAACCCCCATCACAATAATCATAACAGGCTGGCTGAACAACAACCCCCTCACATATCACAATACAGGGCTGAAATTCAAACCCTTAACATATCACATATAGACTATCCCCTTGAGTACTTCTGTTACACTTAGCCTTAGTCCTAACCATTCCATGATCACAACACATAATATTCATAATTCACATAACCACATAATATTGAAAATCACATAATCACATGATATTCATAAATCACATAATATTCAAACATCACAAAGTAGTGTAGTCCTTAGATTTCATGCTGATTAATTCAGTCTAACCTTGCTAAATTATCACCCAATGTTCTCAAACATGAATACATGGTCTTAGATAAATAAACATGAGTTTTATAACATTATTAGCATTTATCAAGCACCCATAAAATCGACATATAGCATTTATCAAGCATACATAAAATTAAACATAAAATTAAAACATGTATTCATACAAGTGCTTTACAAATCATTACATGTAACCCATGGTTAACATAACATATTATCTACTAAATTTTAAACCTTAGTTAACATGAATATCATGCTCAAAATCATTGGTTTAAAACTTCCTAAATTCCATAAATTAATACCTTAAATTTCATATTACAAACTTTCGGTTTTCATAAAACAATCATCAAGATTTCGGTTGAAAATTTTCATAAAACAATCATCAAGATTTCGGTTTCATAATTAACATCAAAATTTCAGTTTTCATAAATAATTATCAAGATTTCGAGTCTCATAATTATTATCAAGAATTCGGTTTTCATAACAATTATCAAGATTATTTCGGTTTTAAACATGGAAAGATTTCAAGCAACCCAAATTTATCATGTAGCACAACCATAATCATATTGATGTAAATTTCGAATAAGACACCCCACTCACCTCTTAACCGTGATCACCAATATGTAAAAACCTTTCCAAAAATTCGTCTAAAGCTTTGAGAGACGCCACCAAACACCAAGGAATGCCGGCCAAAGGAAGAAGGAAGAGGAAGAAAAATTTTCGTCCAAGCCTTCAAGGAAATCGCCAAAGCCTTCAAGGAAATCGCCAAAGCCTTCAAGGAAGTCGCCAACTTCTTTGCCCTAGCCGCCCCAAGGTTTCCTCAAGCCAAAAATCGCCAACTCACTTGAATTACCCACTTAAAATTTCGGTTTTTAATTTCCAACCCGCTAACCAATTAATTCAAATAGGGTTTAACCCATTTAACTAATAAAATCAAATTTTAAACCCAATTAGCTAATTCACATAGGTTTTAATCCATTTAACCACTCACTTAACGAAAATCCAATAAGGATTTAATTAACATCCAATAAGGATTTAATTAACCACTAAGCTCTAATTAATTTATCATAAATTAGCAACCAATAATCGAATAAATTAACCACCATTAATTTCTAATTAATTTACAATAAATTAACAACCAAATAAATTAACAACCAAAATCTCTAGTTAACTAACTATAAACTAACAACCAATACATAGCAAAATATCACAGTCAATAATTTTATTTAAATCATGAACAAAATATCACAGACAATGAGTTTATTTAAATCAAAAATAATGCTTACCAGAACTTAAGATCCTTGGATCTTACATCCCTCCCTCCTTATAAAGCTTTAGTCCTCTAAAGCTCAGCATCCATATCATCAAAGAGATAAGCATAAAATTTCCTCATATCAGCTTCAGTCTCCCAAGTTGCCTCCTCAACCAACTGATTTCCCCAGATAACCTTTACCAAAGGTATATTCTTGTTCCTCAGAACTTTATCCTTTCTATCCACAATCCGGAGAGGTCTTTCCTCAAAGGTCAAATCACTCTGAATCTGAAGAGGTTCCAATTCCAATACATGAGATGGATCAGGATGATATTTCCTCAAAGCAGAAACATGGAACACATTATGCACATGATCCATAGCAGGAGGTAAAGCTAATCTGTAAGCCACTGGACCAATTCTCTCAATAATGTCAAAAGGGCCTACAAACCTAGGGCTCAACTTGCCCTTTTTGCCAAACCTCATAACACCCTTAGTAGGTGATACCTTTAAGAAAACATGATCCCCTACCATAAACTCCAGGGGACGACGACGGTCATCAGCATAACTCTTCTGTCTGTCCCGAGAAATCTTCAGTTTATTCTGTATCTCTCTGACCTTATCAGTAGTCTCCTGAACTGCATCAGATCTCAAAATCATTCTGTCACCAGTTTCCTCCCAACACAAGGGAGTCCTACACCTTCTCCCATACAAAGCCTCATATGGAGCCATCTGAATACTGGAGTGGAAACTATTATTATAAGTGAACTCTATCAAAGATAGATCCCGATTCCACTCAGAACTCCAATCAACCACATAGGCTCTCAACAAATCTTCTAGAGTCTGTATAGTACGCTCCGTCTGGCCATCAGACTGAGGATGGTATGCAGTACTAAAACTCAACTTAGTACCCAAACCCTCCTGTAAACTCTTCCAAAATCTGGACAAAAACCGAGAGTCCCTATCAGACACAATATCAACAGGCACTCCATGCAGTCTGACTATCTCATCAATGTATAATCTAGCCAGCCTCTCTAAAGGATAAGTCATCTTGATCGGAAGAAAATGGGCTGATTTAGTGAGTCTATCAACAATCACCCAAATAGAATCATGACCCAATCTGGTTCTAGGCAAACCACACACAAAATCCATACTGATGCATTCCCACTTCCACTCAGGAATAGGAAGAGGCTGCAACAAACCACCAGGCTTCTGGTGTTCAGCCTTTACAGTCTGACAGGTTAAACACCTAGAGACAAAATCATATACCTCTTTCTTCATGCCCGGCCACCAAAAACTCTTCTTGAGGTCCTGATACATCTTAGTCACGCCAGGATGTAGAGAATATTTGGAGTTATGGCTGTCCTCCAATATTTCTTTCCTCAAGCTCGGTTCCTCAGGGACACACACCCTTCCACGAAACCGAAGAATACCATCATCAGACAAGCTAAAATCCAGAACTGTACCCGCAACCAAACTATCCCTGATCTGAACTAATCTCGGATCCACAGACTGCTGATCTCTGATCTTCTGCAACAAAGCAGACTGTACTCTGAGGAAAGCCACATATCCAGACTGAACTCTAGGAGTAACACTGATCCTGAGATCTCTGAACTCCTGCAGTAACTGCCACTCACTGACCCGTAAAGCAGCTACTGAAGTAACTGGATGTCTGCTCAGTGCATCCGCCACTACATTGGCCTTTCCAGCCTGATACTGAATAGAGAAGTCATAGTCTTTGATCAACTCCATCCATCTTCTCTATCTCATGTTCAACTCCTTCTGAGTGAAGATGTACTTGAGACTCTGGTGGTCAGTGAACAGATCAAACTCTTGACCCAACAAATAGTGACGCCATATCTTCAAGGCAAAGACTACGGCCGCCAACTCTAAGTCATGAGTAGGGTAGTTCAACTCATACTCCTTCAGTTGTCTCGAAGCATAGGCTACCACAGAACCCTTCTGCATCAAGACACAACCCAACCCTTTGCCTGAAGCATCCGTATAAACAGTAAACCTTTCCCCATCACTAGGAATAATGAGGATCGGTGTACTAGTCAACCTCCTCTTCAGCTCTTGAAAGCTCTCTTCACACTTGTCATCCCAAATAAACTTAGCCTCCTTTCTGGTTAATTTAGTTAAAGGACCCGCCAGCTTGGAGAATCCCTCAACAAATCTCCGGTAGTAACCTGCTAAACCCAGGAAACTTCTGATCTCAGTAGCACTAGTCGGTCTTCCCCAATTGAGAATGGCTTGCACTTTAACTGGATCTACCGACACCCCCTGACCAGAAATCACATGTCCCAAGAAGCTGATCTTCTCTAGCCAGAACTCACACTTACTAGCCTTGGCATATAATCGGTTCTTCCTCAGAACCGCCAACACTCTGCGCAAGTCACTGACATGATCTGAAGTAGTCCGAGAGTATACCAAGATATCATCTATGAAGACTACCACACAAGAGTCAAGCAATTCATGGAATACCCTGTTCATCAAATCCATGAAGACAGCAGGTGCATTCGTCAGTCCAAAAGGCATAACTAAAAATTCGAAATGCCCATACCTGGTCCTGAATGCAGTCTTAAATATATCCTCATCCTTGACCCTAAGCTGATAATACCCTGATCTCAGATCAATCTTAGAGAACACTGTAGCTCCCTGTAATTGATCAAATAGATCATCAATTCTGGGAAGAGGATACTTATTCTTGATAGTCACTTGGTTCAGTTGCCTGTAGTCTATACACATCCTCAGGGTTCCATCTTTCTTCTTTACAAACAGCACTGGCGCTCCCCAGGGAGAAGCACTAGGCCGAATGTACCCTTTCTCTAGCAATTCCTCCAGTTGTTTCTTAAGCTCAGCCAGCTCTGAGGTAGCCATGCGATAAGGAGCTCTGGAGATAGGTGTCGTACCTGGCGCCAACTCAATGCCAAACTCCACTTCTCTAATTGGTGGCAAGCCTGAAAATTCTTCAGAGAACACATCAGGAAATTCTTTCACCACCGCCATCTGAGTCAAATCAGAAGTAGAATCATCTTGCACCTTAACATGCGCAAGATAACCCTTGCATCCACTAGCAAGTAACTTCCTGGCCTGCAGGAAAGATATTACATGCGGTCCTTGGTCCGACACTAGACCTCTCACAAAAAACTGATTCCCATCAAGCAGATTCAAGGTGATTACTTTCTCAAAGCAATCCACAGTGGCATGATGTGAGGATAACCAATCCATACCTAGGATGACATCATAATCTTGCATGTCTAAGAGGATTAGATCTACCAGAAACTCATAACCCTCTACATGTACTACACAATTAGCACAAACAGTATCTGTAGACAATGATGTTCCTAAGGGAGTACTCACAGACACAGCATAATCTAGCACCTTAGGTACAACAGGTAAACATGCAGCAAATCTAACAGATACAAAAGATAGATTTGCACCAGGGTCAAATAGAATGCGAGCTAACTGATCAAATACAAATAAGGTACCTTCCACGACGGATCGGGAAGCTCGTGTGTCCTTCTCAGCCACAGCATAAACTCGTGTCTGGACTGTAGGCTTCTCTGCGCCTCTATTCTGTATCTCAGGCTCTATACAGTCTTTGACCATGTGCCCTGGTTTCTTACATCTGAAGCATACACCATTCTTCTTATAACAATCCTTCACCAGATGTCCCTTGATCCCACAATAATTACAAGTTCGGTCCTCTGTGTTACTGTTCCTTACATCCCTTGCATCCCTGGACTGCTGCGGTGCCTTGTAAGAGTAAGGCTTATACCTGCTCTTCTTGTAATCCTTATGCTTGGGGTACTTCTTACCCTTGCCGCCAATGCCATACTGAGGAGCTGCCATCTCGGCTGCAGGAACCACGGTCACGGCAACATGAGAACTCCTCTCAGATATGTATCTCTCAATGGTGCGTGCTCGCCCAACAGTCTCAACATAAGTCTCCAAATGCTGAGCACCAACCTGCTCCCGAATGTCCCATCTGAGACCTCTAAGAAACTTAGTAGCCCTTCTCTTTTCAGTGTTTATCAGGTGAGGAGCATACTTTCCCAACTTAGTGAACTGCAATTCATACTGGTCTACTGTCATATCACCCTGCTCCAGGTGAATAAATGCCACCTCTCGGTCCTCCACCAAACTATCTGGGAAGTACTTCTCGTTAAATCGAGACAAGAAGTAGGGCCAATCCACTGTTTCATGTTTTTCTTCAGCTAGCCTCACAACGCCCTTCCACCACTCATCTGCGTCACCACGCATCATATAGGTGGTCAGACATAACTTGTCTTCGTCCGAGCAACGCATGACTTGGAAAATCTTTTCCAAGACCAACTGCCAGTTCTCGGCAGTACTGGATTCTGAGCCCCCATAAAAAGAGCTGGGACCCAGTTTCTGGAATTCACTCACAAGTGAGGCATAGCGCCTGTGAGCGCCCTCCTGAGAGTCATCCCCCACCGCCCGAGTAGTAGTCTGGGGTCTCTCTTGAGTCAACTGCTGCAAGAGCTGCTGTTGCGCCTCTTGATGCTGAGTCTATTGCTGCTGCAGCATCTGAGCTTGCCTCTCTATCATGGCACCTTGTTGCTGTACCATGCCAGTCAGAGCCTCAATAGTTCTCGTGAGGTTCGAAGGCTGCTCATCCTCGCCACTAGCATTTCCTCTGGTTCGCACCATCTTAAATTCCTACACACACACACCATAGTCAGGAAAACAAACATAAACCTATCAGGTGTCTAGCAATACACAAACATGTTTTCCCCCGAACTAAGTTTTAGCTAGCCAACTCCTCTGATACCATTCTGTAACATCCCGTTATCTTAACCCCAAACAAGCAACACAAATCACAGAAGAAACAGGATGTGTCATACAAGATCGATTCACATGCTAGGTAAAACCCCGTTCAGGAAACCCGATCTGAAAATTTTGAAAATTCCATACATATAAATCTCCACAAAAACACAATTTCATAAAGGTACCTGCCACCACGCATTCCTTGCACTAGACATATGCAAGTTACAGGTATATCAAAACCGATTACAAAGAATACACCACAAACCGAAATTCAAAACAAAATCACAAAATCGATTTTATAAACTCATACCAAACACCGAAACCAGGCTGAAACCCGCGGTGACACAAAAATCAAACTCATTTAACAGCCACAATCTGACATCACAAGTTCACATAGTTCACATGGTTCACATAGCTCATATCATTCATATAGTTCGGCCACAACCGGCCCCAAATAATTAAGCACAAAAGTTCTTAAACAGCAAACTAGCGATATCCATGCCAATGCTAACTCAAGAAATGCGCCCCTGCTCTATGCCTGAAAATAGTGAGGGGTGAGCTACACAGCCCAGTGAGTGGATAGTCTAAATCGACCATCCATAACATACACTCAAAAATATAGACAGATTATTTTAAAAATCTTTAACAGGAACATTATGTCAACATATAACAACATAAAGAAAACAGAAGTCATATAAACAGTCAGATGTACACACCAACATATAACAAACTCAGGTTCTAGAGTTATACTCTAAACCAACTCAGATGTACACACCAACATATAACAAACTCAGGTTCTAGAGTTATACTCTAAACCAACTCAGATGTACACACCAACACTTAATTAACCTAGTTGTCCAGCATATTCAGTAGTGACCATTATGGTCTAACCCGGCTTTGGCCTAAGCACTGGGAGACTGCAAAATTTCATGCAACATATAAACATGTACAGTGAGTAGAATCAAGAGGTGGCCCCCGCCAGGTCACGACGTGGCACTTTGCTCTAAAACACCCCATAACACATCGATGGATAGTGTGTAGATTCAAGAGGTGGCCCCCGCCGGGTCACGACGTGGCACTTTGCTCTACGACACCCCATATCACAAAAAGAGTGATGACATCAAGAGGTGGCCCCTGTCCGACCAAGACATGGCACTTTGCGTCAAAACCCGTTCTCCCAAAAGGTTCCTACTGGACAACAGACACATCTTATATCTTATTTCACAACGGTGGACTTCTAAGTGTCAACTAGACTCTAGGATAGTCATCACAGTAATCATATCGGGCAGGCTGAACATCAACCCCCATCACAATAATCATAACAGGCAGGCTGAACAACAACCCCCTCACATATCACAATACAGGGCTGAAATTCAAACCCTTAACATATCACATATAGACTATCCCCTTGAGTACTTCTGTTACACTTAGCCTTAGTCCTAACCATTCCATGATCACAACACATAATATTCATAATTCACATAACCACATAATATTGAAAATCACATAATCACATGATATTCATAAATCACATAATATTCAAACATCACAAAGTAGTGTAGTCCTTAGATTTCATGCTGATTAATTCAGTCTAACCTTGCTAAATTATCACCCAATGTTCTCAAACATGAATACATGGTCTTAGATAAATAAACATGAGTTTTTTAACATTATTAGCATTTATCAAGCACCCATAAAATCGACATATAGCATTTATCAAGCATACATAAAAATCAACATAAAATTAAACATAAAATTAAAACATGTATTCATACAATTGCTTTACAAATCACTACATGTAACCCACGGTTAACATAACATATTATCTACTAAATTTTAAACCTTAGTTAACATGAATATCATGCTCAAAATCATTGGTTTAAAACTTCCTAAATTTCATAAATTAATACCTTAAATTTCATATTACAAACTTTCGGTTTTCATAAAACAATCATCAAGATTTCGGTTGAAAATTTTCATAAAACAATCATCAAGATTTCGGTTTCATAATTAACATCAAAATTTCAGTTTTCATAAATAATTATCAAGATTTCGAGTCTCATAATTATTATCAAGAATTCGGTTTTCATAACAATTATCAAGATTATTTTGGTTTTAAACATGGAAAGATTTCAAGCAACCCAAATTTATCATGTAGCACAACCATAATCATATTGATGTAAATTTCGAATAAGACACCCCACTCACCTCTTAACCGTGATCACCAATATGTAAAAACCTTTCCAAAAATTCGTCTAAAGCTTTGAGAGACGCCACCAAACACCAAGGAATGCCGGCCAAAGGAAGAAGGAAGAGGAAGAAAAATTTTCGTCCAAGCCTTCAAGGAAATCGCCAAAGCCTTCAAGGAAATCGCCAAAGCCTTCAAGGAAGTCGCCAACTTCTTTGCCCTAGCCGCCCCAAGGTTTCCTCAAGCCAAAAATCGCCAACTCACTTGAATTACCCACTTAAAATTTCGGTTTTTAATTTCCAACCCGCTAACCAATTAATTCAAATAGGGTTTAACCCATTTAACTAATAAAATCGAATTTTAAACCCAATTAGCTAATTCACATAGGTTTTAATCCATTTAACCACTCACTTAACGAAAATCCAATAAGGATTTAATTAACATCCAATAAGGATTTAATTAACCACTAAGCTCTAATTAATTTATCATAAATTAGCAACCAATAATCGAATAAATTAACCACCATTAATTTCTAATTAATTTACAATAAATTAACAACCAAATAAATTAACAACCAAAATCTCTAGTTAACTAACTATAAACTAACAACCAATACATAGCAAAATATCACAGTCAATAATTTTATTTAAATCATGAACAAAATATCACAGACAATGAGTTTATTTAAATCAAAAATAATGCTTACCAGAACTTAAGATCCTTGGATCTTACAAGAAGGGCAAGGCCCCTGTCAAGAGTTACAGCAAGGCTCTGAAGCAAAAAGTTAAGCGGTCGAAGGAATACAGATGTTTCCACTGTGGCCAGCTGGGTCACTGGAAAAAGGACTGTAAAGCGCTCCAAGGAGACAAGAGGGGAAGCTTTGCTTCTGGCTCAGGTATTTATGTGACGGAAGTCATGATATCCTCTTCTTCTATTTCATGGGTGTTGGACACTGCATGTGGAGTTCACATTTGTTCAAATGTACAGGAACTCAAGAGAAGAAGGCAGGTGGGACAGCATGAGGTGGACCTACGAGTTGGAAACGGGGCACGGGTTGCTGCTGTTGCTGTAGGAGACTATTTCATCTCTTTGCCATCTGGGCTTGTATTAGAACTAAACAGTTGTTACTTTGTTCCCAGCATTACTAAAAATATTATCTCCATTCCTGCTCTTGTCTGGACGGGATTTTCCTTTGAATGCAATATTTCAAAGTGTGTTCTTTCTTTAGATAATATTGTTTATTCTACTGGTTCAATTAACAATGGGTTATTCATGTTGGACATGGAATGTTCTATACAGAATATTGATAATAAGAAAGCCAAATATGCTGATGACAGCACCTTGCTATGGCATAGTCGTTTAGGCCATATTAACGAGAAACGCATTAAGCGGTTGCATGATAATGGACTGCTGGGATCATTTTCCTATGAGGAGATTGATACATGCAAAGCTTGTTTGATGGGCAAAATGACGAAGTCGCCTTTTCCTCATAAAGGTCAAAGGACTTCAGGTTTACTTGACCTTATACACAGCGATGTGTGTGGGCCTTTTAGTAAACATGCCAGAGGTGGCTATCAGTACTTCATTACCTTCACTGATGATTTCAGTAGATATGGGTATGTCTATCTTATGAGACATAAAAGTGAATCTTTTGACAAGTTCAAAGAGTTCAAGAATGAAGTACAGAATCAGCTTGGCCGAAATATCAAGGCACTTCGTTCTGATCGAGGTGGAGAATACCTAAGTCGAGAGTTTACTGACTATCTGAAGGAGTGTGGGATTATCTCACAGCTCACTCCGCCAGGAACACCGCAATGGAATGGTGTGTCCGAGAGGAGAAATTGAACGTTACTTGATATGGTTCGTTCTATGATGAGTCAGGCTACTCTACCTTACTCCTTTTGGGGATTTGCACTGGAAACAGCTGCAAAGGTACTAAACCGAGTGCCATCCAAGGCAGTTTCTAAGACGCCATATGAGTTATGGTATGGGAAACAGCCTAGCTTGACATTTATCAGGATCTGGGGCTGCGAGGCTTATGTCAAAAAGCTCGCCTCTGGGAAACTAGAGAGCAGATCTGAGAAATGTATCTTTGTCGGTTACCCTAAGGAAACTAAGGGTTATTATTTCTACGATCCCAAAGAGAACAAGGTATTTGTTGCTCGGACGGCCATATTTCTTGAGAAGGAGTTTCTTCTGCAAGAGGCCAGTGGGAGAGAAATAAAGCTGGATGAGAATCCAGAGGAAGGACAAAGTGCTCAAGTACAGTTGGATGACCCTGAGCCGGTAGAACAGGTTACTGAACAAACTGAGGCTCAGATATCACGGGAACCGCGAAGATCGGGAAGGATCCGTCGACAGCCTGAGCGCTATGACGGAGTCTACATCATTGATAATGATGAACCCCTCACTTATGCGGATGCGGTCAGTGGACCGGATTCAGCGAGATGGCTTGAAGCTATGCGCGCCGAGATGGACTCCATGTCAGATAACCAAGTCTGGGATTTGGTTGATCCGCCTCCGGGAGTTATCCCTATAGGCTGTAAATGGATCTTCAAGAAGAAGATTGACATGGATGGTAACGTGGTTACCTATAAAGGCAGGCTAGTTGCGAAAGGTTTCAAACAAATCTACGGGATAGATTATGATGAAACTTTCTCACCTGTAGCTATGTTTAAGTCTATTCGGATTCTTTTCGCGATAGCAGCATATTATGATTATGAGATCTAGCAGATGGATGTGAAGACAGCTTTCCTTAATGGAAATCTGGATGAGGATGTGTATATGACACAACCTGAAGGTTTCACTAATCCATCAGATCGTCATAAAATATGCAAGTTAAAGAAGTCTATTTATGGACTTAAACAAGCATCGAGAAGCTGGAATATTCGTTTTGATGAATCAATCTCTGAATTTGGTTTCATCAAGAACGAGGATGACCCGTGTGTATATAAGAGGTTTAGTGGGAGCGTGATTACTTTCCTAGTCCTCTACGTCGATGATATCTTAATCATTGGAAATGATATTCCTGAAATGCATGCGGTTAAAGCATGGTTAAGAAAATGTTTCCAGATGAAAGATTTAGGAGAAGCAGCCTATGTATTAGGTGTGAAGATCTACAGGGATAGATCTAAGAGGCTTCTCGGGCTGTGCCAGAGTACTTACATCGATAAAGTCCTGGAGAGATTTCATTTAGAGAATTCTAAAAGAGGATATCTTCCAGTCAGACATGGTCTGAATCTTTCGAAGAGTCAGTGTCCACAAACACAGACTGAGAAAGATGAGATGGACAATATGCCTTATGCTTCGGCTATTGGATCCATTATGTATGCGATGTTGTGTACTCGCCCAGACGTCGCTTACGGGTTAAGTGTGACCAGTCGGTTCCAAAGTAATCCAGGTATGGCGCACTGGATTGCAGTCAAGAACATTTTAAAATATCTGCGGAGGACCAAAGATATGTTCTTGATATATGGTGGTCAGGAAGAACTCAGTATTGAAGGATATACTGACGCTTCGTTCCAGTCTGACCAGGATGATTTCCGATCGCAATCAGGCTATGTTTTTAGCTTGAATGGAGGAGCGGTGGTGTGGAAGAGTTTCAAACAGTCAATCGTTGCTGATTCCACAACAGAAGCCGAGTATGTTGCAGCCTCGGAAGCATCCAAGGAGGCAGTGTGGATTCGTAAGTTCGTTCAAGAACTTGGTGTTGTTCCTTCGAATGCAGATCCTTTGGTTATCTTTTGTGATAACACTGGAGCAATCGCACAAGCAAAGGAACCACGGTCGCACCAGAAGTCCAAGCACATACAGAGACGGTTTCATTTGATCAGGGAGATCATTGATCGTGGCGAGATCAAAGTCTGCAAGGTTCATACAGATGACAATCTGGCAGACCCGCTTACTAAGCCTCTGGCGCAGTAGAAGCATGAGAAGCACTGTAATAACATGGGTTTGAGATTTCTCAACCATTAGATTAAGTGCAAGTGGGAGATTGTTGGGGTATGCCCTTAAGGCTAATGTTTGAGGCCTTGGGATTGTATCAGTATCATGTAATAAACTCTTATGTTTATAAAGGCATGGTTGTTATTCAGTTTGTTACATTGTCTGCTGCAATGAGTGTACTTCTGAATAATGTCTCAAAGCTGTTCAGCTAGGCTGACATGCAGTTATGTCCTTAGTCAAGATATCTTGGTGAACATGAGACAGCCTTGATATGATTGAGACTAATATGTGTTCTAATCTTATAGGATGCTTCGAGCATGGAATAAGATGTAGACTCATGGGTACATTGGATGTACTGGACAGACCCTACTAGGATATTCAATTGGTTGTCACAATATGAATAATCCTTGATTGCAACAAGTGGCACATGTCCTCTGACTTGAGATCACTTGTGTTTCTAAATGATGATTGTCATTGTTTTGAGGTAGTTCAATATCATTTGAAACATAATGATTATAGACTATCTTGGATGGTGAGCTTGAGTCAGGTTAGGGCACTAGTGATAGATAAAGGATTGCCGTCTCCTTAATTGGAGTGTGATGTTCTAAAGGGCCCCCCTCTGTATGAGATGATTGAGAAAGTGTATGGCCATACCCAGGTGACAGTGTTCATCTGATCTAATCATGCTCATCATATTGGAGCTACAAGCTTGACACGCTTGTCCAATAAGAACATCCAGTGGCAAAGGAAATATGCATGCCTTGTGAGTTGGATTCACACTTGTGCTGTGGTTTGGGTGTAGTCTTGGAAGACTCTTTCCTTTATATCGGGAGACAGTGATGTGTTGCTAGATACCCCTCACTGATCGTGATAACATAAGTTATCGTTACCGACATTTAAAGGAAACCCTTAGGGTCGCACAATTTGATGATATGGCTTACTTAAGTCAGATCGTGTGGACTGAATTGTTTGGGTTCAGTTTAAAGGGATTTAATCTCTGATTGTAAGTGAGATCCAGTCTGATCATGTTTGATTGATAAGGGCTTGAGATCGGTAAGCTTCGATTGAGAGAATGGATGCTAGATCGGTGAGATCAGGAGCATCAAGAGATGAACGGTCAGATCTTAAGCCTTAGGGGTTTTTGTTATGATCTGGACTAGTTGCTTGGTTTATTTGGTTATTGAACCAAATCGATTTGAACCAGCTCATTGGGTGAGCGCATGGTTCAAGTAAAGAGGCATTGGCGATTGGGGTAATGCATGGTCGCATGAACGTTGAGACATTGCTATTTTTAGATAGCATGTTCTCTAACGTGACCACATCTCACGTTCACGCCAAGAGAACTTCTCTCTCGCCTTTCCCCACTTACTCTCGAGAGGGCATTCGTGCGTGACGAATCTTGGACGCCTTGGAGAGTCATTTGGCAAAGCGAGCAAAGCTTCATCCATCCCTTCCATTCGATCAAAGACACCTCTTGGAACCTTGCTAGCACAAGGAGCACCAAGGAAGTGAGCGCATCCTCATTCTTGTGTGCGCATCATTTGGAGGAGATCTCTCTTGCTCTCTCTTTCCAAGACGCCATCCAACACATGGCTTCGGTATGAATTCTTTTCATGTTGTTAAGTTGATCATATTGCATGCGATGATACTAAGAAACCCACTCCGCTGCTTTAGAAGAAATTTTTCATGCGCCTATCTAGGGTTTCGCCACCTTGTGAGGACTTTCAATCATAAGTCCTTTCTTCATATTTATATTTTCAATTGCCATAGGACTTTCATCAAAATATTTAAGCATTGGATCATCCAAAATAATTTTTATGTCTCAAATTTGGTTTCTCAATAAAATTCAATTTTTCAAATAGATTAGAAGAGTGAACAATAGATATGGGCAAAACATTGTCATCGTGAGATTCATCAATCTTTGTAATTTTCAAATCATCTTCAAGTTTTTCATGCTCACAATCAAATAATTCATCAATTTCAAAATTATCAACTAAATTAGAATAAGATTTTTCTAAATTAGTCCCCTCATATTCTTCATCAGAATTAACCATAAATAACATATTATCAAAAGAATCAATATCATCAAAAGAGGGTTTTTCAATTTTAATTTCTTCAACCTTTTCCAATAATACATTATCAAAGGAATCAAATTTAGAATTATCATAATCAGACTGAGATGCATTAATGTCCACATAAGGCTTAATCTCAAAACAATCATAATCAGAGAGAGAATTTTCTAAATCAAGTTCTTCAGTTTCAAACTCAAATAAACATGCTTGCTGTGCTATCTGGGTTTCCAAAATTTTAGAATTAGCAGTTAAAGATTCTACATGAGAAGCAAGTTGACTTATTATTCCCTTAAGATCCTCAATTTCTTTATTTTGACTTGTCATAAATTGGTTTTGATTTGACATGAATTTTTCAAGCATAGTTTCTAACCTAGATTCTTCATTGTCCTCAAAGCATGGTTTAGAATCATGATCAGAGCAATCATCATAAAAAGAAGTTTGATTTTCCCAACTAGGATAATAATAATCATCTTGATAACATGGTAAATTGGGATTTGCATGATTTCTAAATTGACATTCATAAGCATAATGATCATTACATTTACAGATATTGCATCTAATAGAAGGAATAGAGTGTAATTTCAATATGTCCGCAAGAGTGCATCGTGAATCATCTTCATGCTTACCTTGTGGCATGTATACCTTACTTCCTTGAGATGCCCATGGATTGTGATGAAAAGACATATTTATCAAATCTATCAAGAACAAAAAGATAATCTAACACCAATCAATCAAAATTTTTTTTTTCTTCAAAATATAAGAAAAACAAAGAAAATATAAAACACAAGCAAATTCACAAATTTTAGAAGTCACAGTTCTGTCACAACTTGTGGAAACCCAAAACCTGCAAAAACAGAAAACAAAGTTAAATCTAAAACAAATAAAACCTAGTCTAGCAATACTAACAACTATTTTGATATTAACAAAACTAAGGTCCCATGATGAGGGAGGAAATCTCAAGCCCTAGATCACCTTAGGTATGTAGTTCAAACTCAAGGAAACGGTAAATGCGGATTTAGTAATGAGATGGAAAATGGCACCTAGGCCCCCTTGTGGGAAGGGGGCCGAACTCTTCCTGAATCTTCCAAGCAAGAATGCTTTAGCCGGTTGTCTTCAAGGTGGTGAGGTTGCACTTTCAGCATTACTCAACTTCAGTGCAAGAAGCACCTTGTGGAGATTAGTCTCGGCAACGGAACAGTACCCGGGAAGATAGCTATGAACAAAGATACTCGACAATGGAATGCAGTGGAAGGAGACGAATGGTAACCACGGGGAGCAAGCTCAACCCAACGAGGAGCAAGCTCAACTCAAGAACAAACACAAGGTTTCAGGTTTCAAAATATTCAAGACTAAGGTGCAAAGTGTTACATGTGCAAGCTTAAAACCTAATCCTCCAACGGTTACATTTTGGGTGTGTCCCTTGGCATTCCTTGGCTGAGATTTTCAATGGTTTGTGAAGGTTGTTTGCTGGTAAGTGAGGCTGAACATGTATTGTTTGTAGTGGCTGGGTTGAAGGGATGTCCATGTGTCATGCGAGTGGTTGCTCCAAAGCTTGAGGCTGATTTGCACTATAGGCTGAGTCCATACCGAGATTGGCTTGAGGAATTAATTTGAGCTGCCTTTTGTTAACTTGAGCTGGGCTGATGTGTTCTTTGCTCCTTGGTTGATCTATACGGTGAGTATTTGAGTTGCTGGTAAGTGGGCTGAAGTGTCCATGCTTGATGCTTCGAACTTGACCTCGGTTTGGGTTGAACTTGAGGTGGATGCTGAGCTGATTTAGATATTGAGCTGACTTTGACCAATTTTGACTAATCCATGCCAAGGCCACATTGACATTGAAGGAGCTAGGTGCTTGCATGTGCATTACATGTGCATAAGACCTAGGCTAGAACAACCTATTACAAACACTAAAAATAAAAACAAAGACTTCATAAAATATATCCTAGGCTAGATTCCTAACTACAACATAACATCAAATGTTGAAATGTAAATAAAGTTGAGACATAAAAACATTAAACAAGTCCCAAAACATCAAAATGCAACAAGTTTTCAAAATAATGTCATGCATAATTAACCCTTAAAGATGTCCCTACATCAGCTCTGACACAGAACAGAAGTTTGAGATGCTGGAGAAGAGGAAAGAAGAGGAAGAAGAAGAGAAGAAGAGAAGAGAGAAACCCTTAGCTTACCAAGCTAAGGGGGAAGAGAAGAGTCTACATGCGTAACCCTAACCTCACAAGGACGAAGACAACACACCAACCAACAGGTTTCCAAAAATAATATTCTTAACTTCACTACTCAAAATGAGAATTACATCAGGTTTTAAAGACCATTCACCGTTCATCTCTCAACATACCTAAGAGCTATTAATCTTTAGTTTCAAAATGGAAGGTGAAGATTAATTAGACCCTTAAACTTCCTTGCGTGCAGTTCTTTGCTGGAGACCTGATTTCGCAGGCGCGTGGAGATTAACCAAAGCTATAGGCGTGTGCTGCAAATTGAAGTTGGCTGACATGTGGAGGCTGCATGCAGGATTGGAGTTGCAGGCGTGAGTTTACTTGTTTGTTTGCAAGAAAAGTTTGATGCTGATTGGTGCTTTCCATATTAATTTATTGAATGCACCTGGATGCTACTGAGGATTGAAACTTGATGTCGCATGTGTTGTTTGCAAGTTGCCTGGTAGTGTTGCATGTTGATTTGATTATGTTGCAGGTTGACTTAACTTGATGAGGTGGTTGTTGACTTGATCTTCACCCTTGAAGCTTGATGCTGACTGATATTGGATTTTGGATTGCTGCTGAGATGTTGACTTGATGTTGAGTTGGCTAATCCTAACAAAACAAGTGAATTGCAATCCTAAACTAATTGCAGCCTAATACATTGACTAGAATCTTAAAGTGCTTAAAAATAAAACCTAGGCTAACAAAACAAGAGGAAAGTAAATATATGATTAAGTCCTCAAAATGCTCCTGCATCAGATTTCCCCTCTTTGAAAATTTCACCACCTGGTGAAATAATTTTGAAACTGCAAGTCAAAATAAAGTCAAAATAGTCAACATATATTTTTTTTCTTCTATAATTTTGCTCACCTTTTTTTTTCACACAGCCTTCATTTTTTTTCTCAGAATTTTTTTTTAACTGCCATTTTTTTTCAGATTTTTTTTTAACAACTATCTCTTTTTTTTTTGGAAAAAGAAAAAAGGAAAAACACCCGCATCCACACCACGCGCGATGCTTCGTATCTACGCGTCATACATGCATCCAGCGTAGAAGATTATCGGGGACGAAAGCGGCTGTTGAACGGCGATGTTCGTTGGTGACATACGTCAGAGAAGATGGGAAGCGCCCTTTCTTCGCATGCGAAGGATGGAGTCGGCGAGGGTAGTGTGCTGTGGCGGCAAAGGGATTGGAGATGACGACCCAGCGGTAAAGCAGGACACGTTGAGGCGGAAACAGGGGATGCCACACAAACCTTCGATTCCGGCGATCCTGTGGTTGGATGGCCGGATGCTTACCGCCACTTGTTCACCCGTCGGAGAAGAAGGTGCATCCAAAATTTGAGCTTCATCCGTCAGCTGGATCACGCGTGCTTCCTCGTTGATGGGCACCAGGCAGAGGAGTTTCGCACAGGATAGGGGCGCTGACAAACTTTTCCGATTCTGGCCATCCAGTGGCCGGGTGGCAAGATCCTCCTGGCCACCAGATCGAATGTCGGAGGAGATGGCGTGGACGGATTTGGAGGCCGATCAGACGTGCGGATGAGGAGTTCTTCAAGCTGGATGAGGAGAGGCGGAAACCTGTATCATGGAGGAGCAGGCGACAGCGGCGTGAAGAACTCAACCCTCATCGCTGGCCATGGGTTCTGAAAAGAACCAGGCGACCAACTCCGGTGACTATGAGCGGAAGGAGCAAGCATGGCAGCGGTGGATTGGGATGGCGAGCAAGATCAATGCCGATGCAGGAGGTGGAAACGTGAGTGGAATCTCTGACCCTTCATTGCTGATCGGAGAACATGTTCCGTAAGCTTCGTTGCGTGGAGGCAGCTCATTGTCCAGAGAGTTTGGAGACAGCCAGGTGAAAACTCATCCTTCATTGCTGAGCCGTGGGTTTTGAAGAGAACCAGGCGGCCACAATTCAGGAGAAGAATCGTGGCAGCGACGAGCATGGTGATTACCGTGGTTGAGCTTGGAGGCGAGGCTCACCGAACATGCTTTAGGAGGCGGCAAGGCCAGGGAGCATCGTCGTCGTTCCTATGTGTAGAGACAGCCCGTGAAGAACTCGAGGTGGAAACATGAGCGAGGAGGTTCTGTTCTTGACGAAGAAGATGATGCGCATGGTGTAGGCTTCCCTTCATCGTTAACCGTGGGTTCTGAAAAGAACCAGGCGGCTAACTCCGGTGGTGAAACATAGAGACGGATCGACATGGGCAGACAAGAGTTGCCCACATGGTCCTCTGATACCACTAACATAGAATGGAAGTTTGAGATGCTAGAGAAGAGGAAAGAAGAGGAAGAAGAAGAGAAGAAGACAAGAGAAACCCCAAGGAGGAAGACAACACACCAACCAACAGGATTCCAAAAATAATATTCTTAACTTCACTACTCAAAATGAGAATTACATCAGGTTTTAAAGACCATTCACCCTCTATCTCTCAACATATCTAAGAGCTATTAATCTTTAGTTTCAAAATGGAAGGTGAAGATTAATTAGACCCTTAAACTTCCTTGCATACAGTTCTTTGCTGGAAACCAGATTTCGCAGGCGCGTGGAGATTAACCAAAGCTGTAGGCGTGTGCTGCAAATTGAAGTTGGCTGACATATGCAGGCTGCATGCAGGATTGGAGTTGCAGGCGTGAGTTTACTCGTTTGCTTGTCAGAGAAGTTTGATGCTGATTGGTGCTTTCCATATTAATTTATTGAATGCACATGGATGCTGCTGAGGATTGAAACTTGATGTCGCATGTGTTGTTTGCAAGTTGCCTGGTAGTGTTGCATGTTGATTTGATTATGTTGTAGGTTGACTTAGCTTGATGAGGTGGCTGTTGACTTGATCTTGACCCTCAAAGCTTGATGCTGACTGATATTGGATTTTGGATTGCTGCTGAGATGTTGACTTGATGTTGACTTGGCTAATCCTAAGAAAACAAGTGAATTGCAATCCTAAACTAATTGCAGCCTAATATATTGACTAGAATCTTAAAGTGCTTAAAAATAAAACCTAGGATAACAAAACAAGAGGAAAGTAAATATATGATTAAGTCCTCAAAATGCTCATGCATCATCCCCGGCAACGGCGCCAAAAACTTGTTGTATCCCAAGTTGTTTGGCGTGTACCTAGGACTAATCCCCGGCAACGGCGCCAAAAACTTGTTGTTTCCGCAAGTGCACGGATACTTCGAAGTAATAAAAATATCGAACCACAGAGACCTACGTATTAAGTACCAAATAGATGTTTTCTCACTAGCTAAGCAAGCCGAATATGATGGAAGTAAACTATGCAGAAAAGTATGATAAAAAGATAATTAGAGAGAAATAACTAGGACTAGGGTTTCATCCTCCTTGATTCTAATGACTAGACATAAATAAAAGGTCGTCAAACTAATCTTATCATGATAAAGACTTAATTTACTTCATAAAGGGATCATCTCACTTCCGTGCAGACAATCATGCAGGGACCAATCCTCGCTTTCGCGCAAGATCTATCCCAGGCTAATGATAAGTAAATCATCAATCAAAGAATTCAAAGATTACTTTCATGCATCCGAATTCTAAGTTGATTGTCTCAAATGGAATCTCAATGATCACTTTCGTGCATCCGAGACTCAACTCAAGTTCTACTTATGGTTCTCCAACATTCTGATCCTCACTTTCGTGCAAGATCACCACGTTTGACAACTCGACTCTACCCTAGATTTAAATTATCATCATGGCAATAAGATCACTAAAATCAAATAATTAAGAAATAACCTAAGAGAGTTCCTAACATGCAATTCTAGGGTTCCAAGTTCTCAAGCAAGTCACCTTTCCGTCCTTATTGCGAGAACTCTAAAACATAAATAATAACATCAATCTATGGAGAATCGAAGACAAACAATCACATAAGTAGAATAATCATAATAAAACTATTCTGACGATGGTAAAAAGTTATCTAATCATTAAAAATCAAGGGGAATTACACCCCATGTCCCAAAAAGTGTTTAAGCGTGCATGGAAGAAGAGGTACAATAATCCATGGCGTAGGAAATCAAAACGGAGGGAAAGAACAAATTACGGTACGGTCGTAATAGTGATTACGGCCGTAATCTGGGATGAACAGTGCCGGTGATGCTCCTTTGTTGATTTCTCCCTCATCTGAGATCCTTTTGCTTTGAAACTTCTGGTATGTCCTCTCCACCTCCAAATGAAGCTTCTATGTAAAAATCGCGATGAGAGGCTATGCCTCTCGGCGCGAGGCCAAACCCTAACCACCTCTCTATCGATTGCTCCTTCGATACTCCATCAAAGTTTCCTTTTCCACTTCCTGTGTCTTCTCCTCTTAAAGACAGGTCCGTAGCATCTTTCGGATCTCAATTTGGAGCTTTGGATCAAGAGTTATGGTCCGCGCATGATTCGGACCCGTAAAAATCGCGTTTTTGAATGAAATTATGGTACCGTAATGAATATTATGGCAGTGCCGTAATTTTGGCTCTGTGAAGTATTTGTCAAGATTACGGCCTATAAAAATGTTTACGACCGTGCCATATTTGCTTCTGTATGTTTCTAGACCAAAATATGGCCCGTAAAGATCATTATGGCAATGTCGTAATCTCTGGAATCTCTCGGGTGGAAAATCATCTAGCATTATGATGACACCAAAATATGTAGTATATTTTGTATCATTTTAGATATCTTTTCATGCTAAATTGAGGATCTTTTTACCTGTTTTTATGCTGAATCTATTAAATATTGCAAAGTCTACTTCTATTTTGGTTTTTCATGTTTTTCAGGCAAAAAGGCACTATTTTAGGCGTTTTCAAGCAAAAATCAAATACATGGAAGAGTTCTCATCATCAAGAATAATTCACCCAAGAATTTTCACGCAAATCGAAGTAAAGAACCCAAAATACGGTGGTGCCGTAAAGGATTTCACGGTACCGTATTTTACACGGCTACCGTATTATCGAGATCACGGCCGTATTTTGGTGATTTACCGAACAGAAGGCTTTCGCGAAATTACGGCACCACCGTAAGAATTTACATTGCCGTAAACCAATTTACGGGCCGTAGTTTCCCAGCCGTTTCAGAACAGAAAGTTGCCCTAAAATTACGGCACTGCCGTAAACAAGTTTACGGGCCGTATTTTCCGAGACGACATCGGCACAGAAGACTCAAGAGATTTTATGGCACTCGCCGTAAACAATTACACTGCCGTAAAACCCGTTTTGAACGCGACGCCTAGCTCAATGTCCACACCCGATTCTTGCGGACAATCCAGAAGTTTATATTCGATGCCATAAGAAACATAAAGGGAGCTTTTCATGAGAGGATTACGGAGAGACCGAAAGCCCTAAATTTTGTGCACCATCAAGGGAGAAATTGGGATCCACACCGTCGCCGAGGGTTTCACCACCGCGCTCGATCCAGACGATCTCCAGCCGTGATTTTCATACTGAAGCACCGTTAGAGGGAGGAGACAACACAGCAAAAGTTTTAGACCGTAAAGATATCGATTGGAGGAGGAATCGAAGAGCAAAGCATCGCCGACACAATTATTTTCTAGTAAAATAATTGTCATGATTATAACATGAGTCTATAGATCGAGTCTATTTGTCAAATGTGGAGATCTTGTGCGAAAGTAAAGATCGGAACGTTGGAGGTCCTTGAGCAAAAGTGTTGTGAGACTCAGATGCACGAAAGTGATCCTTGAGACTCCACTAGAGATTCTAGAGCTCGGATGCACGAAAGTGATCCTTGAGTTCATCCTTTGATAATATCTTCTTCATGATGAAATTAAATCAACTAAATCCTTATTCATGTCTAGTCATAAAAGTTTAAGTGAACGAAACTCTAGTCCCAGCTTTTCTCTCTAATAATCCCGCTTTTCGTTACTGATTGCTATTCTCACGATCTCGTTTTGCCTAGTTAGTAAGAAATCAACTATTTAGTATTCAAAAACGTAGGTCCCTGTGGATTCGATACTTTTTTATTACTTCGTATACCCGTGCACTTGCGGTTTAACAACAAGTTTTTGGTGCCGTTACCAAGGATTAGTCCAAGGTACATGCGTGCCAGATTTGTTGTGTTCCCTTTCGGGCTATCAAGTTTTTGGCGCCGTTGCTGGGGACCTTAGTCCAAGGTACACGCGTGTCAGACTTGTAGTGTTCCCTTTCGGGCTATCAAGTTTTTGGCGCCGTTGCCGGGGACCTTAGTATTGTCGACATTAGAGACGTTGAGATTATTGCTATATTAGGTTTTTATTTACTATTTTTTTTATTTACTGCTTATTTTCTGTTTCTTGAAATCACTTGATCTGTTTACTTTGCATGTGCAGGAGCCTTAGGTTAGGACCACTTGTACCATTGGATCTTGAAATCAATAAGACTTTTAGAGGGCGCAGAAAGTTGAGGTTAGAAGAATCATCACAAGAAGAACTGCAAGAACAATCCCAACCAGTGTTACAAGAAGAGATTTTAGAGATGGGAGACAATCAGAACTATCAGAGAACACTTAGGGACTATGCAGCCCCTAATCATCATGAAATTCGTTCTAGTATTGCTAGGCCAGCAATTGAGGCCAACAATTTCGAGATTAAACCTCAACTCATTGCAATGTTTCAACAAGATCAGTTTGGAGGATCTCCACTGGAGGATCCCAACCAACACTTGGCCTTATTTCTTGACTTATGCGATACTATTAAGATGAATGGTGTTTCTAACGATGCATTTAGACTAAGACGTTTTTCTTTTTCTCTTAGGGACCGGGCAAAGACATGGCTTAATTCATAACCAGCCGGTACCTTCACCACTTGGAACCAACTGTCAAATTCCTTATTCAACAAGTACTTTCCCCCAAGGAAGACACTTGAATTGAGGAACCAAATTATAAACTTCCAACAAAGAAGTGGGGAGTCGCTCAGTGAAGCCTGAGAGAGATTTAATGAACTGCAGCGGAAGTGTCCTCACCATGGATTAGAACTTCAAACTTTAATGCAAACTTTTTATATTACATTATCTGATCAGACTAAAATGATTGTGGATGCCGCTGCAGGAGGAGCTCTTATGAGCAAAACACCAGATGAAGCCTTCAGACTGCTAGAGGAGATGGCAGAAAACCATAATCAATGGACTACCAAAAGGGGAGTACTGTACAAGCCTTCTCAAGGTAAGACTGGAAGTGATGAAATACGCTCATTAGAAGAGAAGGTAAAATCTTTGTGTAGTCAGTTAAATTCCATGCAAACTGCTTCTGTTTCTGCTATCACTTGTGAAAATTGTGGTAACGATGATCATACTGCTGAGTATTGTAGAACTGTTGATCAGGGTAGTGAGCATGTGAATGTCATAGGGAATTATAATCAAAGTAGACCTAATGATCCCTATTCTAATACATATAACCCTGGATGGAGGAATCACCCCAACCTTTCATGGAAAAACAATAACAATGTAGGGGGGAACACTGAAAACAAAATATTCCAAAGGCAAAATCCCAACCAAAATCTGAATCAAAACAATGATCAATTTTCTGAAATAAAATCCATGTTTGAAAAAATAATGACTAGTCAAAATCAGTTCGAGGTAAAACAAGATAGAAAAATTGAAGAGTTCATGTATGATCAAAAATAAATCCTGTCAAATCAAAATAGACAAATTGAAGAGTTTAAGCAAATTGTTCATCAAATTAACTCTAGACTGGATAGAGTAGAAGCCCACAACAAAATTCTTGAAAACCAAATTGCATAGCATGCTAGTGTTCTTTATAGACCCCCTGGGAAATTGCCTGCAAAACCTGAGATAAACCTTAGGGAGCACTCTAATGCCATCATGACTAGAAGTGGGAAACAACTGGGAGAACCTAGAGGGAGGTTTGAAAACACTGAAGATAAGCTTAATGATAATAAAAGGGAATTGGAGATAGGAGAATCTTCTTCACATGAGAAACCCCAAATTTGTTTATCACCTCAAAAGGGTGATGAACCAAAAGGGGAGGAATCATGTGAGAAAGATAATTCTAAATCTGATTTACCTAATCCTTACCAAACACCTGTACCTTTTCCTCAAAGGTTAGTTCAACATAAACTAGACAAAAAGTTTGGCAAGTTTCTTGAAGTTTTTAAAAAGCTTTATATCAATGTTCCAATTCTTGAAGCTATTATTGAAATGCCATCTTATGCCAAGTTTTCAAAAGAGATATTGTCTAGTAAAAGAAAATTGGATGATTATGGTACTTGCATGGTTACACTAACAGAAGATTGTAGTGCGGTCATACAGAATAAATTGCCACCTAAATTGAAGGATACAAGTAGCTTTTCTGTACCCTGTTCCATTGGCACCCTATCTTTTGACCGAGCCTTATGTGACTTAGGTGCGAGTGTAAGTTTAATGCCTCTTTCTACTTACAGGAAACTGAATTTGGGAGAGCTAAAGCCTACATCAATATCTTTGCAGCTCGCAGACTCATCAGTGAAGTATCCTGTAGGTATGTTAGAGAATATTCCAATAAAGATAGGTGAGTTTCTCATACCTGCAGATTTTGTAATATTGGACATGGAGGAAAATTGTAGAAATCCTATCATTCTGGGTAGACCACTATTGGCCACAGCTAAAGCAAAAATTGATGTGGAATTAGGAAAAATTACCTTTGATATATGTGATAACAAGATCGAATTTAGTCTTAATGATTCAACAAACAAACTTTCATACTCAGGATCTTGTTGTAGTGTTGAAATATTTAATGATGAAATTTATGATGTTTCAAGTTTGTTTGATGAAACCCCAAATAATGAATCTAACAATCTTTTTGAGAGTATTGATGAGAAATTGCAGAAGAAGAAAAAGCCAAAGAGGAAGAGAAGAAGAGAAGGCTCAAGGATGATTGAGAAAATAGAAAGAATTCTGAGCAGATTTGGATACTGTTTCAAGATCGAGCCTTATGTTGTAAGATCAGAGTTGAGATCCAGAAATTCACGATCAAACCCGAGTGTTAAAGGGTCAAGCTAATGACCTTTAAATTAGCGCTTCTTGGGAGGCAACCCAAGCTTTCTAACCCTTCTTTTTGTTTTCTTTAACTTAATTTTTGCTTAAGACTAATTTTTATTTTATTTTTGTAGGTTTTTCATGATTTGGAGCAAAATACGGCAGTACCGTAAAGCATTTTGTGGTACCGTACATCAGTCTGCTCACGAATAGAAAGCTGCGATGAAATTATGGTACCGCCGTAAAGGATTTCACAGTACCGTATTTCTGATCCAAAATCAACCCGAGAGTTCTTTTGTTTTTACGGCACTACCGTAAGGTAGTTTACGTGCCGTATTTATTTTGAAATTTTTGCTTTTCTTTTTTTTCAAAAAAAAAAAAAAAATCTTTACTGTTTGAATAATACAGCGGTACCGTAAAGCATTTTACGGTACCATATTTTTGATGTCATTCCGAACATAACGTTGCCGAGATTTTACGGTGGTACCATAAACGCTTTACGGTACTGTAATTCCGCGTCGATTTTGAACAAAAGGTTTTCGATAGTTTACGGCACCTACCACAAACAATTTTACGGTGCCGTAATCAGGAATCTGTTTTGAACAGAGAGTTGTTTCGAAATTACGGCACCGGCCGTAAAGTATTACATGGTCGTAAATCGCTTTCTGGCACGCGAGTCTGTACCGTATTTAGGGTTACAACCAAACCATTTTTAGGGTTTTTACCCTCGATCTCGCTCGTTCTTGCGCCGATTTTGGATCTCCGACTTTCTCCGACCACCTCAAGACGCTGGCGACCCTTTCCGTTCAATCCTCGTCGTCGATTAGGTAACCGATTCTCCAATTTTTACGTTTTAGCGAGTTTTGACGAACTTTCGCCCCTTTCGCTCGTTCTTGCTCGATTCTCAACCGTTTGAAGTGATTTTTGTTTCTATACGCTTGTTAGAGGATAGGCTTTCGATTTCTTGCTGTTAGAAAAGAATTTGGTTAGATTTCATGACCGATTTGAGCTGAAACACGATAAACGCATTTGAAGTTACTTTTCACTCATAGTTCGGTTGATTTTTTTGATTTGAGCAGAGTTTTGAGTTGATTTTCACTCTCTACTTGCTTAATTAGTGATGAAGAACCTGTGATTCATACATACCATATCGGAATGAAGATTAAATTGCATGCCCTATTTTTATGTTTTAGAACACATGGATAGGTTGTAATTGAACTACATTATTGTTTGCTGCCATTAAATTGTGAGTTTGCAGCTTGATTGCCAACATGCCAAGAACAAAGTCCATTTTCCAAAGAGAACTAGACAAAAGAAAAGGAAAGGGGAAAGCCCCTAGTAGATCATCTCAATCCCAAAATCCATATGGGATCACATTTAGGAATGAGATGCAAGAAGCAAGATATAACAAACTGCTGGAAAGGAGGATTGTAAACACAAAATACGCTGATCAAAGAACTCTTGAAGCCTTAGGGCTTTATGAGGATGTTCTTTGGATGTTTGAGAGGATAGAAGCCAAACAATTTTTCCAGATACATCCACCAACATTCTTGCCGCTTGTTTTAGAGTTTCTGAGCAGCCTGATTGTGGAATTAAAGGAACACTCCCATGGCCCAGCTGAGGGAAAGATTACTTTCAGATTGGCAAATGAAGAGAGAGAGCTTACACTGCAAGAAGTAAGAGACATATTTGGGTTGAGCATAGGAGGATATACTAAAATTCCCTTAGGATTTATGGAAAACATCTTCTGGAACCAGATTACAAATGAAATTCATTTTTATGCTGTGTCTGCCAGATCCTCGAAGATCATGAACCCTTGTGTCAAATATGCTCATTGGGTTCTAGCACACACGGTATTTGGGAGAGGAGACAGTGACGGCATGGTCCGTCAGCATGAGCTGTATTTTCTATGGGGGATGCTCAACGGATTTGCTGTGGATGTCGCTTACTTCATGGTGAAGCATATGGATAAGGTTGCCAGGGCTAGCAGAGGATTGGTGGTGATAGGAGGTTTGGTTACTCCTATAGCCAGATACTTTGGGATGGAGCCCTATGGAGCTGACACGGCAAGAGGGAATACAAGACTCGACATTGAGTCTTGCATAGCGATGAAGATGATAGTTAAAGAGGGAGACACTTTCTGTTTGGTCCTTGGACCAAACATCTCTCCTCTACCCTTGCCCTACATTGAGAAGACCACAGTTAGAGAAAGGGCTAATTGGAAGCTATGTCTTAATGAAACCGAGGGAGCCTTTATTCCATCACCTGATACAGTTCCACCACCACCCACCGGGGGTAGTAGGAGTGATCCTTATGGGATGGATTCACCCCCTCAGGACTTTTCACAGCCAGCTGGTACCTCCTCACACACACCTAGGGACAGATATGCTAGCCACCATGATCCTGGCTTCCAGGCACTCACAGCACAGATGTTCAGTTAGGAACGCCGCTTGGATAAAATGGATGAGACTCTGGGATACATCCACAGAGATATGGAGAGGCTATGCAACCATATGGAAGACATGGGTAACTTCCTCTATGACCGTTTTGGTTATGCTGATCACAGAGACTGTGGCTATCATGGTGATCAGGGAGGAACCCCATACTTTGATCCTGAGGAGACTGCTACGAGAGACTCGAAGGCTACGCGATCTGACGATGATGAGTAGAGGCTTTGTGAGTATTATCTTCCCTTACCTTTTTGTTGTACTATGATTTTCTTTATCTCACTGTTGTTTTATATGATGAAGAGAAAGATGGTGCTTCCATGATTGCCGCCACTGCACTCTATTTAACATGCCTATTATTCTTATTTCGATATGGTTGTATGATGATGATGATATTGATCTTTACTGATTCGATGGGGTTGTATGATATTTTGATATTCTGATGTTTGATATGATATACATGATGATATATTTTTGTTGATATGATATTGTGATAATTGATGGTGATGATGAGTTCACTCTTAATTTATACTGTTGATGACTTGAATGATTGATGATCTCAAATTCATGATTGAAAACATAACTTCATCATGTCAAATTTATTTCTTCAATACATATTTGTCTATTGAGATATGGCATTGATTGATGCATAAAATTTTGGTGAGATATATTATTTGAAGAATGAAATTTAAAAGTGAAACCTCTCTTTTGAATAAAATGAGTATATTAGTATGATTTGTGAATTTAGATCAATTGATCAACCTAGTTGAGATTTAGTCTATTTTTGCTATTTGTTGGGAAATAAGAATCTGAGATCCATAAAAAAATAGTGAGAGACTCCCCTACTTGGCACTATGTAAAATTGATAGAGGTAACTAAGACATGGGTTGAAGTCTATGCATGAAAAATAATGAGTGGTGAAAAGAATAAGACTCCTCTACTTGGCACTGTGTAAAATTGACAGTGGTACCGAAGAAAGAGTTGAAGTCAAAAATAAAAAGTATGTGTCTATGTGGATACATGCCGTCTATGCAAAGACAATGAAAAAAGATAAAAAAAATTTATGTGTAGAAAAAGATCTTGGAGACCTAATTCCTGTAAACAAAAGCATGATAGATTTAAATTGATACTAGGTGAAATCATGAGATTGAAAATTCTATCCATTGTACAAGTTGCAAGGTTTTATTTGATTCAATTGTGAATCTAGAAAATTGAGTTCTAAGGATGATATGTTTACTTGAAATTTTGTAAATCAATTAATAGAATTTTTCATTGACAAGTTGTATTTTAGAAATTTATTGAGCATGAAAAGGTTATTCTTTTAATCAAATTTTGATTTCAAATTTTGATTTTTGCTTGAGGACAAGCAAGGTTTGTGTAACATCCCTCAGAATCACACCCCACACGCATACAAGTAAAATACGGGGTTTCAAAAATTTTTACTCTTCCATTAAAACACAAGAAGAAAGCGGCATCGAAGGACATTACTACGGAACTGAAAACCGCACAGAACTGAATAGGATCGATTTACTAGGAAATAGAAATCCGGAAATCCAGAAAATCCGGCAGCAAGTATAATAATTTACTGCTGCACAGACACGCATATCCTGGAATAAAACAGATGTCCACACTACACATATGTGGAAAACACAATTTCAGATATATTGCGGAATAAGAACAATAACTCTCAAATCGGACATTTCAGAATAAGAATAATTTCAAATCTCACGAATCCAAAACTCGTATCTAACAATTAAAACGAGACAACTATAATATAATATCCTGAAAACAGGCATAAGCCCTTAGGAGATAAAACGTATCGTATAATTAAGTTAGGCACGCAGGCCTGACAGATTTTTAGAAGACAACTCTTAGAAATTAAATAAAACATTAGCATCATAGTAAATTCGTTAATTAGCTATAGCGATCACTGTCCCAATGTCTCACCTGAAAATATTTAAACAACGGGGGTGAGCTAAAAAGCTCAGTGAGTAAAAGACACTAAAAGCCATCCATAGTACACATCAAAAATATCATGCATAAGTTGAAATACATTTTTGTAACAGATAAGATAAATCAACTTAACATGCACACTCATATCAGAAACAAAACAAAATCAAATACAGATACTTATAACATTAGGCATCAAGCATGAAGTAGGATATAAGTATACCAACCCCTCCCTACTAAACACACTGCCTAACACATCTATAATACAGATCGAAACAGAACTACAGAAATCAGAATTGACAGACAGAAAATCAGAATTTTCAGAATCCAAACGGATAGTCTACATCGGAAACAGAAAGGCCACAGAAGGCCTGATGACCACAGAAGGTCTGACCCCACCTCTGCCGAGGACGAGACATGCATGCATATCAGAAACAGAATGGTAGAGGAGGTATCAGTGGGTGGCCCCCGTCTTGTCAGGACGTGGCACTCTGGCCTCCAAAACCCAGAACAGAATGGTAGAGGAGGTATCAGTGGGTGGCCCCCGTCTTGTCAGGATGTGGCACTCTGGTCTCCAATACCCAGAACAGAATGGTAGAGGAGGTATCAGTGGGTGGCCCCCGTCTTGTCAGGACGTGGCACTCTGGCCTCCAATACTGGTAGAGGAGGTATCAGTGGGTGGCCCCCGTCTTGTCAGGACGTGGCACTCTGGTCTCCAATACCCAGAACAGAACAGAATAGTGTCTCATGGGTCGTAGTAGACTATCAGCACCATTACAGCGCCACAGAAGGAGGGTAAGGACACGGAAAAGTGCTACACTAGGGCATAATTTTTACAGAACAGATCATGCCGAAACGGAGGAGTAGAACTAACTACTACTTAATTCTTACATCATGCCCAACGTGTCTCACAAACAGAAAATGACACACCCCAATATCCAGTCCTTAACAAAATTACAATTTGCAGAAAATCAAAGCTGAACACACTTCATAATTTTTATCGTTAACCAGAAGTAATATAGAAGTGAATTCCTTAGATTTCATGCAACTATACTTATTTCATGTCAAACCATTCTATGTTCTCACAAAGGTTATAACACATTCAAAGTTTCAGAAATTTCACGACATATACACAGAATAGAAATTATTCACATAACAAACAATTCAATAAGCCTAGGAATTATAGGGAAATATATATATAGATATTCATTGCAATATTTTTCCCCAAATTTCCTAAAAACCGTGAGCCATAAAATCACTGTAAGGGGCGAAATTTTCAGAATCCTTGCAGAACATACAAATTTCATGAAATTAATTCAGTCCCCTACTACAGATAATTTTTAATTGCACGTTCGTGAAGAAAATTGACAACAGCCCCAAAATTGACATAGCAGATTTATATTGTCAGATTGCAACATATATTTTTGGTCCAATATCGAACCAAAGCTAGTCAATATTATATTCAAAATGAAGCTCTCTGAATCTAGTTTCCAATAAAACTAGTTTCGCAAAATTTCGAATTGTAGGCAGGAAGATATAAGGGTTCGAACATAGCTGGGTCAGAATTTCAGATTTCAAGAAAACAGATTCATATATCAGAATTACGACATATATTTCAGATCCAATAACTAATCGAAAATAGGCGTTATGGGAGTCAAAATGAAGCTCTTCAAGCCTACGGTCTAATAAAACTGGTTTCACAGGATTTCGAGCTATACCTAGGGAGACACGAGAGTTCGAACACAAAAGGGTCAAAATTCTAGATTTTCAGAAAACAGATTTCGTAAGTTATATAACAATGCCGATTGCAATACGAATATAGTTCAGATGTGGTCGATATTACATAAGAATCAAAGCTGAGCGAATCTAGTTTCATACAAAATTTGTTTCGTGTGATTTGGATCTATAGATCATGAGATATTGAGGTTAAAGCACAGTAAGGTCAGATTGGCGACTACAATTTTCAGCAAGACAAAATTTCTGAATCATCATGCATATTCAGATCCGACCTATAGAATAGAAAAACACAGGATCTACTTGCAGATTTTTGGTTCATACAGATAATTATTGCAAATAGGATTAGACTCCTTAGGATCGAATTACTCACCAGAAAAATCGTCCACAGAGAAAAACGCCAAGACAGAGGATCACCAGGAAGTTCGTCCACCACCAGTCTGCCACCACCAGCGTCAGAAATTTCAGGAGGCGCCAAGCATAGTGAGGGGCGACAACCAAAGGCGGCTAGGGCAAGAAACCAACAAAAGTCGTGAGGGAGAGGAGCCTTCACGCAATCCCTCTTTTTCTCCCACCCCAAACGGATCCAAGATCCAATAACCCAGTTAACTTAAGTGAAAAAATCGGTTTTATGGGCTTACCTGGGCTTAACCACCCTGCGCCACTCCAATAACATCAGAAATATGCGCCACCATGGTGGAAGGAATTCCAGGAGCAAAGAATCAAGGTTGAGGGTTCGAATCCCCAACCAAAATAATTATTTTTGCCCTGTAGGAAAAATTCCTACACTTAGGCAAAAATCCCAAAATTTTAACAGATAAAAATACAGAAACAGAATTTCTAACCTTAAATCATAATTCAGAAAATCGAGGGCGTTACAGTTTGAGCCTTATGTGTTTGATGACACCAAATATGTAGTATATTTTGTATCATTTTAGATACCTTTTCATGCTAAATTGAGGATCTTTTTACTTGTTTTTATGCTGAATCCATTAAATATTGCAAAGTCTACTTCTATTTTGGTTTTTCATATTTTTTCAGGCAAAAGGCACTATTTTAGGCGTTTTCAAGCAAAAATCAAATACATGAAAGAGTTCTCATCATCAAGAAGAAGTCACCCAAGAATTTTCACGCAAATCGAAGCAAAGAACCCAAAATACGGTAGTGCCGTAAAGGATTTTACGGTACCATATTTTACACGGCTACCGTATTATCGAGATCACGACCGTATTTTAGTGATTTACCGAACAGAAGGCTTTCGTGAAATTACGGCACCACCGTAAGAATTCACATAGCCGTATTTTGGGGCGCTTTCGGAACAGAGACCTTCGCTAAAATTACGGCACTGCCGTAAACCAGTTTACGGGCCGTAGTTTCCCAGCAATTTCAGAACAAAAAGTTGCCCTGAAATTACGGCACTGCCGTAAACCAGTTTACGGGCCGTATTTTCGAGACAACATCGGCACAGAAGACTCAAGAGATTTTACGGCATTGGCCGTAAACAATTACACTGCCGTAAAACCCATTTTGAACGCGACGCCTAGGTCAATGTCCACACCCGATTCTTGCAGAGATGATTGCAGACAATCCAGAAGTTTATATTCGATGCCATAAGAAACAAAAAAGGGAGCTTTTCATGAGAGGATTACGGAGAGACCGAAAGCCCTAAATTTCGTGCACCATCAAGGGAGAAATTGGGATCCATGCCGTCGCCGAGGGTTTCGCCGTCGCGTTCGATCCAGACGATCTCCAGTTGCGATTTTCATACTGAAGCACCGTCAGAGGGAGGAGACAACACACCAAAAGTTTCAGACCGTAAAGAGATCGATTGGAGGAGGAATCGAAGAGGAAAGCATCGCCGACACTGTTCACCGAAGCTATTTGCAATTTACGACTGTGAAATACTTCACAGCCGTGCTGTATTTTCTAAAACTCCTCTTGTATTTTAATTTTTGATCCTCTGAAACCATGATTTGTTGTAATTCCCTCATGATGATAGCTTAAACTATTTTTGGGACATGGGGAAGTAATTTACTTAACTTCCAATGACTAGATAATTCTTTTTCAATATTTCGTTGAGTTTGATTTCTGTATGATGATTTT
This sequence comes from Costus lasius, assembly GCA_027563935.2. Lineage (NCBI taxonomy): Eukaryota > Viridiplantae > Streptophyta > Magnoliopsida > Zingiberales > Costaceae > Costus > Costus lasius. The sequence goes on from CM050449.1 coordinate 74,108,911, forward strand.
GCTCATGTGATAATTGTGCTTAGACTCTCCTTAAGTTCATATTATTAATTATGTTCTTAGAATTTTCGCTTGAGACTGAAAGGTAATTGCTTGAGAATTTGGAACTCTAGAATTGCATGTTAGGATCCCTTCCTTAGGTTAGATCCATCTTGATCTTTTCTAGTAAAATAATTGTCATGATTATAACATGAGTCTATAGATCGAGTCTATTTGTCAAACGTGGAGATCTTGTGTGAAAGCAAAGATCGGAACGTTGGAGGTCCTTGAGCAAAACTAGTTGCGAGACTCGGATGCACGAAAGTGATCCTTGAGACTCCACTAGAGATTCTAGAGCTCGGATGCACGAAAGTGATCCTTGAGTTCATCCTTTGATAATATCTTCTTCATGATGAAATTAAATCAACGAAATCCTTATTCATGTCTAGTCATAAAAGTTTAAGTGAACGAAACCCTAGTCCCAGCTTTTCTATCTGATAATCCCGCTTTTAGTTACCGATTGCTATTCTCACGATCTCGTTTTGCCTAGTTAGTAAGAAATCAACTATTTAGTATTCAACAACGTAGGTCCCTGTCGGTTCGATACTTTTTTATTACTTCGTATACCCGTGCACTTGCGGTTTAACAACAAGTTTTTGGTGTCGTTACCAAGGATTAGCCAAAGGTACACTCGTGCCAGATTTGTTGTGTTCCCTTTCGGGCTATCAAGTTTTTGGCGCCGTTGCCGGGGACATTAGTCCAAGGTACACGCGCGTTAGACTTGTAGTGTTCCCTTTCGGGCTATCACATTACGGCACCGTAAAGATTGTTACGGCGGTGCCGTAATCTCACAAAATTCTCTGGTCGAAATCTTCCGAAATTACGGCACCTCTCAGGGATTACAGTTGTACCGTAATTCTGTGGTGTAATTACCGTACTATAAAATCCATTACGGGGGTGCCGTAATTTGCTATGAAGTTCTGATTCTCCTGAAATTTGACGTGTGACTTCGTTTTAATGTCTGGAATCCATTGTTGTGCTCGAATCCTTCAAAATCCATCAAAATATAGCACTTTTTACCTGAAATTCATGAAAAACAATAAATTGTGTAGATTCCGTGATATTTAACAAATAATGCTTAAAAACAAGCAAAAGTTCATAAATATGACATGAAAAGATATATAAAATGGCATGAAATTTACTATAAATTTCGGTGTCATCATGTATATATTAGTCTCACATGTATCATAGCTGTCCCTTTTCCACTATAATACTCGACCGAGGAGAATCTTTTGAGACTATATAAAATCTATCTGTAGAGACATTGTATATGCAAATGTACATATGACGCAAATATACAACATGCATAACAACGACAATGCCAGAATATATACAATATCACAACTATATGTAGTACACATATCAGACCAACCATAGGTCCTAGGGTATATACACCAACATATATTTGCATAAACAATATCCCTAGAGAAAGATTTTATTTAGTATTGAAGATTGTCTCTGGTCAAGTACCATAGTGGATAAGGGGCAGCTATAGTGCATGTGAGACTGGTATATGCACAAGTTGAGCATGCATTGTTAATGCAGGCATATGAGTATATCAAGATAGATATATTGGACCGACCTACTATGAAGATTTGACTTGGTATCTGAAGTTAAATCTCACAGTGACAGAGGTAAGCTTATCGTTTGACTTGAGGTCATTGATATCTCTATATGGTGAGTGATACACTTTGATATAACCTAACACTTTGTTATAGCATGGGAGCCATAACAGTTGTCATTGGGTATATCATAAGCCATATGAGAAGTTCAATGAGCCAAGATAATGCAAGACCACTTTTTAGAGTTCTTTTAGGATCGTCCTTATGTATATAGCTCAAAACAACTAATCTTATTAAAGCAAACAAGCATACGGTTCTACCAAGCAAATAAGCAACTATCATAAATAGAGGGATGAAGAGAGGTCACCCGTGGCCCCTATTAGGGAAGGGGCCTAAACCCCTTTCTTTGTCTAGGCCCTTGGATCTTGGCGTTAAGGCTTAGAGAAGGGAATTTAAATATCTAACAATCTTATCAAAGGGACAAGAGGAAGCCAAATGGAAATACAGGTTCCAAGCTTCCCTAAACTACAAATGATCCTTAAGAAGGGGGTCTTGATTAGGGCTTTAAATGTTTTGCCTCTTTGGCTTGCTTGGAGAGGAGTTAATGACCAGCTTAGGGCTTTAAGGCTCAAGGGGCGTCAATGGAAGAAGACAACAATCTCTCACTCAAGCAACACCAACAAGTCTTGGCAAGGAAGGAAGCAAACACTCTAAGCAACTCTTGGAAACAATTTTCTCAAAGAAGTTTTTCATAAGAAATGCACTATGATGCATGAAGATAATAAGAGCTCTTAAAACCCTCTCTTTCCCTCAATGTTAACTTGAAGTGATGTAACAAAATTCCCTTTGTGCATTCTTCTATCAATGGTTGATGTTGGTTGAAGTTTGAATGGAAGGTGTGGATGAACTCCTCTTTGGTGCCTCTTGTTGTTGGTGGGAGCTTTGCATGCATTGGTTGCATGCTAGAGGCGCATGCAAGTCTCTTAATGACTAAAGTGGGCTGGTTGAAGCATGCTACTCTAATTGGTGGACTTTGGAGGTAGCTTTTGATGTTTGAAATTTAAGTTGGCACCTAGCATGTTAGAAGCTAGATTTGGCACTTATGACATGTCGCCATGCTGATGTGTCCTTGAGGTAGCGCCCATATGGATTAATGTATTGATGGATGGTTGATCTTGACTTATCTTTGATGAGCTTTGATGGAGGGCTAATCTTGAGGGTCTTAAGAAGGAGATGGTAGCTTGTAGCAATTACACATGCAAATGTTACCTAGGCTACTTGCAACCTATTACATCAACTAGGAAATTAAGTTACTAAAATGAAAATAAACCTTAGGCTAACCTAACTACATGCAATGCAAGTGATGCTAAAACGTAAAGACAAATGACAAAATACAATAAAGTCCCCAAGGGCGTGGGAATTAAAGATTTTCATGGAGATGCTCTTGCATCACAAGATAGGATTTGGCCCTTCCTCAAGTGGAAGTTTGATATCCATTGGTTCCACATATGGATGCATGACTAAAAGTGTATGGTCATACCAGGAGAAAGCCTAATTTAGTCATGACCATTGGATTGGGTTAACCATGTGTGACACACTTATCTAATTTGGATATCAGTCTAGTGAAGGGACTATAGTGCATAGGTACTATGTCACAGTTTAGCGCCTGTCGATGATGACCTCCATTCCAATAACTTGGGTAGTAGTGATGTACTACTAGGTGCCACTCATTGCTTGTGAGTACATAGGTTATCACTACCAATATCTGAGGATCCTATAGGGTTGCACACCTAGACACTCGAGATCTCATATTGATCGAGTAGCCTATGGATCGAATCATTGGATGATTCGGATCAGTTTGAGAGTTAGATGCATCCACGATGCATCTGATGAGTTGGAGGACATCATATAGAGTTAGATCACACTTTGAGATTAGTTGACCTTAGTTGACCTTTGGGTGACCTCAGTTGACCTTTGGGTGACTACATTTGTCCTCAGTTAACTAGTCCTAGTCAATATGTCAAGTGACGTAAAAAGCACCGGACTGGTTCGGTGGCCTGTCAACTTGATTTAGCATAATCTATAAGGGTCCACATGCATAGGCACATGGTTTGAATATTTATATTCAAATAAAAGAATAAATTAATATATTTATTCATAACATAAGTTGTGGGACCCGTGACTTGAACTCTATATATGGAGGGTCGGGGCTAGGCACATGTATGCAATCTTGTGATTCTTTCTTCTTGCCCTAGCTGCTTCCTTCTCCCTGACTACTTCCTTGGAGATCTAGGTGACTCCTTTTGTTGGCATGAAGACCTCCAATATGACAAGAAATTTTGTTGGCAAGAACAAATTAATCTCTCTTCCTTGGCGCTCCTTCTATAAAGTGGCACAACGTGGTAGTGATTGGTGGCTTATCATCTCCTTGGCGCCAGCTACTTTAGTTGGTGCAAGAAAGGAGGTCTCTCTCAGGCATGGATCATCTTCCCAAAGACTAGCACCAGGCGAGGAAGAAGAAATCTCGAGGAGTCCATGTGTGCACGACTATAGAGGACGCTCCTTTGCTCGTCTCCATCATCGGCTTGCGCCTAGATTTGTGAAAAGGTACCTATGTCTGTCACATCTACTAGTTTCCCTCATAAGATGATTCTTCGGTTTTAGTGAAACCTATTTCAGGCCAATGCTTCCACTCTTATTTTTTAAAATTTTATTAGGCACGGCGTTTCCCAATAAACCAGAGGTGATCTGATCTCAAAATATAATCTACCTCTATATGACGTTCTCCATATCAACAGATGCATTCGTGATACATCAGACTCCTAGATATATCTGAATCAACCAATGATTCAATATATAGGCTACTCAATCAATACGAGATCTCAAGTGTCTAAGTGTGTGACTTTATAGATTCCTCTGACATTGACAGTGATGATCTAACTATCTCCACAAGCAGTGAGGGGTATCTAGCAACACATCGCTACTACCCAAGTCATCGGAATGACTGTCATCATCAACATTCCCTAAACGGCAATAAAGTACCTATGTACTATAGTTCTTTTATCATACTGATATCTTAATTGGACAAGTGTGTCACACTTGTTTAACCCAATCTAATAGTCATGACTAAATCAGGCTTTCATTTGGGTGTAGCCACACACTTTCAGTCATGCATCCATATGGGGCCCATAGATATCAAGCTTTGATGAAGGACAGATTTTAGCCCAAGATTGTCCCTTAGGTATGTAGCTCGATTAGGATGTTGTTTACTAAATGTAGGATTAGATTGCAGATGAATAATGATCCTAGGCATGCGGTTTCAGATTGAGGAAAGAGGTTGGATTAGGAACACCTAAGGCCCCTTATGGGATGGGGCCAAACCCCTTCTATATCCTGTCCAGTAAGCTTCAAAAGAAGATCTCAGGAGGTGGTTCTGGAGTTATATGCCCACTCTTCAGTTCAGCAACTCAGTAGGTTCTAGAAAGATGACAATGCTTGGTGATGGAAAGGGGCAGGAAGGAGGGGCCAGCGACTCACCCTCAAGAACAGCAAGGGGCCAAAGGCTCACCCTCAAGAACACATAAGGGGCCAAAGGCTCACCCTCAACAAGCAGCACAATGCTAACTCAGATTAATTGGTTGTTTTTTCATGAAAATAGACTCTAAGTGCAAGTGTCCGAATACATAGGCTTAAAACCTTCGCTCCCAACGTTACAATTTTAAGTGGCGTTTGGCATTCCTTGTTGCAGTAGAATTTGATTCTTGATTTAGCTTTTGATTGGGTGATGTGGGTGGTGGAGAGGATTGAGCTGAAGGTGTCTTCTTGCGCATGCTGGGATACCTTGACGTGGCAATGGTATTTGTTGGCTGAATGTGTGAGAGGCTACCATGTGGATGTGGTTTGAGCAATATTTAGATGTTGGCCGAAGGTGTGCTGGGCTTGTTGCAAGATGGTTGACTAATGTTGACTCCTTAGATGATGTTGACCTTCTTGTAAGTGGCTTGTTGAAGATGTTGACCTTGATTTGTTGGTAGCAGAATGTTGGATGCAGCTTGAATGTGGTAATGTGGCTGAAGATGTTTGGCTTTGCTGGTTGGTGTTGACTTTGTTGTTAGTTGATTGCAACTTGATTGTGAGAATGCCTTGAAGGATGGGGAGCTCAGGTGCCATATAGTGTCATTACAGGTGTTATAATCCTATGCTAAACAACCTAATACATTCACTACAAAAATAAAACAAGAACTGAAAATAAAACCTAAGCTAATCCTAACTACAACAAGATAATGTAAAGTGCAGGAAATTAAATAACTTACAAAATTGTTCTACAAGCTAGTCTTACCATACGCAAGACCAGGTAGAACCCAATACCAAAATATAACAAGTTCTTAATACTGATATGTAAACATACTTAAACATTAAAATGTTCTAAAACATCCTGCAGATTAGAACGCAGGCAATAGTCAAAAGTTGGTGAGGCTTGAGTCATCCTGGGTCAAATAGCTCGGGTTTGCCAGATTGATCCCATGCCCCTGCATCAGCTATCTCCGAGGGTGAAGAATTCTCCTCCGGAGAATTAAATTTGAGAGCAGGTGGAGGTTCCAGTGGTAAGCCAAGTGTGTGGAGATCATCTGGGTCCTTTGCTCCTGCATCAGGTTTCTTCGGTGGGGATGAATTCTCCTTTGGAGAATTGCAAGTAAAGTCCTGTTTTGATTCTGGAGGCCATCCCATGGTGTGAATATTGTCATCAGCTTCTGTGGCTGCCTATCCCTGCAAATAAGATACAAATTTGGTCTAGTAAAAGAGTCAGTCATCACAAAGTCAAAATATTCAAGCTCTGGTAGGGAAAGCAAATCATTATTCAATTGAGTTTTATTTAACCTGGGAGCATTAAGGCTAGGATCATTGAAGAAAGATTCGAAGTCTAAAGGATAGGTAGGTGATGTTGCTAACTCAAATAAGTTAGGGCCTAAATCATATTCTACCATGGGAGACTCAAGAGGATCTAAAGTAAATTCTACTTCATGTTCAGGTGAGTTAAGATCTAACTCAAGAAGGGTGATAGGCTCCTCTAGAATTAGATCTCCTAAGGAAAAGAGAAATGGCTCACCCATATCTGGAGTAAGATCTTCAAGGCTAAACTGGGAAAGTCCTATCATGACAGAAGGTGAAGCATGATCTAGTTCGGTCCCTCTAGGGTCAACTTGAGTAGAACCATCTTTAGAGTCTTGGGTTATAAGGGACAACCTGGGCTGACTTCGGGGTAAGTCTTCTATGGGCTCCCTAGTAGGATTTGTGGAACTAGACTCGGATTGAGATAGGTTTTGGGAGGATAGCTTGGGTCCCATGGGTTGATTGGAAAGATTGACTACCTTAGGGGTTTGAAGTCCAGGGTGGTCAAATCCTCTCCTATAGGTCCTCTTAAGATTTTGTTCTATCTCACTAGCTATATGAAAAGCATCTTCTATTGTGCATATGGGATAGTAGGTGAGGCCTTTACTAATCTCAAAGCTAAGACCATCGATAAACCGGTTAAGCATAACCCTAGGAGCTTCTCTAGACCGATGGTGGAGGGCTTTGAACTTTAATATGTATTCGGCTATAGTCATGTCCTCTCGTATAAGAATTTGTTCATTGAGAGATGAGGGATCATACATTTCATTTATCATGTCATGCCACCTCTTGCTGGGTGATCGATTGTCTCTTTCTTGGGTTTTGAGTCTAGGGGCCATGGATTTTTACTAAACTTCAAAATCAATGTAAACAGCAGCTTGTGATATAACAAGCAGTTTGAATAAGCAGTATAATGTTGAGCTAGTTAAGATAATGTAACCAAAAAATTTTAGCATTAACAGCAATATTCAGCAGTGATTATGGTAAGAGCAGAACCCAACATTTGTAGATGGTACAGCAAAGCAAAATTCAACAATGCAGGTGGTAATAACTAGTGCAGAAATTCAACATTGTAGATTGTCTAAACTCAAGCTTTAGAAAATCAATTTGAACTTTCAACACCTGCAAGTCTGGGCTGAAAATTTCTGGGTTGATAGGCTGAACTTCAAGTGCTAGTGGTTCCGCAAGGCTTCAAAACAGATTTTGCAAGTTTTAAAATTTAGCAAGGCTTCAGAATAGGTTTTGCAAGTTTTTAAAATTCAGCAAAGCTGCAAAACAGGTTTTGCAAGTTTTTAAAATTCACCAAGGCTTCAAAATAGGTTTTAGAAACACTATTTTCTAAAAAAGATCCAGCAATTCAGTAAGCTATAGTACATATGAAACCAGTTCACAGCAGATGAAATCAATTTGCAGCACAGTTTTCGAAACCAATACTAACAGGTATAGTGTTGTGAACAAATTCAGCAATATTAACCACTATATTGTAGCAAACAGTAATGAAGGTTTAGCGTAAAGTTGTCCCTTACTTATGTAGCTCGATTAGGATGTTGTTTACTAAATGTAAGAATAGATTGCAGATGAATAATGATCCTAGCCATGCGGTTTAAGATTGAGGAAAGAGGTTGGATTAGGAAGACCTGAGGCCCCTTATGGGATGGGGCTTGTTGGATTAGGAACACCTGAGGCCCCTTATGGGACGGGGCCAAACCCCTTCTATATCCTGTCCAGCAAGATTCAAAAGAAGATCTCAGGAGGTGGTTCTGGAGTTATGCGCCCACTCTTCGGTTCAGCAACTCAGCAGGTTCTAGTAAGATGAGAATGCTTGGTGATGGAAAGGGGCAGGAAGGAGGGGCCAGCGGCTCACCCCCAAGAACAGCAAGGGGCCAAAGGCTCACTCTCAAGAACACATAAGGGGCCAAAGGCTCACCCTCAACAAGCAGCACAACGCTAACTCAGATTAATTGGTTGTTTTTTCATGAAAATAGACTCTAAGTGCAAGTGTCCGAATACATGGGCTTAAAACCTTTGCTCCCAACATTACAATTTTAAGTGGCGTTTGGCATTCCTTGTTGCAGCAGAATTTGATTCTTGATTTGGCTTTTGATTGGCTGATGTGGGTGGTGGAGAGGATTGAGCTGAAGGTGTCTTCTTGCGGATGCTGGGATACCTTGACGTGGCAATGGTATTTGTTGGCTAAATGCGCGAGTTGCTGCAATGTGGATGTGGTTTGAGCTGTATTTAGATGTTGGCCGAAGGTGTGCTAGGCTTGTTGCAGGATGGTTGACTAATGTTGACTCCTTAGATGATGTTGACCTTGTTGTAAGTGGCTTGTTGAAGATGTTGACCTTGATTTGTTGGTAGCAGAATATTGGATGCAGCTTGAATGTGGTAATGTGGCCGAAGATGTTTGGCTTTGCTGGTTGGTGTTGACTTTGTTGTTAGTTGATTGCAACTTGATTGTGAGAATGCCTTGAAGGATGGGGAGCTCAGGTGCCATGTAGTGTCATTACAGGTGTTATAATCCTATGCTAAACAACCTAATACATTCACTACAAAAATAAAACAAGAACTAAAAATAAAACCTAAGCTAATCCTAACTACAACAAGATAATGTAAAGTGCAAGAAATTAAATAACTTACAAAATTGTTCTACAAGCTAGTCTTACCATACGCAAGACCAAGTAGAACCCAATACCAAAATATAACAAGTTCTTAATGCTGAAATGTAAACATACTTAAACATTAAAATGTTCTAAAACATCCTGTAGATTAGAACGCAGGCAATAGTCAAAAGTTGGTCAGGCTTGAGTCATCCTGGGTCAAATAGCTCGGGTTTGCCAGATTGATCCCATGCCCCTGCATCAAGCTTCCATTTAAAGAAGGGGCAAATCCTCTCTTGGCTACTTGAATCTCTCATATAGCTTATGATATACCTGTTGGGAAACCCCAGGGATTTTAAAATTTTAAAGACAAGCACAGCGGAAGCAATCCCCGAAAGAGGCCTGTCCCAAAGACCCAGAAGATCGAGTCTTGCGAAAGAATCGACACGGTGAGTAGGAGATGATACCTCAAAGCAAAGAAGAAGGAAGTGATGCAGGCGCCCAAGTGTTCGATCTTTCAGTCTTGCACACAGCCGACGCTCGAGATCTCTTCTTCCACGCCCGGTGCTAGCCTCGGGAAGAAGTTCCAGGCCTCAGGGAGTCCTCAAGAACTTGCGCCACCCTCTAAGAGAAGACGCCAAGGATAGGTGATGGAAATTTCGCCAAGGTCCAACCTTGCGAATGCCAAGAGGAGATGGGAGAAGGGAGTAGGCGCCAAGGAGAAAAATCTCTTCCAAAAGACCAAGTCGTCGCCAACTCCTCTCCCCCTCTTCTTTTATAGAAAACATGGTGACCCTTAGAATTCCGCTGAGACCTTTGGAATTTCGCAATAAATTCTCTGAATTAATTCATCATTAATAATAGAATTAAATTCAAAATTAGTTATAGAATTAAACACTGAATTAAAGTCTCATAATGACTCATTAAAACTTTGAATTAAAGTCTCATAATGATCATTAATGATTTGACTCTTCAAATTCAGAATTAAATTCAAAATTAAATTTAGAATTAAATTCATCATTAAACTCAGAATTAATTACAGAATTAAATACAAAATTAATTCATATAATTAAATGCAGTATTTAATTTACCATGATGTCTATTGGGCCAGGCAACTTATTGTCATGGCCCATTAGGCCTAACGGCCCATTAGGCCTCATGCCCCAACTGGGTTTCACGCCCATTGGGCTTGGAGGCCCATTGGTCCATGCTACAAGCTTAGACTTCATTTGCCCATTTGGCCCAAACGACCTATTAGGCCCATTAAGCCCATTTGGCCTACTGGGCCCATTTGGCCCATCTGGCCCAAAAATGAAGTTAGCTCCAATAAGTCCCTTCCATCTCATCAGGCACAATGGCGTTGATGGATTCTTCCAAACAGATCCGAATTATCTAATAACTCGATTAATAGGCTACCCGATCAATACGAGAACTCGAGTTTTAAGTTGTGCGACCCTGTAGGTTCCTCTGACGTTGGCAGTGATGAACTCAGGTCATCACAAGTAGTGAATGGCACCTAGCAGTGCATCACTGCTACCCAAGTCTTCGGAATGGATATCAGCATCAACATCTGATGACACCGAAATTTATAGTAAATTTCATGCCATTTTATATTTCTTTTCGTGTCATATTTATTAACTTTTGCTTGTTTCTAAGCATTATTTGCTAAATATTATGGAATCTACAGAATTTCTTGTATTTCATGAATTTTAGATAAAAGTGTGATATTTTGATGGATTTAGAAGTATTTGAGCGCACGAATGGATTCAGGACGTCGAAACGAAGCCGCCCACCAATTTTCATGCAAATCGGAGCGAGTTTGAAAAATACACACCGGGTGTAATGGATATTACGGGTCTAATTTCTGCCCAAAAATATGGCAGTGTCGTAACAAATAACACGGGCCATAATTTAGAGCAATTTCCAACCAGAAAGTTCAGTTGATTTTACGGCACTGCCGTAATTTATTTTACGGCCGTAATTTGCACCTGGTCGCGCAACTCTTACGGGCCCAAAACTTGCGAGGGCCATAACTTTTGATCTAGAGCTCCAAATCGAGATCTGAAAGATGTTCTGGACTCTTCTTTAAGGGGAGAAGACGCACAAAGTGGAAGGGGAGGAACTTTTATCAAGTATCCAGAGAGAAATTGCCAGAGAGGCGGCTAGGGTTTGGCCTCATGCCGAGAGGCGTAGAGGGCACCTTAGGTTGCGATTTTCACTCAGAATCTTTGCCTGCAGGAGAGAAAGATACCACATAAGTTTTAGAGCGTTTGGAGTCCGATCGGAGGAGAAATCGATGAAATTGGTGGTGACAGCACCACTGTTCATCGAGTTTTGCTGCAAATTGCGGTGCTGTAATTTAATGACAGCACCTGTTTTGTAACTTTTCTTCTTCCCTTCTTCGATTTCTGACTTTCTGAACTATGAATTATTGTATTTTCTTCTCCATGCAAGCTTAGACATATTTTGGGACATGGGGTGTAATTCCCTTGATTCTTAATGATTAGATACCTCTTCTATTTTCGTCATGATAATTTTTGCTATGATAATTTTACTTTTATGATGAATTGTCTTTAACTTTTCATAGATCTATGTTATTATCCATGTTTTAGAGTTTTCGCAATGAGGCTGAAAGGTGATTTGCTTGAAAACTTGGAACCCTAGAATTGCATGTTAGGATCCCTTCCTTAGGTTAGATCTAATTTGATCTGTTCTAGTAGACTAATTGCCATGTTTAATAATATTGATATAGGAGTGAGTTATTGTGTCAAACGTGGAGATCTTGCACGAAAGTGAGGATCGAAACGTTGGAAAACCCTATGTAGAACCTGTGTTGAGACTCGGATGCACGAAAGTGATCCTTGAGGCTCCACTTATGATGATCAACTTAGAATTCGGATGCACGAAAGTGAACCTTGAGTTCTTTGTTGATGGTTTACTTATCTGCAGCGTTGGGATAGATCTTGCGCGAAAGCGAGGATTGGTCTCTACGTGATTGTCTGTACGAAAGTGAGATAATCCTTTTATGAAGTAAATTAGGTCTTTATCATAGCAAGATTTGATTGACGAACCTTTTATTTATATCTTATCATTGAAATCAAGGTGGATGAAACCCTAGTCCCATGTTTTTCTCTCTGATTATCCTTCGTGTTAGCTATACAGCTTACTTTAATCATATTTGGTTTACTTAGCTAGCGAAAAAATAATTATTTGGTAATTAACAATAAGGTCTCTGTGGATCGATATTTTTATTACTTCGATAATTCCATGCACTTGCGGAATCCTATCATGTTTTTGGCGCCGTTGCCAGGGATTAGTCCAAGGTAAACGCGTGTTAGACTTGTAGTGTTCCCTTTCGGGCGATCAAGTTTTTGGCGCCGTTGCCGGAGACCTTAGTTTTGTTAATATCAAAATAGTTGTTAGTATTGATAGACTAAGTATTTTTGTTTTAGATTTAACTTTGTTTTTTTCTTTTTGCAGGTTTTAGATTTTCACAGTTGTGACAAAATTGTGATATCTGAAGATTTGTGAATTTGCTTGTGTTTTAGATTTTCTATTTTTTTCTATATTTTGAAAAAAAAAAATTTTGATTGATTGGTGTTGGATTATCTTTCTGTTCTTGATAGATTTGAAAACATGACTTTTAATCACAACTCCTGGGCAACTGAAAGAGGTGAAGTATACATGCCACAAGGTAAATCTCTTGTAGATCAATTTAACTCTTATATGCAATCTTGTTCTTCTGATTACTGTGTTATTTGTGGATATCCTGACCATTGTTCCTCTGATTGCCCATTTTTAAAACCAAATTTATCATGGCAAGAACAAGATCGATTGTATTCTAGATGGGAAAACCGAACTTCTTTATATGATGATTGCTCTAATCATGTTTCTGAACCACAATTTGAATTTCATACTGAAAAACTTGAATTAGAAAATTCCCCCTGTGATCATGATTGTTTCGAGATTGAGCCTTATGTAAATATTATTGAATCTCACTCTGATTTTGATGATTGTAGAACTGATTCATCTGCTAATTTATTTGAGGAAAAGATTGAGAAAATTGAAATTGAAAAACCTTCTTTTGATGATAATTCTGATTTTGATAATATCTTATTTATGGTTAAATCTGATGAGCATGATGAAGGTTCAAAAATTATAGACATTGCTGAGCCCCACTGTGATTTTGGTGATATTTTTGAAATTAATGATAAATGTCTTGTGGACAACTCTGATTCTATTAATTCTTTTTCATATGATTCTGATTTTGACTCTTCTGATGATGAATTACTTGTGGGGAAGCATGAGGAAATTAATCTTGAAGAGTCTCATCTTGATTTTGTTGATAATTTTGATATTGAAAAATTGTTTGATGATGAACATGAGGAAGTTGAAAAAGATTTGAATGTTACAAACACTGATGAATCTCACTCTGATGTTTTGCCCTTATCTTTTGTTGAATCTTTTGATGAATCTGAAAATTTGATTTTTATTGAGGAGCCTAATGAAAGACATAAACATTATTATGATGATCCAATACTTGACTATTTTGATCAAAGTCCTTTTGTTATTGCGATTGAAAATATTAATTTGAAGAAAGGACTTATGATTTTGCTTTTTGATAAACATAGAAAGATCATAAAGATTACTTTGACTAGATTTGAAAATTCTGATTATAATTTCTGCATATTCAAGAAATCCACATTGATCATGATTTGTCTTGAATTCTGGATATTTGGATTAGTGGCTAAACTATTGGGAAAAGAAAATGCAGAAAATTATATGCTTTATACTTTGGAACTGATTCACCTGCTTCACCATGATATTGATTTTTGGTCAAGCTATGGACCTAAAAATTAGTGCTTCATGGGAGGCAACCCAAGCACTTTTGTCTTAGTTTAGTTTCTTTTATTTTAGTTTATTTTTAGAATTAATTTTTCTTTTATTTTTTCAGGGAAAATCAAATTTTACGCCAAATACGGCACTGCCGTAATCTATTTTACGCCCGTAATCTGTGTTGATTTTTTCTCCTGAGAGTTTTCTTTATTTTACGGCAGTACCGTATTTCTTTTACGGTACCGTTTTTCCTGACCGTTTTTTACTTCACGTGCCGTAATTTCAACTGCTTTCGATCCAAAATTTTTTTATTTTTACGGCAGTACCGTAAACAATTCCACGGTACCATATTTCCTGATTATTTCTTACCCGAGAGTTCTTTGCAAAATACGGCACTGCCATAAAGAAGATTACGGTACCGTATTTGTAAACTGCTTCTAGTTATTGAGTAGGTGTCTTCTCGGATTGATTTTAAGAAACTGGGTTATGAAAATTTTTGATTTTTGGCACGACATCGAAGTACTGATCTTTGTCTATTATTTGGATATTTTTGCTGAATTTTAGAATCCATGGATCTTTCTGAAACACATAGCAACTTTTAGATTCTGATTAGATTCTGTGCAGTTTTTCATTTTGTAATCTGAGTAGCCTTCTTTCTGCTGATAAATTCCTGAAAGATTTTGATCCTTTATTTTTCACATACCTGGAAAGATCAAGTTTTATTTTACTTCATGGTTTTATCTGTTTTCTGTTTGGATCATTAAATCTTATTCTTGGGTATGGCTACTTTTCATAAAAAAATTCAAAAACTGCTTTCTACCTGTTATAGCTTCTTCTCCAGATTTGCATCCAGCACTAGCTATCACTGCATTTGCCTCTGACATCACTGTTTCCAGCCGTCGACACTGGATTATATCACCTGCAGATTCTTATTTCTTTTGCTGCCTCTTATTCCATGATATTATTTATTTATGCAGTGGACTTTTCATTACTGACTCTGATTTTTTATGTGCAGTATTATCTTCCATAGCCCAACGATCTCACCTCCAGGACTGTATTCTCTAGTAGGCCATTGGAGATTACTCACCCTTATGTCGGCACCATCACCATCATTGCTAGCAGCTTTTCAGCTAGCATCTGTTCCACCAGCACTCTTCTAGACCCTCGATGATATCTCTGATTTTTCTTTGAGAGAATTATTTTTATTTTTATTATTTTTGAGACTGTTTTTGATCTGAGCCTTATGTACCTTAAATTTTGTAGAAAATTTTCAAAAGGCACATCATTGGACCCAACTGCACTAGCCTGACAATGGTTGAGCATGATCTATATGGTTTTGTGAGTATCACTTGCACTCTCTTATTAACGACTATTTCTTATAGTGCATCTTTGACTTTATACTACTTATTGGTTTTCTCTTGAAAAATGATTTTATGGAACTCATTGTTTTGATGATGATATTATTCAAATTTGTTGTTAAAATTGATATAAGCATATGATCCACTTTCTACTATATGATGACATGATTTATTGATAAAATTTCTATTGATAAAATATCTTCCTTGATGATGTGAGTATTTATACTTGTGATTGGAGAAAAACCCTATCATGTTAGATTTATTTCTTCAATGCATATCTATCTTTGAAATTTGACATTGGTTGATGCATGAAATTTTGGGTAGATGTGTTATTTGAAGAATAAGATCTAAAGGTGAAACTACTCCTTTGAATAAAATGAGCATATGAGCATGATTTGTGAATTGATATCAATTGATCAACCTAGTAGATATTTAGTCTATTTTGCTATTTGTTGGGAAATAAGAATCCAAGATCCATAAAAATAGTGAGAGACTCCCCTACTTGACACTATGTAAAATTGATAGTGGTACCTAAGACATGGGTTGAAGTCTATGCATGAAAAATAATGAGAGTGAAAAATAATAAGACTCCTCTACTTGGCACTGTGTAAAATTGACAGTGGTACCGAAGACAAGAGTTGAAGTCAAAAATAAAAAGTGTGTATCTAAGTGAGTACATGCCATCTTCACAAAAACAAACAAAATACAAAAAAAAATCATGTGTGGAAAAAGATCTTGGAAACCTAATTCCTGTAAACAGAAGCATGATAGATTTGAACTGAAAACTAGGTGAAATCATGAGATTGAAAATTCTATTTATTATACAAGTTACAAAGTTTTATTTAATTGAATTGTGGATCTAGAGGGTTGAGTTCTAAGGATAATATGTTTATTTGAAGTTTTGTAAATCAATTAGTGGAATTTTTCATTGATGGTTGTATTTTAGAAATTTATTGAGCATGAAAAGGTTATTCTTATGATCAATTTTTGATTTTTTTTCTTGAGGACAAGCAAAGTTTGAGCCTTATGTATTTGATGACACCGAAATTTATAGTAAATTTCATGCCACTTTATATTTCTTTTCGTGTCATATTTATTAACTTTTGCTTGTTTCTAAGCATTATTTGCTAAATATTACGAAGTCTACAGAATTTCTTATTTTTCATGAATTTCAGATAAAAGTGAGATATTTTGATGGATTTTTGAAGGATTTGAGCGCACGAATGGATTCAGGACGTCGAAACGAAGCCGCCCGCCAATTTTCATGCAAATTGGCATGAGTTTGAGAAATACACCCCAGGTGTAATGGATATTACGGGTGTAATTTCTGCCCAAAAATATGGCAGTGCCGTAAAAAATAACACGGGACGTAATTTAGAGCAATTTCCAACCAGAAAGTTCAGTTGATTTTACGGCACTGCTGTAATTTATTTTACGGCCGTAATTTGCACCTGGTCGTGCGACTCTTACGGGCCCAAAACTTGCGAGGGCCATAACTTTTGATCCACAGCTCCAAATCGAGATCTGAAAGATGTTCTGGACTCGTCTTTAAGGGGAGAAGACGCACGAAGTGGAAGGGGAGAACTTTTATCAAGTATCCAGAGAGAAATTGCCAGAGAGCTGGCTAGGGTTTGGCCTCATGCCGAGAGGCGTAGAGGGCACCTTAGGTTGCGATTTTCACTCAGAATCTTCGCCTAGAGGAGAGGAAGATACCACAGAAGTTTTAGAGCGTTTGGAGTCTGATCGGAGGAGAAATCGACGAAATTGGTGGTGACAGCACTACTGTTCATCGAGTTTTGCTGCAAATTGTGGTACTGTAATTTAATGACAGCACCTGTTTTGTAACTTTTCTTCTTCCCTTCTTCGATTTCTGACTTTCTGAACTATGAATTATTGTATTTTCTTCTCCATGCAAGCTTAGACATATTTTGGGACATGGGGTGTAATCCCCTTGATTCTTAATGATTAGATAACTCTTCTATTTTCGTCATGATAATTTTTGCTATGATAATTTTACTTTTATGATGAATTGTCTTTAACTTTTCATAGATCTATGTTATTATCCATGTTTTAGAGTTTTCGCAATGAGACTGAAAGGTGATTTGCTTGAAAACTTGGAACCCTAGAATTGCATGTTAGGATCCCTTCCTTAGGTTAGATCTAATTTGATCTGTTCTAGTAGATTAATTACCACGTTTAATAATATTGATATAGGAGTGAGTTATTGTGTCAAACGTGGAGATCTTGCACGAAAGTGAGGATCGAAACGTTGGAAAACCCTAGGTAGAACCTGTGTTGAGACTCGGATGCACAAAAGTGATCCTTGAGGCTCCACTTGTGATGATCAACTTAGAATTCGGATGCACGAAAGTGATCCTTGAGTTCTTTGTTGATGGTTTACTTATTTGCAGCGTTGGGATAGATCTTGCGCTAAAGCGAGGATTGCTCTCTACGTGATTGTCTGCACGAAAGTGAGATAATCCTTTTATGAAGTAAATTAGGTCTTTATCGTAGCAAGATTTGATTGACGAACCTTTTATTTATATCTTATTATTGAAATCAAGGTGGATGAAACCCTAGTCCCATGTTTTTCTCCCTGATCATCCTTCGTGTTAGCTATACAGCTTACTTTAATCATATTTGGTTTACTTAGCTAGCGAAAAAATAATTATTTGGTAATTAACAATAAGGTCTCTGTGGATCGATATTTTTATTAATTCGATAATTCCGTGCACTTGCGGAATCCTATCAAGTTTTTGGCGCCGTTGCCGGGGATTAGTCCAAGGTAAATGCATATCAGACTTGTAGTGTTCCCTTTCGGGCTATCAACATCCCCATCATTGCAACAAGATATCGATGCATTACAGTCTCTTTGCCAAACTGATATCCGATTGGACAAAGTGTGTCACCACTTTGTTTTCACCCAATCTCATGGTCATAACTAAATCAGGCTTTCACCTAGGTATGGCCATACACTTTCAGTCATACAACCATAGGGGGGGCCCCGTGGATATCAAGCTTCCCGTAGGAAGGGGCAAATCCTATGTCTGTCCATTGATCTTCTGATATGGGTCGTGACATACCCAATGACAACCGTTATGACCTCCCTACTACGGCGAGGTGTTACGTTGTATCAAAGCATGTCCCTAACCATACAGAATAGTCAATGACCTCAAGTCAAGGGATCAATGCATCTCCTGTCACTTGTGAGCTTAACTCATGACACCAAGTTAGAGCCTCACAGCGGGTCGGTCCAGTATATCCACCACTGATATAACCATATGCCTGCGTCAGCACCCAGTGCCTAACCAACTCATATACCAGTCTCACATGTACCAGAGCAGTCCCTTATCCACTCAGGTACTCGACTGGGGATACACCGTTTGAACACAGATACAATCTGTCTCCATGGACATTATTATCCATGTATATAATCGCAGATGTAAACATAGCATAATAACGACAATGCCATAATGATGTATTAAATATCAATATCAAGTAGTACAAGATGGACCAACAACGGGTCCAAGGGCATTTACACCGACAATCTCCCACTTGCACTTAGACTTAGTTGTTGAGAAATCTCAACCCCATGTCCCTCGTATGACCAATATGCTTCTACTGTGCCAAAGCCTTGGTCAGTGGGTCTCCCAGATTGTTATATATGTCAATTATGCTAATCTTGACATCACCTCTGTCAATGATCTCCAAGATCAGGTGAAAATTAATGAGTATGTGTTTGGATTTTTGTTGAGACCGTGGTTCCTTTGCCTGTGCCATCGATTTATTGTTGTCACAATAGAGTTCAATCAGATCCATAGCAATTGGAACCACCTGAAGTTCAGAAATGAACTTTCGAATCCAAACGGTTTCTTTGGCTCCCTCAGAAGCAACTACATACTCAGCCTCGGTCATAGAATCAGCTATAGTGGACTGCTTAGAGCTCTTTCAGCTCACAACACCGCCACTTAATCTGAACACATAGCCTGCCTGCGATCTAATATCATTAGGGTCATACTGGAACGATGCCTCAGTGTTGCCCTGAACACTGAGCTCTTCCTGTCCCCTATAGACCAAGAACCACTCCTTAGTTCTTCTCAGAAACATAGAATGTTCTTTACAGCCACCCAGTGTTGCAGACCTGGATTGGATTGGTATCGGCTAGTTATGCTCCAAGCATAAGTCACGTCTGGTCTAGCACACAACATTGCATACATGATCGAACCTACTACCGAAGCATAGGGTACTCGACTCATGTTGTCCCTCTCAGCCTGTGTGGTGGGACACTAGCTCTTGGAGAGAATAAGGTCTTATCTCACTGGAAGGTATCCTTTCTTAGATTGCTCCAAGCTGAACCTCTCTAGGACCTTATCAATGTAAGTACTCTGACTAAGGGCTAGGAGCTTCTTGGATCTATCCTGGTAGATCCTCACGCCTAGGATATAGGCAGCCTCCCCTAACTCTTTCATCTCGAAACACTTCCCCAACCATGTCTTCATAGCTTGAAGACTAGGAATGTCGTTTCCGATGAGTAATATGTCATCGACATATAGGAACAGAAATGTCACCAAGCTCCCACTGAATTTCTGTATACACAGGTGTCATCTTCACTCTTGATAAAGCCGTAATCTCTTACTACCTCATCAAATCGAAGATTCCAACTTTGAGAAGCTTACTTTAATCCATAAATGGATCTCTTTAGCCTGCAGACCTTATTGGCCTCTGCAGGATGGATGAAACCATCAGGTTGTGTCATATACACATCCTCTGTCAGTTTTCCGTTAAGGAACGCTATCTTTACATCCATCTGACATATCTCATAATCGCGATATGCAGCTATAGCAAGCAAGATTCGAATGCATTTGAACATGACAACTGGTGAGAAGGTTTCGTCATAGTCCACCCCATTGACTTGTCTAAATCCTTTAGCCACAAGTCTACCCTTATAGGTAACTATGTTGCCATCCATGTCAGTCTTCCTCTTGAAGACCCATTTACACCCTATAGGTTTTACCCCATCAGGTAGCTCAACCAAATCCCAGACTTGGTTAGCCGACATGGAATCCATCTCGGATCTCATGGCCTCAAGCCATTTCTCGGAGTCTAGTCCACCGACCGCCTCATCATAGGTCCTAGGTTCATCCTCAATGATGAAGATCCCATCGCGTTGGATCGGCAGCGACCCATACCTCTCAGGTGCACGAAGAATCCTCCCAGACCTATGCGGGGCCTGTGTCTAAGCCTCTGGTTGCCCAGCAACCAGTGCAGGAGGCTCAGGTTCCATCTCAATGTCTTGTGGTTGCACTTGGACCTCGTCAAAGTCAAACTTCCTCCTACTAACTTCTTTCATGAGAAATTCTTTCTCTAGAAAGACAGCACCTCAAGCAACAAAAACTTTGTTCTCGCTGGGAATATAGAAGTAATATCCTTTAGTTTCCTTAGGATACCCCACAAACACGCATTTATCAGATCTGGGTTCTAGTTTACTAGAATCCTGACGTTTGACATAAGCCTCACATCCCCAGTCTCTGATAAAAGAGAGATTTGGTCATCTCCCACTCCATACCTCGTACGGAATATTGGAGACACTCTTAGATGGAACATTATATAGTATGAGAGAAGCTGTTTCAAGTGCAAAGCCCCAAAATGAGGGTGGTAGAGTTGCATGACTCATCATAGATCGAACCATGTCCAACAAAGTTTGATTTCTCCTTTTAGACACACCATTCCATTGAGGTGTTCCAGGAGGAGTGAGTTGGGATAGAATCCCACACTCTCTAAGATAGTCAAAGAACTCACCGCTTAGGTACTCTCCACCACGATCTGATCGAAGAGTCTTAATAGATCTACCAAGCTGGTTCTCTACTTCATGTCTGAACGCCTTAAATTTCTCAAAGGATTCGGACTTATGTCTCATCAAATAGACATAACCATATCTACTAAAATCATCAGTAAATGTGATGAAGTAGTTGTACCCTCCTCTGGCTTGTTTACTGAATGGCCCACACACATCACTATGTATGAGATCCAACAAACCTCCTGCCCTCTCACCAATCTTGCTGAAGGGCACTTTTGTCATTTTCCCTAACAAACAAAGTTCACAAGTATCAAACTCCTCCAAGGAGGTTGAATCTAACAATCCATTTGCATAGAGTTGTTGAATGCGATTCTTGTTTATATGGGCTAATCGACAATGCCAAATGTACGCACCAACTGAACCACTCAGTTTGATCCTTTTATGATTTATGTTACATATAGAGTTATCCATGTCCAAGACATATAATCTATTGCATAGAGTACCCTTCCCATAAAACACATTTGCAAATGAAAAAGAACAAGAGTCCTCTTTTATTTCAAATTTAAATCCTTTCCATGCCAAGCAAGGAATAGATACAATGTTTTTGGGAAGGTACATAATAGCAATGATCTAACTCTAACTGAAGTCCAGAAGGCAAAGAGAGAGCGTCAAAAGTCCTACGGCAAACAACAGCAACATGTGCTCCATTTCTAACTCATAGGCAAACTCTCTAGGCCGCACCGATTACTTCTCTTGAGCCCTTGCATATTTGTACAAATATGAGCTCCGCATGTGGTATCCAATACCCATGACATAGAAGTAGTAAGGTTGACTTCGGTAACATAAGTACCTAAGCCAGAAGACGAAGCCTTGCTTCTCTTCTCCTCGTTTTGAAGTCACACTTTGTCAATCATGTGAGTTGGCACTCCACATGAATAGCACCTATTATTTCTGACCTTTTTCATCTTTATCTTCAATGTCTTAGTTAAATCTTTCGGCTCAATGCATTGAATGTCTACTTTCGGAGGGTTGAGCCTCACCAATTCATCGAAGAGCTGCCTTAGATTATAAATAATCTCAAAAGCACTCTTCCGATCATATTGCCCTCGTAATTCAGGTAATATGTTGGTTAGCATCAAATTAGCAACCTCCAAAGTATCTGCTTGATGCTTATTAAAAGCATCCTTCTCAGCCGCCGAGGCCGAGCATGGAAGTGGCTCAGGAATAGGCTGCTCAAGGACATATAGCTTCCTCTCGAGCTTGAGGACCGTCCTCAAGTTCCGATACCAGTCCAGTAAGTTGGTCCAACCAACCTATCCCTTTCCAGGATAGATCACAGTAACCATTTGCTATTGTTCGTAGCCATTGATCTACAACAACAAGAAAGCAGATTCGTACTACTTCGATCATTTAATCTGGACTTGCATTAAATGATCATGGCTCCCACTATTTTAATCGAATTGATAACCAACAAAGACAATCGGGAAATTTGAGATTTCCTAGTGAAATGGGATCCTTGTTCCTCACACGGCCCCCGCGTCCCGCTAGGGCATGATGTACTGCACGAGGTGACACATGTATCCCAAGGTAGGTGCGCCGGCCAATTGCAACTTGGCAATTCTCCTTCTCAAGACAGTTCAAGTATTTTGTGCCCAGCTAGGGTTGGAACAACACAAAACCCTAACCTTTCGAGGCCGCCTCTAGAATTCCATCATGTGGCCACCACATATGAAAAACTAGTCAAGTCTAACCTGACCGTTATGCCCAGGGCCAATGAATTCCTTGCAAAGGCGCGTCCAGGATTTTAACTGGACTGGGGAAAACATTGTCACCGCACGCCTCCTAAAGATAGATGGGTGTGTCCACTAGGGTGGAAACAATGCACAGCACCATCGATCGATAGTTTGACGAGGGCTACGCGTCAGAAGGCTACAGACTTGATATTATTTTGAGGGTTTCTGAGATCTCATCCTCTTAGTTTTATCTTTTATCTAACATTACAGGTATGCAATCCTATAGTGATAACAAAACGATAAAACACATCCAGGCATGCTTTTCCAGAAATCGAAAGTAGTAAACAAGTGATGGGGATAGCCTAATCAACACATTGAACCATCACATGCCAAAGGATGCTCAATGCTTGACCTAGGTGACAAGCCCCAACAAGACCTAACCTAGCTGCCACAAGCTTTATCTTCAAGTGCGGCTTCAAGGTCCTCCACACCAAGGCATAGCACACAAACCCTAGGGTTCGGCCAAGACCTTGATGGCTCCTCCATGCATGATGCGCCATCATGCTTGTGCCAAGAGGGATAGCTCACGAACCCTACAGTTCGGCCAAGCCCTTACTTGCGCCACCAAGCGAGATGCGCCATCATGGTTGATGTGCCAAGATGCAAGCTCCATGAGAGATGTGTTAGGGAATACCGGGTGTAATTTAAAATTTTGCAGTCCCAGGATGCAGCGGAAGGATCATTACACCTGAAACTTATTCCGGTCCCAAGGATCCATGCGAGAGAGAAGACACAAGGATGTGTTAGAGATGTACCTCTTTTGCTTGTCTAGTTGCCGAAGCCATGTTGAAGACGATCAAGTGCTCGCCCTCAACAAGTATCCACGCGTAGACTCCTTGATCGTTGCTCCCTTCTACGCTTGGTGCTAGCCTTGGGAAGAGAATCAAGCCTTCACCTCACTTGCGCCACCTTCAAGAGAATTTGCGCCAAGGAGGGGATAGAGAAGATGCCGCCAAGGACTTCCCTCTTCTTCTTTGCTTGCGCCACCTCCAAGGTGCACCTATGGCCAAGGAACGATGAGGGCTTGTGGCAAGAAGACGCCACCAAGCACAAAAATCGTTACACCAAAGAAGAGAGGGAGAGGAAGAACTTTCAGCTCCAAGGAAGAAGGAGATTGCGCTCCTTGATGAAGAAGGAGAGCTCCAAGCTCTCAAGTTGTCGCCACCATAAGCTTCCAATTCTCTCCAAGAGATGTCGCCACCAAGCCCTTCTCCAAGTTATGTCAAGAGGTGAAGAAGGAGAAGAAGGCTTGCGCCACCTTCAAGTTGTCACCCTTTGCCCTTGCTCATGCCTCTCTATGTGTCTTCACGCCTCCAAGGAGTTAACCCTTTTTAGAGGGGGCGACTAGGGTCTTATTTATAAGGGCAAGAGGCGGTTTAGGAAGGGCCAAGATCATGCCAAGTGGGCGGCTAGGATGAAGGGGGTTTGTGGCAAGGAAAGTCTCCAAGACTTTTCCATAAACCTCATTCAACCTATCCTTATTTGCCCTATAGCCATATCAGCCCAAGAGATGCCTTAAAAGCATGCATTCCATCCTAGGAAGAAGGGCTAGGCGCCCTTTACTTCCATAATGAAGCAAATGCTCCTCCCTCACCCCATTATGCCCTTAGGCGCCAATGGGGTGAGATTTCTCCCCATTGTGCCCTTTTAGCCTTTAATCTCTTCATGACAACTTATTATTGGGCCTCATTGGATAATGAGCTAGCCCAAACTTTATGGTATGGGTTGATTAAGCCATTGGATCCAATCCAATGCAACTCTAATCCAAATGTGACCAATCTAGGTCAATTTCGGGTCAACTTGCCAAAAATGAAGTTTGGCTCCAATAATTTTCTTCTGACTCCTCAGGCCCATTGGCACTGATGAAATCTTCCAAATGGATCCAAGTTATCCAATAACTTGATCCTAAGGCTTCTGATTAAAGCAACGTCAAGAGTCTATTGCGTGTGACCCCGTAGGATCTATATGACGATGGCAATGATGTAAACATCATAAGTAGTGAGGGGTACCTAGCAACACATCACTACTACCCATGTCATAGGACTTAAGTCATTATGGCAACAACTCCTAACAAGCAACGAGGATTCCCATTGCATTATAGATCCCTTTGCCTAAACTGATATCCTGCCATTGGATTAGTCTCAAGTTTATCAATCCAATACTTTGGTCATGACTCAACAAGTGTGGCCACACATTCCTGTCATGCACCAATAAGGTGGGGCGCCCCGAGTGGATATCATGCTTCCAATAAGGAAGGGGCAAATCCTACTATTGGTCATCCATGTCTCTACGTGACTTATGACATGCCCAATGACAGTCGTTTTGGTCCCCAAATTATGGAGACACGTAAGACTGTATCAAAGCATACCCATCATCAAATCTTGACATGAATACCTCAAGTCTAAGGATCAATGCAAACCTCTTGCATGTGAGATTGACTTGTTGACTAGACAAGTCAATCCTCACAGTGGATCACTCCAGTGCACCCAATGCACCTGTATGTCTGCGTTACTGTGCCCCGCACTTAACCAGCCCATACACCTGTCTCACATGTACCAAAGCTGTCCCATATCTGCTAAGGTACCTTGTCTGGGGATTTATTATGAGAATGGTGTTGGTGTATATGCCCTAGGACCTAGTTTTGGTCAACTTATGTACTACTTGACATTGATATTTATATATCATTCTGGCATTATCGTTATCATTGTTTGACTACACCTGCGATTGTGTACTTACATGATAATGTCCCTAGAGACAGATTGGATCTGTGCTCAAATAATTGTCCCCAGTCGATGTACCTGAGTGGATATGGGATAGCTCTGGTACTTGAGAGACTGGTATGTGGGCTGGTTAGGCACGTGGTGCTAATGCAGACACATGGGTATATCATTGGAGGATATACTGGATAGACCCGCTATGAGGCTATGACTTGGTGTCATGAGTTATCCTCATAAGTGACAGGAGATGCATTGATCCCTTGACTTGAGGTCATTGATCATTGTATATGGTTAGGGACTTGCTTTGATACAACCTAACACCTTGCCATAGCTGGGAGGTCATAACGGTTGTTATTGAGCATGTCACGACCCATATGAGAAGATCAATGGACAGACATAGGATTTGCCCCTTCCTTAGGGAAGTATGATATCCATGGAGCTCCCTTATGGTTCTATGACTGAAAGTGTATGGCCATACCCAGGTGAGAACCTGTTTTAGTCATAGCCATGTGATTGGATGAAAACAAGTGGTGACACACTTGTCCAATCGGATATCAGTTCGGCAAAGAGACTGTAATGCATCTGTACCTAGTTGCGATGATGGGGATGTCGATGTCGATGTCCATTCCAATGACCTGGGTAGCAGCGATGCACTGCTAGGTGCCACTCACTGTTTGTGATGACCTTTGGTCAGCACTGCCAGCGTTAGAGGAACCTACAGGGTCGCACACCTTGATACTTGAGTTCTCGTATTGATCGGGAAGCCTTATGATCGAGTTATTGGATAACTTGGATCTAATTGGGAGATTTCATCAGCACCAATGGGCCTGATGAGATGGAAGGATGTTATTGGAGCCAAACTTCATTTTTGGCAGGTTGACCCGTATTTGACCATGGTTGGTCACATTTGGATTAGGGTTGCATTGGATTGGATCCAAGTGCTTAATCAACCCATGTAATGAAGTTTGGGCTAACTCATTATCCAATGAGGCCCAATAACAAGTTCTCATGAAGAGATGAGAGGCTAAAAGGGTATAATGGGGAGAAACATGAACTATTAAGTGCCTAGGGGCATAATGGGGTCATGTTGGCGCCTTTGCTTCATTATGGAAGTAAAGGGCGCCTCCCCTCTCTTCCTAGGATGGAATGCATGCCTCTATGGCATTGCTTGGGGCGCAAGGCAAGGCCTTGGTGCACAAGGAAAGGTGTGGGGCACAATACGGAATAGTTGAATGAGAATTATGGAAATGTCTTGGAGACTTTCCTTGTCTCAAACCTCCTCATCCTAGCCCTACACTTGTCATGATCCTAGCCCTTACCCTAACCGCCTCTTGCCCTATAAATGTGACCCTAGTCGCCCCCTCTTGTGTGTGATCAATCCTTGAAGGCGTGAACACAAGAAGAGGAGCGAGTGCTTGGAGCAAGGGCGCATTTTCTTCCATAACCGCAAGCCTCTTCCTCCTTTCCTCTTGGCGCAAGGAGATCTAGGGCTTGGCGGCTTGGATAGTTTCCCTCTTCACTTGGCTCATCTTTTCTCTAGGTGGCGCAAGTGAGGTAGAGTATCTCCCTAAGGCTTGGATCTTCTTCCCGAGGCTAGCACCGGGCGTGGAAGAAGAGAACTCAAGAGATCCGTGTGTGCGAGACTGCAGAGGGCGCACACTTGGACGCCTACATCGGCATCGCTCCACATTGCTCTTAAGGTATTTACTAACTCATCGTGTCGACTCCCTTGCTTGCGATCTTCACTGGGTTTTTGGGACCGGCCTGTTTCAGGGACATTCTTCCGCTGCGAAAAATGTATGTCTATAACTCTGAAAAATTGTAAAATGTCCCCGGGGTTTCCCAACAGTGGTATCAAAGCGACTTTTAAGACTCGAACGATGTTTTATGCTTTTCTTTCATGCTCACATGCCATATCTCTATTTTCATAAATAGCATGATGCATGGCAAACAATTTTTCTAAGTAGGAAAAATTGAGGTTTCTTGTTTCTATCATCCTCTCAATCTCTTTTGGAATTTTTGGACTATTTTTCTTGTTTGATTTAAAGATCAAAGGCGCACGTAATTTTGTCAAGTAGGACGGGCAATGTGTCTTCGGACTGGCCAAGTCTCTTGATCTGACAAAATTGCCAGCCGAAAGGATCTCTGAAATCATCATGAAAAATAAATCGCAATAAACCAAAAGATTTGTGAGAAGAAGATGAGAAAAAGAGACTAGTTTTATGAAAAAGTAAAATTTCAGATTTTATGTTTTTCATGAGCATGTAGAATTGCATGAGTGAATACCTTGACTGTGCATGATGTGTTGGGGTATGCCCTTAAGGCTAATGTTTGAGGCCTTGGGATTCTTTCAGTATCATGTATAAACTCTTATGTTTATAAAGGCAATGGTTGTTATTCAGTTTGTTACATTGTCTGCTGCAATAAGTGTGCTTCTGAATAATGTCTCAAAGCTGTTCAGCTAGGCTGACATGCTCTATGTCCTTAGTCGAGATATCTTGGTGAACATGAGGCAGCCTTGATATAATTGAGACTAATATGTGTTCTAATCTTATAGGATGCTTCGAGCATGGAATAAGATGTAGACTCATGGGTACATTGGATGTACTGGACAGACCCTACTAGGATATTCAATTGCTTGTCACAATGTGAATAATCCTTGTTTGCAACAAGTGGCACATGTCCTCTGACTTGAGATCACTTGTGTTTCTAAATGATGATTGTCATTGTTTTGAGGTAGTTCAATATCATTTGAAACATAATGGTTATAGACTATCTTGGATAATGATCATGAGTCAGGTTAGGACACTAGTGATAGATATAGGATTGCCGTCTCCTTGTTTAAGGAGTGTGATGTTCTAAAGGGGCCCCCCCGAATGAGATGATTGAGAAAGTGTATGGCCATACCCAGGTGACTATGTTCATCTGACCTAATCATGCTCATCATATTGGAGCTACAGGCTTGACACGCTTGTCCAATAAGAATATCCAGTGGCAAAGGAAACATGTATGCCTAGTGAAGTGGATTCACACTTGTGCTGTGGTTTGGGAGTAGTCTTGGAAGACTCTTTCCTTTATATCGGGAGACAGTGATGTGTTGCTAGATACCCCTCACTGATCGTGATAACGTAAGTTATCGTTACCGACATTTAAAGGAAACCCTCAGGGTCGCACAATTTGATGATATGGCTTACTTAAGTCAGATCGTGTGGACTGAATTGTTTAGGTTCAGTTTAAAGGAGTTTAAACTCTGATTGTAAGTGAGATCTGGTCTAATCATGTTTGATTGATTAGGGCTTAAGATCGGTAAGCTTCGATCGAGAGTATTGATGCTAGATCGGTGAGATCAAGTGCATCAAGAGATGAACGGTTAGATCTTGAACCATTTGGTTCAGAGAGATCTAGACCATGGCTTGGGCTGGTTTGGTTTGGTCTTTGAACCGAATTGAATAGAATTGAATTAGTTTGAACCGGTTCACATATGTGAACGCATGGTTCAAGGCTTGATTGTGTTTTGGGCGGTTTTCTTTGAGTGAGCGCATGGCTTCATGACTTTCCATATTTGGAAGTCATGTAACGCCACCTCTTGAAAACGCCTCAACGCATTTGCCAATTCTCTTCTCTTGTCGCCTTCACTCTTGGGTAGAGATTGCTTCACGAAAGGAGGAGCTCGGCCAAGCATCTCTTTTTCTACACACGACAAGGAACTTGGGAGATTCTTACTAGCACAAGGAACGTCCAAGGAGGTAGCCATCTCTCATCTAGTGTGCGTCTTCTTTGGAGGAGAGCTTATTTGCCCTCTTGCTTCCAAGCCGCCTCCTTCATCATGGCTATGGTAAAAGATCTTAACTTGATCTTTGCAATATAATCAAAGTTGATCATATATATTCATGCAATCGATCTTGTTGAAACCCAAAAATTTCATATGCGCATGCTTTAGGGTTTCCCCCCCCCCCTTTTAAGGGGTCTTTCAATTGGTATCAGAGGTATGGTTTATGCATGAATCATATGATTGCTTTGAGTGATCCTTGTTTGCGCCAATATAGTAGATCTATCGTCACCATGAGAACATGCTAGTCATTAGATGTTGGCGCATGTTTGATATAACTTGTTTGCGCTAATGTAAAGATCTAATGTTAACATGCGAAACTTCATGATTTAGTTGTTTGCGCATGTATGATTGTTTCATGTTGGCGCTTGTTGAATGTATTTGTTAAAACTCATTACATCTTGCGCGCCTATCACCTAGATCTACATTTGCGCCTGCTATAAACCCTTAGACGGGTTATTAGGGTTGAAGTCATAGACTAGTTAAGATCCAACTAGTCTGATCAGACCATCTGACAGCCTAGATGGGTCGACCAGATGGCACCTGTGCGCAAGCAAGAGGTGGCTATAGGTCGACTGCAGACAGGCGTGTAGCGATGTCTGGTTGAGACAACCAGTGAACACACATGAGTTAGGCCCGGGGTCACACCCGCTTGCCAGAACTCATGAGGGTAGTTCAGCCCAACGCATGCATTGTTGACCATTAGGTCAACTCAAGTCAGTTAGGACTTGGTGCATGCAAGGGCAGTGGATCTGACTAGGTCTGATGAGTGGATCCCTATTAATGGACCGTTGTAAGGTAGCAGGGCACATAAGAAAAATAAAATTGATGCCTATGGGGTTTTCGAAAATTTTATTTTCTTGTAATAGGATCACATGTTGGTTGAATACCATGATGCTTGTTTATTTCATCTTATATGGGTTGCCCAATTAATGTGTGCTGTGCTGGGGCCTGCGTGCCTGGATTAAAATGTAAATTATTATATTTGTGATCTGCGCATCACATTTTAATTAATTTATTGTGTAATTGACCTGCGTGTCAACCTTGTCTAGATAGATTAAAATGTACTTTTAATCAGACAAGAGCTCAAAGCACACATGGATGAGGCGCAAGCAGCTTGAGGCTTGACCAGGTGGGAAGTCTAGGGTTTGACCCTAAGACAGGCGCATTTACCTGGTGGGCGCACCTGAGCTGCACTGGGCGCTATGGCCCTAGGCTGGGCCAGATGAGAGGCAAAAGACCCAAGAAGAGCTCAAGTGAAGACTTAAGTTAACTTAAGGTCTTACCTAGGCTTAATGGGCGTTTTCCACATAAGATCATCATGCTTTCTTTTATTGTTTAAATAATTAGACTTGCATGATTTATTTATCTTCTGCTATCACCATAGGGTTTGCATGATAGTTAAGAAGATAAAAGACCGTTAAAATCCAACGCTAAAATATCAAGCTCGATAGCGTTCTGACGCGAAACCTCACTGTTCTGACTATCGTTGGAGCCGTGTTGTACCCACTCAGTGGGCACGTCCATCTATCTTCAGACGGTGTGTGATTTCACCTGCGTGTTACAGAGAAGGGATTTATCGCTTCTCGTTGCTCAGCATAGCACGTGGTGGTCCAGGGAGTAGGTCAGGTCAGCTTGACCATGTGGGCTACATATGGGGCATATGTTAGCTATATGGAGGCAGCCATCTGTGGGATCAGAGACTGTGTTGTACCAACTCAGTTGGCACAGTCTGCTGGATTGCCCAGATGAAGGGGAATCGCACGGGTTGGCGATTGGCAGGGACTGCCTACTAGAGATTAGTGCTTGTACTCTCTGTGCATCTTATCTCGCCTGAGCGGGACGCGGAGACCAAGTATGAAATTTGGATCCCATCTCACTAAAAGAGTGATTACTCTTTCGGACTGTTTTAATGGATTTTTCAGTCAGATAAAATAGTGAGAAAAGAATCTTTCTTAAGTCCTGGATTGATTCTAACATTGATACTGACCTTGCTGTTCTTGCATTGTTGTAGATTCCTGCAGCAACGAACACCATGAGCTACAATGTGCGATCCCTACTGGAAAGGGAGAAGTTTGCTGGGCCAAACTTCTCAGACTGGTACGGACACCTTAAGATCGTTCTTAAGGCTGAGAGGAAACTGTATGTCCTCGAGACGGCTATACCGCCTCAACCCGCTCCAAACGCCGCAAGGGCGGTTCGGGATGCCTATGAAAAGCATGTCAATGATAGCATTGATGTCGCTTGCCTAATGCTAGCGTCTATGACGCCACAGCTGCAGCGTCAGCATGAGGATATGTCTGCTATAGAAATTATAGCAAACCTCAAGATGCTGTATGCTGCACAGGCGAGGACTGAACGCTATAATTTGACCAAGCTTTTCTTTCAGAGCAAACTGGCTGAAGGGAGTCCAGTGGGAGCTCATGTGCTCAAGATGATTGGGCACAAAGAGGCTCTAGAGAAACTGGGGCATACCATCAATCAGGAGCTTGCTGTAGACATTATTCTGCAGTCTCTCCTGGCCTCTTTCGATCCGTTCATTATTAATTTTAATATGAACAAGATCAACTGTACACCGGCAGAGTTGCTGAATATGCTCTTGACTACAGAGGAAACTCTAAAGGGAAAGCCTTCAACCTCTGTCTTGATGTTTCCTTCTAGGAACAAGAAGAAGGGGAAGAAGGGCAAAGCCCCTGTCAAGAACTACAGCAAGGCTCTGAAACAAAAGGTGAAGCGGTCGAAGGACAACAGATGTTTCCACTGTGGCCAGCTGGGTCACTGGAAAAAGGACTGTAAAGCGCTCCAAGGAGACAAGAAGGGAAGCATCTCTTCTGGCTCAGGTATTTTCGTGACTGAAGTCATGATATCCTCTTCTTCTATTTCATGGGTGTTGGACACTGCATGTGGAGTTCACATTTGTTCAAATGTACAGGAACTCAAGAGAAGAAGACAGGTGGGACAGCATGAGGTGGACCTACGAGTTGGAAACGGGGCACGGGTTGCTGCTGTGGCTGTAGGAGAATATTACATCTCATTACCATCTGGACTTGTATTAGAACTGAACAATTGTTACTTTGTACCAAGCATTACGAAAAATATTATCTCTATTCCTGCTCTTGTCAGGAAAGGATTTTCCTTTGAATGCAAGATTTCAAAGTGTGTTATTTCTTATGATAATATTGTTTATGCTACTGGGTCAATTAACAATGGGTTATTCATGTTGGACATGGAATGTTCTATACAAAATATTGATAATAAGAAAGCCAAGTATGCTGATGACAGCACCTTGCTATGGCATAGTCGTTTAGGCCATATTAACAAGAAACGCATTAAGCGGTTGCATGATCATGGACTGCTGGGATCTTTCTCCTATGAGGAGATTGATACATGCAAAGCTTGTTTATTGGGCAAAATGACGAAGTCTCCTTTTCCTCACAAAGGTCAAAGGGCTTCAGGTTTACTTGACCTTATACACAGTGATGTGTGTGGGCCATTTAGTAAACATGCCAGAGGTGGCTATTCATACTTCATTACCTTTACTGATGATTTCAGTAGATATGGGTATGTCTATTTAATGAGACATAAGAGTGAATCTTTTGACAAGTTCAAAGAGTTCAAAAATGAAGTACAGAATCAGCTAGGCCGAAATATCAAGGCACTTCGCTCAGATCGAGGTGGAGAATACCTAAGTCGAGAGTTTACTGACTATCTGAAGGAGTGTGGGATTAACTCACAGCTCACTCCGCCAGGAACACCGCAATGGAATGGTGTGTCCGAGAGGAGGAACAGAACCTTACTGGATATGGTTCGTTCAATGATGAGTCAAGCTACTCTACCTTACTCCTTTTGGGGATTTGCACTGGAAACAGCTGCAAAGGTACTAAACCGAGTGCCATCCAAGGCAGTTTCTAAGACTCCATATGAGTTATGGTATGGGAAACAGCCGAGCTTGACATTTATTAAGATCTGGGGTTGCGAGGCTTATGTCAAAAAGCTCGCCTCTGGGAAACTAGAGAGCAGATCTGAGAAATGTATCTTTGTCGGTTACCCTAAGGAAACTAAGGGTTATTATTTCTACGATCCCAAAGAGAACAAGGTATTTGTTGCTCGGACGGCAATTTTTCTTGAGAAGGAATTTCTTCTGCAAGAAGCCAGTGGGAGAGAAATAAAGCTGGATGAGAATCCAGAAGAAGGACAAAGTAGTCAAGCACAGTTGGATGAGCCTGAGCCGGTAGAACAGGTTATTGAACAACCTAAGGCTCAGATATCACGGGAACCGCGAAGATCGGGAAGGATCCGTCGACAGCATGAGCGCTATGACGGAGTCTACATCATTGATAATGATGAACCCCTTACTTATGCGGATGTGGTCAGTGGACCGGAGTCAGCTAGGTGGCTTGAAGCTATGCGAGCCGAGATGGACTCCATGTCAGATAACCAAGTCTGGGATTTGGTTGATCCGCCTCCGGGAGTAATCCCTATAGGCTGTAAATGGATCTTCAAGAAGAAGATTGACATGGATGGTAACATAGTTACCTATAAAGGCAGGCTAGTTGCGAAAGGTTTCAAACAAATCTACGGGATAGATTATGATGAAACTTTCTCTCCTGTAGCCATGTTCAAGTCTATTCGGATTATTCTCGCGATAGCAGCATATTACGATTATGAGATCTGGCAGATGGATGTGAAGACCGCTTTCCTTAATGGAAAACTAGATGAGGATGTGTATATGACACAACCTGAAGGTTTCACTAATCCATCAGATCATCATAAAATATGCAAGTTAAAGAAGTCCATTTATGGACTTAAACAAGCATCTAGAAGCTGGAATATTCGTTTTGATGAATCAATATGTGAATTTGGTTTCATCAAGAACGAAGATGACCCGTGTGTATATAAGAGGTTTAGTGGGAGCGTAATTATTTTCCTAGTCCTCTACGTCGATGATATCTTGATCATTGGAAACGATATTCCTGAACTGCATGCTGTTAAGGCATGGTTAAGAAAATGTTTCCAGATGAAAGATCTAGGAGAAGCAGCCTATGTATTAGGTGTGAAGATCTACAGGGATAGATCTAAGAGGCTTCTCGGGCTGTGCCAGAGTACCTACATCGATAAAGTCCTGGAGAGATTCCATTTAGAGAATTCTAAAAGAGGATATCTTCCAGTCAGACATGGTCTGAATCTTTCAAAGAGTCAGTGTCAACAAACACAGACTGAGAAAGATGAAATGGACAATACGCCTTATGCTTCGGCTATTGGGTCCATTATGTATGCGATGTTGTGTACTCGCCCAGACGTCGCTTACGGGTTAAGCGTGACCAGTCGATTCCAAAGTAATCCAGGTCAGGCGCACTGGATTGCAGTCAAGAACATTTTAAAATATCTGCGGAGGACCAAAGATATGTTCTTGATATATGGTGGTCAGGAAGAACTCAGTATAGAAGGATATACTGACGCTTCGTTCCAATCGGACCAGGATGATTTCCGATCGCAATCAGGCTATGTTTTTAGCTTGAATGGAGGAGCAGTGCTGTGGAAGAGTTTCAAACAGTCTATCGTTGCTGATTCCACAACAGAAGCCGAGTATGTTGTTGGGGTATGCCCTTAAGGCTAATGTTTGAGGCCTTGGGATTGTATCAGTATCATGTAATAAACTTTTATGTTTATAAAGGCAATGGTTGTTATTCAGTTTGTTGCCTTGTCTGCTGTAATAAGTGTACTTCTGAATAATGTCTCAAAGCTGTTCAGCTAGGCTGACATGCTATATGTCCTTAGTCGAAATATCTTGGTGAACATGAGACAGCCTTGATATGGTTAAGACTAATATGTGTTCTAATCTTATAGGATGCTTCGAGCATGGAATAAGATGTAGACTCATGGGTACATTGGATGTACTGGACAGACCCTACTAGGATATTCAATTGCTTGTCACAATGTGAATAATCCTTGTTTGCATCAAGTGGCACATGTCCTTTGACTTGAGATCACTTGTGTTTCTAAATGATGATTGTCATTGTTTTGAGGTGGTTTAATATCATTTGAAACATAATGATTATAGACTATCTTGGATGGTGAGCTTGAGTCAGGTTAGGGCACTAGTGATAGATAAAGGATTGCCGTCTCCTTGTTTAAGGAGTGTGATGTTCTAATGGGGCCCCCCCTGGATGAGATGATTGAGAAAGTGTATGGCCATACCCAGGTGACTGTGTTCATCTGATCTAATCATGCTCATCATATTGGAGTTACAGGCTTGACACGCTTGTCCAATAAGAACATCCAGTGGCAAAGGACACATGCATGCCTAGTGAAATGGATTCACTCTTGAGCTGTGGTTTGGGTGTAGTCTTGGAAGACTCTTTCCTTTATATCGGGAGACAGTGATGTGTTGCTAGATACCCCTCACTGATCGTGATAACGTAAGTTATCGTTACCGACATTTAAAGGAAACCCTCAGGGTCGCACAATTTGATGATATTGCTTACTTAAGTCAGATCGTGTGGACTGAATTGTTTCGGTTCAGTTTAAAGGGATTTAAACTCTGATTGTAAGTGAGATCTAGTCTGATCATGTTTGATTGATTAGGGCTTGAGATCGGTAAGCTTCGATCGAGAGTGTTGATGCTAGATCGATCAGATCAGGAGCATCAGAAGATGAATGGTCAGATCTAGGACCTTAGGGTTTAATTCGATCTTGACTTAATGCTTGGGCTAATTCGGTTTGGTCATTGAACCAAAGACTGAAGGGTCCCCTTCAAGGGGGAGCGCATGCATATGAAACCCCTTTCAAGAGGGGGGCGAAAAACCCTTTAGGGTGGCGCATCAAAACTTTCAAGCGTAAGCTAGGGTTTTCATGGATCTTAGCAAGATAATATGATCAACGAGATGGAGTTTAGATCTTTACCAAAGCCATGAAGAAGATGGCGACTTGGAAGAGAAAGATCGAAAGGGATCTTCTCCCTAGTTGACGCACACAAGATGATGTGCTTGCTCCTTGGAGATCCTTGTGCTAGCAAGGTCCTTCAAGGGTTGTCGTATGCAAGGGATGAGATGATCCTTTGGCCGAGAGCTCCTTGTCCAAAACCACCTTCTCGTCGATCACCCTCAAGCGAAAGATGCAAGGCGTTGAGACCAGCCTTCCACGTTACCACATGGAAGCGTTTTTCTTTCATTATCGAAAACCGCCTTCCAAAATAGGTAAGTCTCAATGGCTTAAGCGTTCACTCCAAGTGAACGTTCGAAACTTCCTTGCATTGAACCTCTCATTGAACCAAGCGATCACATAGTGAACCGGTTCAATTAGAGTTGGTTCAAAACGCAAATTGAGCCAAGCCACTTGGTCTAGACCATATCAAACCCTAAGGTTCCAGATCCAACCGTCCATCTCCTGATGCTCTTGATCTCACCGATCTAGCATCAACTCTCTCGATCGAAGCTTACCGATCTCAAGCCCTAATCAATCAAACATGATCAGACCAGATCTCACTTACAATCAGAGTTTATTTCCCTTTAAACTGAACCCAAAGAATTCAGTCCACACGATCTGACTTAAGTAAGCCATATCATCACATTGTGCGACCCTAAGGGTTTCCTTTAAATGTCGGTAACGATAACTTACGTTATCACGATCAGTGAGGGGTATCTAGCAACACATCACTGTCTCCCGATATAAAGGAAAGAGTCTTCCAAGACTACACCCAAAACACAGCTCAAGTGTGAATCAAACTCACGAGGCATGCATGTTTCCTTTGCCACTGGATGTTCTTATTGGACAAGCATGTCAAGCCTGTAACTCCAATACGATGAGCATGATTAGATCAGATGATCATAGTCATCTGGGTATGGCCATACACTATCTCAATCATCTCATATAGGGGGGCCCTTTAGAACATCACACTCCTTGAACAAGGAGACGGCAATCCTATATCTATCACTAGTGTCCTAACCTGACTCATGATCATTATCCAAGATAGTCTATAATCATTATCTTTCAAATGATATTGAACTACCTCAAAATAATGACATTCATCATTTAGAAACACAAGTGATCTCAAGTCAAAGGACATGTGCCACTTGATGCATACAAGGAATATTCACATTGTGACAACCAACTGAATATCCTAGTAGGGTCTGTCCAGTACATCCAATGTACCCATGAGTCTACATCTTATTCCATGCTCGAAGCATCCTATAAGATTAGAACACATATTAGTCTTAACCATATCAAGGCTGTCTCATGTTCACCAAGATATCTCGACTAAGGACTTATAGCCTGTCAGCCTAGCTGAACAGCTTTGAGACATTATTCAGAAGTACTCTCATTACAGCAGACAAGATAACAACCTGAATAATAACCATGCCTTTTATAAACACAAGAGTTTATTACATGATACTTATACAATCCCAAGGCCTCAAACATTAGCCTTAAGGGCATACCCCAACAATCTCCCACTTGCACTTAATCTAATGGTTGAGAAATCTCAAACCCATATTATTACAGTGCTTCTCATGCTTCTGCTGCGCTAGAGGCTTGGTAAGCGGGTCTGCCAGATTGTCATCTGTATGAACCTTGCATATTTTGATCTCGCCTCGATCAATGATCTCCCGGATCAAGTGAAACCGTCTCTGTATGTGCTTGGACTTCTGGTGCGACCGTGGTTCCTTTGCTTGTGCGATTGCTCCAGTGTTATCACAGAAGATAACCAAAGGATCTGCACTCGAAGGAACAACACCAAGTTCTCTCACGAACTTACGAATCCACACTGCCTCCTTGGATGCTTCCGAGGCTGCAACATACTCGGCTTCTGTTGTGGAATCAGCAACAGTTGACTGTTTGAAACTCTTCCACACCACTGCTCCACCATTCAAGCTAAAGACATAGCCTGATTGCGATCGGAAATCATCCTGGTCTGACTGGAACGAAGCGTCAGTATATCCCTCTATACTGAGTTCTTCCTGACCACCATATATCAAGAACATATCTTTGGTCCTCCGCAGATATTTTATAATGTTCTTGACCGCAATCCAGTGTGCCAAACCTGGATTACTTTGGAATCGACTGGTCACGCTTAACCCGTAAGCGACGTCTGGGCGAGTACACAACATCGCATACATAATGGACCCAATAGCCGAAGCATAAGGCGTATTGTCCATTTCATCTTTCTCAGTCTGTGTTTGTGGACACTGACTCTTCGAAAGATTCAGACCATGTCTGACTGGAAGATATCCACGTTTAGACTTCTCTAAATGGAATCTCTCCAGGACTTTATCGATGTAAGTACTTTGGCACAGCCCGAGAAGCCTCTTAGATCTATCCCGGTAGATCTTCACACCTAACACATAGGCTGCTTCTCCTAGATCTTTCATCTGGAAACATTTTCCTAACCATGCTTTAACCGCATGCAGTTCAGGAATATCGTTTCCAATGATTAAGATATCATCGACGTAGAGGATTAGGAATGTAATTACGCTCCCACTAAACCTCTTATATACACACGGGTCATCTTCGTTCTTGATGAAACCAAACTCAGAGATTGATTCATCGAAACGAATATTCCAGCTTCTAGATGCTTGTTTCAATCCATAAATGGATTTCTTTAACTTGCATATTTTATGACGATCTGCTGGATTAGTGAAACCCTCAGGTTGTGTCATATACACATCCTCATCCAGATTTCCATTAAGGAAAGCTGTTTTCACATCCATCTGCCAGATCTCATAATCGTAATACGCAGCTATCGCGAAAAGAATCCGAATAGACTTAAACATGGCTACAGGTGAGAAAGTTTCATCATAATCTATCCCGTAGATTTGTTTGAAACCTTTCGCAACTAGCCTGCCTTTATAGGTAACCACGTTACCATCCATGTCAATCTTCTTCTTGAAGATCCATTTACAGCCTATAGGGATTACTCCCGGAGGCGGATCAACCAAATCCCAGACTTGGTTATCTGACATGGAGTCCATCTCGGCTCGCATAGCATCAAGCCATCTAGCTGACTCCGGTCCACTGACCGCATCCGCATAAGTGAGGGGTTCATCATTATCAATGATGTAGACTCCGTCATAGCACTCAGGCTGTCGATGGATCCTTCCCGATCTTCGCGGTTCCCGTGATATCTGAGCCTCAGGTTGTTCAATAACCTGATCCACTGGCTCTGGCTCATCCAACTGCACTTGACTACTTTGTCCTTCCTCTGGATTCTCATCCAGCTTTATTTCTCTCCCACTGGCCTCTTGCAGAAGAAATTCCTTCTCAAGAAATATGGCCGTCCGAGCAACAAAAACCTTGTTCTCTTTGGGATCGTAGAAATAATAACCCTTAGTTTCCTTAGGGTAACCGACAAAGATGCATTTCTCAGATCTGCTCTCCAGTTTCCCAGAGGCGAGCTTTTTGACATAAGCCTCGCAACCCCAGATCCTGATAAATGTCAAGCTAGGCTGTTTCCCATACCATAACTCATATGGCGTCTTTGAAACTGCCTTGGATGGCACTCGGTTTAGTACCTTTGCAGCTGTTTCCAGTGCAAAACCCCAAAAGGAGTATGGAAGAGTAGCCTGACTCATCATAGAACGAACCATGTCAAGTAACGTTCTATTTCTCCTCTCGGACACACCATTCCATTGCGGTGTTCCTGGCGGAGTGAGCTGTGAGATAATCCCACACTCTTTCAGATAGTCAGTAAATTCTCGACTTAGGTATTCTCCACCTCGATCAGAACGAAGTGCCTTGATATTTCGGCCTAACTGATTTTGTACTTCATTTTTGAACTCTTTGAACTTGTCAAAAGATTCACTTTTATGTCTCATTAGATAGACATACCCATACCTACTGAAATCATCAGTAAAGGTAATGAAGTACTGATAGCCACCTCTGGCATATTTACTAAATGGCCCACACACATCACTGTGTATGAGGTCAAGTAAACCTGAAGCCCTTTGACCTTTGTTAGGAAAAGGAGACTTCGTCATTTTACCCATCAAACAAGCTTTGCATGTATCAAACTCCTCATAGGAGAAAGATCCCAGCAGTCCATGATCATGCAACCGCTTAATGCGTTTCTCGTTTATATGGCCTAAACGACTATGCCATAGCAAGGTGCTGTCATCAGCATACTTGGCTTTCTTATTATCAATGTTTTGTATAGAATTTTCCATGTCCAACATGTATAACCCATTGTTAATTGAACCAGTTGCATACACAATATTATCTACAGATAAAACACACTTTGAAATATTGCATTCAAAGGCAAATCCTTTCCTGACAAGAGCAGGAATAGAGATAATATTCTTGGTGATACTCGGTACAAAATAACAATTGTTTAATTCCAATACAATGCCAGATGGTAAAGAAATGAAATAGTCTCCTACAGCAACAGCAGCAACCCGTGCCCCGTTTCCAACGCGTAGGTCTACCTCATGCTGTCCCACCTGCCTTCTTCTCTTGAGTTCCTGTACATTTGAACAAATGTGAACTCCACATGCAGTGTCCAACACCCATGAAATAGAAGAAGATGAAACCATGACTTCCGTCACGTATATACCTGAGCCAGAAGCGATGCTTCCCCTCTTATCTCCTTGGAGCGCTTTACAGTCCTTTTTCCAGTGACCTAGCTGGCCACAGTGGAAACACCTGTTGTCCTTGGACCGCTTGACCTTCTGTTTCAGAGCCTTACTGTAGTTCTTGACAGGGGCCTTGCCCTTCTTCCCCTTCTTCTTGTTCCTAAAAGGAACCATTAAGACAGAGGTTGAAGGCTTGCCCTTCAGAGTTTCCTCAGCAGTCAAGAGCATATTCAGCAGCTCTGCCGGCGTACAATCGATTTTGTTCATATTAAAGTTAATGATGAACGCATCGAAAGAAGGCGGAAGAGACTGCAGAATAATATCTACAGCAAGCTCCTGGTTGACGGTATGCCCCAGTTTCTCCAGAGCCTCCTTGTGCCCAATCATCTTGAGCACGTGAGCTCCCACTGGGCTCCCCTCAGCCAGTTTGCTCTGAAAGAAGAGCTTCGTCAGATTATAGCGTTCTGTCCTCGCCTGTGCAGCATACAGCATCTTGAGGTTCGCTATAATCTCTATAGCCGACATATCCTCATGCTGACGTGAAGGAAACCCTAAACATTAGGGGTTGAAACCCTAAACATGCGCATCTAGCATGCATAGCGGAAAAAGGGCTTCAAGTAGATCGCATATGAACTATATAATCAACATGAAGCTATGAGTTGAGATCTATACCATAGCCATAAGGTTGGAGGTCGGCTTGGAAGAAGAGAGCAAACTTGATCTCCTCCGAAAGTTCACACACAAAGGTGATGAAGACTCCTCACTTGCGCACCTCTTGTGCTAGCAAGAATGCCAAGATGTCTTTGATCGAGTATAGGAAAGAGATGAAGACTTCTTTGCTTGGCCGATCCTTTCTCCAAGATGTCGTCTCCTTCACCAATGTCTCGTCACGAGAGCAAGCGAAGGCCGAGAGTGAATGGAGCGTTCACTTGTCATTTGCGTTCAAGGAGACATGCGCTTATGACTTTCCAAATTAGGAAAAACATTAAGCCATGCGTTCAAGATCTCTAAACCGATCTTAAACTCCACAAAACGCCTTAAACAATGAACCATGCGTTCAAGCCCTTGAACCGGTTCAAAGCAAATGTGTTTGGACCAAAAGCCAAACCAAACCGGCCCAAGCCAAATCGGTCTAGATCAACCAAACCCTAAGGTTTCCAATCTAACCGTTCATCTCATGATGCTCTTGATCTCACCGATCTAGCATCATCTCTCTCGATCGAAGCTTACCGATCTCAAGCCCTAATCAATCAAACATGATCAGACCAGATCTCACTTACAATCAGAGATTAAATCCCTTTAAACTGAACCGAAACAATTCAGTCCACACGATCTGACTTAAGCAAGCCATATCACCAAATTGTGCGACCCTAAGGGTTTCCTTTAAATGTCGGTAACGATAACTTTCGTTATCACGACCAGTGAGGGGTATCTAGCAACACATCACTGTCTCCCGATATAAAGGAAAAAGTCTTCCAAGACTACACCCAAACCATGGCACAAGTGTGACTCAATTCACAAGGCATACATGTGTCCTTTGCCACTGGATGTTCTTATTGGACAAGCGGGTCAAGCTTGTAACTCCAATACGATGAGCATGATTAGATCAGATGCACATAGTCATCTGGGTATGGCCATACACTTCCTCAATCATCTCATATAAGGGGGGCCCTTTAGAACATCACACTCCTTGAACAAGGAGACGGCAATCCTTTATCTATCACTAGTGCCCTAACCTGATTCAAGCTCACCATCCAAGATAGTCTATAATCATTATGTTTCAAATGATATTGAACTACCTCAAGACAATGACAATCATCATTCAGAAACACAAGTGATCTCAAGTCAGAGGACATGTGCCACTTGCTGCATACAAGGATCATTCACATTGTGACAAGCAATGGAATATCCCAGTAGGGTCTGTCCAGTACATCCAATGTACCCATGAGTCTACATCTTATTCCATGCTCGAAGCATCCTATAAGATTAGCACTCATATCAGTCTCAATCATATCAAGGCTGTCTCATGTTCACCAAGATATCTCGACTAAGGACTTATAGCCTGTCAGCCTAGCTGAACAGCTTTGAGACATTATTCAGAAGTACACTTATTACAGCAGACAAGGTAACAACCTGAATAATAACCATGCCTTTTAT
Source organism: Costus lasius (assembly GCA_027563935.2). NCBI lineage: Eukaryota > Viridiplantae > Streptophyta > Magnoliopsida > Zingiberales > Costaceae > Costus > Costus lasius. The sequence goes on from CM050449.1 coordinate 74,152,047, forward strand.
AAACATAAGAGTTTATTACATGATACTTTTACAATCCCAAAGGCCTCAAACATTAGCCTTAAGGGCATACCCCAACAATCTCCCACTTGCACTTAATCTAATGGTTGAGAAATCTCAAACCCATATTATTACAGTGCTTCTCATGCTTCTGCTGCGCCAGAGGCTTGGTAAGTGGGTCTGCCAGATTGTCATCTGTATGAGCCTTGCATATTTTGATCTCGCCACGATCAATGATCTCCCGGATCAAGTGAAACCGTCTCTGTATGTGCTTGGACTTCTGGTGCGACCGCGGTTCCTTTGCTTGTGCGATGGCTCCAGTGTTATCACAGAAGATAACCAAAGGATCTGCACTCGAAGGAACGACACCAAGTTCTCTCACGAACTTACGAATCCACACTGCCTCCTTAGATGCTTCCGAGGCTGCAACATACTCGGCTTCTGTTGTGGAATCAGCAACAGTTGACTGTTTGAAACTTTTCCACACCACTGCTCCACCATTCAAGCTAAAAACATAGCCTGATTGCGATCGGAAATCATCCTGGTCCGACTGGAACGAAGCGTCAGTATATCCCTCTATACTGAGTTCTTCCTGACCACCATATATCAAGAACATATCTTTGGTCCTCCGCAGATATTTTAAAATGTTCTTGACCGCAATCCAGTGCGCCAAACCTGGATTACTTTGGAATCGACTGGTTACGCTTAACCCGTAAGCGACGTCTGGGCGAGTACATAACATCGCATACATAATGGACCCAATAGCCGAAGCATAAGGCGTATTGTCCATTTCATCTTTCTCAGTCTGTGTTTGTGGACACTGACTCTTTGAAAGATTCAGACCATGTCTGACTGGAAGATATCCACGTTTAGAATTCTCTAAATGGAATCTCTCCAGGACTTTATCGATGTAAGTACTCTGGCACAGCCCGAGAAGCCTCTTAGATCTATCCCGGTAGATCTTCACACCTAGTACATAGGCTGCTTCTCCTAAATCTTTCATCTGGAAACATTTTCCTAACCATGCCTTAACAGCATGCAGTTCAGGAATATCATTTCCAATGATTAAGATATCATCGACGTAGAGGATTAGGAATGTAATCACGCTCCCACTAAACCTCTTATATACACACGGGTCATCCTCGTTCTTGATGAAACCAAACTCAGAGATTGATTCATCAAAACGAATGTTCCAGCTTCTTGATGCTTGTTTCAGTCCATAAATGGACTTCTTTAACTTGCATATTTTATGACGATCTGCTGGATTAGTGAAACCTTCCGGTTGTGTCATATACACATCCTCATCCAGATTTCCATTAAGGAAAGCTGTTTTCACATCCATCTGCCAGATCTCATAATCGTAATATGCTGCTATCGCGAAAAGAATCCGAATAGACTTAAACATGGCTACAGGAGAGAAAGTTTCATCATAATCTAACCCGTAGATTTGTTTGAAACCTTTCGCTACTAGCCTGCCTTTATAGGTAACCACGTTACCATCCATGTCAATCTTCTTCTTGAAGATCCATTTACAGCCTATAGGGATTACTCCCGGAGGCGGATCAACCAAATCCCAGACCTGGTTATCTGACATGGAGTCCATTTCGGCTCGCATAGCTTCAAGCCATCTAGCTGACTCCGGTCCACTGACCGCATCCGCATAAGTGAGGGGTTCATCATTATCAATGATGTAGACTCCGTCATAGCGCTCAGGCTGACGACGGATCCTACCCGATCTTCGCGGTTCCCGTGATATTTGAGCCTCAGGTTGCTCAATAACCTGATCTACCGGCTCAGGCTCATCCAACTGTGCTTGACTACTTTGTCCTTCCTCTGGATTCTCATCCAGCTTTATTTCTCTCCCACTGGCCTCTTGCAGAAGAAACTCCTTCTCAAGAAATATGGCCGTCCGAGCAACAAAAACCTTGTTCTCTTTGGGATCGTGGAAATAATAACCCTTAGTTTCCTTAGGGTAACCGACAAAGATACATTTCTCAGATCTGCTCTCTAGTTTCCCAGAGGCGAGCTTTTTGACATAAGCCTCGCAACCCCAGATCCTGATAAATGTCAAGCTAGGCTGTTTCCCATACCATAACTCATATGGCGTCTTTAAAACTGCCTTGGATGGCACTCGGTTTAGTACCTTTGCAGCTGTTTCCAGTGCAAAACCCCAAAAGGAGTATGGAAGAGTAGCCTGACTCATCATAGAACGAACCATATCAAGTAACGTTCTATTTCTCCTCTCGGACACACCATTCCACTGCGGTGTTCCTGGCGGAGTGAGCTGTGAGATAATCCCACACTCCTTCAGATAGCCAGTAAACGTATGACTCAGGTATTCACCACCTCGATCAGAACGAAGTGCCTTGATATTTCGGCCTAGCTGATTCTGTACTTCATTTTTGAACTCTTTGAACTTGTCAAAAGATTCACTTTTATGTCTTATTAAATAGACATATCCATACCTACTGAAATCATCAGTAAAGGTAATGAAGTACTGATAGCCACCTCTGGCATGTTTACTAAAAGGCCCACACACATCACTGTGTATAAGGTCAAGTAAACCTGAAGTCCTCTGACCTTTGTGAAGAAAAGGAGACTTCGTCATTTTACCCATCAAACAAGCTTTGCATGTATCAATCTCCTCATAGGAGAATGATCCCAGCAGTCCATGTTCATGCAACCGCTTAATGCGCTTCTCGTTTATATGGCCTAAACGACTATGCCATAACAAGGTGCTGTCATCAGCATATTTGGCTTTCTTATTATCAATGTTTTGTATAGAATTTTCCATGTCCAACATGTATAACCCATTGTTAATTGAACCAGTTGCATACACAATATTATCATGAGATAAAACACACTTTGAAATCTTGCATTCAAAGGCAAATCCTTTCCTGACAAGAGCAGGAATAGAGATAATATTCTTTGTGATACTCGGTACAAAATAACAATTGTTCAATTCTAATACAATGCCAGATGGTAAAGAAATGAAATAGTCTCCTACAGCAACAGCAGCAACCCATGCCCCGTTTCCAACTCGTAGGTCTACCTCATGCTGTCCCACCTGCCTTCTTCTCTTGAGTTCCTGTACATTTGAACAAATGTGAACTCCACATGCAGTGTCCAACACCCATGAAATAGTAGAAGAAGATAACATGACCTCAGTCACATATATACCTGAGCCAGAAGCGATGCTTCCCCTCTTATCTCCTTGGAGCGCTTTACAGTCCTTTTTCCAGTGACCCAGCTGGCCACAGTGGAAACACCTGTTATCCTTCGACCGCTTCACCTTCTGTTTCAGGGCCTTGCTGTAATTCTTGACAGGGGCCTTGCCCTTCTTCCCCTTCTTCTTGTTCCAAAAAGGAACCATTAAGACAGAGGTTGAAGGCTTACCCTTCAGAGTTTCCTCAGTTGTCAAGAGCATATTCAGCAACTCTGCCGGCGTACAATCGATTTTGTTCATATTAAAGTTAATGATGAACGCATCGAAAGAAGGCGGAAGAGACTGCAGAATAATATCTACAGCAAGCTCCTGGTTGATGGTATGCCCCAGTTTCTCCAGAGCCTCCTTGTGCCCAATCATCTTGAGCACGTGAGCTCCCACTGGGCTCCCCTCAGCCAGTTTGCTCTGAAAGAAGAGCTTTGTCAGATTATAGCGTTCTGTCCTCGCCTGTGCAGCATACAGCATCTTGAGGTTCGCTATAATTTCTATAGCCGACATATCCTCATGCTGACGCTGCAGCGGTGGCGTCATAGACGCTAGCATCAGGCAAGCGACATCAATGCTATCATTGACGTGCTTTTCGTAGGCATCCCGAACCGCCCTTGCGGCGTTCGGAGCGGGCTGCGGCGGTATCGCCGTCTCGAGGACATACAGTTTCCTCTCTGCCTTAAGAACGATCTTAAGGTGTCCAAACCAGTCAGAGAAGTTCGGCCCAGCAAACTTCTCCCTTTCCAGTAGGGATCGCACATTGAAGCTCATGGTGTTCGTTGCTGCAGGAATCTACAACAAGCAAGAACATCAAGGTCAGTATCAATGTTTCAGAATCAATCCAGGACTTAAGAAAGATTCTTTTCCCACTATTTTGTCTGACTGAAAAATCCAGTAAACAGTCCGAAAGAGTAAACACTCTTTTAGTGAGATGGGATCCAGATTTCATACTTGGTCTCCGCGTCCCGCTCAGGCGAGATAAGATGCACAGAGATGACAAGCACTAGTTTCTGGTAGGCTGTCCCAGCCAATCGCCAACCCGTGCGATTCCCCTTCATCTTGGCAATCCAGCAGACTGTGCCAACTGAGTTGGTACAACACAGTCTCTGATCCCAGAGATGGCTGCCTCCATGTGCTACCATATGCGCCACATATGTAGCCTACATGGTCAAGCTTACCCGACCTACTCCCTGGACCACCACGTGCTATGCTGAGCAACGAGAGGGGATAAATCCCAACTCTGTAACACGCAGGTGAAATCCAGCACCGTCTGAAGATAGATGGACGTGCCCACTGAGTGGGTTCAACACGGCTCCAACGATAGTCAGAAAGGTGAGGTTTCGCGTCAGAAGGCTTACGAGCTTGATATGTTAGCGTTGGATTTTAACGGTCTTTTATCTTCTTACTATCAGGCATGTCCTATGGCTATAGCAGAAGATAAACATAAATATGCAATTCTAATTATTAGCAATAAGTAGAAAGCATGATCTTATGTGGTAAAAGCCCATGAACCCTAGTAAGACCTTAAGATTACTTAAGTCTTCACTTGAGCTTCATTGCATCTCATCTGGTCCAACCCAGTGCCCTAGCGCCAAGAGCACCTCAGGTGCACCACCAGGTGAATGCCCCTCTTGGATGTGTGCCTTTGTTCTTGTCTAATCAAAGTACATTTGATCTATCTAGACAAGGTTGACTCGCAGGTCAACAACATATTATAAATTAAGTACAATGTGATTCGCAGATCACAAATTAATTTACAATTTTTAAGTCCAGGCACGCAGGCCCCAGCACAGCACACAATTGGGCAACCCACACAAGACTAAATAAACAAGCATATGGTTCAATCAACATGTGATCCAATCATCTTGAAATTAAAAGTTTTGAAAACCCCATGGCATCAATTTTAATTTCCTTATGAGCCCTACAACCTTACAATGGTCCATTGATGGGGATCCACTCATCCATCTAGTTAGATCCTTTGCCCTTGCATGCACCGAGTCCTAACTGACCCGAGTTGACCTAATGGTCAACCATGCATGCGCCAAGGGCTGAACTACCCCCATGAGTTTTGGCAAGCGGGTGTGACCCCGGGCCTAACTCAAGTGTGTTCAGTAGTGTCTCAACCAGACCTCGCTACACGCCCTAGATGCAGTCAACCTATAGCCACCTTGTGCTTGCGCATAGGTGCTATCAGGTTAACCCATCTGAGCTGTCAGATGGTCTGATCAGACTTGGATCTAACCTAGTGGTGACTTCAACCCCATCAACCCATCTAAGGGTTTAATGTAGTGGCACCTTAGATCTAATCAAGCGCACAAGATGTAAGTTTTAGAAAAACCTTAGAACATGCGCTAACATCAAACAAAGTTGATAACCCTTAGATCTAAGGGGGTCCCCTTCTAGGGGGAGCGCAAACTTGAGGGGGTCCCCTTCAAGGGGGAGCGCATACATAGCCCATGATACAAGCGCAAGCTGCATGTTAGCATGATACAAGCGCAATCTACAAGTACATGTAACCATGCATCATGAAAGCAAAGCATCAAGTAAGCGCAACAAGCATGGATCACATAACACTTCTAGCAATCATATAGATCATATGGAGAGCCTCCCTCTGATACCAATTGAAGGAAACCCTAAACATTAGGGGTTGAAACCCTAAACATGCGCATCTAGCATGCATAGCGGAAAAAGGGCTTCAAGTAGATCGCATATGAACTATATAATCAACATGAAGCTATGAGTTGAGATCTATACCATAGCCATAAGGTTGGAGGTCGGCTTGGAAGAAGAGAGCAAACTTGATCTCCTCCGAAAGTTCACACACAAAGGTGATGAAGACTCCTCACTTGCGCACCTCTTGTGCTAGCAAGAATGCCAAGATGTCTTTGATCGAGTATAGGAAAGAGATGAAGACTTCTTTGCTTGGCCGATCCTTTCTCCAAGATGTCGTCTCCTTCACCAATGTCTCGTCACGAGAGCAAGCGAAGGCCGAGAGTGAATGGAGCGTTCACTTGTCATTTGCGTTCAAGGAGACATGCGCTTATGACTTTCCAAATTAGGAAAAACATTAAGCCATGCGTTCAAGATCTCTAAACCGATCTTAAACTCCACAAAACGCCTTAAACAATGAACCATGCGTTCAAGCCCTTGAACCGGTTCAAAGCAAATGTGTTTGGACCAAAAGCCAAACCAAACCGGCCCAAGCCAAATCGGTCTAGATCAACCAAACCCTAAGGTTTCCAATCTAACCGTTCATCTCATGATGCTCTTGATCTCACCGATCTAGCATCATCTCTCTCGATCGAAGCTTACCGATCTCAAGCCCTAATCAATCAAACATGATCAGACCAGATCTCACTTACAATCAGAGATTAAATCCCTTTAAACTGAACCGAAACAATTCAGTCCACACGATCTGACTTAAGCAAGCCATATCACCAAATTGTGCGACCCTAAGGGTTTCCTTTAAATGTCGGTAACGATAACTTTCGTTATCACGACCAGTGAGGGGTATCTAGCAACACATCACTGTCTCCCGATATAAAGGAAAAAGTCTTCCAAGACTACACCCAAACCATGGCACAAGTGTGACTCAATTCACAAGGCATACATGTGTCCTTTGCCACTGGATGTTCTTATTGGACAAGCGGGTCAAGCTTGTAACTCCAATACGATGAGCATGATTAGATCAGATGCACATAGTCATCTGGGTATGGCCATACACTTCCTCAATCATCTCATATAAGGGGGGCCCTTTAGAACATCACACTCCTTGAACAAGGAGACGGCAATCCTTTATCTATCACTAGTGCCCTAACCTGATTCAAGCTCACCATCCAAGATAGTCTATAATCATTATGTTTCAAATGATATTGAACTACCTCAAGACAATGACAATCATCATTCAGAAACACAAGTGATCTCAAGTCAGAGGACATGTGCCACTTGCTGCATACAAGGATCATTCACATTGTGACAAGCAATGGAATATCCCAGTAGGGTCTGTCCAGTACATCCAATGTACCCATGAGTCTACATCTTATTCCATGCTCGAAGCATCCTATAAGATTAGCACTCATATCAGTCTCAATCATATCAAGGCTGTCTCATGTTCACCAAGATATCTCGACTAAGGACTTATAGCCTGTCAGCCTAGCTGAACAGCTTTGAGACATTATTCAGAAGTACACTTATTACAGCAGACAAGGTAACAACCTGAATAATAACCATGCCTTTTATAAACATAAGAGTTTATTACATGATACTTTTACAATCCCAAAGGCCTCAAACATTAGCCTTAAGGGCATACCCCAACAATCTCCCACTTGCACTTAATCTAATGGTTGAGAAATCTCAAACCCATATTATTACAGTGCTTCTCATGCTTCTGCTGCGCCAGAGGCTTGGTAAGTGGGTCTGCCAGATTGTCATCTGTATGAGCCTTGCATATTTTGATCTCGCCACGATCAATGATCTCCCGGATCAAGTGAAACCGTCTCTGTATGTGCTTGGACTTCTGGTGCGACCGCGGTTCCTTTGCTTGTGCGATGGCTCCAGTGTTATCACAGAAGATAACCAAAGGATCTGCACTCGAAGGAACGACACCAAGTTCTCTCACGAACTTACGAATCCACACTGCCTCCTTAGATGCTTCCGAGGCTGCAACATACTCGGCTTCTGTTGTGGAATCAGCAACAGTTGACTGTTTGAAACTTTTCCACACCACTGCTCCACCATTCAAGCTAAAAACATAGCCTGATTGCGATCGGAAATCATCCTGGTCCGACTGGAACGAAGCGTCAGTATATCCCTCTATACTGAGTTCTTCCTGACCACCATATATCAAGAACATATCTTTGGTCCTCCGCAGATATTTTAAAATGTTCTTGACCGCAATCCAGTGCGCCAAACCTGGATTACTTTGGAATCGACTGGTTACGCTTAACCCGTAAGCGACGTCTGGGCGAGTACATAACATCGCATACATAATGGACCCAATAGCCGAAGCATAAGGCGTATTGTCCATTTCATCTTTCTCAGTCTGTGTTTGTGGACACTGACTCTTTGAAAGATTCAGACCATGTCTGACTGGAAGATATCCACGTTTAGAATTCTCTAAATGGAATCTCTCCAGGACTTTATCGATGTAAGTACTCTGGCACAGCCCGAGAAGCCTCTTAGATCTATCCCGGTAGATCTTCACACCTAGTACATAGGCTGCTTCTCCTAAATCTTTCATCTGGAAACATTTTCCTAACCATGCCTTAACAGCATGCAGTTCAGGAATATCATTTCCAATGATTAAGATATCATCGACGTAGAGGATTAGGAATGTAATCACGCTCCCACTAAACCTCTTATATACACACGGGTCATCCTCGTTCTTGATGAAACCAAACTCAGAGATTGATTCATCAAAACGAATGTTCCAGCTTCTTGATGCTTGTTTCAGTCCATAAATGGACTTCTTTAACTTGCATATTTTATGACGATCTGCTGGATTAGTGAAACCTTCCGGTTGTGTCATATACACATCCTCATCCAGATTTCCCTACTCTGTAACGAGAAGGGATAAATCCCTACTCTGTAACACGCAGGTGTAATCCAGCACTGTCTGAAGATAGATGGACGTGCCCACTGAGTGGGTTCAACACGGCTCCAACGATAGTCAGAACAGTGAGGTTTCGCGCCAGAAGGCATTACGTGCTTGATATATTAGCGTTGGATTTTAACGGTCTTTTATCTTCTTAACTATCATACAAGGCCTATGGTGATAGCAGAAGATAAACACATGCAATTCTAATTATTTAAGCAATAAATAGAAAGCATGATCTTATGTGGTAAAAGCCCATGAACCCTAGTAAGACCTTAATTTTACTTAAGTCTTCACTTGAGCTCATTTGCATCTCATCTGGTCCAACCCAGGGCCCTAGCGCCAAGAGCACCTCAGGTGCGCCACCAGGTGAATGCTCCTCTGATGTGTGCCTTTGTGCTCTTGTCTAATCAAATACAATTTGATCTATCTAGACAAGTTTGACTCGCAGGTCAATTATACATTATAAATTAAGTACAAATGTGATTCGCAGATCACAAAATAATTTACAAGTTTGATTCCAGGCACGCAGGCCCCAGCACAGCACACATTTAACATGGGCAGTCCACATAAGAATAAATAGACAAGCATCATGGCATCAATCATCATGTGATCCAATCAAGAAATTAAATTTTTTTGAAAACCCCATAGGCATCAATATTAATTTCCTTATGTGCCCTACAACCTTACAATGGTCCATTGATAGGGATCCACTCATCCATCTAGTTAGATCCTGTGCCCTTGCATGCACCGAGTCCTAACTGACCCGAGTTGACCTAATGGTCAACCATGCATGCGCCAAGGGCTGAACCACCTTCAAGAGTTTTGGCAAGCGGGTGTGACCCCGGGCCTAACTCAAGAGTGTTCATTGGTTGTCTCAACCAGACCTCGCTACACACCTTTGATGCAATCAACCTATAGCCACCTCATGCTTGCGCACAGGTGCTATCTGGTCAACCCATCTAGGCTGTCAGATGGTCTGATCAGACTAGTTTGATCCATTCTAGATGAAGCTTTCAACCCTATCAACCCATCTAAGGGTTTATTATAGGTGCATCTTAGATCTAGTTGGGCGCGCATGTCATTTAGGGTTTTGTGAAAAACAACAACAACATGCTATAACCGCAACCTACATACATGCGCAAATAGAAACATACTATCATCTAGTATACACGCATGAAGAGTTAACATATGTCAAACAAGATCAACATACATGTAGATGCGCAACCAAGGATCACAAAAATTATCTCACGCAATCATATTACCAAGCTTCAACATCGCTCTGATACCAATTGAAGGGTCCCCTTCAAGGGGGAGCGCATGCATATGAAACCCCTTTCAAGAGGGGGGCGAAAAACCCTTTAGGGTGGCGCATCAAAACTTTCAAGCGGAAGCTAGGGTTTTCATGGATCTTAGCAAGATAATATGATCAACGAGATGGAGTTTAGATCTTTACCAAAGCCATGAAGAAGATGGCGACTTGGAAGAGAAAGATCGAAAGGGATCTTCTCCCTAGTTGACGCACACAAGATGATGTGCTTGCTCCTTGGAGATCCTTGTGCTAGCAAGGTCCTTCAAGGGTTGTCGTATGCAAGGGATGAGATGATCCTTTGGCCGAGAGCTCCTTGTCCAAAACCACCTTCTCGTCGATCACCCTCAAGCGAAAGATGCAAGGCGTTGAGACCAGCCTTCCACGTTACCACATGGAAGCGTTTTTCTTTCATTATCGAAAACCGCCTTCCAAAATAGGTAAGTCTCAATGGCTTAAGCGTTCACTCCAAGTGAACGTTCGAAACTTCCTTGCATTGAACCTCTCATTGAACCAAGCGATCACATAGTGAACCGGTTCAATTAGAGTTGGTTCAAAACGCAAATTGAGCCAAGCCACTTGGTCTAGACCATATCAAACCCTAAGGTTCCAGATCCAACCGTCCATCTCCTGATGCTCTTGATCTCACCGATCTAGCATCAACTCTCTCGATCGAAGCTTACCGATCTCAAGCCCTAATCAATCAAACATGATCAGACCAGATCTCACTTACAATCAGAGTTTATTTCCCTTTAAACTGAACCCAAAGAATTCAGTCCACACGATCTGACTTAAGTAAGCCATATCATCACATTGTGCGACCCTAAGGGTTTCCTTTAAATGTCGGTAACGATAACTTACGTTATCACGATCAGTGAGGGGTATCTAGCAACACATCACTGTCTCCCGATATAAAGGAAAGAGTCTTCCAAGACTACACCCAAAACACAGCTCAAGTGTGAATCAAACTCACGAGGCATGCATGTTTCCTTTGCCACTGGATGTTCTTATTGGACAAGCATGTCAAGCCTGTAACTCCAATACGATGAGCATGATTAGATCAGATGATCATAGTCATCTGGGTATGGCCATACACTATCTCAATCATCTCATATAGGGGGGCCCTTTAGAACATCACACTCCTTGAACAAGGAGACGGCAATCCTATATCTATCACTAGTGTCCTAACCTGACTCATGATCATTATCCAAGATAGTCTATAATCATTATCTTTCAAATGATATTGAACTACCTCAAAATAATGACATTCATCATTTAGAAACACAAGTGATCTCAAGTCAAAGGACATGTGCCACTTGATGCATACAAGGAATATTCACATTGTGACAACCAACTGAATATCCTAGTAGGGTCTGTCCAGTACATCCAATGTACCCATGAGTCTACATCTTATTCCATGCTCGAAGCATCCTATAAGATTAGAACACATATTAGTCTTAACCATATCAAGGCTGTCTCATGTTCACCAAGATATCTCGACTAAGGACTTATAGCCTGTCAGCCTAGCTGAACAGCTTTGAGACATTATTCAGAAGTACTCTCATTACAGCAGACAAGATAACAACCTGAATAATAACCATGCCTTTTATAAACACAAGAGTTTATTACATGATACTTATACAATCCCAAGGCCTCAAACATTAGCCTTAAGGGCATACCCCAACAAAGACCTTGAACCGGCTCATGATTGAGCGCTTGGTTCAATGTGAATAAGTGAGTTTCGAATAGTTCAACTCAAAACATTTTGGAATTAAAGACTTTCTATAATTGGAAAGTCGGTTTTTCAAGTGTAAAAATGTCTCCACGTTTTGGCTGAACGTCTCCACTTCGTGTGGATCGTTGTCTCACTTCTTCCTCTCGCGGACTCTCGGGTGTAGAGAAGAGAACTCACGCCGAAGTCTAGTGGAGAAAGCCGAGCAAGTCTTTCATCACCCCGACAAGCGATCAAAGACACTTTGGTGCCTTGCTAGCACAAGGAGCGATCGAAGTGTAGGCCTTCTTCCTCTTGTGTGCGATTCCTTTGGAGAAGAAGCAATCGAGTCTTTGCTTCCAAGGCATCATCTAAACTATGGCATCGGTATGACCCTTTGTTGATTTTAGCAACCTTTCATCTAGTTGATTATATATCATACATGCGATTCTTGAATCCCTAATTTCCGCCATGCAAAGGTTTCGGTTATGCATGTTTAGGGTTCTCGCCCCCCTCTCGAAAGGGGTTTCTTCATATGTTGCAGCCTTAGAAGCATCCAAGGAGGCAGTGTGGATTCGTAAGTTCATTCAGGAACTTGGTGTTGTTCCTTCGAGTGCAGATCCTTTGGTTATCTTCTGTGATAACACTGGAGCAATCGCACAGGCAAAGGAACCACGGTCGCACCAGAAGTCCAAGCACATACAGAGAAGGTTTCACTTGATCCGGGAGATCATTGATCGTGGTGAGATCAAAATCTGCAAGGTTCATACAGATGACAATCTGGCTGACCCGCTTACCAAGCCTCTGGCGCAGCAGAAGCATGAGAAGCACTATAATAATATGGGTTTGAGATTTCTCAACCATTAGATTAAGTGCAAGTGGGAGATTGTTGGGGTATGCCCTTAAGGCTAATGTTTGAGGCCTTGGGATTCTTTCAGTATCATGTATAAACTCTTATGTTTATAAAGGCAATGGTTGTTATTCAGTTTGTTACATTGTCTGCTGCAATAAGTGTGCTTCTGAATAATGTCTCAAAGCTGTTCAGCTAGGTTGACATGCTCTATGTCCTTAGTCGAGATATCTTGGTGAACATGAGGCAGCCTTGATATGATTGAGACTAATATGTGTTCTAATATTATAGGATGCTTCGAGAATGGAATAAGATGTAGACTCATGGGTACATTGGATGTACTGGACAGACCCTACTAGGATACTCAATTACTTGTCACAATGTGAATAATCCTTGTTTGCAACAAGTGGCACATGTCCTCTGACTTGAGATCACTTGTGTTTCTAAATGATGATTGTCATTGTTTTGAGGTAGTTCAATATCATTTGAAACATAATGGTTATAGACTATCTTGGATAATGATCATGAGTCAGGTTAGGACACTAGTGATAGATATAGGATTGCTGTCTCCTTGTTTAAGGAGTGTGATGTTCTAAAGGGGCCCCCCCGAATGAGATGATTGAGAAAGTGTATGGCCATACCCAGGTGACTATGTTCATCTGACCTAATCATGCTCATCATATTGGAGCTACAGGCTTGACACGCTTGTCCAATAAGAATATCCAGTGGCAAAGGAAACATGTATGCCTAGTGAAGTGGATTCACACTTGTGCTGTGGTTTGGGAGTAGTCTTTGAAGACTCTTTCCTTTATATCGGGAGACAGTGATGTGTTGCTAGATACCCCTCACTGATCGTGATAACGTAAGTTATCGTTACCGACATTTAAAGGAAACCCTCAGGGTCGCACAATTTGATGATATGGCTTACTTAAGTCAGATCGTGTGGACTGAATTATTTAGGTTCAGTTTAAAGGAGTTTAAACTCTGATTGTAAGTGAGATCTGGTCTAATCATGTTTGATTGATTAGGGCTTAAGATCGGTAAGCTTCGATCGAGAGTATTGATGCTAGATCGGTGAGATCAAGTGCATCAAGAGATGAACGGTTAGATCTTGAACCATTTGGTTCAGAGAGATCTAGACCATGGCTTGGGCTGGTTTGGTTTGGTCTTTGAACCGAATTGAATAGAATTGAATTATTTTGAACCGGTTCACATATGTGAACGCATGGTTCAAGGCTTGATTGTGTTTTGGGTGGTTTTCTTTGAGTGAGCGCATGGCTTCATGACTTTCCATATTTGGAAGTCATGTAACGCCACCTCTTGAAAACGCCTCAACGCATTTGCTAATTCTCTTCTCTTGTCGCCTTCACTCTTGGGTAGAGATTGCTTCACGAAAGGAGGAGCTCGGCCAAGCATCTATTTTTCTACACACGACAAGGAACTTGGGAGATTCTTGCTAGCACAAGGAACGTCCAAGGAGGTAGCCATCTCTCATCTAGTGTGCGTCTTCTTTGGAGGAGAGCTTATTTGCCCTCTTGCTTCCAAGCCGCCTCCTTCATCATGGCTATGGTAAAAGATCTTAACTTGATCTTTGCAATATAATCAAAGTTGATCATATATATTCATGCAATCGATCTTGTTGAAACCCAAAAATTTCATATGCGCATGCTTTAGGGTTCCCCCCCCCCTTTTAAGGGGTCTTTCATGATGTTGTTATCATTAGTCAAGCCCCCCTTTGCATGGCTGCGATGTATCCTCGTGAGGCCTGCGTGCCGCTTTTTCTTTTTGCTTTTGACTAAGAAGAAGATTAGGGTGGCGCATGTGCTTGGAGCTTAGCGCATGCATACATTGGATGGTGATGCAACAAGCAAGAGGCGTAAACCTGCTTAGTGGCGCAAGACCATGGCATTGGCCGAACCTATGGGGAACTTTTAAAGTGTACCTCTACGGTTTGAGAGCTATGCCATGAGAGAAGGACCTTGGAGGCAACCTTGAAGTTCAAGCTAGAGGTCGGCTAGGCTAGGTCTAGTTTTTGGGGCTTGAGTTCTAGGACAAGAGTTGAACCTATTTCATGGCATGGATTGGTTAAATGTCTTGTATAGGATATGATCACATCATCCTTTATTGCTTTTATTATTATCTGCAGAAGCATGCCTGAAATGTTTTACCGTTATGTTATCACTATAGGATTGCATGCCTGTAATGATAGACATAAGATAAAACTGAGATGATGAGACCTTAAACAAAAACCCTCAATTAAAATATCAAGTCTGGTAGCCTTCTTGTAACATCCCTCAGAATCACACCCCACACGCATACAAGTAAAATACGGGGTTTCAAAAATTTTTACTCTTCCATTAAAACACAAGAAGAAAGCGGCATCGAAGGACATTACTACGGAACTGAAAACCGCACAGAACTGAATAGGATCGATTTACTAGGAAATAGAAATCCGGAAATCCAGAAAATCCGACAGCAAGTATAATAATTTACTGCTGCACAGACACGCATATCCTGGAATAAAACAGATGTCCACACTACACATATGTGGAAAACACAATTTCAGATATATTGCGGAATAAGAACAATAACTCTCAAATCGGACATTTCAGAATAAGAATAATTTCAAATCTCACGAATCCAAAACTCGCATCTAACAATTAAAACGAGACAACTATAATATAATATCCTGAAAACAGGCATAAGCCCTCAGGAGATAAAACGTATCGTATAATTAAGTTAGGCACGCAGGCCTGACAGATTTTTAGAAGACAACTCTTAGAAATTAAATAAAACATTAGCATCATAGTAAATTCGTTAATTAGCTGTAGCGATCACTGTCCCAATGTCTCACCTGAAAATATTTAAACAACGGGGGTGAGCTAAAAAGCTCAGTGAGTAAAAGACACTAAAAGCCATCCATAGTACACATCAAAAATATTATGCATAAGTTGAAATACATTTTTGTATCAGATAAGATAAATCAACTTAACATGCACACTCATATCAGAAACAAAACATAATCAAATACAGATACTTATAACATTAGGCATCAAGCATGAAGTAGGATATAAGTATACCAACCCCTCCCTACTAAACACACTGCCTAACACATCTATAATACAGATCGAAACAGAACTACAGAAATCAGAACTGACAGACAGAAAATCAGAATTTTCAGAATCCAAACGGATAGTCTACATCGGAAACAGAAAGGCCACAGAAGGCCTGAAGACCACAGAAGGTCTGATGACCACAGAAGGTCTGACCCCACCTCTGCCGAGGACGAGACATGCATGCATATCAGAAACAGAATGGTAAAGGAGGTATCAGTGGGTGGCCCCCGTCTTGACAGGACGTGGCACTCTGGCCTCCAAAACCCAGAACAGAATGGTAGAGGAGGTATCAGTGGGTGGCCCCCGTCTTGTCAGGACGTGGCACTCTGGTCTCCAATACCCAGAACAGAATGGTAGAGGAGGTATCAGTGGGTGGCCCCCGTCTTGTCAGGACGTGGCACTCTGGTCTCCAATACCCAGAACAGAATGGTGTCTCAAGGGTCGTAGTAGACTATCAGCACCATTACAGCGCCACAGAAGGAGGGTAAGGACACGGAAGAGTGCTACACTAGGGCATAATTTTTACAGAACAGATCATGCTGAAACGGAGGAGTAGAACTAACTACTACTTAATTCTTACATCATGCCCAACGTGTCTCACAAACAGAAAATGACACACCCCAATATCCAGTCCTTAACAAAATTACAATTTGCAGAAAATCAAAGCTGAACACACTTCATAATTTTTATCATTAACCAGAAGTAATATAGGAGTGAATTCCTTAGATTTCATGCAACTATACTTATTTCATGTCAAACCATTCTATGTTCTCACAAAGGTTATAACACATTCAAAGTTTCAGAAATTTCATGACATATACACAGAATAGAAATTATTCACATAACAAACAATTCAATAAGCCTAGGAATTATAGGGAAATATATATATAGATATTCATTGCAATATTTTTCCCCAAATTTCCTAAAAACCGTGAGCCATAAAATCACTGTAAGGGGCGAAATTTTTAGAATCCTTGCAGAACATACAAATTTCATGAAAATAATTCAGTCCCCTACTACAGATAATTTTTAATTGCACGTTCGTGAAGAAAATTGACAAAAGCCCCAAAATTGACATAGCAGATTTATATTGTCAGATTGCAACATATATTTTTGGTCCAATTTCGAACCAAATCTAGTCAATATTATATTCAAAATGAAGCTCTCTGAATCTAGTTTCCAATAAAACTGGTTTCGCAAAATTTCGAATTGTAGGCAGGAAGATATAAGGGTTCGAACATAGGTGGGTCAGAATTTCAGATTTCAAGAAAACAGATTCATATATCAGAATTACGACATATATTTCAGATCCAATACCTAATCGAAAATAGGCGTTATGGGAGTCAAAATGAAGCTCTTCAAGCCTACGGTCTAATAAAACTGGTTTCACAGGATTTCGAGTAATGCCTAGGGAGATACGAGAGTTCGAACACAAAAGGGTCAAGATTCTAGATTTTCAGAAAACAGATTTCGTAAGTTATATAACAATGCCGATTGCAACACGAATATAGTTCAGATGTGGTCGATATTACATAAGAATCAAAGCTGAGCGAATCTAGTTTCATACAAAATTTGTTTCGTGTGATTTGGATCTATAGATCATGAGATATTGAGGTTAAAGCACAGTAAGGTCAGATTGGCAACTACAATTTTCAGCAAGACAAAATTTCTGAATCATCATGCATATTCAGATCCGACCTATAGAATAGAAAAACACAGGATCTACTTGCAGATTTTTGGTTCATACAGATAATTATTGCAAATAGGATTAGACTCCTTAGGATCGAATTACTCACTCAAAATCGCCCACAGAAAAAAAAAACGCCACAACAGAGGGTCAGGGATCTCCAGGAACTTCGTCCACCACCAGTCTGCCACCACCAGCGTCAGAAATTTGCAGGAGGCGCCAAACACAGTAAGAGGCGACAACCACAGGCGGCTAGGGCAAGAAAACAACAAAAATCGTGAGGGAGAGGAGCTCTTCACGATATTTCTCATTTTCTCCCACTCCAAACGGATCCAAGATCCAATAACCCAGTTAACTTAAGTGAAAATCGGTTTTAAGGGCTCACCTGGGCTTAACCACCATGCGCCACTCCAATAACACAGAAATATGCGCCACCATGGTGGAAGAATTCCAGGACCAAAAAGTCAAGGTTGAGGGTTCAAAGCCCCAACCAAAATAATTATTTTTGCCCTTAAATCATAATTCAGAAAAATTGAGGGCGTTACATCCTCCCCCCCTTATAGAGCTTTAGTCCTCTAAAGCTGACCAAGCCCGTCACTGAACAGGTGAGGATGCTCCTTTCTCATATCTGCTTCAACCTCCCAAGAGGCTTCTTCAACAGACTGATTTCCCCATATGACTTTCACAAGTGGAATAACCTTATTTCTCAGCACTTTCTCTTTTCTATCTTCAATTCTGAGAGGTTTCACCATAAAAGTCATGTTCTCTTCAAGCTGAAGAGGTTCCAACTGCAGAACATGAGAAAGATCAGAACAATATTTTCTGAGTGCAGATACATGGAACACATTATGGAGGTGTTCCAGTGATGGGGGCAGAGCAAGTCGGTATGCCACAGGTCCAACCCTCTCAATGATATCAAAGGGACCAATGTACCTGGGACTCAATTTTCCCCTCTTCCCAAATCTCATCACCCCTTTCATAGGTGAGACCTTTAGGAAAACATGCTCTCCCACCAAAAACTCAAGAGGACGCCGCCTCACATCAGCATAACTCTTCTGTCTATCCTGAGCAATCTTCATCTTTCTCTGAATTTCTCTAATCTTCTCAGTGGCTTCCTGAACAGCATCAGACCTTAGCACTGTTCTGTCCCCAGTTTCCTCCCAGCATATTGGTGTTCTGCATTTCCTCCCATATAGGGCCTCATACGAAGCCATCTGTATGCTAGAGTGAAAGCTATTGTTGTAGGTGAACTCTATCAGTGATAAGTCCAGATCCCACTCAACAGACCAGTCAACCACATAAGATCTCAGAAGATCCTCAAGTGTCTGAATAGTCCTCTCTGTCTGACCATCAGATTGAGGATGATATACAGTGCTGAAACTCAGATTAGTTCCCAAATCTTCCTGTAATTTCTTCCAAAACCTGGACAGAAATCGAGGATCACGGTTAGAGACAATGTCCAAGGGAACTCCATGCAATCTGACAATCTCATCGATGTACAGTTTTGCTAACCGATCCAAACTGTAAGTCATTTTGATCGGTAAGAAGTGAGCTGACTTCGTGAGTCTGTCCACAATCACCCATACGGCATCATGATTCCTTCTGGTATTGGGCAGTCCACACACAAAGTCCATACTGATATGCTCCCACTTCCACTGAGGAATAGGGAGAGACTGCATCAAACCGCCCGGCCTCTGATGCTCAGCCTTCACGGTTTGGCAAGTCAAACATCTGGACACAAACAAATGCACATCCTTCTTCATACCATGCCACCAGAAAGTCTTTTTCAGATCCTGATACATCTTGGTACTACCAGGATGAACGGTATACTTAGTGCAATGGCTTTCCTTAAGAATTTCATTTCTCAACTCAGGGTCCTCAGGGACACAGACCCTTCCACGGAATCTGAGGAGACCATCGTCCGACATACTGAAATTCTCAACCCAGCCTTGCTCAGACCTCTCTTTCCACCGTAAAATATCCGGATCTGACTGCTGCCCTGATCTCAGTCTCTGCAGTAAATCGGACTGAACCCTGAGAGAAGCCAGAAGACCGCCTCTCTCACCCGGAGTCACACTCAGATGCATGTCACTGAACTCCTGCAATAGTCGCCACTCCTGGACTCGCAGTGCAGCTATCTGAGTCACAGGATACCGACTAAGAGCATCAGCCACCACATTGGCTTTACCAGACTGATATTGGATGGTGAAGTCATAATCCTTTATCAATTCAAGCCATCGCCTCTGTCTCATATTCAGCTCTTTCTGAGTGAAGATATACTTCAAGCTCTGGTGATCTGTAAACAATTCAAATGTCTGTCCAAACAGATAGTGCCTCCAGATCTTCAAGGCAAAAACTACAGCTGCCAACTCCAGATCATGAGTGGGGTAGTTTACCTCATAGTCTTTGAGTTGCCTTGACGCATAAGCAACTACCTTTCCTTGCTGCATCAGTACAGCACCCAGACCCTTACCAGAGGCATCAGTGTACACAGTGAACTTCTCTCCATCACAGGGAATGATGAGGATAGGAGCACTGGTCAGTCTCTTTTTCAGTTCCTGAAAACTAGACTCACAATCATCAGACCACTCAAACTTCAAATTCTTTCTAGTTAGCTTAGTCAGAGGACCAGCCAGCTTGGAAAAACCCTCCACAAAACGGCGGTAGTATCCAGCTAAGCCCAGAAAACTTCTGACCTCAGTCGCTGTAGTTGGTCTTCCCCAGTGAAGAATGGCCTCCACCTTCACTGGATCCACAGACACACCCTGGCCAGAAATAATGTGTCCCAGAAAGCCAATCTGATGTAACCAGAACTCACATTTGCTGGCCTTAGCATACAGCTGCTTCAGCCGCAGAATCTCTAGCTCCTTGCGCAAATCCTGAGTGTGATCTTGCGCATTCTTGGAGTAGATCAGAATATCATCTATGAAGACGACCACACATTTGTCCAGAAGTTCATGAAATACTCTGTTCATTAGATCCATAAACACTGCAGGGGCATTTGTCAGTCCAAAAGGCATAACAAGAAACTCATAGTGTCCATACCTGGTCCTGAATGCAGTTTTAGGTACATCCTCCTCCTGAACTCTCAACTGATGATAGCCAGACCTCAGGTCAATTTTAGAGAATACAGTAGCACCCTGCAACTGATCAAAGAGATCATCAATACGGGGTAATGGGTACTTATTCCTAACAGTCACTTGATTGAGTTGACGGTAATCGATGCACATGCGCAAAGTACCATCCTTCTTCTTCACAAATAACACAGGTGCTCCCCATGGAGAAACACTGGGTCGAATATACCCCTTCTCTAATAGTTCTTCCAGTTGCTTCTTCAGCTCTGTCAGTTCTGAAGTTGCCATTCTGTAAGGAGCTTTAGATATCGGTGCCGTGCCTGGCAACAACTCGATACCAAACTCAACTTCTCTGCTGGGTGGTAACCCAGATAAATCATCAGAGAAGACATCAGTAAACTCTCTTACCACAGGAATTTTAGCCAGATCCAAATCAGGCTCAGTCTGCACCTTGACATGCGCCAGATACCCCTTGCAGCCCTGGGCTAAAAGCTTCCTGGCCTGCAGATGAGATATCACCAAAGGCTCCTGTTCTGAAATCCGGCCTTGGATAATTAGTTGCTGTCCATCACTTAGATGCAGAGTAATTAACTTTTCAAAACAATCTAAAGTAGCATGATAGGCAGACAGCCAATCCATGCCCAGAATGATGTCATAGTCTTTCATAGGAAGACTAATCAAATCAATAGGTAAATCATATCCTTCAACCTTAATCAAACAGTCAGGATATGCTATATCTGTAGATACGGCCTCACCCATAGGTGTATGAACAGAAATACAGAAATCAAGTATCCTAGGCAACACAGGCAGACATAGTGCAAAACATGCAGACACAAAGGATAAATTGGCACCAGGATCAAAAAGAATGCGTGCCAAAGAACTAAACACATAAAGTGTACCTTCCACCACAGACTTCGAAGCCGAAGCATCCCTCTCCGCGATGGCATACACGCGAGTCTGCACAGTAGGCTTCTCACCCTGCATAGGACAGTCCTTAAACATATGTCCCACCTTACCACATCTGAAGCAAGCGCCAGTCTTCCTGTAGCACTCATTATCCTGATGTTTAGTGCTCCCACAGTGGAGACACTTCCTGCCATTCTGAGAAACTGTGCTGGCTGGCTTCTGATAAGGTTGGTATCTGCCCTTATGGTCTTTCTTCTTATTCTTGAAATTCTTCTTATCCTTACCACCCAGAGTGGGTGCGTAAGTCACAGAAGTAGGGGCGGATGCAGTGACTGGAATAGTATCTGTAGCCATCTCAGTAATGCACCTCTCAGCAGTGCGAGCCCTGTCTACCACTTCAGCATAAGTCTCCAAGTGTAGCATAGCTACCCTTGTCCTGATGTCTTTCCTCAAACCCCGCTGAAACTTCTTGGCTCTTCTTTCCTCGGTGTTAACTAAGTGAGGAGCATACCCCGACAACCGAGCGAATGTAGCCTCATACCGATCCACCGTCAGGTCGCCCTGCTCAAGACAAATAAACTCCACCTCGCGCTCCTCAAATAAGCTAGAGGGGAAAAACTTAGCATTGAACTTCATCATGAAGTACTACCAATCAACATCTTTGGATTCAGTTGTCGCCAGTCGGACGACTCCCTTCCACCATTCTTCGGCATCTCCACGCAACATGAAGACAGACAAACATAGCTTGTCTGCATCATCACAGCGCAAAACCTGGAAAATCTTTTCCAGTGTCAAAAGCCAATCCTCAGCCGCTCTGGGCCCTGGACTACCATAAAATGCAGTCGGGTTCAGGTGCTGAAACTCTCGAACCAACCGAGCATATCGTTGATGTGCGCCATCACCCAGAGGAGAACCAGCGCCACCCACACCGTGTCCAGTTGGTTGTGACTGTGTCTGAGACTGTGTCTGCGTCAGCCGCTGCAATAACTGTTGCTGAACCTCCATGTGTTGCGCCTGCTGCTGCTGCATCATCTGAGTTTGCTGCTGGATGAAGGCGTTCTGTTGTTGTATCATAGCAGTCATAGCCTCCATGGCCTGCCTCAGATCAGACTGTTGATCACCGTTGCTACTGCTAGATCTTGGTCGCACCATTTGTACCTGCACCACATAACACTGTAGAATAACAACCAATATTCAATCACAGATCAGATCCTAACTTGGTTTCTAGCAATACACAAACAGAGTTTTCCTTCCCCGGAATTTCTAATTGCTAGTAAAATGCTCTGATACCATCTGTAACATCCCTCAGAATCACACCCCACACGCATACAAGTAAAATACGGGGTTTCAAAAATTTTTACTCTTCCATTAAAACACAAGAAGAAAGCGGCATCGAAGGACATTACTACGGAACTGAAAACCGCACAGAACTGAATAGGATCGATTTACTAGGAAATAGAAATCCGGAAATCCAGAAAATCCGGCAGCAAGTATAATAATTTACTGCTGCACAGACACGCATATCCTGGAATAAAACAGATGTCCACACTACACATATGTGGAAAACAAAATTTCAGATATATTGCGGAATAAGAACAATAACTCTCAAATCGGACATTTCAGAATAAGAATAATTTCAAATCTCACGAATCCAAAACTCGTATCTAACAATTAAAACGAGACAACTATAATATAATATCCTGAAAACAGGCATAAGCCCTCAGGAGATAAAACGTATCGTATAATTAAGTTAGGCACGCAGGCCTGACAGATTTTTAGAAGACAACTCTTAGAAATTAAATAAAACATTAGCATCATAGTAAATTCGTTAATTAGCTGTAGCGATCACTGTCCCAATGTCTCACCTGAAAATATTTAAACAACGGGGGTGAGCTAAAAAGCTCAGTGAGTAAAAGACACTAAAAGCCATCCATAGTACACATCAAAAATATTATGCATAAGTTGAAATACATTTTTGTATCAGATAAGATAAATCAACTTAACATGCACACTCATATCAGAAACAAAACATAATCAAATACAGATACTTATAACATTAGGCATCAAGCATGAAGTAGGATATAAGTATACCAACCCCTCCCTACTAAACACACTGCCTAACACATCTATAATACAGATCGAAACAGAACTACAGAAATCAGAACTGACAGACAGAAAATTAGAATTTTCAGAATCCAAACGGATAGTCTACATCGGAAACAGAAAGGCCACAGAAGGCCTGAAGACCACAGAAGGTCTGATGACCACAGAAGGTCTGACCCCACCTCTGCCGAGGACGAGACATGCATGCATATCAGAAATAGAATGGTAAAGGAGGTATCAGTGGGTGGCCCCCGTCTTGACAGGACGTGGCACTCTGGCCTCCAAAACCCAGAACAGAATGGTAGAGGAGGTATCAGTGGGTGGCCCCCGTCTTGTCAGGACGTGGCACTCTGGTCTCCAATACACAGAACAGAATGGTAGAGGAGGTATCAGTGGGTGGCCCCCGTCTTGTCAGGACGTGGCACTCTGGTCTCCAATACCCAGAACAGAATGGTGTCTCAAGGGTCGTAGTAGACTATCAGCACCATTACAGCGCCACAGAAGGAGGGTAAGGACACGGAAGAGTGCTACACTAGGGCATAATTTTTACAGAACAGATCATGCTGAAACGGAGGAGTAGAACTAACTACTACTTAATTCTTACATCATGCCCAACGTGTCTCACAAACAGAAAATGACACACCCCAATATCCAGTCCTTAACAAAATTACAATTTGCAGAAAATCAAAGCTGAACACACTTCATAATTTTTATCATTAACCAGAAGTAATATAGGAGTGAATTCCTTAGATTTCATGCAACTATACTTATTTCATGTCAAACCATTCTATGTTCTCACAAAGGTTATAACACATTCAAAGTTTCAGAAATTTCACGACATATACACAGAATAGAAATTATTCACATAACAAACAATTCAATAAGCCTAGGAATTATAGGGAAATATATATATAGATATTCATTGCAATATTTTTCCCCAAATTTCCTAAAAACCGTGAGCCATAAAATCACTGTAAGGGGCGAAATTTTTAGAATCCTTGCAGAACATACAAATTTCATGAAAATAATTCAGTCCCCTACTACAGATAATTTTTAATTGCACGTTCGTGAAGAAAATTGACAAAAGCCCCAAAATTGACATAGCAGATTTATATTGTCAGATTGCAACATATATTTTTGGTCCAATTTCGAACCAAAGCTAGTCAATATTATATTCAAAATGAAGCTCTCTGAATCTAGTTTCCAATAAAACTGGTTTCGTAAAATTTCGAATTGTAGGCAGGAAGATATAAGGGTTCGAACATAGGTGGGTCAGAATTTCAGATTTCAAGAAAACAGATTCATATATCAGAATTACGACATATATTTCAGATCCAATAACTAATCGAAAATAGGCGTTATGGGAGTCAAAATGAAGCTCTTCAAGCCTACGGTCTAATAAAACTGGTTTCACAGGATTTCGAGTAATACCTAGGGAGATACGAGAGTTCGAACACAAAAGGGTCAAGATTCTAGATTTTCAGAAAACAGATTTCGTAAGTTATATAACAATGCCGATTGCAACACGAATATAGTTCAGATGTGGTCGATATTACATAAGAATCAAAGCTGAGCGAATCTAGTTTCATACAAAATTTGTTTCGTGTGATTTGGATCTATAGATCATGAGATATTGAGGTTAAAGCACAGTAAGGTCAGATTGGCGACTACAATTTTCAGCAAGACAAAATTTCTGAATCATCATGCATATTCAGATCCGACCTATAAAATAGAAAAACACAGGATCTACTTGCAGATTTTTGGTTCATATAGATAATTATTGCAAATAGGATTAGACTCCTTAGGATCGAATTACTCACTGAAAATCGCCCACAGAAAAAAAAAACGCCACAACAGAGGGTCAGGGATCTCCAGGAACTTCGTCCACCACCAGTCTGCCACCACCAGCGTCAGAAATTTGCAGGAGGCGCCAAACACAGTAAGAGGCGACAACCACAGGCGGCTAGGGCAAGAAAACAACAAAAATCGTGAGGGAGAGGAGCTCTTCACGATATTTCTCTTTTTCTCCCACTCCAAACGGATCCAAGATCCAATAACCCAGTTAACTTAAGTGAAAATCGGTTTTAAGGGCTCACCTAGGCTTAACCACCATGCGCCACTCCAATAACACAGAAATATGCGCCACCATGGTGGAAGAATTCCAGGACCAAAAAGTCAAGGTTGAGGGTTCGAAGCCCCAACCAAAATAATTATTTTTGCCCTTAAATCATAATTCAGAAAAATTGAGGGCGTTACACTTCTAACGCGTAGCCCTCACTAAGCTATCGATCAGTAGAATTGTGAACTGTTTCCCACCCTCGTGGGACACCTACTTATCTTTAGAAAGTGCGAGGTGGCAATGGTTTCCCCAGTCCAGTTTTAACCTGGGCGTGCCTTCGCAAGGAAACTCGTTGGCCCTGGGCGTAACGGTTAGGAATGGACTTGACTAGAAGTTCACATGTGCTGGGCGCATGGTGAAAGTCTAGAGGCATCGTTGAGAGGTAAAGGTTTCATGTTGTATCCAGCCCTCGCTGGATATGAAATGCCCAGATTGTCTCAACAAGGGGAGTTGCTTGGAGCAATCGGCCGGCGCGCCCATCTTAGGAAACATGGGTTACTTTGTGCATCTCATCCCACCCTCGTGGGACGCGAAGCCTCATGTGAAATAAGGATCCCATCTCACTAGGAAGTTTTAAACTTCCCGATTGACTTTGTGGGTTGTCAATTCGAATTTAAAATAGTGAGAGCAGAAATCATTTAAAACAAGTCCAGTTTAAATGATTCGAAGTAGTACTAATCTGCTGTTTCTTGGTTGTTGTAGAACAATGGCTGTGAACAATGGCAGATGGTCACTGCGATCTACCCTGGAAAGGGATAAGTTGGTTGGATCCAACTTAAAGGATTGGTATATGAACTTGAGAATAGTGCTCAAGCTCGAGAGGAAGATATATGTCCTTGAGAAGCCAATTCCTGAGCCACTTCCATGCTTGGCCTCAGCGGCTGAGAAGGATGCTTATGATAAGCATCAAGCTGACACTTTGGAGATTGCACAATTGATGCTAACCAACATGTCGCCCGAGCTAAGAGGGCAATATGAATCTAAGAGTGCCTCTGAAATTATTTCTAATCTAAGGCAGCTCTTTGATGCATTGGTTGAGCTCAACCCTCCTAAAGTAGACATTCAGTGTGTTAAGCCCAAAGGCTTAACTAATACATTGAAAACAAAGATGGAAAGAGTCAGGAATAATAAGTGCTACTCATGTGGAGGACCACCTCACATGATAAAGGACATAGTACGACTTCAGAATGAGAAGAAGAGAGGCAAGGCTTCGTCTTCTAGCTTAGGTATCTATGTTACAGGAGTCAATCTTTCTACTTCTATGTCATGGGTATTGGATACCGCATGTGGAGCTCATATTTGTACAAATATGCAGGGGCTCAAGAAAAGTAGATCGGTGCGGCTTGGAGAGATTGACCTACGCGTCGGAAACGGGGCACAGGTTGCTGCTATTGCTGTAGGCGTTTTGACTCTCTCCTTGCCTTCTGGACTTCAATTAGAACTAGATAATTGCTTTTGTGTACCTTCACTTACAAAGAACATTGTATCCATTCCCTGCTTAGCAAGGAAAGGATTTAAATTTGAAATAAATAAGAACTCCTGTTCTTTTTCATTTGCAAATATGTTCTATGGGAAGGGTACTTTGTGCAATGGTCTATATATCTTGGATATGGAAAGTTCTATTTGTAACATAAGCAATAAAAGGACCAAACTGAGTGGTTCAGTTGGTGCTTTCCTATGGCACTGTCGATTAGCCCATATAAACAAGAATCGTATCCAACAACTCCATGCAAATGGATTGTTAGATTCAAGTTCCTTGGAGGAATTTGATACTTGTGAACCTTGTTTATTATGGAAAATGACAAAGGCATCCTTCACCAAGATTGGTGAGAGGGCAGAAGGTTTATTGGATCTCATACATACTGATGTGTGTGGGCCCTTCAATAAACAAGCCAGAGGAGGGTACAACTACTTCATTACTTTCACTAATGACTTCAGTAGGTATGGCTATGTCTACTTAATGAGACAAAAATCTGAATCCTTTGAGAAATTCAAGGAGTTCAAGAATGAAGTAGAGAACCAGCTTGGAAGATCCATTAAAGCTCTTCGATCAGATCGAGGTGGAGAATACCTGAGTGGTGAGTTCTTTGACAATCTGAGAGAGTGTGGGATCATATCCCAACTCACTCCTCCTGGAACACCTCAATGGAATGGTGTGTCTGAAAGGAGAAATCAAACTTTATTGGATATGGTTCGATCCATGATGAGTCACGCAACTCTACCTTCTTCATTCTGGGGGCATGCACTAGAAACAGCTTCTCTGATACTGAATAATGTTCCATCTAAGAGTGTCTCCAAAATACCATACGAAATGTGGAGTGGGAGACGCCCTAATCTCGCGTTTATCAGGATCTAGGGATGTGAGGCTTATGTCAAACGTCAGGATTCTAGCAAGCTAGAACCTAGATCTGATAAATGTGTGTTTGTGGGGTATCCTAAGGAAACTAAAGGATACTACTTCTATGTCCCAACCGAGAACAAAGTTTTTGTTGCTCGGGGTGCTGTCTTTCTAGAGAAATAATTTCTTATGAAAGAAGTTAGTGGGAGGAAGTTTGACTTGGATGAGGTCCAAGTGCAAGCACAAGACAAAGAGATGGAATCTGAGCCACCTGCACCGGTTGCTAGGCAACCTGAGGCTCAGACACAGGTCCCGCGTAGGTCTGGGAGAATTCGTCGTGCACCTGAAAGGTATGGGTCGCTACCGACCCAACACGATGGGATCTTCATCATTGAGGATGAACCTAGAACCTATGATGAGGCGGTCAGTGGACCGGACTCCGAGAAATGGCTTGACGCCATGCGATCCGAGATGGATTCCATGTCGGCTAACCAAGTCTGGGATTTGGTTGAGCTGCCTGATGGGGTAAAACCCATAGGGTGTAAATGGGTCTTCAAGAGGAAGACAGACATGGATGGCAATATAGTTACCTACAAGGGTAGACTAGTGGCTAAAGGATTTAAACAAGTCCACGGGGTGGACTATAATGAAACCTTCTCGCCAGTTGCCATCATTAAATCCATTCGGATTCTGCTTTCTATAGCTGCATATCATGATTATGAGATATGGCAGATGGATGTGAAGACAGCGTTCCTTAACGGGAAGCTGACTGAGGATGTGTATATGACACAACCTGATGGCTTCATCCATCCTGCAGAGGCTAATAAGGTCTGCAGGCTAAAGAGGTCCATTTATGGATTAAAGCAAGCATCTCAAAGTTGGAATCTTCGATTTGATGAAGCCGTGAGAGATTATGGCTTTATCAAAAGAGAAGATGACGCCTGTGTATACAGAAAATTCAGTGGGAGCTTGGTAATTTTTCTGGTCTTGTATGTTGATGACATACTGCTCATCGGAAACGACATCCCTAGTCTTCAAGCTGTGAAGACATGGTTGGGGAAGTGTTTCGAGATGAAAGACTTAGTGGAGGCCGCCTATATTCTAGGCGTGAGGATCTATCGGGATAGATCCAAGAGGCTTCTGGCCCTTAGTCAAAGTACTTACATTGATAAGGTACTGGAGAGGTTGTACATGGAGCAATCCAAGAAAGGATACCTTCCAGTGAGACATGGCCTTACTCTCTCAAAGAGCCAGTGTCCTACAACACAGGCTAAGAGGGATGACATGAGTCGAATTCCTTATGCTTCGGCAGTAGGATCGATCATGTATGCAATGTTATGTACTAGACCATATGTGGCATATGCTGTGAGCATAACCAGCCAATACCAATCCAATCCAGGTCTACAACACTGGGTGGCTGTAAAGAACATCCTAAAGTATCTGAGAAGAACTAAGGATCTGTTCTTGGTCTATGGGGGATAGGAAGAGCTCAGTATCCAGGGCTATACTGACGCATCGTTCCAGTCTGACCCTGACGACTTTAGATCGCAGGCTGGCTATGTGTTCAAGATAAATGGAGGCGCTGTATGTTGGAAGAGCTTCAAGCAATCCACCATACCAGATTCTACAACCGAAGCTGAGTATGTGGCTGCTTCTGAGGCAGCCAAGGAAGCTGTTTGGATAAGGAAGTTCTTATGTGATCTTCAAGTGGTACCTAGTGGAATGGATCCCATTGAACTCTACTGTGACAACAATGGAGCAATTGCACAAGCCAAGGAACCACGGTCTCATCAAAGATCCAAACACATACTCAGAAGATTTCACCTGATCAGAGAGATCATTGACAGAGGTGATGTCAAGATTAGTAGAGTAGACACAGAGAACAATCTGGCAGACCCATTGACCAAGGCTTTGGCGCAGTAGAAGCATAATGGTCACGCTAGAGATATGGGGTTGAGATTCCTCAACTTCTAGGTCTTAGTGCAAGTGGGAGATTGTTGGTGTATATGCCCTAGGACCTAGTTTTGGTCAACTTATGTACTACTTGACATTGATATTTATATATCATTATGGCATTGTCGTTATCATTGTTTGACTACACCTGCGATTGTGTACTTACATGATAATGTCCCTGGAGACAGATTGGATCTGTGCTCAAATAATTGTCCCTAGTCGATGTACCTGAGTGGATATGGGACAGCTCTGGTACTTGAGAGACTGGTATGTGTGTAAGTCCCCTAAAAGGGGGGCGAAAACCCTAAAGCATGCGCATATAAACTTTTCTAGGGTTTTAACAAGATCGCTTGCATGAATATATATGATCAACTTTGATTATGTTGCAAAGATCAAGTTAAGATCTTTTACCGTAGCCATGATGAAGGAGGCGACTTGGAACCAAGAGGGCGAATTGGCTCTCCTCCTAAGAAGACGCACACTAGATGAGAGATGGCTACCTCTTTGGACGTTCCTTGTGCTAGCAAGGATTTCCAAATTTCCTTGTCGTGTGAAGAAGATGAGATGAATCCTCTTGATGGCCGGTCCTCTTTTTCTTTCCGTCTAGGAAGAAGACACCACGATGATCGCTTTACAACTCGAGAAGGGGGCGAACACATTACAACATGGAGACGTTTTTCCTTTTTGAAAACCGAACTCCAAAAATAGCAAGTCTTCAAAGCTTCATGCGTTCACCTCAAGTGAACCATCGAAACTCCCCTCCTCATTGAACCATACGTTCACATAGGTGAATGGGTTCAATTGCAATCGGTTCAAAAAGGATTTGGTACAAAGACCAAATCAAACCAAGCCAAGCCATGGTCTAAATCTTATATGAACCATGAAGGTTCAAGATCTAACCGTTCATCTCTAGATGCACTTGATCTCACCGATCTAGCATCAATACTCTCGATCGAAGCTTACCGATCTCAAGCCCTAATCAATCAAACATGATCAGACCAGATCTCACTTACAATCAGAGTTTAAACTCCTTTAAACTGAACCAAAACAATTCAGTCCACACGATCTGACTTAAGTAAGCCATATCATCAAATTGTGCGACCCTGAGGGTTTCCCTTAAATGTCGGTAACGATAACTTACGTTATCACGATCAGTGAGGGGTATCTAGCAACACATCACTATCTCCCGATATAAAGGAAAGAGTCTTCCAAGACTACACCCAAACCATAGCACAAGTGTGAATCCACTTCACTAGACATACATGTTTCCTTCGCCACTGGATGTTCTTATTGGACAAGCGTGTCAAGCTTGTAACTCCAATATGATGAGCATGATTTGATCAGATGAACACAGTCATCTGGGTATGGCCATACACTTTCTCAATCATCTCATCTAGGGGGCCCCTTTAGAACATCACTCTCCTAAACAAGGAGACGGCAATCCTTTATCTATCACTAGTGTCCTAACCTGACTCATGATCATTATCCAAGATAGTCTATAACCATTATGTTTCAAATGATATTGAACTACCTCAAAACAATGACAATCATCATTTAGAAACACAAGTGATCTCAAGTCAGAGGAAGTATGCCACTTGTTCACATACAAGGATTATTCACATTGTGACAAGCAATTGAACATCCTAGTAGGGTCTGTCCAGTACATCCAATGTACATATGAGTCTACATCTTATTCCATGCTCGAAGCATCCTATAAGATTAGAACACATATTAGTCTCAATCATATCAAGGCTGTCTCATGTTCACCAAGATATCTCGACTAAGGACAATACTGCATGTCAGCCAAGCTGAACAGCATTGAGACATTATTCAGAAGTGTACATATTGCAGCAGATGATGTAACAAACTGAATAACAACCATTGCCTTTATAAACATAAGAGTTTATACATGATACTGAAAGAATCCCTAGGCCTCAAACATTAGCCTTAAGGGCATACTCCAACAATCTCCCACTTGCACTTAATCTAATGGTTGAGAAATCTCAAACCCATATTATTACAGTGCTTCTCATGCTTCTGCTGCGCCAGAGGCTTTGTAAGCGGGTCAGCCAGATTGTCATCTGTATGAACCTTGCAGACCTTGATCTCTCCTCGATCAATGATCTCCCGGATCAAGTGAAACCGTCTTTGTATGTGCTTGGACTTCTGGTGCGACCGTGGTTCCTTTGCTTGTGCTATTGCTCCAGTGTTATCACAAAAGATAACCAAAGGATCTGCACTCGAAGGAACAACACCAAGTTCCTGAACGAACTTACGAATCCATACTGCCTCCTTGGATGCTTCCGAGGCTGCAACATACTCGGCTTCTGTTGTGGAATCAGCAACAATAGATTGTTTGAAACTTTTCCACACCACCGCTCCTCCATTCAAGCTAAAAACATAGCCTGATTGCGATCGAAAATCATCCTGGTCAGATTGGAACGAAGCGTCAGTATATCCTTCAATACTGAGTTCTTCCTGACCACCATACACCAAGAACATATCTTTGGTCCTCCGCAGATATTTTAAAATGTTCTTGACTGCAATCCAGTGTGCCTGACCTGGATTACTTTGGAATCGACTGGTCACGCTTAACCCGTAAGCGACATCTGGGCGAGTACACAACATCGCATACATAATGGAGCCAATAGCCGAAGCATAAGGCGTTTTGTCCATTTCATCTTTCTCAGTCTGTGTTTGCGGACACTGACTCTTTGAAAGATTCAGACCAAGTCTGACTGGAAGATATCCTCTTTTAGAATTCTCTAAATGAAATCTCTCCAGGACTTTATCGATGTAAGTACTCTGGCACAGCCCGAGAAGCCTCTTAGATCTATCTCTGTAGATCTTCACACCTAATACATAGGCTGCTTCTCCTAAATCTTTCATCTGGAAACATTTCCTTAACCATGCTTTAACGGCATGTAGTTCAGGAATATCGTTTCCAATGATCAAGATATCATCGACATAGAGGACTAGGAAAGTAATCACGCTCCCACTAAACCTCTTATACACACACGGGTCATCTTCATTCTTGATGAAACCAAATTCACAGATTGATTCATCAAAACGAATATTCCAGCTTCTAGATGCTTGCTTAAGTCCATAAATGGACTTCTTTAACTTGCATATTTTATGACGATCTGATGGATTAGTGAAACCTTCAGGTTGTGTCATATACACATCCTCATCCAGATTTCCATTAAGGAAAGCGGTCTTCACATCCATCTGCCAGATCTCATAATCGTAATATGCTGCTATCGCAAGAATAATCCGAATAGACTTGAACATGGCTACAGGAGAGAAAGTTTCATCATAATCTATCCCGTAGATTTGTTTGAAACCTTTCGCAACTAGCCTGCCTTTATAGGTAACCACGTTACCATCCATGTCAATCTTCTTCTTGAAGATCCATTTACAGCCTATAGGGATTACTCCCGGAGGCGGATCAACCAAATCCCAGACTTGGTTATCTGACATGGAGTCCATCTCGGCTCGCATAGCTTCAAGCCATCTCGCTGATTCCGGTCTACTGACCGCATCCGCATAAGTGAGGGGTTCATCATGATCAATGATGTAGACTCCGTCATAGCGATCAGGCTGTCGACGGATCCTTCCCGATCTTCGCGGTTCCCGTGATATCTGAGCCTCAGGTTGTTCAATAACCTGTTCTACTGGCTCATGCTCATCCAACTGTGCTTGACTACTTTGTCCTTCCTCTGGATTCTCATCCAGCTTTATTTCTCTCCCACTGGCCTCTTGCAGAAGAAATTCCTTCTCAAGAAAAATGGCCGTCCGAGCAACAAATACCTTGTTCTCTTTGGGATCGTAGAAATAATAACCCTTAGTTTCCTTAGGGTAACCGACAAAGATACATTTCTCAGATCTGCTCTCTAAAGATACAAAGATACATTTCCTTAGCATGCGCAAACAAGGATCACATATAAGCAATCAAATGAACATACATAAAACCTGCCTCTGATACCAATTGAAGAGTCCCCTTCAAGGGGGAGCGAAAACCCTAAAGTGGCGCAAGTAGATTCTAGGGGTTTCAACAACAAGATCGCATGTAGTTCATATGATTAACTTGTATAAATGGAATAGATCTGAAAGGGATCATACCAACGCCATTAGATTGGATGGCGACTTGGAAGTAGAGAGTGATGCCGCTCTCCTCCAAAGAAGACGCACACAAGAAGATGTCGCCTACTTCCTTTGGCGTTCCTTGTGCTAGCAAGGGCCGAAGGTATCCTTGATCGCTTGAAGGAGATGAGATGGTTTCTTGGCCTCGTCAAGTGCACTCCTTGTCGTGAAGAACACCACACGAAAAAGAGAGGTCCGTGGAAGAGGTGAGAGCGTGAGATGTATTCAACGTCAAGCCGTTACCTCAACGTGGAGGCGTTACTCTCAAATTTGGAAAAACCAACTTCCAAATATAGTAACCGCTTAACTCTTCATGCGTTCACTCCAAGTGAACCGATCCTCACCTCTTCACCCTTGAACCATGCGCTCATTTGATGAGCCGGTTCAAATAGATTTGGTCCAAAAACCAAATTAGGCCAAGGGATGGTCTAGACCTTCTATGAACCAAATGGCTCAAGATCTAACCGTACATCTCCTGATGCTCTTGATCTCACCGATCTAGCATCTAATCTCTCGATCGAAGCTTACCGATCTCAAGCCCTAACCAATCAAACATGATCAGACCAGATCTCACTTACAATCAGAGTTTAAACTCCTTTAAACTGAACCAAAACAATTCAGTCCACACGATCTGACTTAAGTAAGCCATATCATCAAATTGTGCGACCCTGAGGGTTTCCTTTAAATGTCGGTAACGATAACTTACGTTATCATGATCAGTGAGGGGTATCTAGCAACACATCACTGTCTCCCGATATAAAGGAAAGAGTCTTCCAAGACTACACCCAAACCACAGCACAAGTGTGAATCCACTTCACCAGGCATATCATGTTTCCTTTGCCACTGGATGTTCTTATTGGACAAGCGTGTCAAGCCTGTAGCTCCAATATGATGAGCATGATTAGATCAGATGAACATAGTCACCTGGGTATGGCCATACACTTTCTCAATCATCTCATTCAGGGGGGCCCCTTTAGAACATCACACTCCAATCAAGGAGACGGCAATCCTATATCTATCACTAGTGTCCTAACCTGACTCATGATCATTATCCAAGATAGTCTATAACCATTATGTTTCAAATGATATTGAACTACCTCAAAACAATGACAATCATCATTTAGAAACACAAGTGATCTCAAGTCAGAGGACATGTGCCACTTGATGCATACAAGGATTATTCACATTGTGACAAGCAATTGAATATCCTAGTAGGGTCTGTCCAGTACATCCAATGTACCCATGAGTCTACATCTTATTCCATGCTCGAAGCATCCTATAAGATTAGAACACATATTAGTCTCCATCATATCAAGGCTGTCTCATGTTCACCAAGATATCTCGACTAAGGACATAGAGCATGTCAGCCTAGCTGAACAGCATTGAGACATTATTCAGAAGTACACTTATTGCAGCAGACAATGTAACAAACTGAATAACAACCATTGCCTTTATAAACATATGAGTTTACACATGATACTGAAAGAATCCCAAGGCCTCAAACATTAGCCTTAAGGGCATACCCCAACAATCTCCCACTTGCACTTAATCTAATGGTTGAGAAATCTCAAACCCATATTATTACAGTGCTTCTCATGCTTCTGCTGCGCCAGAGGCTTGGTAAGTGGGTCAGCCAGATTGTCATCTGTATGAACCTTGCAGACTTTGATCTCGCCTCGATCAATGATCTCCCGGATCAAATGAAACCGTCTCTGTATGTGCTTGGACTTCTGGTGCGACCGTGGTTCCTTTGCTTGTGCGATTGCTCCAGTGTTATCACAGAAGATAACCAAAGGATCAGCACTCGAAGGAACAACACCAAGTTCCTGAACGAACTTTCGAATCCACACTGCCTCCTTAGATGCTTCTGAGGCTGCAACATACTCGGCTTCTGTTGTGGAATCAGCAACAATAGACTGTTTGAAACTTTTCCACACCACTGCTACTCCATTCAAGCTAAAAACATAGCCTGATTGCGATCGGAAATCATCCTGGTCCGATTGGAATGAAGCGTCAGTATATCCTTCTATACTGAGTTCTTCCTGACCACCATATACCAAGAACATATCTTTGGTCCTCCGCAGATATTTTAAAATGTTCTTGACTGCAATCCAGTGCACCTGACCTGGATTACTTTGGAATCGACTGGTCACGCTTAACCCGTAAGCGACGTCTGGGCGAGTACACAACATCGCATACATAATGGACCCAATAGCCGAAGCATAAGGCGTATTGTCCATTTCATCTTTCTCAGTCTGTGTTTGTGGACACTGACTCTTTGAAAGATTCAGACCATGTCTGACTGGAAGATATCCTCTTTTAGAATTCTCTAAATGGAATCTCTCCAGGACTTTATCGATGTAAGTACTCTGGCACAGCCCGAGAAGCCTCTTAGATCTATCCCTGTAGATCTTCACACCTAACACATAGGCTGCTTCTCCTAGATCTTTCATCTGGAAACATTTTCTTAACCATGCTTTGACAGCATGCAGTTCAGGAATATCGTTTCCAATGATTAAAATATCATCGACGTAGAGGACTAGGAAAGTAATTACGCTCCCACTAAACCTCTTATATACACACGGGTCATCTTCATTCTTGATGAAACCAAATTCACAGATTGATTCATCAAAACGAATATTCCAGCTTCTAGATGCTTGTTTAAGTCCATAAATGGACTTCTTTAACTTGCATATTATATGACGATCTGATGGATAGACTATCTTGTATGACGATCTGATGGATAGACTATCTGTGAATAATCCTTGTATGCATCAAGTGGCACATGTCCTCTGACTTGAGATCACTTGTGTTTCTAAATGATGATTGTCATTGTTTTGAGGTAGTTCAATATCATTTGAAACATTATGGTTATAGACTATCTTGGATAATGATCATGAGTCAGGTTAGGACACTAGTGATAGATATAGGATTGCCGTCTCCTTGATTGGAGTGTGATGTTCTAAAGGGGCCCCCCTGAATGAGATGATTGAGAAAGTGTATGGCCATACCTAGGTGACTATGTTCATCTGATCTAATCATGCTCATCATATTGGAGCTACAGGCTTGACACGCTTGTCCAATAAGAACATCCAGTGGCAAAGGAAACATGATATGCCTGGTGAAGTGGATTCACACTTGTGCTGTGGTTTGGGTGTAGTCTTGGAAGACTCTTTCCTTTATATCGGGAGACAGTGATGTGTTGCTAGATACCCCTCACTGATCATGATAACGTAAGTTATCGTTACCGACATTTAAAGGAAACCCTCAGGGTCGCACAATTTGATGATATGGCTTACTTAAGTCAGATCGTGTGGACTGAATTATTTTGGTTCAGTTTAAAGGAGTTTAAACTCTGACTGTAAGTGAGATCTGGTCTGATCATGTTTGATTGGTTAGGGCTTGAGATCGGTAAGCTTCGATCGAGAGATTAGATGCTAGATCGGTGAGATCAAGAGCATCAGGAGATGTACAGTTAGATCTTGAGCCATTTGGTTCATAGAAGGTCTAGACCATCCCTTGGCCTAATTTGGTTTTTGGACCAAATCTATTTGAACCGGCTCATCAAATGAGCGCATGGTTCAAGGGTGAAGAGGTGAGGATCGGTTCACTTGGAGGTGAACGCATGAAGAGTTAAGCGGTTACTATATTTGGAAGTTGGTTTTTCCAAATTTGAGAGTAATGCCTCCACGTTGAGGTAACGCCTTGACGTTGAATACATCTCACGCTCTCGCCTCTTCCACGGACCTCTCTTTTTCGTGTGGTGTTCTTCACGACAAGGAGTGCACTTGACGAGGCCAAGAAACCATCTCATCTCCTTCAAGCGATCAAGGATACCTTCGGCCCTTGCTAGCACAAGGAACGCCAAAGGAAGTAGGCGACATCTTCTTGTGTGCGTCTTCTTTGGAGGAGAGCGGCATCACTCTCTACTTCAAGTCGCCATCCAATCTAATGGCGTTGGTATGATCCCTTTCAGATCTATTCCATTTATACAAGTTAATCATATGAACTACATGCGATCTTGTTGTTGAAACCCCTAGAATCTACTTGCGCCACTTTAGGGTTTTCGCTCCCCCTTGAAGGGGACTCTTCAATTGGTATCAGAGGCAGGTTTTATGTATGTTCATTTGATTGCTTATATGTGATCCTTGTTTGCGCATGCTAAGAGTAGATCTAATCACATGCCGAAAAACTACATGCTAGTTTGTTCATGTTTATGTTTGCGCATGTATGTTGTATGGTGGCGCTTGGATGTTGTTTTTATCAAACCTTATTATATCTTGCGCGCATCACCATTAGATCTAAGTGACGCCTGCTATAAACCCTTAGACGGGTTAGTAGGGTTGAAGTCATCCTCTAGATAAGATCCAAATAGTCTGATCAGACCATCTGACAGCCTAGATGGGTTAACCAGATAGCACCTGTGCGCAAGCACGAGGTGGCTATAGGTCGACTGCATCAAGGGCGTGTAGCGAGGTCTGGTTGAGACAACCATTGAACGCACATGAGTTAGGCCCGGGGTCACACCCGCTTGCCAGAACTCATGAAGGCTGTTCAGCCCTTGGCGCATGCATGGTTGACCATTAAGTCAACTCAAGTCAGTTAGGACTTGGTGCATGCAAGGGCAGTGGATCTGACTAGATATGATGAGTGGATCCCTATTAATGGACCGTTGTAAGGTAGTAGGGCTCATAAGACAAATAAAATTGATTCCAAAGGGATTTTGAAACATTTTATTTTGTTAGTGGATCACATGTTGATTGGATACCATGTGCTTGTTTATTTCATCTTATGTGGGTTGCCCTTTTTTTTTTTTTAATGTGTGCTGTGCTGGGGCCTGCGTGCCTGAATTAAAGTTGTAAATTAATATTATTGTGATCTGCGTATCACATTTTAATTAATTTATTGTGTAATTGACCTGCGTGTCAATCTTGTCTAGATAGATTAAATTGTAATTTTAATCAGACAAGAGCACAGAGCACACATGGCATTGGCGCATGCAGCAGTGGCTTGACCAGGTGGGAGGTCTAGGGCTCGACCCTAGGACAGGCGCATTTACCTGGTGGGCGCACCTGAGCTGCAGTGGGCGCTTGGGCCCTGGGTTGGGCCAGATGAGATGCAAAAGACCCATGAAGAAAGCTCAAGTGAAGACTTAAGTGAAAGTTAAGGTCTTACTTAGGGTTAATGGGCTTTTACCACATAAGATCAGCATGCTTTCTACTTATCGTTTTTATAATTAGAAGTGCATGATTTGTTTATCTTCTGCTATCACCATAGGGTTTGCATGATAGTTAAGAAGATAAAAGACCGTTAAA
This sequence comes from Costus lasius, assembly GCA_027563935.2. Classification (NCBI taxonomy): domain Eukaryota; kingdom Viridiplantae; phylum Streptophyta; class Magnoliopsida; order Zingiberales; family Costaceae; genus Costus; species Costus lasius. Next base: position 74,191,475 of record CM050449.1, read on the forward strand.
ATCCAACGCTAAAATATCAAGCTCGTAAGCCTTCTGACGCGAAACCTCACTGTTCTGACTATCGTTAGAGCCGTGTTGTACCCACTCAGTGGGCACGTCCATCTATCTTCAGACGGTGTGTGATTTCACCTGCGTGTTACAGAGAAGGGATTTATCGCTTCTCGTTGCTCAGCATAGCACGTGGTGGTCCAGGGAGTAGGTCGGGTCAGCTTGACCATGTAGGCTACATATGTGGCGCATATGGTAGCTATATGGAGGCAGCCATCTGTGGGATCAGAGACTGTGTTGTACCAACTCAGTTGGCACAGTCTGCTGGATTGCCCAGATGAAGGGGAATCGCACGGGTTGGCGATTGGCAGGGACTGCCTACCAGAAATTAGTGCTTGTACTCTCTGTGCATCTTATCTCGCCTGAGCGGGACGCGGAGACCAAGTATGAAATCTGGATCCCATCTCACTAAAAGAGTTTTACTCTTTCGGGCTGTTTTGCTGGATTTTTCAGCCAGATAAAATAGTGAGAAAAGAATCATTCTTAAGTCCTGAATTGATTCTTAACATTGATACTGACCTTGCTGTTCTTGCATTGTTGTAGATTCCAGCAGCAACGAACACCATGAGCTTCAATGTGCGATCCCTACTGGAAAGGGAGAAGTTTGCTGGGCCAAACTTCTCAGACTAGTACGAACACCTTAAGATTGTTCTTAAGGCTGAGAGGAAACTGTATGTCCTCGAGACGGCTGTACCGCCTCAACCCGCTGCGAACGCCGCAAGGGCGGTTCGGGATGCCTATGAAAAGCATGTCAATGATAGCATTGATGTCGCTTGCCTGATGCTAGCGTCTATGACGCCACCGCTGCAGCGTCAGCATGAGGATATGTCTGCTATGGAAATGATAGCAAACCTCAAGATGCTATATGCTGCACAGGCGAGGACTGAACGCTATAATTTGACCAAGCTTTTCTTTCAGAGCAAACTGGCTGAAAGGAGTCCAGTGGGAGCTCATGTGCTCAAGATGATTGGGCACAAAGAGCATCTAGAGAAACTGGGGCATACCATCAATCAGGAGCTTGCTGTAGACATTATTCTGCAGTCTCTCCCGGCCTCCTTCGATCCGTTCATTATTAATTTTAATATGAACAAGATCGACTGTACTCCGGCAGAGTTGCTGAATATGCTCTTGACTACAGAGGAAACTCTAAAGGGCAAGCCTTCAACCTCTGTCTTGATGTTTCCTTCCAGGAACAAGAAGAAGGGGAAGAAGGGCAAAGCCCCTGTCAAGAACTACAACAAGGCTCTGAAACAGAAGGTTAAGCGGTCGAAGGAATACAGATGTTTCCACTGTGGCCAGCTGGGTCACTGGAAAAAGGACTGTAAAGCGCTCCAAGGAGACAAGAAGGGAAGCATCGCTTCTGGCTCAGGTATTTTCGTGACTGAAGTCATGATATCCTCTTCTTCTATTTCATGGGTGTTGGACACTGCATGTGGAGTTCACATTTGTTCAAATGTACAGGAGCTCAAGAGAAGAAGACAGGTGGGACAGCATGAGGTGGACCTACGAGTTGGAAACGGGGCACGGGTTGCTGCTGTTGCTGTAGGAGAATATTACATCTCATTACCATCTGGTCTTGTATTAGAACTAAACAATTGTTACTTTGTACCAAGCATTACTAAAAATATTATCTCCATTCCTGCTCTTGTCAGGAAAGGTTTTTCCTTTGAATGCAATATTTCAAAGTGTGTTCTTTCTTTAGATAATATTGTTTATGCAAAATATTGATAATAAGAAAGCCAAGTATGCTGATGACAGCACCTTGTTATGGCATAGTCGTTTAGGCCATATTAACAAGAAACACAATAAGCGGTTGCATGATCATGGACTGCTGGGATCATTCTCCTATGAGGAGATTGATACATGCAAAGCTTGTGTAATGGGCAAAATGACGAAGTCTCCTTTTCCTCACAAAGGTCAAAGGGCTTCAGGTTTACTTGACCTTATACACAGTGATGTGTGTGTGCCATTTAGTAAACATGCCAGAGGTGGCTATTCGTACTTCATTACCTTTACTGATGATTTCAGTAGATATGGGTATGTCTATCTAATGAGACATAAGAGTGAATCTTTTGACAAGTTCAAAGAGTTCAAAAATGAAGTACAAAATCAGCTAGGCCGAAATATCAAGGCACTTCGTTCTGATCGAGGTGGTGAATACCTAAGTCGAGAATTTACTGACTATCTGAAGGAGTGTGGGATTATCTCATAGCTCACTCCGCCAGGAACACCGCAATGGAATGGTGTGTCCGAGAGGAGAAATAGAACATTACTTGATATGGTTCGTTCTATGATGAGTCAGGCTACTCTACCTTACTCCTTTTGGGGATTTGCACTGGAAACAGCTGCAAAGGTACTAAACCGAGTACCATCCAAGGCAGTTTCAAAGACTCCATATGAGTTATGGTATGGGAAACAGCCTAGCTTGACATTTATCAAGATCTGGGGTTGCGAAGCTTATGTCAAAAAGCTCGCCTCTGGGAAACTAGAGAGCAGATCTGAGAAATGCATCTTTGTCGGTTACCCTAAGGAAACTAAGGGTTATTATTTCTACGATCCCAAAGAGAACAAGGTATTTGTTGCTCGGACGGCCATTTTTCTTGAGAAGGAGTTTCTTCTGCAAGAGGCCAATGGGAGAGAAAGAGCCTTAAGGGCATACCCCAACAAATATGGCCTAAACGACTATGCCATAGCAAGGTGCTATTATCAGCATACTTGGCTTTCTTATTATCAATATTTTGTATAGAACATTCCATGTCCAACATGAATAATCCATTGTTAATTGATCCAGTAGCATAAACAATATTATCTAAAGAAATAACACACTTTGAAATATTGCATTCAAAGGAAAACCCTTTCCTGACAAGAGCAGGAATAGAGATAATATTTTTCGTTATGCTAGGTACAAAGTAACAATTGTTTAGTTCTAATACAAGTCCAGATGGTAATGAGATGTGATATTCTCCTACAGCAACAGCAGCAACCCGTGCCCCGTTTCCAACTCGTAGGTCCACCTCATGCTGTCCCACCTGCCTTCTTCTCTTGAGTTCCTGTACATTTGAACAAATGTGAACTCCACAAGTAGTGTCCAACACCCATGAAATAGAAGAAGAAGATATCATGACTTCAGTCACAAATATACCTGAGCCAGAAGCGATGCTTCCCTTCTTGTCTCCTTGGAGCGCTTTACAGTCCTTTTTCCAGTGACCCAGCTGGCCACAATGGAAACATCTGTATTCCTTCGACCGCTTAACCTTTTGTTTCAGAGCCTTGCTGTAACTCTTAACAGGGGCTTTGCCCTTCTTCCCCTTCTTCTTGTTCCTTGAAGGAATTAGCAAGACAGAGGATGAAGGCTTTCCCTTTAGAGTCAACTCTGTAGTCAAGAGCATATTCAGCAACTCTGCCGGGGTACAGTCGATCTTGTTCATATTGAAATTGTTGGGGGTATGCCTTTTAACCTAATGTTTGAGGCCTTGGGATTGTAACAGTATCGTGTAATAAACGTTTATGTTTATAAAGGCATGGTTATTATTCAGTTAGCTACATTGTCTGCTGCAATATATGTTCTTTTGAATAATGTCTCAATGCTGTTCAGCTGGGCTGACATGCAGTTAAGTCCTTAGTCGATGTATCTTGGTGAACATGAGACAGCCTTGATATGGTTAAGACTAATATGTGTTCTAGTCTTATAGGATGCTTCGAGCATGGAATAAGATGTAGACTCATGGGTACATTGGATGTACTGGACAGACCCTACTAGGATATTCAATTGTTTGTCACAATGTGAATAATCCTTGAATATGACAAGTGGCACATTTCCTCTGACTTGAGATCACTTGTGTTTTCTAAATGATGATTGTCATTGTTTTGAGGTAGTTCAATATCATTTGAAACATAATGATTATAGACTATCTTGGATAATGAGCTTGAGTCAGGTTAGGGCACTAGTGATAGACATAGGATTGCCGTCTCCTTGTTTAAGGAGTGTGATGTTCTAAAGGGGCCCCCTGGATGAGATGATTGAGAAAAGAGTATGGCCATACCCAGGTGACTGTGTTCATCTGATCTAATCATGCTCATCATATTGGAGCTACAAGCTTGACACGCTTGTCCAATAAGAACATCCAGTGGCAAAGGAAACATGTATGCCTAGTGATGTGGATTCACACTTGTGCTATGGTTTGGGTGTAGTCTTGGAAGACTATTTCCTTTATATCGGGAGACAGTGATGTGTTGCTAGATACCCCTCACTGATCGTGATAAACGTGAGTTATCGTTACCGACATTTAAAGGAAACCCTCATGGTCGCACAATTTGATGATATGGCTTACTTAAGTCAGATCGTGTGGACTGAATTGTTCGGGTTCAGTTTAAAGGGATTTAATCTCTGATTGTGAGTGAGATCTGGTCTGATCATGTTTGATTGATTAGGGCTTGAGATCGGTAAGCTTCGATCGAGAGAATGGATGCTAGATTGGTCAGATCAGAAGCATCAAGAGATCGACGGTCAGATTAAGAGCCTTAAGGTTTTATTATGGTCTGGACTGATTGCTTGGTTTATTTGGTTATTGAACCAAATGGATTTGAACCAGCTCATTGGTTGAGCGCATGGTTCAAGTGATAAGAGGCATTGGCGATTGGGGTGATACATGGTCGCAAGTGAAGAAATGGGATGCTATTTTTAGATAGCACATCTCTTAACGTGACCACATCTCACGTTCACGCCAAGAGAATACTATTCTCGTCTCTTGCTCTCTTGACGCCGCTTGAGCATTCGTCTCTTGCACTCTCGTGGGTGAAGGAGTGGACGACAAGAGGAAACATTCGACCAAGCAAGAATCTCTCTTTTCCTTTCCATTCGGCAAGACAACCTTGGAACCTTGCTAGCACAAGGAGCACCAAGGAAGAAGCGCATTGATCATCTTGTGTGCGAGACTTAGGAGAAGGTTCGCTTGCGCCTTTGCCTCCAAGACACCATCCAAGTGATGGCAATGGTGAGTATCGCTTCTCATTGAAAGTTGATCATATTATATGCTATGCGATCTATTAGAAACCCTAGATTCCGCTAGAAGTTTTTGTTGCGCCTCCTATTAGGGTTTCGCCCCCTTGTCTAGGGGACCCTTCAATTGGTATCAGAGCGAAGGTTTATCATGCATGATAATATGTTTGCTTTCTTTGTGATCCTTTAACATGATCTATATGTTACATGCGATAGTACAAGTTTGTGAAAGTTTTTCATGCTTGCGCATGTTTTCAAGTTGGCGCATATCATATGTTTATGTTTTCAAGTTGGCGCATATCATATGTTTATGTCTTCAGTTGGTGCCTTGATGGGTTGACCAGGTAGCACCTGTGCGCAAGCACGTGGTGGCTACAGGTCGACTGCAGACAGGCGTGTAGCGATGTCTGATTGAGACAACTAGTGAACACACATGAGTTAGGCCCGGGGTCACACCCGCTTGCCAGACCTCATTGTGGTTGTTCAGCCCTCGCGTATGCATGGTTGACCTTATGGTCGACTCAAGTCAGTTAGGACTTGGTGCATGCAAGGGCAGTGGATCTGACTAGGATGGATGAGTGGATCCCTAGTAATGGACCGTTGTAAGGTTGTAGGGCAAATAAGGAAATTAAAATTGATGCCTATGGGTTTTCGAAATTTAAATTTTCTTGAGTGGATCACATGTTGATTGATGCCATGTGTTTGTCTATTTATTCTTATGTGGGCTGCCCGTTCTTAATGTGTGCTGTGCTGGGGCCTGCGTGCCTGGGAATTAATTGTAAATTAATTTTTATTTTTGTGATCTGCGAATCACAGTTTAATTAATTTATAATGTGTAATTGACCTGCGTGTCAATCTTGTCTAGATAGTTAAATTTGTAATTTAATTAGACAAGAGCACTGAGCACACTTGGCAGAGGCGCATGCAGCAGTGGCTTGACCAGGTGGGAGGTCCAGGGTTCGACTCTGGACAGGCGCATTTTCCCTGGTGGGCGCACCTGAGCTGCAATTGGCGCTTGGGCCCTGGTTGGGCCAGATGAGCAGCTTAAAGCCCTATGAAGAAAAGCAAGTCAAGACTTAAGTTAAATTAAGGTCTTACTAGGGCTATGGGCTTTTACCACATAAGATTCATGCTTTCTTTTATTTATTGTTTAAATATTAGAATTGCATGATTAGTTTACCTTCTGCTATCACCATAGGAATTGCATGATAGTGAAGAAGATAAAAAGACCGTTAAAATCCAACGCTAAAATATCAAGCTTGTAAGCCTTCTGACGCGAAACCTCACTGTTCTGATTATCGTTGGAGCCGTGTTGTACCCACTCAGTGGGCACGTCCATCTATCTTCAGACGGTGTGGGATTACACCTGTGTGTTACAGAGTAGGGATTTATCCCTTCTCGTTGCTCAGCATAGCACATGGTGGTCCAGGGAGTAGGTCGGGTCAGCTTGACCATGTAGGCTACATATGTGGCGCATATGGTAGCACATGGAGGCAGCCATCTGTGGGATCAGAGACTGTGTTGTACCAACTCAGTTGGCACAGTCTGCTGGATTGCCCAGATGAAGGGGAATCGCACGGGTTGGCGATTGGCTGGGACAGCCTACCAGAGATTAGTGCTTGTACTCTCTGTGCATCTTATCTCGCCTGAGCGGGACGCGGAGACCAAGTATGAAATCTGGATCCCATCTCACTAAAAGAGTGTTTACTCTTTCGGACTGTTTAATGGATTTTTCAGTCAGATAAAATAGTGAGAAAAAGAATCTTTCTTAAGTCCTGATTGATTCTTAACATTGATACTGACCTTGCTGTTCTTGCATTGTTGTAGATACCTGCAGCAACGAACACCATGAACTTCAATGTGCGATCCCTACTGGAAAGGGAGAAGTTTGCTGGGCCGAACTTCTCTGACTGGTTCGGACACCTTAAGATCGTTCTTAAAGCAGAGAGGAAACTGTATGTCCTCGAGACGGCGATACCGCCTTAGCCCGCTCCGAACGCCGCAAGGGCGGTTCGGGAAGCCTATGAAAAGCACGTCAATGATAGCATTGATGTCGCTTGCCTGATGTTAGCGTCTATGACGCCACCGCTGCAGCGTCAGCATGAGGATATGTCTGCTATAGACATGATAGCAAACCTCAAGATGCTGTATGCTACACAGGCGAGGACTGAACGCTATAATTTGACGAAGCTCTTCTTTCAGAGCAAACTGGCTGAAGGGAGCCCAGTGGGAGCTCACGTGCTCAAGATGATTGGGCACAAGGAGGCTCTAGAGAAACTGGGGCATACCATCAACCAGGAGCTTGCTGTGGATATTATTCTGCAGTCTCTCCCGCCTTCATTCGACGCGTTCATTATTAACTTTAATATGAACAAAATCGATTGTACTCCGGCAGAGCTGCTGAATATGCTCTTGACTACTGAGGAGACTCTGAAGGGAAAACCTTCGACCTCTGTCTTAATGGTTCCTTCAAGGAACAAGAAGAAGGGGAAGAAGGGCAAGACCCCTGTCAAGAGTTACAGCAAGGCTCTGAAGCAGAAGGTTAAGCGGTCCAAGGAATACAGGTGTTTCCACTGTGGCCAGCTAGGTCACTGGAAAAAGGACTGTAAAGCGCTCCAAGGAGATAAGAGGGGAAGCATCGCTTCTGGCTCAGGTATATTCATGACTGAGGTCATGTTTTCTTCTTCTATATCATGGGTGTTGGACACTGCATGTGGAGTTCACATTTGTTCAAATGTGCAGGAACTCAAGAGAAGAAGGCAGGTGGGACAGCATGAGGTGGACCTACGAGTTGGAAACGGGGCACGGGTTGCTGCTGTTGCTGTAGGAGACTATTTCATTTCTTTACCATCTGGACTTGTATTGGAACTAAACAGTTGTTATTTTGTTCCCAGTATTACTAAAAATATTATCTCCATTCCTGCTCTTGTCAGGAAGGGTTTTTCCTTTGAATGCAATATTTCAAAGTGTGTTTTATCTTATGATAATATTGTTTATGCAACTGGTTTAATTAGCAATGGATTATTCATGTTGGACATGGAGCGTTCTATACAAAATGTTGATATTAAGAAAGCCAAGTATGCTGATGACAGCACCTTGCTATGGCATAGTCGTTTAGGCCATATTAACGAGAAACGCATTAAGCGGTTGCATGATCATGGACTGCTGGGATCATTCTCTTACAAGGAGATTGATACATGCAAAGCTTGTTTGATGGGCAAAATGACGAAGTCACCTTTTCTTAACAAAGGTCAAAGGGCTTCAGGTTTACTTGACCTTATACACAGTGATGTGTGTGGGCCATTTAGTAAACATGCCAGAGGTGGCTATCAGTACTTCATTACCTTTACTGATGATTTCAGTAGGTATGGCTATGTCTATCTGATGAGACATAAGAGTGAATCTTTTGACAAGTTCAAAGAGTTCAAGAATGAAGTACAGAATCAGCTAGGCCGAAATATCAAGGCACTTCACTCAGATCGAGGTGGAGAATACTTGAGTCATACGTTTACTGACTATCTGAAGGAGTGTGGGATTATCTCACAGCTCACTCCGCCAGGAACACCGCAATGGAATGGTGTGTCCGAGAGGAGAAACAGAACGTTATTGATATGGTTCGTTCTATGATGAGTCAGGCTACTCTTCCTTACTCCTTTTGGGGATTTGCACTGGAGACAGCTGCAAAGGTACTGAACCGAGTGCCATCCAAGGCCGTTTCAAAAACTCCATATGAGTTATGGTATGGGAAACAGCCGAGCTTGACATTTATCAGGATCTGGGGCTGCGAGGCTTATGTCAAAAAGCTCGCCTCTGGGAAACTAGAGAGCAGATCTGACAAATGTATCTTTGTCGGTTACCCTAAGGAAACTAAGGGTTATTATTTCTACGATCCCAAAGAGAACAAGGTATTTGTTGCTCGGACGGCCATTTTTCTTGAGAAGGAGTTTCTTCTGCAAGAGGCCAGTGGGAGAGAAATAAAACTGGATGAGAATCCAGAGGAAGGACAAAGTGCTCAAGCACAGTTGGATGAGCCTGAGCCAGTAGATCAGGTTATTGAACAACCTGAGGCTCAGATATCACGGGAACCGCGAAGATCGGGAAGGATTCGTCGACAGCCTGAGCGCTATGACGGAGTCTACATCATTGATAATGATGAACCCCTCACTTATGCGGATGCGGTCAGTGGACCGGAGTCAGCGAGATGGCTTGAAGCTATGCGCGCCGAGATGGACTCCATGTCAGATAACCAAGTTTGGGATTTGGTTGATCCGCCTCCGGGAGTTATCCCTATAGGCTGTAAGTGGATCTTCAAGAAGAAGATTGACATGGATGGTAACGTGGTTACCTATAAAGGCAGGCTAGTTGCGAAAGGTTTCAAACAAATCTACGGGATAGATTATGATGAAACTTTCTCACCTGTAGCTATGTTCAAGTCTATTCGGATTCTTTTCGCGATAGCTGCATATTACGATTATGAGATTTGGCAGATGGATGTGAAAACAGCTTTCCTTAATGGAAATCTGGATGAGGATGTGTATATGACACAACCTGAGGGTTTCACTAATCCATCAGATCGTCATAAGATATGCAAGTTAAAGAAGTCCATTTATGGACTCAAGCAAGCATCGAGAAGCTGGAATATTCGTTTTGATGAATCAGTCACTGAATTTGGTTTCATCAAGAACGAGGATGACCCGTGTGTATATAAGAGGTTTAGTGGGAGCGTGATTACTTTCCTAGTCCTCTACGTCGATGATATCTTGATCATTGGAAATGACATTCCTGAAATGCATGCTGTGAAGGCATGGTTAAGGAAATGTTTCCAGATGAAAGATTTAGGAGAAGCAGCCTATGTATTAGATGTGAAGATCTACAGGGATAGATCTAAGAGGCTTCTCGGGCTGTGCCAGAGTACTTACATCGATAAAGTCCTAGAAAGATTTCATTTAGAGAATTCTAAACGAGGATATCTTCCAGTCAGACATGGTCTGAGTCTTTCGAAGAGTCAGTGTCCACAAACACAGACTGAGAAAGATGAAATGGACAATACGCCTTATGCTTCGGCTATTGGATCCATTATGTATGCGATGTTGTGTACTCGCCCAGACGTTGCTTACGGGTTAAGCGTGACCAGTCGTTTCCAAAGTAATCCAGGTCAGGCACACTGGATTGCAGTCAAGAACATCTTAAAATATCTGCGGAGGACCAAAGATATGTTCTTGATATATGGTGGTCAGGAAGAACTCAGTATAGAAGGATATACTGACGCTTCGTTCCAGTCAGACCAGGATGATTTCCGATCGCAATCAGGCTATGTTTTTAGCTTGAATGGAGGAGCAGTGGTGTGGAAGAGTTTCAAACAGTCAACTGTTGCTGATTCCACAACAGAAGCCGAGTATGTTGCAGCCTCGGAAGCATCCAAGGAGGCAGTGTGGATTCGTAAGTTCGTGAGAGAACTTGGTGTTGTTCCTTCGAGTGCAGATCCTTTGGTTATCTTCTGTGATAACACTAGAGCAATCGCACAAGCAAAGGAACCACGGTCGCACCAGAAGTCCAAGCACATACAGAGACGGTTTCATTTGATCAGGGAGATCATAGATCGTGGCGAGATCAAAATATGCAAGGTTCATATAGATGACAATCTGGCAGACCCGCTTACCAAGCCTCTGGCGCAGCAGAAGCATGAGAAGCACTGTAATAATATGGGTTTGAGAGTTCTCAACCATTAGATTAAGTGCAAGTGGGAGATTGTTGGGGTATGCCCTTAAGCCTAATGTTTGAGGCCTTGGGATTGTAACAGTATCGTGTAATAAACGTTTATGTTTATAAAGGCATGGTTATTATTCAGTTAGCTACATTGTCTGCTGCAATATATGTTCTTCTGAATAATGTCTCAATGCTGTTCAGCTGGGCTGACATGCAGTTAAGTCCTTAGTCGATGTATCTTGGTGAACATGAGACAGCCTTGATATGGTTAAGACTAATATGTGTTCTAGTCTTATAGGATGCTTCGAGCATGGAATAAGATGTAGACTCATGGGTACATTGGATGTACTGGACAGACCCTACTAGGATATTCAATTGTTTGTCACAATGTGAATAATCCTTGAATATGACAAGTGGCACATTTCCTCTGACTTGAGATCACTTGTGTTTTCTAAATGATGATTGTCATTGTTTTGAGGTAGTTCAATATCATTTGAAACATAATGATTATAGACTATCTTGGATAATGAGCTTGAGTCAGGTTAGGGCACTAGTGATAGACATAGGATTGCCGTCTCCTTGTTTAAGGAGTGTGATGTTCTAAAGGGGCCCCCTGGATGAGATGATTGAGAAAAGAGTATGGCCATACCCAGGTGACTGTGTTCATCTGATCTAATCATGCTCATCATATTGGAGCTACAAGCTTGACACGCTTGTCCAATAAGAACATCCAGTGGCAAAGGAAACATGTATGCCTAGTGATGTGGATTCACACTTGTGCTATGGTTTGGGTGTAGTCTTGGAAGACTATTTCCTTTATATCGGGAGACAGTGATGTGTTGCTAGATACCCCTCACTGATCGTGATAAACGTGAGTTATCGTTACCGACATTTAAAGGAAACCCTCAGGGTCGCACAATTTGATGATATGGCTTACTTAAGTCAGATCGTGTGGACTGAATTGTTCGGGTTCAGTTTAAAGGGATTTAATCTCTGATTGTGAGTGAGATCTGGTCTGATCATGTTTGATTGATTAGGGCTTGAGATCGGTAAGCTTCGATCGAGAGAATGGATGCTAGATTGGTCAGATCAGAAGCATCAAGAGATCGACGGTCAGATTAAGAGCCTTAAGGTTTTATTATGGTCTGGACTGATTGCTTGGTTTATTTGGTTATTGAACCAAATGGATTTGAACCAGCTCATTGGTTGAGCGCATGGTTCAAGTGATAAGAGGCATTGGCGATTGGGGTGATACATGGTCGCATGTGAAGAAATGGGATGCTATTTTTAGATAGCACATCTCTTAACGTGACCACATCTCACGTTCACGCCAAGAGAATACTATTCTCGTCTCTTGCTCTCTTGACACCGCTTGAGCATTCGTCTCTTGCACTCTCGTGGGTGAAGGAGTGGACGACAAGAGGAAACATTCGACCAAGCAAGGATCTCTCTTTTCCTTTCCATTCGGCAAGACAACCTTGGAACCTTGCTAGCACAAGGAGCACCAAGGAAGAAGCGCATTGATCATCTTGTGTGCGAGACTTAGGAGAAGGTTCGCTTGCGCCTTTGCCTCCAAGACACCATCCAAGTGATGGCAATGGTGAGTATCGCTTCTCATTGAAAGTTGATCATATTATATGCTATGCGATCTATTAGAAACCCTAGATTCCGCTAGAAGTTTTTGTTGCGCCTCCTATTAGGGTTTCGCCCCCTTGTCTAGGGGACCCTTCAGAAATTAATAATGAACGGATCGAAAGAGGCCGGGAGAGACTGAAGAATGATGTCTACAGCAAGCTCCTGATTGACGGTATGTCCCAGTTTCTCTAGAGCCTCTTTGTACCCAATCATCTTGAGTACGTGAGCTCCCACTGGACTCCCTTCAGCCAGTTTGCTCTGAAAGAAAAGCTTAGTCAAATTATAGCGTTCAGTCCTTGCCTATGCAGCATACAGCATCTTGAGGTTTGCTATAATTTCTATAGCAGATAGATCCTCATGCTGACGCTGCAGCTCTGGCGTCATAGACGCAAGCATCAGGCAAGCGACATCAATGCTATCATTGACATGCTTTTCATAGGCTTCCCGAACCGCCCTTGCGGCGTTCGGAGCGGGTTGAGGCGGTATAGCCGTCTCGAGGACATACAGTTTCCTCTCAGCCTTAAGAACAATCTTAAGGTGTCCGTACCAGTCTGAGAAGTTTGGCCCAGCAAACTTCTCCCTTTCCAGTAGGGATCGCACATTGAAATTCGTGGTGTTCGTTGCTGCAGTAATCTACAACAATGCAAGAACAGCAAGGTCAGTATCAATGTTTAGAATCAATCCAGGACTTAAGAAAGATTCTTTTCTCACTATTTTATCTGGCTGAAAAATCCAGCAAAACGGCCCGAAAGAGTAGAACTCTTTTAGTGAGATGGGATCCAGATTTCATACTTGGTCTCCGCATCCCGCTCAGGCGAGATAAGATGCACAGAGAGTACAAGCACTAATATCTGGTAGGCAGTCCCTGCCAATCGCCAACCCGTGCGATTCCCCTTCATCTGGGCAATCCAGCAGACTGTGCCAACTGAGTTGGTACAACACATTCTCTGATCCCTCAGATGGCTGCCTCCATATAGCTACTATATGCGCCACATATGTAGCCTACATGGTCAAGCTGACCCGACCTACTCCCTGGACCACCACGTGCTATGCTGAGCAAAGAGAAGCGATAAATCCCTTCTCTGTAACACCCAGGTGTAATCACACACCGTCTGAAGATAGATGGGCGTGCCCACTGAGTGGGTACAACACGGCCCCAACGATAGTCAGAACAGTGAGGTTTCGCGCCAGAAGTCTTACGTGCTTGATATTTTAACGTTGGATTTTAACGGTCTTTTATCTTCTTAACTATCATACAAACCCTATGGTGATAGCAGAAGATTAAATCATGCAGTTCTAATTATATAAACAATAAGTAGAAAGCATGCTGATCTTATGTGGTAAAAGCCCATAAGCCTAGGTAAGACCTTAATTTAACTTAAGTCTTCACTTGAGCTCTTCATGGGTCTTTTGCATCTGATCTGGCCCAGCCCAGGGCCCTAGCGCCCACTGCAGCTCAGGTGCGCTCACCAGGTAAATACACTTGTCCTAGGGTCGAACCCTAGACCTCCCACCTGGTCAAGCCATTGCTGCATGCGCCTCTGCCATGTGTGCTTTGTGCTCTTGTCTGATTAAAATTACAATTTAATCTATCTAGACAAGATTGACACGCAGGTCAATAACACAATAAATTAATTAAAATGTGATGCGCAGATCACAATAATAATAATTTACAATTAAATCCAGGCTCGCAGGCCCCAGCACAGCACACATTAAAAGGGCAACCCACATAAGATGAAATAGACACTCATCATGGTATTCAACCAACATGTGATCCAATAACAAAATAAAATTTTTGAAAATCCCATTGGAATCAATTTTATTTTTCTTATGTGCCCTACTACCTTACAACGGTCCATTAATAGGGATCCACTCATCATGTCTAGTCAGATCCACTGCCCTTGCATGCACCAAGTCCTAACTGACTTGAGTTGACCCAATGGTCAACAATGCATGCCTTGGGCTGAACGACCCTCATGAGTTCTGGCAAGCGGGTGTGACCCCGGGCCTAACTCATGCGCGTTCACTGGTTGTCTCAACCAGACATCACTACACGCCTGTCTGCAGTCGACCTATAGCCACCTCGTGCTTTCACACAGGTGCCATCTGGTCGACCCATCTAGGCTGTCAGATGGTCTGATCAGACTATTTGGATCTTAACTAGACTATGACTTCAACCCTAATAACCCGTCTAAGGGTTTACAGCAGGCGCATATGTAGATCTAGGTGATAGGCGCGCAAGATGTAATGAGTTTTGATAAATACATTCAACAAGCGCCAACATGAAACAATCATACATGCGCAAACAACTAAATCATGTAGTTTCGCATGTTAACATTAGAGCTATGCATTAGCGCATACAAGTTATATCAAACATGCGCCAACATCTAATGACTAGCATGTTCTCATGGTGACGATAGATCTACATTATGGCACAAACAAACATCACTCAAAGCAATCATATGATTCATACATCAACCATGCTCTGATACCAATAGTAAGTCCCCTAAAAGGGGGGCGAAAACCCTAAAGCATGCGCATATAAACTTTTCTAGGGTTTTAACAAGATCGCTTGCATGAATATATATGATCAACTTTGATTATGTTGCAAAGATCAAGTTAAGATCTTTTACCGTAGCCATGATGAAGGAGGCGACTTGGAAGCAAGAGGGCGAATTGGCTCTCCTCCTAAGAAGACGCACACTAGATGAGAGATGGCTACCTCTTTGGACGTTCCTTGTGCTAGCAAGGATCTCCAAATTTCCTTGTCGTGTGAAGAAGATGAGATGAATCCTATTGATGGCCGGTCCTCTTTTTCTTTCCGTCTAGGAAGAAGACACCACGATGATCGCTTTACAACTCGAGAAGGGGGCGAACACATTACAACATGGAGACGTTTTTCCTTTTTGAAAACCGAACTCCAAAAATAGCAAGTCTTCAAAGCTTCATGCGTTCACCTCAAGTGAACCATCGAAACTCCCCTCCTCATTGAACCATACGTTCACATAGATGAATGGGTTCAATTGCAATCGGTTCAAAAAGGATTTGGTACAAAGACCAAATCAAACCAAGCCAAGCCATGGTCTAAATCTTATATGAACCATGAAGGTTCAAGATCTAACCGTTCATCTCTAGATGCACTTGATCTCACCGATCTAGCATCAATACTCTCGATCGAAGCTTACCGATCTCAAGCCCTAATCAATCAAACATGATCAGACCAGATCTCACTTACAATCAGAGTTTAAACTCCTTTAAACTGAACCAAAACAATTCAGTCCACACGATCTGACTTAAGTAAGCCATATCATCAAATTGTGCGACCCTGAGGGTTTCCCTTAAATGTCGGTAACGATAACTTACGTTATCATGATCAGTGAGGGGTATCTAGCAACACATCACTATCTCCCGATATAAAGGAAAGAGTCTTCCAAGACTACACCCAAACCATAGCACAAGTGTGAATCCACTTCACTAGACATACATGTTTCCTTCGCCACTGGATGTTCTTATTGGACAAGCGTGTCAAGCTTGTAACTCCAATATGATGAGCATGATTTGATCAGATGAACACAGTCATCTGGGTATGGCCATACACTTTCTCAATCATCTCATCTAGGGGGCCCCTTTAGAACATCACTCTCCTAAACAAGGAGACGGCAATCCTTTATCTATCACTAGTGTCCTAACCTGACTCATGATCATTATCCAAGATAGTCTATAACCATTATGTTTCAAATGATATTGAACTACCTCAAAACAATGACAATCATCATTTAGAAACACAAGTGATCTCAAGTCAGAGGAAGTATGCCACTTGTTCACATACAAGGATTATTCACATTGTGACAAGCAATTGAACATCCTAGTAGGGTCTGTCCAGTACATCCAATGTACCTATGAGTCTACATCTTATTCCATGCTCGAAGCATCCTATAAGATTAGAACACATATTAGTCTCAATCATATCAAGGCTGTCTCATGTTCACCAAGATATCTCGACTAAGGACAATACTGCATGTCAGCCAAGCTGAACAGCATTGAGACATTATTCAGAAGTGTACATATTGCAGCAGATGATGTAACAAACTGAATAACAACCATTGCCTTTATAAACATAAGAGTTTATACATGATACTGAAAGAATCCCTAGGCCTCAAACATTAGCCTTAAGGGCATACTCCAACAATGTGGGCTGGTTAGGCACGTGGTGCTAACGCAGACACATGGGTATATCATTGGAGGATATACTGGATAGACCCGCTATGAGGCTATGACTTAGTGTCATGAGTTATCCTCATAAGTGACAGGAGATGCATTGATCCCTTGACTTGAGGTCATTGATCATTGTATATGGTTAGGGACTTGCTTTGATACAACCTAACACCTTGCCGTAGCTGGGAGGTCATAACGGTTGTTATTGAGCATGTCACGACCCATATGAGAAGATCAATGGACAGACATAGGATTTGCCCCTTCCCTAGGGAAGTATGATATCCATGGAGCTCCCTTATGGTTCTATGACTGAAAGTGTATGGCCATACCCAGGTGAGAACCTGTTTTAGTCATAGCCATGTGATTGGATGAAAACAAGTGGTGACACACTTATCCAATCGGATATCAGTTCGGCAAAGAGACTGTAATGCATCTGTACCTAGTTGCGATGATGGGGATGTCGATGTCGATGTCCATTCCAATGACCTGGGTAGCAGCGATGCAGTGCTAGGTGCCACTCACTATTTGTGATGACCTTTGGTCAGCACTGCCAGCGTTAGAGGAACCTATAGGGTCGCACACCTTGATACTTGAGTTCTCGTATTGATCGGGAAGCCTTATGATCGAGTTATTGGATAACTCGGATCTAATTGGGAGATTTCATCAGCACCAATGGGCCTGATGAGATGGAAGGATGTTATTGGAGCCAAACTTCATTTTTGGCAAGTTGACCCGTATTTGACCATGGTTGGTCACATTTGGATTAGGGTTGCATTGGATTGGATCCAAGTGCTTAATCAGCCCATGTAATGAAGTTTGGGCTAGCTCATTATCCAATGCGGCCCAATAACAAGTTCTCATGAAGAGATGAGAGGCTAAAAGGATATAATGGGGAGAAACATGAACCATTAAGCGCCTAGGGGCATAATGGGGTCATGTTGGCGCCTTGCTTCATTATGGAAGTAAAGGGCGCCTCCCCTCTCTTCCTAGGATGGAATGCATGCCTCTATGGCATTGCTTTGGGCGCAAGGCAAGGCCTTGGCGCACAAGGAAAGGTGTGGGGCACAATAAGGAATGGTTGAATGAGAATTATGGAAATGTCTTGGAGACTTTCCTTGTCTCAAACCTCCTCATCCTAGCCCTACACTTGTCATGATCCTAGCCCTTACCCTAACCGCCTCTTGCCCTATAAATGTGACCCTAGTCGCCCCCTCTTGTGTGTGATCAATCCTTGAAGGTGTGAACACAAGAAGAGGAGCGAGTGCTTGGAGCAAGGGCGCATTTTCTTCCATAACCGCAAGCCTCTTCCTCCTTTCCTCTTGGCGCAAGGAGATCTAGGGCTTGGCGGCTTGGATAGTTTCCCTCTTCACTTGGCGCATCTTTTCTCTAGGTGGTGCAAGTGAGGTAGAGTATCTCCCTAAGGCTTGGATCTTCTTCCCGAGGCTAGCACCGGGCGTGGAAGAAGAGAACTCAAGAGATCCGTGTGTGCGAGACTGCAGAGGGTGCACACTTGGACGCCTACATCGGCATCGCTCCACATTGCTCTTAAGGTATTTACTAACTCATCATGTCGACTCCCTTGCTTGCGATCTTCACTGGGTTTTTGGGACCGGCCTGTTTCGGGGACATTCTTCCGCTGCGAAAAATGTATGTCTATAACTCTGAAAAATTGTAAAATGTCCCCGGGGTTTCCCAACAAATGGATCCAATCCAAACTCCTGTGACATTATACATGCAACTCAATACATCAACGCATGTAGAGAAGTCTGCATAATAACGACCATGCCTATACAAAGAGTAATAGTTCTATCAAAGTACATTCAAACAATGCCTATCCATGTCCATACATTGGTCTTCAGGGCATATACACCAACAATCTCCCACTTGCACTAAGACCAAGGGCAACTGATTTTTAGTCAGTTCCAATGTCTCTAGTATGACTCATTTAGCTTCCGCTGCGCCAGAGGCTATGTCAGTGGGTTTTTCCATATTTCTATCTGTGTTTATTTTAACAAATTTGATCATCATCTTTGTCCATGATCTCTAAGATCAGATGATATACTGCAGTACATACTTGAGCACTAAGTTCCTTCACTTATGCTATGGCCCTAGTAAGAACCATACTGGACCATCAATCACCAGGAACTAAATCAAGTTCAAATGAATGGAGCTGCCTCCTTGGCTGCCACAAGAAGCTGCAATGTACTCAGCCTTATTTATAGAATTTTGCCACTATGGTTTGCATAATGCTCTTTCAGCACACAACACCACAACAAGGCAAAGCGCAAATCTTGGCTGTGGTCATAAGATTGGAACGAAGTATCAGTGTACCCTTGTACACACAATTCTTCCTGTTTATCATAGACTAGACTTCAATCCTTTATACTTCCCAAGTATATATAAGGATTGCTTTCACAGCTATCCAGTGTCAAACACTAGGATCTGATTGAAACTTACTGGCTATGCTCCAAGCATTTGCCACAAATGGTCTTCCGTATATTACTCATAACATGATCCATCCTATACACCATGTATCAGGATTTTAGACCCATGTTATTACTCTCCAGCTATGTCATAGGGCACAACATCCTCATGAGAGTCAGACCATAACTCTCTGGAAGGTATCAATATTTGGAATCATCCAATATAAACCTCTCCAGAAACTCTTGGATTAACATAGATTGACTAAAGGGCAATGACTTTCTTGGATCTCTATCCATAGATCCTCATGCCTAAGATGTAGGCATCATTCCCTAGATCATTCTTCTCGAAGTACATTTCAAGCCTTTTCTTCACCATGTGAAGAGCTGAGATGTTATTCCATGTGAGAAGAATATCATCAATCTTCTAGAACAAGAAATACTATTAAGGTGCTCCCACTGATCTTCTTGTAAACACAGGCTCTTTTAAACATGCTTGCATAACACCATGCATATCTTTATGGCCTTGATATGAAAACCTTCTAGCTATTTCCTTATAGATATCTTTTCAGACGTCCATGCAAGAAAGGCAGTTTTCATAACAACACGCCATTATTGATCATGTAATTATAACAAGCAGATTCCTAATGGACTTAAGACTCAGCTATTGGTGAAAATTTTCATCATTATCCACCCAGTGGATTTGCCTGAAATTTCTGTTCACTAGCTTGCCTTTCAAGGTAACAATGTTACTTTCCATGTCTATCTTCCTAGAAGATTTATTTACAGCCTGTGGGAATTACCCCTTTGGCAGCTCATCCAAGTCCCAAACTTGATTAGCAGACATGGAGTCCATTATGGTTCTCATGGCCCTTAGCCATTTCTTGGAATCTGGTCCACCGAACGCTTCCATTTCCTCATAAGTCTTATGTTCATCCTTAGATGAAAAATTCATCATGCCCAGCACTTCAAATCCATCCAGACTTATGTGGTTCCTGTGTTACTTGAACCTTTGGTTGACTTTCAACCTGTATGTGAGATTCCACTCTCCATTTGTGTCTAAATGTATTGTGGTTGATTCTGGATCTTGTCCCAATCAAATCTACTCCCACTAGCTTCTTTCAAAGAAGTATCTCCTCAAGGAAGACAGCAGTATCGAGCAACAAATATTTTGTTCTCCTTGGGATAGAAATAGCACCCTTTAGTGCCCCACAAACATATACTTTTGAGATCACTGCATATTACATTCCCAATTCCATTGAAGGAATGGGATATTTGCAGTTCGCAACTCAAAAGCTACCTTAGACACTTTCTTATGGAGTGGCAGTACATCTGTTTGCATGACATCATAGTAGTATATTTGCATGACTATTCAAAGATGGAACCACATCCAATGTGTTCCTCTTTCTTTCTTTTGAAATTCACCACACAGTAGTGTTATAAGTAAGCTGTGAGATAACCCCACACTCCTTAGGATAGTCATCAAATTCTCCACTAATCACCTTGATCCAATCAAAGTGCTTTGATAGATCCTCCAATTTGACTCAATATTTCATCTGTGAACTTCTTGGATTTCTCCAAAGTTCTTAGGTTGGATAAGGCATATCCACACCTGATGAAGCATATAACACCTCTTCATGCTTGTTTATATGGGTCCACACACATTGCTGTGTAATAGATCCAACAAGCCAATAGTCCTTCCACCCTTTATGGTGAAGGCAGCATTTGTCATATTGTTCCTTTGAACTAGGCTCACATGTATCATAATCCTGAAAGGATAATGATCCCAATAGTCCATGGACCTTTGGATGTGACCATTGTTCTATGGTTCAAGAGACGATGCTATAAGAGGGTGTTTATTGAATTATTGGATCTGATCTTGTGTTACATATAGAACCACAAACTATTATCAACTGTATCACTTCAATAGAACATCTCAGATTAAAGAAAAAAATTATTTATTATTTCAAACTGAAATCCTTTCCAAAAGGAATGGTGTTCTAAAACATAAGCTGATACATAATAGCAAAGTTCTAGATAAAGTCTTCAAGGCAGTGAGATGATATCAGCAGCATCCAATGCTCTGTCCCTGACCCGAGGGTCGATCCCATCAAGCCTCTTCGTCCTACTTCCTTTGAGCTCCTGCACATGTAAAACATATGTGAGCCTCACATACGGTACCCAGTACCCATGAATAAGAAGTAGACAAAAGACCTCGGTAACACAATACCTGAAGCGGATGGATTACATCCCTTCTTCTTTGCCATGCACTTCTTGGCCATTAATCCTCTTTGAAATACCCATGCATTCCCAGTCTTCCGAAGTATTAGCTTCGAAGATACAGAATCATGGTCATTCTCAGATTTAGGCATACACTCTGAAGATCCAACAGAACTCTCCTGATCATTGTCTATAGAGCACGGCGTGAAGAGACCTTTGAGATGTATGATAAGATCATAAATCCCCATCTCATCATATTCAACCTTGACCTCTGGGGTCATGCACTCTAAGACAAGAGCAGTGTACTATTCGTTATCTTCACAATGTTCAAGATAGACATTCCACTCCCACTCATTAGTGAAATACACACTGGGCTGGGATGGAGGTCTTTCAAGAAGATGCACCTTATTCTCTTGTTCCAGTATCTTGGACAAAATCTTGAACCAACTTGTCCAGTTTGTCCCATCCAACTTATTTTTATAAAGTTTCAATCTTAGATCTGGAGATGCCATCTATAATAAGCAAATAAGTAAAATAAGTACTATGATAAAGCATTTAACAAGGACTTTAAATTTAAATGCTATGATCCCACTACTTCCAAAACAAGTTGAGAACTCTCAAACTCAACATGGAAATAAGTGAGTAGGATCCTAATTTCACATGAGGTCTCTGCGACTCACGAGGGTGAGTTGGGATGCACAGAGAGTCTTGTGTTTCCTTAGGTAGGCATGCCAGCCAATTGTGTCGTGCACAACTCCTCTTACTTAAGACAGACTAGGTGCCCTGTGTCCAGCGAGGGCTGGATACAACACAGAACCCTATCCTCTTAACAGCTGCCTCTAGTGATTCATCATGTCAGTGACATATGAAAACTAGTCAAGTCTGGTCCTAACCGTTATGCCCAGGGCCAACGAATTTCCTTGCGAAGGCACGCCCAGGTTAAAACTGGACTGGGGAAATCATTGTCACCACACACCTTCTAAAGATAAGTGGGTGTGTCCCACGAGGGTGGGAGACAGTTCACAACACCACCGATCGATAGTTTGATGAGGGCTATGCGTTAAAAGGCTATTGACTTGATATTTCAATGAGAGTTTTTCATGTTTATTTTATTCTTATCTAGCATGCAGTTTTCCTATGGTTATGGCAGCAAAGGAAAAAACATCACAGGCATGCTATGGACAAAATAATAAACCATCACAGGCATGCTAGTTTGGTCGATATGGTCATAGCCCTTTTCATACACATAACTTGTCACGAGCCATGTGACATGTTATCGTGCATCCAAGGGTTGCGAGTCCCTAAAGCAGATCAGCCCATGCCAGAAGCTGAAAGCAAGTGTCCTTCCTTCAGCTGCAAGTCCATCACCACGCTTCCAAGCTGGCGCCACTTCTGACTCCGATTGAAGAAGACTCCTTGTTGTCAAGATGAAGCCTTAACCTATCATGTAATTCTGCATCTATTCTAAACAAGATGAAAAATTCTTTACAACAAGATAGGGAGAGAACCACACGCAGGTGGAAAGAGTTTTTACAAGCATTCATCACAAGTGGAAACATGCTTCCACATCACAACACACTAGGGCACTCGCTATGACCATATCAACCCAATCAAGTGGCGCATGTAAAATTTGAAAATCCGGAAAAATCAAAATTTTAGCACCTTATGCGCCAACATCATCCAAAGCACTCTCTTAACCAAATTTATGCCATATTTAGATCATATTCCATGATGATTTCATAGACCCTATCGGCTGGCAGTTTTGTCAGATCAAGAGACCCGGCCAGTCCGAAGACACAATGCCCGTCCTACTTGACAAAACCACGTGCGCCTTTGGTCTTAAATCAATCCCAAACAAAATCCAAGTTTCGGCCACAAAGATGAGAAGAGAGGTCTAGATGAAAATGCTTTCTACGTGAAACGCGCATGGATAGATTAAAAATTTTCAAAAAATTTTCAAACAAGCAAACATACACCTTGTGTTTCTCGCAAGTAGCTCTGATACCACTGTTAGGGAATACCGGGTGTAATTTAAAATTTTGCAGTCCCAGGACGCAGCGGAAGGATCATTACACCCGAAACATATTCCGGTCCCAAGGTTCCATGCGAGAGAGAAGACACAAGGATGTGTTAGAGATGTACCTCTTTTGCTTGTCTAGTTGCCGAAGCCATGTTGAAGAAGATCAAGTGCTCGCCCTCTACAAGTATCCACGCGTTGACTCCTTGATCGTTGCTCCCTTCCACGCTTGGTGCTACCCTCGGGAAGAGAATCAAGCCTTCACCTCATGTTGGGTCCCCTTCTAGGGGGAGCGCAAGCGGATAAAACCCCTTTCAAGAGGGGGGCCGAAAACCCTAAGAGTGGGTGGCGCATATTTCATTCAATCCATGAAGATGCTAGGGTTTCAACTAATCGCATGTTACATGTTCTCATGATCAACTTCGAACGATTGAATGGATAAGAGAGAATTCATACCATTGCCATGAGGATTGGACTCGGCTTGGAAGCTAGAGAACGATAGGGTTCTCCTCCAAAGTGTGCCACACACAAGAAGAAATTGGCCTACACCTTGTCGTCCTTGTGCTAGCAAGGCTTCAAGGTTCCTTTTCGTATGGAAGGGAAGGGAAAATCTTGCTTGGCGAGACTCCTTTCTCTTGTTTTCGTCAAGTCCTTTCTTCACCGAATTGGAGAAGCCTTCACAAGAGAATTCGACAAGTGAGTAACCTCCCACACTAATGTGGAGGCGTTACACACAATCCACTTGAAACCGAATTCCAAAGATGGAAAGTATTGAAGGCTTAAGCGTTCACCCAAAGTGAACCACGCCCTTAACTCACCTCCCATGAACCATGCGCTCATCCATGAGCCGGTTCAATGTCGGTTTGGTCCAAGACCAATTAACCCAAGCCATATGGTCTAGATCACAATAAACCCTAAAGGTTCAAGATCCAACCGTTCATTTCTTGATGCTCCTGATCTCATCGATCTAGCATTATCTCTCTCGATCGAAGCTTACCGATCTCAAGCCCTAATCAATCAAACATGATCAGACCAGATCTCACTTACAATCAGAGATTAAATCCCTTTAAACTGAACCCAAACAATTCAGTCCACACGATCTGACTCAAGTAAGCCATATCATCAAATTGTGCGACCCTGAGGGTTTCCTTTAAATGTCGGTAACGATAACTCACGTTATCACGATCAGTGAGGGGTATCTAGAAACACATCACTGTCTCCCGATATAAAGGAAAGAGTCTTCCAAGACTACTCCCAAATCACAGCACAAGTGTGAATCTTCTTCACAAGGCATACATGTGTCCTTTGCCACTGGATGTTCTTATTGGACAAGCCTGTCAAGCTTGTAACTCCAATATGATGAGCATGATTAGATCAGATGAACATAGTCACCTGGGTATGGCCATACACTATCTCAATCATCTCATCTTGGGGGGCCCTTTAGAACATCACACTCCTTAAACAAGGAGACGGCAATCCTATATCTATCACTAGTGTCCTAACCTGACTCATGATCATTATCCAAGATAGTCTATAATCATTATATTTCAAATGATATTGAAATACCTCAAAATAATGACATTCATCATTTAGAAACACAAGTGATCTCAAGTCAAAGGACATGTGCCACTTGGTGCTTACAAGGAATATTCACATTGTGACAACCAACTGAATATCCTAGTAGGGTCTGTCCAGTACATCCAATGTACCCATGAGTCTACATCTTATTCCATGCTCGAAGCATCCTATAAGATTAGAACACATATTAATCTCAATCATATCAAGGCTGTCTCAAGTTCACCAAGATATCTCGACTAAGGACATATGCATGTCAGCCTAGCTGAACAGCTTTGAGACATTATTCAGAAGTACACTTATTACAGCAGACAAGGTAACAACCTGAATAATAACCATGCCTTTATAAACTCAAGAGTTTATTACATGATACTTATACAATCCTAAGGCCTCAAACATTAGCCTTAAGGGCATACCCCAACACCTCACTTGCGCCACCTTCAAGAGAATTTGCGCCAAGGAGGGGATAGAGAAGATGCCGCCAAGGAATTCCCTCTTCTTCTTTGCTTGCGCCACCTCCAAGGTGCGCCTATGGCCAAGGAACGATGAGGGCTTGTGGCAAGAAGACGCCACCAAGCACAAAAATCCTTGCACCAAAGAAGAGAGGGAGAGGAAGAACTTTCGGCTCCAAGGAAGAAGGAGATTGCGCTCCTTGATGAAGAAGGAGAGCTCCAAGCTCTCAAGTTGTCGCCACCCTAAGCTTCCAATTCTCTCCAAGAGATGTCGCCACCAAGCCCTTCTCCAAGTTATGTCAAGAGGTGAAGAAGGAGAAGAAGGCTTGCGGCTTCAAGGAAGAAGAAGGGTTGCGCCACCTTCAAGTTGTCACCCTTTGCCCTTGCTCACGCCTCTCTATGTGTCTTCACGCCTCCAAGGAGTTAACTCTTTTTAGAGGGGGCGACTAGGGTCTTATTTATAAGGGCAAGAGGCAGTTTAGGGAGGGCCAAATCATGCCAAGTGGGCGGCTAGGATGAAGGGGGTTTGTGGCAAGGAAAGTCTCCAAGACTTTTCCATAAACCTCATTCAACCTATCCTTATTTGCCCTATAGCCATATCAGCTCAAGAGATGCCTTAAAAGCATGCATTCCATCCTATGAAGAAGGGCTAGGCGCCCTTTACTTCCATAATGAAGCAAATGCTCCTCCCTCACCCCATTATGCCCTTAGGCGCCAATGGGGTGAGATTTCTCCCCATTATGCCCTTTTAGCCTTTAATCTCTTCATGACAACTTATTATTGGGCCTCATAGGATAATGAGCTAGCCCAAACTTCATGGTATGGGTTGATTAAGCCATTGGATCCAATCCAATGCAACCCTAATCCAAATGTGACCAATCTAGGCCAATTTCGGGTCAACCTGCCAAAAATGAAGTTTGGCTCCAATAATTTTCTTCTAACTCATCAGGCCCATTGGCGCTGATGAAATCTTTCAAATGGATCCAAGTAATCCAATAACTTGATCTTAAGGCTTCTGATTAAAGCAACGTCAAGAGTCTATTGCGTGTGACCCCGTAGGATCCATATGACGATGGCAATGATGTAAACATCATAAGTAGTGAGGGGTATCTAGCAACACATCACTACTACCCATGTCATAGGACTTAAGTCATTATGGCAACAACTCCTAACAAGCAACGAGGATTCCCATTGCATTATAGATCCCTTTGCCTAAACTGATATCCTGCCATTGGATTAGTCTCAAGTTTATCAATCCAATGCTTTAGTCATGACTCAACAAGTGTGGCCACACATTCCTGTCATGCACCAATAAGGTGGGGCGCCCCGAGTGGATATCATGCTTCCAATAAGGAAGGGGCAAATCCTACTATTGGTCATCCATGTCTCTACGTGACTTATGATATGCCCAATGACATCCCCAAATTACGGAGAGATGTAAGACTGTATCAAAGCATACCCATCATCAAATCTAGACATGAATACCTCAAGTCTAAGGATCAATGCAAACCTCTTGCATGTGAGATTGACTTGTTGACTAGACAAGTCAATCCTCATGGTGGATCACTCCACTGCACCCAATGCACCTGTATGTCTGCGTTACTGTGCCCCGCACTTAACCAGCCCATACACCAGTCTCACATGTACCAAAGCTGTCCCATATCTGCTAAGGTACCTTGTCTGGGGATTTCTTATGAGAATGGATCCAATCCAAACTCCTGGGACATTATAAATGCAACTCAATGCATCAACGCAGGTAGAGAAGTCTGCATAATAACGACCATGCCTATATAAAGAGTAATAGTTCTATCAAAGTACATTCAAACAATGCCTATCCATGTCCATACATTGGTCTTCAGGGCATATACACCAACAAGATGCGCCCCTAATCTTCTTTGTGCGTTTACAAAACAACAAGAAAAAGGCGGCACGTAGGCCTCACATAAATACATCACAGGCATACAAGGGGCTTGACTATGACCACAACATGATGCACAATCATCTCATGCTTATCTATATGCTCATGAAAACATAAAACTCCAGTTTTAGTTTCTTGGAAAACATGTCTTTCAACCTCAACGTCCGTTCACAAATCTAGGATTTTTCATTTCTCTCGGGAGTCTACAAGTGACGCATGCATGCTCCAAGCACGCTTGCCATCGACCCATGCAATCCTTAACCTGCCAAGATTAGGACAATCACCTTGCCCCATAATCGTGACAAGTCCCACACAGTAGGTCTATCCTACATGCGTGGGGAGAAATTAATTCTCTTACATACGGGTCTATCCCACCATGTGAAGAAAGTGAAAAACCCAAAGAAATCGAATAGATGTTAGGAACGAAAAACTTACAGTTATTCCCACTTAGAAAAACCCATGCGCATATGCAAATTTTCAAAAAAATTCAGATGGCATGTGAGAATACAATCAAAGCATAAAACACCATTCGAGTTCGCAAGTTGCTCTGATACCACTGTTGGGAAACCCCGGGGATTTTAAAATTTTAAAGACAAGCACAGCGGAAGCAATCCCCGAAACAGGCCAGTCCCAAAAACCCAGAAGATCGAGTCTTGCGAAAGAATCAACACGGTGAGTAGGAGATGATACCTCAAAGCGAAGAAGAAGGAAGTGATGCAGGCGCCCAAGTGTTCGCCCTCTGCAGTCTCGCACATAGCCGACGCTTGAGATCTCTTCTTCCACGCCCGGTGCTAGCCTCGGAAAGAAGATCCATGCCTCAAGGAGTCCTCAAGAACTTGCACCACCCTCTAAGAGAAGACGCCAAGGACAGGTGATGGAAATTTCGCCAAGGTCCAACCTTGCGAATGCCAAGAGGAGATGGGAGAAGGGAGTAGGCGCCAAGGAGAGAAATCTCTTCCAAAAGACCAAGTCATTACCAACTCCTCTCCCCCTCTTCTTTTATAGAAAACATGGTGACCCTTGGAATTCCGCTGAGACCTTTGGAATTCCGCAATAAATTCTCTGAATTAATTCATCATTAATAATAGAATTAAATTCAGAATTAATTATAAAATTAAACTCTGAATTAAAGTCTCATAATGATCATTAATGATTTGACTCTTCAAATTCAGAATTAAATTCATCATTAAACTCAGAATTAATTACAGAATTAAATACAAAATTAATTCCTAGAATTAAATGCAGTATTTAATTTACCATGAAATCTATTGGGCCAGGCAACTTATTTTCATGGCCCTTCAGGCCTCATGCCCCAACTGGGCTTCACGCCCATTGGGCTTGGAGGCCCATTGGTCCATGCTACAAGCTTAGACTTCATTTGCCCATTTGGCCCAAATGACCTATTGGGCCCATTTAGCCCATTTGGCCCATTTGGCCTACTGGGCCCATTTGGCCCATCTGGCCCAAAATGAAGTTAGCTTAAATAAGTCCCTTCCATCTCATCAGGCACAATGGCGCTGATGGATTCTCCCAAACATATCCGAGTTATCCAATAACTCGATCAATAGGCTACCCGATCAATATGAGAACCCGAGTTTCAAGTTGTGCGACCCTATAGGTTCCTCTGACGTTGGCACTGATGAACTTAGGTCATCACAAGCAGTGAGTGACACCCAGCAGTGCATCGCTGCAACCCAAGTCTTCATAATGGATATCAGCATCGACATCCCCATCATCGCAACAAGATACCGATGCATTACAGTCTCTTTGCCAAACTGATATCAGATTGGACAAAGTGTGTCACCACTTTGTTTTCACCCAATCTCATGGTCATAACTAAATCAGGCTTTCACCTGGGTATGACCATACACTTTCAGTCATGCAACCATAGGGGGGCCTGATGACACCAAAATTCGTAGTATATTTTGTGTCATTTGATGTGTCTTTTTGTGTCATATTTATGTTCTTTTGCTTGTTTTTAAGTCTTATTTGTCAACTATTGTAGAATCTACACCATTTCTTATTTTTGATCATTTTCAGGTTAAAAGTGCCATATTTTGATGGATTTTTAAAGATTTAAACACACCAATGGATTCTAGACCTCGAAACAAAGCTAACCCTCAAATTTTAAGTCAAAAGGATGCTCCTGACAAAAATACAGAACTGCCGTGTAAATATACACGGTACCGTATTTCACCGCTTTCAACTAGATGAAAATACGGTGATGCCGTATTTTGCCCTAGAACTTTCACGGTACCGTATTTTGTGCTGATTTCATCTAGAAGACCTAAGCGAGAATACGACACTGCCGTGTAGAAGTACACGGTACCGTAATTTTTGGTGATCCAGAACAGAAAGTTTTAGCAGAAATACGGCACTACCATATTTCACTCTGATTTTATCATGGTACCGTATTTTCCATCGATTTTAATTAGAGAGATTTTTGCACAAATACGGCACGGCCATGGGAAAATACATGGTGCCATGTTTTCTACCCAGATTTCACAGAAGGAAAATACGGCACTACCGTAATCCGAATACGGTACCGTATTTTTAAACCAGATTCGTGCCTTTTTCGGGCTGATTCTTGCGTGGGCCATAACCTTTGATCCAGAAGTCCAAATTGTGATCCAAAAGATGTTCTGGACTCATCTTTAAAAGGCGAACATGCACGAAGTGGAAGGAAGAACGTTTATCCAGTATTGAGAGAGAAATTGATAGAACGGTGCTTAGGGTTTGGCTTCACGCCGAAAGGTGTGGAGGCCCCCTCAGGCCTTGATTTTTACACTGAAGCCTCGCCTGGAGGAGAGGAGGATAGACAAGAAGTTTCAGAGCATTTGGAGTCCAATCGGAGGAGAAATCAACAAAATAGCAGTGACAGCGCTATTCAAAGGCAATTACGGTGCTGTAATTTCGATTACAGCACCGTGTTTTGTAACTTCTACCCTTCTCCTATGATTTCAGATATTTTGAAACAATGGTTGATTATAATCTTTCCTTCATGCTAGCTTAGATCTTTTTATGGGTCATGGGGTGTAATCCCCTTGGTTTGTTAATGACTAGAGAACATCGATTTTTGTCAAGTTTAATTTTAGTATGTTAATTTTACTTATATGATGACTTGTCTTTAATTCTCTTTAGTTTTATAAATATCAGCATGTTTTAGAGTTTTGCGAAATAGACCGAGAGGTTGATCGTTTGAAATTAGGAACCCTAAAAATAATTGAGTTTGGAACTTATCGTAAGACATTAGGTTTGTTCTTCGAATTTTGATTTTTAGTGAATTTATTGCCATGTTGATAATTTGAATCTAGGGTTGACTTATTGTGTTAGACTTGATTTGATCTTGCACTAGAGTGAGGATCGAGTCGTCGGAAAACCATAAGTAAAGCCTGTGTTGAGTTTCAGGATGCACGAGAGTGATCCTTGAGATTCCGCTTGAGATGATTGACTTAGAACTCGGATGCACGAGAGTGATCTTTGAATTCTTTGTTCAATGATTTACTTATTTTCAGCATTGGATAGATCTTGCACGAGAGTGAGGATTGGTCCTTTGTATGATTGTCTGCGCGAGAGCGAGATGATCCTTTTATGATGTAAATTAGGTCTTTATCATAATAAGATTTGACTGATGACCTTTTATTTTTATCTAGTCATTGAAATTAAGGTGGATGAAACCCTAGTCCCATGTTTATCTCTCTGATCATCTTTTAGCGAACTTTTCTGCATCTTTTACTTGCATCATACTCGATTTGCTTAGCTAGTAAGAATACAATTATTTGGAACTTAACAATAATCTGTCGTTCGATATTTTTATTACTTCGAAGTATCCATGCACTTGCGGACTACAACAAGTTTTTGGCGCCGTTGCCGGAGACCTTAGTTTTGTTAATATCAAAATAGTTGTTAGTATTGCTAGACTAAGTTTTATTTATTTTAGATTTAACTTTATTTTTTTTTTTGTTTTTGCAGGTTTTGGATTTTCACAGTTGTGACAGAGTTGTGATTTCTAAAATTTGTGAATTTTCTTGTGTTTTTATATTTTTCTAATTTTTATATATTTTGAAAAAAAATAGTTCTTATTGATTGGTGTTGGATTATCTCTCTGTTTTTGATAAATTTGAAAATATGTCTTTTTATCATAACTCCTGGCAACTGAAAGAGGTAAGGTGTATATGCCACAAAATGATTCACGATGCACTCTTGCAGATATATCGAAATTACACTCCTATTTTGTTACATGTAATATTTGTAAATCATCTGATCATTATACTTCTGATTGCAAATTTTTAATTCCTCCAAATTCTAATTCTTCATGGTATCAGGATGATCTTTATGAATCTAGTTGGGAAAATCAAACTCCTTTTTATGGTGATTGCTCAAACAATAATTATGAACCATGCTTTGAGGATACTGAAAAATCTAGCTTAGAGATAATGTTTGAAAAGTTCATGAGTAACCAAGCAAAACAAAATGAAGATTTGAATGAGACCTTTAGGCAAATAAATTCTAGGCTAGATGATATATGTGCTAATACTGAAATGTTAGAAACAAAGATAGCACAACAAAATTGTTTGTTTGAATTTGATTTGGAAACTGAAGAAGTTAATTTAGAAAATTCCCCCTCTGATTATGACTGTTTTGAGATTGAGCCTTATGTGAATATTAATGAATCTCACTCTGATTTTGATAATTGTGAATTTGATTCTTCTGATAAATTATTTGTAGAAAAGTTTGAGAAAATTGATTTTGAAAAACCCTCTTTTGATAAAATTGATTCTTTTGATGTTGTATCATTTATGGTTAAATCTGATGAGTTTGATAAAGGGTTGAAAATTACAGACATTGATGAGCCCCACTTTGATTTTGATGATATTGTTGAAATTAATGATAAGTCTTGTGTTGTTAACTCTGATTCTATTGATTCTGTTGTGAAAATTGATAAATCTCATTATGATTTTTTATATGATTCTGATTTTGACTCTTCTGATGATGAATTATTTGTGGGGAGACATGAGGAAAATGATTTTGAAGAGTCGCATATTGAATTTGATGATAACTTTGAAATAGATAAATTATTTGATGATATGCATGAGGAACTTGAAAATAATTTGAATATTGCAAAAATTGATGAATCTCACCATAATGATGTTTTGCCTATATCTATTATTGACTCTTCTGATTTCATTGAAAATTTATGTTTTATAGAGGAATCCAATGAAAGACATAAAACTTATTTTGATGATCCAATGCTTGATTCATTTGATCAAAGTCCTTTTCTCATTGCTATTGAAAACATTAATTTGAAGAAAGGACTTATGATTTTACTTTTTGATAAACATAGGAAGATCATAAAGATTACTTTGAATGGATTTGAAGATTTTGATTTTAAATTCTGCATATTCAAGAACGCCACATCAATCATGATTTGTATTGAATTCTGGATATTCGGATTAGTGGCTAAAATTTTTGGACAAAGGAAATGCAGAAAATTATATGCCTTATACTTTGGTACTAATTCACTTGCTCCTCCATGATAACTGAGTTTAGATCAAGCTATGGACCTAAAATTAGTGCTTCTTGGGAGGCAACCCAAGCCCTTTTGCCTTAGTTTAGTTTCTTTTATTTTAGTTTATTTTTAGAATTAATTTTTTTTCTTTTTGCAGGAAAATAAAATTCTTCACGGTTGCACTGCTTTCCTTGGACACATGCAGCTTCTTCTCCAGATTTTCAGCACCTCTAGCTACCACTGCATCTGCCTCTGACATCACTGTTTCCAACCGTCGACACTGGATCATACCACCAACAGATTTTTATTTCTTTTGCTGCCTCTTATTCCATGATTTTATTTATTTATGCAGTAGACTCTTTATCATTGACTCTGATTTTTTATGCAGTGTTATCTCTTGCACTCACCAGCCGACAATCTCACCTCCAGGACTGTATTCTCTAGTAGGCCACTAGAGATTACTCACTCTACTGTCGGCACCATCACCATCATTGCTAGCAGCTTTTCAGCTAGCCTCTGTTCCACCTCTGCTCGATTCTTTCTACCGGCATACTCTTTTGAACCATCGATGATATATCTGATTCTTCTTTTAGAAAATTATTTTTATCATTATTATTTTTAGAGACTATTTTTAGACTGAGCCTTATGTACCTTAAATTTTGCAGATAAAATTATTCAAAAGGCACATCTTTGGACCAAGCAACATCTGCCCCGACACTATTTTTGGTCTAAGCCTTATGTATCTTTGGTCAGAGCTTGCTATATAGTTTTGTGAGTATTGTTTACACTCTCTTGTATTCATGATTTTTAATATGGTTGCATCTTTGATTTGTTGTCACTTTACACCCTTTGCATTGTTTGAGCCTTATGTGATTATATGGACCAATCATGTCACACTTTTGACTATGATTATATGAGTTTTCATGCTTCACACCTTTTGCATTGATTTTGACATATTTTGAGGTTTAAAAATTTTTATGACTTGAATCCATGAGATAAGAGATGTGTAGATTAAACATTGATTATGAAAGTTCATGCTAATGCCTGTAAATGAAGATATACCTATTATCTTGAATTTATTTCTTCAATATATATCTACTTGTTGAAATTATTCATTAATTAATGCATATGTTTTGGGTAGGTATGTTGTTTGATGAATGCAATCTAAGAGTGAAGCATCTTTCTTGAATAAAATGAGCATATGAGTGTAATTTTTGAATTGATGTCAATTGATTAGCCTAGTTGATGTTTAGTTTATCTTACTATTTGTTGGGAAGAAAGAATCCAAGATCCACAAAAAGAGTGAGAGACTCCCCTTCTTGGCACTGTGTAAAATTGACAGTGGTACCTAAGACATGGGTTGAAGTCAAAAAATTTTAAAAAAAAAAATTTTTGATGAGAGAAAAATTTTGGGTAGGCATGAGAGAATGACTCCTCTACTTGGCACTGTGTAAAATTGACAGTGGTACCGAAGATAAGAGTTGAAGTCCAAATAAAAAGTGTGTATCTATGTGGGTACATACCATCAAAAACACATAAAAAAAAAGAGAGAAAAAGAGATTTTGAGTAGAAAAAGATTTTGGATATCCTATTCCTGTAAACAAAGGTATGATAGATTTAAACTGAAACAAAGGTGAAATCATGAGACTGAAATTCTTTTCATTATGCGAGTTGCGAAGTTTTATTTGATCAAAGTTGTAGATCTTAAAGATTAATTTCAGAGGACAATGTATTTATCTGAAATTTTGTGCAAAAAGTTGGTGGAGTATTTTATGAGTGATTATATTTTAGAAATTTATTTTTCATAAAAGAGAATATTTTTCATACCTAGCATTGTTCTTTATTTATTTGCTTGAGGACAAGCAAAGTTTGAGTCTTATGTGTTTGATGACACCAAAATTCATAGTATATTTTGTGTCATTTGATGTATCTTTTTGTGTCATATTTATGTTCTTTTGCTTGTTTTTAAGCCTTATTTGTCAACTATTGCAGAATCTACACCATTTCTTATTTTTCATCATTTTCAGGTTAAAAGTGCCATATTTTGATGGATTTTGAAAGATTTGAACACACCAATGGATTCCAGACGTCGAAACAAAGCTAACCCTCAAATTTCAAGTCAAAAGGATGCTCCTAACAAAAATACAGCACTGCCGTGTAAATATACACGATACTGTATTTCACCACTTTCAACCAAACGAAAATACGGTGCTGCCGTATTTTGCCCCAGAACTTTCACGGTACCGTATTTTGTGTTGATTTCATCCAGAATACCTAAGCGAGAATACGGCACTACCGTGTAGAAGTACACGGTACCGTAATTTTTGGCGATCCAGAACAGAAAGTTTCAGCAGAAATACCGCACTACCGTATTTCACTCTGATTTTATCACGGTACCGTATTTTCGATCGATTTTGACCAGAGAGATTTTTGCACAAATACGGCATGGCCGTGGGAAAAACACGGTGCCGTGTTTTCTGCCTGGATTTCACAGAAGGAAAATACGGCATTTCCGTAATCCGAATACGATACCGTATTTTTAAACCAGATTCGCGACTTTTTCGGGCTGATTCTTGCGCGGACCATAACTTTTGATCCAGAACTCCAAATTGAGATCCAAAAGATGTTCCAGACTTGTATTTAAAAGGAGAACACGCACAATGTGGAAGGAAGAACGTTTATCCAGTATTGAGAGAGAAATTGACAGAACGGCACTTAGGGTTTGGCTTCACACCGAGAGGCGTGGAGGCCACCTCAGGCTGTGATTTTACCACTGAAGCCTAGCCTAGAGGAGAGGAGGATGGACCAGAAGTTTTAGAGCATTTGGAGTCCGATCGGAGGAGAAATCAACAAAACAGCGGTGACAACGTAGTTCAAAGGCAATTACGGTGCTGTAATTTCGATTACAGCACCGTGTTTTGTAACTTCTACCCTTCTCCTTTGATTACTGATACTTTGAAACTATGGTTGATTGTAATCTTTCCTTCATTCTAGCTTAGATCTTTTTATGGGACATGGGGTGTAATCCCCTTGGTTTGTTAATGACTAGAGAACATCGATTTTTGTCAAGTTTAATTTTAGTATGATAATTTTACTTATGTGATGACTTGTCTTTAATTCTCTTTAGTTTTATAAATATCAGCATGTTTTAGATTTTTGCAAAATAGACCGAGAGTTGATCGTTTGAAATTCGGAACCATAAAAATCATTGAGTTTACAACTTATCGTAAGAGATTAGGTTTGTTCTTTGAATTCTGATTTTTAGTGAATTTATTGCCATGTTGATAATTTGAATCTAGGGTTGAGTTATTGTGTTAGACTTGATTTGATCTTGCACGAGAGTGAGGATCGAGTCGTCGGAAAACCATAAGTAAAACCTGTGTTGACTTTCAGGATGCACGAGAGTGATCCTTGAGATTCCGCTTGAGATGATTGACTTAGAACTCGGATGCACGAGAGTGATCATTGAGTTCTTTGTTCAACGATTTACTTATTTTTAGCATTGGATAGATCTTGCACGAGAGTGAGGATTGGTCCTTTGTATGATTGTCTGCGCGAGAGCGAGATGATCCTTTTATGAAGTAAATTAGGTCTTTATCATAATAAGAATTGACTGATAACCCGTGGATATCAAGCTTCTCGCAGGAAGGGGCAAATCCTATGTCTGTCCATTGATCTTCTCATATGGGTCATGACATACCCAATGACAACCGTTATGAGCTCCCTGCTACGGCGAGGTGTTAGGTTGTATCAAAGCATGTCCCAAACCATACAGAAGAGTCAATGACCTCAAGTCAAGGGATCAATGCATCTCCTGTCACTTGTGAGCTTAACTCATGACACCAAGTTAGAGCCTCACAGCGGGTCGGTCCAATATATCCACCACTGATATACCCATATGCCTGCATCAGCACTG
This sequence comes from Costus lasius, assembly GCA_027563935.2. NCBI lineage: Eukaryota > Viridiplantae > Streptophyta > Magnoliopsida > Zingiberales > Costaceae > Costus > Costus lasius. Next base: position 74,228,105 of record CM050449.1, read on the forward strand.
TTACATCCCGTTATCTTAACCCCAAACAAGCAACATAATTCTTAAAAGAAACAGGATGTGTCATACAAGATCGATTCATATGCTAGGTAAAACCAAGTCCAGGAAACACAACCTGAAAATTTCGAAATTCCATACATATAAATCTCCACAAAAACACAATTTCATAAAGGTACCTGCCACCACGCATTCCTTGCACTAGACATATGCAAGGTAACAGTTATATCAAATCCGTATCAAATCCATAAAATCCATAAAGGTACCTGCCACCAGGCAATACTTGCACTAGACATATGCAAGTTACAGGTATATCAAAACCGATTACAAAGAATACACCACAAACCGAATTTCAAAACAAAATCACAAAATCGATTTTTATAAACTCATACCAAACACCGAAACCAGGCTGAAGCCCGCGGTGACACAAAAATCAAAACCATTTAACTGCCACAATCCGGCAACACAAATTCATATAGTTTAGCCATAGTCGGCAGCACATGTTCACATAATTCAGATATTAAGGCCACAACTGGCATCACAAGTTCATTAAGCATAAATCACGATATCCATATAATGCTAACTGCGCCCCTGCTCTACACCTGAAAATAATGAGGGGTGAGCTACACAGCCCAGTGAGTGGATAGTCTAAATCGACCATCCATAACATACACTCAAAAATATAGACAGATTATTTTAAAAATCTTTAACAGGAACAATTATGTCAACATATAACAACATAAAGAAAACAGAAGTTATAATAACAGTCAGATGTACCCACCAACATATAACAAACTCAGGTTCTAGAGTTATACTCTAAACCAACTCAGATGTACACACCAACATATAACAAACTCAGGTTCTAGAGTTATACTCTAAACCAACTAAACACACCAACACTTAATTAACCTAGTTGTCCAGCATATTCAGTAGTGACCATTATGGTCTAACCCGGCTTTGGCCCAAGCACTGGGAGACTGCAAAATTTCATGCAACACATAAACATGGACAGTGAGTAGAATCAAGAGGTGGCCCCCGCCAGGTCACGACGTGGCACTTTGCTCTAAAACACCCCATAAACACATCGATGGATTGTGTGTAGATTCAAGAGGTGGCCCCCGCCGGGTCACGACGTGGCACTTTGCTCTACGACACCCCATATCACAAAAAGAGAGTGATGACATCAAGAGGTGGCCCCTGTCCGACCAAGACATGGCACTTTGCGTCAAAACCCGTTCTCCCAAAAGGTTCCTACTGGACAACAGACACATCCTATATCATATATCACAAAGGTGGACTCCTAAGTGTCAACTAGACTCTAGGATAGTCATCACAATAATCACATCGGGCTGGCTGAACAACAACCCCCATCACAATAATCATAACAGGCAGGCTGAACATCAACCCCCTTCACATATCACAATACAGGGCTGAAAATTCAAACCCTTAACATATCACATATTGACCATCCCCTTGAGTACACAGCTACACTTAGCCTTAGTCCTAACCAACACATGATCACAACAGATAATATTCGAAAATCCCATATCAACATAATTTTCGAAATTCACATAACCACATAATATTCACATATTCAAAGATCACTTAACATTCCAAAAATCATAAATCACATAATATTTAAAAATCACATAACATAGTGTAATCCTTAAGTTTCAGGCTGGTCAGTTCAGTGTAACCTTGCTATGTTATCACCCAATGTTCTCAAACATGAATACATGATCTTAGATAAATAAACATGAGTTTTATAATATTATAAGCATTTATCAAGTATCCATAAAATCAATATAAAATTTAAACATAAACTTAAAGCGTGTATTCATCAATTTGCTTTACAATTCACACATGTAATCCACGGTTAACATAACATATTATCTACTAAAATTTTAAACCTTAGTTAACATGAATTTCATACTCAAGATCAATGATTTAATGCTTCCTAAACTCCATATAAGAAATACCCTAATTTTGGTTTTCATGGAGACATACCCTAAATTCGTTTTCATGAAAAATATCAAGATTCAATTCACAATTAACATCAAGGATTCGGTTTTTCATAAATAATTATCAAGGTTACAAATTTTCGGTTTTCAACCCAACTATCAAGATTTCGGTTTTACACATGGTAATTTTTCATGCAATCAAATTTATTATTTAACACAACTATATTGATGAAGTTCGAATAAGACACATATGGAAGGAATTAAGACACCCCACTCACCTTGAACCGTGAACACTAAGGTGAAAACTCTCCAAAAAAATGTCTAGAGCCTTGCCACCACCAATGGAAAAGAACGCCACCCAAATCAAAGATGTCGGCCAAGGAAAAGGAAGAGGAAGAAAGGAAAATTCCTCCAAGCCCTCAAGAATCGCCTAAGTTCTTCAAAAATCGCCCCAAGCCTTCAAGCCGTCGCCCAAGATTTCTTTCAAGCCAAAAATCTCGCCCAAAAACTCTACCCTAACCGAAATACCAATTTGAATTTTCGGTTTTAAATTCTTAACCCATTAACCCATTAATTCAAATCGGGTTTAATCCATTTAACCAATAATTTGAATTTTAAACCCAATTAGCGCAAACCCAATAACCCATAATTAACTAATTAATTTAACCATTAACTAACCATTCACTTAATGAAAATCCAATAAGGATTTAATTGACATCCAATAAGGATTAACGTCCAATAACTCCAATTAATTGACAATTAAATAACTTAAATTAACAAGCAATAAACTCTAATTAATTACCTGAAAATTAGCATCCAATAAGCTAGTTAATTAATTAGCATTAACATCCAAAATCTCTAATTTAATTAACTATAATTCAACAACCAAAATCTCTAATTAATTTATCATAAATTAACAATCAATACACAGGAATAATAACACAGTCAATAATTTTATTTAAATCAAAATAATGCTTACCAGGACTTAAGATCCTTGGATCTTACAAGCACGCCGTGCCTAATCAGTCTCACATGTACCAGAGCTATCCCTTATCCACTCAGGTACTAGACTGGGGACACACCATTTGAGCACAGATACAATCTGTCTCCAGGGACATTATTATCCATGTACATAATCGCAGATGTAAACATAGCATAATAACGACAATGCCAGAATGATATATTAAATATCAATATCAAGTAGTACAAGATGGACCAACAACGGGTCCAAGGGCGTTTACACCAACAATACCTAATGACAACCATTATGATCCCCTACTATGGCGAGAAATTAGGTTGTATTAAAGTATACCACTTACCATATAGAGATGTCAACTTCCTCAAGTCAAAGGACAAGTGCACTGTTGTGTCCGCAAGTGTACGGATACTCGAAGTAATAAAATAGATATCGAACCACAGAGACCTTGTTGTCAAGTACTGAATAATCGATTTCTCGCTAGCTAGGTAATCGAAAAATAGTGAATCAAACTATCGAAAAGAACACGGAGAAAATATCAGAGAGGAAATCGGGACTAGGGGTTCATCTACTTTAATTTCTAATGACTAGTTTAAGATAAGTATTTGTCAATCTAATTCTATTACGGTAAAGGTAAAATTTACTTTATAAATAAATTATCTCACAGTCGCGCAGACAACCATACAAAGAACCGATCCCCACTCTCGTGCAAGATCTATTCAATGCTGAAAATAAGTAAATCATCAACTAAGAACTCGAGGATCACTCTCGTGCATCCGAATTATAGGTTGATCACCTCAAGTGGAAACTCAAAGATCACTCTCATGCATTCGAGTCTCAACACTAGTTTTACTCAAGGGTTTCCAACGATTCGATACTCAATCTCTTGCAATATCGAATCAAGTCTACACATTAACTCAACCCAAAGTATCAGAAATTCAACAAGGCATTATAGCTCTCTAAAAATCAGAATTCGAATAACAACCTAATCTCTTACGGTAGTTCCAAACTCAATAATTCCTAGGGTTCTGAATTCCAAACAATCAACCTCTCGGTCTATTTTCCAGAATTCTAAAACATGCTGATATTTAAGACACAAAGGAGAATTAAAGAACAATCAATCACAAGAGTAAAATTATCATAATAAAATCAGTTTGACAAAGTTAGGGTTTTCTAGCCATTAAGAAACAAAGAGATTACACCCCCCATGTCCCATAAAAAGATTAAGCTACCATGGAGGAAGATTCACAACGACACATGGCTTTTGAACGATCAAAAAGAGTAAAGAGGGAGTAAGAGTTACAAAACAGGGTTGCAACTGAATTGCAGCCCGAAATTTGCATCAGAAATCGTGATGAATAGTGTCGCGACCAAACTTTTAATGATTTCTCCCTCGATTGGTCTCCTCTTGTTCTAAAACTTCTGTGGTGTCTTCTTCTTCCCCAGGCGAAGCTTCCTTTCAAAAATCGTGGTCGAAGGTGATTTGTGCAGTGAACGGAGGTGAACCCTAGCGCAGGGACGATTCTGCTGAATTCTCCCCAAATCGTAGCTAAAAATTGTGTCAATTGCTTCGCGTGTCTTCTCCTTTTAAAGACAAGTCCGCCGCCTCTGTTTATTCTAAATTTTGACTCCCAAATCTCCAGAAATCGAGTTTCCAATTCTGCCGTGATAAACTTGGAAATCTCGGTTTGAAATTACGGTACCGTATGAGAAATACGGCAGTACCGTATTTTGTTCTGTGAAATCTGGGCATAAAGCACGGCACCGTGTGTTGTCCTACGGTAGTGCCGTATTTGTGCAAAAATCTCTTTGATCAAAATTGATGAAAAATACGGTACTGTGATAAAATCCGGGTGAAATACGGTAGTGCCGTATTTTTGCCGAAAACTTTCTATTCTGGATGGCCGAAAATCATGGTACCGTGTACTTCTGCACGGCCGTGCCGTATTTCGCTTGAGTCTTCTGTTCAGAATCAGCTCAAAATATGGTACCGTGAGAGTTTCGGGGGAAAATATGGTAGTGCCGTATTTTCATCTAGTTGAAGCGCTGAAATACGGTACCGTGTAGATTTACACGGCAGTGCCGTATTTTTGCTAGGAGTATCCTTTTGACTTGAAATTTGATGGGGAGACTCCTCTTCATGGTTGGAACTCGTTCATGCATTTGAATTGCTTGAAAACTGGTGAAAAATACGCCTTTTTTCCTGAAATTGATCAAAAACCAAAGATGGTGAAGATTCCGAAGCTTTTGGCTAAAAGGGTATAAAATAAAGCAATGGGATGAAATTATGATTCAAAAGACTACTAAATAAGCATGAAAAACACGATGAAATTTGGAGTCATCAAATACATAAGGCTCAAACCTTGCTTGTCCTCAAGCAATAATCAAGAAATTGATCAAAGGATAAAACTTTCTCATGACGAATAAATTTCTAAAACACAATCTCCTATGAAAACTTTCATCGACTGTTTCATGTCATTTCAAACAAACATGTCACCCTTTGATTTAATTCTCGAGTTCCGCTACTTAGTCAAATAAAACTTCACAAATCGTATAATAAACAGAACATCAATCTCAAGCCTTCATCCAATTTTCAGTTTATAACTATCAACTTTTGTTTACAGGATTAGGGTCTCCATGATCTTTTTCCACTCATTTTTTTTTCTTTTTGGCATGTACCCACATAGATACACACTTTTTCTATTTATTTTTCCTTGCATCATTCACATTCCATAATCAATGCAATAGAACTCATATCCTCTAATTTGGAAAGAATTTATTGAGGACAGCGGAGTTTATGTGATGTGATTTCCTCTCATGGCATGCACCCACATAGATACATACTTTTTCTGAAATACTTCAACCCATGTCCTTCGGTACCACTGTCTATTTTTCACAGTGCCAAGTAGGGGAGTCCTCACTTTACTCGGATCATGGAACCTTTATTTTCCCAACAAATAGTAAATAGCAAAAAGAATTGAACCGGATTAGCCTATCAATATCTATTCACAAATTACACTCATATGTTGATTTTATTCAAAGAAATAGCTTACCTCTAAAATCAAATTCATCAGACAATATGTTCATCCAAATCACCATTCATCAGTCAATGAAAAATTCTCAATAGATAGATATGTATTAAAGAAATAAGTTCATCGTAATAGGTCTAATCCTAATCTCAATTCAAGAAAATTTTGGCATGATGACAGTAATATTTTCTCAAATAAACAAACCACACACATGAATAGTTCAAATAGATCATGGCATACCGAATTTATAGTGTTAGCATCAATTCATAGTAATAATTATCTTATATCTCATACAACCATATTGAATAGTGAGTGTAGAAAATCATCAGAATATGTCGATACAACCAAATCGAAATAACAACAACAGTGAGAATCCGTAGCAGTAGGAGATAAGAAGTGTTTCAAGATCATCCTTCCCTACACAAATTCGAGATCATCATTAATCAGTAAACCAAATAAGTACTAGAAATAGTATGAAATATACTCACAAGATCTTTCTAGTCTGAATGCGTTTCCTCCACGTCCTCCTCAACCTGGGCTGCATCCATCGGATCACAAGAAGCTCCCTCTACCCTACGCTGTTCTTGCTCTTCATCTCTAAACAGAATACCAAAAGGATTTGGTGGTGGCATTGAAGGTTCAGCGGGGTCTTTCCCTTTCTTCTTCGGCGCCATTCTCTTGGCCAAAGTATTCACGTAGCTGAAAATAGGTTGAGATTTAAGCTTCAGATTCAGATTTCTGGGTCGAGATCAAGCTCCAAGTCTTTATGGGGAATGATCTTCAATCTTCTTCGAATCCCTCTGAGCTTGGAGACTGATCGATCGAAGCTTGGATGAAGAGAAATCGTAAGGGCGAAATCTCGGAGGAAAACAGAGCAGCACGTCAGAAATGAGCTCGATTGAGCTTGGAATCGGCAAGATCCTTGTTAGAAATCGGACGGAAGTTGCAAAGGAAGGTTGCACGAAGGCTAGGGAAGTGAAAGCTCGAAGAAAGGTGGAAGATCAGCGTGGAAACGGGGTAATAAACCCTAAGAACAGTGCGCCGAACCCTAAATACGGCACGTGAAATGGTGAAAATTCTCTACTCGAAAAGGGTCAAAAATACGGTACCGTGTAGTTCCCCACGGTAGGGCCATAAAATCGCAAAAAACTTTCTGTGCAAAAACGACAAAAACCACGGTACCGTGAAAGTTTTGGGGTGAAATATGATACTACCATATTTTTCATTTCTCCACTGTAAAGAATCACTGCGAAATACGGTACCGTGTAATTATGCACGATACTGCCGTATTTTGTAAACAAGAATCAAACAAAATCACAAAAAATAACTAAAAATCAAGGAAAATATGAATTAATCCTAACAAAGCAAATTAAATCGAAAAATCAACCAAAAGAGAAGATAAAAATAAAAATAAAGTAAAAGAAATTAAGCTAAAGCAAAAGTGCTTGGGTTGCCTCCCAAGAAGCGCTAATTTATGGTCATTAGCTTGACCGTTCAACACTCAGATTTGATCGTGGTTGTGTCTTTGGTGGCCATCCTGATTTCTCTATGTCTCGTTCAGGGCTCTTAAGAACATAAGGCTCAAACTTGAAACAGTATCCAAATTTATTTATGAGCCTTTTTACTTCTTCGGGCAATTTTGATATTCCTCTCCTCTTTCGTCTCTTTCTTTTCTTCTTCACTGCCCTTTCCTGAAATTCTTTATTAGCACACTCAGAAGATGTGTCAGTTTCAAAGTCAGAAGGTTCATCAAACAAATTATGCATGTCACAAACAACCTCATCATCAAATATGTCTATGCTACAACATATTCCAGAGTGTGATGCTCTTTTTAAAGAAAACATGTTCGTTAAATCTCCACGATCTTATCGAAAATTCAGATCTTTCATTTTCTCTCAGGAGTCTACAAGTGGCCATATATACCCCGATTATCGATGCCACTTGCAATCCCAAACTTGTACGGATTAGGGCAATCACCTAGTCCATGCCCCGAAATCTAGATACAAGTCTCACATCGTGGGTCTATCCCATGAATATGAGGAGAAATAAATTCTCACACATAGGGTCTATCCCCATGTGTAGAAACCGAAAATCATGAATTTCATAAGAGCAAGAAATAACAAGCCTACTATTTTTCTACACATAAAACATGGCATAAAGATTTAAAAAAAAAATTCTATGACATGCGCATGCTAGAAAAAACCCATACACCGATGTATCTCGTAAGTTGGCTCTGATATCACTGTTGGGAATCCCCTGGCTATAAGAAAACGAAAACAGCGGAAGCGAGCCCGAAACGAGATTCCTAATTCAACAAGGACCGACTTAAGAAGAGTACAAGGGATGTGATAGGGGCAGTACCTTATCAAGCAACTTTTAGAAGCGGCCGATGATAAAGACGCGCAAGGGCCCGTCCTCTGCAATCGCGCACACACGGACTCCTCGAATCCTCTCCAATCTCCGCGCTGGGTGCTTGCCCCGGAAGATGAGATCCATGCCTCTAGCCTTCTCAACTTGCGCCACTACAAAGGAGAAGAAGGGATGTTGGCGACAAGGAGTGGGTAGCACTGCCACTTGTCCCAACCTTTGATGCTGAAAAACTTTTACTGTCGTCACCTCCTAGACCCTCATGCCAAGGAGCAGAGGGGAGGCGACAACTAGAGACAAGAGAAGAGTCTGGTACAAAAGAATCTCCTAGGTGGGCCTCTCTATTTATAATAGCAAAGCCAGACGCACACTGGAGATACTTCCCATGTGGAATAAAGAGCATAGGCGCCTACTCACAATTAAGCGTCATGGGTTCGAATCCCCGTATACGCAATTAATTGTAAATGCGCCCAAGCATAGGTGCATACTCACAATTAAGCAACATGGGATCGAATCCCCGCAGAAGCAATTAATTGTAAATTGCACCCAGGCTTATTAATTAGCCAAGAGAAAAATTCTCTTGCCAATTAATAATTCTATTTTATTCATGTGACTAAAGTGCCAAGCCCAAACTTGCACCCAGACCCTTGCTTGACTCATTTTGACAACATAGGTCAACAGAGGTCAAACGTGGTCCACTAGAGTCAACTAGTGGTCAAACATGAACTAAAATAAAATATCATCCTCTCTATAAAAGTCTCAATGCATCAATTCCCCAAAAGATCCGAATGACACAATGATTCGATCAGAGGCTAAACGATCAGTATGAGAACTCGAGTGTCAAGGTGTGCGACCCTGTAGGTTCTTCAGACATTGGCAGTGATGACTAAATCATCACAAGCAATGAGGGGCACCTAGCAGTACATCATTGCTACCCAAGTCATCAGAATGGTGTCATCATCAACATCCCCTAAAACTGCGATAAAGTACAAGTGCAGCCTTGTCCTTTTGCCAACTGATGTCCAGATTGGGCAAGTGTGTCACACTTATTAATCCCAATAATATGGCATGACTAAATCAGATTCTCACCTGGGTATGGCCATACACTTTCAGTCATCCATATAGGGCGCCATGGACAATAAAGCTTCCCCGTAAGGAAGGGGCAAATCCTCTATTGGCACATTGAATCCCTTATGTAGGTTATGACATACCCAATGACAACCGTTTTGACTTCCCTTTTACGGCGAAGCGTTAGGTTGCATCAAAGTACATCAATCACTATATAGAGATACCAATGCCCTCAAGTCTAGGACAAGCGCAACTTTGTCATTGTGATATTCATCTCGTGACACTGAGATGAATCCTCATGGCGGGTCGATCCAGTATATCTCCCTTGATATACCCATATGCCTGCGTTAGCAACCCGTGCTCAACCAGTGCATATACTAGTCTCAAGCGAATCATAGCTGTCCCATATCCACCATGATTCTCAACCAGGGATAAACACAAAGACTAGATAAAATCTATCTCTTAGGGACATTGTATATGCAAATGTACATATGTGCAAATGTACAAACTTGCATGACAACGACAATACCAGAATAACTCATCTATCAACTAGATGTGATACACATATCCCAATGGACCATCCTGAGGTCCTAGGGCATAAAAACTAACAGAAATGACTATCGACAACAACACCATAGGGTCACTACCCCTAGCGACCATAACCTAAATAAACCTTATAGAGGGCGTGAGAATGAGGACATCTTCAAAACTTTAAGGATGAAACCACCCCTGTTTGATGGAAATGTTGACACACAAGGGTACCAAGAATGGGAAACCCCTGTTGAACAATACTTTGAATGTCAAGCCATACCTGAAAGAAATAAGGTAAAATATGCCTGTTTCCTGCTTAGAGGGACTGCCGTAGTATACTGGACCGGTTTGGAAAAACAGCTTGAGAGGAGAGGCTTAGACCCTGTGACCTGTTGGGCAAGAATGAAACAAATACTAGGAGAAAAGTACGTATCCCCACACTACAGGCAGAGGACCTATGACCAGCTATCTAGGTTGACCCAAGGTAGTGACACTGTGATGGAGTATACCCATAAGTTTGATAACTTGATGATTAGGTGTAGCATAGATGAGGAACCTTGGATTACCATCAATAGATACAAAGCTAAATTAAGGCCTGAGATAAGGAGAGCTCTGGTGTACTGGCCCATTGATAGTATCCAAGAAGTCTTCCAGCTAGCTAGTGAAATACAATATGAGTTTAGGCAGTACAGGACCACCCTGGTTACCCATAGAAATCATAACATTCATGCTGTCCCCTCTAAGGATAATCCCTCTAGTGCACCTCACCATAGTGCGCCCAACAACATTACTACTACACCAACCCCTACCAAAGTCACCTGTTATAAATGTTCTCAACCTGGCCACTTAGCCAAAGGCTGTAGAAGGAAAACTTTACTCATAACCGAGGACCCTTTAGAGCAGGTAGTAGAGCTGGAAGACTTTGATGAAGATATATATGCCCCTGATTATAACAGTGAGGAAGACCTTGTAAACACTAGTAGGGATCGTGAGATGCACCCTTCTTAAGGACACCCAACCTGAGGATTGGAGAACGACTAGCCGGTTCTACACTTATACTAGGTGCAATGTGTAAGTCCCCTAAATCAAGGGGGGCGAAACCCTAATAGGTGGCGCAAATAAATTTTATAGCGGAATCTAGGGTTTCAAAAGATCGAATGCAAGTACATATGATCAACTCTTGAGATTGTATAAATCAAATGAGATTCATACCAGTGCCATGAGGAAGGTGACGACTTGGAAGTAGAGATCGAAAGGGGTCTCCTCCAAAGTTGCCGCACACAAGAAGAGAGATGGCTCCTCCTTGGTGATCTTTGTGCTAGCAAAGATCTTCAAGAATCCTTGATCGAATGAAAGGGGTTAGATGTTCCTCTTGCGGCTAGGGCTCGAAACCTCTCTACCTCTTTTCGGTGAAGAAGAAGTTCACCACACACGAGAGCAATTGAGAGAGGCGAGCGACGTTACAATCGTGGGAGCGTTTCCAATTTGGAAACCGCCTTCCAAAAATAGTAACTCACTACGTTTCATGCGTTCACCCAAGTGAACCATCAAAACTCTCCCATTGAACCAAGCGCTCACTCATGAGCCGGTTCAATTTGGTTTGGTTCAAGGACCAAATTACCCAAGCCACTTGGTCTAGATCATATTAAACCCTAAGGTTCCAGATCTAACCGTTCATCTCTTGATGCTCTTGATCTCACCGATCTAACATCAATACTCTCGATCGAAGCTTACCGATCTCAAGCCCTAATCAATCAAACATGATCAGACCAGATCTCACTTACAATCAGAGTTTAAACTCCTTTAAACTGAACCCAAACAATTCAGTCCACACGATCTGACTTAAGTAAGCCATATCATCAAATTGTGCGACCCTAAGGGTTTCCTTTAAATGTCGATAACGATAACTTACGTTATCACGATCAGTGAGGGGTATCTAGCAACACATCACTGTCTCCCAATATAAAGGAAAGAGTCTTCCAAGACTACACCCAAACCACAGCACAAGTGTGAATCCACTTCACTAGGCATACATGTTTCCTTTGCCACTTGATGTTCTTATTGGACAAGCGTGTCAAGCCTGTAGCTCCAATATGATGAGCATGATTAGATCAGATGAACATAGTCATCTGGGTATGGCCATACACTTTCTCAATCATCTCATCCAGGGGGGGCCCCTTTAGAACATCACACTCCTATCAAGGAGACCGCAATCCTATATCTATCACTAGTGTCCTAACCTGACTCATGATCATTATCCAAGACAGTCTATAACCATTATGTTTCAAATGATATTGAACTACCTCAAAACAATGACAATCATCATTTAGAAACACAAGTGATCTCAAGTCAGAGGAAATATGCCACTTGTTGCATATAAGGATTATTCACATTGTGACAAGCAATCGAATATCCTAGTAGGGTCTGTCCAGTACATCCAATGTACCTATGAGTCTACATCTTATTCCATGCTCGAAGCATCCTATAAGATTAGAACACATATTAGTCTCAATCATATCAAGGCTGTCTCATGTTCACCAAGATATCTCGACTAAGGACTTAACTGCATGTCAGCCAAGCTGAACAGCATTGAGACATTATTCAGAAGTATACATATGACAGCAGATAATGCAACAACATGAACAACAACCATTGCCTTTATAAACATGAAGTTTATACATGATACTGATATAATCCCAAGGCCTCAAACATTAGCCTTAAGGGCATACCCCAACAATCTCCCACTTGCACTTAATCTAATGGTTGAGGTATCTCAAACCCATATTATTACAGTGCTTCTCATGCTTTTGCTGCGCCAGAGGCTTTGCAAGCGGGTCAGCCAGATTGTCATCTGTATGAACCTTGAAGATTTTGATCTCGCCTCGATCAATGATCTCCCGGATCAAGTGAAACCGTCTCTGTATGTGCTTGGACTTCTGGTGCGACCGTGGTTCCTTTGCTTGTGCGATTGCTCCAGTGTTATCACAGAAGATAACCAAAGGATCTGCACTCGAAGGAACAACACCAAGTTCCTGAATGAACTTACGAATCCACACTGCCTCCTTAGATGCTTCTGAGGCTGCAACATACTCGGCTTCTGTTGTAGAATCAGCAACAATAGATTGTTTGAAACTTTTCCACACCACCACACCTCCATTCAAGCTAAAAACATAGCCTGATTGCGATCGGAAATCATCCTGGTCAGATTGGAACGAAGCGTCAGTATATCCTTCAATACTAAGTTCTTCCTGACCACCATACACCAAGAACATATCTTTGGTCCTCCGCAGATATTTTAAAATGTTCTTGACTGCAATCCAGTGTGCCTGACCTGGATTACTTTGGAATCGACTGGTCACGCTTAACCCGTAAGCGACGTCTGGGCGAGTACACAACATCGCATACATAATGGACCCAATAGCCGAAGCATAAGGCGTTTTGTCCATTTCATCTTTCTCAGTCTGAGTTTGCAGACACTGACTCTTCGAAAGATTCAGACCATGTCTGACTGGAAGATATCCTCTTTTAGAATTCTCTAAATGGAATCTCTCCAGAACTTTATCGATGTAAGTACTTTGGCACAGCCCGAGAAGCCTCTTAGATCTATCTCTGTAGATCTTCACACCTAATACATAGGCTGCTTCTCCTAGATCTTTCATCTGGAAACATTTTCTTAACCATGCCTTAACCGCATGTAGTTCAGGAATATCGTTTCCAATGATTAAGATATCATCGACGTAGAGGACTAGGAATGTAATTACTCTCCCACTAAACCTCTTATATACACACGGGTCATCTTCATTCTTGATGAAACCAAATTCACAGATTGATTCATCAAAACGAATGTTCCAGCTTCTTGATGCTTGCTTAAGTCCATAAATGGACTTCTTTAACTTGCATATTTTATGACGATCTGATGGATTAGTGAAACCTTCAGGTTGTGTCATATACACAACCTGATCCAGATTTCCATTAAGGAAAGCGGTCTTCACATCCATCTGCCAGATCTCATAATCATAATATGCTGCTATTGCGAGAATGATCCGAATAGACTTGAACATGGCTACAGGAGAGAAAGTTTCATCATAATCTATCCCGTAGATTTGTTTGAAACCTTTCGCAACTAGCCTGCCTTTATAGGTAACCACGTTACCATCCATGTCAATCTTCTTCTTGAAGATCTATTTACAGCCTATAGGGATTATTCCCGGAGGCGGATCAACCAAATCCCAAACTTGGTTATCTGACATGGAGTCCATCTCGGCTCGCATAGCTTCAAGCCATCTCGCTGATTCCGGTCCACTGACCGCATCCGCATAAGTGAGGGGTTCATCATGATCAATGATGTAGACTCCGTCATAGCGCTCAGGCTATCGACGGATCCTTCCCGATCTTCGCGGTTCCCGTGATATCTGAGCCTCAGGTTGTTCAATAACCTGTTCTACTGGCTCATGCTCATCCAACTGTGCTTGACTACTTTGTCCTTCCTCTGGATTCTCATCCAGCTTTATTTCTCTCCCACTGGCCTCTTGCAGAAGAAATTCCTTCTCAAGAAAAATGGCCGTCCGAGCAACAAATACCTTGTTCTCTTTGGGATCGTAGAAATAATAACCCTTAGTTTCCTTAGGGTAACCGACAAAGATGCATTTCTCAGATCTGCCCTCTAGTTTCCCAGAGGCGAGCTTTTTTACATAAGCCTCGCAACCCCAGATCTTAATAAATGTCAAGCTCGGCTGTTTCCCATACCATAACTCATATGGAGTCTTTGAAACTGCCTTGGATGGCACTCGGTTTAGTACCTTTGCAGCTGTTTCCAGTGCAAATCCCCAAAAGGAGTAAGGTAGAGTAGCCTGACTCATCATTGAACGAACCATATCCAATAAGGTTCTGTTCCTCCTCTCGGACACACCATTCCATTGCGGTGTTCCTGGCGGAGTAAGCTGTGAGACAATCCCACACTGCTTCAGATAGTCAGTAAACTCTCGACTTAGGTATTCTCCACCTCGATCTGAGCGAAGTGCCTTGATATTTCGGCCTAGCTGATTTTGCACTTCATTTTTGAACTCTTTGAACTTGTCAAAAGATTCACTCTTATGTCTCATTAGATAGACATACCCGTATCTACTGAAATCATCAGTAAAGGTAATGAAGTATGAATAGCCACCTCTGGCATGTTTACTAAATGGCCCACACACATCACTGTGAATGAGGTCAAGTAAACCTGAAGCCCTTTGACCTTTGTTAGGAAAAGGAGTCTTCGTCATTTTACCCATTAAACAAGCTTTGCATGTATCAAGCTCCTCATAGGAGAATGATCCCAGCAGTCCATGATCATGCAACCGCTTAATGCGTTTCTTGCTAATATGGCTTAAACGACTATGCCATAGCAAGGTGCTATTATCAGCATACTTGGCTTTCTTATTATCAATATTTTGTATAGAACATTCCATGTCCAACATGAATAATCCATTGTTAATTGATCCAGTAGCATAAACAATATTATCTAAAGAAATAACACACTTTGAAATATTGCATTCAAAGGAAAACCCTTTCCTGACAAGAGCAGGAATAGAGATAATATTTTTCGTTATGCTTGGTACAAAGTAACAATTGTTCAGTTCTAATACAAGTCCAGATGGTAATGAGATGTGATATTCTCCTACAGCAACAGCAGCAACCCGTGCCCCGTTTCCAACGCGTAGGTCTACCTCATGCTGTCCCACCTGTCTTCTTCTCTTGAGTTCCTGTACATTTGAACAAATGTGAACTCCACATGCAGTGTCCAACACCCATGAAATAGAAGAAGAAAACATGACCTCAGTCACAAAAATACCTGAGCCAGAAGCGATGCTTCCCTTCTTGTCTCCTTGGAGCGCTTTACAGTCCTTTTTCCAGTGACCTAGCTGGCCACAATGGAAACATCTGTATTCCTTCGACCGCTTAACCTTTTGTTTCAGAGCCTTATTGTAACTCTTAACAGGGGCTTTGCCCTTCTTCCCCTTCTTCTTGTTCCTGGAAGGAACCATCAAGAGAGAGGTTGAAGGCTTTCCCTTTAGAGTCAACTCTGTAGTCAAGAGCATGTTCAGTAACTCTGCCGGGGTACAGTCGATCTTGTTCATATTAAAATTAATAATGAACGGATCGAAAGAGGCCGGGAGAGACTAAAGAATGATGTCTACAGCAAGCTCCTGATTGATGGTATGTCCTAGTTTCTCTAGAGCCTCTTTGTACCCAATCATCTTGAGTACGTGAGCTCCCACTGGACTCCCTTCAGCCAGTTTGCTCTGAAAGAAAAGCTTAGTCAAATTGTAGCGTTCAGTCCTAGCCTGTGCAGCATACAGCATTTTGAGGTTTGCTATAATCTGTATAGCAGATAGATCCTCATGCTGACGTTGCAGCTCTGGCGTCATAGACGCAAGCATCAGGCAAGCGACATCAATGCTATCATTGACATGCTTTTCATAGGCTTCCCGAACCGCCCTTGCGGCGTTCGCAGCGGGTTGAGACGGTATAGCCGTCTCGAGGACATACAGTTTCCTCTCTGCCTTAAGAACAATCTTAAGGTGTCCGTACCAGTCTGAGAAGTTTGGCCCAGCAAACTTCTCCCTTTCCAGTAGGGATCGCACATTGAAATTCGTGGTGTTCGTTGCTGCAGTAATCTACAACAATGCAAGAACAGCAAGGTCAGTATCAATGTTTAGAATCAATCCAGGACTTAAGAAAGATTCTTTTCTCACTATTTTTACTGACTAAAAAATCCATTAAACAGTCCGAAAGAGTAACGCTCTTTTAGTGAGATGGGATCCAGATTTCATACTTGGTCTCCGCGTCCCGCTCAGGCGAGATAAGATGCACATAGAGTACAAGCACTAATTTCTGGTAGGCAATGCCTGCCAATCGCTAACCCGTGCGATTCCCCTTCATCTGGGCAATCCAGCAGACTGTGCCAACTGAGTTGGTAGAACACAGTCTCTGATCCCACAGATGGCTGCCTCCATATAGCTCACATATGCTCAGTATGTAGCCTACATGGTCAAGCTGACCTGACCTACTCCCTGGACCACCACGTGCTATGCTGAGCAATGAGAAGCGATAAATCCCTTCTCTGTAACACGCAGGTGTAATCACACACCGTCTGAAGATAGATGGGCGTGCCCACTGAGTGGGTACAACACGGCCCCAACGATAGTCAGAACAGTGAGGTTTCGCGTCAGAAGGCTTACGTGCTTGATATTTTAGCGTTGGATTTTAACGGTCTTTTATCTTCTTAACTATCATGCATAACCTATGGCGATAGCAGAAGATTAAATCATGCAGTTCTAATTATATAAACAATAAGTAGAAAGCATGCTGATCTTATATGGTAAAAGCCCATTAAACCTAAGTAGGACCTTAATTTAACTTAAGTCTTCACTTGAGCTCTTCATGGGTCTTTTGCCTTCTCATCTGGCCCAACCCAGGGCCCGAGCGCCCACTGCAGCTCAGGTGCGCCCACTAGGTAAATGCGCCTGTCCCAGAGTCGAACCCTGGACTTCCCACCTGGTCAAGCCACTGCTGCATGCGCCTCTGCCAAGTGTGCTCTGTGCTCTTGTCTGATTAAATTACAATTTAATCTATCTAGACAAGATTGACTCGCAGGTCAATTACACTTTATAAATTAAATAACATGTGATGCGCAGATCACAATAAAATTAATTTACAATTTAATTCCAGGCTCGCAGGCCCCAGCACAGCACGCATTAAATTAGGCAGCCCACATAGGATTAAATAAACAAGCATCATGGCATCCAATCAACATGTGATCCAATAATAAGAAAATAAAATTTTTGAAAACCCATTGGCATCAATTTTAATTTTCTTATGTGCCCTACAACCTTACAACGGTCCATTAATAGGGATCCACTCATCATATCTAGTTAGATCCATGCCCTTGCATGCACCAAGTCCTAACTGACTTGAGTCGACCTAATGGTCAACCATGCACGCGCCAAGGGCTGAACTGCCTTCATGAGTTCTGGCAAGCGGGTGTGACCCCGGGCCTAACTCATGTGCGTTCATAGTTTGTCTCAACTAGACCTCGCTACACGCCTGTCTGCAGTCGACCTATAGCCACCTCGTGCTTGCGCACAGGTGCCATCTGGTCGACCCATCTAGGCTGTTAGATGGTCTGATCAGACTATTTGGATCTTTACTAGATGATGACTTCAACCCTACTAACCCGTCTAAGGGTTTATAGCAGGCGCTGCTTAGATCTAATAAGGAGGCGCGCAAGATAAGTTTTTGAAAAAACATCTAACAAGCGCCAACAATATACATGCGCCAACATAAGTATACATGTAGTTTCGCATGATGAACTAGCATGAAAAGTCGCATGTAATAAACTTTAGATCTTTACATAAGCGCAAGCATGGATCAAACATGAAGATCAAGCAATCATATGAACAAGCAATAACATACGCTCTGATACCAATTGTAAGTCCCCTAAATCAAGGGGGGCGAAACCCTAATAGGTGGCGCAAATAAATTTTATAGCGGAATCTAGGGTTTCAAAAGATCGAATGCAAGTACATATGATCAACTCTTGAGATTGTATAAATCAAATGAGATTCATACCAGTGCCATGAGGAAGGTGACGACTTGGAAGCAGAGATCGAAAGGGGTCTCCTCCAAAGTTGCCGCACACAAGAAGAGAGATGGCTCCTCCTTGGTGATCTTTGTGCTAGCAAAGATCTTCAAGAATCCTTGATCGAATGAAAGGGGTTAGATGTTCCTCTTGCGGCTAGGGCTCGAAACCTCTCTACCTCTTTTCGGTGAAGAAGAAGTTCACAACACACGAGAGCAATTGAGAGAGGCGAGCGACGTTACAATCGTGGGAGCGTTTCCAATTTGGAAACCGCCTTCCAAAAATAGTAACTCACTACGTTTCATGCGTTCACCCAAGTGAACCATCAAAACTCTCCCATTGAACCAAGCGCTCACTCATGAGCCGGTTCAATTTGGTTTGGTTCAAGGACCAAATTACCCAAGCCACTTGGTCTAGATCATATTGTTGGGGTATGCCCTTAAGGCTAATGTTTGAGGCCTTGGGTTTGTATCGGTATCATGTAATAAACTGTTATGTTTATAAAGGCATGGTTATTATTCAGTTAGCTACATTGTCTGCTGCAATATATGTTCTTCTGAATAATGTCTCAAAGCTGTTCAGCTAGGCTGACAGGCAATAAAGTCCTTAGTCGATATATCTTGGTGAACATGAGACAGCCTTGATATGGTTAAGACTAATATGTGTTCTAATCTTATAGGATGCTTCGAGCATGAAATAAGATGTAGACTCATGGGTACATTGGATGTACTGGACAGACCCTACTAGGATATTCAATTGTTTGTCACAATGTGAATAATCCTTGAATGTAACAAGTGGCACATTTCCTCTGACTTGAGATCACTTGTGTTTTCTAAATGATGATTGTCATTGTTTTGAGGTAGTTCAATATCATTTGAAACATAATGGTTGTAGACTATCTTGGTTGATGAGCTTGAGTCAGGTTAGGGCACTAGTGATAGACATAGGATTGCCGTCTCCTTGTTTAAGGAGTGTGATGTTCTAAAGGGGCCCCCTGGATGAGATGATTGAGAAAGTGTATGGCCATACCCAGGTGACTATGTTCATCTGATCTAATCATGCTCATCATATTGGAGTTACAAGCTTGACACGCTTGTCCAATAAGAACATCCAGTGGCAAAGGAAATATGTATGCTTTGTGAGTTGATTCACACTTGTGTTGTTTTTGGGTGTAGTCTTGGAAGACTCTTTCCTTTATATTGGGAGACAGTGATGTGTTGCTAGATACCCCTCACTGATCGTGATGACGTGAGTTATCGTTACCGACATTCAAAGGAAACCCTCAGGGTCGCACAATTTGATGATATGGCTTACTTAAGTCAGATCGTGTGGACTGAATTGTTTGAGTTCAGTTTAAAGGGATTTAATCTCTGATTGTGAGTGAGATCTGGTCTGATCATGTTTGATTGATTAGGGCTTCAGATCGGTAAGCTTCGATCGAGAGATTGGATGCTAGATTGGTCAGATCAGGAGCATCAAGAGATTGACGGTCAGATCAAGAACCTAAGTGTTTGTTATGGTCTGGACTGAATGCTTGGCTTATTTGGTTATTGAACCGAACCAAAGTGAACCGGCTCATGAATGAGCGCATGGTTCAAGGGTGAAGAGAAGTTTGCGCTTGGGGTAAACCCATGGTCGCATGAGTGCATGAACGTGGGAGTGTTTCTATTTTTAGAAACCATGACTCCTAAACGTGACATCGCCTCACGTTACTCCTCTCTCACGCCTATTGTCGCTCCTTCCTCTCGTCGCTTGCTCATTCGAGAGTGCATGAAGCTATACCTCATCTTGTGTGCGACAATTTGGAGGAGACCTCTCTTGTTCTCTAGCTTCCAAGACGCCATCTAGAAATGGCTATGGTATGGTTCTATCACTACTATACAATCGGTTTTGTTAATCATAATACCATGCAAGATCTAGAAACCCCCATTCCGTTGCTTTCATTCTTCATATGCGCCTATGATTTAGGGTTTCGCCCCCTTGTGGGGACCTTTCAAATGGTATCAGAGCTATGGTTAACGCATGTTTTATGATTGCTTAAGCCCTTTTGTGATCCTTGTTTGTGAATAACGCTTAGATCTTGATTACATGCGCAAATACATGTTAAGTTGTCATAATCGAAACTTGTAAGTTTGTCTTGGCGCATGTATGTTGGCGCATTTTAATTGTTGTTGTTTTATCAAAACTATTATAACATGCGCGACTCACTAGATCTAAGGCCTTGCATTAAACCCTTAGACGGGTTATTAGGGTTGAAGTCACCCCCTAGGTTAGATCCAAAAGTCTAATCAGACCATCTGACAGCCTTGATGGGTTGACCAGGTAGCACCTGTGCGCAAGCACGTGGTGGCTACAGGTCGGCTGCAGACAGGCGTGTAGCGATGTCTGATTGAGACAACCTATGAACGCACATGAGTTAGGCCCGGGCTCACACCCGCTTGCCAGACCTCATTGTGGTTGTTCAGCCCTGGCGCATGCATAGTTGACCTTATGGTCGACTCAAGTCAGTTAGGACTTGGTGCATGTAAGGGCAGTGGATCTGACTAGGTTGGATGAGTGGATCCCTAGTAATGGACCGTTGTAAGGTTGTAGGGCATATAAGCAAAATAAAATTGATGCCCATGGGGTTTTTCAAAAATTTTATTTTAATGATTGGATCACATGATGATTGATGCCATGTGTTTGTCTATTTATTCTTATGTGGGCTGCCCATGTTAATTCTGTGCTGTGCTGGGGCCTGCGTGCCTGTATTAATTTTGTAAATTAATTTTAGATTGTGATCTGTGAATCACATTGCTTTTAATTTATAAAATGTAATTGACCTGCGTGTCAATCTTGTCTAGGTAGTTAAATTTGTAATTTAATTAGACAAGAGCACAGAGCACACTTGGCAGAGGCGCATGCAACTTGAGGCTTGACCAGGTGGGAGGTCCAGGGTTCGACTCTGGGACCAGGCGCGTTTACCTGGTGGGCACACCTCAGCTGCAAATGGCGCTTGGGCCCTGGTTTGGGCCAGATGAGCAGCAAAAGCCCCATGAAGCAAAAGCAAGTGAAGACTTAAGTTAGGTTAAGGTCTTACTTAGGCTATGGGCTTTTACCACATAAGATCCATGCTTTCTTTTATTGCTTATATAAGTAGAACAGCATGTTTTAATTTATCTTCTGCTATCACCATAGGAATTGCATGATAGTGAGGAAGATAAAAGACCGTTAAAATCCAACGCTAAAATATCAAGCTCGTAAGCCTTCTGACGCGAAACCTCACTGTTCTGACTATCGTTGGAGCCGTGTTGTACCGACTCAGTGGGCACGTCCATCTATCTTCAGACGGTGCGGGATTACACCTGCGTGTTACAGAGTAGGGATTTATCCCTTCTCGTTGCTCAGCATAGCACGTGGTGGTCCAGGGAGTAGGTCGGGTAAGCTTGACCATGTAGGCTACATATGTGGCGCATATGGTAGCACATGGGGGCAACCATCTGTGGGGTCAGAGATTATGTTGTACCAACTCAGTTGGCACAGTCTGCTGGACTGCCCAGATGAAGGGGAATCGCATGGGTTGGCGATTGGCTGGGACAGCCTACCAGAGATTAGTGCTTGTACTCTCTGTGCATCTTATCTCGCCTGAGCGGGACGCGGAGACCAAGTATGAAATCTGGATCCCATCTCACTAAAAGAGTGTTTACTCTTTCGGACTGTTTAATGGATTTTTCAGTCAGATAAAATAGTGAGAAAAAGAATCTTTCTTAAGTCCTGATTGATTCTTAACATTGATACTGACCTTGCTGTTCTTGCATTGTTGTAGATACCTGCAGCAACGAACACCATGAACTTCAATGTGCGATCCCTACTAGAAAGGGAGAAGTTTGCTGGGCCGAACTTCTCTGACTGGTTTGGACACCTTAAGATTATTCTTAAGGTAGAGAGGAAACTGTATGTCCTCGAGACGGCTATACTGCCTCAGCCCGCTCCGAACGCCGCAAGGGCGGTTCGGGAAGCCTATGAAAAGCATGTCAATGATAGCATTGATGTCGCTTGCCTGATGTTAGCGTCTATGACGCCACCCGCTGCAGCGTCAGCATGAGGATATGTCTGCAATAGACATGATAGCAAACCTCAAGATGCTGTATGCTGCACAGGCGAGGACAGAACGCTATAATTTGACAAAGCTGTTCTTTCAGAGCAAACTGGCTGAAGGGAGCCCAGTGGGAGCTCACGTGCTCAAGATGATTGGGCACAAGGAGGCTCTAGAGAAACTGGGGCATACCATCAATCAGGAGCTTGCTGTAGATATTATTCTGCAGTCTCTCTCGCCCTCTTTCGATGCGTTCATTATTAATTTTAATATGAACAAAATCGATTGTACTCCGGCAGAGCTGCTGAATATGCTCCTCACTACTGAGGAGACTCTGAAGGGAAAGCCTTCGACCTCTGTCTTAATGGTTCCTTCCAGGAACAAGAAGAAGGGGAAGAAGGGCAAAGCCCCTGTCAAGAGTTACAGCAAGGCTCTGAAGCAGAAGGTGAAGCGGTCCAAGGAATACAGGTGTTTCCATTGTGGCCAGCTGGGTCACTGGAAAAAGGACTGTAAAGCGCTCCAAGGAGATAAGAGGGGAAGCTTCGCTTCTGGCTCAGGTATTTATGTGACTGAGGTCATGTTTTCTTCTTCTATATCATGGGTGTTGGACACTGCATGTGGAGTTCACATTTGTTCAAATGTGCAGGAACTCAAGAGAAGAAGACAGGTGGGACAGCATGAGGTGGACCTACGCGTTGGAAACGGGGCACGGGTTGCTGCTGTTGCTGTAGGAGACTATTTCATTTCTTTACCATCTGGAATTGTATTGGAACTAGACAATTGTTATTTTGTTCCCAGTATTACTAAAAATATTATCTCCATTCCTGCTCTTGTCAGGAACGGATTTTCCTTTGAATGCAACATTTCAAAGTGTGTTTTATCTTTTGATAATATTGTTTATGCAACTGGTTCAATTAACAATGGGTTATACATGTTGGACATGGAATGTTCTATACAAAATATTGATAATAAGAAAGCCAAGTATGCTGATGACAGCACCTTGCTATGGCATAGTCGTTTAGGCCATATTAACGAGAAACGCATTAAGCGGTTGCATGATCATGGACTGCTGGGATCATTCTCCTATAAGGAGATTGATACATGCAAAGCTTGTTTGATGGGTAAAATGACGAAGTCACCTTTTCCTCACAAAGGTCAAAGGGCTTCAGGTTTACTTGACCTTATACACAGTGATGTGTGTGGGCCATTTAGTAAACATGCCAGAGGTGGCTATCAGTACTTCATTACCTTTACTGATGATTTCAGTAGATATGGGTATGTCTATTTAATGAGACATAAAAGTGAATCTTTTGACAAGTTCAAAGAGTTCAAGAATGAAGTACAAAATCAGCTAGGCCGAAATATCAAGGCACTTCGCTCAGATCGAGGTGGAGAATACCTAAGTCATGCATTTACTGACTATTTAAAGGAGTGTGGGATTATCTCACAGCTCACTCCGCCAGGAACACCGCAATGGAATGGTGTGTCCGAGAGGAGAAATAGAACGTTACTTGATATGGTTCGTTCTATGATGAGTCAGGCTACTCTTCCATATTCCTTTTGGGGTTTTGCACTGGAAACAGCTGCAAAAGTACTAAACTGAGTGCCATCCAAGGCCGTTTCTAAGACGCCATATGAATTATGGTATGGGAAACAGCCGAGCTTGACATTTATCAGGATCTGGGGCTGCGAGGCTTATGTCAAAAAGCTCGCCTCTGGGAAACTAGAGAACAGATCTGACAAATGCATCTTTGTCGGTTACCCTAAGGAAACTAAGGGTTATTATTTCTACGATCCCAAAGAGAACAAGGTTTTTGTTGCTCGGACGGCCATATTTCTTGAGAAGGAGTTTCTTCTGCAAGAGGCCAGTGGGAGAGAAATAAAGCTGGATGAGAATCCAGAGGAAGGACAAAGTGATCAAGCAGAGTTGGATGAGCCTGAGCCGGTGGAACAGGTTATTGAACAACCTGAGCCTCAGATATCACGGGAACCGCGAAGATCGGGAAGGATCCGTCGACAGCCTGAGCGCTATGACGGAGTCTACATCATTGATAATGATGAACCCCTCACTTATGCGGATGCGGTCAGTGGACCGGAGTCAGCGAGATGGCTTGAAGCTATGCGCGCCGAGATGGACTCCATGTCAGATAACCAAGTTTGGGATTTGGTTGATCCGCCTCCGGGAGTAATCCCTATAGGCTGTAAATGGATCTTCAAGAAGATCCATGCCCTTGCATGCACCAAGTCCTAACTGACTTGAGTCGACCTAATGGTCAACCATGCACGCGCCAAGGGCTGAACTGCCTTCATGAGTTCTGGCAAGCGGGTGTGACCCCGGGCCTAACTCATGTGCGTTCATAGTTTGTCTCAACTAGACCTCGCTACACGCCTGTCTGCAGTCGACCTATAGCCACCTCGTGCTTGCGCACAGGTGCCATCTGGTCGACCCATCTAGGCTGTTAGATGGTCTGATCAGACTATTTGGATCTTTACTAGATGATGACTTCAACCCTACTAACCCGTCTAAGGGTTTATAGCAGGCGCTGCTTAGATCTAATAAGGAGGCGCGCAAGATAAGTTTTTGAAAAAACATCTAACAAGCGCCAACAATATACATGCGCCAACATAAGTATACATGTAGTTTCGCATGATGAACTAGCATGAAAAGTCGCATGTAATAAACTTTAGATCTTTACATAAGCGCAAGCATGGATCAAACATGAAGATCAAGCAATCATATGAACAAGCAATAACATACGCTCTGATACCAATTGTAAGTCCCCTAAATCAAGGGGGGCGAAACCCTAATAGGTGGCGCAAATAAATTTTATAGCGGAATCTAGGGTTTCAAAAGATCGAATGCAAGTACATATGATCAACTCTTGAGATTGTATAAATCAAATGAGATTCATACCAGTGCCATGAGGAAGGTGACGACTTGGAAGCAGAGATCGAAAGGGGTCTCCTCCAAAGTTGCCGCACACAAGAAGAGAGATGGCTCCTCCTTGGTGATCTTTGTGCTAGCAAAGATCTTCAAGAATCCTTGATCGAATGAAAGGGGTTAGATGTTCCTCTTGCGGCTAGGGCTCGAAACCTCTCTACCTCTTTTCGGTGAAGAAGAAGTTCACAACACATGAGAGCAATTGAGAGAGGCGAGCGACGTTACAATCGTGGGAGCGTTTCCAATTTGGAAACCGCCTTCCAAAAATAGTAACTCACTACGTTTCATGCGTTCACCCAAGTGAACCATCAAAACTCTCCCATTGAACCAAGCGCTCACTCATGAGCCGGTTCAATTTGGTTTGGTTCAAGGACCAAATTACCCAAGCCACTTGGTCTAGATCATATTGTTGGGGTATGCCCTTAAGGCTAATGTTTGAGGCCTTGGGTTTGTATCGGTATCATGTAATAAACTGTTATGTTTATAAAGGCATGGTTATTATTCAGTTAGCTACATTGTCTGCTGCAATATATGTTCTTCTGAATAATGTCTCAAAGCTGTTCAGCTAGGCTGACAGGCAATAAAGTCCTTAGTCGATATATCTTGGTGAACATGAGACAGCCTTGATATGGTTAAGACTAATATGTGTTCTAATCTTATAGGATGCTTCGAGCATGAAATAAGATGTAGACTCATGGGTACATTGGATGTACTGGACAGACCCTACTAGGATATTCAATTGTTTGTCACAATGTGAATAATCCTTGAATGTAACAAGTGGCACATTTCCTCTGACTTGAGATCACTTGTGTTTTCTAAATGATGATTGTCATTGTTTTGAGGTAGTTCAATATCATTTGAAACATAATGGTTGTAGACTATCTTGGATGATGAGCTTGAGTCAGGTTAGGGCACTAGTGATAGACATAGGATTGCCGTCTCCTTGTTTAAGGAGTGTGATGTTCTAAAGGGGCCCCCTGGATGAGATGATTGAGAAAGTGTATGGCCATACCCAGGTGACTATGTTCATCTGATCTAATCATGCTCATCATATTGGAGTTACAAGCTTGACACGCTTGTCCAATAAGAACATCCAGTGGCAAAGGAAATATGTATGCTTTGTGAGTTGATTCACACTTGTGTTGTTTTTGGGTGTAGTCTTGGAAGACTCTTTCCTTTATATTGGGAGACAGTGATGTGTTGCTAGATACCCCTCACTGATCGTGATGACGTGAGTTATCGTTACCGACATTCAAAGGAAACCCTCAGGGTCGCACAATTTGATGATATGGCTTACTTAAGTCAGATCGTGTGGATTGAATTGTTTGAGTTCAGTTTAAAGGGATTTAATCTCTGATTGTGAGTGAGATCTGGTCTGATCATGTTTGATTGATTAGGGCTTCAGATCGGTAAGCTTCGATCGAGAGATTGGATGCTAGATTGGTCAGATCAGGAGCATCAAGAGATTGACGGTCAGATCAAGAACCTAAGTGTTTGTTATGGTCTGGACTGAATGCTTGGCTTATTTGGTTATTGAACCGAACCAAAGTGAACTGGCTCATGAATGAGCGCATGGTTCAAGGGTGAAGAGAAGTTTGCGCTTGGGGTAAACCCATGGTCGCATGAGTGCATGAACGTGGGAGTGTTTCTATTTTTAGAAACCATGACTCCTAAACGTGACATCGCCTCACGTTACTCCTCTCTCACGCCTATTGTTGCTCCTTCCTCTCGTCGCTTGCTCATTCGAGAGTGCATGAAGCTATACCTCATCTTGTGTGCGACAATTTGGAGGAGACCTCTCTTGTTCTCTAGCTTCTAAGATGCCATCTAGAAATGGCTATGGTATGGTTCTATCACTACTATACAATCGGTTTTGTTAATCATAATACCATGCAAGATCTAGAAACCCCCATTCCGTTGCTTTCATTCTTCATATGCGCCTATGATTTAGGGTTTCGCCCCCTTGTGGGGACCTTTCACATATTAAACCCTAAGGTTCCAGATCTAACCGTTCATCTCTTGATGCTCTTGATCTCACCGATCTAACATCAATACTCTCGATCGAAGCTTACCGATCTCAAGCCCTAATCAATCAAACATGATCAGACCAGATCTCACTTACAATCAGAGTTTAAACTCCTTTAAACTGAACCCAAACAATTCAGTCCACACGATCTGACTTAAGTAAGCCATATCATCAAATTGTGCGACCCTAAGGGTTTCCTTTAAATGTCGGTAACGATAACTTACGTTATCACGATCAGTGAGGGGTATCTAGCAACACATCACTGTCTCCCAATATAAAGGAAAGAGTCTTCCAAGACTACACCCAAACCACAGCACAAGTGTGAATCCACTTCACTAGGCATACATGTTTCCTTTGCCACTTGATGTTCTTATTGGACAAGCGTGTCAAGCCTGTAGCTCCAATATGATGAGCATGATTAGATCAGATGAACATAGTCATCTGGGTATGGCCATACACTTTCTCAATCATCTCATCCAGGGGGGCCCCTTTAGAACATCACACTCCTATCAAGGAGACGGCAATCCTATATCTATCACTAGTGTCCTAACCTGACTCATGATCATTATCCAAGACAGTCTATAACCATTATGTTTCAAATGATATTGAACTACCTCAAAACAATGACAATCATTATTTAGAAACACAAGTGATCTCAAGTCAGAGGAAATATGCCACTTGTTGCATATAAGGATTATTCACATTGTGACAAGCAATCGAATATCCTAGTAGGGTCTGTCCAGTACATCCAATGTACCTATGAGTCTACATCTTATTCCATGCTCGAAGCATCCTATAAGATTAGAACACATATTAGTCTCAATCATATCAAGGCTGTCTCATGTTCACCAAGATATCTCAACTAAGGACTTAACTGCATGTCAGCCAAGCTGAACAGCATTGAGACATTATTCAGAAGTATACATATGACAGCAGATAATGCAACAACATGAACAACAACCATTGCCTTTATAAACATGAAGTTTATACATGATACTGATATAATCCCAAGGCCTCAAACATTAGCCTTAAGGGCATACCCCAACACAATGGTAAGGTATGTACAATTGTGGTAGACAGTGGTAGTAGTATAAATGTCATATCCAAAGGAGCTGTTACCAAGGTTGGGCTGAACCTAGAAGACCATCCAAAACCATATAACATTTCTTGGGTTGATCAAACCAACATACCCATTACCCATCGGTGTGCTGTCCCATTACACTTGGCCATCTTTCAAGGAAAAATTTGGTGTGATGTCACCAATATGGATGTGGCGAATGTCCTGTTAGGAAGACTATGGCTTTATGACCTAGATGTCATTCATTATGGGAGGAGTAACACTTACACTTTCATGCATACTGGTAGGAAGATTACTTTAGTACCTAGCCTACCTTGGGAAATGAGAGCCTCACATACTAAAGGTAAGGCTATTGAAGCACCCAAGGCCATCTCTTTGCTAAGAGCCCAACCTTTTCTAAAGGAATCACAAGAAATGAACCAAATTTACACTTTACTTATCAAACTAGTTGAGGAAACTTCAGTGAGTGAAACACCTCCTGAAGTGGGTAGATTGTTGGAAGGGTACCAAGAAATCACCCCTGAGGAACTCCCCGAGGAGCTTCCACCTGAGCGTGGTATCCAGCATGCCATCGACTTAGTGTCAGGGGCCACCCTCCCACATCTACCACACTATCGCATGAGCCCTATGGAGCATGTGGAGCTCCGAAGGCAAGTTGATGAATTATTAAGTAAAGGATTGATTAGGGAGAGCTTGAGCCCATGCGTTGTTCTTGCCCTTCTGACTCCAAAGAAGGATGACACTTTGCACATGTGTATGGACTGTCAGGCTATCAACAAAATAATAGTCAAATACCATTTTTGATGGGGGTAGAGACCATGACCCACGCAAATATAAGTGGAGCTTAAGGCTACCCTAGTGTATGGGTACCCTAGGGCACCCTTGCATTGCATGCATCATGTAGCTACATATGTTAGGTTTTGTATTTTCTTTTATGGAAATTATGTTGCATCATAGTAGTATTAGTGCATGGCATAATGTTGCATCATAGTAGGAGTAGTGTAATAAGCATTTACAACTCATGTGGACAAGCTCAAGGCTAGCTCAAAGCTCACTACATCAAGCTAGCTCCAAATATGGAAGGTTACTTCAAAGCCTAGCTCAAAGTGAAGACTTGAGATGAAAGGAGTTCATCTCACCTTTCCAAATTCGTATGCCTCATCAATCCTTGATTATTTCAGCCACCTCAAGTGATATGCGCCCATCAAAGAAGAAAAAAACAATCAAGATCCCAATCCCTAAAATCAAGGAAGGCAACTAGTGGGATTTGTGTTCACACCATGGAAGGAAGGAGCCACGCCAATCAAAGAAGCATTGCCACCTCATGAAGCCATTTAAGGGAAGAATTCAAAAGAAATTCGGCCAAGCATAACACTCAAGCCGATCACAAATCAAGAATAATTCATCCAAGCCAAATAAGGAAGCCTCATCAAGCCATTCAAGGAAGCAATTTCGAAATTCAAGTAGAAGGAAGGTTTGTCACATTTATTGGCGCCCAAGCAATGAAGAATGCGCCAAAGCCACTAGAAGCTTTCCATATTCATCCAAGCCAAAGAGGAAAGAATGCAAGCGCCAACCTCATGGCATTAAAGACCATAATCCCTTTCTTAAATTTCTCTTTTGTAACGTTGAGGAAAAGAGGCTACAAAGCTTTCTCTCGCATGTAACTTGAATTAGTTTTTGGATAATGAAATTGTTGTCGAATAGTTTCTAGGAAACTATGGGTGCTTGTGTCACCCCTCTCCCTCTTATTCTCATCTGAGGTGCTTGTGTCACCTATCTCCCCTTCTTCTCCCAAGGGCCATGGTTCCCTTCACTAACCCCTCTATCAAAGGCTCTCACCATCTTTTGTGCAAGAACCATCTTCTTCAACAAGTAGCGCATCTACTTCTTCTTCAACCAACAAGTGGCGCAACCCCTCTCCAAGGGCTCTCTTCAACAACACCACAAACGAGCATCTCTAACTCCTTCTTCAATTTATGATTGCTTGATCAACTATTAATGTTGTTGTTGTATGTTGTAGGAGGCGCAAGTTCTTCATCTACATATATTGGTGGCACATCTCCATTCCCTTTCACCATCAACTTGGCGCAAGAACATCCCCACTCCATCATCAAGGCGCATGTTCCTCAAAGGACTCATTCACCCACTTTGGCGCATCCCCAAAGCCCTTGCAACATCAAACCGAGCACTCTCCCCTTGTTCCTTTGATATCTAAAGCTTAAATATGATCTAACATGTCTTCTTTGTTGTTGAGGCTCTCGGCATCAACGAATATCCTCTGCAAATGGTGAATCTTGGAACTCTAGGGATGGCCGAAACTTCAAACTCCCTCCATCCAATATTTGATGTCATCTCCCATGGACATCTTCTTTAGTTACTAGGTCTAGTAGATTAGTTAAGCTTTCTTGTTAGCAAGAGGAACTTGGAGGCTTAACCTCCCCTCTTGATCTCTTTTTGTAAAAGAACTTTGGACTATTAAACCCTAATTTTATACTCACACATGTGTGAGTTTGTTGTGTTGGTGTGTTTGTAATGAAGCAACTCCTTCCATCAGAGTAGGACCGTTGAAGATCAGGAAGGACGATCCTTCTATTCTCAAGGATCGCACGGTGAGCGCTTCTTTACAATATTATCATTTAATGTTTTAGAAATGCATGTTTAGCCATAGGGTAGTTAACCACATGTTTACTTATAGTTTTGCTTGTAAGAGCATGCTAGTTGCAATTTATTTTGTAGTTTATAATTGCATGCTTAGGTCTAATATTATCTAGCATATAATTTAGTAGCATATTAATCTTCGGTTTTTATCTAAAATACCAAAAACATATTTTTGAAATGCCCCATTAGATAACCTTGCATGCTAGTTTGTTTCCCTTAGATTCATGTTTTCATGCTAGCCCAAATTGCATGCTTCCCCCCTACATCAATTTTCCCATACCCCGTCTTGATGATATGCTTGACATGATCATTGGATCCACTTGGTTCTCCAAGTTGGATCTACGCAGCGGGTACCATCAGGTAAGGATTCGAGAAGGGGTTGAATGAAAAATAGTATTCAAGATAGTCGATAGTCTTTATAAGTGGCTGGTGATGCCTTTTGGCCTCACCAATGAGCCTTCCACTTTTATGAGATTGATGAACTACGTGCTAAAACCTTACATATGAAAATTTTTGGTTGTGTAGTTTGATGACATATTAATTTTTAGCAACAACCAGGAAGACCATCTCAAGTATCTCCAAGCCCTATTGGATATTCTGAAAGAAGAGAAGTTATTTCTTAATTTGAAGAAATGTGTGTTTATAGTTAAGGAGGTAGAGTTCCTTGGATTTATCGTCTCTGATACTAAACTTAAGGCTGACCCTGCTAAGATTAAGGCTGTTGTAGAGTGGCCCACGCCTACGTCCATTACTGAGGTGAGGAATTTCCATGGATTGGCCACTTTCTATAGAAGCTTTATCCATGGGTTCAGCACTGTTGTGGCACCCATCACACATTGTTTTACAAAAGAAAACTTTTGAGTGGACCCCCATGGCTAAGAAGGCTTTCCTTGACCTCAAGTCTAGAATCACTACCGCTCCTATTTTAAGGTTGCCATATTTTGGTAAAGTCTTTGTAGTAGACTGTGATGCTTCTAGGGTCGAATAGGAGGCACTTTGAGTCAAGAGGGACATCCCATAGCATTTTTTAGTGAGAAATTGAATGAGGTAAGACAACGATACTCAACCTATGATAAAGAATTTTATGCCGTTGTCCAATCTCTGAAACACTAGAGGCATTACCTAATTCACATGGAATTTATTTTGAATAGTGATCATCAAGCTCTAGTCTACTTGAACAGTTAAACAAAGCTGATCCCACAGCATGCCAAGTGGGTTGAGTTCTTACAGTAATATACCTTTGTGCTTAAGCATAAGGCTGGTACATAAAACAAGGTGGCTGATACCTTGAGTAGAAGGACCTTGCTATTGAATACTTTAAGGGTCACTGTTGATGGTTTTGAGTGATTAAGAGAGGAATATTCTACTTGTCCTGATTTTGGCAAGATCTATAGTGACTTGGAATTAATCCTCATACTCATGCTGAATTTTTCATCAAGGATAAGTACCTTTTTAAGGGAAATAGATTTTGCATACCTAAGACCTCTATGCGTGATTTCTTAGCTTGGGAGATACATGGAGGAGGGACAGCAGGCCACCATGGATGAGATAAGACCCAGGCCCTGGTTGAAGAGAGATTCTATTGGCCTTCTTTAGGGAAAGATGTAGCTAGGGTGGTAGAACATTGTATGACCTGTCAAATCTCTAAGACCCAAAAGCATAATACAGGCCTCTATACCCCTCTACCCATACCTGAAGGACCCTGGCAGGATTTGAGCATGGATTTTGTGATAGGATTACCACGCACTAGCTCTCATCATGATTCTATTTTTGTAGGGGTGAATAGATTTTCCAAGATAGAACATTTTATTCCTTATAGCAAAACCACCGATGCTTCCCATGCTGTGCACGTCTTTTCTTTAAGGAAGTGGTTCGCTTACATGGCTTGCCTCTCACTATTGTCTCAGATAGGGACACAAAATTTGTTAGTTACTTTTGGATTACACTATGGAAGTTGTTAGGAACTAAGCTGAACTTTTCCACTACTTACCACCCTCAGTCTGATGGTCAAATTGAGGTGGTTAATAGGTCTATAGGCAACATTCTTAGGTGTCTTGTGGAGGAGCACCCCAGAAATTGGGATAAGCTTTTACCCACAGCCGAATTTGCTTTCAATAGTGCTGTCAACTGAACTATCGGTCTTAGCCCTTTCCAGATTACTATCGTGTAGCAACCTAAGAAACCCATTGATCTAGCCCCTCTCCCCGCACCATTCAAAACCTCACAATTAGCTATGACATTTGCATAACACATTTTGAAAATCCATAATGAAGTCAAAGAGCATATAGCTAATTCTACATTGAAATATCAAACTGCCGCTAATGAACATAGGTGATAGATATCTTTCAAAAAGGGTGATTTGGTAATTTTTAGGAACAGGAAGGAGTGAATCCAAGGAGGAAATCACAAGCTACAGGCAAGGGGCATGGGTCCATTCAGAATCAAGAAGAAAGTTAATGACAATGCATATACTTTAGACTTATTAGCAGCTTTATTCACCCCACGGTGAATGTGGAAGATCTTACACTCTATAAGGAACCCCTACCGATCGAAGTACCAACGAAGATAGCCAAGGAAGTCAACACCATCCTAGAAGAACAACAGCAGTTGACAACTCAGGGAACACAGAACTACTACTTGATACAATGGACAGATCACACTGAGAATTGGATGCCCGAGACAGAAGTATAACTCCTCATTCTGGACATGTTACAACTCTTCAAATTAAATTCTCCAGAGGAGAATTCTTTCACCCCCAAGAAAGCTGATGCAGGAGCATCCAAAGCACCACGACGATCCAAGCGGGAGAAGAAACAACCCGTCAGATATGGACACCTAGCAAATCCAACTTGATACTTTTTTTGAGAAATTATTGTAATCCTTTTCTTTTGCTTTAAACTTGTTATGTACCTTCATGTCATAGAGTAGGATTAGCCTAGGGTTTTATTTTATTTAAGCATGTTTTATTTACTTAGATGATGTAGTAGGTTGTTTTCTAGCCTACGATAACATGAACCTACAATGCACATGCAAGGCACCCTCTTCCCCAACACTCAAGACCTCAGCCGGCTACACAAACTCCATCTCCAAGTCAAAGGTCAACATCAAATTTCAAGTCAACATGTATCACTTTCAATCTCTACCGAATCATGCAATAATTCCAGTCAACATCTCAAAGAGCCAGTCAACATACACACTTCAAATTCTAGCCGCATCCACAAAGGTTTGGCCATAAGTATTCTTCAAAGCAAAGCACCTCTCCACCAACCAAAGGAATGCAAGCATGTCTGGACAAGCCATTACTCCACCTGCATGCGCCAAGGCATGCCTTCACACCTTTTTAGTTGAGACTTCAACAAGATAACGTTTGGCCACAGATGCCATCCATGCAACCGCCCACCTCATCCAATGAAAGAGCTAGACAGAATTCACATCTCCACCATCCAATTTGAATCCAAGAAGGAACGGCCGTTGATCTTTGAGAGAATCTTGTTGTCGTTGAGGGGCGGGTTTATAAGCCCTTGTATTTTCACACTTGCACCTTAGTCTATCTTTTATGAAAAAAAACAACAATCAGCTTGTTAGCGTGTGTTGCCTTGTGCCAAGAGTCCTTGTGTCTTCTTCCTTATCCGAGACCTCCATCTTCCACTCCACCTTCTCCACCCTCAAGTGATTGCTCTTGAGTATTGTGGGATTGAGGGTTGACGTGAGGAACCTCCTTGGTGGATTGAAGGTTGAAGAACCCTTGAAGCATTCGGCTGAGAAATCAAGACCTGATCAAGAGTCAAACTAAGGATCTTTGTTAGGCTAGAGTGTTTGAAATGTGTATTCCATCTAACACTCCTTGTTTATTTTGAATTGATTGTAGGACATTTAACTTAATCCCTCTCTTAGCCTCATCCCCAAGATTCAGGAATTGGGGGATTCAGAGAAAGGGGTTCCGGCCCCCTTCCCTAAAGCGGGCCTCAGGTACTTTCTATCCTAGTAGGGTAATCTTCCTTCTAGGGTGCATGCTGGTTAGTTTCTATTTTATTCTGTTAATCAACCCTGTGCATGCTAATTATCCTGCTTAATACTATTGATAGAACTGAACTGACACATGATATTTTGCAACTTTCATTAGAGCTACATACCTTAGGTTAACTCCTTGGGATCAGTCCTACTTCATGCACCTAGCGACGTCTTTTGGGCCCCTTCCCCGCTCATCGATGACGAACAGAGCCAATGCGACTAGTTCATGCCTCCTGATGTCCCCGCTTGCTTCCCTAAGAACCTTCTTGATGCAGACTGTGTTCTGTTTGATGACACCGAAATCCATCGTGATTTCTATGCCATTTTATTGGTATTTATATGTCATATTCATAGACTTTGCTTGTTTTTATGCCATATTCTATCAATATCTGCAGAATCTACACTCTTTTCAGTTTTTGATGATTTTTAGGTACAAAGGCACTATTTTTAGGCATTTTCAAACAAAATCAAATACATAGAAGGATTCCCATCATCAAGAGTAGATCACCCAAGAAATTTCATGCAAAACGGAGCAAGTCAGCAAATTACGGTAGTGCCATAATCTATTTTACGGTACCGTAATTCCAGACAGTACCGTAAAATTTGAGCCCTGCCATATTTTGAAGAATTTCTGAACATAAAGTTTTTCCAATTTTACGACACCGCCGTAAGCAATATTACGGTACTATATTTCGGAGCGCTTTAGAACAGAAATTTCACCCGATTTTACGGCACTACCGTAAGAAACTACACGGGCCGTAATTTCTATACGTTCGTGAACAAAGAGTTCAACCGATTTTACGGCACTACCCTAAACCAGATTACGGTGCCATAATTCCCGGACGACATCAGAACAGAAGACTCGAGCGATTTTACGGCAGTGTCGTAAACAATTCCACTGCCGTAATTCCTGTTCTGAATGCGACGCCCAGGTCAACTTCAACACTTAATTTTTGCGGAGAGGATGGCGCTCGATCCAGACGTTCTTCGGGCGTAATTTTCATACTGAAGCTTCGTCTGAAGGAGGAGACAACGTGCCAGAAGTTTCAGACCGAAAGGAGATCGATTGGAAGAGAAATCGAAGAAAAAGGAGTCGCCGGAACTGTTCATCGACGGGTCTTGCAAATTACGGCTGTGAAATACTTCACAGTCGTGCTGTATTTTCTAAACTTCTCTTTTACTTCGATTTTCGATCCTCTGAAACCATGATCTATTGTAATTCCTTCATGATGATAGCTTAAACTACTTTTGGGACATGGGGGAGTAATTCACTTGATTTCCAATGACTAGATGACTATTTTTACTATTTCGTTGAGTTTAATATTACCATGATGATTTTGCTCATATGATAATTGTACTTAGACTCTCTATAAGTTCATGTTGCTAATTATATTCTTAGAATTTTCGCTTGAGACCGAAAGGTAATTGCTTGAGAATTTGGAACCCTAGAATTGCATGTTAGGATCCCTTCCTTAGGTTAGATCTAATTTGATCTGTTCTAGTAGATTAATTGTCATAATTATAACACGAATATATAGACCGAGCCTATTTGTCAAACGTGAAGATCTTGTGCGAAAGCAAGGATCGGAACGTTGGAGATCCATGAGTAAAACTAGTGTTGAGACTCGGATTCACGAAAGTGATCCTTGAATCTCCACTAGAGATTATCAAGATTGAATTCAGATGCACGAAAGTGATCCTTGAATTCATTGTTTGATGATTTACTTATCTTCAGCGTTGGGAAGAATCTTGCACGAAAGCAAGGATAAATCCCTGTGCGGTTGTTTGCACGAAAGTGAAACAACCCTTTTATTTAGTAAATTACATCTTCATCATGATAAATTTGAACTGGAGAAATCCTTATTCATATCTAGCTCATAAAAGTTAAAGTGAACGAAACCCTAGTCCTAGCTTTTCTCACTAATAATTCCGTTTTTAGCTTCCAATTTCTATTCTCACTACTTCGATTAGCCTAGATAGTAAGAAATCAGCTATTTAGTATTCGACAACGTAGGTCCCTGTGGATTCGATACTTTCTTTATTACTTCGAGTATCCGTGCACTTGCGGATCACGACAAGTTTTTGGCGCCATTGCCGGGGACCTTAGTTTTTGTAGATATTAGAGACGTTGAGATTATTGCTAGACTAGGTTTCATTTATGTTTTATCTTTTTATTCTTTTCTGTTTACTTACATCATTTGATCAGTTTGCTCTAGTGTGCGTAGGAAATTCATTTCTAATGGCTGATCTGTTGGGGTATGCCCTTAAGGCTAATGTTTGAGGCCTTGGGATTATTTCAGTATCATGTATAAACTCTATGTTTATAAAGGCAATGGTTGTTATTCAGGTTGTTACATCATCTGCTGCAATATGTATACTTCTGAATAATGTCTCAATGCTGTTCAGCTTGGCTGACATGCAGTTTTGTCCTTAGTCGAAATATCTTGGTGAACATGAGACAGCCTTGATATGTTTAAGACTAATATGTGTTCTAATCTTATAGGATGCTTCGAGCATGGAATAAGATGTAGACTCATGGGTACATTGGATGTACTGGACAGACCCTACTTAGGATATTCAATTGCTTGTCACTATGTGAATAATCCTTATATGCAAACAAGTGGCATACTTCCTCTGACTTGAGATCACTTGTGTTTCTAAATGATGATTGGCATTGTTTTGAGGTAGTTCAATATGATTTGAAACATAATGGTTATAGACTATCTTGGATAATGAGCATGAGTCATGTTAGGGCGCTAGTGATAGATATAGGATTGCCGTCTCCTTGGAAGGAGTGTGATGTTCTATAGGGGCCCCCTGTATGAGATGATTGAGAAAGTGTATGGCCATACCCAGATGACTATGTTTCATCTGATCTAATCATTCTCATCATATTGGAATTACAGGCTTGACACGCTTGTCCAATAAGAACATCCAGTGGCAAAGGAAACAAGTATGCCTAGTGAAGTGGATTCACACTTGTGCTGTGGTTTGGGTGTAGTCTTGGAAGACTCTTTCCTTTATATCGGGAGACAGTGATGTGTTGCTAGATACCCCTCACTGATCGTGATAACGTAAGTTATCGTTACCGACATTTAAAGGAAACCCTTAGGGTCGCACAATGTGATGATATGGCTTACTTATGTCAGATCGTGTGGACTGAATTGTTTTGGTTCAGTTTAAAGGGATTTAATCTCTGATTGTAAGTGAGATCTGGTCTGATCATGTTTGATTGATTAGGGCTTGAGATCGGTAAGCTTCGATCGAGAGAACTGATGCTAGATCGATGAGATCAAGAGCATCGAGAGATGAATGGTTATATCTTGAGCCATCTGGTTCATAGGAGATCTAGACCATGTCTTGGTTTGGTCTTGGTTTGATTTGGTCTTTGAACCAAATGCAATTGAACCGAATAATTGAACCGGTTCACTTATGTGAACGTATGGTTCAATTGAGAGAAGTTCGATGGTGGTAACGTGGGCATTGAAGAAGGAGTTAGTGCTTTCTATTTTTAGAAAGCCGTTTGCCTTGTTGATTCGCTCAACGTTTTCGAACGTGAGAGAACACTCTTTTCTCTCACACGCCGACTTGCATCTTTTTGCTCTCATCTTGGGTGGTCTTCACGCCAAGAAGGAGGTTCGGTTAGCCAAGGAACTTCATCTCTTCTCCTCCACACAAAAGGATCACTTGGAGAACTTTGCTAGCACAAAGATCGACAAGGAGTAGCCTTCAACATCTTGTGTGCGCACACTTTGGAGAAGAAGCGCTTGCCTCTTTCCCTTCCAAGTCGCCATCCATACAATGGTAATGGTAAGATCTTAACATGATCTTTGCAAGTTAATAAGTTAATCATAAGATCATGCCTTATGCGATCACTTGAAATCCTTATTTCCGCCCATGCTTTAGAAATCAAAGTACATGCGATTAGGGTTTCGGCCCCTTTTGGACTTTCAATTGGTATCAGAGCGTATGGTTTGGCTTGATCTATATGATTGCTTCTTTTGTGATCCTTGTTAGCGTTTGTTATGGATCTAGGAGTTAACATGCGTGAATACATGCTAGTAATTAGTTGTTGGCGCATCTATGATGTTTTCTTGCTGGCGCATATGAAATGATGTTTTTGTCAAACATATAATCTTGCGCGCATCCACTAGATCTATAAGCGCCTGCTTTAAAAACTTAGACGGGTTATTAGGGTTGAAGTCATCACTCCTGTCTAGACCCTACAGTCTGATCAGACCATCTGACAGCCTAGATGGGTCGACCAGATAGCACCTATGCGCAAGCATCAGGTGGCTATAGGTCGACTGCACAAGGGCGTGTAGCGATGTCTGATTGAGACAACAAGTGAACGATCATGATTAAGGCCCGGGGTCACACCCGCTTGCCAGAAATCATGTGGGACGTTCAGCCCTTAAGGCATGCATCGTTGACCATGAGGTCGACGCAAGTCAGTTATGACTTGGTGCATGCAAGGGCAGTTGGTCTGACTAGGTCTGATGAGTGGATCCCTTTTAATGGACCGTTGTAAGGTAGTAGGGCACATAAGGAAATAAAATTGATGCCAATGGGATTTTCAAAAATTTTAATTTCCTGTCTGGATCACATGTTGCTTGTCTAACCATGTTGGGTGTTTATTTCATCTTATGTGGGTTGCCCATTTTAATGTGTGCTGTGCTGGGGCCTGCGAGCCTGGATTAAATATTGTAAATTATTTATTGTGATCTGCGCATCACATTTTAATTAATTTATAAAGTGTAATTGACCTGCGTGTCAATCATGTCTAGATAGATTAAATTGTATTTTAATCAGACATGAGCATAGAGCACACTTGGCAGAGGCGCATGCAGCAAGTGGCTTCACCAGTGGGAGGTCTAGGGTTCGACTCTAGGACAGGCGCATTTTACCTGGTGGGCGCACCTGAGCTGCAGTGGGCACTTGGGCCCGGGTTGGACCAGAGCTCAAGTGAAGACTTAAGTTAAACTTAGGCTTAATGGGCTTTTACCACATAAGATCATCATGCTTTTAATTTACTGTTTAAGTAATTTCATAACTGCATGATTTATTCTTCTGCTATCACCATAGGATTTGAATGATAGTAAGAAGATAAAAGGACCGTTAAAATCCAACGTTAAATATCAAGCACGTAAGCCTTCTGACGCGAAACCTCACTATTCTGACTATCGTTGGGGCCGTGTTGTACCCACTCAGTGGGCACGCCCATCTATCTTCAGACGGTGTGTGATTACACCTGCGTGTTACAGAGAAGGGATTTATCGCTTCTCGTTGCTCAGCATAGCACGTGGTGGTCCAGGGAGTAGGTCGGGTCAGCTTGACCATGTAGGCTACATATTGAGCATATGGTAGCTATATGGAGGCAGCCATCTGCGGGATCAGAGACTGTGTTGTACCAACTCAGTTGGCATAGTCTGCTGGATTGCCCAGATGAAGGGGAATCGCACGGGTTGGCGATTGGCAGGGATTGTCTACCAGAGATTAGTGCTTATACTCTCTGTGCATCTTATCTCACCTG
This sequence comes from Costus lasius, assembly GCA_027563935.2. NCBI lineage: Eukaryota > Viridiplantae > Streptophyta > Magnoliopsida > Zingiberales > Costaceae > Costus > Costus lasius. The sequence continues at coordinate 74,268,979 of CM050449.1, forward strand.
AGCGGGACGCGGAGACCAAGTTTGAAATCTGGATCCCATCTCACTAAAAGAGTTTCACTCTTTCGGACTGTTTTACTGGATTTTTCAGTCAGATAAAATAGTGAGAAAAGAATCATTCTTAAGTCCTGAATTGATTCTAACATTGATACTGACCTTGCTGTTCTTGCATTGTTGTAGATTACTGCAGCAACGAACACCACAGCCTTCAATGTGCGATCCCTACTGGAAAGGGAGAAGTTTGCTGGGCCAAACTTCTCAGACTGGTACTGACACCTTAAGATTGTTCTTAAGGCTGAGAGGAAACTATATGTCCTCGAGACGGCTATACCGCCTCAACCCGCTGCGAACGCCGCAAGGGCGGTTCGGGAAGCTTATGAGAAGCATGTCAATGATAGCATTGATGTCGCTTGCCTTATGCTAGCGTCTATGACGCCACAGCTGCAGCGTCAGCATGAGGATTTGTCAGCTATAGAAATTATAGCAAACCTCAAGATGCTGTATGCAGCACAGGCAAGGACTGAACGCTATAATTTGACTAAACTTTTCTTTCAAAGCAAACTGGCTGAAGGGAGTCCAGTGGGAGCTCACGTACTCAAGATGATTGGGTACAAGGAGGCTCTAGAGAAACTGGGACACACCATCAATCAGGAGCTTGTTGTAGATATCATCCTGCAGTCTCTCCCGGCCTCTTTCGATCCTTTCATTATTAATTTTAATATGAACAAGATCGACTGTACGCCAGCAGAGTTACTGAACATGCTCTTGACTACTGAGCAGACTCAGTCTTGTGAGAAGGGAACGCCTTCATCCTCTGTCCTCATGGTTCCTTCTAGGAACAAGAAGAAGGGGAAGAAGGGCAAAGCCCCTGTCAAGAGCTACAACAAGGCTCTGAAGCAAAAAGTAAAGCGGTCGAAGGAATACAGATGTTTCCATTGTGGCCAGCTGGGTCACTGGAAAAAGGACTGTAAAGCGCTCCAAGGAGATAAGAAGGGAAGCAACTCTTTCGCTTCTGGTTCAGGTATTTTCGTGACAGAAGTCATGGTATCTTCTTCTTCTATTTCATGGGTGTTGGACACTGCATGTGGAGTTCACATTTGTTCAAATGTACAGGAACTCAAGAGAAGAAGACAGGTGGGACAGCATGAGGTGGACCTACGAGTAGGAAACGGGGCACGGGTTGCTGCTGTTGCTGTAGGAGTTTATCACATCTCTTTACCATCTGGTCTTGTATTGGAACTGGACAATTGTTATTTTGTACCAAGCATAACTAAGAATATTATCTCTATTCCTGCTCTTGTCAGGAAAGGGTTTTCCTTTGAATGCAAGATTTCAAAGTGTTACATTTCTTTTGATAATATTGTTTATGCTACTGGGTCAATTAACAATGGGTTATTCATGTTGGACATGGAATGTTCAATACAACAGATTGATATTAAGAAAGCCAAGTATGCTGATGACAGCACCTTGCTATGGCATAGTCGTTTAGGCCATATTAACAAGAAGCGCATTAAGCGGTTGCATGACCATGGACTGCTGGGATCATTCTCCTATGAGGAGATTGATACATGCAAAGCTTGTTTATTGGGCAAAATGACGAAGTCTCCTTTTCCTAACAAAGGTCAAAGGGCTTCAGGTTTACTTGACCTTATACACAGTGATGTGTGTGGGCCATTTAGTAAACATGCCAGAGGTGGCTACTCATACTTCATTACCTTTACTGATGATTTCAGTAGATATGGGTATGTCTATCTAATGAGACATAAAAGTGAATCTTTTGACAAGTTCAAAGAGTTCAAAAATGAAGTACAGAATCAGCTAGGCCGAAATATCAAGGCACTTCGCTCATATCGAGGTGGAGAATACCTAAGTCGAGTGTTTACTGACTATCTGAAGGAGTGTGGGATTATCTCACAGCTCACTCCACCAGGAACACCGCAATGGAATGGTGTGTCCGAGAGGAGGAACAGAACCTTACTGGATATGGTTCGTTCAATGATGAGTCAGGCTACTCTACCTTACTCCTTTTGGGGATTTGCACTGGAAACAGCTGCAAAGGTACTAAACCGAGTGCCATCCAAGGCAGTTTCAAAGACTCCATATGAGTTATGGTATGGGAAACAGCCGAGCTTGACATTTATTAAGATCTGGGGTTGCGAGGCTTATGTCAAAAGGCTCGCCTCTGGGAAACTAGAGAGCAGATCTGAGAGATGTATCTTTGTCGGTTACCCTAAGGAAACTAAGGGTTATTATTTCTACGATCCCAAAGAGAACAAAGTATTTGTTGCTCGGACGGCTATTTTTCTTGAGAAGGAGTTTCTTCTGCAAGAAGCCAGTGGGAGAGAAATAAAACTGGATGAGAATCCAGAGGAAGGACAAAGTAGTCAAGCACAGTTGGATGAGCCTGAGCTAGTAGAACAGGTTATTGAACAACCTGAGGCTCAGATATCACGGGAACCGCGTAGATCGGGAAGGATCCGTCGACAGCCTGAGCGCTATGACGGAGTCTACATCATTGATCATGATGAACCCCTCACTTATGCGGATGCGGTCAGTGGACCGGAGTCAGCTAGATGGCTTGAAGCTATGCGAGCCGAGATGGACTCCATGTCAGATAATCAAGTCTGGAATTTGGTTGATCCGCCTCCGGGAGTAATCCCTATAGACTGTAAATGGATCTTCAAGAAGAAGATTGACATGGATGGTAACGTAGTTACCTATAAAGGCAGGCTAGTTGCGAAAGGTTTCAAGCAAATCTACGGGATAGATTATGATGAAACTTTCTCTCCTGTAGCCATGTTCAAGTCAATTCGGATTATTCTTGCGATAGCAGCATATTACGATTATGAGATCTGGCAAATGGATGTGAAGACCGCTTTCCTTAATGGAAAATTGGATGAGGATGTGTATATGACACAACCTGAAGGTTTCACTAATCCATCAGATCGTCATAAAATATGCAAGTTAAAGAAGTCCATTTATGGACTTAAGCAAGCATCTAGAAGCTGGAATATTCGTTTTGATGAATCAATATGTGAATTTGGTTTCATCAAGAATGAAGACGACCCGTGTGTATATAAGAGGTTTAGTGGGAGCGTGATTACTTTCCTAGTCCTCTACGTCGATGATATCTTAATCATTGGAAATGATATTCCTGAACTGCATGCTATTAAAGCATGGTTAAGAAAATGTTTCCAGATGAAAGATCTAGGAGAAGCAGCCTATGTATTAGGTGTGAAGATCTACAGAGATAGATCTAAGAGGCTTCTCGGGCTGTGCCAAAGTACTTACATCGATAAAGTCCTAGAGAGATTCCATTTAGAGAATTCTAAAAGAGGATATCTTCCAGTCAGACATGGTCTGAATCTTTCAAAGAGTCAGTGTCCACAAACACAGACTGAGAAAGATGAAATGGACAATACGCCTTATGCTTCGGCTATTGGGTCCATTATGTATGCGATGTTATGTACTCGCCCAGACGTCGCTTACGGGTTAAGCGTGACCAGTCGATTCCAAAGTAATCCAGGTCAAGCGCACTGGATTGCGGTCAAGAACATTTTGAAATATCTTCGGAGGACCAAAGATATGTTCTTGATATATGGAGGTCAGGAAGAACTCAGTATTGAAGGATATACTGACGCTTCGTTCCAATCTGACCAGGATGATTTCCAATCGCAATCAGGCTATGTTTTTAGCTTGAATGGAGGAGCTGTGGTATGGAAAAGTTTCAAACAGTCTATCGTTGCTGATTCCACAACATAAGCCGAGTATGTTGCAGCCTCGGAAGCATCCAAGGAGGCAGTGTGGATTCATAAGTTCATTCAGGAACTTGGTGTTGTTCCTTCGAGTGCAGATCCTTTGGTTATCTTCTGTGATAACACTGGAGCAATCGCACAAGCAAAGGAACCACGGTCGCACCAGAAGTCCAAGCACATACAGAGACGGTTTCACTTGATCCGGGAGATCATTGATCGTGGTGAGATCAAAATCTGCAAGGTTCATACAGATGACAATCTGGCTGACCCGCTTACCAAGCCTCTGGCGCAGCAGAAGCATGAGAAGCACTGTAATAACATGGGTTTGAGATTTCTCAACCATTAGATTAAGTGCAAGTGGGAGATTGTTGGGGTATGCCCTTAAGGCTAATGTTTGAGGCCTTGGGATTCTTTCAGTATCATGTATAAACTCTTATGTTTATAAAGGCAATGGTTGTTATTCAGTTTGTTACATTGTCTGCCGCAATAAGTGTGCTTCTGAATAATGTCTCACTGCTGTTCAGCTTGGCTGACATGCTGTAATGTCCTTAGTCGAGATATCTTGGTGAACATGAGACAGCCTTGATATGATTGAGACTAATATGTGTTCTAATCTTATAGGATGCTTCGAGCATGGAATAAGATGTAGACTCATGGGTACATTGGATGTACTGGACAGACCCTACTAGGATATTCAATTGCTTGTCACAATGTGAATAATCCTTGTTTGCAACAAGTGGCACATGTCCTCTGACTTGAGATCACTTGTGTTTCTAAATAATGATTGTCATTGTTTTGAGGTAGTTCAATATCATTAGAAATATAATGGTTATAGACTATCTTGGATAATGATCATGAGTTAGGTTAGGACACTAGTGATAGATATAGGATTGCCGTCTCCTTGATTGGAGTGTGATGTTCTAAAGGGGCCCCCCTGAATGAGATGATTGAGAAAGTGTATGGCCATACCCAGGTGACTATGATCATCTGATCTAATCATGCTCATCATATTGGAGTTACAAGCTTGACACGCTTGTCCAATAAGAACATCCAGTGGCAAAGGAAACAGGTATGCCTCGTGAAGTGGATTCACACTTGTGCTGTGGTTTGGGTGTAGTCTTGGAAGACTCTTTCCTTCATATCGGGAGACAGTGATGTGTTGCTAGATACCCCTCACTGATCGTGATAACGTAAGTTATCGTTACCGACATTTAAAGGAAACCCTTAGGGTCGCACAATTTGATGATATGGCTTACTTAAGTCAGATCGTGTGGACTGAATTGTTTTGGTTCAGTTTAAAGGAGTTTAAACTCTGATTGTAAGTGAGATCTGGTCTGATCATGTTTGATTGATTAGGGCTTGAGATCGGTAAGCTTCGATCGAGAGTATTGATGTTAGATCGGTGAGATCAAGAGCATCAAGAGATGAACGGTTAGATCTTGAACCATTTGGTTTGATTGGATCTGAGCCTATGCTGGTTTGATTTGGTTTTTGAACCAAATTCAATTGGACCGAATAAATAGAACCGGTTCACATAAGTGAACGCTTGGTTCAATTGGAGAAGGATTGTTTCGATGGTTCACTTGGGTGAACGCATGAAACATTGAGGAGTTACTAATTTTGGAAGTCGGTTTCCAAATTGGAAACGCTCCCACGTAGTAACGTTGCTCGCCCATTATTCTCCATTGATTCCTCTCGTGTGAACCTCTCTCGAGGCGAGGAGGAAAAACATTCGGCCAGCAAGACTTCTTCTTCGACATCTCCTACACGCGATTAGGATTCTTGAAGGTCTTTGCTAGCACAAAGGACAACAAGGAGAAAGCCATCTTCACCTTGTGTGCGTCGCCTTTGGAGAAGAAGCATTTGATTCTTTCTCTTCCAAGCCGCCTCCTTACTCATGGCCATGGGTTTCGGCCCCCCCCCCCCCTCCTTATAGGGGACCCTTCACTTTTGACAAGTTCAAAGAGTTCAAAAATGAAGTACAAAATCAGCTAGGCCGAAATATCAAGGCACTTCGCTCAGATCGAGGTGGAGAATACTTGAGTCATGAGTTTACTGACTATCTGAAGGAGTGTGGGATTATCTCACAGCTCACTCCGCCAGGAACACCGCAATGGAATGGTGTGTCCGAGAGGAGAAATAGAACATTACTGGATATGGTTCATTCTATGATGAGTCAGGCTACTCTACCTTACTCCTTTTGGGGATTTGCACTGGAAACAGCTGCAAAGGTACTAAACCGAGTGCCATCCAAGGCAGTTTCAAAGACTCCATATGAGTTATGGTATGGGAAACAGCCGAGCTTGACATTTATTAAGATCTGGGGTTGCGAGGCTTATGTCAAAAAGCTCGCCTCTGGGAAACTAGAGAGCAGATCTGAGAAATGTATCTTTGTCGGTTACCCTAAGGAAACTAAGGGTTATTATTTCTACGATCCCAAAGAGAACAAAGTATTTGTTGCTCGGACGGCTATTTTTCTTGAGAAAGAATTTCTTCTGCAAGAATCCAGTGGGAGAGAAATAAAGCTGGATGAGAATCCAGATGAAGGACAAAGTAGTCAAGCACAGTTGGATGAGCCTGAGCCAGTAGATCAGGTTACTGAACAACCTGAGGCTCAGATATCACGGGAACCGCGAAGATCGGGAAGGATCCGTCGACAGCCTGAGCGCTATGACGGAGTCTACATCATTGATGATGAACCCCTCACTTATGCGGATGCGGTCGGTGGACCGGAATCAGCGAGATGGCTTGAAGCTATGCGAGCCGAGATGGACTCCATGTCAGATAACCAAGTTTGGGATTTGGTTGATCCGCCTCCGGGAGTAATCCCTATAGGCTGTAAATGGATCTTCAAGAAGAAGATTGACATGGATGGTAACGTGGTTACCTATAAAGGCAGGCTAGTTGCAAAAGGTTTCAAACAAATCTACGGGATAGATTATGATGAAACTTTCTCTCCTGTAGCCATGTTCAAGTCTATTCGGATTATTCTTGCGATAGCGGCATATTATGATTATGAGATTTGGCAGATGGATGTGAAGACCGCTTTCCTTAATGGAAAATTAGAAGAGGATGTGTATATGACACAACCTGAAGGTTTCACTAATCCATCAGATCGTCATAAAATATGCAAATTAAAGAAGTCCATTTATGGACTTAAACAAGCATCAAGAAGCTGGAATATTTGTTTTGATGAATCAATCTGTAAGTTTGGTTTCATCAAGAATGAAGATGACCCGTGTGTATATAAGAGGTTTAGTGGGAGCGTGATTACTTTCCTAGTCCTCTACGTCGATGATATCTTAATCATTGGAAACGATATTCCTGAACTACATGCGGTCAAAGCATGGTTAAGAAAATGTTTCCAGATGAAAGATTTAGGAGAAGCAGCCTATGTATTAGGTGTGAAGATCTACAGAGATAGATCTAAGAGGCTTCTCGGGCTGTGCCAGAGTACTTACATCGATAAAGTCCTGGAGAGATTCCATTTAGAAAATTCTAAAAGAGGATATCTTCCAGTCAGACATGGTCTGAATCTTTCAAAGAGTCAGTGTCCACAAACACGGACTGAGAAAGATGAAATGGACAATACGCCTTATGCTTCGGCTATTGGGTCCATTATGTATGCGATGTTGTGTACTCGTCCAGACGTTGCTTACGGGTTAAGCGTGACCAGTCGATTCCAAAGTAATCCAGGGAAGGCACACTGGATTGCGGTCAAGAACATTTTGAAATATCTTCGGAGGACCAAAGATATGTTCTTGATATATGGAGGTCAGGAAGAACTCAGTATTGAAGGATATACTGACGCTTCGTTCCAATCTGACCAGGATGATTTCCGATCGCAATCGGGCTATGTTTTTAGCTTGAATGGAAGAGCAGTGGTGTGGAAAAGTTTCAAACAAGCAATTGTTGCTGATTCCACAACAGAAGCCGAGTATGTTGCAACCTCAGAAGCATCCAAGGAGGCAGTGTGGATTCGTAAGTTCGTTCAGGAACTTGGTGTTGTTCCTTCGAGTGCAGATCCTTTGGTTATCTTCTGTGATAACACTGGAGCAATAGCACAAGCAAAGGAACCACGGTCGCACCAGAAGTCCAAGCACATACAGAGAAGGTTTCACTTGATCCGGGAGATCATTGATCGTGGCGAGATCAAAGTCTGCAAGGTTCATACAGATGACAATCTGGCAGACCCGCTTACAAAGCCTCTGGCGCAGCAGAAGCATGAGAAGCACTGTAATAATATGGGTTTGAGATTTCTCAACCATTAGATTAAGTGCAAGTGGTGTAAGTCCCCTAAAGCTAAGGGGGCGAAACCCTGACAGGTGGCGCAAATAATTTTGCAAGCGGAAACTAGGGTTTCAAGAGACCTTACGTAATGACATATGATTAACTTCATAAGGTTTAGATTCATACCATAGCCATTTGGTTTGGATGGCGTCTAGGAAGCAGAGATCGACAGGGGTCTCCTCCAGAGAATGCGCACACAAGATGAGAGTGTGCCTACTTTCTTGGTGCTCCTTGTGCTAGCAAGGTTCCAAGAAGTCTTGAACGTATGGAAGGGATGGAGACGATTTTCCTTTCTTGGCCGAATCCTCCTCAAAGCTCCAAGCGTCGCCACACACGAAAGTGTCGAGAGGAATAATGGGTGGAGAGGCGAGAATAGAATCAATTCTATTCGAATGTGAGAGATCTCCAAGTGGAGATCATGGTTTCTAAAAATAGAAACCATCACTCGCTCAAACGTTCACGCCAAGTGAACAAGTCGCCACCTCTTCTCCCTTTGAACCATGCGCTCATATATGAGCCGGTTCAATTTGGTTCGGCTCAAGAAACCAATCAAGCCAAGTCTTCAGTCCAGATCATATTAAACCTAAAGGTTCAAGATCTGACCGTTCATCTCTTAATGCTCCTGATCTCACCGATCTAGCATCTATTCTCTCAATCGAAGCTTACCGATCTTAAGCCCTAATCAATCAAACATGATCAGACCAGATCTCACTTACAATCAGAGATTAAATCCCTTTAAACTGAACCAAAACAATTCAGTCCACACGATCTGACTTAAGTAAGCCATATCATCAAATTGTGCGACCCTGAGGGTTTCCTTTAAATGTCGGTAACGATAACTTACGTTATCACGATCAGTGAGGGGTATCTAGCAACACATCACTGTCTCCCGATATAAAGGAAAGAGTCTTCCAAGACTACACCCAAACCACAGCACAAGTGTGAATCAACTCACTTGACATACATCTTTCCGTTGCCACTGGATGTTCTTATTGGACAAGCATGTCAAGCTTGTAGCTCCAATATGATGAGCATGATTAGATCAGATGAACATAGTCATCTGGGTATGGCCATACACTTTCTCAATCATCTCATCCAGGGGGCCCCTTTAGAACATCACACTCTAATTAAAGAGACGGCAATCCTTTGTCTATCACTAATGCCCTAACATGACTCTGTAGAGTCCCCTTCAAGGGGGAGCATAACCCTAAAGTGATGGCGCATATAAAACTTTGTCTTGCGGAAATTAGGGTTATAGGATCAACTTGCATGTTAAATGATCAACTCGATAAAAGGCTAATAAAGATTAATGAAAACGATCATACCATCGCCATAGCCTAGATGTTGCCTTGGAAGCAAAGAGTCAATTGCTTCTTCTCCAAAGGGATTCGCACACAAGAGGATGATGGCAAACTCTTTGTCGCTCCTTGTGCTAGCAAGGCTCCAAAGTGTCCTTGATCGAATGGAAAGGGATGAAAACTTCTTGGCAAATTTTCTTTTCCTTCTTCGTCCACCTTCTTCACGACACAAGAGAAAACTTGTTTCGACCAGTGGAGAGGCGAGGCGAGAAGAGGCGTCAAGAAGAGAAGCGTGGAGCGTGGTCACGTTTAGGGAGTTGCTATCTAAAAATAGCAAACCACCTCTCAACGTTCACATGCGCACACCAAGTCGCAAATCTCTCTTCACCCTTTTGAACCATGCGCTCATTTGAGCTGGTTCACTTTGGTTCGGTTCACAAACCAAATAAGCCAAGCAACTAGTCCAAATCATAATTAAACCACAAGGTTCTTGATCTGACCGTTGATCTCTTAATGCTTCTGATCTGACCGATCTAGCATCCAATCTCTCAATCGAAGCTTACCGATCTGAAGCCCTAATCAATCAAACATGATCAGACCAGATCTCACTTACAATCAGAGATTAAATCCCTTCAAACTGAACTCAAACAATTCAGTCCACACGATCTGACTTAAGTAAGCCATATCATCAAATTGTGCGACCCTGAGGGTTTCCTTTAAATGTCGGTAACGATAACTTACATTATCACGATCAGTGAGGGGTATCTAGCAACACATCACTGTCTCCCGATATAAAGGAAAGAGTCTTCCAAGACTACACCCATACCACAGCACAAGTGTGAATCAAATCACAAGGCATGCATATTTCCTTTACCACTGGACGTTCTTATTGGACAAGCGTGTCAAGCTTGTAACTCCAATATGATGAGCATGATTAGATCAGATGAACATAGTCACCTGGGTATGGCCATACTCTTTTCTCAATCATCTCATCCAGGGGGCCCCTTTAGAACATCACACTCCTTAAACAAGGAGACGGCAATCCTATGTCTATCACTAGTGCCCTAACCTGACTCAAGCTCATCATCCAAGTTAGTCTATAATCATTATGTTTCAAATGATATTGAACTACCTCAAAATAATGACAATCATCATTTAGAAAACACAAGTGATCTCAAGTCAGAGGAAATGTGCCACTTGTCATATACAAGGAATATTCACATTGTGACAAACAATTGAACATCCTAGTAGGGTCTGTCCAGTACATCCAATGTACCCATGAGTCTACATCTTATTCCATGCTCGAAGCATCCTATAAGATTAGAACACATATTAGTCTTAACCATATCAAGGCTGTCTCATGTTCACCAAGATACATCGACTAAGGACTTAACTGCATGTCAGCCTAGCTGAACAGCTTTGAGACATTATTCAGAAGAACATATATTGCAGCAGACAATGTAGCTAACTGAATAACAACCATGCCTTTATAAACATAACAGTTTATTACATGATACAGATACATTTCCACAGGCCTCAAACATTAGCCTTAAGGGCATACCCCAACAATCTCCCACTTGCACTTAATCTAATGGTTGAGAAATCTCAAACCCATATTATTACAGTGCTTCTCATGCTTCTGCTGCGCCAGAGGCTTGGTAAGCGGGTCTGCCAGATTGTCATCTGTATGAACCTTGCAGATTTTGATCTCGCCACGATCTATGATCTCCCTGATCAAATGAAACCTTCTCTGTATGTGCTTGGACTTCTGGTGCGACCGTGGTTCCTTTGCTTGTGCGATTGCTCCAGTGTTATCACAGAAGATAACCAAAGGATCTGCACTCGAAGGAACGACACCAAGTTCTCTCACGAACTTACGAATCCACACTGCCTCCTTGGATGCTTCCGAGGCTGCAACATACTCGGCTTCTGTTGTGGAATCAGCAATAGTTGACTGTTTGAAACTCTTCCACACCACTGCACCTCCATTCAAGCTAAAAACATAGCCTGATTGCGATCGGAAATCATCCTGGTCTGACTGGAACGAAGCGTCAGTATATCCCTCTATACTGAGTTCTTCCTGACCACCATATATCAAGAACATATCTTTGGTTCTCCGCAGATATTTTAAAATGTTCTTGACTGCAATCCAGTGCGCCATACCTGGATTACTTTGGAAACGACTGGTCACGCTTAACCCGTAAGCGACGTCTGGGCGAGTACACAACATCGCATACATAATGGATCCAATAGCCGAAGCATAAGGCGTATTGTCCATTTCATCTTTCTCAGTCTGTGTTTGTGGACACTGACTCTTCGAAAGATTCAGACCATGTCTGACTGGAAGATATCCTCGTTTAGAATTCTCTAAATGAAATCTCTCCAGGACCTTTTCGATGTAAGTACTCTGGCACAGCCCGAGAAGCCTCTTAGATCTATCCCTGTAGATCTTCACACCTAACACATAGGCTGCTTCTCCTAAATCTTTCATCTGGAAACATTTCCTCAGCCATGCCTTAACAGCATGCATTTCAGGAATGTCATTTCCAATGATCAAGATATCATCGACGTAGAGGACTAAGAAAGTAATCACGCTCCCACTAAACCTCTTATATACACACGGGTCATCCTCGTTCTTGATGAAACCAAATTCACTGATTGATTCATCAAAACGAATATTCCAGCTTCTAGATGCTTGCTTAAGTCCATAAATGGACTTCTTTAACTTGCATATTTTATGACGATCTGATGGAATAGTGAAACCTTCAGGTTGTCATATACACATCCTCATCCAGATTTCCATTAAGGAAAGCTGTTTTCACATCCATCTGCCAAATCTCATAATCATAATATGCAGCTATCGCGAAAAGAATCCGAATAGACTTAAACATAGCTACAGGTGAGAAAGTTTCATCATAATCTATCCCGTAGATTTGTTTGAAACCTTTCGCAACTAGCCTGCCTTTATAGGTAACTTCGTTACCATCCATGTCAATCTTCTTCTTGAAGATCCATTTACAGCCTATAGGGATAACTCCCGGAGGCGGATCAACCAAATCCCAAACTTGGTTATCTGACATGGAGTCCATCTCGGCGCGCATAGCTTCAAGCCATCTCGCTGACTCCGGTCCACTGACCGCATCCGCATAAGTGAGGGGTTCATCATTATCAATGATGTAGACTCCGTCATAACGCTCAGGTTGTCGACGGATCCTTCCCGATCTTCGCGGTTCCCGTGATATCTGAGCCTCAGGTTGTTCAATAACCTGATCTACCGGCTCAGGCTCATCCAATTCTGCTTGAGCACTTTGTCCTACCTCTGGATTCTCATCCAGCTTTATTTCTCTCCCACTGACCTCTTGCAGAAGAAACTCCTTCTCAAGAAATATGGCCGTCCGAGCAACAAATACCTTGTTCTCCTTGGGGTCGTAGAAATAATAACCCTTAGTTTCCTTAGGGTAACCGACAAAGATACATTTGTCAGATCTGCTCTCTAGTTTCCCAGAGGCGAGCTTTTTGACATAAGCCTCGTAACCCCAGATCCTGATAAATGTCAAGCTTGGCTGTTTCCCATACCATAACTCATATGGCGTCTTTGAAACGGCCTTGGATGGCACTCGGTTTAGTACCTTTGCAGCTGTTTCCAGTGCAAAACCCCAAAAGGAGTTGGGTAAAGAAGCCTGACTCATCATAGAACGAACCATATCAAGTAACGTTCTATTTCTCCTCTCGGACACACCATTCCATTGCGGTGTTCCTGGCGGAGTGAGCTGTGAGATAATCCCACACTCCTTCAGATAGTCAGTAAACGTATGACTCAAGTATTCACCACCTCGATCTGAGCGAAGTGCCTTGATATTTCGGCCTAGCTGATTCTGTACTTCATTTTTGAACTCTTTGAACTTGTCAAAAGATTCACTTTTATGTCTCATCAGATAGACATACCCATACCTACTGAAATCATCAGTAAAGGTAATGAAGTACTGATAGCCACCTCTGGCATGTTTACTAAATGGCCCACACACATCACTGTGTATAAGGTCAAGTAAACCTGAAGCCCTTTGACCTTTGTGAGGAAAAGGTGACTTCGTCATTTTACCCATCAAACAAGCTTTGCATGTATCAATCTCCTCATAGGAGAATGATCCCAGCAGTCCATGATCATGCAACCGCTTAATGCGTTTCTCGTTTATATGGCCTAAACGACTATGCCATAGCAAGGTGCTGTCATCAGCATTCTTGGCTTTCTTAATATCAATTTGCTGTATCGAACATTCCATGTCCAACATGTATAACCCATTGCTAATTGAACCAGTTGCATAAACAATATTATCAAAAGACAAAATACACTTTGAAATATTGCATTCAAAGGAAAATCCCTTCCTGACAAGAGCAGGAATGGAGATAATATTTTTAGTAATACTGGGAACAAAATAACAATTGTTTAGTTCCAATACAATTCCAGATGGTAAAGAAATGAAGTAGTCTCCTACAGCAACAGCAGCAACCCGTGCCCCGTTTCCAACGCGTAGGTCCACCTCATGCTGTCCCACCTGCCTTCTTCTCTTGAGTTCCTGTACATTTGAACAAATGTGAACTCCACATGCAGTGTCCAACACCCATGATATAGAAGAAGAAAACATGACCTCAGTCACGAATATACCTGAGCCAGAAGCGAAGCTTCCCCTCTTATCTCCTTGGAGCGCTTTACAGTCCTTTTTCCAGTGACCCAGCTGGCCACAGTGGAAACACCTGTATTCCTTGGACCGCTTGACCTTTTGCTTCAAAGCCTTGCTGTAGCTCTTGACAGGGGCTTTGCCCTTCTTCCCCTTCTTCTTGTTCCTTAAAGGAACCATTAAGACAGAGGTCGAAGGCTTTCCCTTCAGAGTCTCCTCAGTAGTGAGGAGCATATTCAGCAGCTCTGCCGGAGTACAATCGATTTTGTTCATATTAAACTTAATAATGAACGCGTCGAATGAAGGCGGGAGAGACTGCAGAATAATATCCACAGCAAGCTCCTGGTTGATGGTATGCCCCAGTTTCTCTAGAGCCTCCTTGTGCCCAATCATCTTGAGCACATGAGCTCCCACTGGGCTCCCTTCAGCCAGTTTGCTCTGAAAGAAGAGCTTCGTCAAATTATAGCGTTCAGTCCTCGCCTGTGCAGCATACAGCATCTTGAGGTTCGCTATCATGTCTATAGCAGACATATCCTCATGCTGACGCTGCAGCGGTGGCGTCATAGACGCTAGCATCAGGCAAGCGACATCAATGCTATCATTGACGTGCTTTTCATAGGCTTCCCGAACCGCCCTTGCGGCGTTCGGAGCGGGCTGCGGCGGTATCGCCGTCTCGAGGACATACAGTTTCCTCTCTGCCTTAAGAACGATCTTAAGGTGTCCGAACCAGTCAGAGAAGTTCGGCCCAGCAAACTTCTCCCTTTCCAGTAGGGATCGCACATTGAAGTTCATGGTGTTCGTTGCTGCAGGTATCTACAACAATGCAAGAACAGCAAGGTCAGTATCAATGTATAAGAATCGATCAGGACTTAAGAAAGATTCCTTTTTCTCACTATTTTATCTGGCTTGAAAAATCCAACAAAACAGCCCGAAAGAGTAGACACTCTTTTAGTGAGATGGGATCCGGATTTCATACTTGGTCTCCGCGTCCCGCTCAGGCGAGATAAGATGCACAGAGAGTACAAGCACTAATCTCCGGTAGGCAGTCCCTGCCGATCGCCAACCCGTGCGATTCCCCTTCATCTGGGCAGTCCAGCAGACTGTGCCAACTGAGTTGGTACAACACAGTCTCTGACCCCACAGATGGCTGCCTCCATGTGCTACCATATGCGCCACATATGTAGCCTACATGGTCAAGCTGACCCGACCTACTCCCTGGACCACCATGTGCTATGCTGAGCAACGAGAAGGGATAAATCCCTACTCTGTAACACACAGGTGTAATCCCACACCGTCTGAAGATAGATGGACGTGCCCACTGAGTGGGTACAACACGGCTCCAACGATAATCAGAACAGTGAGGTTTCGCGTCAGAAGGCTTACGAGCTTGCTATTTAGCGTTGGATTTTCACGGTCTCTTTATCTTCTTCACTATCATGCAATTCCTATGGTGATAGCAGAAGATAAATTAAAACATGCTGTTCTACTTATATAAGCAATAAAAGAAAGCATGGTTCTTATGTGGTAAAAGCCCATAGCCCTAGAAGACCTTAACCTAGTTTAAGTCTTCACTTGCTCTTCATGGGTCTTTTGCTGCTCATCTGGCCCATACCAGGGCCCAAGCGCCAATTGCAGCTCTGGTGCGCCCACCAGGAAAATGCGCCTGGTCCTAGGGTCGAACCCTAGACCTCCCACCTGGTCAAGCCACTGCTGCATGCGCCACTGCCAAGTGTGCTCTGTGCTCTTGTCTAATTAAATTACAAATTTAACTATCTAGACAAGATTGACACGCAGGTCAATAACATTTTATAAATTAAAGCAATGTGATGCGCAGATCACAATAATTAATTTACAATTTAAATCCCAGGCACGCAGGCCCCAGCACAGCACACAATTAATATGGGCAGCCCACATAAGACTAAATAGACAAACATATGCATCCATTCAGCAATCATGTGATCCAACATAAAAATTAAAATTTTCGAAAAACCCCATGGGATCAATTTTAATTTTTCCTTATTTGCCCTACAACCTTACAACGGTCCATTACTAGGGATCCACTCATCCAACCTAGTCAGATCCACTGCCCTTGCATGCACCAAGTCCTAACTGACTTGAGTCGACCATAAGGTCAACCATGCATGCGCCAGGGCTGAACAACCACACTGAGGTCTGGCAAGCGGGTGTGACCCCGGGCCTAACTCAGGTGCGTTCATGGGTCGTCTCAATCAGATATCGCTACACGCCTGTCTGCAGTCGACCTGTAGCCACCAGGTGCTATCGCACAGGTGCTACGTCGTCAACCCATCAAGGCTGTCAGATGATCTGATCAGACTTTTGGATCCAACCTAGGGGGTGACTTCAACCCTAATAACCCGTCTAAGGGTTTACTGTAAGGCCTTGATCTAATGATATACGCGCAAGTGTTTAAGTTTTAAAGAAACAAAACTATTACAAGCGCATACAATGTACATGCGTCAAAATACAACAAATGTTCTACAACAAGTATGTAGTTACGCATGTCATGAAAACATTAGATCTATTGACTAGCACATTTATGGATCACGTAAAGCATCAAGCAATCAACATAACATACATTAAGAACCTGCTCTGATACCAATTGTAGAGTCCCCTTCAAGGGGGAGCATAACCCTAAAGTGATGGCGCATATAAAACTTTGTCTTGCGGAAATTAGGGTTATAGGATCAACTTGCATGTTAAATGATCAACTCGATAAAAGGCTAATAAAGATTAATGAAAACGATCATACCATCGCCATAGCCTAGATGTTGCCTTGGAAGCAAAGAGTCAATTGCTTCTTCTCCAAAGGGATTCGCACACAAGAGGATGATGGCAAACTCTTTGTCGCTCCTTGTGCTAGCAAGGCTCCAAAGTGTCCTTGATCGAATGGAAAGGGATGAAAACTTCTTGGCAAATTTTCTTTTCCTTCTTCGTCCACCTTCTTCACGACACAAGAGAAAACTTGTTTCGACCAGTGGAGATGCGAGGCGAGAAGAGGCGTCAAGAAGAGAAGCGTGGAGCGTGGTCACGTTTAGGGAGTTGCTATCTAAAAATAGCAAACCACCTCTCAACGTTCACATGCGCACACCAAGTCGCAAATCTCTCTTCACCCTTTTGAACCATGCGCTCATTTGAGCTGGTTCACTTTGGTTCGGTTCACAAACCAAATAAGCCAAGCAACTAGTCCAAATCATAATTAAACCACAAGGTTCTTGATCTGACCGTTGATCTCTTAATGCTTCTGATCTGACCGATCTAGCATCCAATCTCTCAATCGAAGCTTACCGATCTGAAGCCCTAATCAATCAAACATGATCAGACCAGATCTCACTTACAATCAGAGATTAAATCCCTTCAAACTGAACTCAAACAATTCAGTCCACACGATCTGACTTAAGTAAGCCATATCATCAAATTGTGCGACCCTGAGGGTTTCCTTTAAATGTCGGTAACGATAACTTACATTATCACGATCAGTGAGGGGTATCTAGCAACACATCACTGTCTCCCGATATAAAGGAAAGAGTCTTCCAAGACTACACCCATACCACAGCACAAGTGTGAATCAAATCACAAGGCATGCATATTTCCTTTACCACTGGACGTTCTTATTGGACAAGCGTGTCAAGCTTGTAACTCCAATATGATGAGCATGATTAGATCAGATGAACATAGTCACCTGGGTATGGCCATACTCTTTTCTCAATCATCTCATCCAGGGGGCCCCTTTAGAACATCACACTCCTTAAACAAGGAGACGGCAATCCTATGTCTATCACTAGTGCCCTAACCTGACTCAAGCTCATCATCCAAGTTAGTCTATAATCATTATGTTTCAAATGATATTGAACTACCTCAAAATAATGACAATCATCATTTAGAAAACACAAGTGATCTCAAGTCAGAGGAAATGTGCCACTTGTCATATACAAGGAATATTCACATTGTGACAAACAATTGAACATCCTAGTAGGGTCTGTCCAGTACATCCAATGTACCCATGAGTCTACATCTTATTCCATGCTCGAAGCATCCTATAAGATTAGAACACATATTAGTCTTAACCATATCAAGGCTGTCTCATGTTCACCAAGATACATCGACTAAGGACTTAACTGCATGTCAGCCTAGCTGAACAGCTTTGAGACATTATTCAGAAGAACATATATTGCAGCAGACAATGTAGCTAACTGAATAACAACCATGCCTTTATAAACATAACAGTTTATTACATGATACAGATACATTTCCACAGGCCTCAAACATTAGCCTTAAGGGCATACCCCAACAGACTCAAGCTCACCATCCAAGATAGTCTATAACCATTATGTTTCAAATGATATTGAACTACCTCAAAACAATGACAATCATCATTTAGAAAACACAAGTGATCTCAAGTTAGAGGAAATGTGCCACTTGTCGCATTCAAGGATTATTCACATTGTGACAGACAATTGAATATCCTAGTAGGGTCTGTCTAGTACATCCAATGTACCCATGAGTCTACATCTTATTCCATGCTCGAAGCATCCTATAAGATTAGAACACATATTAGTCTTAACCATATCAAGGCTGTCTCATGTTCACCAAGATATATCGACTAAGGACTTTACTGCATGTCAGCCCAGCTGAACAGCTTTGAGACATTATTCAGAAGTACAATTATTGCAGCAGACAATATAACAACCTGAATAACAACCATGCCTTTATAAACATAAGAGTTTATTACATGATACTGTTACAATCCCAAGGCCTCAAACATTAGCCTTAAGGGCATACCCCAACAATCTCCCACTTGCACTTAATCTAATGGTTGAGAAATCTCAAACCCATGTTATTACAGTGCTTCTCATGCTTCTGCTGCGCCAGAGGCTTTGTAAGCGGGTCTGCCAGATTGTCATCTGTATGAACCTTGCATACTTTGATCTCGCCTCGATCAATGATCTCCCGGATCAAGTGAAACCGTCTCTGTATGTGCTTGGACTTCTGGTGCGACCGTGGTTCCTTTGCTTGTGCGATTGCTCCAGTGTTATCACAGAAGATAACCAAAGGATCTGCACTCGAAGGAACAACACCAAGTTCTCTCACGAACTTACGAATCCACACTGCCTCCTTGGATGCTTCCGAGGCTGCAACATACTCGGCTTCTGTTGTGGAATCAGTAACAGTTGACTGTTTGAAACTCTTCCACACCACTGCTCCTCCATTCAAGCTAAAAACATAGCCTGATTGCGATCGGAAATCATCCTGGTCTGACTGGAACGAAGCGTCAGTATATCCTTCAATACTGAGTTCTTCCTGACCACCATATATCAAGAACATATCTTTGGTCCTCCGCAGATATTTTAAGATGCTCTTGACTGCAATCCAGTGCGCCACACCTGGATTACTTTGGAACCGACTAGTCACGCTTAACCCGTAAGCGACGTCTGGGCGAGTACACAACATCGCATACATAATGGATCCAATAGCCGAAGCATAAGGCGTATTGTCCATTTCATCTTTCTCAGTCTATGTTTGTGGACACTGACTCTTCGAAAGATTCAGACCATGTCTGACTGGAAGATATCCTCTTTTAGAATTCTCTAAATGGAATCTTTCCAGGACTTTATCGATGTAAGTACTCTGGCACAGCCCGAGAAGCCTCTTAGATCTATCCCTGTAGATCTTCACACCTAATACATAGGCTGCTTCTCCTAAATCTTTCATCTGGAAATATTTCCTTAACCATGCCTTAACCGCATGCATTTCAGGAATGTCATTTCCAATGATCAAGATGTCATCGACGTAGAGGACTAGGAAAGTAATCACGCTCCCACTAAACCTCTTATATACACACGGGTCATCCTCGTTCTTGATGAAACCAAACTCAGAGATTGATTCATCAAAACGAATATTCCAGCTTCTTGATGCTTGTTTAAGTCCATAAATGGACTTCTTTAACTTGCATATTTTATGACGATCTGATGGATTAGTGAAACCTTCTGGTTGTGTCATATATGTGACATCCCGTTATCTTAACCCCAAACAAGCAACATAATTCATAAAAGAAACAGGATGTGTCATACAAGATCGATTCATATGCTAGGTAAAACCAAGTCCAGGAAACACGATCTGAAAATTTCGAAAATCCATACATATAAATCTCCACAAAACACAATTTCATAAAGGTACCTGCCACCACGCATTCCTTGCACTAGACATATGCAAGGCAACAGTTATATCAAATCCGTATCAAATCCATAAAGGTACCTGCCACCAGGCAATACTTGCACTAGACATATGCAAGTTACAGGTATATCAAAACCGATTACAAAGAATACACCACAAACCGAATTTCAAAACAAAATCACAAAATCGATTTTTATAAACTCATACCAAACACCGAAACCAGGCCAAAGCCCGCGGTGACACAAAAATCATAATATCAAAACCGCCACAACCGGCAACACAAGTTCACACATAGTTTAGCCATAGTCGGCAGCACATGTTCACATAATTTAGATATTAAGGCCACAACCGGCATCACAAGTTCATTAAGCATAAATCACGATATCCATATAATGCTAACTGCGCCCCTGCTCTACACCTGAAAATAATGAGGGGTGAGCTACACAGCCCAGTGAGTGGATAGTCTAAATCGACCATCCATAACATACACTCAAAAATATAGACAGAATATTTTAAAAATCTTTAACAGGAACAATTATGTCAACATATAACAACATAAAGAAAACAGAAGTTATAATAACAGTCAGATATACACACCAACATATAACAAACTCAGGTTCTAGAGTTATACTCTAAACCAACTCAGATGTACACACCAACATATAACAAAACTCAGGTTCTAGAGTTATACTCTAAACCAACTAAACACACCAACACTTAATTAACCTAGTTGTCCAGCATATTCAGTAGTGACCATTATGGTCTAACCCGGCTTTGGCCTAAGCACTGGGAGACTGCAAAATTTCATGCAACACATAAACATGGACAGTGAGTAGAATCAAGAGGTGGCCCCCGCCAGGTCACGACGTGGCACTTTGCTCTAAAACACCCCATAAACACATCGATGGATTGTGTGTAGATTCAAGAGGTGGCCCCCGCCGGGTCACGACGTGGCACTTTGCTCTACGACACCCCATATCACAAAAAGAGAGTGATGACATCAAGAGGTGGCCCCTGTCCGACCAAGACATGGCACTTTGCGTCAAAACCCGTTCTCCCAAAAGGTTCCTACTGGACAACAGACACATCTTATATCATATATCACAAAGGTGGACTCCTAAGTGTCAACTAGACTCTAGGATAGTCATCACAATAATCACATCGGGCAGGCTGAACAACAACCTCCATCACAATAATCATAACAGGCAGGCTGAACATCAACCCCCTTCACATATCACAATACAGGGCTGAAAATTCAAACCCTTAACATATCACATATTGACCATCCCCTTGAGTACACAGCTACACTTAGCCTTAGTCCTAACCAACACATGATCACAACAGATAATATTCAAAAATCCCATATCAACATAATTTTCGAAATTCACATAACCACATAATATTCACATATTCAAAGATCACTTAACATTCCAAAAATCATAAATCACATAATATTTAAAAATCACATAACATAGTGTAATCCTTAAGTTTCAGGCTGGTCAGTTCAGTGTAGCCTTGCTAAGTTATCACCCAATTTCTCAAACAAAGTTACATAGCCATAAATATATAACCATAAAACATGCTACACTCATAAAGAAACATAAAATTAAAACAAGCATCCATAAAATCAACATAAAATGTAAAACATGTATTCTTATAAACTACTTTACAAATTACCACATGTAAACATGTTAACTACTAATATCATGAATTCGGTTTTCATAAACAATTATCAAAATTTCGGTTTTCATGCATATTATCAATATTTCGGTTTTTAGGTTTTCATGGTAAATACCCTAAATTCGATTTTCATGAAGAACAAGGGATACCTTAAATTCGGTTTTCAAGATAAATATATCTTTGCAACTTTCGGTTTATAACAAGATGAAGTCTTGAGTTTTCGGTTTTAGCATGGTAAAAATTCCAACAAGCAAATGTATCATCTAACACATCATCTAACACTAACAAATAGATAGAAATCAAATAGACACCCCACTCACCTCTTAACCGTGAACACTAAGGTGAAAAACTCTCCAAAAATTTCGTCTAAGGCTTGAAGTCCCACCAAGAATCGCCGCCAATGGAAGGAAACACCTCCAACACCAAAGACTCCGGCCAAGAGAGAAGGAAGATGAAGAAGAAGATCGCCCAAGGCTTCAAGAATCGCCAACTCTTCAAGCCGTCGCCCAAAGTTTTCCTCCAAGCCAAACAAAACGCCAAAACCTCTACCCTAGCCGAAAATTACCACTTAAACTTTGGGTTTTTAAATTTTAAACCCATTAACCAATTAATTCCAAAAGGGTTTAATCCATTTAACTAATAATTTCGAATTTTAAAACCCAATTAGCGCCAACCCAATAACCCATGGTTAACTAATTAATTTAACCATTAACTAACCATTCACTTAAAGAAAATCCAATAAGGATTTAATTGACATCCAATAAGGATTAACGTCCAATAACTCCAATTAATTAACAATTAAATAACTTAAATTAACAAGCAGTAAACTCTAATTAATTAACTGAAAATTGGTATCCAATAAGCTAGTTAATTAATTAACATTAACATCCAAAAATCTCTAATTTAATTAACTATAATTCAACAACCAAAATCTCTAATTAATTTATCATAAATTAACAATTAATACACAGGAATAATAACACAGTCAATAATTTTATTTAAATCAAAATAATGCTTACCAGGACTTAAGATCCTTGGATCTTACATCCCTCCCTCCTTATAAAGCTTTAGTCCTCTAAAGCTCAGCATCCATATCATCAAAGAGATAAGCATAAAGTTTCCTCATATCAGCTTCAGTCTCCCAAGTCGCCTCCTCAACCGACTGTTTTCCCCAGATAACCTTTACCAAAGGTATAGTCTTGTTCCTCAGAACTTTATCCTTTCTATCAACAATCCGGAGAGGTCTTTCCTCAAAAGTCAAATCACTCTGAATCTGAAGAGGTTCTAATTCCAATACATGAGATGGATCAGGATGATATTTCCTCAAAACAGAAACATGGAACACATTATGCACATGATCCATAGCAGGAGGTAAAGCTAATCTGTAAGCCACTGGACCAATTCTCTCAATAATGTCAAAAGGTCCTACAAACCTAGGGCTCAACTTGCCCTTTCTGCCAAACCTCATAACACCCTTAGTAGGTGACACCTTTAAGAAAACATGATCCCCTACCATAAAATCCAAGGGACGACGACGGTCATCAGCATAACTCTTCTGTCTGTCCCGAGAAATCTTCAGTTTATTCTGTATCTCTCTGACCTTATCAGTAGTCTCCTGAACTGCATCAGATCTCAAAATCATTCTGTCACCAGTTTCCTCCCAACACAAGGGAGTCCTACACCTTCTTCCATACAAAGCCTCATAAGGAGCCATCTGAATACTTGAGTGGAAACTATTATTATAAGTGAACTCTATCAAAGATAGATCCCGGTTCCACTCAGAACTCCAATCAACCACATAAGCTCTCAACAGGTCTTCTAGAGTCTGTATAGTACGCTCCGTCTGGCCATCAGACTGAGGATGGTATGCTGTACTAAAACTCAACTTAGTACCCAAACCTTCCTGTAAGCTCTTCCAAAATCTGGACAAAAATCGAGAGTCCCTATCAGACACAATATCAACAGGCACTCCATGCAGTCTGACTATCTCATCAATGTATAATCTAGCCAGCCTCTCTAAAGGATAAGTCATCTTGATCGGGAGAAAATGGGCTGATTTAGTGAGTCTATCAACGATCACCCAAATAGCATCATGACCCAATCTGGTTCTAGGCAAACCACACACAAAATCCATACTGATGCATTCCCACTTCCACTCAGGAATAGGAAGAGGCTGCAACAAACCACCAGGCTTCTGGTGTTCAGCCTTTACAGTCTGACAAGTTAAACACCTAGAGACAAAATCAGTTACTTCTTTCTTCATACCCGGCCACCAAAAATTTTTCTTAAGGTCCTGATACATCTTAGTCACGCCAGGATGTAGAGAATATTTGGAGTTATGGCTGTCCTCCAATATTTCTTTCCTCAAGCTCGGTTCCTCAGGGACACATACCCTTCCACGAAACCGAAGAATACCATCATCAGACAGTCTAAAATCCTGAACTGCGCCATCAACCAGACTATCCCTGATCTGAACTAATCCCGGATCCACAGACTGCTGATCTCTGATCTTCTGCAACAAAGCAGACTGTACTCTGAGAAAAGCCACATAACCCGACTGAACTCTAGGAGAAACACTGATCCTGAGATCGCTGAACTCCTGCAGTAACCGCCACTCACTGACTCGTAGAGCAGCTACTGA
Source organism: Costus lasius (assembly GCA_027563935.2). Taxonomy (NCBI): domain Eukaryota; kingdom Viridiplantae; phylum Streptophyta; class Magnoliopsida; order Zingiberales; family Costaceae; genus Costus; species Costus lasius. Next base: position 74,293,508 of record CM050449.1, read on the forward strand.
AGTAACTGGATGTCTGCTCAGCGCATCCGCCACTACATTGGCCTTTCCAGCCTGATACTGAATGGAGAAGTCATAGTCTTTGATCAACTCCATCCATCTTCTCTGTCTCATGTTCAACTCCTTCTGAGTGAAGATATACTTGAGACTCTGGTGATCAGTGAACAGATCAAACTCCTGGCCCAGCAAATAGTGACGCCATATCTTCAAAGCAAAGACTACGGCCGCCAACTCTAAGTCATGAGTAGGGTAGTTCAATTCATACTCCTTCAGTTGTCTCGAAGCATAGGCTACTACAGAACCCTTCTGCATCAAGACACAACCCAACCCTTTGCCTGAAGCATCCGTATAAACAGTAAACCTTTCCCCATCACTAGGAATAATGAGGATTGGTGTACTAGTCAACCTCCTCTTCAGCTCCTGAAAGCTCTCTTCACACTTGTCATCCCAAATGAACTTAGCCTCCTTTCTGGTTAATTTAGTTAAAGGACCCGCCAGCTTGGAGAATCCCTCAACAAATCTCCGGTAGTAACCTACTAAACCCAGGAAACTCCTGATCTCAGTAGCACTAGTCGGTCTTCCCCAATTGAGAATGGCTTGCACTTTAACCGGATCCACAGACACCCCTTGACCAGAAATCACATGCCCAAGGAAACTGATCTTCTCTAGCCAGAACTCACACTTACTAGCCTTGGCAAATAACCGGTTCTTCCTCAGAATCTCCAGCACTCTGCGCAAGTCACTGACATGATCTGAAGTAGTCCGTGAGTATACTAAAATATCATCTATAAAGACTACCACACAAGAGTCAAGCAATTCATGGAATACCCTGTTCATCAAATCCATGAAGACAGCAGGTGCATTCGTCAGTCCAAAAGGCATAACTAAAAATTCAAAATGCCCATACCTGGTCCTGAAAGCAGTCTTAAATATATCCTCATCCTTGACCCTCAGCTGGTAATACCCTGATCTCAGATCAATCTTAGAGAACACTGTCGCTCCCTGTAATTGATCAAATAGATCATCAATTCTGGGAAGAGGATACTTATTCTTGATAGTCACTTGATTCAATTGCCTGTAGTCTATACACATCCTCAGGGTTCCATCTTTCTTCTTTACAAACAGCACTGGCGCTCCCCAGGGAGAAGCACTAGGCCGAATGTACCCTTTCTCTAGCAATTCCTCCAGTTGTTTCTTAAGCTCGGCCAACTCTGAAGTAGCCATACGGTAAGGAGCTCTGGAGATAGGTGCCGTTCCTGGCGCCAACTCAATGCCAAACTCCACTTCTCTAATTGGTGGCAAGCCTGAAAATTCTTCAGAGAACACATCAGGAAATTCTTTCACCACCGCCATCTGAGTCAAATCAGAAGCAGAATCATCCTGCACCTTAACATGCGCAAGATAACCCTTGCATCCACTAGCAAGTAACTTCCTGGCCTGCAGGAAAGATATTACATGCGGTCCTTGGTCCGACACTAGACCTCTCACAAAAATCCGGTTCCCATCTAACAAATTTAAAGTGATTACTTTCTCAAAGCAATCCACAGTAGCATGATGTGAGGATAACCAATCCATACCTAGGATGACATCATAGTCTTGCATGTCTAGGAGGATTAAATCCACTAGAAACTCATAACCCTCTACATGCACCACACAATCAGCACACACAGTGTCTGTAGATAATGACTTTCCTACGGGAGTACTCACAGATACAACATAATTCATCACCTTAGGTAACACAGGTAAACATGCAGCAAACTTAACAGATACAAAAGACAAATTTGCACCAGGATCAAATAAAATGCGAGCTAACTGATCAAATACAAATAAGGTACCTTCCACAACGGATCGGGAAGCTCGTGTATCCTTCTCAGCCACAGCATAAACTCTAGTCTGGACTGTAGGCTTATCTGCGCCTCTAGGCTGTATCTCAGGCTCTTTGCAGTCCCTGACCATGTGCCCCGGTTTCTTACACCTGAAGCACACGCCATTCTTCTTATAACAGTCTTTCACTAGATGTCCCTTGAGTCCACAATAATTGCAAGTCCAGTTCTCATTGTTACTGATCTTTGCCTCCCTGGCATCCCTGAACTGCTGCGGTGCATCCCTGGACTGCTGCGGTGCCTTGTAAGAGTAAGGCTTATACCTGCTCTTCTTGTAGTCCTTATGTTTAGGGTACTTCTTACCCTTGCCGCCACTGCCATACTGAGGAGCCGCCGCCTCAGCTGCAGGAACCACTGTCACGGCAACATGAGAACTCCTCTCAGCTATGTATCTCTCAATGGTGCGTGCTCGCCCAACAGTCTCAACATAGGTCTCCAAGTGCTGAGCACCAACCTGCTCTCTAATGTCCCATCTGAGACCTCTGAGAAACTTAGTAGCCCTCCTCTTTTCAGTGTTTATCAGGTGAGGGGCATATTTTCCCAACTTGGTGAACTGCAACTCATACTGGTCCACTGTCATATCACCCTGCTCCAGGTGAATAAATGCCACCTCTCGGTCCTCCACCAAACTATCTGGGAAGTACTTCTCGTTAAATCGAGACAAGAAGTAAGGCCAATCTACAGTCTCATGTCTTTCTTCGGCAAGTCTCACCACGCCCTTCCACCACTCATCTGCGTCAGCACGCATCATATAGGTGGTCAGACATAACTTATCCTCATCTGAGCAGCACATGACTTGGAAAATCTTTTCCAAGCACAACTGCCAGTTCTCAGCAGTACTGGATTCTGAGCCCCCATAAAAAGAACTAGGACCCAGTTTCTGGAATTCACTCACAAGTGAAGCATAGCGCCTGTGAGCGCCCTCCTGAGAGTCATCCCCCACCGCTCGAGTAGTAGTCTGGGGTCTCTCTTGAGTCAGCTGCTGCAAAAGCTGCTGTTGTGCCTCTTGATGCTGAGTCTGTTGCTGCTGCAGCATCTGAGCTTGCCTCTCTATCATGGCACCTTGTTGCTGTACCATGCCAGTCAGAGTCTCAATAGTTCTCGTGAGGTTCGAAGGCTGCTCATCCTCGCCACTAGCATTTCCTCTGGTTCGCACCATCTTAAATTCCTACACACACATACCATAGTCAGGAAAACAAACATAAACCTATCAGGTGTCTAGCAATACACAAACATGTTTTCCTCCCCGAACTAAGTTTTAGCTAGCCAACGCTCTGATACCATTCTGTGACATCCCGTTATCTTAACCCCAAACAAATGGCACAAATCATAAAAGAAACAGGATGTGTCATACAAGATCGATTCATATGCTAGGTAAAACCAAGTCCAGGAAACACGATCTGAAAATTTCAAAAATCCATACATATAAATCTCCACAAAACACAATTTCATAAAGGTACCTGCCACCACGCATTCCTTGCACTAGACATATGCAAGGCAACAGTTATATCAAATCCGTATCAAATCCATAAAGGTACCTGCCACCAGGCAATACTTGCACTAGACATATGCAAGTTACAGGTATATCAAAACCGATTACAAAGAATACACCACAAACCGAATTTCAAAACAAAATCACAAAATCGATTTTTATAAACTCATACCAAACACCGAAACCAGGCCAAAGCCCGCGGTGACACAAAAATCATAATATCAAAACCGCCACAACCGGCAACACAAGTTCACACATAGTTTAGCCATAGTCGGCAGCACATGTTCACATAATTTAGATATTAAGGCCACAACCGGCATCACAAGTTCATTAAGCATAAATCACGATATCCATATAATGCTAACTGCGCCCCTGCTCTACACCTGAAAATAATGAGGGGTGAGCTACACAGCCCAGTGAGTGGATAGTCTAAATCGACCATCCATAACATACACTCAAAAATATAGACAGATTATTTTAAAAATCTTTAACAGGAACAATTATGTCAACATATAACAACATAAAGAAAACAGAAGTTATAATAACAGTCAGATGTACACACCAACATATAACAAACTCAGGTTCTAGAGTTATACTCTAAACCAACTCAGATGTACACACCAACATATAACAAAACTCAGGTTCTAGAGTTATACTCTAAACCAACTAAACACACCAACACTTAATTAACCTAGTTGTCCAGCATATTCAGTAGTGACCATTATGGTCTAACCCAGCTTTGGCCTAAGCACTGGGAGACTGCAAAATTTCATGCAACACATAAACATGGACAGTGAGTAGAATCAAGAGGTGGCCCCCGCCAGGTCACGACGTGGCACTTTGCTCTAAAACACCCCATAAACACATCGATGGATTGTGTGTAGATTCAAGAGGTGGCCCCCGCCGGGTCACGACGTGGCACTTTGCTCTACGACACCCCATATCACAAAAAGAGAGTGATGACATCAAGAGGTGGCCCCTGTCCGACTAAGACATGGCACTTTGCGTCAAAACCCGTTCTCCCAAAAGGTTCCTACTGGACAACAGACACATCTTATATCATATATCACAAAGGTGGACTCCTAAGTGTCAACTAGACTCTAGGATAGTCATCACAATAATCACATCGGGCAGGCTGAACAACAACCTCCATCACAATAATCATAACAGGCAGGCTGAACATCAACCCCCTTCACATATCACAATACAGGGCTGAAAATTCAAACCCTTAACATATCACATATTGACCATCCCCTTGAGTACACAGCTACACTTAGCCTTAGTCCTAACCAACACATGATCACAACAGATAATATTCGAAAATCCCATATCAACATAATTTTCGAAATTCACATAACCACATAATATTCACATATTCAAAGATCACTTAACATTCCAAAAATCATAAATCACATAATATTTAAAAATCACATAACATAGTGTAATCCTTAAGTTTCAGGCTGGTCAGTTCAGTGTAGCCTTGCTAAGTTATCACCCAATTTCTCAAACAAAGTTACATAGCCATAAATATATAACCATAAAACATGCTACACTCATAAAGAAACATAAAATTAAAACAAGCATCCATAAAATCAACATAAAATGTAAAACATGTATTCTTATAAACTACTTTACAAATTACCACATGTAAACATGTTAACTACTAATATCATGAATTCGGTTTTCATAAACAATTATCAAAATTTCGGTTTTCATGCATATTATCAATATTTCGGTTTTTAGGTTTTCATGGTAAATACCCTAAATTCGATTTTCATGAAGAACAAGGGATACCTTAAATTCGGTTTTCAAGATAAATATATCTTTGCAACTTTCGGTTTATAACAAGATGAAGTCTTGAGTTTTCGGTTTTAGCATGGTAAAAATTCCAACAAGCAAATGTATCATCTAACACATCATCTAACACTAATAAATAGATAGAAATCAAATAGACACCCCACTCACCTCTTAACCGTGAACACTAAGGTGAAAAACTCTCCAAAAATTTCGTCTAAGGCTTGAAGTCCCACCAAGAATCGCCGCCAATGGAAGGAAACACCTCCAACACCAAAGACTCCGGCCAAGAGAGAAGGAAGATGAAGAAGAAGATCGCCCAAGGCTTCAAGAATCGCCAACTCTTCAAGCCGTCACCCAAAGTTTTCCTCCAAGCCAAACAAAACGCCAAAACCTCTACCCTAGCCGAAAATTACCACTTAAACTTTGGGTTTTTAAATTTTAAACCCATTAACCAATTAATTCCAAAAGGGTTTAATCCATTTAACTAATAATTTCGAATTTTAAAACCCAATTAGCGCCAACCCAATAACCCATGGTTAACTAATTAATTTAACCATTAACTAACCATTCACTTAAAGAAAATCCAATAAGGATTTAATTGACATCCAATAAGGATTAACGTCCAATAACTCCAATTAATTAACAATTAAATAACTTAAATTAACAAGCAGTAAACTCTAATTAATTAACTGAAAATTGGTATCCAATAAGCTAGTTAATTAATTAACATTAACATCCAAAAATCTCTAATTTAATTAACTATAATTCAACAACCAAAATCTCTAATTAATTTATCATAAATTAACAATTAATACACAGGAATAATAACACAGTCAATAATTTTATTTAAATCAAAATAATGCTTACCAGGACTTAAGATCCTTGGATCTTACAATATACACATCCTCATCCAGATTTCCATTAAGGAAAGCTGTCTTCACATCCATCTGCCAGATCTCATAATCATAATATGCAGCTATCGCGAAAAGAATCCGAATGGACTTAAACATGGCTACAGGTGAGAAAGTTTCATCATAATCTATCCCGTAGATTTGTTTGAAACCTTTCGCAACCAGCCTGCCTTTATAGGTAACTACGTTACCATCCATGTCAATCTTCTTCTTGAAGATCCATTTACAGCCTATAGGGATAACTCCCGGAGGCGGATCAACCAAATCCCAGACTTGGTTATCTAACATGGAGTCCATCTCGGCGCGCATAGCTTCAAGCCATCTCGCTGACTCCGGTCCACTGACCGCATCCGCATAAGTAAGGGGTTCATCATTATCAACGATGTAGACTCCGTCATAGCGCTCAGGCTGTCGACGGATCCTTCCCGATCTTCGCGGTTCCCGTGATATCTGAGCCTCAGATTGTTCAATAACCTGATCTACCGGCTCAGGCTCATCCAACTGCGCTTGAGCACTTTGTCCTTCCTCTGGATTCTCATCCAGCTTTATTTCTCTCCCACTGGCCTCTTGTAGAAGAAACTCCTTCTCAAGAAATATGGCCGTCCGAGCAACAAATACCTTGTTCTCTTTGGGATCGAAGAAATAATAACCCTTAGTTTCCTTAGGGTAACCGACAAAGATACATTTCTCAGATCTGCTCTCTAGTTTCCCAGAGGCGAGCTTTTTGACATAAGCCTCGCAGCCCCAGATCCTGATAAATGTCAAGCTAGGCTGTTTCCCATACCATAACTCATATGGAGTCTTTGAAACGGCCTTGGATGGCACTCGGTTTAGTACCTTTGCAGCTGTCTCCAGTGCAAAACCCCAAAAGGAGTAAGGTAGAGTAGCCTGACTCATCATAGAACGAACCATATCAAGTAACGTTCTATTTCTCCTCTCGGACACACCATTCCATTGCGGTGTTCCTGGCGGAGTGAGCTGTGAGATAATCCCACACTCCTTCAGATAGTCAGTAAATTCTTGACTTAGGTATTCTCCACCTCGATCAGAACGAAGTGCCTTGATATTTCGGCCTAGCTGATTCTGTACTTCATTCTTGAACTCTTTGAACTTGTCAAAAGATTCACTTTTATGTCTCATCAGATAGACATAACCATACCTACTGAAATCATCAGTAAAGGTAATGAAGTACTGATAGCCACCTCTGGCATGTTTACTAAATGGCCCACACACATCACTGTGTATTAGGTCAAGTAAACCTGAAGCCCTTTGACCTTTGTTAGGAAAAGGTGACTTCGTCATTTTACCCATTAAACAAGCCTTGCATGTATCAATCTCCTCACAGGAGAATGATCCCAGCAGTCCATGATCATGCAACCGCTTAATGCGTTTCTTGTTAATATGGCCTAAACGACTATGCCATAGCAAGGTGCTGTCATCAGCATACTTGGCTTTCTTATTATCAATGTTTTGTATAGAACATTCCATGTCCAACATGAATAACCCATTGTTAATTGAACCAGTTGCATAAACAATATTATCAAAAGATAAAACACACTTTGAAATATTGCATTCAAAGGAAAATCCCTTCCTGACAAGAGCAGGAATAGAGATAATATTTTTAGTAATGCTGGGAACAAAGTAACAATTGTTTAGTTCCAATACAAGCCCAGATGGCAAAGAGATGAAATAGTCTGCTACAGCAACAGCAGCAACCCGTGCCCCGTTTCCAACTCGTAGGTCCACCTCATGCTGTCCCACCTGCCTTCTTCTCTTGAGTTCCTGTACATTTGAACAAATGTGAACTCCACATGCAGTGTCCAACACCCATGAAATAGAAGAAGATGAAACCATGACTTCCGTCACGTATATACCTGAGCCAGAAGCAATGCTTCCCCTCTTATCTCCTTGGAGCGCTTTACAGTCCTTTTTCCAGTGACCCAGCTGGCCACAGTGGAAACATCTGTATTCCTTTGACCGCTTAACTTTTTGCTTCAGAGCCTTGCTGTAACTCTTGACAGGGGCCTTGCCCTTCTTCCCCTTCTTCTTGTTCCTGGAAGGAACCATTAAGACAGAGGTCGAAGGCTTTCCCTTCAGAGTCTCCTCAGTAGTCAAGAGCATATTCAGCAGCTCTGCCGGAGTACAGTCGATTTTGTTCATATTAAAGTTAATAATGAACGCATCGAAAAAGGGCGGGAGAGACTGCAGAATAATGTCTACAGCAAGCTCCTGGTTGATGGTATGCCCCAGTTTCTCTAGAGCCTCCTTGTGCCCAATCATCTTGAGCACGTGAGCTCCCACTGGGCTCCCTTCAGCCAGTTTGCTCTGAAAGAACAGCTTTGTCAGATTATAGCGTTCTGTCCTCGCCTGTGCAGCATACAGCATTTTGAGGTTTGCTATCATGTCTATTGCAGACATATCCTCATGCTGACGCTGCAGCGGTGGCGTCATAGACGCTAGCATCAGGCAAGCGACATCAATGCTATCATTGCCGTGCTTTTCATAAGCTTCCCGAACCGCCCTTGCGGCGTTCGGAGCGGGCTGAGGCGGCACAGCCGTCTCGAGGACATACAGTTTCCTCTCTGCCTTAAGAACAATCTTAAGGTGTCCGAACCAGTCTGAGAAGTTCGGCCCAGCAAACTTCTCCCTTTCCAGTAGGGATCGCACATTGAAGCTCATGGTGTTCGTTGCTGCAGGTATCTACAACAATGCAAGAACAGCAAGGTCAGTATCAATGTAAAGAATCAATTCAGGACTTAAGAATGATTCCTTTTCTCACTATTTTATCTGACTGAAAAATCCATTAAAACAGTCCGAAAGAGTAAAACTCTTTTAGTGAGATGGGATCCAGATTTCATACTTGGTCTCCGCGTCCCGCTCAGGCGAGATAAGATGCACAGAGAGTACAAGCACTAATCTCTGGTAGGCTGTCCCAGCCAATCGCCAACCCGTGCGATTCCCCTTCATCTGGGCAATCCAGCAGACTGTGCCAACTGAGTTGGTACAACACAATCTCTGACCCCACAGATGGCTGCCTCCATGCGCTACCATATGCGCTACATATGTAGCCTACATGGTCAAGCTGACCCGACCTACTCCCTGGACCACCACGTGCTATGCTGAGCAACGAGAAGCGATAAATCCCTTCTCTGTAACACGCAGGTGTAATCCCGCACCGTCTGAAGATAGATGGACGTGCCCACTGAGTGGGTACAACACGGCTCCAACGATAATCAGAACAGTGAGGTTTCGCGTCAGAAGGCATACGAGCTTGATATTTTAGCGTTGGATTTTAACGGTCTTTTATCTTCTTCACTATCATGCAATTCCTATGGTGATAGCAGAAGATAAATAAATCATGCTGTTCTACTTATTTAAACAATAAAAGAAAGCATGGATCTTATGTGGTAAAAGCCCATAGCCTAAGTAAGACCTTAATTAACTTAAGTCTTCACTTGCTTTTCCTTCATGGGTCTTTTGCTGCTCATCTGGCCCAAACCAGGGCCCAAGCGCCATCTGCAGCTCAGGTGCGCCCACCAGGTAAATGCGCCTGTCCCAGAGTCGAACCTTGGACCTCCCACCTGGTCTAGCCACTGCTGCATGCGCCTCTGCCATGTGTGCTCTGTGCTCTTGTCTGATTAACTTACAAAGTAATCTATCTAGACAAGATTGACTCGCAGGTCAATTACATTTTATAAATTAAAAATAATGTGATACGCAGATCACAATAATTAATTTACATTTTAATACAGGCACGCAGGCCCCAGCACAGCACACATTAAACGGGCAGCCCACATAAGAATAAATAAACAAGCATAGGCCTCATCCAAACAACATGTGATCCATCAATAAGAAAATAAAATTTTGAAAACGCATAGTTATCAATTTTACTTTTCTTATGTGCCCTACAACCTTACAACGGTCCATTGATGGGGATCCACTCATCATATCTAGTCAGATCCACTGCCCTTGCATGCACCAAGTCCTAACTGACTTGAGTCGACCCAGTGGTCAACTATGCATGCGCCAAGGGCTGAACAACCATCATGAGTTTTGGCAAGCGGGTGTGAACCCGGGCCTAACTCATGTGCGTTCACCAGGTGTCTCAACCAGACCTCGCTACACGCCTTTGATGCAGTCGACCTATAGCCACCTCATGCTTGCGCATGGGTGCCATCTGGTCGACCCATCTAGGCTGTCAGATGGTCTGATCAGACTATTGGATCTAACCGAGATGATGACTTCAACCCCATCAACCCGTCTAAGGCTTTATAGCAGGGGCGACTTAGATCTAATAAGGAAGCGCGCAAGATAACATTTTAGAAAACATGTAACATGCGCCAATCCTAATCATGCAATAAAATAAAACATGAATACACACATGCGCTAACATCTAATACCTAGCATGTAGATTCGCATGTGATGAAAATTAGATCTACAACCAAAAACAAGGATCACACATAATCATGAAACAATCATATGATCATACGATAACAACCTCGCTCTGATACCAATTGTAAGTCCCCTAAAGCTAAGGTGGCGAAACCCTGACAGGTGGCGCAAATAATTTTGCAAGCGGAAACTAGGGTTTCAAGAGACCTTACGTAATGACATATGATTAACTTCATAAGGTTTAGATTCATACCATAGCCATTTGGTTTGGATGGCGTCTAGGAAGCAGAGATCGACAGGGGTCTCCTCCAGAGAATGCGCACACAAGATGAGAGTGTGCCTACTTTCTTGGTGCTCCTTGTGCTAGCAAGGTTCCAAGAAGTCTTGAACGTATGGAAGGGATGGAGACGATTTTCCTTTCTTGGCCGAATCCTCCTCAAAGCTCCAAGCGTCGCCACACACGAAAGTGTCGAGAGGAATAATGGGTGGAGAGGCGAGAATAGAATCAATTCTATTCGAACGTGAGAGATCTCCAAGTGGAGATCATGGTTTCTAAAAATAGAAACCATCACTCGCTCAAACGTTCACGCCAAGTGAACAAGTCGCCACCTCTTCTCCCTTTGAACCATGCGCTCATATATGAGCCGGTTCAATTTGGTTCGGCTCAAGAAACCAATCAAGCCAAGTCTTCAGTCCAGATCATATTAAACCTAAAGGTTCAAGATCTGACCGTTCATCTCTTAATGCTCCTGATCTCACCGATCTAGCATCTATTCTCTCAATCGAAGCTTACCGATCTTAAGCCCTAATCAATCAAACATGATCAGACCAGATCTCACTTACAATCAGAGATTAAATCCCTTTAAACTGAACCAAAACAATTCAGTCCACACGATCTGACTTAAGTAAGCCATATCATCAAATTGTGCGACCCTGAGGGTTTCCTTTAAATGTCGGTAACGATAACTTACGTTATCACGATCAGTGAGGGGTATCTAGCAACACATCACTGTCTCCCGATATAAAGGAAAGAGTCTTCCAAGACTACACCCAAACCACAGAACAAGTGTGAATCAACTCACTTGACATACATCTTTCCTTTGCCACTGGATGTTCTTATTGGACAAGCATGTCAAGCTTGTAGCTCCAATATGATGAGCATGATTAGATCAGATGAACATAGTCATCTGGGTATGGCCATACACTTTCTCAATCATCTCATCCAGGGGGCCCCTTTAGAACATCACACTCTAATTAAAGAGACGGCAATCCTTTGTCTATCACTAATGCCCTAACATGACTCAAGCTCACCATCCAAGATAGTCTATAACCATTATGTTTCAAATGATATTGAACTACCTCAAAACAATGACAATCATCATTTAGAAAACACAAGTGATCTCAAGTCAGAGGAAATGTGCCACTTGTCGCATTCAAGGATTATTCACATTGTGACAGACAATTGAATATCCTAGTAGGGTCTGTCCAGTACATCCAATGTACCCATGAGTCTACATCTTATTCCATGCTCGAAGCATCCTATAAGATTAGAACACATATTAGTCTTAACCATATCAAGGCTGTCTCATGTTCACCAAGATATATCGACTAAGGACTTTACTGCATGTCAGCCCAGCTGAACAGCTTTGAGACATTATTCAGAAGTACAATTATTGCAGCAGACAATATAACAACCTGAATAACAACCATGCCTTTATAAACATAAGAGTTTATTACATGATACTGTTACAATCCCAAGGCCTCAAACATTAGCCTTAAGGGCATACCCCAACAAGTGGGAGATTGTTGGGGTATGCCCTTAAGGCTAATGTTTGAGGCCTTGGGATTATTTCAGTATCATGTATAAACTCTATGTTTATAAAGGCAATGGTTGTTATTCAGGTTGTTACATCATCTGCTGCAATATGTATACTTCTGAATAATGTCTCAATGCTGTTCAGCTTGGCTGACATGCAGTTTTGTCCTTAGTCGAAATATCTTGGTGAACATGAGACAGCCTTGATATGCTTAAGACTAATATGTGTTCTAATCTTATAGGATGCTTCGAGCATGGAATAAGATGTAGACTCATGGGTACATTGGATGTACTGGACAGACCCTACTTAGGATATTCAATTGCTTGTCACAATGTGAATAATCCTTATATGCAAACAAGTGGCATACTTCCTCTGACTTGAGATCACTTGTGTTTCTAAATGATGATTGGCATTGTTTTGAGGTAGTTCAATATCATTTGAAACATAATGGTTATAGACTATCTTGGATAATGGGCATGAGTCATGTTAGGGCGCTAGTGATAGATATAGGATTGCTGTCTCCTTGGAAGGAGTGTGATGTTCTATAGGGGCCCCCTATATGAGATGATTGAGAAAGTGTATGGCCATACCCAGATGACTATGTCTCATCTGATCTAATCATTCTCATCATATTGGAATTACAGGCTTGACACGCTTGTCCAATAAGAACATCCAGTGGCAAAGGAAACAAGTATGCCTAGTGAAGTGGATTCACACTTGTGCTGTGGTTTGGGTGTAGTCTTGGAAGACTCTTTCCTTTATATCAGGAGACAGTGATGTGTTGCTAGATACCCCTCACTGATCGTGATAACGTAAGTTATCGTTACCGACATTTAAAGAAAACCCTTAGGGTCGCACAATGTGATGATATGGCTTACTTATGTCAGATCGTGTGGACTGAATTGTTTTGGTTTAGTTTAAAGGGATTTAATCTCTGATTGTAAGTGAGATCTGGTCTGATCATGTTTGATTGATTAGGGCTTGAGATCGGTAAGCTTCGATCGAGAGAACTGATGCTAGATCGATGAGATCAAGAGCATCGAGAGATGAATGGTTAGATCTTGAGCCATCTGGTTCATAGGAGATCTAGACCATGTCTTGGTTTGGTCTTGGTTTGATTTGGTCTTTGAACCAAATGCAATTGAACCGAATAATTGAACCGGTTCACTTATGTGAACGTATGGTTCAATTGAGAGAAGTTCGATGGTGGTAACGTGGGCATTGAAGAAGGAGTTAGTGCTTTCTATTTTTAGAAAGCCGTTTGCCTTGTTGATTCGCTCAACGTTTTCGAACGTGAGAGAACACTCTTTTCTCTCACACGCCGACTTGCATCTTTTTGCTCTCGTCTTGGGTGGTCTTCACGCCAAGAAGGAGGTTCGGTTAGCCAAGGAACTTCATCTCTTCTCCTCCACACAAAAGGATCACTTGGAGAACTTTGATAGCACAAAGATCGACAAGGAGTAGCCTTCAACATCTTGTGTGCGCACACTTTGGAGAAGAAGCGCTTGCCTCTTTCCCTTCCAAGTCGCCATCCATACAATGGCAATGGTAAGATCTTAACATGATCTTTGCAAGTTAATAAGTTAATCATAAGATCATGCCTTATGCGATCACTTGAAATCCTTATTTCCGCCCATGCTTTAGAAATCAAAGTGCATGCGATTAGGGTTTCGGCCCCTTTTGGACTTTCATGATCAAAGATCACTGAGGGACTATGCAGCCCCTAATCCTCAAAGGATACAATTTAGCATTGCTAGACCTGCAATTGAGGCCTCCAACTTTGAAATTAACCCTGCCTTCTTGTCTATGATCCAGCAGAACCAGTTTGGAGGATCATCAATCGATGATCCTTATTCACATTTATATATCTTTCTTGAATATTGTGATACCATAAAAATTCATGGAGTTTCTGATGACGCATTAAAACTGATATTGTTCCCTTTTTCTCTCAGGGATCAAGCACGATCTTGGTTGCATTCTCATCGACCCAATACCTTCACACCACAGAAACAATTATCAAAAGCTTTTCTGATGAAATATTTTCCACCGAGCAAGACTATCCAATTGAGGAATCATATCACAAACTTTCGACAGGAGAGTGGAGAATCACTCAGCGAGGCATGGGAGAGATTTAATGATCTACAACGGAAGTGTCCTAACCATGACTTCAAAAATGAGTTTCTAATTCAGACATTTTATTATGGCTTAGTTTATAGTATCCGTCTAATTATTGATGCTGCGCAGGGGGATCCTTAATGAGTAGAACATTTGACGATGCTTTCAAGTTGCTTGAGGAGATGTCCTTGAATCAATATGGTAAGAATGAGAATGAGGATCAACAACCCTTGACTGAAGAGGTTAGTGAACCCATGCAAGAGAAACTTTCAGCTAGCCAAATTCAATCATTGCAAATTCAAAACACAAAAAAATTTGAGGATCTTGAAGAAACTGTTAGTCACCTTGCTTCTCAATTAGAATCTTTAGTGGCGTACAATAAAGTTCTAGAAGAACAAATATCTAGATTAAGCTCTAGGGAACATTGCAATGCCATTATCACTAGAAGTGGGAGACAATTAGGAGAACTTAAGGAGAAAGAGTCTATTAATGATCATTATGAGGAATTAGAATTAGAAAAATCTTCTGAACATAAACAAACACTACCTAGTTTAACACCTCAAAAGGGAAGTAAACAAAAAGGGGATGTGCCATGTAAAGAAGATGATTCTAAGACTAATCTACCTCCACCCTATAGACCACCAGTACCTTTTCCCCAAAGGATAGTGCAAGAAAAGTTAGATAAGCAATTTGGAAAATTTTTGATGTTTTGAAAAAGCTTTACATTAACATACCATTTACTGAAGCTTTATCTCAAATGCCCATATATGCTAAATTTTTGAAAGAAATCTTGTCTAACAAAAGAAAGATAGAGAACTATGGTACCGTGGCTTTAACCGAGGAATGTAGTGCTGTTATTCAAAATAGGTTACCACCAAAATTGAATGATCCAGGTAGTTTTTCTATCCCATGTTTTATTGGTAGTATGGCTTTCGATCGAGCCTTATGTGATCTAGGGGCTAGTGTAAGTCTTATGCCTTTGTCTATGTGCAGGAAATTGGACATGGGAGCTCCTAAGCCGACTACAATTTCTTTGCAGCTCGCTGATCGATCGGTAAAATATCCAGTGGGTATTCTAGAGGATGTTCCTATACAAGTTGGTAAATACTTCATACCTGCTGATTTTGTGGTACTTGAAATGGAAGAGGATACTAAGATTCCTATTATTTTGGGTAGGCCGTTCTTAGCCACTGCTGGAGCCCTTATTGATGTACGGAACGGTAGACTTACTTTAAGAATTGGCAATGATAAGATTGAGTTCGATTTGAATAATTCATTGAAAAGGCCTGCATATGCTAGTTCTTGTTGCACTATTCATGTCATTGATGACACAGTTTATGATGTTAGTTGTTTGTTTGATGATTCTTCTGCTGATGTTCCTTTTTCTGATTCTTTTTCTGATACCTCAAAAAATTCTTGTGAAAAAATTGATAATTCTGGCTTTGAGAATGATTTTGATGAACTCGATGATGAAAAACATGATATTTTAGATTGTGCTACGTTTGATAATGAAAGTGAAAAGATCCCTAAAGTGAGTTGAAAGTTTTACCTGATAATCTTAGATATGAATTTCTTGGTCCTAACTCCACCTACCCTATGATTGTGGATGCTGAATTAGATGCCAGGGAAACTGATCTACTCATGAAGGAGCTAAGAATTCATAGAAAGGTAATTGGGTATTCCATTGATGACTTAAAAGGGATTAATCCTTCTTTTTGCATGCACAGGATTCACATGGAGGATGAGCACAAACCGCATGTACATTTTCAGAGAAGGCTCAACCCATCTGTGAAGGAAGTGGTGAAGAAGAAAGTACTAAAATTGCTAGATGCAGGTATTATCTACCCTATCTCAGATAGTAAGTGGGTGAGTCATGTACACTGTGTCCCAAAGAAGGGAGGTGTCACTGTAATGAAAAATAAAGATAATGAATTGATACCTGTTAGAAATGTCACTAGTTGGCGTATGTGTATCGATTATAGAAAATTAAATGTTGCCACTAGGAAAGATCATTTCCCCTTACCTTTCATTGATCAAGTGGTGGAGAGACTTGCCAAACACTCTCACTTTTCTTTTCTTGATGGGTATTCCAGATTTTTTTCAGATTCCTATTCATCCTGATGATCAGGATAAAACCACTTTTACATGTCCTTATGGTACTTTTGCTTATAGAAGAATGCCCTTTGGTTTATGCAATGCACCTGGCACTTTTCAAAGGTGTATGATGATAATTTTTTCTGAATTTATTGAAGACTTCATAGATGTTTTTATGGATGATTTCTCTGTCTATGGTTTCTCTTTTGATGACTGTTTAGCTAATCTCTCTAGAGTTTTATAGAGATGCGAAGAGACTAACCTTGTCTTGAATTGGGGAAAGTGTCACTTTATGGTTAGACAGGGGATAGTTTTGGGCAATCTTGTTTCAGAGAGGGGGATTGAAGTGGACAAGGCCAAGATAGAAGTGATTGAGAAGTTAGCACCACCCACCACTGTCAAGGAGATCAGGAGCTTTTTGGGACATGCAGGGTTTTACAGGAGATTTATCAGGGACTTCTCTAAACTTGCTAAACCTTTAACTGATTTACTCTGTAAAGACACCAAATTTTGCTTTGATGAGAAATGCATGTTTTCTTTTCAGGTAAAGAAAGCTTATCCTTACGGAGCCGTGGATGTATGGAGTGAAGAAATAGGAGAATTCAAGGTTAATGGTCAGAGACTTAAGCACTATTATCAAGAAGAGCTAATTGAAGAAAAAAGAGAGTTTTTATTTAGATGAACCACGATCAGGCCTGAGTGTTAAAGGGTCAAGCTAAAGACTTTTAAATTTGCGCTTCTTGGGAGACAACCCAAGCTTTCTAACTTTAGTTTACTTCCTTTTATCTTAGTTTTATCTTAGAATTAATTTTTATTTCTGAAAAAGAAGCACGGAGAAGAGAAGAAAAAGAAAGCTCGGCACAAAAAGTTGATAAAATTTTGTAAGTATCCTCTCCCGTTCACCTTTTGGGTTTCATCATTGACTCATGTTTTTGTGTCTACCACCACTACTCCATCTACATGATAATCTTTTGATTTAGATGATTGATTTGTGGCCATGATCTACCTTTGGGATTATTGTATATGGCTTTAATTGATGTTTGATGTTGATGAGTGAATCCAAAATTGAGACTAGAATAAGACTTATCATGTCAAATTTATTTCTCTTATACATATCTACTTTTGAAATTCTTCATTGGTTGAGGAGTAAGATTCTAGGGAGATATGTTGTTTGAAAAATTGATTTAAAAGTGAAACTACTTCTTGAATAAAATCAGCATATGAGTATGAATACTTGAATTGATATTGATTGACTAGTCTAATTGACGTTTTGTTTATTTTACTATTTGTTGGGAAAAAGAATCCAAAATCCACAAAAATAGTGAGAGACTCCCCTTCTTGGCACTGTGTAAAATTGACAGTGGTACCGAATGACATGGGTTGAATTCTAAAAAGAAATGAGGGGAATCTATTCATATTAACTCCGCTATCTTTGGTAAAGATTCCCAATACTAAAAAGACATGAGTTCTATTACACTGACTATGTGGTCAGTGTACTCTGATTTCGTCACCAGAAAAAATGTGGTAATCGAATTAGAGAATGTGATTGATGCAAAAAGAAACAAAAAGTATGTATCTATGTAGGTACATACCATCCAAAAACAAAAAGAAAAAGAAAAATATGAGTGGAAAAAGATTTTGGATATCCTATTCCTGTAGGCAAAAGTATGATAAACCTAAACTGAAAATTAGATAAAGTCTTGAGATTAAAATTCTTTATTTTATGCAAGTTACAAAGTTTTATTTGACTAAGTTGTGAATCTTGAGAATTAGATTCAGAAGGTGATATATCTGTTTTAAAATTTTATGATGCAATTAATGAAGAATTTTCATTGGTGATTGTATGTTAGAAATTTATTTTCCATGAGAAAGTCTATGCCTATGATCAATTTTTGAATTTTCTTGGTTTTTGCTTGAGGACAACCAAAGTTTGAGCCTTATGTGTTTGATGACACCGAAATCCATCATGATTTCTATGCCATTTTATTGGTATTTATATGTCATATTCATAGACTTTGCTTGTTTTTATGCCATATTCTATCAATATCTGCAGAATCTACACTCTTTTCAGTTTTTGATGATTTTCAGGTACAAAGGCACTATTTTTAGGCATTTTCAAACAAAATCAAATATATAGAAGGATTCCCATCATCAAGAGGAGATCACCCAAGAAATTTCACGCAAAACGGAGCAAGTCAGCAAATTACGGCAGTGCTGTAATCTATTTTACGGTACCGTAATTCCAGACAGTACCGTAAAATCCGAGCCCAGCTGTATTTTGAAGAATTTTCGAACATAAAGTTTTTCCAATTTTACGACACCGCCGTAAGAAATATTATGGTACCGTATTTCGGAGCGCTTTAGAATAGAAACTTCGCCTGATTTTACGGCACTACCGTAAGAAACTACACGGGCCGTAATTTCCAGACGTTCGCGAACAGAGAGTTCAACCGATTTTACGGCACAACCGTAAACCAGATTATGGTGTCGTAATTCCCAGACGACATCAGAACAGAAGACTCGAGTGATTTTACGGCAGTGCCGTATACAATTCCACTGCTGTAATTCCTTTTTGAACGCGACGCCCAGGTCAACTTCAACACCCGATTTTTGCGGAGAGGATGGCGGGCGATCCAGAACACTAAATTGGATACCGTAAGAAGCAAAATGGGAGCTTTTCACGAGAGGATTACGGAGAGACCAAAAGCCCCAAATTTCGTGCACTATCGAGGGAGAAATCGTGATCCACGCCGCCGCCTAGAGTTTCACTACCGCGCTCGATCTAGATGTTCTCTGACTGTAATTTTCATACTAAAGCTTCGTCTGAAGGAGGAGACAACGTGCCAGAATTTTTAGACCGAAAGGAGATCGATTGGAAGAGAAATCGAAGAAAAAGGAGTCGCCGGAACTATTCATCGACGGGTCTTGCAAATTACGGCTATGAAATACTTCACAGCCGTGCTGTATTTTCTAAACTTCTCTTTTACTTCGATTTTTGATCCTCTGAAACCATGATCTATTGTAATTCCTTCATGATGATAGCTTAAACTACTTTTGGGACATGGGGGAGTAATTCACTTGATTTCCAATGACTAGATGACTATTTTTACTATTTCGTTGAGTTTAATATTACCATGATGATTTTGCTCATGTGATAATTGTACTTAGACTCTCTATAAGTTCATGTTACTAATTATGTTCTTAGAATTTTCGCTTGAGACCGAAAGGTAATTGCTTGAGAATTTGGAACCCTAGAATTGCATGTTAGGATCCCTAGAATTGCCTATTTGTCAAACGTGGAGATCTTGTGCAAAAGCAAGGATCGGAACGTTGGAGATCCATGAGTAAAACTAGTGTTGAGACTCGGATGCACGAAAGTGATCCTTGAATTCATTGTTTGATGATGTACTTATCTTCAGCGTTGGGAAGAATCTTGCGCGAAAGCGAGGATAAATCCCTGTGCAATTGTTTGCACGAAAGTGAAACAACCCTTTTATTTAGTAAATTACATCTTCATCATGATAAATTTGAATTGACAAAATCCTTATTCATATCTAGCTCATAAAAGTTAAAGTGAACGAAACCCTAGTCCTAGCTTTTCTCACTGATAATTCCGTTTTTAGCTTCCAATTTCTATTCTCACTACTTCGATTAGCCTAGATAGTAAGAAATCAGCTATTTAGTATTCGACAACGTAGGTCCCTGTGGATTCGATACTTTCTTTATTACTTCGAGTATCCGTGCACTTGCGGATCACGACAGTTACTGTTACGGGCCCAATACCATTACTAATGTGATATCCATGCTTTCATTTTGCCATTTATAAAGATGATCATTTTGTGATGGAAAACAAGTGGTGCCTGTTGGGGTATGCCCTTAAGGCTAATGTTTGAGGCCTTGGGATTGTAACAGTATCATGTATAAACTCTTATGTTTATAAAGGCATGGTTGTTATTCAGGTTGTTACCTTGTCTGCTGTAATAAGTGTACTTCTGAATAATGTCTCAAAGCTGTTTAGCTGGGCTGACATGCTGTAAAGTCCTTAGTCGAGATATCTTGGTGAACATGAGACAGCCTTGATATGGTTAAGACTAATATGTGTTCTAATCTTATAGGATGCTTCGAGCATGGAATAAGATGTAGACTCATGGGTACATTGGATGTACTGGACAGACCCTACTAGGATATTCAATTGCTTGTCACAATGTGAATATTCCTTGAATGCGACAAGTGGCACATTTCCTCTGACTTGAGATCGCTTGTGTTTCTAAATGATGATTGTCATTGTTTTGAGATAGTTCAATATCATTTGAAACATAATGAATATAGACTATCTTGGATGGTGAGCTTGAGTCAGGTTAGGGCACTAGTGATAGACATAGGATTGCCGTCTCCTTGTTTAAGGAGTGTGATGTTCTAAAGGGGCCCCCTAGATGAGATGATTGAGAATAGTGTATGGCCATACCCAGGTGACTATGTTCATCTGATCTAATCATGCTCATCATATTGGAGTTACAAGCTTGACACGCTTGTCCAATAAGAACATCCAGTGGCAAAGGAAATATGCATGCCTAGTGAAGTTGATTCACACTTGTGCTGTTTTTGGGTGTAGTCTTGGAAGACTCTTTTCTTTATATTGGGAGACAGTGATGTGTTGCTAGATACCCCTCACTGATCGTGATGACGTGAGTTATCATTACCGACATTTAAAGGAAACCCTCAGGGTCGCACAATTTGATGATATGGCTTACTTAAGTCAGATCGTGTGGACTGAATTGTTCAGGTTCAGTTTAAAGGGATTTAATCTCTGATTGTAAGTGAGATCTGGTCTGATCATGTTTGATTGATTAGGGCTTAAGATCGGTAAGCTTCGATTGAGAGAATGGATGCTGGATCGGTGAGATCAGGAGCATCAGGAGATGAACGGTCAGATCAAATACCTTAGGGTTTTAATGTGATCTGGACTTATGGCTTGGTTTATTTGGTTATTGAACCAAATTCAAGTGAACCGGCTCATGAATGAGCGCATGGTTCAAGGGTGAAGTGGAGTTTGCGATTGGGGTAAACCCAAGATCGCATGTGGAGAAGTTATATGCTATTTTTGGATAGCACTTCTCAACGTGACCACGTTTCACGTTTTCCCTCTTCACGCCTTCACGCTTTGTCGCCAATTCGGCTTTGGCTCTTGGGGCATTCTTGCGTGGAGGAGAGGAATAGACGATAAGGAAAAATCGCCAAGCCAAGAAGTTCTTTTTCCCTTTCACTCGACAAAGACATCTTTGGACCTTGCTAGCACAAGGATCGCAAGGAGGAGTAGGCGACATCAATTGTGTGCGTCACCTCTGGAGAAGATCCAGTTTGATCTTTGCTTCCAAGGCGCCATCTAGAAATGGCTATGGTATGATCCTTCTCTATATGCAATCGGGTTCTTTTTGTTAATCATATAGCATGCAAGATCTAGAAACCCCCCTTTCCGCTGCTTGCATCTTCCATATGCGCCAATGCTTTAGGGTTTCGCCCCCTTGTGGGGACCTTCAACTGGTATCAGAGGCTAGGTTTCATGCATGTTTTATGATTGCAAGCCATTTTGTGATCCTTGTTTGCGAACAATGCTTAGATCTTTATTACATGCGAAAATACATGTTAAGTTATCATAGGCGAAACTTGTATTTTGTTTATGGCGCATGTATGAGGTTACCTTCAGTTGGCGCTTGTATGTTGTTGGTTTTCTTAAAACTTAAATACTTGCGCAACTCACACTAGATCTAAGGCCTTACTGTAAACCCTTAGACGGGTTACTAGGGTTGAAGTCATCCCCTAGGTTAGATCCAGACAGTCTGATCAGACCATCTGACAGCCTTGATGGGTTGACCAGATAGCACCTGTGCGCAAGCACCTGGTGGCTATAGGTCGACTGCAGACAGGCGTGTAGCGATGTCTGATTGAGACAACCTATGAACGCACATGAGTTAGGCCCGGGGTCACACCCGTTTGCCAGACCTCATTGTGGTTGTTCAGCCCTGGCGCATGCATGGTTGACCTTTTGGTCGACTCAAGTCAGTTAGGACTTGGTGCATGCAAGGGCAGTGGATCTGACTAGGTTGGATGAGTGGATCCCTAGTAATGGACCGTTGTAAGGATGTAGGGCAAATAAGGAAATTAAAATTGATACCTATGGGGTTTTTCAAAAAATTTAATTTTCTTGACTGGATCACATCTTGGATGATGCCTATGTTTGTTTATTTATTCTTATGTGGGCTGCCCATATTAAATGTGTGCTGTGCTGGGGCCTGCGTGCCTGGACTTTAAAGTTGTAAATTAATTATTGTGATCTGCGTATCACATTGTATTTAATTTATAAAATGTAATTGACCTGCGTGTCAATCTTGTCTAGATAGATTAATTTGTAAATTAATCAGACAAGAGCACAAAGCACAATTGGCAGAGGCGCATGCAGCAGTGGGTAGACCAAGTGGGAGGTCCAGGGTTCGACTCTGGGACAAGGCGCATTTACCTGGTGGGCGCACCTAAGCTGCAGATGGCGCTTGGGCCCTGGTTTGGGCCAGATGAGCAGCAAAAGCCCCATGAAGAAAAGCAAGTGAAGACTTAAGTTCTTAAGGTCTTACTTAGGCTATGGGCTTTTACCACATAAGATCCATGCTTTCTTTTATTGTTTAATAAGTAGAACAGCATGATTTATTTATCTTCTGCTATCACCATAGAAATTGCATGATAGTGAAGAAGATAAAAGACCGTTAAAATCCAACATTAAAATATCAAGCTCGTAAGCCTTCTGACGCGAAACCTCACTGTTCTGATTATCGTTGGAGCCGTGTTGTACCCACTCAGTGGGCACGTCCATCTATCTTCAGACGGTGCGGGATTACACCTGCGTGTTACAGAGAAGGGATTTATCGCTTCTCGTTGCTCAGCATAGCACGTGGTGGTCCAGGGAGTAGGTCGGGTCAGCTTGACCATGTAGGCTACATATGTGGCGCATATGGTAGCGCATGGAGGCAGCCATCTGTGGGGTCAGAGATTGTGTTGTACCAACTCAGTTGGCACAGTCTGCTGGATTGCCCAGATGAAGGGGAATCGCACGGGTTGGCGATTGGCAGGGACTGCCTACCAGAGATTAGTGCTTGTACTCTCTGTGCATCTTATCTCGCCTGAGCGGGACGCAGAGACCAAGTATGAAATCTGGATCCCATCTCACTAAAAGAGTTCTACTCTTTCGGGCTGTTTTGCTGGATTTTTCAGCCAGATAAAAAAGTGAGAAAAAGAATCTTTCTTAAGTCCTGATTGATTCTTAACATTGATACTGACCTTGCTGTTCTTGCATTGTTGTAGATACCTGCAGCAACGAACACCATGAGCTTCAATGTGCGATCCCTACTGGAAAGGGAGAAGTTTGCTGGGACGAACTTCTCAGACTGGTTCGGACACCTTAAGATTGTTCTTAAGGCAGAGAGGAAACTGTATGTCCTCGAGACGGCGATACCGCCTCAACCCGCTCCGAACGCCGCAAGGGCGGTTCGGGAAGCTTATGAAAAGCACGTCAATGATAGCATTGATGTCGCTTGCCTGATGCTAGCGTCTATGACGCCACCGCTGCAGCGTCAGCATGAGGATATGTCTTCTATAGACATGATAGCAAACCTCAAGATGCTGTATGCTGCACAGGCGAGGACAGAACGCTATAATCTGACAAAGCTGTTCTTTCAGAGCAAACTGGCTGAAGGGAGCCCAGTGGGAGCTCACGTGCTCAAGATGATTGGGCACAAGGAGGCTCTAGAGAAACTGGGGCATACCATCAACCAGGAGCTTGCTGTAGACATTATTCTGCAGTCTCTTCCGCCCTCTTTCGATGCGTTCATTATTAATTTTAATATGAACAAAATCGATTGTACTCCGGCAGAGCTGCTGAATATGCTCTTGACTACTGAGGAAACTCTGAAGGGAAAGCCTTCGACCTCTGTCTTAATGGTTCCTTCCAGGAACAAGAAGAAGGGGAAGAAGGGCAAGGCCCCTGTCAAGAATTACAGCAAGGCTCTGAAGCAAAAGGTGAAGCGGTCAAAGGAATACAGATGTTTCCATTGTGGCCAGTTGGGTCACTAGAAAAAGGACTGTAAAGCGCTCCAAGGTGATAAGAGGGGAAGCTTCGCTTCTGGCTCAGGTATATACGTGACGGAAGTCATGGTTTCATCTTCTTCTATATCATGGGTGTTGGACACTGCATGTGGAGTTCACATTTGTTCAAATGTACAGGAACTCAAGAGAAGAAGACAGGTGGGACAGCATGAGGTGGACCTACGCGTTGGAAACGGGGCACGGGTTGCTGCTGTTGCTGTAGGAGACTATTTCATCTCTTTGCCGTCTGGAATTGTATTGGAACTAAACAATTGTTACTTTGTTCCCAGCATTACTAAGAATATTATCTCTATTCTTGCTCTTGTTAGGAAGGGATTTTCCTTTGAATGCAATATTTCAAAGTGTGTTTTATCTTTTGATAATATTGTTTATGCTACTGGTTCAATTAACAATGGGTTATTCATGTTGGACATGGAATGTTCTATACAAAATATTGATATTAAGAAAGCCAAGTATGCTGATGACAGCACCTTGCTATGGCATAGTCGTTTAGGCCATATTAACAAGAAACGCATTAAGCGGTTGCATGATCATGGACTGCTGGGATCATTCTCCTATGAGGAGATTGATACATGCAAAGCTTGTTTAATGGGTAAAATGACGAAGTCACCTTTTCCTCACAAAGGTCAAGGGGCTTCAGGTTTACTTGACCTTATACACAGTGATGTGTGTGGGCCATTTAGTAAACATGCCAGAGGTGGCTATCAGTACTTCATTACCTTTACTGATGATTTCAGTAGGTATGGGTATGTCTATTTGATGAGACATAAAAGTGAATCTTTTGACAAGTTCAAAGAGTTCAAGAATGAAGTACAGAATCAGCTAGGCCGAAATATCAAGGCACTTCGTTCTGATCGAGGTGGAGAATACCTAAGTCGAGAATTTACTGACTATCTGAAGGAGTGTGGGATTATCTCACAGCTCACTCCGCCAGGAACACCGCAATGGAATGGTGTGTCCGAGAGGAGAAATAGAACGTTACTTGATATGGTTCGTTCTATGATGAGTCAGGCTACTCTACCTTACTCCTTTTGGGGATTTGCACTGGAAACAGCTGCAAAGGTACTAAACCGAGTGCCATCCAAGGTAGTTTCTAAAACTCCATATGAGTTATGGTATGGGAAACAGCCGAGCTTGACATTTATCAGGATCTGGGGCTGCGAGGCTTATGTCAAAAAGCTCGCCTCTGGGAAACTAGAGAGCAGATCTGTCAAATGTATCTTTGTCGGTTACCCTAAGGAAACTAAGGGTTATTATTTCTTCGATCCCAAAGAGAACAAGGTATTTGTTGCTCGGACGGCCATATTTCTTGAGAAGGAGTTTCTTCTGCAAGAGGCCAGTGGGAGAGAAATAAAGCTGGATGAGAATCCAGAGGAAGGACAAAGTAGTCAAGCACAGTTGGATGAGCCTGAGCTGGTGGATCAGGTTATTGAACAACCTGAGGCTCAGATATCACGGGAACCGCGAAGATCGGGAAGGATCCGTCGACAGCCTGAGCGCTATGACGGAGTCTACATCATTGATCATGATGAACCCCTCACTTATGCGGATGCGGTCAGTGGACCGGAGTCAGCGAGATGGCTTGATGCTATGCGCGCCGAGATGGACTCCATGTCAGATAACCAAGTCTGGGATTTGGTTGATCCGCCTCCGGGAGTTATCCCTATAGGCTGTAAATGGATCTTCAAGAAGAAGATTGACATGGATGGTAACGTGGTTACCTATAAAGGCAGGCTAGTTGCGAAAGGTTTCAAACAAATCTACGGGATAGATTATGATGAAACTTTCTCACCTGTAGCCATGTTTAAGTCTATTCGGATTCTTTTCGCGATAGCAGCATATTATGATTATGAGATCTGGCAAATGGATGTGAAAACAGCTTTCCTGAATGGAAATCTGGATGAGGATGTGTATATGACACAACCAGAAGGTTTCACTAATCCATCAGATCGTCATAAGATATGCAAGTTAAAGAAGTCCATTTATGGACTTAAACAAGCATCAAGAAGCTGGAATATTCGTTTTGATGAATCAATCTCTGAGTTTGGTTTCATCAAGAACGAAGATGACCCGTGTGTGTATAAGAGGTTTAGTGGGAGCGTGATTACATTCCTAGTCCTCTACGTCGATGATATCTTGATCATTGGAAACGACATTCCTGAAATGCATGCCGTAAAGGCATGGTTAAGGAAATGTTTCCAGATGAAAGATCTAGGAGAAGCAGCCTATGTATTAGGTGTGAAGATCTACAGGGATAGATCTAAGAGGCTTCTCGGGTTGTGCCAGAGTACTTACATCGATAAAGTCCTGGAGAGATTTCATTTAGAGAATTCTAAAAGAGGATATCTTCCAGTCAGACATGGTCTGAATCTTTCGAAGAGTCAGTGTCCACAAACACAGACTGAGAAAGATGAAATGGACAATACGCCTTATGCTTCGGCTATTGGGTCCATTATGTATGCGATGTTGTGTACTCGCCCAGACGTCGCTTACGGGTTAAGCGTGACCAGTCGGTTCCAAAGTAATCCAGGTCAAGCACACTGGATTGCAGTCAAGAACATTTTAAAATATCTGCGGAGGACCAAAGATATGTTCTTGATATATGGTGGTCAGGAAGAACTCAGTATTGAAGGATATACTGACGCTTCGTTCCAGTCTGACCAGGATGATTTCCGATCGCAATCAGGCTATGTATTTAGCTTGAATGGTGGAGCAGTGGTGTGGAAGAGTTTCAAACAGTCAACTGTTGCTGATTCCACAACAGAAGCCGAGTATGTTGCAGCCTCGGAAGCATCCAAGGAGGCAGTGTGGATTCGTAAGTTCGTGAGAGAACTTGGTGTTGTTCCTTCGAGTGCAGATCCTTTGGTTATCTTTTGTGATAACACTGGAGCAATCGCACAAGCAAAGGAACCACGGTCGCACCAGAAGTCCAAGCACATACAGAGACGGTTTCATTTGATCCGGGAGATCATTGATCGTGGCGAGATCAAAGTTTGCAAGGTTCATACAGATGACAATCTGGCAGACCCGCTTACTAAGCCTCTGGCGCAGCAGAAGCATGAGAAGCACTGTAATAATATGGGTTTGAGATTTCTCAACCATTAGATTAAGTGCAAGTGGGAGATTGTTGGGGTATGCCCTTAAGGCTAATGTTTGAGGCCTTGGGATTGTAACAGTATCATGTATAAACTCTTATGTTTATAAATGCATGGTTGTTATTCAGGTTGTTACCTTGTCTGCTGTAATAAGTGTACTTCTGAATAATGTCTCAAAGCTGTTTAGCTGGGCTGACATGCTGTAAAGTCCTTAGTCGAGATATCTTGGTGAACATGAGACAGCCTTGATATGGTTAAGACTAATATGTGTTCTAATCTTATAGGATGCTTCGAGCATGGAATAAGATGTAGACTCATGGGTACATTGGATGTACTGGACAGACCCTACTAGGATATTCAATTGCTTGTCACAATGTGAATATTCCTTGAATGCGACAAGTGGCACATTTCCTCTGACTTGAGATCGCTTGTGTTTCTAAATGATGATTGTCATTGTTTTGAGATAGTTCAATATCATTTGAAATATAATGATTATAGACTATCTTGGATGGTGAGCTTGAGTCAGGTTAGGGCACTAGTGATAGACATAGGATTGCCGTCTCCTTGTTTAAGGAGTGTGATGTTCTAAAGGGGCCCCTGGATGAGATGATTGAGAATAGTGTATGGCCATACCCAGGTGACTATGTTCATCTGATCTAATCATGCTCATCATATTGGAGTTACAAGCTTGACACGCTTGTCCAATAAGAACATCCAGTGGCAAAGGAAATATGCATGCCTAGTGAAGTTGATTCACACTTGTGCTGTTTTTGGGTGTAGTCTTGGAAGACTCTTTTCTTTATATCGGGAGACAGTGATGTGTTGCTAGATACCCCTCACTGATCGTGATGACGTGAGTTATCGTTACCGACATTTAAAGGAAACCCTCAGGGTCGCACAATTTGATGATATGGCTTACTTAAGTCAGATCGTGTGGACTGAATTGTTCAGGTTCAGTTTAAAGGGATTTAATCTCTGATTGTAAGTGAGATCTGGTCTGATCATGTTTGATTGATTAGGGCTTAAGATCGGTAAGCTTCGATTGAGAGAATGGATGCTGGATCGGTGAGATCAGGAGCATCAGGAGATGAACGGTCAGATCAAATACCTTAGGGTTTTAATGTGATCTGGACTTATGGCTTGGTTTATTTGGTTATTGAACCAAATTCAAGTGAACCGGCTCATGAATGAGCGCATGGTTCAAGGGTGAAGTGGAGTTTGCGATTGGGGTAAACCCAAGATCGCATGTGGAGAAGTTATATGCTATTTTTGGATAGCACTTCTCAACGTGACCACGTTTCACGTTTTCCCTCTTCACGCCTTCACGCTTTGTCGCCAATTCGGCTTTGGCTCTTGGGGCATTCTTGCGTGGAGGAGAGGAATAGACGATAAGGAAAAATCGCCAAGCCAAGAAGTTCTTTTTCCCTTTCACTCGACAAAGACATCTTTGGACCTTGCTAGCACAAGGATCGCAAGGAGGAGTAGGCGACATCAATTGTGTGCGTCACCTCTGGAGAAGATCCAGTTTGATCTTTGCTTCCAAGGCGCCATCTAGAAATGGCTATGGTATGATCCTTCTCTATATGCAATCGGGTTCTTTTTGTTAATCATATAGCATGCAAGATCTAGAAACCCCCCTTTCCGCTGCTTGCATCTTCCATATGCGCCAATGCTTTAGGGTTTCGCCCCCTTGTGGGGACCTTCAGTGCCATGATGCATAAGATCTAAACTTACCAAGTTCTTTTGATTGTATAGAAATGTGAAGTTAAATTTGTAGTTGAGTTTGATATTTAAGGTTCCTTTTATAATGGTATTGCACTTATAACTCAAGATTCATACGAAGACACATTGGGAATAATGTGAAAAGAAGCAAAAAGGTAATTTAACCATAAGCATATAATAAGCTAATAGGGAATTTGTTATTAATTGTTGAGGTAAAGCTAATAACATAACAAAAGTTTTCGTTCATAGCTTATGGGAGAAGAGGAGAGACTTCATAAGGTGATGCCACCTCATTACTTGCATGTGAAGAAAATCACCAATTGTTGACACCTCATAGCTTGCATGAGAAGATTGTCCCCATGTGTTGACACCTCATGCTAGTTTGGGATAAAATGAGAAAAATTAGGAAAAAAATGAATCTTGACCAGCACTTTTCGTTTGGCTTGAGGGAGAGAAAAGTGGAGGTGTTCAAGTGGAAAAGAAGAGGAGAAAAGGAAGAAAACTTCAATTAAGGCAAGTTCTTCTTCTTTCTTTGGTAATATTTTGCCTATTGCTTCAAATCTATGAAAACTCATCTTTCTTCCTTTGTGAATTCAAGTTGCCTCTGATTTCTATGATTTTTGGTAAATTCGACCCCTGGAAGAATGATCAATGCTATGTTAAACAACTATGAATCCGTATGTAAAGTAAAACTGACCTTTCTTCATTCAAATGATCATAACTTTAGACTCTCTGAACCAAATCGTATGAAATCAGATTCATTCGAAAGAATACTTAATTATCTTTCTTTTGGCTCGGCTATTGAGTATATTAGAAGAGTATATCTACCTTGTTACTTCAGCCCAATCCGACCCAGTAAATCTGTTTTACTGTTGGATCTTTATCTAGTAAGTGAGATATATGTCCAGATTTTGTGATAGTAATGCTATCCAATTTTGATTTGTATATCAAGTAGACTAATTAACCTACACGTAGAGCCTTTATTTGCATGATTTGGATCTGAAATGAAATTATACTCGATTTTTGAAGTTAACCCTTTAAATCTGGAAATATCATTGTCTTGATTCTGGTCTCTTGCTATTTCAAAGATCATAACTTCATGTATTGAGCTCCATTTTAAGTCAAATTTGTTTTCCTGAAAATTAGACTCGAAAACAAGCTCTAACTTTCATGGTAAACA
The DNA here is from genome assembly GCA_027563935.2 of Costus lasius. Taxonomy (NCBI): domain Eukaryota; kingdom Viridiplantae; phylum Streptophyta; class Magnoliopsida; order Zingiberales; family Costaceae; genus Costus; species Costus lasius. The sequence goes on from CM050449.1 coordinate 74,324,154, forward strand.
AGCTCTAACTTTCTGATTTTGAATTACATGACCATTACTATATGTATCTTCCATATATGGTCTTCTTTGTGGAGCTTATTGTTACTTATTTCTCTTCCATTTGGAAATGAGTATATCAGCAACATGTATCTCATCTATAAACCTTAAGGTTCACATCTTTGAGGGATTGATACATACATCAATAAACCCATTTTGGTAGGTTTCCATTTGTTAATGTATGAATGCTAGTGGGAATAACATATGTATGACTATGAAGCCCAGAACTGGGAAGAGATTGATAGTTGTGGAACAAAGTCCCACTATCTCTGATTTGAGGAGCCATGACAGCTCCAACCGGCATTTGTTTGAAGCCCAGAAATGGGAAGAGATTGATAGTTGTGGAGCAAAGTGCCACATTAGAAATAATGGGGGCCACCTCTTGAATCCATGGAAGTCACCTCTTGTAACACACTATCTCTGATGTGAGGAGCCATGACAGCTCCAGCTGGCATTTGTTTGTTTGAAGTCCAGAACTAGGAAGAGATTGATAGTTGTGGAACAAAGTGCTACATGGAACAAAGTGCCACATTAGAAATAATGGGGGCCACCTCTTGAATCCATGGGAGACACCTCTTGAATCCCACTATCTCTGATATGAGGAGCCATGACAGCTCCAGCTGGCATATGTGTGGGTTTCACCCTGATGAGGGTGGAATATGCTTCCAGACGTAGAAGATTATGTTATTTGTGATTTCCCACTATGCTCCCTATGTTGTGTATGATATGTATGATATGTATCTTTGGGTTGATTCTTCTTTGTGTTCTTTATGCTTACCATGTGAGTCTATGTTTCTTTGGATTGATTCTTATGATCGTCATGCTTACCATGTGACTCTATGTTTCTTTGGATTGATTCTTATGATCGTCATGCTTACCATGTGACTCTATGTTACTTTGGGTTGATTTATCTTTGTGATTTTTGGATTGCTACCTTGTGTTATGCTTACCATGGTATTATGCTTATCATGTCACTATTGCTTACCAAGTCACTATTATGTTTCCATGTGATATTACTTGTGGAACCATGTGGAGATCTATTATGAATACTTCTCTTTTTTGGCATCTTATTTACTTGCTGAGCATTCTTGCTCAATCCTTGCATTCTAACCTCTTTATAGGTTAGCTTTGGGCTACAAGTTTATGTGGACGGTTTAAGGAAGATAATGAGTTGTGGTTTTATGTTTTGAATATGTAAACATATGACTATTGTATGAAGATGCTAGTATATATGATAAGTGTGAGAAGATCCATGACTTGTGTGTGAGATATTATGGTTGTGAAATATTGAGCATGTAAAGTTAAATGACTCATGTATGGCATTCATTTTGATGTTTGTAATATAAGTGTGGTTTTGGAATAAATACTATGGTTTTGGAATAAGATGTATGGTTTTATGATAAGGATTTTGATTAATAGAAATGAGAATTTTTGAATGGTTATTTGAATTGTTGTTACCTCCTAGATGATGGAAAATAAATTTTATAAGCTATGTTGATCAGGTTATCGTGTTTTGATCCTGGATACATATTGCCAAATTTTTTTTATATTATGAAATTACCATCCTCTAGGGGTGTGACAACTAAGTTATGTAATAAAGCGGATCCGGGTCAGTATGTTATACCCGGTTTGGTAAGTAGGGAAACAAAGGGCCAAGGGTTAAAGTAGAGTGTCCTTGTATTTTGTTATTCTCATATTAGGGCGTGCTTTGCATGATTTCTCGCCGGTAATGACTGAGGTATTCTATCAATTGGTCTGACTTGCTGGATTGATCGTCGGGGAACCGGTGGTCCAGTGATGGATAAAGGCGGAAGAAATTTCATTGTCGGTAGTAGATATGAACGACGGGTTTATTATCGTTGATCAAGCCGACAAAAAAACCTTAGGGAGGAGTCAACCAAAACCCTAGGGAGGAGGTGAACATAGAACAAAAACTCTGCTATCAGTGATGTTTCCAACACGAGTGGTGAGCACTGTAGCGGCGATAGGGTTTGGCGAGTACTATAGCATCGGTATTGTAGCACCGGTACTAAAGCACAGCGTGGGTTTTGCATCAATTTAGAGGGAGGAAGCTTGCAACGGCGAGCAGCTGATAGGCCCCGCAAGTGTACGATTTCTATCGCAATAGTAAAATATCTGTTGGTGTATATGCCCTAAGGACCTAATTCTGGTCCGTTACTTGTACTACATGACATTGATATTTATATCATACTGGCATTGTCGTTATCATTATTTGTTTACATCTGCGAACATGTACTTATATGATAATGTCCCTGGAGACAGATTGGATCTGTGCTCAAACTATTTTCCCTAGTCAATGTACCTTAGTGGATATGGGACAGCTATGGTACTTGTAAGACTGGTATATGGGCTGGTTAGGCACGAGGTGCTAACGCAGGCATATGGGTATATCAGTGGTAGATATACTGGACCGACCCCCTATGAGGCAATGACTTGGTGTCACGAGTTATCCTCACAAGTGATAGGAGATGCATTGATCTCTTGACTTGAGGTCATTGGCCATTCTATGTGGTTAGGGATATGCTTTGATACAACCTAACACCTTGCCGTAGTTGGGAGGTAATAACGGTTGTCATTGGGCATGTCATGACCCATATGAGAAGGTCAATGCACAGACATAGGATTTGCCCCTTCCTAAGGGAAGCATGATATCCATGGAGCTTCTCTATGGTTCTATGACTGAAAGTGTATGGCCATACATAGGTTAGACCTGATTTAGTCATAGCCATGAGATTGGATAGAAACAAGTGGTGACACACTTGGCCAATCGGATATCAGTTCGGCAAAGAGACTGTAATGCATATGTACCTGGGTGCGATGATGGGAATGTCGATGTCGATATCCATTCCGATGACTTGGGTAGCAGCGATGCACTGCTAGGTGCCACTCACTGCTTGTGGTGACCATGGGTCAGCACTGGCAACGTCAGAGGAACCTACAAGGTCGCACACCTTGATACTCGAGTTCTCGTTTTGATCAGGAAGCCTTATGATCGAGTTATTGGATAACTCGGATCTATTCTGGAGATTTCATCAGCGCCAATGGGCCTGATGAGATGGAAGAGATTTGTTGGAGCCAACTTCCATTTACGGCATATTAACCATGGTTAGCCCAATTTGACCTAGGGTTAAATTGGATTGGATCCATGGGCTTGGTTAACATGCATAATGGACATTAGGCTGGGCCCATTGAAAAGTTGGGCTTAATGGGCTTAAGGAGAAGAAAAGACATGGCGCATGCTTAACTCTAGTTAGACTAGGGTTAGCGCCTATACCTCATGTGAGTTTAATTAATCATGATAAAATAAGGGTTAATTAATTAATTAATTAGAGTCCTATTTTTGTGGGATTATATGGGCTGATTTATTTGAATTAATTAGAGTCCTAATTGGATTAGGATTTAATTAATTAAATAAATAATTAAAGTGTTGGGAAACCCCGGGGACATTTTACAATTTTTCAGAGTCATAGACATACATACATACATTGCACAGCGGAAGAATGTCCCCGAAACAGGCCGGTCCCAAAAACCCAGTGAAGATCGCAAGCACTTGCGAGAGAGTCGACACGATGAGTTAAGAAATACCTTAAGAGCGATTTGGAGTGATGCCGATGTAGGCGCCCAAGTGTGCGCCCTCTGCAGTCTCACACACACGGATCTCTTGAGTTCTCTTCTTCCACGCCCGGTGCTAGCCTCGGGAAGAAGATCAAAGCCTTAGGGAGATGCTCCACTTCACTTGCGCCACCAAGAGGAAAGGATGCGCCAAGAGAAGAAGGAAACAAGCCAAGCCGCCAAGCACCAAAGCTCCTTGCGCCAAGAGGAAAGGAGGGAGTAGCTTGCGGCTATGGAAGAAGGAAGATGCGCCCTTGCTCCTAGTTCTCGCCCCTCTTCTTGTGTTCACGCCTCCAAGGATTAATAATCATAAGAGGGGGCGAGAGGGTCACATATATACAGGGCAAGAGGCGGTTAAGGGAAGGGCCAAGATCATGACAAGTGTAGGGCTAGGATGAGGAGGTTTGAGACAAGGAAAGTCTCCAAGCCTTTACCATAAACTCCATTCAACCTATCCATAATTGCCCAAGTACCATATCAGCCCAAGACATGCCTTAGAGGTATTCATACCATCAAGGGAGAAGGGCTAGGCGCCAATTGCTTCCTTAATGAAGCAATTTTGCCACCCAAACCCCATTATACCCCTTAGGCGCCAATGAGGTTGGGTTTCTCCCCATTATACCCTTTTAGCCTCTTATCTCTTCATGAGAACTTGTTATTGGGCCTCATTGGATAATGAGCTAGCCCAAACTCCATTACATGGGTTGATTAAGCACTTGGATCCAATCCAATGCAACCCTAATCCAAATGTGACCAACCATGGTCAAATACGGGTCAACCTGCCAAAAATGAAGTTTGGCTCCAATAACATTCTTCCATCTCATCAGGCCCATTGGCGCTGATGAAATCTCCCAATTAGATCTGAGTTATCCAATAACTCGATCATAAGGCTTCCCGATCAATACGAGAACTCAAGTATCAAGGTGTGCGACCCTGTAGGTTCCTCTGACGCTGGCAATGCTGACCAAAGGTCATCACAAGCAGTGAGTGGCACCTAGCAGTGCATCGCTGCTACCCAGGTCATTGGAATGGATATCGACATCGAAATCCCCATCATCGCAACTAGGTACAGATGCATTACAGTCTCTTTGCCGACCTGATATCCGATTGGACAAGTGTGTCACCACTTGTTTTCATCCAATCACATGACTATGACTAAAACAGGTTCTTACCTAGGTATGGCCATACACTCTCAGTCATAGAACCATAGAGGAGCTCCATGGATATCATACTTCCCTAAGGAAGGGGCAAATCCTTTGTCTGTCCATTGACCTCCTCATATGGGTCATGACATGCTCAATGACAACCGTTATGACCTTCTAACTACGGTGAGGTGTTAGGTTGTATCAAAGCAAGTCCCTAACCATATAGAATGATCAATGACCTCAAGTCAAGGGATCAATGCATCTCCTGTCACTTAAGAGGATAACTCATGACACCAAGTCATAGCCTCACAGCGGGTCTATCCAGTATATCCTCCAATGATATACCCATGTGTCTGTGTCCTAACCAGCCCACATACCAGTCTCACAAGTACCATAGCTGTCCCATATCCACTAATGTACATCGACTGGGGACTATAGTTTGAGCTCAGATCCAATTTATCTCCAGAGACATTATCATGTTAGTACATATACGCAGATGTAAACAAACATAGATAACGACAATGCCAGAATGATATATAAATATCAAAGTCAAGTAGTACATAAGTGGACTTAAACTAGGTCCTAGGGCATATACACCAACAATCTCCCACTTGCACTAAGACCTAGAAGTTGAGGAATCTCAACCCCATATCTCTAGCGTGACCATCATGCTTCTGCTGCACCAAAGCCTTGGTCAATGGGTCTGCCAGATTGTTCTCTGTGTCAACTCTGCTAATCTTGACATCACCTCTGTCAATGATCTCTCTGATCAGGTGAAATCTTCTGAGTATGTGTTTGGATCTTTGATGAGACCGTGGTTCCTTTGCTTGTGCAATTGCTCCATTATTGTCACAGTAGAGTTCAATGGGATCCATTGCACTAGGGACCACCTGAAGATCACATAAGAACTTCCTTAGAGTTAGAGTTCAAACGGCTTCCTTGGCTTCCTCAGAAGCGGCCACATACTCAGCCTCGGTTGTAGAATCTGCTATGGTGGATTGCTTGAAGCTCTTCCAGCATACAACGCCTCCATTTATCTTGAACACATAGCCGGCCTGCGATCTAAAGTCGTCAGGGTCAGACTGGAACGATGCATCAGTATAGCCCTGCATACTGAGCTCTTCCTGTCCCCCATAGACCAAGAACAAATTCTTAGTTCTTCTCAGACACTTTAGGATGTTCTTTACAGCCACCCAGTGCTGCAGACCTGGATTGGATTGGTATCGGCTGGTTATGCTTATAGCATATGTCACATCTGGTCTAGTACACAACATTGCATACATGATTGATCCTACTGCCGAAGCATAAGGAACTCGACTCATGTCATCCCTCTCAGCCTGTGTTGTAGGACACTGGCTCTTTGAGAGAGTAAGGCCATGTCTTACTGGAAGGTATCCTTTCTTGGATTGCTCCAAGTTGAACCTTTCCAGGACCTTATCAGTGTAGGTACTCTGACTAAGGGCCAGGAGACTCTTGGATCTATCCCGGTAGATCCTTACGCCTAGAATATAGGGGGCCTCCCCTAAGTCTTTCATCTCGAAACACTTCCCCAACCATGTCTTCACAGCTTGAAGACTAGGGATGTCGTTTCCGATGAGCAGTATGTCATCAACATACAAGACCAGAAAAATCACCAAGCTCCCACTGAATTTTCTGTATACACAGGCGTCATCCTCGCTTTTGATAAAGCCATAATCTCTAACGGCTTCATCAAATCGAAGATTCCAACTTCGAGATGTTTGCTTTAATCCATAAATGGATCTCTTTAGCCTGCATACCTTGTTAGCCTCTGCAGGATGGGTGAAGCCATCAGGTTGTGACATATACACATCCTCAGTCAGCTTCCCGTTAAGGAACGCTGTCTTCACATCCATCTACCATATCTCATAGTCATGATATGCAGCTATAGCAAGTAGAATCCGAATGGATTTGAACATGGCAACTGGTGAGAAGGTTTCATCATAGTCCACCCCGTGGACTTGTTTAAATCCTTTAGCCACTAGTCTACCCTTATAGGTAACTATATTGTCATCCATGTCTGTCTTCCTCTTGAAGACCCATTTACACCCTATGGGTTTTACCCCATCAGGCAGCTCAACCAAATCCCAGACTTGGTAAGCTGACATGGAATCCATCTCGGGTCACATGGCGTCAAGCCATCTCTCGGAGTCCGGTCCACTGACCGCCTCATCATAGGTTCTGGGTTCATCCTCAATGATGAAGATCCCATCGTGTTGGGTCGGCAGCGACCCATACCTTTCAGGTGCACGACGAATTCTCCCAGACCTACGCGGGACTTGTGTCTGAGCCTCAGGTTGGCTAGCAACCGGTGCAGGTGGCTCAGATTCCATCTCTTTGTCTTGTGCTTGCACTTGGACCTCATCCAAGTCAAACTTCCTTCCACTAACTTCTTTCATAAGAAATTCTTTCTCTAGAAAGACAGCACCCCGAGCAACAAAAACTTTGTTCTCGGTTAGGACATAGAAGTAGTATCCTTTAGTTTCCTTAGGATACCCCACAAACACACATTTATCAGATCTAGGTTCTAGCTTGCTAGAATCCTGACGTTTGACATAAGCCTCACATCCCTAGATCTTGATAAAAGTGAGATTAGGGCGTCTCCCACTCCACATCTCGTATGGTATTTTGGAGACACTCTTAGATGGAACATTATTCAGTATCAGAGAAGCTATTTCTAGTGCATGCCCCCAGAATGATGGAGGTAGAGTTGCATGACTCATCATAGATCGAACCATATCCAATAAAGTTCGATTTCTCCTTTCAGACACACCATTCCATTGAGGTGTTCCAGGAGGAGTGAGTTGGGATATGATCCCACACTCTCTCAGATAGTCAAAGAACTCGCCGCTCAGGTACTCTCCACCTCGATCTGATCGAAGAGCTTTAATGGATCTTCCAAGCTGGTTCTTGAAAGTCCCCTTCAAGGGGGAGCGCAAAGGGGGTGAAACCCTAATAGGGGGCGCATGAAAAATTTCTAGGGTTTCAACTAGATCGATTGCATGAATATATATGATCAACTTTGATTATTATTTCAAAGATCAAGTTAAGATCTTTTACCATAGCCATGATGAAGGAGGCGGCTTGGAAGCAAGAGGGCAAATAAGCACTCCTCCAAAGAAAACGCACACTAGATGAGAGATGGCTACCTCCTTGGATGTTCCTTGTGCTAGCAAGAATCTCCCAAGTTTCTTGTCGTGTGTCGAAGTAGAGAGATGCTTGGCCGAACTCCCTTCTCGTCAAGCAAGAAGCTCTACCCAAGAGCCAAGGCGACAATTGAAGTGAATTGGCCATAATCGTTGAGGCGTTTTCAAGAGATGGCGTTACATGACTTCCAAATATGGAAAGTCATGAAGCCATGTGCTCACTCATAAGAAAACCGCCCAAACACAATCAAACCTTGAACCATGCATTCACATATGTGAACCGGTTCAAGCCAACTCAATTCAATTCAATTCGGTCCAAAGACCAAACCAAACCAGCCCATGGTCTAGATCTCTCTGAACCAAATGGCTCAAGATCTAACCGTTCATCTCATGATGTTCCTGATCTCACCGATCTAGAATCATCTCTCTCGATCGAAGCTTACCGATCTTAAGTCCTAATCAATCAAACATGATCAGACCAGATCTCACTTACAATCAGAGTTTAAACTCCTTTAAACTGAACCTAAACAATTCAGTCCACACGATCAGGCTTAAGTAAGCCATATCATCAAATTGTGCGACCCTGAGGGTTTCCTTTAAATGTCGGTAACGATAACTTACATTATCACGATCAGTGAGGGGTAGCTAGCAACACATCACTGTCTCCCGATATAAAGGAAAGAGTCTTCCAAGACTACTCCCAAACCATAGCACAAGTGTGAATCCACTTCACTAGGCATACATGTTTCCTTTGCCACTGGATGTTCTTATTGGACAAGCGTGTCAAGCCTGTAGCTCCAATATGATGAGCATGATTAGATCAGATGAACATAGTCACCTGGGTATGGCCATACACTTTCTCAATCATCTCATTTAGGGGGGGCCCCTTTAGAACATCGCACTCCTTAAACAAGGAGACGGCAATCCTATATCTATCACTAGTGTCCTAACCTGACTCATGATCATTATCCAAGATAATCTTTAACCATTATGTTTCAAATGATATTGAACTACCTCAAAACAATGACAATCATCATTTAGAAACACAAGTGATCTCAAGTCAGAGGACATGTGCCACTTGTTGCATACAAGGATTATTCACATTATGACAAGCAATTGAATATCCTAGTAGGGTCTGTCCAGTACATCCAATGCACCCATGAGTCTACATCTTATTCCATGCTCGAAGCATCCTATAAGATTAGAATACATATTAGTCTCAATCATATCAAGGCTGTCTCATGTTCACCAAGATATCTCGACTAAGGACATTACAGCATGTCAGCCTAGCTGAAGAGCATTGAGACATTATTCAGAAGCACACTTATTGCAGCAGACAATGTAACATACTGAATAACAACCATTGCCTTTATAAACATAAGAGTTTATATACATGATACTGATACAATCCCAAGGCCTCAAACATTAGCCTTTAAGGGCATACCCCAACAGTTCTGTACTTCATTCTTGAACTCCTTGAATTTCTCAAAGGACTCAGATTTATGTCTCATTAAGTAGACATAGCCATACCTACTAAAGTCATCAGTGAAGGTAATGAAGTAGTTGTACCCTCCTCTGGCTTGTTTATTGAAGGGCCCACACACATCAGTATGTATGAGATCTAATAAACCTTCTGCCCTCTCACCAATCTTGGTGAAGGGCGCCTTTGTCATTTTCCCTAATAAACAAGGTTCACAAGTATCAAATTTCTCCAAGGAACTTGAATCTAACAATCCATTTGCATGGAGTTGTTGGATGCGATTCTTGTTTATATGGGCTAATCGACAGTGCCATAAGAAAGCACCAACTGAACCACTCAGTTTGGTCCTTTTATTACTTATGTTACAAATAGAACTTTCCATATCCAAGATATATAGACCATTGCACAAAGTACCCTTCCCATAGAACATATTTGCAAATGAAAAAGAACAAGAGTTCTTATTTATTTCAAATTTAAATCCTTTCTTTGCTAAGCAAGAAATGGATACAATGTTCTTAGTAAGTGAAGGTACACAAAAGCAATTATCTAGTTCTAATTGAAGTCCAGAAGGCAAGGAGAGAGTCAAAACGCCTACAGCAACAGCAGCAACCTATGCCCCGTTTCCAACGCGTAGGTCAATCTCTCCAGGCCGCACCGATCTACTTTTCTTGAGCCCCTGCATATTTGTACAAATATGAGCTCCACATGCGGTATCCAATACCCATGACATAGAAGTAGAAAGATGAAGGGAACCCCTAACTAAGGGGTAGAAACCCTAATGGTGGCGCAACAAAATTTTGCATGGGATATTAGGATTTCAAAGGATCTATATATGTCATATAACTAGCTTTCGAATATTTGAATAGATGAAGATAAACTCATACCATTGCCATCGGTTTGATGAAGCTTTGGAAGGAAAGACGCAAGCGAGCCTTCTCCTAAGTTTCACACACAAGATGATCAATGCGCCTACCCTTGGTGCTCCTTGTGCTAGCAAGGTTCCTTGGAGTCCTTGATCGAGTGAAAAGGGATGGAGATGTGTTGATCTCTTTTGGCCAAAAACCTCCTCTATCTTCCAAGCGTCGCCACACACAACGAGTGTCGAGAGAGAGGTCGCTTGAGAGGTGAGAATAGCAAGAGCTATTCGAACGTGAACGTTATCTCCAAGTGGAGATCGTGGTTACTAAAAATAGCCACACCACTCGCTCCAATGTTCACGCCAAGTGAACAAGTCGCCAAGCCTTGAACCATGCGCTCATTTCATGAGCCGGTTCACATTGGTTCGGTTTAAGAACCAATCAAGCCAATGATCTAGTCTAGATCTCAAATAAACCCTAAGGCTCCAGATCTGACCGTTAATCTCTTGATGCTTCTGATCTGCCCGATCTAGCAATCATTCTCTCGATCGAAGCTTACCGATCTCAAGCCCTAATCAATCAAACATGATCAGACTAGATCTCACTTACAATCAGAGATTAAATCCCTTTAAACTGAACCCAAACAATTCAGTCCACACGATCTGACTGAAGTAAGCCATATCATCAAATTGTGCGACCCTGAGGGTTTCCTTTAAATGTCGGTAACGATAATTCACATTATCACGATCAGTGAGGGGTATCTAGCAACACATCACTGTCTCCCGATATAAAGGAAAGAGTCTTCCAAGACTACACCCAAACCATAGCACAAGTGTGAATCAATTCACAAGGCATGCATATTTCCTTTGCCACTGGATGTTCTTATTGGACAAGCGTGTCAAGCTTGTAGCTCCAATATGATGAGCATGATTAGATCAGATGAACACTGTCACCTGGGTATGGCCATACTCTTTTCTCAATCATCTCATCCAGGGGGCCCCTTTAGAACATCACACTCCTTGAACAAGGAGACGGCAATCCTATGTCTATCACTAGTGCCCTAACCTGATTCAAGCTCACCATCCAAGATAGTCTATAATCATTATGTTTCAAATGATATTGAACTATCTCAAAACAATGACAATCATCATTTAGAAAACACAAGTGATCTCAAGTCAGAGGAAATGTGCCACTTGTCATATTCAAGGATTATTCACATTGTGACAAACAATTGAATAACCTAGTAGGGTCTGTCCAGCACATCCAATGTACCCATGAGTCTACATCTTATTCCATGCTCGAAGCATCCTATAAGATTAGAACACATATTAGTCTTAACCATATCAAGGCTGTCTCATGTTCACCAAGATATATCGACTAAGGACATAACAGCATGTCAGCCCAGCTGAACAGCTTTGAGACATTATTCAGAAGAACATATATTGCAGCAGACAATGTAAACAACTGAATAATAACCATGCCTTTATAAACATAACAGTTTATTACATGATACAGATACATTCCCACAGGCCTCAAACATTAGCCTTAAGGGCATACCCCAACAATCTCCCACTTGCACTTAATCTAATGGTTGAGAAATCTCAAACCCATATTATTACAGTGCTTCTCATGCTTCTGCTGCGCCAGAGGCTTGGTAAGCGGGTCTGCCAGATTGTCATCTGTATGAACCTTGCAGATTTTGATCTCGCCACGATCTATGATCTCCCTGATCAAATGAAACCGTCTCTGTATGTGCTTGGACTTCTGGTGCGACCGTGGTTCCTTTGCTTGTGCGATTGCTCTAGTGTTATCACAGAAGATAACCAAAGGATCTGCACTTGAAGGAACGACACCAAGTTCTCTCACGAACTTACGAATCCACACTGCCTCCTTGGATGCTTCCGAGGCTGCAACATACTCGGCTTCTGTTGTGGAATCAGCAACAGTTGACTGTTTGAAACTCTTCCACACCACTGCACCTCCATTCAAGCTAAAAACATAGCCTGATTGCGATCGGAAATCATCCTGGTCTGACTGGAACGAAGCGTCAGTATATCCCTCTATACTGAGTTCTTCCTGACCACCATATATCAAGAACATATCTTTGGTTCTCCGCAGATATTTTAAAATGTTCTTGACTGCAATCCAGTGCGCCATACCTGGATTACTTTGGAAACGACTGGTCACGCTTAACCCGTAAGCAACGTCTGGGCGAGTACACAACATCGCATACATAATGGATCCAATAGCCGAAGCATAAGGCGTATTGTCCATTTCATCTTTCTCAGTCTGTGTTTGTGGACACTGACTCTTCGAAAGATTCAGACCATGTCTGACTGGAAGATATCCTCGTTTAGAATTCTCTAAATGAAATCTCTCCAGGACTTTATCGATGTAAGTACTCTGGCACAGCCCGAGAAGCCTCTTCGATCTATCCCTGTAGATCTTCACACCTAACACATAGGCTGCTTCTCCTAGATCTTTCATTTGGAAACATTTCCTCAGCCATGCCTTCACAGCATGCATTTCAGGAATGTCATTTCCAATGATCAAGATATCATCGACGTAGAGGACTAGGAAAGTTATCACGCTCCCACTAAACCTCTTATATACACACGGGTCATCCTCGTTCTTGATGAAACCAAATTCACTGATTGATTCATCAAAACGAATATTCCAGCTTCTAGATGCTTGCTTAAGTCCATAAATAGACTTCTTTAACTTGCATATCTTATGACGATCTGATGGATTAGTGAAACCTTCTGGTTGTGTCATATACACATCCTCATCCAGATTTCCATTAAGGAAAGCTGTTTTCACATCCATCTGCCAGATCTCATAATCATAATATGCAGCTATCGCGAAAAGAATCCGAATAGACTTAAACATAGCTACAGGTGAGAAAGTTTCATCATAATCTATCCCGTAGATTTGTTTGAAACCTTTCGCAACTAGCCTGCCTTTATAGGTAACCACGTTACCATCCATGTCAATCTTCTTTTTGAAGATCCACTTACAGCCTATAGGGATAACTCCCGGAGGCGGATCAACCAAATCCCAAACTTGGTTATCTGACATGGAGTCCATCTCGGCGCGCATAGCTTCAAGCCATCTCGCTGACTCCGGTCCACTGACCGCATCCGCATAAGTGAGGGGTTCATCATGATCAATGATGTAGACTCCGTCATAGCGCTCAGGCTGTCGACGAATCCTTCCCGATCTTCGCGGTTCCCGTGATATCTGAGCCTCAGGTTGTTCAATAACCTGTTCTACCGGCTCAAGCTCATCCAACTGTGCTTGAGCACTTTGTCCTTCCTCTGGATTCTCATCCAGCTTTATTTCTCTCCCACTGGCCTCTTGCAGAAGAAACTCCTTCTCAAGAAATATGGCCGTCCGAGCAACAAAAACCTTGTTCTCTTTGGGGTCGTAGAAATAATAACCCTTAGTTTCCTTAGGGTAACCGACAAAGATACATTTGTCAGATCTGCTCTCTAGTTTCCCAGAGGCGAGCTTTTTGACATAAGCCTCGCAGCCCCAGATCCTGATAAATGTCAAGCTTGGCTGTTTCCCATACCATAACTCATATGGCGTCTTTGAAACTGCCTTGGATGGCACTCGGTTTAGTATCTTTGCAGCTGTTTCCAGTGCAAAACCCCAAAAGGAGTATGGAAGAGTAGCCTGACTCATCATAGAACGAACCATATCAAGTAACGTTCTATTTCTCCTTTCGGACACACCATTCCATTGCGGTGTTCCTGGCGGAGTGAGCTGTGAGATAATCCCACACTCCTTTAGATAGTCAGTAAACGCATGACTTAGGTATTCACCACCTCGATCTGAGCGAAGTGCCTTGATATTTCGGCCTAGCTGATTCTGTACTTCATATTTGAACTCTTTGAACTTGTCAAAAGATTCACTCTTATGTCTCATCAGATAGACATACCCATACCTACTGAAATCATCAGTAAAGGTAATGAAGTACTGATAGCCACCTCTGGCATGTTTACTAAATGGCCCACACACATCACTGTGTATAAGGTCAAGTAAACCTGAAGCCCTTTGACCTTTGTGAGGAAAAGGTGACTTCGTCATTTTACCCATCAAACAAGCTTTGCATGTATCAATCTCCTTGTAGGAGAATGATCCCAGCAGTCCATAATCATGCAACCGCTTAATGCGTTTCTCGTTTATATGGCCTAAACGACTATGCCATAGCAAGGTGCTGTCATCAGCATACTTGGCTTTCTTAATATCAATATTTTGTATAGAACGCTCCATGTCCAACATGAATAACCCATTGCTAATTGAACCAGTTGCATAAACAATATTATCATAAGATAAAACACACTTTGAAATATTGCATTCAAAGGAAAATCCCTTCCTGACAAGAGCAGGAATGGAGATAATATTTTTAGTAATACTGGGAACAAAATAACAACTGTTTAGTTCCAATACAAGTCCAGATGGTAAAGAAATGAAGTAGTCTCCTACAGCAACAGCAGCAACCCGTGCCCCGTTTCCAACTCGTAGGTCCACCTCATGCTGTCCCACCTGCCTTCTTCTCTTGAGTTCCTGTACATTTGAACAAATGTGAACTCCACATGCAGTGTCCAACACCCATGATATAGAAGAAGAAAACATGACCTCAGTCACGAATATACCTGAGCCAGAAGCGAAGCTTCCCCTCTTATCTCCTTGGAGCGCTTTACAGTCCTTTTTCCAGTGACCCAGCTGGCCACAGTGGAAACACCTGTATTCCTTAGACCGCTTCACCTTCTGCTTCAGAGCCTTGCTGTAATTCTTGACAGGGGCCTTGCCCTTCTTACCCTTCTTCTTGTTCCTGGAAGGAACCATTAAGACAGAGGTCGAAGGCTTTCCCTTCAGAGTCTCCTCAGTAGTGAGGAGCATATTCAGCAGCTCTGCCGGAGTACAATCGATTTTGTTCATATTAAAGTTAATAATGAACGCGTCGAATGAAGGCGGGAGAGACTGTAGAATAATATCCACAGCAAGCTCCTGGTTGATGGTATGCCCCAGTTTCTCTAGAGCCTCCTTGTGCCCAATCATCTTGAGCACGTGAGCTCCCACTGGGCTCCCTTCAGCCAGTTTGCTCTGAAAGAAGAGCTTCGTCAAATTGTAGCGCTCTGTCCTCGCCTGTGCAGCATACAGCATCTTGAGGTTTGCTATCATGTCTATAGCAGACATATCCTCATGCTGACGCTGCAGCGGTGGCGTCATAGACGCTAGCATCAGGCAAGCGACATCAATGCTATCATTGACGTGCTTTTCATAGGCTTCCCGAACCGCCCTTGCGGCGTTCGGAGCGGGCTGCGGCGGTATCGCCGTCTCGAGGACATACAGTTTCCTCTCTGCCTTAAGAACGATCTTAAGGTGTCCAAACCAGTCAGAGAAGTTCGGCCCAGCAAACTTCTCCCTTTCCAGTAGGGATCGCACATTGAAGTTCATGGTGTTCGTTGCTGCAGGTATCTACAACAATGCAAGAACAGCAAGGTCAGTATCAATGTATAAGAATCAATCAGGACTTAAGAAAGATTCCTTTTCTCACTATTTTATCTGACTGAAAAATCCATTAAACAGTCCGAAAGAGTAGACACTCTTTTAGTGAGATGGGATCCGGATTTCATACTTGGTCTCCGCGTCCCGCTCAGGCGAGATAAGATACACAGAGAGTACAAGCACTAATCTCCGGTAGGCAGTCCCTGCCGATCGCCAACCCGTGCGATTCCCCTTCATCTGGGCAGTACAGCAGACTGTGCCAACTGAGTTGGTACAACACAGTCTCTGACCCCACAGATGGCTGCCTCCATGTGCTACCATATGCGCCACATATGTAGCCTACACGGTCAAGCTGACCCGACCTACTCCCTGGACCACCATGTGCTATGCTGAGCAACGAGAAGGGATAAATCCCTACTCTGTAACACACAGGTGTAATCCCACACCGTCTGAAGATAGATGGACGTGCCCACTGAGTGGGTACAACACGGCTCCAACGATAATCAGAACAGTGAGGTTTCGCGTCAGAAGGCTTACGAGCTTGATATTTTAGCGTTGGATTTTAACGGTCTTTTATCTTCTTCACTATCATACAATTCCTATGGTGATAGCAGAAGATAAATTAAAACATGCTGTTCTACTTATATAATCAATAAAAGAAAGCATGGTTCTTATGTGGTAAAAGCCCATAGCCCTAGAAGACCTTAACCTAGTTTAAGTCTTCACTTGCTCTTCATGGGTCTTTTGCTGCTCATCTGGCCCATACCAGGGCCCAAGCGCCAATTGCAGCTCTGGTGCGCCCACCAGGAAAATGCGCCAGGTCCTAGGGTCGAACCCTAGACCTCCCACCTGGTCAAGCCACTGCTGCATGCGCCTCTGCCAAGTGTGCTCTGTGCTCTTGTCTAATTAAATTACAAATTTAACTATCTAGACAAGATTGACACGCAGGTCAATAACATTTTATAAATTAAAGCAATGTGATGCGCAGATCACAATAATTAATTTACAACAATTTTAAATCCCAGGCACGCAGGCCCCAGCACAGCACACAATTAATATGGGCAGCCCACATAAGACTAAATAGACAAACATATGCATCCAATCAGCAATCATGTGATCCATCATAAAAATTAAAATTTTTTGAAAAACCCCATGGGATCAATTTTAATTTTTCCTTATTTGCCCTACAACCTTACAACGGTCCATTACTAGGGATCCACTCAACCAACCTAGTCAGATCCTCTGCCCTTGCATGCACCAAGTCCTAACTGACTTGAGTCGACCATAAGGTCAACCATGCATGCGCCAGGGCTGAACAACCACACTGAGGTCTGGCAAGCGGGTGTGACCCCGGGCCTAACTCAGGTGCGTTCATGGGTCGTCTCAATCAGACATCGCTACACGCCTGTCTGCAGTCGACCTGTAGCCACCTCAAGCTTGCGCCAAGGTGCTATCCAGTCGACCCATCAAGGCTGTCAGATAGTCTGATCAGACTGATTGGATCTGACCTAGGGGGTGATTTCAACCCTAATAACCCGTCTAAGGGTTTATAGCAGGGCCTTAGATCTAATGTTAAGCGCGCATGTGATATTTCCTTTTGAGAAAACTTAAGCTACAACATGCGCCAACATAGATGCGCAAAAAGAAAAGCATAAACTAGTTTCGCACATATAAGATCTAAGCATATATGGATTCACAATCAAAGCAATCATATGAACATATAACCTCGCTCTGATACCAATTGAAGGGAACCCCTAACTAAGGGGTAGAAACCCTAATGGTGGCGCAACAAAATTTTGCATGGGATATTAGGATTTCAAAGGATCTATATATGTCATATAACTAGCTTTCGAATATTTGAATAGATGAAGATAAACTCATACCATTGCCATCGGTTTGATGAAGCTTTGGAAGGAAAGACGCAAGCGAGCCTTCTCCTAAGTTTCACACACAAGATGATCAATGCGCCTACCCTTGGTGCTCCTTGTGCTAGCAAGGTTCCTTGGAGTCCTTGATCGAGTGAAAAGGGATGGAGATGTGTTGATCTCTTTTGGCCAAAAACCTCCTCTATCTTCCAAGCGTCGCCACACACAACGAGTGTCGAGAGAGAGGTCGCTTGAGAGGCGAGAATAGCAAGAGCTATTCGAACGTGAGCGTTATCTCCAAGTGGAGATCGTGGTTACTAAAAATAGCCACACCACTCGCTCCAATGTTCACGCCAAGTGAACAAGTCGCCAAGCCTTGAACCATGCGCTCATTTCATGAGCCGGTTCACATTGGTTCGGTTTAAGAACCAATCAAGCCAATGATCTAGTCTAGATCTCAAATAAACCCTAAGGCTCCAGATCTGACCGTTAATCTCTTGATGCTTCTGATCTGCCCGATCTAGCAATCATTCTCTCGATCGAAGCTTACCGATCTCAAGCCCTAATCAATCAAACATGATCAGACTAGATCTCACTTACAATCAGAGATTAAATCCCTTTAAACTGAACCCAAACAATTCAGTCCACACGATCTGACTGAAGTAAGCCATATCATCAAATTGTGCGACCCTGAGGGTTTCCTTTAAATGTCGGTAACGATAATTCACATTATCACGATCAGTGAGGGGTATCTAGCAACACATCACTGTCTCCCGATATAAAGGAAAGAGTCTTCCAAGACTACACCCAAACCATAGCACAAGTGTGAATCAATTCACAAGGCATGCATATTTCCTTTGCCACTGGATGTTCTTATTGGACAAGCGTGTCAAGCTTGTAGCTCCAATATGATGAGCATGATTAGATCAGATGAACACTGTCACCTGGGTATGGCCATACTCTTTTCTCAATCATCTCATCCAGGGGGCCCCTTTAGAACATCACACTCCTTGAACAAGGAGACGGCAATCCTATGTCTATCACTAGTGCCCTAACCTGATTCAAGCTCACCATCCAAGATAGTCTATAATCATTATGTTTCAAATGATATTGAACTATCTCAAAACAATGACAATCATCATTTAGAAAACACAAGTGATCTCAAGTCAGAGGAAATGTGCCACTTGTCATATTCAAGGATTATTCACATTGTGACAAACAATTGAATAACCTAGTAGGGTCTGTCCAGCACATCCAATGTACCCATGAGTCTACATCTTATTCCATGCTCGAAGCATCCTATAAGATTAGAACACATATTAGTCTTAACCATATCAAGGCTGTCTCATGTTCACCAAGATATATCGACTAAGGACATAACAGCATGTCAGCCCAGCTGAACAGCTTTGAGACATTATTCAGAAGAACATATATTGCAGCAGACAATGTAAACAACTGAATAATAACCATGCCTTTATAAACATAACAGTTTATTACATGATACAGATACATTCCCACAGGCCTCAAACATTAGCCTTAAGGGCATACCCCAACAAAAGATTGACTTCTGTAACATAGATACCTGAGCTAGAAGTTAAGGCCAAGCCTTTCTTCTCCTCATTCTGAAGCTGCTTGCAGTCCCTTCTCCAATGACCCTGCTCGCCACAGTGAAAACACCTCTGGTCCTTTGACTTCTTCGCCTTTTTCTTCAGTGCTTTGGTAGGACCTCTGGCACTGCTCTTAGCACGTGCCTTACCCTTCTTCTTTTTCTTCTTGGTCGCAGGGACCAAAAGAACAGAATTGGGTTTGGTCTTACCCATCTCTCACTCGGCTGTTTGGAGCATATTCATCAATTCCTCCCGTGTGCACTCAATCCGGTTCATGTTGAAGTTAATAATAAACGGACTGAAGCTAGGGGGCAGGGAATGCAGAATAAGATCCACAACCAGCTCGTTGTCTATGGTATGTCCCAGTCTCCTGAGATGATCCATATTCCCAATGAGTTTGAGAACATGGGGTCTCACTGGTGCACCCTTAGACAACTTGCACTGAAAGATTGCTTTGGCGGTGTCAAATCTCTCAGTTCTAGCCTGAGCCTCGAACATCTGTTTCAGATGAGTGATCATCTGAAAAGCGTTCTGCTCCTCATATTGCACCTGCAGTTCAGGTGCCATGCTGGCTAGCATAAGACATGCAACCTCCAAAGAGTCATCCTGATGCTTTCTATAAGCATCTCTGTCTGCCGTTCGGGCATTAGGCGGAGGAGCCGCAGGAAGAGCCTGTTCAAGGACGTACAGCTTCTTCTCGAGCTTGAGGACTATCCTCAAGTTCCGATGCCAGTCCATAAAGTTAGTTCTAACTAACTTATCCTTATCAAGGAGTGATCGCAGTGATAATCCGCCAGTGTTCGTAGTCATGGTTCTACAACACCCAAGAAGAACAGATTAGTACTAATTCGAATCATTTAAACTGGACTTGTTTTAAATGATTATTGCTCCCACTATTTTAAATTCGAATTGACAACCCACAAAGTCAATCGGGAAGTTTAAGACCTCCTAGTGACATGGGATCCTTATTTCACATGAGGCTTCGCGTCCCACGAGGGTGGGATGAGATGCACAAAGTAACCCATGTTTCCTAAGGTGGGCGCGCCGGCCGGTTACTCCAAGCAACTCCCCGTGTTGAGACAGTCTGGGCATTTCACGTCCAGCGAGGGCTGGATACAATATGAAACCCTTAACTCTCAACGATGCCTCTAGAGTTTCATCATGTGCCCAGCACATATGAAAATCTAGTCAAGTCCATTCCTAACCATTATGCCCAGGGCCAACGAATTTCCTTGCGAAGGCACGCCCAGGTTAAAACTGGACTGGGGAAACCATTGTCACCACACACTTTCTAAAGATAAGTGGGTGTGTCCCACGAGGGTGGGAACCAGTTCACAACTCCACTGATCGATAGCTTAGTGAGGGCCACGCTTTAGAAGGCTACTAGACTTGATATTTTATTATGAGGGTTTTTAAGGTCTCATCAGTTTTATCTTATGTCTAACAATACAGGCATGCAATCCTATAGTGATAACATAACGATAAAATATCACAGGCATGCTTTTAGCAGATAAGGAAAGCAGAAAAAGATGATGTGATCAAAGCTCTTTCAAGACATTGAGCCAACCCATGCCAAAAGGAGGTTCAACTCTTGACATAGGACTCAAGCCCTTAAGAAAGACCTATCCTAGCCGCCCTCTATCTTGGTCTTCAAGGTTGGCTCCAAGGTCCTTCTCACATGGTTTAGCTCTCAAACCTTAAGGGTAGACCCCAAGGGTTCGGCCAATGCCATGGTCTTCCTCCAATGAGGATGTGCCACAATGCAAGAAGCCAAGTTAGCTAGCTCTCAAACCCAAGGGTTCGGCCATGCCTAACTTGCGCCACTAAGCAGGCTTGCGCCTCTTTCTTTGATGCTTGTTGCGCCACTATCCAAGGTATGCATGCGCCAAGTTCCAAGTACATGCGCCACCCTAATCTTCTTCTTAGTTAAAAGCAAAAAGAAAAGCGGCACGCAGGCCTCACGAGGACACATCACAGGCATGCAAAGGGGGCTTGACTAATGATCACAACATCATGCACAATCAAGGTATTTACTCATGCAATTCTACATGCTCATGAAAAACATAAAATCTGAAATTTTACTTTTTCATAAAACTAGTCTCTTTTTCTCATCTTCTTCTCACAAATCTTTTGGTTAATTGCGATTTATTTTTCATGATGATTTCTGAGATCCTTTCGGCTGGCAATTTTGTCAGATCAAGAGACTTGGCCAGTCCGAAGACACAATGCCTGTCCTACTTGACAAAGTTATGTGCACCTTTGATCTTTAAATCAAACAAGAAAAATAGTCCAAAAATCCAAAAGAGATTGAGAAGATGATAGAAATAAGAAACCCTAATTTTTCCTACTTAGAAAAATCGTCTGCCATGCATCATGCTATTTACGAAAATAGAGATATGGCATGTGAGCATGAAAGAAAAGCATAAAACGTCGTTCGAGTCTTGCAAGTCGCTCTGATACCACTGTTGGGAAACCCCGGGAATATTTTACAATTTTTCAGAGCCATAGACATACATACATACATTGCACAGCGGAAGAATGTCCCCGAAACAGGCCGGTCCCAAAAACCAAGTGAAGATCACAAGCAAGAGAGTCGACACGATGAGTTAAGAAATACCTTAAGAGCGATTTGGAGTGATGCCGATGTAGGCGCCCAAGTGTGCGCCCTCTGCAGTCTCACACACACGGATCTCTTGAGTTCTCTTCTTCCACGCCCGGTGCTAGCCTCGGGAAGAAGATCAAAGCCTTAGGGAGATGCTCCATTTCACTTGCGCCACCAAGAGGAAAGGATGCGCCAAGAGAAGAAAGAAACAAGCCAAGCCGCCAAGCACCAAAGCTCCTTGCGCCAAGAGGAAAGGAGGGAGTAGCTTGCGGCTATGGAAGAAGGAAGATGCGCCCTTGCTCCTAGTTCTCGCCCCTCTTCTTGCGTTCACGCCTCCAAGGATTAATAATCATAAGAGGGGGCGAGAGGGTCACATATATATAGGGCAAGAGGCGGTTAAGGGAAGGGCCAAGATCATGACAAGTGTAGGGCTAGGATGAGGAGGTTTGAGACAAGGAAAGTCTCCAAGACTTTACAATAAACTCCATTCAACCTATCCATAATTGCCCAAGTACCATATCAGCCCAAGACATACCTTAGAGGCATTCATACCATCAAGGGAGAAGGGCTAGGCGCCAATTGCATCCTTAATGAAGCAATTTTGCCACCCAAACCCCATTATACCCCTTAGGCGCCAATGAGGTTGGGTTTCTCCCCATTATACCCTTTTAGCCTCTTATCTCTTCATGAGAACTTGTTATTGGGCCTCATTGGATAATGAGCTAGCCCAAACTCCATTACATGGGTTGATTAAGCACTTGGATCCAATCCAATGCAACCCTAATCCAAATGTGACCAACCATGGTCAAATACGGGTCAACCTGCCAAAAATGAAGTTTGGCTCCAATAACATTCTTCCATCTCATCAGGCCCATTGGCGCTGATGAAATCTCCCAATTAGATCCGAGTTATCCAATAACTCGATCATAGGGCTTCCCGATCAATACGAGAACTCAAGTATCAAGGTGTGCGATCCTGTAGGTTCCTCTGACGCTAGCAGTGCTGACCAAAGGTCATCACAAGCAGTGAGTGGCACCTAGCAGTGCATCGCTGCTACCCAGGTCATTGGAATGGATATCGACATCGACATCCCCATCATCGCAACTAGGTACAGATGCATTACAGTCTCTTTGCCGAACTGATATCCGATTGGACAAGTGTGTCACCACTTGTTTTCATCCAATCACATGGCTATGACTAAAGCAGGTTCTTACCTAGGTATGGCCATACACTCTCAGTCATAGAACCATAGAGGAGCTCCATGGATATCATACTTCCCTAAGGAAGGGGCAAATCCTTTGTCTGTCCATTGACCTCCTCATATGGGTCGTGACATGCTCAATGACAACCGTTATGACCTTCCAACTACGGCGAGGTGTTAGGTTGTATCAAAGCAAGTCCCTAACCATATAGAATGATCAATGACCTCAAGTCAAGGGATCAATGCATCTCCTGTCACTTCTGAGGATAACTCATGACACCAAGTCATAGCCTCACAGCGGGTCTATCCAGTATATCCTCCAATGATATACCCATGTGTCTGTGTCCTAACCAGCCCACATACTAGTCTCACAAGTACCATAGCTGTCCCATATCCACTAATGTACATCGACTGGGGACTATAGTTCGAGCTCAGATCCAATCTGTCTCCAGGGACATTATCATGTTAGTACATATGCGCAGATGTAAACAAACATAGATAACGACAATGCCAGAATGATATATTGTTAGGGTATGCCCTTAAGGCTAATGTTTGAGGCCTTGGGTTATTGTCAGTATCATGTATAAACTAAATATATTTGTTTTAAAAGGCATTTGTTGTTATTCAGATTGTTACATTATCTGCTGTTATATGTGTACTTCTGGGTAATGTCTCAATGATGTTCAGTTTAGCTGACATTCAGTATTGTCCTTAGTCGAGATATCTTGGTGAACATGAGACAGCCTTGGTATGATTGAGACTAATATGTGTTCTAATCTTATAGGATGCTTCGAGCATGGAATAAGATTTAGACACATAGGTGCATTGGATGTACTGGACTGACCCTTCTCAGGATATTCAATTGTTTGTCACAATGTGAATAATCCTTGTATGCAAGCAAGTGGCATATTCCCTCTGACTTGAGATCACTTGTGTTTCTAAGTGATGATTGGCATTATCTTGAGGTAGTTCCATATCATTTGAAAGATAATGATTAAGGATTATCTTGGATAGTGGGCATGAGTCATGTTAGGGTACTTGTGATAGATATAGGATTGCCTCTCCTGGTTGGAGTGTGATGTTCTAAGGGGGCCCTATGGATGAAATGGTTGAGAATGTGTATGGCCATACCCAGACGACTATGTTCATCTGATCTAACCATTTTCATCATGTTGGAATCATAGGCTTGACATGCTTGTCCGACGAGAACATCCAGTGGCAAAGGGAAACATATATGCCAAGTGAATAAGATTCACACTTGTGCTGTGGTTTGGGAGTAGTCTTGGAAGACTCTTTCCTTCATATTGGAAGACAGTGATGTGTTGCTAGATACCTCTCTCTGGTCGTGATAACGTAAGTTATCGTTACCGACATTGAAGGAAACCCTTAGGGTCGCACAATTTGATGATATGGCTTACTTATGTCAGATCGTGTGGACTGGAATTATTCTAGTTCAGTTTAAAGGATTTTAAGCTCTGATTAAAAGTGAGATCTAGTCTAATCATGTTTGATTGATTAGGACATGTGATCGGTAAGCTTTGATCGGAGGATTGAAGCTTGATCGTAAAGATCAGGGGTTCAATGTGATGTGTGGTTAGATCCTGAGCCATTTGGTTCAAAGAAGATTATAACCAGGGCTGGTTTGATTTGGTGCTTGAACCAAATTGAGATTGAACCGGTTCACTTGTGAACGCATGGTTCAATCAAAGAGGAGTTTTCGATCGCTTAAAGGGAAGTTATGGAGGGAGTTACTAATTCGGTTCTTACCATAAGTGGTGGCCGAATTTTCCTTTGTGTGCATCCACGTTTTTCGAAAGCCCTCTCGCTTCCTCCTCTCTTCGCTCTCGTGCTCTCATGTGGATCATCTTCACGCAAGGAAGAGAAGCTCGACCGGCCAAGGGGACACACATCATCCTTTCCTAGAGACGATCAAGACTCCTTTGTGTCTTTGCTAGCACAAAGAACACAAGGAAGAAAGTCTTTCTCATCTCGTGTGTGACATCTTTGGAGAAGAGGCAGTCGCCCCTTTCATCTTCCAAGTCGCCTCTCACATCATGGCACAGGTAATACTCTAACTTGTCTTATACAAGTTAAACAAGGTTGATCATGTACTCATGTCATGCGATCCTAGTATTTCCACTGCGACAAGTTTTTGAATAATGCTTGCGAACTAGGTTTCCTTTCATATATAAATATCAAAGTCAAGTAGTACATAAGTGGACTTAAACTAGGTCCTAGGGCATATACACCAACATAAAGTCCTAATTGGATTAGGACTTGATTCAAAATTTAATTTAAACCTTGATCAAGTCGCCCACTTGAGTCCTAATTGGATTAGGACTGATCATGATTAATTAGAATCCTAATTAGATTAGGATTTAATTATTTAAACAATTAATTAGAGTCCTAATTGGATTAGGACTTGGTTAATTCCTAAAATAATTAAACTCCTAAATCCTCTCCTAGCCGCCTACTCAAATTGAATTGTGGCCACACACTCAACCGCCTCTTGCTCTATAAATAGAGCCATAGACGCCTCCCCTCATGATACTAATCTCTCCTTGAGGCGTGATCAAAATTGAGGGCGAGTTCTTGAGGGCGAGAGCAAGAGGCTAGTGGCTTAATTCTTCCATCCAACCCTAGCCGCAACACACCTTCTTCCCTTCCTCTTGGCGTGAGGAACTTGGTGGTGTTTGGCGACTTCCTTCTCCTCATCTTCTTCTTGGCGCATACACCTTGGAGGTGGCTCAAGGCTAGAGGAATGAGCACAAGGCTTGGATCTTCTTCCCGAGGCTAGCACCGGGCGTGGAAGAAGAGAGCTCGAGGCATCCGTGTGTGTGAGACTGCAGAGGGCACACGCTTGGGTGCCTACTACGACATCGGCCTCACCTAAATCAAGGTACTTTCTATCTCATCATGTCGACTCTTTCGCATGCGATCTTCACTGGGTTTTTGGGACTTGCCTGTTTCGGGGGTATTCTTCCGCTGCGCAACGTGTTTGCATCTCTGAAAATTTATAAAATATCCCCGGGGTTTCCCAATAGTGGTATCAGAGCGACTTGCTAAACTCGAACGATGTTTTTCATGCTTTTCATATTTTTCATGCTCACATGCCATATTTCAATTTTCGAAAATTGTAAATTGCATGGCAAACGTTTTTTCTAAAGTAGGAAAAATTAGGGTTTCTTGTTTCTATCACCTTTTCAATCTCTTTTGGATTTTTGGGTTATTTTTCTTGCAGGGTTTAAAGATCAAAGGCGCACGTGGTTTTGTCAAGTAGGACGGGCATTGTGTCTTCGGACTGGCCGAGTCTCTTGATCTGACAAAATTACCAGCCGAGAGGATCTTTGAAATCATCATGAAAATTAATTGCAGATAACTAAAAGATTTGTGAGAAGAAGATGAGAAAAAGAAATTGGTTTTATGAAAAAGTAAAATTTGAAATTTTATGTTTTTCATGAGCATGTAGAATTGCATGAGTAATGCCTTGATTGTACATGGTGTTGTGATCAGTAGTCAAGCCCCTTTGCATGCCTGTGATGTACTCTTGTGAGGCCTGCGTGCCACTTTTCTTTTTTGCTTTAAATTAAGATGAAGATTAGGATGGCGCACATCACCTGAAGATAGGCGCATGCTTGCTTGCTTGCGCACCTTGCATGGTGGCGCAAGAAGCACCCCTCCTTGATGGCCCTTACTTGGTGGCTCATCATCCTTGAAGGAATCCCATGGCATTGGCCGAACCTATGAGGGTGCTTCTAGGGTTTCCCTAGAACTACCTCTAGGGTTTGAGAACTAAACCATGGTGAGGAGGACCTTGGAGCCGAGCTTGAAGACCAAGATAGAAGTCGGCTAGGTTAGGTCTTTAGGGGCTTGAGTCCTAGGTCAAGAGTTGAACCTCTTCTGGCATGGGTTGGTTCAATGTCTTGAATATGCTATGATCACATCATCCCTTTACTGCTTTCCATATCTGCTAAAGCATGCCTATGATGTTTTATTTTATGTTATCACTATAGGATTACATGCCTGTAATGATAGACATAAGATAAAACTGAATTGATGAGACCTCAAAACCCTCATTCAAATATCAAGTCTAGTAGCCTTCTGACGCGTAGCCCTCGTCAAACTATCGATCGATGGTGCTGTGCATTGTTTCCACCATAGTGGACACACCCATCTATCTTTAGGAGGCGTGTGGTGACAATGTTTTCCCCAGTCCAGTTAAAATCCTGGACGCGCCTTTGCAAGGAATTTGTTGGCCCTGGGCATAACGGTCAGGATAGACTTGACTAGTTTTTCATATGTGATGGCCACATGATGGAACTCTAGAGGCAACCTCAAGAAGTTAGGGTTTTGTGTTGTTCCAGCCCTAGCTGGGCACAAAATACTTGAACTGTCTTGAGAAGGGGAATTGCTAAGTTGCAATTGGCTGGCGCGCCTACCTTGAGATACATGTGTCACCTCGTGCAGTACATCCTGCCCTAGCGGGACGCGAGGCCGTGTGAGGAACAAGGATCCCATCTCACTAGGAAATCTTGAATTTCCCGATTGACTTTGTGGGTTGTCAATTCGATTAAAATAGTGGGAGTCATGATCATTTAAAACAAGTCCAGTTTAAATGATTTGAAGTAGTGCTAATCTACTTTTCTTGGTTGTTGTAGAAACGATGACTATGAACAATAGCAGATTGTCACTGCGATCTATCCTGGAAAAGGACAAGTTGGTTGGATCCAACTTGACGGATTGGTGTCAAACCTTGAGGGGTGACCTCAAGCTCGAAAGCTGTAAAAGGCATAACCAGAAAGAGGAGAGGAGAAGGGTTACACCTTCATCTTCAGGCTCTAGTATTTGTGTAGTTGAAGTCAATCTGTCTACTTCAAATACGTGGGTATTGGATACCGCATGTGGAGTGCATATTTGTACAAGTATGCAAGGGCTCAAACGAAGTAGGACAGTGCGACCAGGAGAGATTGACCTTCGGGTTGGTAACGAGGCACAGATTGCTGCTGTAACTATAGGAGACTACACTCTCTCGCTGCCGTCTGGACTTCAACTAGAACTGGAACATTGCTTCTATGCACCGTCGATTACTAAGAATATTATATCCATTCCTGCCCTGGCGAGGAAAGGATTTTGTTTTGCGATAAAAGAGAACACATGTTCTTTTTCATTGGCAAACATATTCTATGGATCTGGTACACTATGCAATGGGTTGTATGACTTGGACATGCAAAGTTCTGTGTGCAACGTGAATGCTAAGAGGATCAAGTTAAATGGTTTAAATAATACTTATCTTTGGCATTGTCGTTTAGGGCACATCAACAAGAATCGCATCCAAAATCTCCATGCAAATGGATTCCTGGATTCAGATTCCTTGGAGGAATTTGACACATGCGAGCCTTGTTTGTTGGGCAAAATGACAAAGGCGCCATTCACCAAGTATGATGAGAGGGCCACAGGTTTGTTGGATCTAATACACAGTGATGTGTGTGGGCCATTCAACAAACAAGCTAGAGGTGGGTATGTCTACTTCATCACATTTACTGATGACTTCAGTAGATATGGTTATGTCTATTTGATGAGGCATAAGTCTGAATCCTTGGAGAAATTTAAGGAGTTCAAGAATGAAGTGGAAAACCAGCTTGGACGATCCATTAAGGCTCTTCGGTCTGATCGAGGCGGAGAGTACTTGAGCCATGAGTTTGTTGACTATCTTAGAAAGTGTGGGATTCTTTCCCAACTCACTCCTCCTGGAACACCTCAGTGGAATGGGGTGTCTGAGAGGAGAAATCGAACTTTGTTGGACATGGTTCGATCTATGATGAGTCACGCAACTCTACCTCCGTATTTCTGGGGTTTTGCATTACTTACAGCAATCAAGACACTGAATAACGTTCCGTCAAAGAGTGTTCCTAAGACCCCACATGAGTTGTGGACTGGGAGACGCTCAATGCTATCATTTATGAGGATCTGGGGATGTGAGGCTTATGTCAAACGTCAGGATTCTAGCAAGCTAGAACCCAGATCTGATAAATGTGTGTTTGTGGGGTATCCTAGGGAAACCAAAGGATACTACTTCTTTAATCCCACCGAGAACAAAGTTTTTGTTGCTCGGACTGCCGTATTTCTCGAGAAAGATTTTCTCTTGAAAGGCACCAGTGGGAGAAGCTTTGACTTGGATGAGATCCAAGGTCAACCACAAGACACAGCAGGAGAGATAGAACCTGAGCCACCTGCACCGGTTGTTGGGCAACCAGAGGCTCAGACACAGGCCCCACGTAGGTCTGGGATAATTCATCGTGCACCTGAGAGGTATGGGTCGCTGCCGACCCAACACGACGGGATCTTCATCATTGAGCATGAACCCAGGACTTATGATGAGGCGGTCAGTGGATCGGACTCCGAGAAATGGCTTGAGGCCATGCGATCCGAGATGGATTCCACGTCAGCTAACTAAGTCTGGGATTTGGTTGAGCTGCCGGATGGGGTAAAACCCATAGGCTGTAAATGGGTCTTCAAGAAGAAGACAGACATGGATGGCAACATAGTTACCTATAAAGGTAGATTAGTGGCTAAAGGATTCAAGCAAGTCCACGGGGTGGATTATGATGAAACCTTCTCGCCAGTTGTCATGTTCAAATCCATTCGGATTCTGCTTGCTATAGCTGCATATCACGACTATGAGATATGGCAGATGGATGTGAAGACAGCTTTCCTTAATGGAATGCTAACTGAGGATGTGTATATGACACAACCTGATGGCTTCGTTCATCCTGCAGAGGCCAATAAGGTCTGCAGGCTAAAGAGATCCATCTATGGATTAAAGCAAGCATCTCGAAGTTGGAATCTTCAATTTGATGAAGCTGTGAGAGATTATGGCTTTATCAAAAGCGAAGATGACGCCTGTGTATACAGAAAATTCAGTGGGAGCTTGGTGACTTTTCTGGTCTTGTATGTCAATGACATACTGCTCATCGGGAACGACATCCCTAGTCTTCAAGCTGTGAAGACATGGTTAGGGAAGTGTTTTGAGATGAAGGACTTAGAGGAGGCTGCCTATATCCTAGGCGTGAGGATCTACAGAGATAGATCCAAGAAGCTCCTAGCCCTTAGTCAAAGTACATACATTGATAAGGTCCTGGAGAGGTTTAGCTTGGAGCAATCCAAGAAAGGGTACCTTCCAGTGAGACATGGCCTTACTCTCTCAAAGAGCCAGTGTCCCACCACACAGGCTGAGAGGGATGACATGAGTCGAGTGCCCTATGCTTCGGCAGTAGGATCGATCATGTAAGCAATATTTTGTACTAGACCAGATGTGGCTTATGCTGTGAGCATAACCAGCCGATACCAATCCAATCCTGGAGTACAGCACTGGGTGGCTGTAAAGAACATCCTAAAGTATCTGAGAAGAACTAAGGATTTGTTCTTGGTCTATGGGGGACAGGAAGAGCTCAGTATGTAGGGCTACACTGATGCGTCTTTCCAGTCTGACCCTAACGACTTCAGATCGCAGGCTGGCTATGTGTTCAAGATAAATGGAGGCGCTGTATGCTGGAAGAGCTTCAAGCAATCCACCATAGCTGATTCTACAATCGAAGCTGAGTATGTGGCCGCTTCTGAGGCAGCCAAAGAAGCCGTTTGGATTAGGAAGTTCATTTCTGAACTTCAGGTGGTTCCAAGTGCAGTGGATCCCATTGAAATCTATTGTGATAACAATGGAGCAATTGCACAAACCAAGGAACCACGGTCTCATCAAAAATCCAAACACATACTCAGGAGATTTCACCTGATCAGAGAGATCATAGACAGAGGTGATGTCAAGATTAGCAGAGTTGACATAGAGAACAATCTAGCAAACCCATTGACCAAGGCTTTGGCGCAGCAGAAGCATGATGGTCATGCTAGAGATATGGGGTTAAGATTTCTCAACCTCTAGGTCTTAGTGCAAGTGAGAGATTATTGGTGTATATGCCCTAAGGACCTAATTCTGGTCCGTTACTTGTACTACTTGACATTGATATTTATATCATACTGGCATTGTCGTTATCATTATTTGTTTACATCTGCGAACATGTACTTATATGATAATGTCCCTGGAGACAGATTGGATCTGTGCTCAAACTATTGTCCCTAGTCAATGTACCTTAGTAGATATGGGACAGCTATGGTACTTGTAAGACTGGTATATGGGCTGGTTAGGCACGAGGTGCTAACGCAGGCATATGGGTATATCAGTGGTAGATATACTGGACCGACCCGCTGTGAGGCAATGACTTGGTGTCACGAGTTATCCTCACAAGTGATAGGAGATGCATTGATCCCTTGACTTGAGGTCATTGGCCATTCTATGTGGTTAGGGATATGCTTTGATACAACCTAACACCTTGCCGTAGTTGGGAGGTAATAACGGTTGTCATTGGGCATGTCATGACCCATATGAGAAGGTCAATGCACAGACATAGGATTTGCCCCTTCCTAAGGGAAGCATGATATCCATGGAGCTTCTCTATGGTTCTATGATTGAAAGTGTATGGCCATACCCAGGTTAGACTTGATTTAGTCATAGCCATGAGATTGGATAGAAACAAGTGGTGACACACTTGGCCAATCGGATATCAGTTCGGCAAAGAGACTGTAATGCATATGTACCTGGTTGCGATGATGGGGATGTCGATGTCGATATCCATTCTGATGACTTGGGTAGCAGCGATGCACTGCTAGGTGCCACTCACTGCTTGTGGTGACCATGGGTCAGCACTGGCAACGTCAGAGGAACCTACAGGGTTGCACACCTTGATACTCGAGTTCTCGTATTGATCGGGAAGCCTTATGATCGAGTTATTGGATAACTCGGATCTATTCTGGATATTTCATCAGCGCCAATGGGCCTGATGAGATGGAAGAGATTTGTTGGAGCCAACTTCCATTTACGGTATATTAACCATGGTTAGCCCAATTTGACCTAGGGTTAAATTGGATTGGATCCATGGGCTTGGTTAACATGCATAATGGACATTGGGCTGAGCCCATTGAAAAGTTGGGCTTAATGGGCTTAAGGAGAAGAAAAGAGATGGCGCATGCTTAACCCTAGTAAGACTAGGGTTAGCGCCTATACCTCATGTGAGTTTAATTAATCATGATAAAATAGGGGCTAATTAATTAATTAATTAGAGTCCTATTTTTGTGGGATTATATGGGCTGATTTATTTGAATTAATTAGAGTCCTAATTGGATTAGGATTTAATTAATTAAATAAATAATTAGAGTCCTAATTGGATTAGGACTTGATTCAAAATTTAATTTGAACCTTGATCAAGTCGCCCACTTGAGTCCTAATTGGATTAGGACTGATCATGATTAATTAGAATCCTAATTAGATTAGGATTTAATTATTTAAACAATTAATTAGAGTCCTAATTGGATTAGGACTTGGTTAATTCCTAAAATAATTAAACTCCTAAATCCTCTCCTATCCGCCCACTCAAATTGAATTGTGGCCACACACTCAACCGCCTCTTGCTCTATAAATAGAGCCATAGACACCTCCCCTCATGATACTAATCTCTCCTTGAGGCGTGATCAAAATTGAGGGCGAGAGCAAGAGGCTAGTGGCGCAATTCTTCCATCCAACCCTAGCCGCAACACACCTTCTTCCCTTCTTAGCGTGAGGAACTTGGTGGTGTTTGGCGACTTCCTTCTCCTCATCTTCCTCTTGGTGCATACACCTTGGAGGTGGAGCAAGGCTAGAGGAATAAGCACAAGGCTTGGATCTTCTTCCCAAGGCTAGCACCGGGCGTGGAAGAAGAGAGCTCGAGGCATCCGTGTGTGTGAGACTACAGAGGGCGCACGCTTGGGCGCCTACTACGACATCGGCCTCACCTAAATCAAGGTACTTTCTATCTCATCATGTCGACTCTTTCGCATGCAATCTTCACTGGGTTTTTGGGACTGGCCTATTTCGGGGGTATTGTTCCGCTGCGCAACGTGTTTGCATCTCTGAAAATTTGTAAAATATCCCTGGGGTTTCCCAACAATATCGTCCATAAGGAGCTAGGTGTCAAGTACCAACCTTTAGTGTCATTGATAGCTAGATAATCCAAAATAGGAATCAAAAAATCTAAACTAAGCTTGAAATATCGACTCAAGAAATCCACGGGTAGTACGGTAAATTACAGTTTTACAAAGATTCAGGACCACAGGTTTCACCACGTTGAATGAATTAAATGTAAAACATTGAATCATAAGTTTGGAAATAGAAAACAGATTACCTTCTCTCGAAGCATAATCTAACAATAAACCAGTTAAGGCGATCAATCCTATGGTACAGATTACCTTCTCTCGAAGCATAATCCAGTGTCTACTTAAGCTAATCTCTACTCTCGTAGCAAAACTAACTTAAGAAAGACCCAATGGGCTCTATGACGATTGTAAGTCCTCGAGTGACTTTGAACGACTCTCGTAATTCAAGTCACAAGTTCAAATGGGCAGCGAGTGTTACATTCACCTCTCGGCTCTTCTCGTAACACTTAACACATATCAATGTTTGGCCAAAACATAAATACGCAATAAGCACACCACATTTAAATAAGTCAATTGACTAGAAGGTATCACTGAGATTCATAAAAGATGTTTACATGTGGAAATTTATTCAACGGCTACGCCCAAGTCCCGAACTAGGGTTTTATGCTAAGAAATATATCGTTCAATAATGAAAACCCAAGTAAATGAATTCAAAAAGAATGGAAATTATAGATCTTGGGCAAGAGACGATAGGTCTTCAGTCTTCTCTCGCTAGCCCCAAAGAAATCCGTCCAAACAAGCCTTCAATCAAGCAAAATCGTCACTTTTTGCCCTAGGTCGCCTCTCTCAAAAGTTTGAACCCTTTAACCACCCAAAAAATGTCTTTTTATGTCTAAATCTCTTCCTTAGGCAGTTAGGAATTTTTCCCTAAAATTTCAGCAAATTTTGACTTCTGAATCATCCAAATTGGGCGAAAAACCATGGAAAGGTCAAAACTGATGGAAGCTGTTACAGGTGTGATGGGAGGAACGGGTCGGCTGTGACGACTGTGTCGAACTGCCGATAAGTCATCACGGCCGTGATGAGCGCGTCAAAATCCTAGAGGTTGATCATGGCCGTGATGGTTGTCACGGCCAGGCCGTGCTTACTTCATAGAAGATGGGCTGGAACGCCGAGATGATCACGGCTGTGATGGCGAGAATGGGTAGGTTGTGATCACTATAAAAAAACTCCAAAAATACTAAAATTTAACCTGTGACCTCGCTGAACTGTGACGAATCTTCCCGTAACTTCAAATCTTCAAAATTTTCACAAAAATTTAGGAAAATAACCTGCATTTCACAAATAATCGAAAAATAGTGAAGATTCTATACTTAACAGGAAAAGATATCAAATTCTGATATAAAATAAAACTTAAGCCTAAAATGATAGTATAAATGAGACTTTAAATCTTATAAAAATAACACTCATCAGCAGCATCTACGACAGGCGGGGTTGTTCTTATCTCCGCCCGCCTCTTCTGCCAGAACCCTAGCTGGCGATGGTGTTGATTGACAGGCGACATGAGCACCTACATACACGATGGACGGGCTCAAAGGCGGGATCATGAGGTGCGGCACTGTTGAAGTTGCTGTAGCTTAGGTAAAAAAATAAGAGAGTAAAAAAAAATATGCACTGTTACTATTACTGTAGCAAGTTATTGTAAAAAATAAACTTGAGAGGACATGACGAGAAGTGAGGTGCTCAATGTTATATGGAGATGAATCGTCGTCTTCACATTTTAGATGAGATGAGAGCAATGCTGAGAGAGTTGGTTAGGGAGAAGAAAATGTGAGAGGGTGCGGATATGATTGCCGATGGGCAGACTTATCCAACCTCGAGCGAGGTCCTGAAGACTATATTTGAGAGCCAAAGTAACATATAGGATAGATGGCAGATTCGTATTCATGTGGAATTATAAGGATTTGATGGAACTGATTCAGTAGGATGGATTGCACAAGCTGAGCAATATTTTGACATTAAAGGCACGTTAGACGACTATAAAATTCCTACGGTGTTTGTTCATATGGAGGAGCAAGCAAACAATGGGTTTCGAGGGTTAAAATGATAGATTCTCAATCTTTCTTGGAAAGGGTTGAAGTAAGAGATGATACAAAGATTTAGTAAATTTTCTACAACTACGGTCCTTGATGAAAGCTACTTTGAAAAGAAGAAATTTGACGACAAACAGAAGCAGGTCAGTGATGACACCAAAATATATAGTATATTTTGTATCATTCTATGTATCTTTTCATGCTAAATTGAGGATCTTTTTGCTTATTTTTATGTTGAATTCATCAAATATTGCAAAGTCTACTTCTATTTTGGTTTTTCATGGTTTTCAGGTAAAAAGGCATTATTTCAAGGCATTTTCAAGCAAAATCAAACACATAAAAGAGTTACCATCATCAAGAGGAGGTCACCCAAGAAATTTCACGCAAAACGGAGCAACTCAGCAAAATACGGCAGTGCCGTAATCCATTTTACAGTACCGTAATTTCAGACAGTACCGTAAAGTTAGAACACTGCCGTAATTTGGAGGATTTTTTTAACAGAAAGTATTTGTGATTTTACGGCACCGCCGTAAAGAATTACACTGCCGTATTTTTCAGCGCTTTCAAAATAGAAACCTTTGCTGAGTTTACGGCACGGCCGTAAACGATTCTACGATACCATATTTCCCAGGTGATCCAGACCAGAGAACTCATCCGATTTTACGGCACCAACGAGAAATATTTTACTGGCCGTAATTTTGACTTTCGGTGCACATAATGAAAATACGGCACTGCCGTAAATTATTACACGGTCGTAATTTCCAGTCAAAATCGCGAGTTTTCCGTGGCTGAAACTTGTTCGGGCTATAACTTTTGATGCAGAGCTCCAAATTGGAATCTGAAAGTTGCTGCTGTTTCGTCTTTAAGAGAAGAAGACACATACACTGAAAGGAAGAACGTTTATCACGTATCCAGAGAGAAATCACCAGAGAGGCGGCTAGGGTTTGGCCTCACACTGAGAGGCGTAGAGGGCACCTCAGGCCTTGATTTTTAAGCAAAAGCTTTGCCTGGAGGGGAGGAAGACACCACAGAAGTTTCAGAGCGTTTGGAGTCCGATCGGAATAGAAATCAACAAAACAGCGGTGACAGTGCTGTTCATCAAAGCAAATTATGGCTGTAAACTCTTTTACAGCCGTGGTATAAAGTTGTTTCTCCTTTCTTTTCACTTTCAAATCACTCTGAGACTATGATTCATTGTATTTTTTCCTCCATGCAAGCTTAGACATATTTTGGGACATAGGGTTTAATCCCTTTGATTTCTAATGATTAGATAATTCTTCTTTTTTTTTCGTCATGATAATCTTCGTTGTGATAATTCTACTTTTGTGATGAATTGTCTTTAACTTTCCATAGATCTATGTTATTATCCATGTTTTAGAGTTTTCGCAATGAGACTGAAAGGTGATTTGCTTGAGAACTTGGAACCCTAGAATTGCATATTAGGATCCCTTCCTTAGGTTAGATCCAACTTGATCTGTTCTAGTAGATTAATTGTCATGTTTAATAATATTAATCTAGGATTGAGTTATTGTGTCAAAAGTAGAGATCTTGCACGAAAGTCAGAATCGGAACGTTGGAGAACCCTATGTAGAACCTGTGTTGAGACTCGGATGCACAAAAGTGATCCTTGAGGCTCCACTTGTGATGATTAACTTAGAATTCGGATGTACGAAAGTGATCCTTGAGTTCTTTGTTGATGGTTTACTTATCTGCAGCATTGGGATAGATCTTGCGCGAAAGCGAGGATTGTGTTGGGAAACCCCAGGGATATTTTATAATTTTCAGAAATAGAGATTACAATATACATTGCACAGCGGAAGCAATATCCCCGAAACAGGCCGGTCCCAAAAACCCAGTGAAGATCGCAAGCAAGAGAGTCGACACGATGAGTTAGGAAGTACCTTAGAGCAAGATGAGGTCGATGTCGTGATAGGCGCCCAAGCGTGCGCCCTCTGCAGTTTCACACACACGGATGCCTCGAGTCCTCTTCTTCCACGCCCGGTGCTAGCCTCGGGAAGAAGATCCAAGCCTTAGTTCTCTTCTTGAATGCTTGCGCCACCTCCAAGGTAGAAGCGCCTAGAAGAAGGAGAGGAGAAGTAGTCGCCAAGTCCAAGTCCTTCTTGAGCCAAGAGGAGAAGAAGAAGATTTGTGCTTGCGGCTAGATGATGGAGGAAGAGAAGTTGCGCCAAGAGCCTCCAAGCTTTCGCCCCTCTCTATTGATTACGCCTCCAAGGAATTGTCACACATGAGAGGGGGCGGCTAGGTGCTCTTTTATAGGGCAAGAGGCGGTTTGTTAAAAGGCTAGGATCAAGACAAGTGGGCAGCTAGGATGAGAAGGTTTGAGGCAAGGAAAATCTCCAAGACATTTCCATAATTCTGATTCAACCATTCCTTTTGTGCCCACGCCTTTCCATGTGCGCCAAGGCCTTGCCTTGCGCCCCAAGCAATGCCATAGAGGCATTCATACCATAAGGGATAAAGGAGGGAGGCGCCAATTGCTTCCTTATGAAGCAAATTGTGCCACTTCTCCCCATTATGCCCATAGGCGCCTAGGGGAGAAGATTTGTCCCCATTATACCCTTCTAGCCCTTCTTCTCTTCATGACAACTTATTAGTGAGCCCAACTTAGCAATGGGCCTAGCCCAAAGACCATTTGTCATGCTAACCAAGCGATTGGATCCAATCCAACTTAACCCATGGTCAAATGAGGCTAACCATGGTTAATTCGGCCAATATGCCAAAAATAGAAGTTGGCTCCAATAAGTTTCTTCCATCTCATCAGGCCCATTGGAGCTGATGAAATCTCCAAAATAGATCCGAGTTATCCAATAACTCGATCATAAGGCTTCCCGATCAATACGAGAACTCGAGCATCAAGGTGTGCGACCCTGTAGGTCCCTCTGACGTTGGCAGTGCTGACCAAATGTCACCACAAGCAGTGAGTGGCACCTAGCAGTGCATCGCTGCTACCCCATCATCGGAATGGATATCGACATCGACATCCCCATCATTGCAACAAGGTACAGATGCATTACAGTCTCTTTGCCGAACTGATATCCGATTGGACAAGTGTGTCACCACTTGTTTTCACCCAATCACATGGTTATGACTAAATCAGGTTCTCACCTGGGTATGGCCATACACTTTCAGTCATAGAACCATAGAGGAGCTCCATGGATATCATGCTTCCCTAAGGAAGGGGCAAATCCTATGTCTGTCCATTGACCTTCTCATATGGGTCGTGACATGCTCAATGACAACCGTTATGACCTCCCAACTACGGCGAGGTGTTAGGTTGTATCAAAGCAAGTACCTAACCATATAGAATGGTCAATGACCTCAAGTCAAGGGATAAATGCATCTCCTGTCACTTGTGAGGATAACTCATGACACCAAGTCATAGCCTCACAGCGGGTCTATCCAGTATATCCTCTAATGATATAACCATGTGTCTGCGTTAGCACCACGTGCCTAACCTGCCCACATACCAGTCTCACAAGTACCATAGCTGTCCCATATCCACTAAGGTACATCGACTGGGGACTATAGTTCGAGCACAGATCCAATCTGTCTCCAGGAACATTATCATGTAAGTACACAATCGCAGGTGTAGACAAACAATGATAACGACAATGCCAGAAAGATATATGAATATCAGAGTCAAGTAGTACAAAGATGGACCAAAACTAGGTCCTAGGGCATATACACCAACAGATTGGTCTCTACGTGATTGTCTGCACGAAAGTGAGATAATCCTTTTATGAAATAAATTAGGTCTTTATCGTAGCAAGATTTGATTAACGAACCTTTTATTTATATCTTATCATTGAAATCAAGGTGGATGAAACCCTAGTCCCATGTTTTTCTCTCTGATTATCTTTTGTGTTAGCTATACTGCTTACTTTCATCATATTTAGTTTACTTAGCTAGCGAGAAAATAATTATTTGGTAATTAACAATAAGGTCTCTGTGGATCGATATTTTTATTACTTCGATAATTCCGTGCACTTGCGGAAGCCTATCAGTCAGCAAACAAGAAGTGATTGAGCATACTCCTATTGTTGATAAGATTTTCCAATTATAGATGTGGTGAGTACTGAATGTGGTGAACTCTCCAAAGGGGATGTTGATGACATAGCTACTTTTTTCAAAAAGGATGATCTAAATCTGGGCTGGCCAAGTGATCTAGATGACAAAATAAGTAAAATGTCTTACGAGATGAAGGTTGAGAATGCTACAAATACACATTGGAAGACTTAACACTACTTGCATGTATTCTGAGGAGAAGAAAAACTTTATGCGGTAAAGAAATATATTGTTGATAAGCGAGTTGAGAAAAGACCAT
Organism: Costus lasius; assembly: GCA_027563935.2. Taxonomy (NCBI): domain Eukaryota; kingdom Viridiplantae; phylum Streptophyta; class Magnoliopsida; order Zingiberales; family Costaceae; genus Costus; species Costus lasius. Next base: position 74,363,716 of record CM050449.1, read on the forward strand.
CTAATACATAGCTTTGAGGACAAGGCTGTAGTTTGAGAGGGGGTAATTATTACGAGCACAATACCATTAGTAGGTTATGTAATAAAGCGAATCTGGATCGATATGTTATACCCGGTTCGCTAAGTAGGAAAACATTATAAATAAGGGCCAAGGGTTAGAGTAGAGTGTCCAAGTATTTTTTTATTCTCGTATTAGGGCGTGCTTTGCATGATTTCTCGTCGGTGATGGCTGAGGTGTTCTATTAGTTACTATTTAAGTTCTATACTCATTCCTAATATGGTTAACCTTCTTGACACAAGTAATTAACGTGCTTCAATATGTTGCAAACTTGAATCTTTGGTGCAACTACGAAGAACAAGTTTTACTCTACATCGTTCCTTGATTACATTCGAGAGTCATCAGACCATCCTGAGCAACATTGCAAATTTTGCAAATCGATAAATTTCTATTATTCTGTCATTTATTAATTTGATTAGCCTACTTGTCATAGATATGAAAGTCCCCTTTATCTAAGGGGGCGAAACCCTAAGGGGGCGCATATCATGATTTCGCAAGCGGATATTAGGGTTTCTAAGATCGAATGCATGTCATATGATTAACTTTCATGGACTTGTGTAGAACAACAATGGATCATACCATAGCCATCGCTTGGATGGTGCCTTGAAAGCAAGAGGGCGAATTGGCTCTCCTCCAAAGTCGCGCACACAAGATGAGAGATGGCTACTCCCTTGGCGTCTTTGTGCTAGCAAAGCTTCAAGGAGTCCTTTGTGTGGAGGAGATGAGATCTCTTGCGGCTAGGGCGATGAAGCTCTTCTTCCTCCTTTTCGTGAAGACAAGACAACGCAAGAGTGGATAGGCGACAAGACAAGAACCGAAGATGCGTTGAGGCGTTGTCTAGAGATGTGGCGTTACATGACTTCCAAATATGGAAAGTCATGAAGCCATGCGCCCACTCAATGCAAACCGCCCAAAACGCATTCATATTGAACCATGCGATCACACATGTGTGAACCGGTTCAATCCAATTCGGTCCAATGCATTTGGTTCAAAGATCAAACCAAATCAGCCTAAACCACGGTCTAGATCTCTTTGAACCAATTGGTTCAAGTTCTAACCGTTCATCTCTTGATGCTCTTGATCTCACCGATCTAGCATCAATACTCTCGATCGAAGCTTACCGATCTCAAGCCCTAATCAATCAAACATGATCAGACCAGATCTCACTTACAATCAGAGTTTATACTCCTTTAAACTGAACCAAAACAATTCAGTCCACACGATCTGACTTAAGTAAGCCATATCATCAAATTGTGCGACCCTAAGGGTTTCCTTTAAATGTCGGTAACGATAACTTACGTTATCACGATCAGCGAGGGGTATCTAGTAACACATCACTGTCTCCCAATATAAAGGAAAGAGTCTTCCAAGACTACACCCAAACCACAGCACAAGTGTGAATCCACTTCACTAGGCATACTTGATTCCTTTGCCACTGGATGTTCTTATTGGACAAGCGTGTCAAGCCTGTAACTCCAATATGATGAGAATGATTAGATCAGATGAACATAGTCATCTGGGTATGGCCATACACTTTCTCAATCATCTCATCCAGGGGGCCCCTATAGAACATCACACTCCAAACTAGGAGACGGCAATCCTTTATCTATCACTAGTGTCCTAACCTGACTCATGATCATTATCCAAGATAGTCTATAACCATTATGTTTCAAATGATATTGAACTACCTCAAAACAATGACAATCATCATTTAGAAACACAAGTGATCTCAAGTCAGAGGACATATGCCACTTGTTTGCATACAAGGATTATTCACATCGTGACAAGCAATTGAATATCCTAGTAGGGTCTGTCCAGTACATCCAATGTACCCATGAGTCTACATCTTATTCCATGCTCGAAGCATCCTATAAGATTAGAACACATATTAGTCTCAATCATATCAAGGTTGTCTCATGTTCACCAAGATATCTCGACTAAGGACTATACTGCATGTCAGCCAAGCTGAACATCATTGAGACATTATTCAGAAGTATACATATTGCAGCAGATGATGTAACAACCTGAATAACAACCATTGCCTTTATAAACATAGAGTTTATACATGATACTGATACAATCCCGAGGCCTCAAACATTAGCCTTAAGGGCATACCCCAACAGATATTCTATATGCTCAAATAAGAGTCTAACTCTCCATCTTAGTTCATTTCAAAGAGCTAGTTTTGTTCAACTGTTGGGATTACATAGTCTCACTAAAAGTCAATAGTTCACCCTAGCGCCACCTGAAATTTGCCTAGCCACCTCAAATTCGCCCTAGCACCGCCTCTGTCCAAAATCGTCCAAAAGAAGCCTCGGATCCCATCCAAAATCTTTCTTTTTATACTTCAATCGGTTTAGAACCCATCTAGGAAGGTTTCTGTAGAGTTTGGTTGAGTTCTAGCTGGATTCGAGTCTGAATTGAACAAAAAACTGAGTTGGGCGAAATACTCATGGCCCGTGAGTCGTTCATGGCTGCAGCTGTGAAAGTTTCTATGAAGAAAACTACTTTGCGCCGAGGCATTCATAGCCTGTGAATGATTCACAACCATGACCATGAAAGTTTCTATGAACAACGTGACTTAGGCACATAATTGTTCCATGAAGCACACGATATTCATAGCCCGTGAAGAACTCATGGATGCGACCATGAATGTCGCGTATGATCTTTTTTTCACTCCAAATTTAATGTGTGATCTCATATTTTCCTTGGGAATCATGCCATTACTTTAAAACTCATAAAATCCATTGTTTTTATGCGATTTTATCTGTATTTTTACAAAAACTAAGAAAAGTGAAGATTCTATACCATAGGAGATAAAAAATACTAAAAATTAGTATAAAATTACACAATTAAGCCCAAAATATTATATAAAATACAAGAAAAAATATGATATAATTGTAACTTATCAATGAACAAAGATGAAGATTCACAATCATCTTGCTCTTAGTTAATCTCATAGTTTTAGTGAACATTAGATTTAGATTTAGTTCTATTCTCAAGGGTTGCAAGGCAAGCTCATCTTTAATTTTCATGCCATTTAACTTATGCAACTTATTGCTTCCTAATTGTAGGCTTAAATTGCATGCTTAATTTTTTATTTTAATTTTAGTTTGCATGTAATTTCGGCATTGTATTTAAAAATTACACAAACAAATCTTCAAAAACTCATGAGTTGTGATCATCCATGCTAGTCTGCATTTTTTTTTTCTAGAATCATTTATTTGCTAGCCCAACACATGTCTCGATCCTATATCAAATCCCTACAAGAACTAGAAGTGAATGCATGGAAGAAAGAACAAGCATCAATTGAAGGTCAAGACATAGAAGACTTAGCATCTTCTTTGAGATGAAGAAGTGTCATGGATGAGATCTTCAACTCAGTCCTAAATGGATGAAGCTTGTGCAAGTGGTTGATCCCTTGAAGATGGTTGTTGTGAGATGTTGAAAAGAAGTAGAGCTATAAGTCTCGGCTAGAAGAGATTAGAGAGAAGAAAAGAGGAAAGCGCTAGCCCTTATTATAGAGAGGAGGAAGAGGAGAAGCGACATAAGCACCAAATATTTCCTATGAAACTTCTTGATTATTCAATACGCTAAATGATGCGCGGATGCTTACAAATATATAGGCAAGTTACTTGTTTGGGCAAAGATGTTATTTGTAGCCTTGCACATTTACAAGTTAAGCAAGATAAAATCAGCATTTATGGTGATTTCATTGGCTTGAATTCTGAAAATATTTCTTGGCGGTGTTGATTTGAAAATTCTTCCGTGTTTGATTGAGAGGGTTCCTTGTTTGTTTTTGGTGAAATTTGGAGGTCTTTTAAAATTTGTTTTCTTTACGTTCATTGCTAGACAGCGGAGGAGGGTGACACATCCTTGATTTATGGATTGTAGATTGAGGTGATTGCATGATTTGATTTCTTTCTTGCCGAGATTCCATGGTGTGGATGGAAACTGAAATTCAAATTCTACATTTATTGCTTTTCTTGATTTGGGAGATTTTGATTGAGAGTTTTTCCTTGTGCTATATGATGTGTTGGTGCAAACAACATGGTTGTGGTTGATTTCTTTGCTTGATGAGTGAATGGTGAGTTGAAGTGCTGCCATATAAGGGCCTTCACTTGAACATGTTTAAACTATTAAAGTGTCACTTTCCATCTTGAGGGCTAGTTTAACTAAGGGCCTGTTTGGTTTTGCTTTTAAGCTGCTTTTAATCAGCTTTTAAATAGAAAGCAGAAAAAAACTGTTTGGTAATAAAAAGTAAAAGCAGGAAAAAACAGCAAAAAAGCAGAAGTTATAAAAGCTACAATTTGAAGCTTTTGCCTCTTTTACTTCTTAAAAAAAGTAATTTATATTATTTCATTTAAAATTTTAAGTATTATTATTTTAAATAATTTAAAATTTTAATACTACAGAAAAATAAAATATATTATTATTTTAAATAATTTAAAATAATATATTTATCTATTATTTTAAATAATTTAAAATAATATATTTATATATTATTTTAAATTTTAATAGCAGTTAAAAAGCAATTAACCAAACATCTTATAAATTTTGACAATACAGCATAGTGCAGCACAGCACAGTTTAACACAATTATAAAGCTATTAATAGTAGGGCCAAACAGGCCCTAAAGTGAGCAAGCTAACTTACTTAGCTTTTGAGAAGCTTGCAAAAAATACTTATAATTTATAAATGCAATACCATGAACTATTCTTAGTATGATGTATAAATTATATTTTTGTCTTTTGGGTGCATACATGGATTAGAATGCACAATCTAATATATATATAACTACAAGGGTACATATTATACTTATGGGTAGATTAACATATAATAATACATGCAGTGCAATGGTATAACCTTGGGAGTACACTTAATCTAAGGTGTTCATAGGGTCTATCTATATTTTCTTATAGCGTAGGCTCCGCCTTGATTAAAAAGCCTTTTAGTCAAGCACATGCTAGTGAGCTTTAACACAAATCTAAAACTAGTAATATTTTTATACAATCCTAAGCTAGTAAATCATACAATATTACCATAATATACATATATATATATATATATATACACATACGTGTACACATGTGTACACATATATGTACATGCATATATATATATATATATATATATATACATATATGTATACACATGTGTATATATACATATACATATATAATATATACATACACATGTGTATACATATATGTATACACATGTGTATATATACATATACATATATAATATATACATACACATGTGTATACATATATGTATACATATATACATATACATGTGTATATATATATGTGTATACATATATATATATGCATGTACATATATGTGTACATATATATATACACATGTGTATATATATACATACTTTACTTGAGAAATACCGAATTTGAGAATGTTTTTACATGCAATTAGAGATATTTGATGGAAATATATTCCAATGGTTTGCATGCCTTACTCGTACCATATATATATATATTTAATTTAGATACAAATTATAATATTAAAATAAGTTTTTATAAGCAAAAAATGGCAACATTTTGAATGACACAAATATTACAACTGATCCTTCAAATATCATCAAATAAAAAAGTTACCCTTCAAATATCTCTATTTTTTTTTTTTTGTTATTCCTTTGGTGTTGCTTAAAGCATCACCAATTTAATAGTTGTAATGTTTAAGGCATTTCCATTTTAGGCACTTATATAATACAATACACATCTTGGTATGAATCCCTTTAAACATTACAAATAATCAATCCTTTGATAAATTTATGTGTCATTTGTATTTTATAAGCAATCAGATTACATGTAAAGCAACCAAAAATGGCCTTTGCCTTTGTGCCTAACCCTATATTGATCACCCACCCCTCAACCTTGACCTTGTTGCAGCCTCCATCATTCCACTCACCAATTGACCGCCCACCATCTGTCACGTGATCGATTTTCTGAATGGCAGAATTCACTTTATTTCATCCGTCACGCACTATATAAAACGGACAGCTCAATTGCTACAAGTTAAGCAGCTTCGACGAAAGGAAATAATCTACAAGCAAGCAAACCAAGACCAAATCCACAATGAAGCCCACCGCTCTCCCATTTCTTCTGCTCACTGCCGCCATCTGCTTCTCCGCCCATAGCCTCACCTCCGCCGACACGTCCCCTACCGAGTTCGTCCGTAACGCCTGCAACGTCACCAGCTTCCCAACCGTGTGCGAGCAGTGCCTCTCCTCCTACGCGCCGACGGTTCGCAGGAGCAAGCGCCAGCTGGCCCGGGCTGCCCTTGCCGTCAGCCTGGACCGGGCTGGCTCCACCTCTGCCTTCGTCAGCCGGATATCGGCGAAGGTCGAGAAGAGCCTGCGGTCGCAGGAGGCCGGCGCGGTGCAGGACTGCGTGGAGAGCATGATTAACGGAGTGGACAGACTCCGGAGTTCGGTTCGGGAGATGGCTCGGATGGGCCAGGCCCGGAGCTCGCGCTTCGCGTGGCACTTGAGCAACGTGCAGGCATGGGTCAGTGCCGCGCTCACGGACGAGACGACGTGCCTCGACGGCCTCGCACAGTTCGCGGGGCCGGCAGTCGACAAGGTCATCAGGAAGAAGGTGGTCGAGGTTGCGCAGGTCACCAGCATTGCCCTGGCACTTGTGAACCAGATTGAAAGTAAGGATTGAATCCGAATCTGCCGGTTATTTTTCTCTTTAATGAAGGAATCTCGGCGTCGTCTATCTTCATTTTTGTTCGTCGTGCTATAAGCCTGCAAAAATATTACGTGGAACTGGAAGGTAATGAATTGTAAGAATACGAGGGGGTTTTTTGTAAACTAAGCACGGTGTGTGCGGTTGTTCTACAAGAGGAAAATGTGTGTGAATCGATGTATTCAAGTATTGTGTATCTATCAAATATAAGTTGAAGTTTTGTTGTGATTATGATACAGAATGTGTTTGGGCAATTTACTTTTACATTCTCAACCCAATGTCTGTCTACCTCATCTCAGAGTAGTTACAATATAACCATACTGAAAGTCCAAAATGGTTTGAAAATATTATCAAAATTATTCAAAAAATAATATATTAATTTATGGCATAAAATTTTTGAGTTGTTTATTTAATGTTAATATATTATCTCTAGATATTTACATATTTTTAATGTGTTATAATATACTTGTAGTAAAAAAAAATATTCCACAGTAAATTATTACTTACAGTCCGGTGTGTGACGAGATATTATTTTTATGATATACCAAGAACTAGACATAACTTTGCTTTGACTTGGTGGGAAAGATAAGTAAATTTTGCTTGGCTTTCACTCTTGGCAAAATGTTGATGATTCATCAGTGCACGTTAAGGGAACCACCATCTTTCCCTCTATTATTTATTAATTACGTTTGTGATTACATATAATTATCCGTCATATAATAATATTCCAAGAAAATTTTCAAAGAAGAGCGCTGCGCTCCCGAGGAAGTTTCACATATTATAAAGCACCTTCCCAACTCAAATCTTAAAGCAATCCCCCTATAACCAAAGTTGATATGTAGAAAAACCATTCCTTTTTACTAGCATATCCACACACTCATATGTAGAAAAACCTAACGGCTACATGAGTTCACTCACTTTTGGCTTATGATGAGCTTACTGCTTCCTTCTTACGCACTCACTTTCTGGGACATTTGCACCTCGCAAGCTCCAATTGACTTATTATGAGTGCCAACAACTCACATTTTTAACCAACACTCTCCTCAATGATAACAAACACCACCGACACTCGTTTATTAATTATTTTTGCTAACACAACCCATCTCTTTATTGACAGCTATTCTTGATAGTTGTTTGAATTATGAAAGACGGTTTTAGTTCATAAATTGGATATTAGACTCAAAAATGACCATTTGAGTTAACAACAGTTATTTTAGTGAGGATCGGCTATTTTAGTTCGTAAATTGAGTAAATAATGGTCATTTTAGAGAACAATTACCATTTTTTATACTTGTTTTTTTTAAGAGGATGAATCTTAGTGGGTATTTAGGGATTGTTTTACCAAGGGTACGAGACTCACATTCACAACAAGTATCAACAAGATGGAAAAAAATAACTAACAAGCATAAAATAAAGGCAAGACAAAGAGAGATGGCGTTAGTGTTACGCCATACAACTTATTCTTGGTCTTGACATTTGTACTATATTCATTGATATTTATAGATATTCTGGCATTATCATTGTTATAGTTTATTATACATCTGCATATATGTATGTTTACATAATGATGTCCCTCGAGATATTTCTATCTTAGTTTGCTATGCCCCGAGTCGAGTACCATGGTGGATATGAGATAGCTGTGGTGCATGCGAGACTCGTATATGTGCTGCTTAGCACGAGTTGCCTAATGTAGGCATATAGGTATATCAAGGGAGATATACTGGACTGATCCGCCGTGAAGATTTTTCTTGATGTCTCAAGAAGAATCTCACAATGATAGAGTTGTAGATGTCCTTTGTGTTAGTGTTATTATTAGTGTTTATGCCCTAGGACCTCAAGATGGTCCATTGGGATATGTGTATCACATCTAGTTGATAGATGAGTTATCTTGGCATTGTCATTGTTATGCAAATTTGTACATCTGTGCATATGTACATTTGCATATATAATATCCCTAAGAGATAGATTTTATCTAATCTCTATGTTTATCCCTAGTCGAGAATCATAGTGGATATGGGACAGCTATGATTCACCCAAGACTGGTATATGCGCTGGTTGAGCACGAGTTGCTAACACAGGCATATGGGTATATCAAGGGAGATATACTGGATCGACCCGCCGTGAGGATTCGTTTCAGTGTCATGAGATGAATATCACAGTGACAGAGTTGCGCTTCTCCTAGAATTGAGGGCATTGTGTCTCTATATGGTAAGTGGGACACTTTGATGCAACCTAACGCTTCACCGTAAAAGGGAAGTCATAACAGTTGTCATTGGGTGTGTCATAAGCCGTATGATTGATTCAATATGCCAATAGAGGATTTGCCCCTTCCTTGCGGGGAAGCTTAATGTCCTTGGCACACCAAATGGTTGCATGACTGAAAGTGTATGGCCATACCCAAGTGGAAAACCTAATTTAGTCATGACCATGAGATTGGGTTAAACAAGTATGACACACTTGTCCAATCAGGACATCAGTTTGGCAAAAGGACAAAGCTGTACTTGTACTTTGTCGCAGTTTTAGGGGATGTCGATGATGACTCTGTGGGAAAACCCCAGGGATATTTTACAATATTCATAGAGAATACAATACATGCACAGCAGAATAATATCCCCAAAATAGACCGGTCCTAAAAACCCAATGAGGATCATCTTGCGAGGGGGTCGACATGATGAAATAGAAAATACCTTAGGAGCAAGATGAGGCCGATGTCGAGATAGGTGCCCAAGTGTTCGCCCTCTGCAGTCTCACACACACAGATGTCTCGAGCTCTCTTCTTCCTCGCCAGGTGCTAACCTCGGGAAGAAGATCCAAGCCTTATCAAGTCCTTCTAGTCTACTTGCACCATCCTCTAGATGAGTTGCGCCAAGGAGATGACTAGAAGGTGAATGCTGTCAAGCCCTAGCCCCTCTTGCGCCAAGAGGAGATAGAGAAGAGTGTTTGCCGCCAACCTCTTTGCTGCTCTTGCACCAAAGGAGAAGGAAGAGGAAGAGGAAGACTTGCTTGCGGCCTTCAAGAAGAGATTACTTGCACCAAGTTGCCTTGCTCTCGTCACTTAAATTGCTCATGCCAAGAGGATTCATCTCTCCCTTACTCTCGCATATATCCAGATATATAGAGATAAGGGGCAGCCAAGCAAGGGTGTGGGCGCAATCCAATAAAAGAGAGTCGGCTAGGGTATGTATGAGAGGCAATTAGGGTTTAGGGTTAAGGAAATTCTCCAAGAGTTTTCCATAAACCCTTTCCTATTAACTATATGCGCCAAAGACATTCCTTAGAAGTTCTTCTAGCCATATCAACCACAAGACTTGCCTTAGAGGAAAGAATTCAATATAAGGAACAAGGGGGAAGGCGTCAATTGCTTCCTTATGAAGCAAATTGCGCAACTTATGCCCATTAAGCCCCTTGGCGCCAATGGGAAAAGATTTATCCCCATTATACCCTTTTAGCCCATTGTTGCTTCATGACAACTTGTTATTAGGCCTCATTGGATAATGAGCTAGCTAGCCCAAACTTCATTACATGGGTTGATTAAGTAATTGGATCCAATCCAATGCAACCCTAATCCAAATGTGACCAATCTTGGTCAATTTCGAGTCAACCTGCCAAAAATAAAGTTTGACTCCAATAACTCTCTTCCATCTCATCAGGCCCATTGACGCTGACGAAATCTCTCAAATAGATCCGAGTTATCCAATAACTCGATCATAAGGCTTCCCGATCAATATGAGAACTCGAGCATCAAGATGTGCGACCCTGTAGGTTCCTCTGACGTTGGCAGTGCTAACCTATGGTCACCACAAGCAGTGAGTGGCACCTAACAGTGCATCGCTGCTACCCAAGTTATCAGAATGGATATTGACATCGACAACCCCATCATCGCAATTAGGTACAGATGCAATATAGTCTCTTTGCCAAACTGATATCCGATTGAACAAGTGTGTCATCACTTGTTTTCACCCAATCACATGGTCATGACTAAATCAGGTTGTCACCTGGGTATGGCCATATACTTTCAATCATAAAACCATAGAGGAGCTCCATGGATATCAAGCTTCCCTCAAGAAGGGGCAAATCCTCTATTTGTCCATTGACCTTCTTATATGGGTCATGACATGCTCAATGACAACCGTTATTACCTCTCAATTATGGCGAGGTGTTAGGTTATATCAAAGCATGTCCCAAACCATATAGAACAGTCAATGACCTCAAGTCAAGGGATCAATGCATCTCCTGTCACTTGTGAAGATAACTCATGACACCAAGTCATAGCCTCACAGCGGGACAGTCTAGTATATCCACCACTGATATACCCATATGTCTGCGTTAGCAACTCGTGCCTAACCAGCGCATATACCAGTCTCACAAGTACCAGAGCTGTCTCATATCCACTCAGGTACATCGACTAAGGACAACCATTTGAGCACAGATCCAATCTGTCTCCAGGGACATTATCATGTAGATACACAATCGCAGATGTAAACAAATAATGATAATGACAATGCCAGAATGATATATAAATATCAGAGTTAAGTAGTACAAAGATGGACCAAAACTAGGTCTCAGGGCATACACTCCAACAATCTCCCACTTGCACTAAAACCTAGAAGTTGAGCAACCTCAACCCCATATTTCTAGTATGACCATCATGCTTCTGCTGCGCCAAAGCCTTGGTTAGTGGATCTGCTAGATTGTTCTTTGTGTCAACTCTGCTAATCTTGACATCACCTCGATCAATGATCTCTCTGATCAGGTGAAATCTCCTGAATATGTGTTTGGACCTTTGATGAGACCTTGGTTTCTTGGCTTGTGCAATTGCCCCATTGTTGTCACAGTAGAGTTCAATGAGATCCACTGCACTTGGAACCACCTGAAGTTCAAAAATAAACTTCCTCATCCAAACGACTTCTTTGGCTGTCTCAGAAGCGGCCACATACTCAGCCTCGGTTGTAGAATCAGCTATGGTGGATTGCTTGAAGCTCTTCCAGCATATAGCACCTCCATTCATCTTGAACACATAGCCGGCCTGCGATCTGAAGTCATCAGGGTCAGACAGGAACGATGCATAAGTGTAGCCCTGAACACTGAGCTCTTCCTATTCCCCAAAGACCAAGAATAGATCCTTAATTCTTCTTATATACTTAAGGATGTTCTTTACAGCCACCCAATGCTGCAGACCTGGACTGGATTGGTATTGGCTAATTATGCTCACAGCATAAGCCACATCTTGTCTAGTACACAACATTGCATACATAATCGATCCCACCGACGAAGCATAGGGCACTCGACTCATGTCATCCCTCTCAGCCTGTGTGGTGGGACACTGGCTCTTTGAGAGAGTAAGGTCATGTCTCACTGGAAGGTACCCCTTCTTGGATTGCTCCAAGTTGAACCTCTCCAGGACCTTATTAATGTAGGTATTCTAACTAAGGGCCAGAAGCCTCTTGGATCTATCCCGGTCGATCCTCACGCCTAGGATATAGGCGTCCTCCCCTAAGTCCTTCATCTCGAAATACTTCCCCAACCATGTCTTCACAGACTAAAGACTAGGAATGTCATTTCCGATGAGCAATATGTCATTGACATACGAGACTTAAAAAGTCACCAAGCTCTCACTGAATTTTCTGTACACACAGGCGTCATCTTCGCTCTTGATAAAGCCATAATCTCTCATAGTTTCATCAAACTAAAGATTCCAACTTCGAGATACTTGCTTTAATCCATATATAGATTTCTTTCACTTGCAGACTTTATTGACATCTGCAGGATGGGGGAAACTATCAGGTTGTGTCATATACACATCCTCTGTCAGCCTCCCGTTAAGGAACGCTATCTTAACATCCATCTGCCATATCTCATAGTCATGATATGCAACTATAGGAAGCAGAATCCGAATGGATTCGATCATGGCAACAGGCAAGAAGGTTTCATCATAGTCCACCCCGTGGACTTGCTTGAATTCTTTAGCCACTAGTCTACCCTTGTAGGTAACTATGTTGCCATCTATGTCAGTCTTCCTTTTGAAGACCCATTTGCACCCTATGGGTTTTACCCCATCAGGCAGCTCAACCAAATCCCAGACTTGGTTAGCTGACATGGAATCCATCTTGGATCGCATGGCCTCGAGCCATCTCTTGGAGTCTGGTCCACTGACCGCCTCATCATAAGTCTTGGGCTCATCCTCAATGATGAAGATCCCGTCGTGTTGGGTCGGCAGCAACCCATACATCTCAGGTGCACGATGAACCCTCCCAGATCTACGTGGGACCTGTGTCTGAGCCTTAGGCTGCCTAGCAACTGGTGCAGGTGGCTCAGGTTCCATCTCTGTGTCTTGTGGTTACACTTGAATCTCGTCCAAGTCAAACTTCCTCCCACTGACTTCTCTTATGGGAAATTCTTTCTCTAGAAAGACAGCACCCCGAGCAACAAAAACTTTGTTCTCGGTGGGAACAAAGAAGTAGTATCCTTTAGTTTTCTTAGGATACCCCACAAATACACATTTATCAGATCTAGGTTCTAGCTTGCTAAAATCCTAACATTTGACATAAGCCTCACATCCCCAGATCCTGATAAACGAGAGGTTAGGGCATCTCCCACTCCATACCTCGTATTGTATCTTGCAGACACTCTTAGATGGAACGTTATTCAGTATAAGAGAAGCTGTCTCAAGTGCAAAACCCCAGAATGAGGGTGATAGAGTTGCATGACTCATCATAGATCGAACCATGTCCAACAAGGTTTGATCCTCTCAGACACACCATTCCATTGAGGTGTTCCAAGAGGGGAGAGTTGGGATAGAATCCCACACTCTCTCAGATAGTCAAAGAACTCACCGCTCAGGTACTCTCTACCACAATCTGATCGAAGAGTTTTAATGGATCTTCCAAGCAGGTTCTCTACTTCATTTTAGAACTCCTTGAATTTCTCAAAAGATTCAGACTTATGTCTCATCAAGTAGACATAATCATATCTACTGAAGTCATCATTAAATATGATGAAGTAGTTATACCCTCCTCTGGCTTGTTTACTGAATGGCCCACACATCTCACTGCATATAAGATCCAATAAACCTCCTGCCCTCTCACCGATCTTGGTGAAGGGCACCTTTGTCATCTTCCCTAATAAACAAGGCTCACAAGTATCAAATTCCTCCAAGGAACTTGAATCTAACAACCCATTTGCATGAAGCTGTTGGATGCGATTCTTGTTTATATGGGCTAATCGACAATGCCATAGGAAAGCACCAACTGAATCACTCAGTTTGATCTTTTTGTTATTTATGTTACAAATAGAACTATCCATGTCCAAGATATATAACCCATTGCACAAAGTACCCTTCCCATAAAACATGTTTGCAAATGAGAAAGAACAAGAGTTCTCCTTTAGTTCAAACTTAAATCCTTTCTTTGCCAAGCAAGGAATGGATACAATGTTTTTAGTCAGCGAAGGTACATAATAGCAATTGTCTAGTTCTAATTGAAGTCCAGAAGGCAAGGAGAGAATCAAAACTCCTACAACAATAGCAGCAACTTGTGCCCTGTTTCCAACCCATAGGTCAATCTCTCCAGGCCGCACCGATCTACTTTTCTTGAGCCCTTGTATATTTGTATAAATATGAGCTCCACATATGGTATCCAATACTCATGACATAGAAGTAGAAAGGTTGACTTCAGTAACATAAATACCTGAGCATAAAGACGAAGCCTTACCTCTCTTCTCATTCTGAAGTCGCACTATGTCCTTTATCATGTGAGGTGGTCCTCCACATGAGTAGCACTTATTATTCCTAATGCCTTCCATCTTTATCTTCAATGTCTTAGTTAAGTCTTTTGGCTCAACACATTGAATGTCTACTTTAGGAGGGTTGAGCTCAACCAATTCATCAAAGAGCTGCCTTAGATTAGAAATAATCTCAGAGACACTCTTAGATTCATATTGTCCTCTTAATTCAGGCGACATGTTGGTTAGCATCAAATTAAGGTTTACGCTACAACCATCGTTGAAACGCTCAAAAATATCTCTTTAAACATAGAAAAATCATGGGAAAGAGTTTCTAAGAGGGAGGAGACGATGAACCAAAACAAATAGCCAAGAATCGCCGACTTCCGATGATCGAATCTCCAGAAATCGCCCCAAAATCGCCCGTTCGCCGCCGTCTTCTGCCCTAGCCGCTTCATCACGTGATTGCCCTCTTTCTAGGTCACGGAAATTGGGGCTTTTATACTCTTTTTGTTCTCCTTCGAATCAGCTTTCCATAAAGTCCTCACTTGCCAAATTTGGACTTGGATCGGGTCCGAAATCAATGAAAATCCGAGTAAGGGTCGTGTTGTCCAAAAAGCATCACGGGTGAACCCCGCCAGGTCCACCAGGCAGTGAAGCTCACTGCACAGTTCTGTCGCGAAAGAAGCACCGGTGAACCCCGCCGGGTTCACCTACCAGTGAAGTACTCTGTAAATTTCTGCGCAGGTTTCCTCGGACACAATCACGGGTGAACCCCATGAGGTTCACCTGCTAGTGAAGTCTACTGTGAGTTTCGGACATCCTTACCATCATCGGTGAACCCCGCCGAGTTCACCTGGCAGTGAAGTCTAGAAAAAGCTCCGATTCAGCCCAAATTTTATGGGTAGCTTCGTCTTCTCATAAGGAATCACCCCATGCCTTTAGATTCTTCAAAAAGACTTCAAAATTAGTTGATTTAACCTGAAATTCCATAAGAAAGACGAAAAGTAAAGATTCTGAAGCTTTGAAGTAAATAAGCTTTAAAGAAGTGTAAAAACATTCAAATAAGCCTAAATTTATCATGGAATAATAATAAAAATCACTATAAAAATGCATGGCATCAAACACTCCAGACTTAAATCTTTGCTTGTCCTCAAGGAATAAAATAAGTTGAAATACATGCTTGGTATAAGAATAATCTTTTTGTGTTGAAGTTCGCACCCGAGTTCAGAAAGACACTTTTTAGCAATCCAAGATCTAATCAGAAGAAATTAATTAAGAGGGGTGTCTTAAGCATTCACCAGTTTAGTCCCACAGTTTCTAGATGTCAACCGATTCAGAAAGCAGTAAACATGAGATTCAATCAAACATACACAACACTCATTCCATTCCTATCCTTCCAATTCATAATGCTGGGGTTAACTCAAATGTTTTATTCAGGATATGAAACACTGATCATTGCATTAGACTTCAACTTATATCCTTAGGTACCATTGCCAATTTTTCGCAATGCCAAGTAGAGGAGTCTTTTTATTGGATTTGAATTCACAGTTCTTAGATTTCAACTCATATCCTTCGGTACCACTACCCATTTTTCACAGTGCTAAGTAGAGAAATCTAAGTATGATTTTTTTTTTCAAATAACAGAAATCAACATTTCCTTTCTTTTAACAAATGCAGTGTCTCCCCAATAATAGAAAAGAATTCAAAGTTTGAAAAAAGATTATGTATCCTGATATGTATCGAATGTAAATTGCAAGCTGAAATCAATTGAAGAATCATGAAAATGTTTGACCCGCTAAATGAACAACCTAAAATCAATCCAATTAGAAAATTTCTAATTCATAGAACATATGGACATGACTATTGAGTAAATTTCTAACAAGTACTACATTCAACATGTCTTGATAGATTCTAACCAATCATGTATTTAACTTTAAGAATTTTGCAAAGCTATCATTGGACAAGACTGGCATGATAGGTCAATAGGTCAATAATGAATCTTTTATCATAACAAAATTTGCAATATACGCCTTAAAACAACTTCATGCAAGCTCATAGATCCACACATCATGTAACATGTAAAGAGAATTATAGCATAACACAAAAGCTGAAAAAAACAAGTGGTTCAAATATGTGTTATACACTACAGAGAGTGGGGCCTGTAGATGTGGACCAGGCCCACAAATAGTGGCATATAGGAACAATGCCAAAATAGCATCCATCATAAAGTAGCATAATCCCAAAACCATAAACAGGCATAAAGTTAGGACAACCACATAAGAAACTGGAGTAAAGACAGCTCACCCGCTCTAAAATGTTGCATAGTCCTCTATGCAATGTCGTATACGTGAGAGGAGAAGGTGGCAATGTCGAGACCGGAAGGAGCTAGCGCCTCTTACGTGATTGGGAGCCAGAAGCTCGGGAGCTTCTGCCCTTACCATGCAAGGTATAATCAGGCGCGTCCTCCTCGTATGAAGAGACTGGAATTTGCTTTAGGTTTTCTTCGTTGAGGAACGCGAGCCGTTTGTCCATGTCAGATAGCTTCCCCCAAATCGAGCTCAACATCTGGTGCTGTCGTTGCATCCCGACTTCATTAGCTTCCCAACGGGAAGCTTGCTCCTGGCGTATAAAGGAGATGGAGGAATCCATCTGATCAATAAGCTCACGCTGCTGAAGCTGCTCTTCTCTAATCTCCTAAAGAGTACCCATCATAGAATTTGAGGAGGAGCCGCCAAAGAAGAATGCGCCTGGGGCCGGTGGTGCGGAGTCTACAGGGTCGGGCTGAGGATCGTTGATTGGCTTGATGCGCAAGTTCTCTCGAACGCGCACAGTGGTGCGCTCTGGATTAGGCAATGGCAAACATAATTGGCTATCCTTGAACGTCATGCAGTAGGAGTTACCCCTGTGGACGATGAGTTTCATGGAAACGCATGACTCGATCTCGAGCCGGTTGTTTCCACTAGCCTTGGTTGTACCATAGGGAATGATCCCAAGAGAAACTGCGAGTGGAGTAATAAGTCCGCCAATGACTATCGCGCCCTTGCGGCAATGCGCGATGTGGTTGAATTGTTTTGCATGCCGTCGCTCTCCCCACGCCTGAAGATGGTATGGGCGAGTACGCGGTGGATGTATCGTATGGCTGGATTGCAGATACTTGATGCTTTGGTGACTCTGGCTGAGTAAATATGCTCGTTTGTGATTGACCCCCAAAAGGCTTGCTCGCTGAACTCCGCCGGTAATTTACGCGTGCAAGGCTCCGGGAAACCGTAAATATGACGGAGTTGAGAGAGGGAGAGGCAGTGCTCGATGTTCCCCATATGGAAGGAAATGTGCCTCGGATCGTCGTCAAGCATGACATTGGCTTTTACATCTTGGGAGCTGAAAAACTCCATCGTGATTCCAATGTACATGGGGGTGGCAAGCCTCAAGAACTGTTCCCATCGTGATTCCAATGTACATGGGGGTGGCAAGCCTCAAGAACTGTTCCCGTCCAATATTCGAGTACATCCACTCGACATCCTCCAGAAGCCTTAGCATAGCAAGAGTACCTCTGTCCAAATATCTGGTATTGATCACTCGGAGGTGGAGAAGGTGTTCATAGTTCTGCTCATGCTCCGTGTTTCTGAAGATTATGCCAAACTCGTTTGGCGGAGACACATATGCCTGGGGCTGCCGAGCAGATGGTCGTGCCAGATGTCTGGAAGATGAAGGTTGCGCCGGCTGACTAGCGGAAGTGGCTCGCGGCGGCGGAGTTGCTTCGTGTGGGATGAACTCGTCGTCCTCTGTGGAAGAGTCAGATATAGGTCGTGGATCGCGGCGACGGGAGGTGATCACCTTGCGCCTCGGTGCCATTTGATGAGATTGCCAGAGAGGATTAGAAAACCTATAGGGATTCACCCGAGCACAAGAGTAGCAACCGATCGAGGAGGCAGAAGCAGAGAAATCAACGAGCAAGAAAAATCGGAATACTAACGGCGGGGAGCGAATCAAGGCTGCGCGAACCTCACCGGAGATACAGATCGTGAAGAAGGAAGGTCCTTTGAAGGTCCGGGGGCGAGAGGTCGTTGGGAGTGTCAGGGATCGCAGAGGTAAGCGGCGGCGGCGTGAAATCGCAGAGCCCTACCCGTGGTTTAGGGCAAACACGGGTGAGGCGCATAAAGGATCACTGGTGCACCAGGCCATGAAGTGCACTGTGGACAATGGCTTGGTCTGGTCAGTAGGCTTCACGGGTGAACCCCGCCGGGTTCACCAAGCCGTGAAGTGTACTGTAAGTTACTGAAAATCCAGGTATAATCTGCACAACTCAGAAATACTAGCTCCCTCTTACTTCAACGTAAATATCCTTCGAAAGTCTACTCGTCAGGTTACACAGTGTACTTCACGGGTGAACCCCGCCGGGTTCACCTGGTCATGAAGTGCACTAATCTTTAGTGAAAATCCAGCAGAAATCTCCCGTTCTAAAGGCACACCTGTATCACAAAAATAAACCTCTAATCAGTGTATATCAAGATCAAAATTTCCTAGAATAAGCTAGATAAGTAAGAGAGTGGAGTACTCAACGATGATAAACTAAAAACTGAATGACAACTAATGCAAATAAATAAAAATGAAAACAACGAGAAAACTTGGGTTGCCTCCCAAGAGCACTAGTTTTAGGTCAATAGCTCGACCGTAGAGGTGTCACGTTATCGAATCAGTGGGGTCAAAAAGGGCAAGAACTTCCCCTTGTTTGACCCGTTCATCTTCAAAATATAGTTTAAGGCGATATCCATTCACTATAAAACTATCAGTGCGCTCAACTACATCCACGCTGTAACATATACCTACAATAGAAGGTTTTTAGAGAGAATTAGATAGATCAAATTGAATAACACTACCACCGATGTTTAAATCCAGTTTCCCATTTTTAACATCGATGACAGCACCAGCTGTAGCAACAAAGTCGGCAGGAATAAAATAATATCCTACTTTAATAGGTACATCCTCTAAAATACCGATCCTCTAGCAGCTTCATCGACTGTGAGTCTAGTATTGTATTCCAATCCCATATAGAACATGTGTACTAGAACCCAAGTCTCGATCCCATGGTGCGGACACAGTCTTTGAAGCTCCTTGAATCTTTCCCAAGCTTCGTACAAAGACTCCCCATCCTTCTGCATGAAGCTCGTTATCTGGTTTCTGAGTTGGATTGTCTTCGAAGGAGGGAAATACTTCGAGAGGAAAGCTTGAGACAGTTCATCCCATATCCGTATTGACGCTGAGGGGATCGTGTGGAGCCATGCTCTTGCTCTATCCCTTAAAGAGAAGGGAAACAATCACAACCTGATAGCATCAGAAGTAGCTCCATTAATTTTTAGCATATCACAATATTCCAAAAATATAGACAAATGAATATTGGGGTCCTCAAGTGGAGAACCACCAAATTGATTCTGTTGTATCATGGAAAGTAAAGCAGGTTTAATTTCAAAATTATTGGCCTCGACACTAGGCCTAACGATTCCTGATTGAAACCCATGTGTAAAAGGAGCTGCGTATTCTCGCAGTGTTCTAGCATTGTTGTTGTTCACAGGTTGAGGCGCTGGTTTGTTCTCCATGTCGATATGAAGGTGTTCCATCTGTTCTTGACTTTCCTTTTTCCGAGTTTGTTCAAGCTTCATTCTTTGTCTGAAAGTTCATTCTATCTCAATATCAATTTCAAAGAGTGCTCCTGCCCTGGAACTTCTTTGCATAAAATATGTCAGATTCAATTATGAAGTTCAAATCAATTGACACAAGCAGAAAGCAACGTCAAATAGAATAAAGAAAGAAAAACTAACTAAAGCTTAGTCTACCAATCCTTAGAAATATACTAATATCAACCGTTGTTCCCCGGCAACGGCGCCAAAAACTTGACACACTCCGCAAGTGCACAGAAATGTCAAAGTAATACAAAAGATATCGAATCCCACAGGGAACAAGGTCGAATACCAGAAAATCTAATTCTTGATATCTAAGCTAGTCAAAACGGGGTTTTAAGAACTTGAAACAAAAGGTTAAGCGAAATTGTAAACAAGAAACCAAACGACAACGGTAGGGAAAATATATGAGAGAGATATCGGGGTAATGATTTCCACCGCACCGATGATTTTAATTGCGTTTAGAAATATCAGTTACAAGGATTTATGATTATGCATAAGGAATCTAACCCTAGGGTACAAGGTGCCCTCTTTCGAGTGTACACCCTGGTATTCGCCTAGAATGGTCTCCTACTTTCACGGTGGCTCGTTCTAGGTGACTCCAATGAGTTCCGTGGTAGATTATGAACCCTCGAGCAAAGACCAAGCACTCTCGTGTCGAGGCTTCGCAAGTTTCACAAAGAGGTTCCGTCGTTACGATCATACTCTCGTTATGAATCGTAACAACTAAGACACGTCAATACTTGGCCAAGGTATAGATAATGCAATAAGTACATCAAGTGAAATATTCTTAAGATATCATCCAAATAATAGAGTTAAAACATGAATCGCATATAAAAATCGTTGGTGGTCTTCAACCTAGCCCCGAAATAAGGTTTACACTACAACCATCATTGAAACCCTCAAAAATCTCTCTTTAAACATAGAAAAATCATGGGAAAGAGTTTCTAAGAGGGAGGAGACGATGAACTGAAACAAATAGCCAAGAATCACTGAGTTTCGATGATCGAATCTCCGGAAATCACCCCAAAGTCGCCCGTTCGCCGCCATCTTCTGCCCTAGCCGCTTCGTCACATGATTGCCCTCTTTCTAGGTCACAGAAATTGGGGCTTTTATACTCTTTTTGTTCTCCTTCAAATCAGCTTTCCATAGAGTCCTCACTTGCCAAATTTGGACTTGAATCGGGTCCGAAATCAATGAAAATCCGAGTAAGAGTCGTGCTATCCAGAAAGTATCACGGGTGAACCCCGCCGGGTTCACCAGGCAGTGAAGTTCACTGTACAGTTCTGTCGCGAAAGAAGCACCGGTGAACCCCGCCGGTTCACCTACCAGTGAAGTACTCTATAAATTTCTGCGCAGGTTTCCTCGGACACAATCACAAGTGAACCCATGCTAGTGAAGTCTACTGTGAGTTTCGGACATCCTTATCATCATCGGTGAACCCCGCTAGGTTCACCTGGCAATGAAGTCCAGAAAAAGCTCCGATTGAGCCCAAATTTTATGGGCAGCTTCGTCTTCTTATAAGGAATCACCTCATGCTTTTAAATTCTTCAAAAAGACTTCAAAATTGGGCGATTTAACCTGAAATTCCATAAGAAAGACGAAAAGTGAAGATTCTGAAGCTTTGAAGTAAATAAGCTTTAAAGGAGTGTAAAAACATTCAAATAAGTCTAAATTTATCATGGAATAATAATAAAAATCACTATAAAAATGCATGGCATCAATTAAGCAATTGGATCCAATCCAATGCATCCCTAATCCAAATGTGACCAATCTTAGTCAATTTCGGGTCAACCTGCCAAAAATGAAGTTTGGCTCCAATAAACTCTCTTCCATCTCATCAAGCTCATTGACGCTGACGAAATCTCACAAATATATCCGAGTTATCCAATAACTCGATCATAAGGCTTCCCGATCAATACGAGAACTCGAGTATCAAGATGTGCGACCCTGTAGGTTCCTTTGACATTGGCAGTGCTGACCTATGGTCACCACAAGCAGTGAGTGACACCTAGCAGTGCATCGCTGCTACCCAAGTTATCGGAATGGATATCGACATCGACATCCCCATCATCACAACTAGGTACATATGCAATATAGTCCATTTGCTAAACTGATATCCGATTGGACAAGTGTGTCATCACTTGTTTTCACCCAATCACATGGTCATGACTAAATCAGGTTGTCACCTGGGTATGGCCATACACTTTCAGTCATAGAACCATATTGGAGCTCTATGGATATCAAGCTTCCCTCAGGAAGGGGTAAATCTTCTGTCTGTCTATTGACCTTCTCATATGGGTCATGACATGCTCAATGACAACCATTATTACCTCCCAACTACGGCGAGGTGTTAGGTTCTATCAAAGCATATCCCTAACCATATAGAACGGTCAATGACCTCAAGTCAAGAGATCAATGCATCTCCTGTCACTTGTGAAGATAACTCATGACACCAAGTCATAGCCTCACAGCGGGTCGGTCCAATATATCCACCACTGATATACCCATATGTCTGTTTTAGAAACTCGTGCCTAACCAGCCCATATACCACTCTCACAAGTACCAGAGCTGTCCCATATCCACTCAGGTACATCGACTAGGGACAACCATTTGAGCACAGATCCAATCTATCTTCAGGGACATTATCATGTAGGTACACAATCGCAGATGTTAACAAATAATGATAATGACAGTGCCATAATGATATATAAATATCAGAGTCAAGTAGTACAAAGATGGACCAAAACTAGGTCTCAGGGCATACACTCCAACAGACTCCATTCTGATGACTTGGGTAGCAATGATGTAGTACTAGGTGCCACTCATTGCTTATGATGATTTAGTCATCACTGCCAACGTCTGAAGAATCTACAGGGTCGCACACCTAGACACTCGAGTTCTCATACTAATCGTTTAGCCTCTGATCGAATCATTGTATGATTCGGATCATTCTGGGAGACTGATGCATTGAGATTTCTTCTAAGGAGATGATATTTTATTTAGTTCATGATTGACCACTAGTTGACTTCTAGTGGACCACGTTTGACCTCTGCTGACCTGTGTTGTCAAAATGAGTCAAACAAGGGTCTTAGTACAAGTTTGGACTTGGCACTTTAGTCACATGAATAAAATAAAATTGTTAATTAACAAGAGAATTTTTTCTCTTGGTTAATTAATATGCTTAGACATAATTTGCAATTAAATATTTAATTGCGTTTCTGAGGGTTCGAACCCGCGACGCTGATTTGTTTAATTGTGGAATTAAATAGGTTCTTAAACATAGACCCACATGGATAAAAATCTCCAAGTATAGTTGGTTCATCTATTATAAATAGAGAGGCCCACATGAGAGATTTTTTGTACCAGACTCTTCTCTCATCTCCTATTGTCGTCTCCCCTCTGCTTCTTGGCATGAGGGTTTTAGAGATGACGACAATAAAAGGTTTTTTTTTGCATCAAGGGTTGGGACAAGTGGTAGTGATACTCACTCCTTGTCCCGACACTCCCTCTTCTCCTTGGCATTGGCGCAAGCTGAGAAGATCAAAAGGCGTGGATCTTATCTCCCAGGGCTAGCACCTAGCATGGAGATTGGAGAGGACTCAAGGAGCCCGTGTGTGCGCGATTGCAGAGGTATTAGTCTTCATCATTGACTAGCTCCAAAATTGCTTGACAAAGGTATTAGTCTTCACATCCTTTGGTTTTCTCTTGTAAGGGATCCTAGTGTTTCTGGGAATTCTATTTCGGACCTTTCCTTCCGCTGTGTTTAAAGTTTTTATAAGGTCTGGGGATTCCCAACACTTTGACATGAGGGAGATTGTATCTCCATATTGTAACGGATATACTGTGATACAACCTAATGCCTCGCCATAACAGGAGGTCATAACGGTTATTATTGGGTATGTCTTTAGCAATTCAAGAGGTGCATCTTGCCAATAGAGGATTTGCCCATTCTCTGCGGGGAAGCTTGATGTCCATGGGTCTGTACTTGGTGCATGACTGAAAGTGCGTGGCCACACCCAGGTTTAGCCTGATTTAGTCATGATCATTATCATTGGAATAAACAAGTGTGACATGCTTGTCCAATGGACGATCAGCCTGGCAAAGGGACATGTATACTTATATATCTTATCATAGTTTTGAGGTTGTCAATGACGATATTTATTCCGATGACTTGGGTGGCAGTGATGTACTGCTAGGTGCCACTCACTACCTGTGATAATTAGGTCATCACTGCCAACGTCTGAGGGACCTACAGGGTAACACAACCAGACCCTAGAGACTTCGTATTGATCGGATAGCCTCAGATTGATTCTATGGATGATTCGGATCTGTTTGGGAGTTTTATGCTTCGTGAATGCTTGTTATGAGTTGAGAGGAGGCTTATAGATTTCAGTGATCGAGTTGACCCCAGTTGACTTTAGGTGACCACTTTTGACTCTAGTTGACTAAGTCTCAGTCGATGGGTCAAAACTCGAGTTAGCACCGAATCGATTCGGTGGCTTGACAACTTGATACACATGCACCCACAGCTTTAGTCGCCCATCTGAATTTTATATTCAGATATAATGAATTAATTTATTAATTCATGACTTAAGTGATGGGCTGCAACTTAACTCATGAATATTTCGAATATAAATATTAAACTTAAGTTGATGGGCCCATGCGTTTGAAATCTATATAAGCAGGGCTAGGCGCATATGATGTGTGTGCTCTCATCAACCAAAGCCCTAGCCGCTTAGACTTCTCTCCCTCCTCATAACCTAGCCGCCCCTCCTCTTCTTGGTGCCTCCAAGCTTGTTGTCGCCCCCTTCTCCTTAGGGGACTGCACACTTCCATAAGCGCAAGAGGGAGTTGGAGGGTCTTTATCTTCTTCCTTTGGTTTTTCCTTGGTGGTGGTGCATCATTAGAAGGTGGACAGCATACAGAGGAGTTGGCGCAACTCAGAGAAGTCAGTCCCTTGGCGCATCTTCATGGAAGGTGGCACAAGTGAGGAAGACTACCCCCAAGGCATGGATCTCCTCTCCCGAAGCTAGCATGTGTGTGGAGCGGAGGAGTCTCAAGGCAGTCCGTGTGTGCACGAGTGTAGAGGATGGGCCGATTGCCCGTCTCCAATCGTCAACAACGACAACTTCAAAGTTGCTAGTAAGGTATACCCCTATCATATTCGTTGTATTTATCGTAAGACGGTCCTTGTTGAATTAGGAATTCTATTTTGGGCTCGCTTCCACTCTTTCCAATTTTTAAAAATAGCTAGGGGATTCCCAATAATGGTATTAGAGGCTACTTACGATATACATCGGCGTATGGTATTTTTCTTGCATATGCGCATGTCATGATTTTTTTTAAAATTATTATGCCATGGTTTATGTGTATAAAAATTGTAGGTTTGTTTTATCTTACATCTTATGATATTCATGATTTTCGGTTTTTACACATTAGAGATAGACCCTATGTGTGAGAATTCATTTCTCCCCACACTCATGGGATAGACCCATAGTGTGGGACTTGTATCGATTATGGGGCATAGACTGGGTGATTGCCCTAATCCATATAAGTTAAGGATTGCAAGTGGCATCAATAAACGTGATATATGTGGCGACTTGTAGACTCCTGAGAGAAACGAAAAATCTAGAATTATCAATGAGATCGCTAAGATTTAATGAACAAGTTTTCTAATGAAAAGCTAAAATATGATTTTTGTAGTTTTTCATTGCATATAGAAGAGCATATTCTAGGTGTTTTTCTCTATGCATATGATATTGTTATTGACAAGCCCTTAAGCGTGCCTAAGATGTATTATTGTGAGGCCTTCATGCTGCCCTTCATTTCCTTTTGTTTTGTAAATTAAAGTTGAAGATTAGGGAAGACAATGAGCACATCTTGACTCCTCTTTGCCGCATCTAACTACAAAGGGACAACCTCTTCCTTGGCTGAATCCTTGAGGCTTCTAGGGTTCACCCTAAGTGATGCAGGGGCATCCAAAGTACTGCGACGGTCCAAGCGCACTAAGAAGCAGCCTATCAGATATGGATACCCAGTTTGACACCTTTTTAGATAAACTATTGTCACTCTTTATTTTTGCTTAAAGCTTGTTCTTTACTTTCATGTTTTGGGATAGGAGTAGCCTAGGATTTTTATTTTTAAGTCTGCTTTACTTTCCTAGATTATGTAGTAGGTTGTTCTCTTAGCCTAGGAACTTTAACATCTGTAATGCACATGCCTGGCACACTAGACCCTCAACCCCCCCCCCCCCCCCTCAAGTCAAAGTCAAATATCAGTCAACATCCAGCCACAACCCTCAAAAGCACCAGCCAATCTCCATGCAAGCCAAATATGCACCAAAGACAAGCCCACAAGGAAAGCCTAAGAAGCCAAGATAACCTCCACCTCATCAAGGTCAAGTCAACATCCAAGAAGTCAAGATAACCTCCACCTCATCAAGGTTGACATCCAAGAAGTCATGATAACCTCCACCTCATCAAGGACAAGTCAACATGTGCATGCAAGACTCCAACTCTATTCGGCTGAAATTTCAAACCAAGGCACCTCTTCACAACGACTACTCAAGATGCGCATGCCGCTCCAACCAATCAAATTTTAACATGGCAACATGCAACTTCAATGCCCTATCTTCCCACCTTTTCAACAAGCATCTTCAGCTACAAATCCAGCACACAACCGCCCACCCTATCCAATGAAAGAGCTGGATGCAACATCTCATCCTAGCCTCTCAAATTCAAACCGAGAAACATCAACCATTAGATGAACTTGAGGGAATTTGTAACGTTGAGGAAATGGGGTTTTAAGCCCTTGTATTTTCACACTTGCACTTAGTCTACTCTTTATGAAAATTTCAACCTTGTTAGTGTGCGTAACCTTGTAGCCGAGTGTTCTTCTGCCGAGACCTCACCTCTTCCTTCCATCTTCAAGCACTTGTGTGTGAGTTTGAAGACTGATGTGAAGACATCATCCCATCTCTTGAAGCAATCGGCTAAGGAACTGAAGCCCTGAACAAGAACTTCTAAGGACCACATTGTTTGTAGTTTAAAGAGGGCTCGTAGGCTTTGTATTCTGCCCTCTCTTGTTCCATTGATTGTAAACGGCATGTTAGCTACCCTTTATTTCTTAACCTCATTGCCCAAAGTCAGAAGTAGTGGGAGCCGGGGGATTCAAAGAAAGGGGTCTTGGCCCCCTTCCCTAAAGGTGGCCTCAGGTAATCTCAAACTGAGTAGGGTAACCTTCTCATCTAAGGTGCATGATAGTTTATCTTCATTTTGCTTGCTAGATTAAATCTGTGCATGCTAGTATTTCTTTCCACTTTACTGAATTGCACCTGCTTAAGTCAAGTGATATAGAGCTACATACCTTAGGTAGAATCTTTGGGATCTCGTTCTACTTCAGTGGTATCAGAGGAGCCCTAAGGTGCTCTAAAATTTGGGTAATAATTTCTGAAATCTGTTGTTCCCTGTGATTCTCTATTTCTTGCGAATCTCTGTTTTTCTAAAGTCTGTACTATGTGGCTACTGATTTCTCTTGGTTCCTATTGCAGAAGAACTACTGAACCTTGTGCTGAGTTACGATTGAGAAGTCCTGGAAGTCTTGCTATTTCCGATTCTATTTTTCTGAAGTTCTCTAATTTGGGATTGACTTTAATCTTACTGATAAACTATTTAAGAACTGCGCTGAAATCTGTTCCTGAATTTCTGCTTGCTGAACTTCTATTCACTGAAATCCTTGTTTCTTTGGTTCTGCTGTCAGTTTGGTCTGCCAAAACAAGTCTTTCAAGAAGTGGTATTTGAGAATACTTGCTGCGTTTATACTTGAACTTCCGTTTGAACTTCTTCAGCCGAGAGGGTATTTGATAATACTAACTAATAGTCATCCCCATGTACCCTAGCTGCATTGATTTCAGACACAGCAAATCTCTACTATGGTTGAAATCTGAATTTCCAAGTAGTGGGATTTTAATTGTTGACTGATTTGGATTTCTGCGAGAGCTTATTGGATTTCTATATATGGGATTCAGACAACCTCTAAGGAGCTGGGAGGTTCTACAAGCTATCTAATTGATAGGTAGACTTTGAGACCTCTAGTTGCTTCAGTTCAGCGCAGCAAGGTAAGTGTTGTGGTTGAGTGCGGCAGCAACAGAAGCAAGTAAAACCTGTTACTGTTCCTTACTGGCTGGAATTTCTTTTGCTTGAGTTTATACGCTGATAAGGGGATTAGTGAACTACTTGTGCCATAGAGTTTCCACTTATCTTCTTCAACCTGTTTACCATCTTCAGGGTTGCAGCGAAACGATTGCTGTCAGCCTTCTTGAAGCCTTGGAACATAGCTGGTCATTCCCATTTACTGTTGCATACCAAATTTTTGTTTTCCAGCTTGCGATTGTGATTTGGGTAGGGCAAAAGCTGTCTAAGGTTGTTGATAGCTCTTTGAACTCTCCATGAGAAGTTCAAAACTCCAATTCCCTAGCATAATAGTTGCTGGAGGAAAACAGGAATTTGAGCAAATCCAGCAGATTTGTTCCCTTTCAAGTACTGTTCATTACTGGCTTTTACTTGTGATTATGTTTGCCTAGTTGTGTTTGTTTCTCGAAAATGGTAAACATAAGGAATAGGGTTGGCAATGATACTACTAAGGGAGAAGGAGCTTCCATGGAGAACATGACAAGAATGCTACAACAACTTCTAAGTCGTATGGATAGGATGGAAGAACAAACACAGACTTTAAACCAGTAGACACAGACTCTAAGCCAAGCTGTAACTCAACATATCCCTATCCCAAATGTTGAACAACTCCACTATCAATCCCCTAGGAGAACCCAAGAAAATTCATGGGGAGAGGGACCTTGTCAAACTGAACTTAGACATGGTAGGACTGAACCCCGACTTGATCACCATTAACGACCTAGAGTCACAACCCCTAGTGAGCATAATTTAAATGAACCTTATAGAGGTCGGGAGGATGAGGATATTTTCAAAAACTTAAGAATGAATCCACCCTTGTTTGATGGAAGTGTGGATACACAAGGATACCAAGAATGGAAATCCCTTGTAGAACAATACTTTGAATGCCAATCTGTGCCTGAATGAAGCAAGGTGAAATATGCCCGCTTCTTGCTTAGAGGGATTGCCTTAGTATTCTAGAATAGCGTAGAGAAACAACTTGAAAGAAGACGCGTAGCACCCATAGATAACTGGATAGGGATGAAACAACGATTAGGAGAAAAATACATATCCCCACACTTAGGCAGAGGACCTATGACCAGTTAACTAGGTTGACCCAAGGTACTGATACTGTAAGAGAATACACCAAAAAGTTTGACAACCTGATGATTAGGTGTGGTATAGATGAGGAGCTCTGGATGACCATAAATAGGTATAAGGCTGGGTTAAGACCAGAATTAAGGAGAGCTCTAGTATACCGGCCCACTGATAATATCCAGGAAGTATCCCAGTTAGCTAGTGAGATAGAATATGAGCTTCAGCAATACAGGACCACCCCAAATACCTATAGAAACCAGAGCACCCCGGCGGCTATACCATCTAAACCTACTCCCTCTAGTGTGCCTCACCCTAGTGCACCCCACCCTAGTATACCCAACAACATTAGGACCACCCCAAGCCCTACCAAGGTCACCTGTTACAAGTGCTCCCAGCCCAGTCATTTAGCCAAAGATTGCAGGAGGAAAACCTTATTCATAATCGAAAACCCATTAGAACAGGTAGAAGAGCCCAAAGACCTTGGTGAAGATGTGTATGCCCCTGATTATAATAGCGAGGAAGACCCTGTAAACACCATAGTAGGAATAGTGAGATGCACCCTTCTTAAGGACACCCCCGAAGATTGGAGAAGGATCAATTTGTTCTACACTTACACTAAGTGCAATGGCAAGGTGTGTAAGATTGTGGTGGACAGCGGGAGTAGCTTGAATGTCATATCTAAGGGAGCTGCCACCAAGTTTGAGCTGAACTTAGAAGATCACCCAAAACCATATAGTATCTCCTGGGTTGATCAAACCCACATACCCATTACCCATCGGTGTGTTGTCCCTTTACACTTAGCCTCCTTTCAGGGAAAAATCTGGTGTGATATCACTAACATGGATGTGGCGGATGTCCTATTAGGAAGGCCATGGCTTTATGACCTATATGTTATCCATTATAGTAGAAGCAATACTTACACTTTCATGCATAATGGTAGAAAAATCACTTTAGTTCCCAGCCTACCCTGTGAAATGAGGGCATTACATACTAAGGGAAAAGCCATTGAAGCACCCAAACCCATCTCCTTGCTAAGAGCTCAGCTATTCCTAAAAGAAGCACAATAAATGAATCAAATTTATACCTTAGTTATCAAGGCGGTTGAGGATACTTCAGTAACTGAAACACCTTCTGAAGTATGTAGATTGTTGGAAGGGTACAAGGAAATCACCCCTGAGGAACTCCCTGATGAGCTTTCCCCTGAACGTGATATGCAGCATGCCATTGACTTGGTTCCTGGGGCCACCCTCCCGCATCTACCACACTATCGCATGAGCCCTACGGAGCACGCAGAGCTCCGAAGACAAGTTGATGAATTATTAAGTAAAGGGCTGATTAGGGAGAGCTTGAGCTCGTGTGTCGTCCCTGCCCTCCTGACTCCAAAGAAGGATGGCACTTGGCGCATGTGTATAGACTGTCGGGCTATCAATAAAATAACTATCAAATACCATTTCCCCATTCCCCGTCTTGATGACATGCTGGGCATGATCGCTGGGTCCACTTGGTTTTCTAAGTTGGATCTACACAGCGGGTATCATCAGGTAAGGATTCGAGAAAGGGATGAATGGAAAACGACATTCAAGACAACCGATGGGCTTTATGAGTGGCTGGTGATGCCTTTTGGCCTCACCAATGCACCTTCCACTTTCATGAGGTTGATGAACCATATGCTAAAGCCTTACATAGGAAAATTTCTAGTTGTGTACTTTGATGACATTTTAATTTTTAGTAACAATCAGGAAGGCCATCTTAGGCATCTCCAAGCTCTGCTGGACATTCTGAAAAGAGATAAGTTATTCCTTAATTTAAAGAAATGTGTGTTTATGGTTAATAAGGTAGAGTTCCTTGGGTTTATAGTATCTGATACTGAACTTAAGGCTGATCCTGCTAAGATCAAGACGGTTGTAGAATGGCCCACACCTACTTCCATCACTGAGGTTAGGAGTTTTCATGGTTTAGCCACCTTTTATAGACGTTTTATCTAGGGATTTAGCACTGTTGTGGCGCCCATTACAAACTGTTTACAAAAGAAAACTTTTGAGTGGACCCCCATGGCTGAGAAGGCCTTCCTTGACCTAAAGTCTAGAATTACTACTGCTCCTGTTTTAAGGTTACCTGACTTTAGCAAAGTCTTTATAGTAAATTGTGATGCTTCTGGGGTTGGGATAGGAGGTACCTTAAGCCAGGAAGGGCATCCTATAGCATCCTTTTGTGAGAAATTGAATGAGATAAGACAACGGTACTCAACATATGACAAAGAATTTTATGCTGTTATCCAATCTCTGAAACACTGGAGGCATTATCTGATTCATAAAGAATTTATCTTGAATAGTAATCACCAAGCCCTTGTTTACTTGAATAGTCAAACCAAATTGAATCCACGGCACGCCAAATGGGTAGAATTTTTATAGCAATATACTTTTGTGCTTAAACATAAGGCTGACACACAAAATAAGATGGTTGACACTTTGAGTAGGAGGACCTTACTATTGAATACTTTGCGGGTGACTGTTAATTGGTTTAAGCGTCTAAGAGAAGAATATCATGTTTGCCCTGATTTTGGTAAAATATATATTGACTTGGAAATCAACCCCCATACCCATGCTAAATTTTGTATCAAATAAGTACCTTTTTAAGGGAAATAGACTTTGTATACCTAAGACCTCCATGCATGATTTCTTATCTTGGGAAATACATGGAGGAGGGGCGACAGGACACCATGGAAGAGATAAGACCCAGACCCTAGTTGAAGAAAGATTCTATTAGCCTTCTTTAGGGAGAGACATAGCTAGGGTAGTGGAGCATTGTATGACTTGTCAAATTTCCAAGACCCAAAAACACAATACTGGTCTCTATACCCCATTGCCTATACCGAAGGGACCGTGGCAGGACTTGAGCATGGATTTTGTGATAGGACTACCACGTACCAGCTCTCATCATGACTCTATTTTTGTAGTGGTGGATAGGTTTTCCAAGATGGCGCATTTTATTCCTTGTAGTAAAACCACTGATGCTTCACACATTGCACGACTTTTCTTTAAAGAAGTGGTTCATTTACATGGATTGCCTCTCACCATTGTTTTAGATAGAGATACAAAATTTGTTAGTCACTTTTGGAGGACCCTATGGAAATTGCTAGGAACCTAGCTAAACTTTTCCACTGCCTACCATCCTTAGTCTAATGGTCAAACTGAGGTGGTTAATAGATCTCTTGGTAATAATCTTAGGTGTCTTGTGGGAGAGCACCCGGGGAATTGGGATAAGTTGTTACCTACTACTGAATTTGCTTTCAATAGTGTTGTTAATAGAACCACTAGACTTAGCCTTTTTTAAATCAATATAGGATATCAGCCTAGAAAACCCATTGATCTAGCCCCTCTCCCCGCCCCATTCCAAACTTCATAGTCGGCTTTGACTTTTGCACAACACATTCTGAAGATTCATAATGAAGTCAAAGACTACATAGCTAATACTACATTGAAATATCAAATTGCTGCTAATGAACATAGAAGACAAGTATCTTTCAAAGAAGGAGATTTAGTTATTTGCAAGAACAGGAAGGAGCGGTTCCAAGGAGGAAATCACAAGCTACAGGCAAGAGGCATGGGACCATTCAAGATCAAAAAGAAGATCAATGATAATGCATACACATTGGATTTGCCGGCAGCCCTGGACATTCATCCCACGGTAAATGTAGAAGAAATCACACTCTACAAGGAGCCTCTACCAATTGAAGTACCAAATTAAGCAAAGAAGTCAGCACCATCCTGGAAGAACAACAACGATTGACAAAACAGGGAACACATAATTACTACCTGATACAATGGACAGATCATACTGAGAGCTGGATGCCTGAAGAAGAAGAAGTACGACTCTTTGTCCCAGATATGTTACAATTCTTCAAATTAAATTCTCCGGAGGAGAATTCTTTCACCCCCGGGAAAGCTGATGCAGGGGCATCCAAAGTACTGTGACAGTCCAAGCGCACTAAGAAGCAGCCTATTAGATATGGATACCCAGTTTGACACCTTTTTGGATAAACTATTGTCACTCTTTATTTTTGCTTAAAGCTTGTTATTTACTTTCATGTTTTAGGATAGGAGTAGCCTAGGACTTTTTATTTTTAAGTCTGCTTTACTTTCCTAGATTATGTAGTAGATTGTTCTCTTAGCCTAGGAACTTTATGAAGGACCCCTTTCGTGAGGGGGGCGAAACCCATAGCCATGAAAATTTCTTTTTCGGCAGCGGAATTAGGGTTTCATAAGGATCGCATACATCATATATGATCAACTTAAAATTGCATAGATCTTAGATGGAATCATACCATAGCCATTTGGTTGGATGGCGGCTTGGAAGAAGAAGGTGATAAGGCTTTCCTCCAAAGATGACGCACACAAGTTGAGTGGTCGGCTACTCCTTGTGACTCCTTGTGCTAGCAAGGATCTCCAAGTGTCCTTTTGTGTGTGAAAGAGAAGAGATGAATCTACTATGCTGATTGAACCTTCTCCTTTGGCGTGAAGATCACCCAAGACGAGCGCAAGAGCACAAGTCGGCGAGAGAGAGCGAGAGAGTAACCCCCACATTCGAAAACGTTGGGAATTAACCAAAGGAGGAAAAACGCCTTTCTAAAAATAGAAAGCACTAAGTCCTCATTCAATCCCACGTTACCTTCGAACGTCTCCCATTCGAACCAAGCGTTCACATAAGTGAACCGATTCAATTCATTCGGTTCAATGCATTTGGTTCAAAGACCAAATCAAATCAACATTGGTTCAGATCTCATTAAACCAAATGGTTCAAGATCTAACCGTTCATCTCTCGATGCTCTCGATCTCACCGATCTAGCATCCAATCTCTCGATCGAAGCTTACCGATCTCAAGCCCTAATCAATCAAACATGATCAGACCAGATCTCACTTACAATCAGAGTTTAAACTCCTTTAAACTGAACCAAAACAATTCAGTCCACACGATCTGACATAAGTAAGCCATATCATCAAATTGTGCGACCCTAAGGGTTTCCTTTAAATGTCGGTAACGATAACTTACGTTATCACGATCAGTGAGGGGTATCTAGCAACACATCACTGTCTCCCGATATAAAGGAAAGAGTCTTCCAAGACTACACCCAAACCACAGCACAAGTGTGAATCCACTTCACTAGGCATACATGTTTCCTTTGCCACTGGATGTTCTTATTGGACAAGCGTGTCAAGCCTGTGACTCCAATATGATGAGAATGATTAGATCAGATGAACACAGTCATCTGGGTATGGCCATACACTTACTCAATCATCTCATCCAGGGGGGCCCCTTTAGAACATCACACTCCAAACTAGGAGACGGCAATCCTTTATCTATCACTAGTGCCCTAACATGACTCATGCTCATTATCCAAGATAGTCTATAACCATTATGTTTCAAATGATATTGAACTACCTCAAAACAATGCCAATCATCATTTAGAAACACAAGTGATCTCAAGTCAGAGGAAATATGCCACTTGTTGCATACAAGGATTATTCACATTGTGACAAGCAATTGAATATCCTAGTAGGGTCTGTCCAGTACATCCAATGTACCCATGAGTCTACATCTCATTCCATGCTCGAAGCATCCTATAAGATTAGAACACATATTAGTCTCAATCATATCAAGGCTGTCTCAAGTTCACCAAGATATCTCGACTAAGGACAATACAGCATGTCAGCCAAGCTGAACAGCATTGAGACATTATTCAAAAGTACACTTATTGCAGCAGACAATGTAACAAACTGAATAACAACCATTGCCTTTATAAACATAAGAGTTTATACATGATACTGAAAGAATCCCAAGGCCTCAAACATTAGCCTTAAGGGCATACCCCAACACTTTAACCCTGTAATGCACATGTCAGGCACCCTTGACCCTCAACCCCCCCCCCCAACCCACCCTCAAGTAAAAGTCAAATATCAGTCAACATCTAGCCACAACCCTCAAAAGCACCAGCCAATCTCCATGCAAGCCAACTATGTGCCAAAGACAAGCCCACAAGGAAAGCCCAAGAAGCCAAGATAACCTCCACCTGATCAAGGTCAAGTCAACATCCAAGAAGTCAAGATAACCTCCACCTCATCAAGGTTGACATCCAAGAAGTCATGATAACCTCCACCTCATCAAGGACAAGTCAACATGCACATGCAAGACTCCAACTCTATTCGGCTGAAATTTCAAACCAAGGCACCTCTTCACAACAACTACTCAAGATGCGCATGCAGCTCCAACCAATCAAATTTCAACATGGCAACATGCAACTTCAATGCCCTATCTTCCCACCTTTTCAACAAGCATCTTCGGCTACAAATCCAGCACACAACTGCCCACCCTATCCAATGAAAGAGTTGGATGTAACATCTCATCCCAGCCTCTCAAATTCAAATCGAGAAATAGCAACCATTAGATGAACTTGAGGGAATTTGTAATGTTGAGGAAATGGGGTTTTAAGCCCTTGTATTTTCACACTTGCACTTAGTCTACTCTTTATGAAAATTTCAACCTTGTTAGTGTGTGTAATCTTTTAGCCGAGTGTTCTTCTACCAAGACCTCCCCTCATCCTTCCATCTTCAGGCACTTGTGCGTGAGTTTGAAGACTAACATGAAGAGATCATCCCATCTCTTGAAGCAATCGGCTAAGGAACTGAAAACATGAACAAGAACTTCTAAGGACCACATTGTTTATAGTTTAAAGAGGGCTTGTAGGCTTTGTATTCTGCCCCCTCTTGTTCCATTGATTGTAAACGGCATGTTAGCTATCCTTTATTTCTTAACCTCATTGCCCAAAGTCAGAAGTAGTGGGAGCCGGGGGATTCAAAGAAAGGGGTCTTGGCCCCCTTCCCTAAAGGTGGCCTCAGGTAATCTCAAACTAAGTAGGGTAACCTTCTCATCTAAGGTGCATGATAGTTTATCTTCATTTTGCTTGCTAGATTAAATCTATGCATGCTAGTATTTTTTTTCCACTTTACTGAATTGCGCCTGCTTAAGTCAAATGATATAGAGCTACATATCTTTGGTAGAATCCTTGGGATTTCGTTCTACTTCACTAGGTGGCGCACCTTAAGGATTAAGGGCTGATGAAGAGGGCTTGTGCAAGCCTCTTGTTTGGCCGAAATTCTGATGGCTTCTAGGGCTTCCTAGAGGAGCATCAAAGAAATTTCATGGGCTGATCTAGAGGTGGAGCAAATAGCCCCTAGTGGTGATGCCTCTTGCCAAGTGGCACATCTACATAATGGCGCAACATGCTAAGGAGATGTTGGCCAAACACTAGGAGGAGCCTAGGGTTTGCGAGCTAACACAGGTGGAGGATGGAGCCTAGGAGAAACACCTAGGGTTGGAGCAGAACAATGAAGCAATCAGAGCAAGGAGCTGACGGCTTGGAGCATGGGCTGGTCGCTTAGAGCTTTGGAGTTGCTTGGTATAGAGTCTAGGTCTAGGGTGTGGGGTCAAAAAGTATTACATTAATAATGTAATATGACCTTTATTAAATTCACCTTAAATTAATAAGACTTTTTGTTTAATGGGATCCGGCTTCCAATGAGCGTATCCCTAAAATTAGGGAACCTTTGATTAAGAGATCTATACTATGAAATAAAATATAAAGCCAAACAATTTTATTTATGCATATTGTGAAAATACATGACTTGATATGGTACATGAATAATGAAATAATTAAGCTATTATCAATTTGGGCAGTTCATATTCGTCAAGTGTTTGATCTTGCGATGGGTTGCGATAGGTTATTAGGGAATATCTAGCCTGAGCAACACAATGTCATATTAAGGAACTACGCCCCAATGATAAACATCGACGTACGCACCTCCCAAACAATATTTCATCGTAATGCATTAAGGCATACGGATATTAGAACTTTGAAGATCATCCGGCATTGACGGCGTATTGGATGTTTGATTTGAATTTGAAAATATCCGGTCTTGTGACTTGTTGGATATTTAAATATTGGATAAATTATCTGGCCTCGTGGTTTATTGGATATTTTACATTTGGGAAAAATTATCCGGTCTTGTGACTTATTGGATAATTTGATTTAGAAAATATTCGGCCATGCGGCGTATTGGATAATTTAATTTTCAAAATTACCCAACCTTGCAGCGTGTTGGATAATTTAATTTTGACAATTACCCGGCCTTACGGCGTGTTGGATAATTTAATTTTGAAAATTACCCGGCCTTACGGCGTATTGGATAACTTAATTTTGGAAGTTACCCGGCCTTGCGGCGTGTTGGATAATTTAATTTTAAAAAATTACCTGGCCTTACGGTGTGTTGGATAATTTAATTTTGAAAATTACTCGGCCTTGCGGCGTATTGGATAATTTAATTTTTGAAATTACCCAGCCTTACGGTGTGTTGGATAATTTAATTTTGAAAATTACCCGGCCTTGCGGCGTATTGGATAATTTAATTTTGGAAATTACTCAGCTTTGCGGCATGTTGGATAATTTGATTTTTTTTAAAAAATTATCCGGCCTTGCGGCGTGTTGGATAATTTGATTTTGGAAATTACCCGGCCTTACGGCGTGTTGGATAATTTGATTTTTAAAAATTATCCGGCCTTACAGTGTGTTGGATAATTTAAATTGGGAAAATTACCCGGCCTCTCGGCGTGTTAGATAATTAAATTTGAGAATATCCGGTCTTCCGACTTGTTGGATAATTTGAATTTAAAAATGCTTTGGCATTAATGAACGCAACGTCATATTGAGGAGTTACGCCTCGATGATAAACGTCGACGTACGCGCCTCTCAAATTATACTTAGTTACGATACGTCACGACTTTC
The DNA here is from genome assembly GCA_027563935.2 of Costus lasius. Lineage (NCBI taxonomy): Eukaryota > Viridiplantae > Streptophyta > Magnoliopsida > Zingiberales > Costaceae > Costus > Costus lasius. The sequence continues at coordinate 74,401,985 of CM050449.1, forward strand.
GGTATTTAATTGAGAATGTTTTGAGAATTTTTTTGGGGGTCCGAGTTTGATTGTGACTCGAATTAAGTTTGAGTCATTATTTTTATATCACGTTTTATTTTACTTATTTCATTTCGTCATCATTTTTTTTTTTAAATTATCTTTTCCTTTTGATATTTTACATCATTTTTTATTTATTTCTCTTTCGCAGAAGAGAAAAGTCACTCTTTACTGTGTGCGATTCCGCTATTCTGCTGTCTTCGGCGAGGAACTCCAAGAAGGGTGATGAAGTCGCCGGACCACTTTCCAAGCTTGTTGAAAGAGGGGACAAAGCTGGCCTCCCTAATGAAGAAGCCGGCGGGTATCAACAAAGTCCCGGTGCTCGTCCGTGCCAGAGAAGGGAAAGCAGCGATCTCTGCTAGGAGGCGACGGAAGCTGGTGATTGGTAGATGAGGAGCTGACTTGGGGGAGGTCACTGGCGACATCCGTCAATGGCGACAACGGGCTCAGACGAACTCGTGATAATTCATCTGTAAAGGAGATGGTGCGGAAATGCTACTGTGGATGGAGGTTTCAGTTCACACAGAATTGGAGCGGAGATAAATCTAATAACTTTGGTAGAGCTGCAAATGACGATGTCAACAGAGCCGATGGAAATAGGAGAAGTGGTCGAGCCTGGACGGTCATACGGAGGGGTCTGGAGATGTAGGCACTGGCGAAGGGTTTGAAGAGGCAGTGGAGCGGAACCGATGGAAATAAAAGAGGCAACTTGGGATGATTGAGGCGCATAGCAGACAATTCCAGCCATGGCGACTATGCCTCGCTATTCATCAGATGGATACTTTCTTTTTTTAAAAAAAAAAAAATAGATGATCCGAGTAGCAGTTTTATTATGGTTTTTTTTATTAAGGACCAATTAGTTGATGCCGGATCTATCTCTTTAGCCTGATTTTGATAATATTTCTGAATTTGGACTCTTGCCAAAAAAGGATTGAGGACTTAGTAGGGTTTGACGTTCACGTTTCCTCATACTTGGCGACAGCAAATTCTACGCCTTTTCTCTAGCGGACTTTTGCAAATGAGTTTTATCGTGCGCAGATTCCTTACATCCGAGTAATTTCTACTTCTCGTCTGTTTTTTCTGATTTCTTTTCTTTCTCTTTACTAGATTTTGATATAACTTCTTCCATCACGTCAAAGCAAGGTTTTCTCTAAGATTGTATACAAAACAGCGCGCTTCTTTTTTTTTACTCTGATTCCTCTTCTCAATATAGCAGCAAATTTCTTTTTGTTCTTGCTACTCTATGTATTTCCTTTTTCCAGACGACTCTTTGCCATGAATTTTTTTGGAGCTTGCAGTATTCTGACAAAAAAACGTTGCCAAACCTTACGAGGGATAGAAACAAGTTTGGATTTTTTTTTCTCAGGTAATAGATCTTCGTTTACCTCCCACTGCCTTTCTCTCTTCTGTAACTCTCTTTTTAGATAATCGTATTTGCTGATTTCAGTGTCAATTTTCTTGAATTTTCATCATCAATTTCCGCAGCTTCTTTAATCAAGCATACTTGTAGCAACGTTGTTCCTTCTTCTCCCCTTTTTACAATAATGCAGCCTGTGTATCTACAAATTTTGACGATGCTCCAGTTATTTTGACGAGACTTCCGTTGTGCAGCTTCTTCTCGGAGCAATAGAGCTCTTCCTGTGTTTCCTCAATAGATTTTTTTTAGATTCTATTCCCTCTTTTTTTAGCAACAGGGCAATGTTCTCGTAAGGATTTTCCCTCTTCTTTCCATTTTTTACAAAGTCGACGAGGCCTTTTGCAGCAATATAATAGTTGTCAAATTCTGATTCTTCCCACAGCCATGCGTTTTTGACAGATTTTTTGTAAGACTCTGCTCTTTTCTTGCAGCAGTATAAGCAGAGTTCTGAGGAATACACTAGGTAACTACCCTTAGGGCTTCCTTCTAATGGACATTCCTTCATATGAATCCTCTTTGAAACTTTCTGCCCCCCCCCCCCCCCCCTTTTTTTTATGGCAGTACAAGCAGCAATGAAATAACAGCGGCATGACAAATCGGTGAAAAGCAAATTCTCCATTCCCTCTTCTTGCAGCGGTACAAATAGCAGACATCTTCCTCTTATAACACCACAAGTAGCGGTGAAACAAGGCTCAGGAGCGCTTGCCGGTAACAACTTCTTTTCTCTTTTTTTTTTGTTAATTCTCTCTCGTTCTCTTCAAGGATTTTTTTCGTTCGCATTTTCTACCTCTTTTGCCTTTCTCAGTCCCTCATCTCTTTTTGTGTGTGTGTGTTTTTTTTTTTGTCGTCCGATTCCGATTTTGTGCTCTTTATCAGTTTACTTCTTGTCTCTTTCTGGATTTTTTTTTTTTGATTCTGACTTCTCGCTCTTCGTTTGATATTCTGTTTTCTCGATTCTCAACAATCTACGTGGCCAAGAAGAAATCTCTTTCTTTTTTTTCTCTCTTTTTTTTTTTAACTCAAGCAATCCTCTTTCTTTCTTTCTTTTTTACGCCACATCTCTGTTTTATTCATCCTTCCGTTTCACTTCTTCTCTCTTTTTGTTAGCTCAGGAAATTTTCTTTTCTTCAATCAACCGAGACTTCCCCTTCCTTAATCAACCAGCCTCCGCACCACTCTCCTTTTTCTATTTTTAAACTGGCACTTCCCAGTCTCTCTCATATCATTCTCTTCTTCTTCCTCACTTTTTATTCACACCTCTTTTTTTTTACTCTCCTTTTGTTTTCACACATCACTCTTTTTGTTTTCACACATCACTCTTGGGGGGTATAACATGATGCAATTAACCATCATGTGTTCCTACTCCTACTAAAGTAAAATAAGAATTACAGTCCTATAATTACTAGGGATGCCTAGGTGTTTTTAAACACACCCAATAGCCTACTAACATAAAAATAAATACTTCCTTCTTACCTTTGTTCCTTCAGTCGAACAACTTCTTGACGCCCTTTTTTGGCAGCCTCTCGGTCTCTGTTCTCTCTTCCGTGTTTCCCCCTTTTACTCGATGCTCCAATCTTTTATAGGCTTCAGCCACGTCTTCCTTCAAAATTATTTCTTTCTTCTTGTTTTAATTGCTCGGCGCCTTTATTTTATTTTCCATTTTTTTTGTTGCTGTAAACGCCCTCTGTTTCCTTCTTTGTCAGCCACGTCTCTCCTCAAAATTATTTCCTTCTTCTTGTTTTAATTGCTCAACTCCTTTATTTTATTTTCCATTTTTCTGTTGCTGTAAACGCCTCCTGTTTCCTTCTTTGTCAGCCACGTCTCTCCTCAAAATTTGATTTTTTGCTGTGTTGATTTTCCTTGATTTTTGTTAACAGCGGTGAATGCTTGCCTCATTTTATTTTATTATTTTCCTTTGAAAGGATTCTCTCCTTCTTTGGCGTTTCTTTGCTTTCCTCTTTGAGTGTTGGGAGCGTTTTTTTTTTATTTTTTTCTGCAGCACTAGCGCATTAGATTCTCTTTGCCAATCGCTATAGCCTCTGGTCTGAAATCCCGCAAAACTTGTGTTGGTTAATCTTCCAATAAGAGATCGTGTGATCAGGAGGTTGCTCTCGCCTCCTTGCCAATCGCTATAGCCTCTAGTCTGAATGGCTATTTGGACATGATTAAAGAAATCTTGAATACTCATCTGTTGGGGGTGATATAAATCAGTTGCGTTCCCCATTGAGGTCGACTTCCATATTACCTAGGATTGCGCGATCTTCTCTCCATCGTATATCCCTGAAAACTATAAGAGCTCTGACTCCAGTGTTTCGTCAGTGCAGTGTGTGAACACAAATCATAATCCCAATATGTATGTGCATCAGGCCCGTATTAACTAATTGTTGAAAACTTCCCCTTTCTATGAATTGCACTTCTTCTTGTTGGCCATCTCTAGTTACTAATACTCTTCTTTCAGAGTAATGATGGTAGACGCGGTGGATAGGTTCATTCCACCAGGAATCATATAAAGTCTCCACCGGAACTCAATTGGTTCGTTGTCGTTGTGAGATCTGGAGTTGTACTTCAGGATCTAGCATACTTTCCAGCGTTCGTCCTCCTCCTCGTCCAAGAATATTATTAATTCTTCTAGAAATCTCATAGCGTATTCGGCTTGTTCTACTATAATTCCGAATTTGATCTTCGGAATTTGAAGTAGGTGTTGTAGTGGCTCCTTCTGGGTTGCGTACTTCTTGTAAAGTTCGTACGCGACTCATTGTTGTTTTTCTTTGCCTTTTCTTTTTCAAAAATCTTTTGAGGGTCCTTGAAGGCGTAAAATTTTTGGACGGTTTTTGGTACGGCTCGTCCTGATGAGCTTGCAAGGCTGATAGATTGGAGTTTATCAGCAATTTCTCCAATTTGGCCGACTACGGGGGATAGATCTTCTTTCGATATTTCAATTGTGATTTTTAGGACTTGATTTGAGATAAATGCTAACTCCTTGTGAAGGGAAACCAGGAGTTCAACAAGATCTTGTAAAGGATGGTAGCCCTCTTGATTTTGTAAGCCTCCTGCTTTGATAAAGGATGGTAGCCCTCTTGATTTTGTAAAACTTTTTCAACAAGATCTTCAAGTTTTGATAACCGGGTGAGGATAGAGTTTGATTTATGGTGTAGTTCCGAGAGGGTCTCGAAACTATCTTCAGAGGATTTGATGTGGATGGCAAGTTTTTGGTGGACTACTTGTAAGTTATGAAGACAACAGTGAACTGAATCGATAAGGTGATTAATTTGTGGACTATTGGATGAAGAAGAATGATTAAGATGACTTTCGTAAAAACAGTACGGGTGGACTGTAATTGGAACTGAACTATAGGGTTTAAATATTCAAGCTGTGATCGACTACTATTATTCCATCTTGTTACAATCAATTGACGCTGAGATACATGCCTGCATGAGACTCTAAGTAATCTCAAAATTCATTACTTAGACCACAAGAAAATAACCTTGCGCACTGACTGTCAAACAATAATAAGCTTTTACAACAAGACAGCTCAGAACAAGTTATCAAGAGTGAGATGACTCAGCTTTTTAGACTTTATAACGGGGACGGGTGTGTAGATATATTTCGAACACATCAACGGGAAGGACAACACCCTAGCTGACGCACTCTCACGACTAGCACATTGCCTTATAGTCACCCCCGAAAACGAAGATTTTTCTGACCTCGTCTTAGTCGAAGAAGCAATTCTTGAAGCAGAGCAACAAGAAGCCTGGTCTAACTTGACCAAAATCGAAGAAATAATCAACATGATGATTGCTATTCCAAGAAGTGAAGAATATGCTAAGGAACTAACGGAGCAAGAAAAGCATGCTACATTCGAAGCCCGCATGGCTTTAATGCCATCCCAACGGCAAGGATTTCTAAATGCCCTACCAGGACATTAGGACATCATCACCTATGTGCAAGGAATGCACTGGACAACTATGGTGAATCTTCAAGCAAAACTCGGAGCACTGCCACCGGTCAACAGAGCCATCAGAGTTCTACAACAGAAAGGGCAGTACCTGAAATACAACCAAGGCGTGTTTATTCCAGGACACGCCCTAATGGAGAAGTCGCCCTACAATTCAAACAGTATCAAGATGCTCCGGTTCTTCTAGAGCCGGAGTATAATAACAATGATGAAGAGCAAGTTCAGGAGGAACTTGCAGCGGTAATCACATTCGACGATGATGATATTTCCTATAGCAATGACGATGATGATGAGGATGAGGATTATTTTCAAAGTTTCTATAATTATCTCAATCCATCAGATCAACCAATTTTTGACCAATATAATGACGAAGAGGAGTTTATTAACCCCTTTTCGGAAATTGGTGGGGGTAATGCGGCCAACCGAAACAATAGCCGTAGCAACTGTACAAGAGGCAGAAGCTGCTGAAGAATATCAGACGGATTATCCTAAATTAAAGGGATTACTAAACAAAGTCAAAAATCTGGAGATTGGAGCATCCTCAGTAACTTCAACATATCGGCCACCTCCAACGACGGAACCACTTATGGGTCCCGTACGATACCCACCAGCAACGACAACACCAAGCCAGCAACCAATAACGATAATTCCATTTATAGTCAAAAATTAATTTTGACTATTACGCATGCAGAGTTAAGAATTTCCTTGCCAGCTTTTTTTTTATTTATTTCTTGCGATAAAAGTTAACGGCTCTTCATCTTCCCAGTCTTGCTTTTCTTTATCTTGCTGATCTCTTAGATGATTTAGCTTTCCTCTCGTTTCCTCCAGCGCAGCTCTTAGTCTTACAGCTTCATCTATTGAAGTTGCATCCAATTATGCTATTTTTAAGTCTTTCTTGAAAGGACAATCACTCAAGCAATTTAAACCTATATTACTCTAAGATCATCACTGAAGCATTCTTGGTTTTATGTAGATGATGCCTCGTGATTAGTACTATGTTTCTATGGAATCTCAGGGGAAGCAAACTTTGCACTTTCCGGGGCCGCAACACTTGATTAAACAACTCTCTTTCCAACTTACTACCCAAACTGTAGCAGACTTCACTTAATTTCAGCTTCTCAAAGGACATTACGACAAACTAAGATCTTTCTTCGAATCAAGTCAGATTTATGATTTCCCAAAATTGTACATATTAGAATTTAATTATTTGGCCTGCTTAGGAACATTGACATTTGTGTAAACTAATGACATCCATCATAGTTCAATCACATGCCTAGATGAGTTTTAAAACCGCTGCACCTCAAAGAACATTGATAAAGCACTCTTGAATGTTCCCTTGCTTTTTCCGTACAAATTGTTTAGCTCCAAGCAAGACAAATCAATTAAATCTGATATTTGAATAAATAATCTTTATGAATCAGATTTGAGAAAGCAAAACACCATGAGCACTTAAGAAAGCCTCTGCCTTGTCTTCACCAAGAAGAAAGTTAACAGGTGAAATTAATCAGGCCACTCCACGCATGTGCTCCTCCAACATCTACTGCAGAACCAACGGACCCATGTGCTCTAAATCGAGATGCTGTTGGACAATGTACAATGTATCTACGACCTCCTTCGCTCTCCTCACGACAAGGAGGACCAGCACATGCACGATGTCATAGATTCTTCTGAGGACTCCTCTGATGCCTTTGACGACGACGGTCGAGATGCGGGGGATGACCCCTGCGATTAGCTTTGTGAGCACTCTATACCTTCCCCCATTTCTGTACATTGTCTTGTTCTCCTATTTTGGCATCGAGGACGATGCCTTATTTTGCTGTGGGGGGGGGGGGGGGTAGTTTTGACCTTATGATTTTTACTATGCTTTTACCGTTTACATTAGTTAGACAACTACCTTATTTTGTTCAAGAAATCAACAATCTTGCTATGCTGGAAACTTGAATTCTCTGTACTGAATATGTGTATTCGTGATCTTACGCTTTTCTTGCTTGTTTTCAATCATGCAGTTGATAGGTCCAATTGGTAAGATGTGATGATTTTTGTTCTTCTTGTGAATGATTTACTTGGGTATACTTTGACTTTTCGCAACCTTATTTAGATTTATAAAATTCTGCATTTGGGAATTCCAATGGATGAGAATCATAGGGTAACATACTGGAATTTAGTTGAAGTTTTATTGACTGCGGTATGTTTAGTAACTTCAATGATGTGTTTGATTTTGGTTAGCTTGTTCGGTTGGCCTTATTACTTGTAAAGATGACAGATTCAGTGTTTGAGATACCCTCCTTTCCATGTTTTATTTCATCCTTACTACACAACTAATTTTGTCAAAAAAAAAAAATATGGCAGAAAAAGATTTAAGGAACATGACTCCGCTGAGCTATAGACCGTAAGACGGATATAGACATGAGTCATGTAAACCTAAACTTGTTCTCAACCTACCGAAACATCTAAAGAGGGAAGTTGACAACTGTTTAGGTACGTTGCTTACATCACTCGATTAAAGGCCACACAACAAAAAAAAACAAAGATAAAAGAGAGAAATAGGAAGCAACTATGTTGTAGATAGACCACCAAACAACGAGGGGATCTAATGCATTGTACTCTCCTTTCCCAACTGGTAGTATGGCTGTTCTTGTAAGGTAAACAAAACTCATATACTATGCTGTGGTTCTTTGCATCCTACATGATATGAATCTTTAACTTGTTTCAACTGTGGGATCTTTTGACTTGATTCTTGAGGATGAACCAATTGCTTGGATTTTGAAATCTAAATGGGAAATGCTTGAGCTTAGCGTTTTCATCTAAATTCGTTCTCAAGTTGAGTATCTAATTCTTATTACTTGGTTCTATTATTTTCATTGCTTGAGGACAAGCAAGGATTTAAGTCTAGGAGATTTTGATACCTCGCATTTATATAGAGTTTTCGAGTATATTTTTGCGGGTATTTAGTGGGAATCGGGGTATTTTTACCTTGTTTGTCCACTTTTTGTGCTTACCTCTCAATTTGCTTCGGAATCTTCACCATTTCCTATTTTCAATTATTTTTAGGTTAAATCACTCTATTCTGTCACTTATTTGACGATTCTGAGGTTACCGGGTGATTCAGAAGGCGAAAACAAGTCAGCACACCAAATTTCAGCTTGATCGGAGTCTTCCATGAGTTTCACAGGTGACCCAGCGATGAAAACCACACCCGTGGAACTCTCTGTGGTTTGCGCAAGCACAAGAAAGTTTCTCCACAGAAATTTCCTCCGGGCACTCAGCGATGCAAACCTCACCCCGAGGAACTCTCTGGAGGCAGCCAGCTTCGCAAGACAGCTTTTCCACAGAAACTTCCTCGGGGGACCTAGTGACGAGAACCTCACCCCGAGGAATTTTCAATAAGCAGCGCAATCGTTCTCCACAGCATCTTCCATAGGGCACCCAGCGACGCAAAACCGCACCCGTGGAACCTGCGCAGCTTTCTTCAGCCGCTGTGCGACCCCCTGCATAAAAAGGAAATAACTTATTCATTTCTTAACGGATTCGGGTGAAACCAGCGCCGTTGGATCCATAATTTGAAGAGGCATTTGATGGGCAGGATTGGCGAGGTTTTCGACAGAGAGAAATAGGGAAAAAAGGGGAAAAATCGGGACGCCGCCAGGGGAAGCGGATTGCTTGTTTGGGTGTTGCAGCGACTGGCGATCAGGGAGGAGGTGACTTGGGAAAGGCGACCAGCATCCTTAGAGGCTTCTATCTGGATCGACAGTGAAGGAGAAGGGCTACCTTTGAGTTTGGATTCGATTCTAACCCTTTCCCTCTTCTTCTTGATATACTTTCTTGAAATATCTTTGTGTAAAACCATGATGATGATAGCTTAAACTCTTTAGTCGGAGATTAGGGTGTAGCCCTCTCTTAAATTTCTAGATTGTGATGATAAAAATATTTCTGATATTATATTTTGGCATCTATTCGATTCCTTGGAGATTTATATACATGTTGTTTTGAATTGATCACTCAAATGACATTAGAGTAATATGTGAAGAACCCACTATTACAGACATTCCTTGGAGCGATCGTGTAGGGTTTGTAGCGAGAGCTAGGATCCTACATGAGGAAAAGGTCACGGTTGCTTGAGTCCATCTATGCTATAGTTGCGCGTTGAGAGACGGCTACTATACTAGATGTGGGTTATTTTCACGGGCTGAGAAGAGGTGATTACTTTCTAGGCATTTTTCTTTAGATCATGAGTAGTAATTATCCGTTATTTATCGTACATCCTTTAATTTAATTGAGTGGTGAACCCATGATCTCCGATGTCTTTTAATCATTGTCAATTGTCTTTCGTCGTACGTCTTTAGAATCCTCCTAGATTGCTGTTTGTTATTTTACTTCTTTTCTTTAGTTCATAAAACCCTTCCAAACTTGATTGTCTAGCTTTTGATCGATAGAATTGTCGATACTCGATTCTCCGTCCTTGTGGGAACGATATTCTTACTGCACTGATACAGCCGTGCGCTTGCGGTGATAGCAACAAGTTTTTGGCGCCGTTGCCGGGGACGGTAGTCAATTGATATTGACCTAATTCTAGAAATCAATAGACTAGACCTTTTATTTTCTTTTACTGCTTTTAGTTTACTTTCACTAATTATAATCATATTATTTTTTCTTTTCCATTCTATACCTTGTTTTGTTAACTAGTACTCACCTCTACTGATTCTTTTTTTTTTTTGTTATATGCAAAGAGATATTGTACCTGGTGATCTACAGGAATCAGAACCACAAATTGAAAGGACTTATCAGTGGTTGAGAAAAGGAGGGAGGTTACAGAGAGAAGAAATACCAATAGATATTGACCCAATACAACTTGATCTCACAATGGCTGAGGGAAACAACAACAGAGCTTTGAGGGAATTTGCAACACCGAATGCACAAGGGTGGCACACTGGCATCACACGCCCACCTATATCTGCAAATAATTTTGAGTTGAAGCCATCACTCATAGCAATGGTACAACAACACCAATTTGGGGGATCGCCGACTGAAGATCCAAACGAACGCCTATCTATCTTCTTGGAGTATTGTGACACCTTGAAGATGAATGGAGTTACCAATGATGCAGTCAGGATGCGACTCTTCCCATTCTCCCTTAGAGATAGAGCAAGAAGTTGGATGCACAGTCTCAATCCAGCGAACATAACTACTTGGGAGGAACTATTACGAGCTTTCCTAGCAAAATATTTCCCTCCCAGTAAGACAGTGCTATTGAGAAACCAGATTACTAGCTTCACACAAAGAGATGGTGAATCATTATATGAAGCATGGGAGAGATTCAAAGAGTTGCAAAGACTATGCCCACATCACGACCTAGAGAGATGGGTCCTTATACACACTTTTTATAATGGACCCAGTTACAACACTAGACTTACAGTAGATGCTGCTGCAGGGGGGGCACTTATGAATAGAACCTTAGAAGAAGCCACTGAATTGTTAGAAGATATGTCCATGAATCATTGCTCTTGGGCAGGAGAAAGGGGCAACACATCTAGAGCTTCTGCACCAGGGAGGTATGAGATAGATTCTCTTACTAGTTTAGCAGTAAAAGTGGACTCCCTCTCTAAAAAATTTGATTCTTTTGGATTACATTATGCTGAAACTGTTAATGTCGTCTGTGAGATATGTGGAGTCACAGGGCATAACATGAATGAATGTCAGATTTTAATGCCTCAAGGGAATGATCCACAGATAGGACAAGTCCAAGCATTGGGAAGCTACAATCAAAGGCCACAATTTGATCCATATTCTACTACATACAATCTAGGATGGAGAAGTCATCCCAATTTCTCTTACAGAACGAGTCTTGATCAAAGCCAAAATCAGTTTCAAAATAAGAATTTGGGACAGCTGCAGCATTACAAGGCAACTCAACCACCTAGATTCCAACCGAGGCCTTTTGCTCCACAACATCAACCGCCTGCTCCACAGCCACCGCAACCACAGAAGTCTTCTCTAGAGCTAACTTTGGAAAAGTTTATCAATACCCAAGAGAAGGCCAATGAGAATTTTGGAAACTCTATAAACCGACTTGACTCAAGAATAGATGCTATGGAAGCTCACAACAGGATGGTGGAAAATCAACTAGCCCACCTCGCTTCCACTTACGGTGGACACCCTGGGAAACTACCATCTCAACCCGAAGTGAATCCTAGAGAGCATTGCAATGCTATCACCATACACAGTGAGAAGCAACTTGATGAGCCTAGGATGAATTTGGACATGGAAAAAGACCCTGGCAGTTTCTCAATCCCATGTCAGATTAGGAACGTGAGCTTTGATCGCGCTCTATGCGACCTTGGAGCCAGTGTGAGTGTTACACCACTCTCAATTTGGAAGAAATTGGATCTAGGGGAATTGAAGAAGACAAGTGTCTCGTTACAACTTGCCGACCATTCGGTTCGGCACCCAGTGGGCATATTAACGAATGTACCGATTAGAGTTGGTAAATTCATTATTCCGGTGGATTTCGTTGTGTTGGAGATGGAAGAGGATGCCCGACTTCCCATAATTCTTGGCCGACCCTTCTTGGCTACAGCCGGTGCTGTAATCAACGTCAAAAATGGAAAGCTCACGTTGAATGTCGGTGAGGATGTTATTGATTTTAATATTTTTGAATGTCTAAACCGTCCTTCTTTTGCAGGGACCTGCTATAGTGTAGATGTTGTGAAGGACGAGTTGGACAGCACATGTACCATTAGCAATAACTCTGATTCTTTGGAGGAATATCTACCTGGGAGTGAAAGGGGAGAAGAGGCTGAATTTGAAGTTGATACATGCTCACAACCACCGGATACCACCCCTCTCTATAACTTGAACCCCTTGGAGTGTTTCGACCTCAAACAACCACTTACCGCGGAAAAAGATGACAAAGAGGTTGAGTTCAAACAGTTACCGCATAACCTGAGGACATTTTTGGAGGAAGGCTACAAACCCACCGTTGAAGGCCAAAAACGGCTTAACCCAAACTTAAAAGGAATGGTAAAAAAGGAGATTTTGAAGCTTCTGGATTATTCAGAGATTGATAGAATAGAGACACCAGAATCTGAGCTTCCGTACATATGGAATTCTCCCACTGCACTGCGAGATTCTTTTCTTCTCGAGGACTCTGTTCTACAAAGGATTGAAGGGATACTGGAAGACTTGGATTTGCCTAAGCAATCCCATTCTAGAGATATAATTGAGAAAATTAAGTTGCTATCCAAAATTGTTGCTGTAACCGATTGGGATAAGAAAAGTTCCACTAGGAGACCACCTCCTAATGCTGGTTTTATGGTCGTGGATTCTTGGCGAGATGGCCCACAGGCAATTTCTAATTCAGATTTTAATGAATTGAAAGCTAAATACGAAACACTTGAAAGAAAGTTTTCTGATTTAGTTGAGCACAATGATATGCTGGAGCAATCCCTAGTTCAGAGAAATTGCCTTGTGCAGAAATGGGAGAAAATGCTTAATAAATTTGAGATGCCTCCACAATCGAGTATGTTGGACCTAGGGGACAAGATTGAATGGCTAGGAAATTTACTTATCGTGGTTCAGCAGGAAAGAGATGCACTGCAAATGAAGATCAAGAACATTAGGGATTCTTCTCAGATGGTCAAGGTTAATTTAGAGGAGTCATGCAAAAAGTTATCTGAAGCCTATTCAAAGGGTGAAATGATTAGATCCGAAAAAGATCTTCATTATGAGAAACTAGACAAGCTTAAATATGAAAATCTTGGACTTATAGAGAAAGTTTCCCAGCATGATTTTGACAAAGACTACTTTCAGAGAGAAACAAGTGCCCTAAAGGATAAGTTGGCTGACAAGGTTCAAGAGAACTTGCACTTGCATAATGTGGAAAATAAGTCAGAACCTGAAGTTTTTGATTCTAGTGATGGATTGGGTGTTGTTACCCGCTCAGGGAAAAAGGAGAAGCCTTCATTTAAAACTTGGAAGCCTAAGATTACATCTAAAAAGAAGAATATGAAAAGAATTATTTTCCAAAGCCAATGGTGCTGGCGCATCTGACCTCTATAATGCATATAAAGCTCCTGAGATCAAGCACGGAATTATTAGTAAGTCAGAAAATATCAATAGTCCAACCACTATCCCAAATATCATTCCAATAGATGTTGCAAATGAGGAAGTCAGGCTGAACAAAGTGGAGTTGGATGACTGGAAAAATGCAGCCGATATCTCGACTCCAAAACCAAAACCATCAGAGAATGGATAGCATGGTGTTGGAGCAACTAAGCATTATGATGGTGATGGTTTGGAAGCTACTGGTCAAAAGAAATACTCTAGAGACTCTCTTATGATGCTTGCGCAGCACCCCGCTCAACTCCTAGTGGGCTTTGAAATTGGTTCAGACTTATCTAATTCACTGGTTACTATTCCTGAAGGAGGATCACCTTGTCCTGGTCCTGAACAAGGTCCTAACCATGGAGTTTTGAGAGTTTCTTGTGGGCAGATATCCAGAAAGTATGGGGAGAATTTATCAGACCTAATGCAATCCCAGGGGGATGTTCCACGTAATGATTCTGATGGAGAAATACCCTCTCCATATTTTGTTCATGAGTCGCTTGAAAAGCAGAGCGTTGTCCGTCCTTCCGACCCCTCAACCCCACCTTGACACGACACTAGGGTCAAGCCAAAGACCTTAAAAATGGAGCGTCTTGGGAGGCAACCCAAGCTTTCTTCCTTGTCTTGCTAGTCCTTTTTGGTAGTTTACTTATCGGTGTTTTCATTAGTCTTGTTGTGGTGGTATTTTGGTTAGTTGACCACCTGCTTACTTTTCTTCCCACTATGTTGTCTCCTTCACCATGTGTTTGCTTTGCCAACTCTTCGGTGGTTTACTTTAGGGAATTTTCATTTATGGTTTTTATGTCTTGTGTCTTGATAACATCTTGATGGTATTATGGTACAGTTGGGATGGAATTTTTCCCTTTGTAGATCACCTGCTAATCCTTTTTGGGTAGATCACTTGACGGTATTTTGTTGATGTTGTGACGGCAGTCTGCTGCTGTTGCTATTTTGATTATCTTCTAGAGCCGGCTCCTCTGCGTTTTCAATGATGGGTTTCATGTGATACATTTTGATGACATTTTGCTGATTTTGTGATAGTGTTGAGGTGGTATTTGCTCCTATTCTATTATGATTGTCTCTTCGAGATTAATTCTATGTTTGAAATTGTCCAGGGATGATTTGGGAGTTTTTGGGGGTCAATCGCGTTATTTGCAGAATTCCACGGGCGATCCAGCAATCACAACCTCGCCCCGTGGAACCCTCTATAAGCTGCGCAAGCTTAAGATAGTTTCTCCACAATTTCTTCCACGGCGGACCCAGTAATCAAAACCGCACCCCGAGGAACACTCTGTAGTCTGCGCGAGCTAAAGCTTAGTTGTTCCTCAGTATCTTCCGTGGCTGGCCAAGCGAACAAGACCACAGCCGTGGAAACTGGAGGGGCCCTCCACTTGACTTCTGTCCACTGGCGCCCCCGCCCCCTTTACATCGGGGTCTGCCCCTCGATCATCTCAGGAGCCCTCCACGCATGAGCTCCTCCAACAACTACTGCAGAACCAACAGACCCATGGGCTCCAAATCGAGATGCTGTTGGACAATGTACAATGTATCTACGACCTCCTTCGCTCTCCTCACGACGAGGAGGACCAGCACATGCACGATGTCATAGATTCTTCTGAGGACTCCTCTGATGCCTTCGACGACGACCGTCGAGACGCGGGGGATGACCCCCGCGATTAGCTTTGTGAGCTCTCTATACCTTCCCCCATTTCTGTACATTGTCTTGTTCTCCTATTTTGGCATCGAGGACGATGCCTTATTTTGCTGTGAGGGGGGGGGGGGGGTAAGTTTTGAACTTATGATTTTTACTATGCTTTTACCATTTACATTAGTTAGACAACTACCTTACTTTGTTCAAGAAATCAACTATCTTGCTATGTTGGAAACTTGAATTCTCTATACTGAATATGTGGATTCATGATCTTACGCTTTTCTTGCTTGTTTTCAATCATAAAGTTGATAGGTCCAATTGGTAAGATGTGACGATTTTTGTTCTTCTTGTGAATGATTTACTTGGGTATGCTTTGACTTTTCGCAACCTTATTTAGATTTATAAAATTCTGCATTTGGGAATTCCAATGGATGAGAATCATAGGGTAACATACTGGAATTTAGTTGAAGTTTTATTGACTGCGGTATGTTTAGTAACTTCAATGATGTGTTTGATTTTGGTTAGCTTGTTCGGTTGGCCTTATTACTTGTGAAGATGACAGATTCAGTGTTTGAGGTACCCTCCTTTCCATATTTTATTTCATCCTTACTACACAACTAATTTTGTCAAAAAAAAAAAGATGGCAGAAAAAGATTTAAGGAACGTGACTCCGCTGAGCTATAGACAAGACGGATATAGACATGAGTCATGTAAACCTACACTTGTTCTCAACCTACCGAAACATCTAAAGAGAGAAGTTGACAACTGTTTAGGTACGTTGCTTACATCACTCGATTAAAGGCCACACAACAAAAAAAAAACAAAGATAAAAGAGAGAAATAGGAAGCAACTATGTTGTAGATAGGCCACCAAACAACGAGTGGATCTCATGCATTTGGGTTCTTGCAAGGTAAACAAAACTCATATACTACGCTGTGGTTCTTTGCATCCTACATGATATGAATCTTTAACTTGTTTCAACTGTGGGATCTTTTGACTTGATTCTTGAGGATGAACCAATTGCTTGGATTTTGAAATCTAAATGGGAAATGCTTGAGCTTAGCGTTTTCATCTAAATTCGTTCTCAAGTTGAGTATCTGATTCTTATTACTTGGTTCTATTATTTTCATTGCTTGAGGGCAAGCAAGGATTTAAGTCTGGGAGATTTTGATACCTCGCATTTATATAGAGTTTTCGAGTATATTTTTGTGGGTATTCAGTGGGAATCGGGGTATTTTTACCTTGTTTGTCCACTTTTTGTGCTTATCTCTCAATTTGCTTCGGAATCTTCACCATTTCCTATTTTCAATGATTTTTAGGTTAAATCACCATACTCTGTCACTTATTTGACGATTCTGAGGTTACCGGGTGATTCAGAAGGCGAAAACAAGTCAGCACACCAAATTTCAGCTTGATCGGAGTCTTCCATGAGTTTCACAGGTGACCCAGCGATGAAAACCACACCCGTGGAACTCTCTGTGGTTTGCGCAAGCACAAGAAAGTTTCTCCACAGAAACTTCCTCGGGGCACTCAGCGATGCAAACCTCACCCCGAGGAACTCTCTGGAGGCAGCCAGCTTCGCAAGACAGCTTTTCCACAGAAACTTCCTCGGGGGACCTAGTGACGAAAACCTCACCCCGAGGAACTTTCGGTAAGCAGCGCAGTCGTTCTCCACAGTATCTTCCACGGGGCACCCAGCGACGCAGAACCGAACCCGTGGAACCTACGCAGCTTTCTTCAGCCGCTGTGCGACCCCCCTGCACTAAAAAGGGCATAACTTATTCATTTCTTAACGGATTCGGGCGAAACTGGCGCCGTTGGATCCATAATTTGAAGAGGCATCTGATGGGCAGGATTGGCCAGGTTTTCGACAGAGAGAAATAGGGAAAAAAGGGGAAAAATCGGGACGCCGCTAGGGGAAGCAGATTGCTTGTTTGGGTGTTGCAGCGACTGGCGATCAGGGAGGAGGTGACTTGGGAAAGGCGACCAGCATCCTTAGAGGCTTTTATCTGGATCGACAGTGAAGGAGAAGGGCTACCTTTGAGTTTGGATTCGATTCTAACCCTTTCCCTCTTCTTCTTGATGTACTTTCTTGAATTATCTTTGTGTAAAACCATGATGATGACAGCTTAAACTCTTTAGTCGGAGATCAGGGTGTAGCCCTCTCTTAAATTTCTGGATTGTGATGATAAAAATATTTCTGATATTATATCTTGGCATCTATTCGATTCCTTGGAGATTTATATACATGTTGTTTTAAATTGATCACTCAAATGACATTAGAGTAATGTGTGAAGAACCCACTATTACAGACATTCCTTGGAGCGATCGTGTAGGGTTTGTAGCGAGAGCTAGGATCCTACATGAGGAAAAGGTCACGGTTGCTTGAATCCATCTATGCTATAGTTGCGCGTTGAGAGGCGGCTACTATACTAGATGTGAGTTATTTTCACGCGCTGAGAAGCGGTGATTACTTTCTAGGCATTTTTCTTTAGATCATGAGTAGTAATTATCAGTTATTTATCGTACATCCTTTAATTTAATTGAGTGGTGAACCCATGATCTCCGATGTCTTTTAATCATTGTCAATCATCTTTCGTCGTACGTCTTTAGAATCCTCCTAGATTGCTGTTTGTTATTTTACTTCTTTTCTTTAGTTCATAAAACCCTTCCAAACTTGATTGTCTAGCTTTTGATCGATAGAATTGTCGATACTCGATTCTCCATCCCTGTGGGAACGATATTCTTACTGCACCGATACAGCCGTGCGCTTGCGGTGATAGCAACATTAGGCAAAATGATAAAGGTGTCATTCACCAAGAAAGGTTAAAGGGCCACATGTTTGTTGGATTTTATACACAGCGATGTGTGTGGACCATTCAACAAACAATCCAGAGGTGGGTTTGTATACTTCATCACATTTACTAGCGATTTCAGTAAGTATGGTTATATCTATCTGATGACACATAAGTTTCAATCCTTGGAGAAATTCAAGGAGTTCAAGATTAAAATAGAGAACCAGCTTGGATGATCCATAAAGACTCTTCGATCTGATCAAGGTGGAGAGTACTTGTCACGCCCCGGCGGAAGCCGGCTATTTCTAGCTCAGGGTTCCCTAGGGAGTAACAATATTGATAGGAACCAGAGAACTACAAAAATCACAACTCCTTTATTTAATAAACAATCCAAATTTAATATCAACACAATAACTGAATACAACTATCCAAATTATCAACTGAATAAAATACAAAAGACAACTATCTCAACTCGGGATGGTATCTGCTATCTACTCTATCCCTCCCATAAGCTAACTCTGTACCTGGAGGAGAAACAAAGGGAGTTAGCAGAAATGCTAAGTAGGAATCAACAAACATGGTGAGGGAATCAAATAACAGGATAATACAATAACTGAAACAACGGTATACAAATAATATAGGAATGTCGTGCAAATCATCAAGCTGGCCACCCAGATCTCACTTAAGAGCCGCACTCATTTTCAGAGTGTTTCCACTGTTGCTCATGCAATGGAACGACTGTCCTAAACAGTCCGGAGTGTTGCGTCCAACACTGACATCCATAGTATTGTCCTAAGACAACTGGCGGTGCCGTACCGGCATCTCAGATAGTCCGATGCGCGTCGGAACTATAACTCAGATAGTCTGATATAATCAGAACTATAACTCAGATAGTCTGATATAATCAGAACTATAACTCAGATAAACAGGCCACTGGAGAATAGATCATCCAGATCAGAGGTCAAAATATAACACGACTTTATCATCTCAGATTTACAACGGTTCCACATACTTATACGTCAATATCTCAGATACACAATTGTTCAACCAGGCTCATAAGCCAATATATATCAGATATCTCAAAACAGGTTTGTTAATCATGCACACAGAAATAGAATATGACCAATGAACAAGATAATTGAGGTCAACAGGAATTCAGAAACAAATCAAGCAGACGAAGCAATCAGATACCAGTGTCATTCTATCAAATGCATCATATATTAAATCAAAGGATCAAACAACAATTCCCATAATTCATGACACTGTAACAAAGGAGTAGGGTAAGATTCCTACCTCGAACGATGTTATCCTGAATTCTTTTGCAAGTCGATTATTGGATCAACCACTCTGTAACATGAATTTGCATATGAACTCTATCAATAATCATTCTAACTTGGAAACCAAAACTACCAACATGTAGAACACAACCCTAACCCTAGAGAACCAGTCTCAGATCATATGAACCGAACCTAAAACCCACTGAACCGGACAGAATTGCACTGAACCGCTCAAATTCACCCTGAACCAAGTTAAACCGAGACTTCAAACTTCAATTACACAAAATATAAACCTCATCTAAAGCTATACAGACTACCATTAGATAGGAAATTTAATTATCTTTCCAACGGCTACCTGAACCGGCCCAGATTCGACCGCATCGGGGTCGAATCGGTCGAAATTCAATTACTGACCCGATACTGGAATTGAACCGCTCGGTCCGGTTTAATTCGATTTCAAAACTCAGCGACCGGTTTATTTATAAATAAACCGCCCCCAAATCTTAATTTTGGATCGAACCGACGTTCGCCCGCGCCGCCCAAACGCTGCCGCGCAAGGCTGCCGGACTTGCGTCCGCTGCTTGCGCCGGCGAGCTCCCGAGGGCGCGTCGAAGAGCCGTTCGCTGCCAAACTTCGCCAGAACACTTCTGACGACGAGACGAGCATCCACGACCAGCTTCGGCGAGCTTTCGACCCACGGTCGAAGCTTCCGAAGCAACAGCAGGTATCGACGGTGGCGCCGCCGCCGTCGATACACAAAACATACCCAAACCGAAACGAAACTTCACTAAAACTTCACAGAAGCTTACATACCTTGCTACGACGATGTATCGTAGCCCAGAACACCGAGATCGCCGTCGACGAAGGCGCTGGATGGCTGGAACACGAGGCGGCGCCGCTAGAACTCCGGCGACTGGTTTGAGCGTGATTTCTCCTTCCTGGCGGCGCTTCGAGGGGTGAGGATGTTCCAGGGTTCGAATCAAATCCACGAGAGGAGAAGCCCTATTATATATAGGCAAATCGCGTTCCCTACGGCGAGAACGCGGCGGCGACCAAATCGCCGAGAAAATCGGGGAAGACGACGGGTTGACTCGGTCCCCGAATTCAAATTTAAATATATTATAAAAAGAACAAATACTATATTAAAAACTCAAACGCGCCGCGTTGGTTAGACGGCGACGGTTTCAACCGCGCGACGCGGGTTCGAGCCCCCGCGAGCGCAATTCACTAATTTTATAAAAACTCATTTTTTTAATCTTTTAAAAATTCCGAAAAAAATCCCAGAAAATCATAAAAAATTCCAAAACAACTTTCTGAATTTCTAAAATTAAATTTCAAAAAATCAGGTTATAACAGTACTTGAGGTGTGAGTTTTTTGACTATCTGAAATAGTGTGGGATTCTCTCATGGCTCACCCCTCACGGGACACCCTAGTGGAATGTTGTGTCTAAGAGGCAGAATCGGACCCTACTCGACATGGTCCGGTGTACAATTGGTCATACAACTCTACCTCCGTATTTTTGGGATGTGCTTTAGAGATAGCTTCTTTCACACTAAATAGCATTCCATCTAAAAGTGTCCCCGTGATTCCATGATGTATCGTATTTACATAGTATTTTTTTTAATCATGATTTTTATGCATAAGCTCTCCTATTTTGAACATATTTTAATTGAATTAGACTTAAAACCTTATTTTTGTTCAGAATCTTTAGCTCTATCTCTCCTTAGCGCCTTCCCTCCCTCTTCTCCTTGGCGCAACTTCCTAGAAGTGGATGCAAGTTGAGAAGCACCAGGCATGGAGGCAAAGAGATCTCAAGGAGCCCGTGTATGCGCAATTGTAGAGGATGCTCACTTGCTCATCTCATCGTTGTCATCAACCGCTCCTAAATTGTTAAAAGGTACATATCTCTATCACATTCACTGGCTCCCTCATAAGACGATTCTTCGATACTAGTGAAACCTGTTTGAAGCCAGCTTCTGCTCCTATTTTAAATTTTATTTTTGCCTGGGGTTTCCCAATAGCCCACCCCTTCACTTGCAATAAAAAGTATCTATCTCTATCACATCTGGTGGCTCCCTTGTAAGTAGATTATTTTGTTGGTTTTGGAAACCTATTTCAGGCATCGTTTTTGCTTGTTTTAAATTTTAAATTGCCAGGGTTTTCCAACACCCTATAGGTCTCATATGATTTTGGTAGCAATGAACTGAATAGATCATCACAAGCAATGAATAATATCTAGCAATACATCAATGTTACCCAAGCCATAGGAATATATTGTCAGCTGACAACCCCTAGCCCGTGATAAAGTTTCCATATATACAATATAGTTCCTTTGCGTTATGATAATCCTAGGTTGGATAAGTGTGCCACACTTGCTATTCCAATCATGTAGGATGCCTTAAGAAGAAAATCTAATCTCATGGTATGGTCATACACTTTTAGTGAAACCCACACGGAGGGGATTACTACATTATCAAACTCCTTTTAGAAGGAAGGGGCAAAAGCACTCATACTACATAAATGACTTCTTGCTCGATGCACTTATGTGTCTACCTTGATGCCCAACATCCAATGAGTCCACATACTAGTTTCGCATGCACCAAGACTGTCCCTTATTTACCAAGGTACTTCGATTAATGACTGAGTTATAAGATTGAAAAATGTCAATCTTTAGGGACATTATTATGTTATTCAATACATCAATGCTAGCATAGCGATCAATATGGTAATGACAATTGCCTTTGTTCATTGAATAAATTTAATAATACAATTAGCCTTTAGGGCATACACACTAATAATAAGTGTACTCGTAGAACTGGATTTTATGTATTATTAATATAATGCCTGTCTTTTTTATATCTGTTGTGTCATCCTAATAGAATGTAGTTTTTCTTATATCTCTTGTGTTATTCTGTGATGTGTAGACATATGATTGGCCATTGTTCATGTGAGGTATGATAATGGTTGATGTAGGCATGCAACATGAGTGCTAGCCTCCGGTTGAGTCTCATGCATATACATAGTGTTTGGAGGGGCATTTGTGTGTGAACATTAATGCTAGTTATGTACATGTCCATTCCGAGCTTCCATGAGCATATTGTGCACTGTACACATACATTATCGTGCACTGTACACATACATTAAAGGGATGAGGGATCTGTGGTTGAGCACATCATGCACTATACACATACATTAAAGGGATTGGGAATCTGTGCTTTAGATCCTATAAATTATTAGGGTTTTTTCAAGAAAAAAAATGCCCATAACACCTATTATGGTGCATGGATTTTACAAGTTTGAAATTTTGGTGAATGTATGTATGTTATCCTACTAGTCTTTGCACTATGTAGACTTATACATAAATTTTACCCTATCATAATGCATGCAAGTGGTATTTATGTAGGATACCTATACCTAACGGGTACCTTTGACCTTCATGGGGTTTGTCTTAAGCCGTCATCAAATAGTTACTAATGCAACTCTAAATCAACCACTATATAAGAGAAATGATATAATCATTCTATATCTATACTAGTAATATTTATTTCCATTCAACTATCATCAATTAGTTGGCAGGACATTGCGTTCTTGCGTTAATGGTGCATGATCATAAACAGAGCAATTATCAGGCAACATCACTTTCTACACTTGTAGTGGATTTATAATTATTTTATAATTTCATATTCATTATCATATATATTACTGTTATCGTATGTATTTTAATGATGTGTAACTATTATCAGTCTGTCTAGCCTATATGTACGAAAAATCTGCCATCATTTTATTTGCATAACAATATTCTCTTTTTCATTCAACTATCAGCAATCAGGTCGGAGTACATGACATTCTCAGGAGAAAACACAACAGTTAATGGTGCATGATCCGAAAGAGAATAATTATCAGGCCACATCCCCTTCTCTACCTCTGGTGGAAAAAGAACTGCCTCTTTTACACTGAAACCAAAGACATGGTTATTTGTTTTCTCAATCCCCTGTTCTAAGTTCTTCTCATAATGTTCTGAAGATTTTGGATTCCAAATTTGGTGCTGAAATAAAAACAGTTCATCATAAGGTTAATAGATACGTGTAATAAAAATAGCACATTTACAACAATAAACATTCATTGGTAGTATCTAGAGATCACACTTCAAAGAAACAACTAATTAGCAAGAACAAAAAATGTGATAATTGGATAGAAACTCATTATTTAATCTGAATTATGATACGAAGATTATAAAAAAAATTATTTGCATTTCTTAATAATTTGAAAATTAACTGAACGAGATGTTCTTTTTCATATTATAGTCTCATCCAAAAGAAGACAGCTGATGCAAGAGATTATCTACTCAGATTTTTCACTAAAATGGAAAAGTTGATGTAAGGACATTGCTTATTATATATAATGCTACCAAAAGTGCATAAGAAGTACGACAGGCCCAAAGTTACCTGAAATTCTTCATAATCCACAACGCCATCTCTGTCAATATCAGCTTGATTCCATAAATCTTTTGCATCTTCAGGGCCAAGGCCATCGGGATGGCCAGTCACAGCTAACTGCATTAACTTTTGGCTTTAGATCACGCCTTTCAAGTCAATTCAAAAGATTTCCAACTCTTGATCAAAAAGCTACTACCTGGTTGAGTGCCTGACAGAACCCTGAGTATGTAATGTAGTCACCAGGACTGTCTCCTTTAAAGAATGCAAACGCGTTTTCTTCTGTAAGAGAAGCAGCTTGCAGAAGATACTGAAACAACATAATATAAGTTGAATCACTAAAGGCAAAACTATAAACGTATAGAAAATTGAAAATGATTGTCCACACATTTCATAAGCATTCCAATTATTAGGATGCCAAGATAGAATTTAAACAAGCACACAACTGTCTATACAGAATATGAAAACCTGCATACTAAAACATGAAAATTAAGATGGATAACATTCCGTGTTACGAAGTCAATAAGAAGATTTTTCTTCAAGATTGGAAAGCCAATTCCTAGTCTAAACAAATAACCAGTTTTCGATCAAGATTTTTGTTACTTACTAAAAGGTCGGAGTTTCAAATAAGAAAAGATCAAAGACATTAATTGGCTAAAGTTTTTTTTGTCTAAAAACCTTACCTTAATAATGCTAAACACTGCTTCTCTCCAGCTAGAACGGAGGGGTTTCTTGTACTTGTTAGGGTTTAAAAGCCATATAAAATCAACCCCACAAATGTTACCTCGATGATTGCGGTGACTAATCCACTGCGAGCAGAAAAAACAGAAAAAGTAATGATATGGCTGGTGCCAACGTAATACAACACTCCTAATAAGAACATTCAAGGTTACCTTATGGCAATCTGCATCACTGTCGGTGTAGTGGTGGGCTGCATCATATGATGATACAAAGCCTTGGGACCTAAGAAACTTATACACGTGACCTCGTTTGCTACCGTTCCAGTCTCTGTACAATGGAAAAGAGTATAAGAAAAATTGATCTAACCCAAATGTGAAAAAGGAAAGTATGATACTAACCCACAAAGTATGATAGGCGTGGGATTAAGATTATGCTCCTTCTGATATGTTTCTATATACTTAAGGATCTTGTATACCTATCAAGCATAATAACATATAAAGACCCATGACAGGATTCTTATGAACGAAAATGAAATAATATAGATCAGAAAAAGTAGATTTACCTGTTGCAGACGAACTATGCACAGACTAGAATCATGCGGAAATAATAAATGGGTATTCACAATGATGATTTGCACATTTATGCTGCTATTACAAGCTTGCCATAAAGGAAGAACTGATTCAACA
The DNA here is from genome assembly GCA_027563935.2 of Costus lasius. Lineage (NCBI taxonomy): Eukaryota > Viridiplantae > Streptophyta > Magnoliopsida > Zingiberales > Costaceae > Costus > Costus lasius. The sequence goes on from CM050449.1 coordinate 74,427,020, forward strand.
TGTAATAGTTGTGCAACACGGTCTCCAAAATCATTAAAGAGTAACTCCCTGTATTTTATAATCCTAAAATAATCTCTTCGAACAGCAGTGAGGAGACCTGTAACAAAATATGTGCACTCAGTGTGAATTAGCGATGCAGCACCAACCAACGAGTAATGAAACTAAAAGGCATGAATATGTACCGTTCTGTACAAATCAACAGTTAATCTTTTTTCCATGATCGTAGTATAATTTACGATTTCAATCATTTTCACCATATTTGAATTCAAAACATTTATTTTAATAAAGAATATTTGAGCAACCACAGCCATGAATAACTCTAGTTGATAGTTGTAAAGATATTAAAGGATGTTCGTAGTGCACGAGAATATACTGAATCAATGATGGTCAATGAACACAAACTTATACTTGCAAACAAAGAGGCTGTTTTCATCACTTGGTACTTAGCACCTTATCTGGGCAAACATATATTTGGATAGATTTTCTGTATAGTGAACTATAGTATCAAACTGGTTTCATTCTTATTCTATAAACATAAGCTTGAATAAGTCGTATGTTTCCTCCTGATTTCACGAGGTTCCAAAATTTATAAGAATTTCTTGAACCAATGAAGTTGTGATGAAAACAAAAATGAAAACAAAAAAAAGGCTAAATTTCTCTCTCTACTGACAGTTTAATGAATGAAAGTGAGATAAATCCAATAGTAGGAAAGTACAGATTTTAGAATATTGATTGCGAAAGTGATGGACTAATGAAAGATGCACGAAAATTTGAAATGAAATAATTATCACGCAGCACAAAAAAAAAACACCTCGCTATGAACCAAATTAATACAAAAAACATCATAAACGTAATAACCATGACGAACTGTGTAGATTTTAAAATTTAAAAAATAAAACAAATTAGCAACATATGTATGAACAAACAAGATAACAGATCAATTCAAGTGGAAAGGTATTATTATTTTTTTATTTTTAAATTTTAAAATAAAACAAATTGGCAACATATGTATGATCAAACAAGATAACAAATCAATTCAATTGGAAAGGTATTTTTGCTACATTATTTGTCATCGCATATCAAAATCTTTCCTTTGTTGGCCCTGTGTAGAAATTTGATGTTCTAACAAACACATTATGGGGGCAAAGGAGAATATATATATAATTGTTATAAGAAGTGGAGGGCAAGCAGGGGCACACACCATCACCACGATTGTTGGTCCGAGCAAGTTTGAAGATGATATAGCCAGCAACGCCAAGCCTCGTCTCATACATATCCACCAGCTCCTCATTCCCCAACCAAACCTCCTACAATAACCCAATAAGTCAAGAGGAACACCACTGCCCAAGTTGCAATCTTTAAAAGCCAGCCGACATTCAGAGGAAAGGCAGTGGTCTTACCTGAAGGCAAACGATGGAGGAGCGATCGGCCAAGAGGTGGTCGATGATGCTGGCGTTCCGGCTAAGCCAGTACGCTCTGTACTGGCTCTCCCGGCAACTCTGGTCCTACCACAAGATAAATGACTACGACAAATTAATCCCGAAATTGAGACAAAGCAATCAAAACCCCAAGGCAAATAAATTCGTTGAGAATACCTTATCACTAAGGCGCTTGTAGATTGGCGCGAGAATGTTGAAGGTGGTACAAGAGAAACAGCGATCTGAGATCATCCTCTGGAAGGTAATCGTGGCGGTGAGGTCAGGAGAAACAGAGGCGAGGGTAATAATAACGAGGCGGCAGAAGAAACCATGCGAAAGAGACAGCGGCAGCCGGTTTCTCTGCAAGACTGCTGAAGAAGGATTACCGGAGATCGCCCGTCGCCGGTGGATGTTGTGCCGGGATATTCTGATTGTATCGACCGTAGGATGTGATTTGCTTGTGACTCTCCACCGTTGGATTTTGGGCGGGAACCACAGAATATAAGGTGGGAAGCAGGAAAGTTGTATTGGCTGCAAATAATACGAATGGCATTCATTGTTTTTCATATATTTGTGATCCAAAAGAAATCAACATACCATATCACAAATCCTCGAGAAGAGATCACATCAAAACTCACAGCCGCTCTGACCTAACTACTTACTCTGGTTTAATAAAAATAAAATCAGAGTTAAAACGGGGGTTTGGGTCAATTTCAAGCCAAACCTAATTTATATAACTTGGGTCAAGATTAGGGTTGGGCGTATGATTTTTACTACCCGCCTTAAACATAACCCCGAACCTGCCTGATAAAAAATTATAAATTTATCCTCTAAACTAAAGCAACAAAATCTAAACTTAACCCTAACTTATTCTCTTCCCCTCTCTCTCACATCCCATTTCTCTTCTCTCCTCTCCCAACTCCTCTTCTTCAATCCTCCCCTCTCCTCGCCTTTTCCCTTCATCTCTTCTTTATTTTTCCACTCTCTGTTCTCTCTCTCTTCTCCTCAAGTGCCTCTCTCTTCTCTATCTTTTCTCCTTGTGCCCTCTCCCCTCTTGCACTCACAACGTCTTGCTCGTGTCAACTACTCACATAGCCTATATCGTCTGCACTGCCCATGCACTATTGTGGCATCGCTCGTGCTTTACAACAAGGTTAGGTTTCCTATAGATACCTAATTCCCTCGATGGAGGGTGAGAGTTGGGATGAATTTTCTTAACCCTATTAGGTTCGGGATCAAAGTTATCCAGTTAATGTGTTGGGTTGGGTTTAGTACTCTCCACCCACGCTCTATCCCCTTGTTATCCCTATTCTCAAGGTAAATAAAATTATTATTTTCTTTTCTACAAAATAAACTTCTAGAATTTATTTTCTAAGTAGAAATAAATAAAAATTCTAATTTGTTTTCCAACTATAAATACATAAAAATTCTAGGAGTGTACACCTTAGTTGTTTTTTCTATACTCTTTAATTGTAACTTGTGCAAATTGTTATTCAAGAAAATAGTTTATTAATGTCAAATACGTATTCAATAACATTTATTATATTTTAAAACTCCACACAAAATTAAATCCAATGTTAAAATATCTTAAAATGTGATTGTTTGTATTTCTTACTTTATTGAGCCGAGGTGTGATACCTACAAATTATTTTTCATGTATAAATGAATTAAACAACCTCTAGTAGGTATTGAAATCATGCACCAAACTGCAAGTTATGTTAAAAAGTTAGAATAAGTTATTTCTAATGATCATAAATGATTTTGAACTAAGTCATTTTAGCAAAATGAGAAGCCTATAAAAAACAAAAGTAAATAAAAACTAAAAACTTGTTGTTTTTTTCACACAATCACCTGATGGAGACTCCTTTACAATTTTTAAATGACTATGAATTAAGCAAAATTGTATTCATATTTTTAAAATATCACAAATCCTTCTATAGAGTATGCTTCATAGTTAGTAAACTTTTATGGATGTATATTATTTGTTATGTTATATTTTAATTTCTTTAAATAGTTTGAATTGGTTCATTAAGATTATTTTATTTTCAAAGAAATTTTAATGGTTCATAAAATAATGTAAATAAAAAAATTATGGTTATTAACTAGGTAAAGAGAGCTTTTATAGCTTGGAATTTTACATGTTTAAAAAGAACTATAAAATACAAAATATAGTAATAGAATATCAATTAAGATAATAAATAAGTTTTAAATTTTTTTATTATATTCTAGTGAAAAAATAGACTCTATAATCTTGATTAGACGCTTATACCCTTTCATATTCTTTATTACTTAGCAAACAATAGATGCATAAATAAATAAAATTATCATATGTGATTAATATGATAAGTTAGGGTTTTTTTATTTTTCACATGACTTATTTACTTAGCTTTATAATATTTCATCCTAAATAGAGAAATTTTTTAATTTTTTTGTTCATTTTGTTTGCCATTTCCGTTCTCTACTAACAAGAAAACAAATAAAAAAAAGGTTATTCTTCCATTCCTATTAATTTTCTGCTTTAGAAAAAATATTGTCAATGATTATCAAGATAAATATTACAATTGAATTTAATTCTTACACCATTAACATATAAATCAAAATCCTCATCATTTTATTATATTTTTACATACCATAAATTGGAATGCTATCGAATTCTCACCAGTGACTTGGATAATTTACTCAGTCATCGTCTTAATGATGGTAATAATTCCTTCACATATATTTCATTGTCACTTCCTTTTAACTTTGATAAATGGCTAATAAAATTACTATATAAAATTTTGTACTTGGAATGAATTTTTTTAATAGTATAACTTTTCAGGGATTTGGCTTTATTATTATTATTATTATTATTATTATTATTATTATAACTATTTGATAGAATTTAGCTAACTTGATAATTGAAGGTTTTGAGTTTCACAGAAGTCCTAATTTGAAAGAGATTTCTAGAGGCCCCACATGTTTTATTAATATCATCATCCAATAATGTTTGAATTGATGCTATATGATCTATGCAATAATATATGAACTTGGTATAGCCCCAAGTTTTAATTAGCATTTTTATTCTAAATCAAACGTAAATTTAGAGCAATTGCCAATTTCCCTCGTTGCATTGTATCTTTTATTTCATATAAATTTTTATCAAGGAAAGAGTTTATAAAAGAGGGTTTTTTATTGTACTCCAAGTGTACTAATTGTCAAAGTGAATATGAGATGGGTAAAAGAGAGGCATCTAGAGTGAGAGCAAATATAAGATATCAAATATCTATCTTTATAGATTATTTGATTCTTGTTATAACACAAGCTAGATTTCAAATTATGATATCAAATATGGGGCATCTCTAAAAGATATAAAAAAAAAATTATGGTAACTACTTGAGTAAAAGCATAACAAATTGAATATATAATGCTATTACAAATATAAGGATGGGTAGATAGAGAAAGACTCATAGACAGTTATGGATAATATATTGGAATTTGTATCTTTCGAAAGGACATCAAATATGTATTTTCTCAAGTGGTGTTCTAGAAGATAAAGAACTAGATTGGATGTCCAATTATTTATAAGTAGATAATTGTTGCACTAGTGATAGTTCCAATTGCTTGTGAGTTACACTTTACCATCCCGCTACAATATCTAAGCTATTAAACTAACAAGGAATAAAGATTAGTTAAGAGTTGTGAGCTAGTTTGGATTTAACTAGATTCTACCATTGATAATCAGCTCATGACTAAGGATGTGTTTGGCGTAACTTTTGGGCTGCTTTTGCTGGCTGCAAAAATTATTTTTGAGAAGTCGGCCTGTTTGGCTATCAACTTCTGCACTAATTTAACACACCACTCAGCTTTTCCAGCCAGCTATTTTTCAAATTAGCACTTTCTCAACCAGTAGAATCTAAAAGCTCCAGCTATACCAAACCACACTAAGTCACTTGGATTCCTCAAATCTAAGCAAAGATTTAGTGTTCCTTGAGCCACTTAGATATTTAACCAAGTAAAGATTGGATTGACAAACCTGACCCTTGGGAGGGGAGGCAAACTAGTTGGGAAAGTGATTAGTGTTCCTCGAGCCACTTAGTGTGTGTTTGGTATAGCTGGAGCTTTTAGCTTCTGCTGGTTGAGAAAGTGCTGATTGAAAAATAGCTGGCTGAAAAAAGCTGAGTGGTGTGTTAAATTAGTGCAGAAGTTGATAGCCAAACAAACCAGCTTATCAAAAATAGTTTTTGCAGCCAGCAAAAGCAGCCAAGAAGCTGTGCCAAACGCACCCTTAGATTGGCTATAAATGACCATAGTTGAAAGTTTAGTAGAGCAAAGATTGGATTAATGAATTATGTATATTAGATCCTTCATCTTCTACTTAAATTCAATAGCTAAGGAGTCAAGAAACTACTTGAGCAAAAATAGGTCAAAAGTGACTATGTTAGTGAAGTCAATTCAATCATAGTAATGGCTGCTAGAGGTGAAGATGTTTGTATTGATTAATAGGTCTCAATAAGCCTTAGCAAGTCTTGACAAGTATCTAAGATGCATTTGTTGGATCAAGATAAATGTAAAGTGCTTATATTATCTCATAATTGATAGCTCATTCCATCTTACTTGATTTTTTTTTGATAATTTTCTTTACTAAAATCCTTAAACCAAGTTTTCTATAAAATTTGGCCATTCACCATTTTTAGTACCTAATAAATTTGATGAAAAATGCTTTTTTTAGAGAGTAAACTTCCTAAGATTTGGGATAGTTCAAGTGTTGCTCAATATGGACTTCAAATTACTTGAAATGAGCAAAAGGCAAATCTAGTTAATCTTACAATGTAATCTAAACTATGATAAATTGACTTCAACTAGCTTATAATAGCTATTTTAATCCCTAATGGGCCTCTTAGTCATTTAAGGGCTTTAGAAAGCAAATAAAATATACCCCAAAGCTTTATGCAGTAACTTAAGAGCTTTTAAATATTTTGTACCCTAAAGATATTTCTTCTACTCTTCGGTTCTTCCTAAATCTTTTCTTGAGCATCTTTAACCCTAGCTGTCATCTTGATGTCCTCATCATCTAAAATGATTCATTTTCTAAGGAGAGTTTAAGCACTCTAGGATAAGTTATCAAAAGGATTATTGGGGTTCAAATGAGCCATTTTCCCTCTTTTTTTTGGTTTTATTTCTTGTGTTTATTTTTACTTTGTTATATTCTGCTAATATTTGTGGTGCTTTTGGAAGGTAATTTTATCCTGTTTCATGTATTATAGAGTTTGGAGAAATGATGCCCTTGGTAGAAAGGTGAAACCACTTACTCTAATCCTATATAAGGAAGAAATTAAACATTGTTTATTATGCTTGAAATGAGCTTTGGTAGTAGATATAGTAGGTTTGAGAATTTAAACCACTATAAATTCCTTATCCATATTGTTCTCCTGTGTTGGTTGGTTTTACTTACTCATAATCTTAGTGATACTAGTTATTAGTTTAATTGTATAGTGTGGTTTTACATGAAAGCATTTTATTTTAGTTAACTTTATACATTTTATCTAAGTCATTATAAATCTTAAACTTGTGCAATAATTCAACCCCCGCCCCCCTTGTTTAGTCATATTTTTTATAATTGGGCATTATAAGTTGCCTACGTGATTTATTGGTGATAGTCAATCAATAGGATTACTTAAATAGAGAGTATGCTAGGAGAAGAGGAAAAAGATCAACTAAGAGAGTAGAGAAGCCACCAATTTAAATATGGTAGTATGGATTGACTCTACTTCTAATTTTGAGCATGCCCAGTGAGAGAATGCGATGAAGGCCCAAGACACACTTCAAGAAGAACCGTGAGGAATTGGAGACACCCATTAGGTATAGATACCCTCCATGAGATTTTCATGTATTCCAAGCATCATGGTAGGTTAGATATTTATGGTTACATATTTATGTAAAGAATATCATGTATTCGTTAGTTTCAAATATGATAGATTATGCATTGTAACATGCGTACATTGAATTATTAAAAGCAAACTTTGTAACTCATGCATCACAGTAGGGTTACACCCCATGTCTCTATTATTATTATTAAATAAATAAAATATTATTAGATAAGTAGAACATGTAATTAAAATATGAGTTAGTGGTTCGTTAAAATTGGATACCTACAATTTTTTCCTTGGACGTGCGTCATCTCTAAAACATTGTTGAGTGTCTGCAATGATCTATGATAAGCATAATTTCATCATTTCTCTTGAAATAAGAAGTTGAAATATTTATATCAATTGATAGAATATTTATGTAAATTGATAGAATATTTATGTCATTTTCTCCAATTACATATTTAAGAATTATTATGCATTCCTCGTAAATATTTTGATTTAATTGCATATAATTATTGAACTATGTAAAATTTTCAGTTTATTTTTTTTTTCATATATTTTAGAAATTTGATATGCATTCCTATTTAATCTAGTGCAATATCATATGTAGAATTGTTGTTAGAATCTCTTTTGGTTACTTGCATAATTAAGATTAATATAATTTTGATTAATTAAAGAGTAGCCACAACATCTTTAATTATGATAAATTATACATAGGTCTAGGATCACATCTAATAGGATGAGATCAATGGTGATTAATTAAATTTAATATAATAAGAATTATCCCATATAAATTTTTATTATATTTTATATAAAATAATTAGGATGAAATATTAAGTTGTTTTTTCTTAATTTGCCCACAAGGATTAAGAAAAGGAATATAATATGATATGTTCATCATGAATAACATGTGTGAATTTTTATTAAAGCTCAGCCCACAAGCAATTTTAATTGTTGTTTAATTCATGCATAAAAATTATGTAGCATATTTTTACATTGATAAATACATGTATTTGCGTCTTTGCCTCAAACTGTTTTTAATATAAGCATGTGTATTTTAATTGATGTACTTATACAACCTATAAATTTTTCTGATATCAAATGTGATATTCCTGAACTTAAAGGTGATAACTATAAAACTTGGATAGAAAGAATTCTTTTCCAACTAGGATGGATGGACATTGATTATCCTATCGGTAAAGATGAACCACCTACACCTTCTAATTCTAGCACTTAGGATGAAATTTCTCTTTATGAACATTGGGAGCGAACAAATCGCCTCAGCATGATGTACATAAAGACAAAGATAAATGCTGGTATACATGGTTCTATCAGAGAGTGTAATTATGTTAGAGAGTTATTGAATGCTATTGATGAATAATTTGAGTCTTCTAACAAAGTTCTTGCTAGCACCCTAATGAAGAAGTTGTCATCAATAAATCTCACAAGTGTTAAAAGTGTACGAGAGTACATCATACAAATTAGATATATTGTGGGTCAATTAAAGTCTGTTGAAGTTAAGATATCTTAATCTTTTCTTATGCATTTTATACTTAATTATCTTTCACCTCAATATAGACCTTTCAAAATCTCTTATAACACACATAAAGATAAATAGTAACTTAATAAACTTTTGACCATTTGTAGTCAAGAGAAAGAGAGGTTGTTGATAGAATTAGGTGAAAGTGCACATAGGATAGTACAAGAAAAAAAAATAAAATATAAGTCAAACAAAAAAGGAAAATTGTGAGACCAGTCCAATCTGATGCCAAAAGGAAATCAAATATTTATTCTATAAAAAAAGGGACATATAAACAAGGACTGTATCAAACATAAAATTTGGCTTAAAAAGAAAGGTAATTATATTTCATTTGTTTGTTATGAATCTAATATGGTAGATGTACATTATAACACTTAATGGATTGATTCTGATTCTACAATCCATGACTCTAATACCTTGCATGGCTTTCTAAGCCACATGAAGCCAGTCGGCAATGAATAGTGTATCTATTTAGGCAACAAGATACTTACATGTGGAAGTAGTTGGAACATGCCAATTAGTTCTAAATTCTAGTTTTATATTAAATTTGGAAAAACAATTTATATTCCAAGTTTATCTAGAAATTTGATTTCAATCTCAAGACTTGTACCCTTCGGATAATCCTTTAAATTTTTAGATACATGTTTTTAGTTTATATTATCGATATGATTTTATTCGGAATGATACAATGATTGATGGTCTTTTTCAAATTAACTTATAAAATAATATTTCTTACAATGCGAGGCATGCTAATGCTGGTATTAAAAGATGTGTTATAAATGAGAATTCCTCTATGTTATGACACCAAAGATTAGGACATATTTATATTTTTATTGAAAGAATTAAAAAATTAATAAATTATGGAATACATAATGCTCTAGATTTTAGTGATCTTGATATTTGTGTGTACTACATAAGGGGAAAGCAGACTAACAAAAAAAAGAATGATGCCAAGAGGAGTTTAGATATATTACAAATTATATATACTAATATTTATAGTCCAGAAATAGATTCTTGTGGTCAAAAATACTTTATCACCTTCATAGATGATTACTCACGATACATGTATCTCTACTTACTTCATATCAAAAGTGAAGCACTAGATGCTTTTAAAGTATTTAAAGCAGAAGTAGAAAAACAATGCAGTAAATAAATAAAAATCGTGAGATCAGATAGAGGTATAGAGTATTATAGTAGATACACTGAGTGTTGGGGTATGCCCTTAAGGCTAATGTTTGAGGCCTCGGGATTGTAAAAGTATCATGTAATAAACTCTTAAGTTTATAATAAGGCATGGTTGTTATTCAGGTTGTTACCTTGTCTGCTGTAATAAGTGTACTTCTGAATAATGTCTCAAAGCTGTTCAGCTAGGCTGACAGGCTATGAATCCTTAGTCGAGATATCTTGGTGAACATGAGACAGCCTTGATATGATGGAGACTAATATGAGTGCTAATCTTATAGGATGCTTCGAGCATGGAATAAGATGTAGACTCATGGGTACATTGGATGTACTGGACAGACCCTACTGGGATATTGCATTGCTTGTCACAATGTGAATGATCCCTGTAAGCAGCAAGTGGCACATGTCCTTTGACTTGAGATCACTTGTGTTTCTAAATGATGATTGTCATTGTTTTGAGGTAGTTCAATATCATTTGAAATATAATGATTATAGACTATCTTGGATGGTGAGCTTGAATCAGGTTAGGGCACTAGTGATAGATAAAGGATTGCCGTCTCCTTGTTTAAGGAGTGTGATGTTCTAGAGGCCCCCCCTATATGAGATGATTGAGGTAGTGTATGGCCATACCCAGATGACTATGTGCATCTGATCTAATCATGCTCATCGTATTGGAGTTACAAGCTTGACATGCTTGTCCAATAAGAACATCCAGTGGCAAAGGACATATGTGTGCCTTGTGAGTTTTGATTCACACTTGTGCCATGGTTTGGGTGTAGTCTTGGAAGACTATTTCCTTTATATAGGGAGACAGTGATGTGTTGCTAGATACCCCTCACTGATCGTGATAACGTAAGTTGTCGTTACCGACATTTAAAGGAAACCCTTAGGGTCGCACAATTTGATGATATGGATTTCTTGAGTCAGATCGTGTGGACTGAATTGTATGGGTTCAGTTTAAAGGGGTTTAATCTCTGATTGTAAGTGAGATCTAGCCTGATCATGTTTGATTGATTAGGGCTTTAGATTGGTAAGCTTCGATCGAGAGAGATGATGCTAGATCGGTGAGATCAGGAGCATCAGGAGATGAACGGCTAGATCATGAGCCATTTGGTTCATAGAGGGTCTAGACCATGCCTTGGCTTGGCTTGGTTTGAATTTGGTCTTTGGGCCAAATCGAATTGAACCAAAGCATGAACCGGTTCACTAGGTGAACGCATGGTTCATCAAGAGGGGCGTTTTGGCGTTGGAAAGTGGCTTCATGACTTTCCATTTTGGGAAGTCATGTAACGTCATTTGTCTTGATGTCGCCGAAGGGCATTTGCTCTCTTGTCTTTGCGTTTTGGTTTTGGAAAAAAAGGTAGCTTGCTTGCCATCTCGTGTGGAAGGAAGTGGACGACAAGAACAAGCGCTCGGCCAAGGAAACTTCTCCATCATCCTAACATTCGATCAAGGACACCTTGCGCATCCTTGCTAGCACAAGGAATCCAAGGAGAAGCCATCTTCTCTTGTGTGTGATTATCTTCGGAGAAGGGGCACTTGCGCCTTTGCTTCCAAAGCTCCATCTAAACCGAGATGGCTATGGTATGAGTCTCAACTTCACCAAGTTGAACATATGTTTATGCTAAGATTCTCGAAAACCTTTTGCTTCCGCTTGCAATGGTGATGCGCCACCCCTTTAAGGTTTTCGCCCCCCTCTTGAAAGGGATTTTGTTTACTTGCGCTCCCCCATGAAGGGGACTCTTCAATTGGTATCAGAGCGCCGGTTGAAGCATAATCATATGATTGCTTGATATACTATGTGATCCATGTTTGCGCATCTACATGTATGTTGATCTTGTTTGACATATGTTATCTCTTCATGCGAGTATGCTAGATAATAGTATGTTTATATTTGCGCATGTATGAGAGTTATGTTGATTGGCGCATATATGTTGGTTGCGGTTATACCATGTTGTTGTTGTTTTTCTAAAACCTATATGACATGCGCGCCCAACTAGATCTAAGATGTACCTATTGTAAACCCTTAGATGGGTTGATGGGGTTGAAAGCTTCATCTAGAATGGATCAAACTAGTCTGATCAGACCATCTGACAGCCTAGATGGGTTGACCAGATAGCACCTGTGCGCAAGCACGAGGTGGCTATAGGTCGACTGCATCCAAGGCGTGTAGCGAGGTCTGATTGAGACAACTTCTGAACACACTTGAGTTAGGCCCGGGGTCACACCCGCTTGCCAAAACTCATGAGAGTGGTTCAGCCCTTGGCGCATGCATGGTTGACCATCAGGTCAACTCGGGTCAGTTAGGACTCGGTGCATGCAAGGGAAAAGGATCTATCTAGATGGATGAGTGGATCCCTATCAATGGACCATTGTAAGGTTGTAGGGCACATAAGGAAATTAAAAGTGATGCCTATGGGGTTTTCTAAATTTTAATTTCTTGATTGGATCACATGATGATTGAAACCATATGCTTGTTTATTTACTCTTATGTGGGTTGCCCTATTGTGTGCTGTGCTGGGGCCTGTGAGCCTGGATTTAAAATTGTAAATTAATTTGTGATCTGCGAATCACATTGTACTTAATTTATAATGTATTGTTGACCTACGAGTCAACCTTGTCTAGATAGATCAAAAAATGTATTTTGATTAGACAAGAGCACAAAGGCACACATCCAAAAGGAGCATTCACCTGGTGGCGCACCTGAGGTGCTCTTGGCGCTAGAGCCCTAGGTTGGACCAGATGTGAGGCCAAGGAGCTCAAGTGAAGACTTAAGTAAAATTAAGGTCTTACTAGGGTTCATGGGCTTTTACCACATAAGATCATGCTTTCTACTTATTGCTAATAATTAGAATTGCATGTTTAAGTTTATCTTCTGCTATAGCCATAGGACATGCCTGATAGTAAGAAGATAAAAGACCGTTAAAATCCAACGCTAATATATCAAGCTCGTAAGCCTTCTGACGCGAAACCTCACCGTTCTGACTATCGTTGGAGCCGTGTTGAACCCACTCAGTGGGCACGTCCATCTATCTTCAGACGGTGCTGGATTACACCTGCGTGTTACAGAGCAGGGATTTATCCCTTCTCGTTGCTCAGCATAGCACGTGGTGGTCCAGGGAGTAGGTCAGGTCAGCTTGACCATGTAGACTACATATGTGGCGCATATGGTAGCACATGGAGGCAGCCATCTCTGGGATCAGAGACTGTGTTGTACCAACTCAGTTGGCACAGTCTGCTGGATTGCCAAGATGAAGGGGAATCGCACGGGTTGGCGATTGGCTGGGACAGCCTACCAGAAATTAGTGCTTGTCATCTCTGTGCATCTTATCTCGCTTGAGCGGGACGCGGAGACCAAGTATGAAATCTGGATCCCATCTCACTACAAGAGTGTTACTCTTTCGGACTGTTTACTGGATTTTTCAGTCAGACAAAATAGTGAGAAAAGAATCTTTCTTAAGTCCTGGATTGATTCTGAAACATTGATACTGACCTTGCTGTTCTTGCCTGTTGTAGATTCCTGCAGCAACGAACACCATGAGCTTCAATGTGCGATCCCTACTGGAAAGGGAGAAGTTTGCTGGGCCGAACTTCTCTGACTGGTTCGGACACCTTAAGATTGTTCTTAAGGCAGAGAGGAAACTGTATGTCCTCGAGACGGCGATACCGCCGCAGCCCGCTCCGAACGCCGCAAGGGCGGTTCGGGATGCCTACGAAAAGCACGTCAATGATAGCATTGATGTCGCTTGCCTGATGCTAGCGTCTATGACGCCACCGCTGCAGCGTCAGCATGAGGATATGTCGGCTATAGAAATTATAGCGAACCTCAAGATGCTGTATGCTGCACAGGCGAGGACTGAGCGCTATAATCTGACGAAGCTCTTCTTTCAGAGCAAACTGGCTGAGGGAAGCCCAGTGGGAGCTCATGTGCTCAAGATGATTGGGCACAAGGAGGCTCTAGAGAAACTGGGGCATACCGTCAACCAGGAGCTTGCTGTGGACATTATTCTACAGTCTCTTCCGCCTTCTTTCGATGCGTTCATCATTAATTTTAATATGAACAAAATCGATTGTACGCCGGCAGAGCTGCTGAATATGCTCTTGACAACTGAGGAAACTCTGAAGGGTAAGCCTTCAACCTCTGTCTTAATGGTTCCTTCAAGGAACAAGAAGAAGGGGAAGAAGGGCAAGACCCCTGTCAAGAATTACAGCAAGGCCCTGAAACAGAAGGTGAAGCGGTCGAAGGACAACAGGTGTTTCCACTGTGGCCAGCTGGGTCACTGGAAAAAGGACTGTAAAGCGCTCCAAGGAGATAAGAGGGGAAGCATCGCTTCTGGCTCAGGTATATATGTGACTGAGGTCATGTTATCTTCTTCTACCATTTCATGGGTGTTGGACACCGCATGTGGAGTTCACATTTGTTCAAATGTGCAGGAACTCAAGAGAAGAAGGCAGGTGGGACAGCATGAGGTAGACCTACGAGTTGGAAACGGGGCACGGGTTGCTGCTGTTGCTGTAGGAGACTATTTCATTACTTTACCATCTGGCATTGTATTAGAATTGAACAATTGTTATTTTGTACCAAGTATCACCAAGAATATTATCTCCATTCCTGCTCTAGTCAGGAAAGGATTTGCCTTTGAATGCAAGATTTCAAAGTGTGTTTTAACTTTTGATAATATTGTGTATGCGACTGGTTCAATTAACAATGGGTTATACATGTTGGACATGGAAAATTCTATACAAAACATTGATAATGAGAAAGCCAAGTATGCTGATGACAGCACCTTGCTATGGCATAGTCGTTTAGGCCATATAAACGAGAAGCGCATTAAGCGGTTGCATGATCATGGACTGCTGGGATCATTCTCCTATGAGGAGATTGATACATGCAAAGCTTGTTTGATGGGTAAAATGATGAAGTCTCCTTTTCTTCACAAAGGTCAAAGGACTTCAGGTTTACTGGACCTTATACACAGTGATGTGTGTGGGCCATTTAGTAAACATGCCAGAGGTGGCTATCAGTACTTCATTACCTTTACTGATGATTTCAGTAGGTATGGGTATGTCTATTTAATGAGACATAAAAGTGAATCTTTTGACAAGTTCAAAGAGTTCAAAAATGAAGTACAAAATCAGCTAGGCCGAAATATCAAGGCACTTCGTTCTGATCGAGGTGGTGAATACCTGAGTCATGCGTTTACTGACTATCTGAAGGAGTGTGGGATTATCTCACAGCTCACTCCGCCAGGAACACCGCAGTGGAATGGTGTGTCCGAGAGGAGAAATAGAACGTTACTTGATATGGTTCGTTCTATGATGAGTCAGGCTACTCTTCCATATTCCTTTTGGGGTTTTGCACTGGAAACAGCTGCAAAGGTACTAAACCGAGTGCCATCCAAGGCAGTTTCAAAGACGCCATATGAGTTATGGTATGGGAAACAGCCTAGCTTGACATTTATCAGGATCTGGGGTTGCGAGGCTTATGTCAAAAAGCTCGCCTCTGGGAAACTGGAAAGCAGATCTGAGAAATGTATCTTTGTCGGTTACCCTAAGGAAACTAAGGGTTATTATTTCTACGATCCCAAAGAGAACAAGGTTTTTGTTGCTCGGACGGCCATATTTCTTGAGAAGGAGTTTCTTCTGCAAGAGGCCAGTGGGAGAGAAATAAAGCTGGATCAGATTCCAGAGGAAGGACAAAGTAGTCAAGCAGAGTTGGATGAGCCTGAGCCGGTAGATCAGGTTATTGAACAACCTGAGGCTCAGATATCACGGGAACCGCGAAGATCGGGTAGGATCCGTCGACAGCCTGAGCGCTATGACGGAGTCTACATCATTGATAATGATGAACCCCTAACTTATGCGGATGCGGTCAGTGGACCGGAGTCAGCTAGATGGCTTGATGCTATGCGAGCCGAGATGGACTCCATGTCAGATAACCAAGTCTGGGATTTGGTTGATCCGCCTCCGGGAGTAATCCCTATAGGCTGTAAATGGATCTTCAAGAAGAAGATTGACATGGATGGTAACGTGGTTACCTATAAAGGCAGACTAGTTGCGAAAGGTTTCAAACAAATCTACGGGATAGATTATGATGAAACTTTCTCTCCTGTAGCCATGTTTAAGTCTATTCGGATTCTTTTCGCGATAGCAGCATATTACGACTATGAGATCTGGCAGATGGATGTGAAAACAGCTTTCCTTAATGGAAATCTGGATGAGGATGTGTATATGACACAACCTGAGGGTTTCACTAATCCAGCAGATTGTCATAAAATATGCAAGTTAAAGAAGTCCATTTATGGACTTAAACAAGCATCAAGAAGCTGGAACATTCGTTTTGATGAATCAATCTCTGAGTTTGGTTTCATCAAGAACGAGGATGACCCGTGTGTATATAAGAGGTTTAGTGGGAGCGTGATTACATTCCTAATCCTCTACGTCGATGATATCTTGATCATTGGAAATGATATTCCTGAACTGCATGCTGTTAAAGCATGGTTAGGAAAATGTTTCCAGATGAAAGATTTAGGAGAAGCAGCCTATGTACTAGGTGTGAAGATCTACAGGGATAGATCTAAGAGGCTTCTCGGGCTGTGCCAGAGTACTTACATCGATAAGGTCCTGGAGAGATTCCATTTAGAGAATTCTAAACGTGGATATCTTCCAGTCAGACATGGTCTGAATCTTTCGAAGAGTCAGTGTCCACAAACACAGACTGAGAAAGATGAAATGGACAATACGCCTTATGCTTCGGCTATTGGGTCCATTATGTATGCGATGTTGTGTACTCGCCCAGACGTCGCTTACGGGTTAAGCGTGACCAGTCGATTCCAAAGTAATCCAGGTTTGGCGCACTGGATTGCGGTCAAGAACATCTTAAAATATCTGCGGAGGACCAAAGATATGTTCTTGATATATGGTGGTCAGGAAGAACTCAGTATAGAGGGATATACTGACGCTTCGTTCCAGTCGGACCAGGATGATTTCCGATCGCAATCAGGCTATGTTTTTAGCTTGAATGGTGGAGCAGTGGTGTGGAAGAGTTTCAAACAGTCTACTGTTGCTGATTCCACAACTGAAGCCGAGTATGTTGCAGCCTCGGAAGCATCCAAGGAGGCAGTGTGGATTCGTAAGTTCGTGAGAGAACTTGGTGTCGTTCCTTCGAGTGCTGATCCTTTGGTTATCTTCTGTGATAACACTGGAGCAATCGCACAAGCAAAGGAACCACGGTCGCACCAGAAGTCCAAGCACATACAGAGACGGTTTCACTTGATCCGGGAGATCATTGATCGAGGCGAGATCAAGATTTGCAAGGTTCATACAGATGACAATCTGGCAGACCCGCTTACCATGCCTCTGGCGCAGCAGAAGCATGAGAAGCACTGTAATAATATGGGTTTGAGATTTCTCAACCATTAGATTAAGTGCAAGTGGGAGATTGTTGGGGTATGCCCTTAAGGCTAATGTTTGAGGCCTCGGGATTGTAAAAGTATCATGTAATAAACTCTTAAGTTTATAATAAGGCATGGTTGTTATTCAGGTTGTTACCTTGTCTGCTGTAATAAGTGTACTTCTGAATAATGTCTCAAAGCTGTTCAGCTAGGCTGACAGGCTATGAATCCTTAGTCGAGATATCTTGGTGAACATGAGACAGCCTTGATATGATGGAGACTAATATGAGTGCTAATCTTATAGGATGCTTCGAGCATGGAATAAGATGTAGACTCATGGGTACATTGGATGTACTGGACAGACCCTACTGGGATATTGCATTGCTTGTCACAATGTGAATGATCCCTGTAAGCAGCAAGTGGCACATGTCCTTTGACTTGAGATCACTTGTGTTTCTAAATGATGATTGTCATTGTTTTGAGGTAGTTCAATATCATTTGAAATATAATGATTATAGACTATCTTGGATGGTGAGCTTGAATCAGGTTAGGGCACTAGTGATAGATAAAGGATTGCCGTCTCCTTGTTTAAGGAGTGTGATGTTCTAGAGGCCCCCCCTATATGAGATGATTGAGGTAGTGTATGGCCATACCCAGATGACTATGTGCATCTGATCTAATCATGCTCATCGTATTGGAGTTACAAGCTTGACATGCTTGTCCAATAAGAACATCCAGTGGCAAAGGACATATGTGTGCCTTGTGAGTTTTGATTCACACTTGTGCCATGGTTTGGGTGTAGTCTTGGAAGACTATTTCCTTTATATAGGGAGACAGTGATGTGTTGCTAGATACCCCTCACTGATCGTGATAACGTAAGTTGTCGTTACCGACATTTAAAGGAAACCCTTAGGGTCGCACAATTTGATGATATGGCTTTCTTGAGTCAGATCGTGTGGACTGAATTGTATGGGTTCAGTTTAAAGGGGTTTAATCTCTGATTGTAAGTGAGATCTAGCCTGATCATGTTTGATTGATTAGGGCTTTAGATCGGTAAGCTTCGATCGAGAGAGATGATGCTAGATCGGTGAGATCAGGAGCATCAGGAGATGAACGGCTAGATCATGAGCCATTTGGTTCATAGAGGGTCTAGACCATGCCTTGGCTTGGCTTGGTTTGAATTTGGTCTTTGGGCCAAATCGAATTGAACCAAAGCATGAACCGGTTCACTAGGTGAACGCATGGTTCATCAAGAGGGGCGTTTTGGCGTTGGAAAGTGGCTTCATGACTTTCCATTTTGGGAAGTCATGTAACGTCATTTGTCTTGATGTCGCCGAAGGGCATTTGCTCTCTTGTCTTTGCGTTTTGGTTTTGGAAAAAAAGGTAGCTTGCTTGCCATCTCGTGTGGAAGGAAGTGGACGACAAGAACAAGCGCTCGGCCAAGGAAACTTCTCCATCATCCTAACATTCGATCAAGGACACCTTGCGCATCCTTGCTAGCACAAGGAATCCAAGGAGAAGCCATCTTCTCTTGTGTGTGATTATCTTCGGAGAAGGGGCACTTGCGCCTTTGCTTCCAAAGCTCCATCTAAACCGAGATGGCTATGGTATGAGTCTCAACTTCACCAAGTTGAACATATGTTTATGCTAAGATTCTCGAAAACCTTTTGCTTCCGCTTGCAATGGTGATGCGCCACCCCTTTAAGGTTTTCGCCCCCCTCTTGAAAGGGATTTTGTTTACTTGCGCTCCCCCATGAAGGGGACTCTTCACTGAGAATAGACAAGCACATGACCCATTTGCTAAGTTTCTTCAAGAGCATGGGATAGTGGCCCAATACACTATGCTAGGTTTACCTAATCAAAATGGTGTGGCAAAAAGAAGAAAAAAAGATATTATTGGGCATGGTGCGAAGTATGCTTAGTAGCTCCAAACTTTCTAAATAATTATGGATTAAAGCTTGTAAAACGTTAGTATATATATTAAATCGAGTTCCAACCAAAACTATTTCAAATACACCAATTGAATTATGAAAAGGTTGGAAACCGAGTTTGAGACATATACGCATTTGGGGATATCCTTCCGAAATTAGAGTTTATAATCCAGATGAGAAGAAGTTGGACCCAAGGAGACTAAGAGGATATTTTGTTGGATATACTAAAGATTCTAAGGAATATAGGTTTTATTGTATATTAAATAACATTAGGTTTGTGAAATCAATGAATGCTAAATTTCATGAGAGTGACTTGATTAGTGGGAGTGATCTATTTCATGACTTAGTTCATAAGAAAGACATTTCTAATAATCAAGCTCCTACTACAAGTGATAGGTTGATTATTGTTTATACCACTCCTCAATGTCAAATGAGTGTTGAACAATCAACTAATGAAATTCCATAAATCATTGTTGATGATAGTCTAGTAGATCTAATAGTTCCACAATTATCGGATAATGTGGAGTAACCAGTTGAGCAACATTCTCCTTAGAAAAATATTAGCACAACATTAAGAAGATCAACTAGAGAGAGGAGATCAACAATATTCAATGATTATATTGTATATCTACAAGAATCTGATTTCAATGTTGGAGCCGAAAATGATCCTGAAACATTTTCACAAGCTATGAGTTGTAATAAATCTATGTTGTGGTACAATGCCATGTAGGATGAGATGAATTCAATAGTAGCTAACAATGTCTAGGATCTTGTCATATTGCCAAATGGCGCAAAAGTCATTGATTATAAATGAGTCTTTAAAATAAAAAAGGATTAATTAGGCAATGTTGAAAGATATAAGGGAAGACTTGTAACTAAAGGATTTACTCAACAAAAAGGAATTGACTATATAGAGACTTTTTCTTCTGTATCTAAAAAAGATCTTTTTCAAATCATTATGACATTAGTTGCATATTTTAATTTAGAATTACATCAAATGAATGTGAAAATGGCATTTCTGAATGGTGATTTAGAGGAGGTTGTTTATATGAAATAACCAGAAGCATTCTCCTCTAGTGAAGGTGAGCATTTAGTATTGCAAACTTAAAAAGTCTATATGTGGATTGAAACAAGCCTCCCACTAATGGTATTTAAAATTGCATAATATTATCTCTTCATTTAGTTTTGTAGAGAATGTTAGGGATCAATGTATATACCACAAGGTTAGAGGGAGCAAAATTTATTTGCTTGTTCTATATGTCGATGATATTTTACTTGCCACTAATGATAGGAAAATGTTATATGAGGTGAAATAATTTTTTTCTAAGAATTTAGACATGAATGATATGGGTGAAGCTTTTTATATCATTGGGATTAGGATTCATAGAGATGGATCTATATATCTTGATGTATTTTGGGATTATCACAAGAAACCTACATCAATAAAGTCTTAGAAAGATTTTGGATGAAAGATTGTTCGCCAAGTGACACCTATTGTGAAGGGTGACACATTTAATTAGAATTAATATATAAAAAATGAGTTTGAAAAGGAATAAATGAAAAACATCTCATATGCTTCTGTAGTAGGAAGCCTTTATATGCTCAGGTCTGTATTAGACTTGACATTGCATTTATCGTGGGAATGTTAAGAAGATATCACAGTAATCTAGGTATGAACCATTGAAGAGCTACTAAAAAGGTATTGAGATACCTTAACTGAACGAAAGACTACATGATTATGTATAGACAAACTAACCATTTAGAGGTAGTTAGTTACTCTGATTCAAACTTTGCCGGTTGTGTAGATTCAAGAAAGTCCATATCTGGATATGTATTTTTGTTTGCTGGCGGTGCTGTATCTTGGGGGAGTTTAAAACAAACTTTGACTGCTACTTCTACCTTGGAAGCTGAGTTCGTTTCTTGCTTTGAGACAACCTCACATGGTATATGGTTGAAGAGTTTCATACACAGAATTAGAATTATGGATTCAGTTTCTAAGCTTTTAAAGATATACAGTGACAATTCAACTGTATTATTTTTGGATAAAAATAATAAAAGTCGAAGTCAAAGTAAACACATTGACATCAAGTATTTAGCCATAGGGGCACGAGTTAAAGAAAATAAAGTGACTATTGTGCACAACATTGAATTGATGATTCCCAATCCTTTGACAAAAAGGCATACCACCAAAGGTTTTTAAGGATCATGTAGTACATATGGGATTTGGTCCTATTATGTAGTTTTTGTAATATGAAATATTATTGAGACTCTTACTAGGTTGTTTACTCATTTTATGTGCATATTTTTTTATGTTGAGTATAGCAAAATATTGAGAATGTAGAATAAACATAAGATTTATTCATGAAGTTATTGCAACTAAGAAATTAAATACAATGTGATACATGAAAGATAATATTTATTATTAAAGGACCTATCGCCATGATACGTGCATTAACTTTTTAATAAAGTTTTGATTTCCATGATTAATTTAGTCGGATCAAATGAGAGAATATAAATAGTTACTGACATGGTAACTAATAAATATTTTAATTAGTAATTAATTAATTATTATTAATATTAGAACATGGGTTACACCCCATGTCTACTATTATTATTAAATAAATAACATATTATTAGATAAGTAGATCATGGGGTATCACCCATGTTCTCTAATAATATTGTTAAATAATTAAAATGTAGGTTAGTAGTCCACCAAAATTAGATTTGGATCTATCCATAAATATAAGTTATCATGACATTCTTTGATGGCAAGAAAGTTGTGTAATTAAGTAACCTAGTCTCAGAGAGGTCCTACGCTTTGTAAACATTAAGACTATATCATTTGAATAGTTTGCTAGAGCTCAACATTTCTTGCACGACGTGCAGTAACAAGAGAAGTGTTGTGTGTGATAAATTAGGGACAATAATGGCTAAAGGTATGTCGTTCGATCATTATGTTTCTGCATTTTATTTAATTATTAGATGTGTGTTTTATTTTTTTTCATGTCTGACAACAAGCTCCCTCACCTCTTCTCCCTCAAGCTGATGCAAAGGAAAATCAATAACCACCTAATTCACACTCCTCTCTGTTTCTCATCTCTTCTCTTTTTATTTCTCTACATTTTGTATTGTGTTTCTTAACATGATTAATTAACCTATGTTTGTGCTCTTGAAATGTCGCACAAGTTCTTTGTCATAACAAGAATTAGGAAGTCCTCCTCTTCCCTTCTCTCTTCTGTGTGACTTATTCTACATAAATGTGACTAGACCTACTCTTCTCTCTTCTTTGGCAACACACAAGATAGAACAAAAAGGATCCAATTCGTTTCGATCAGCATATGGTGGATAGAAATAGTTGGTGGTTGTGGAAGCTTGGGGATCATTCTATATTCAGGCAAGTGGTGGAAGAAAAGTTTCATGAGATCTCAGGGATTGTAAAAGGATGTAAAAGTTTACAACAATGAGGGCTCCACTTTATGCTTGAGCATCAAAGTTTTCATGCGCTTTCAGGAGCCTTAAGGAGAGCGAAAGTAGCTTCACACACACAATATGTATACTGGAATACAATAATCACCTTAACACAATCCTCCTTAAAATTAATTACTCGCACAACCCTTTCATTATGATCAACTTTAGCATTCTTTCAAATATTTTCCTCTACTCTTTGGATGACCCCTGTCATTCTAATAATACATTTTTTTTATACAGAAAATTTCGGCCGGCAATACAATAATATATTCCATGGCGAAGCATGTTCTGAATATATTCCACTTCTACTTCTGTCAAAATGTTGCAAATTAACTTTTGTTATTGATTAATTGGATGTGACTAGATGGAGCTTTATTCCAATACCATGGAATACACTCAGTTGTGCTTACAATCCAAGCACAACTACGATAAGTATATTCTCTAGTCTTTTGGACTTGTCAAATTTTTAGATTATTTTGGATAGGAATGAAGCGACTGCTTACTATTGGGGGTAAAAGACTTCCAAATCATGCATATGGACTAGGTTCTTGTGGTCAATGAGTTAATTGATGTAATTTTTGAAGATTTGCCAAGACTGCCAACAATTAGATATGTAGAGTTTGCTACAAAATTGCAATCTATAACTACTATAATTTATAAGGCAACATATAGAATAGCACCAAAAGATTTAAAAGAGCTCAAACAACTATGATATAAGGCATTCGTATAACCCAATGTATCTCTTTAGGAGCTCGACTTCTAGTTGTTCGGATGATTTATGAAACTTTTATATTATAATTAATTATAAACAATTATATGCAATTTAAGGATAAGTATTCTTTGTCTCAAATTAATGATCTATTTAATTAACTCAAAGGTTTTTTGTTTATAGTAAAATTGATATCAGATTATGATATGACAAATGGAGGGTTTGAAATGAGAACATATTGATTTTTTTTTTCAAATGTTACGAACACCAATGCGTTTTTAGTTATACCATTTGGATTGAAAAAAATGTATCTGCAATTTTTATAGACTTGATGAATCATTTCTTCCTCAATAATTAGGATTTTTTGCAATGACTTTTATTTATGACATTTTAATATATTTTCTTAGTAAGATAGTGTGAGAAATATTTGAGAGTTGAATTTGAGGCAATGAGGAGGGAGTTTTTTTTTTCTTTTACTAAATACAATACGTGCACTTTATGACTAAGGATATTGCATTTTTCTTAGCTCATGTTTGGAGTTGGTATAGTTTTTGATCCTCAAAAGATTAATGCAACCCAAACATTACAAGAAATTCAAAGGTTATATGAGATGGTTAATTAATTCAAATGTCTTGTAGAAGGCTTCTTAGAAATAGTTGCTCCTCTAAATTATTGAACTAGAAATGAGGCAAAATAAATTTGGGATGAATCTTGTGAGAGAAACTATAAGGAACCCAAAGAATTTTTTTTTGTAAATATTAGTTATTCCTATTAGGGAGGATGATTATACCATATATACTTAGGTTGTAATATGGGGATTAGGTAAGGTTCTAATGCTATGCACAAGTTGATTGTTGCTTACACATCTTATCAACCTAGAAAGATAAAAGAACAATCCTTTTTATTACTTGGAATTAGCAACAAATTCTTCCTTTAAAGATATGGAGGTATTATTTATATAGGGTTACTTGTTGGTGTGAATGCCCTGAGACCTAGTATCGGTCCATTTTTTGTACTACTTGACTCTGATATGTATATCATACTGGCATTGTCGTTATCATTGTTTGTCTACATCTGCGATTGTGTACTTACATGATAATGTCTCTGGAGACAGATTGGATCTGTGCTCAAATGATTGTCCCCAGTCGATGTACCTGAGTGGATATGGGACAGCTCTGGTGCTTGTGAGATTGGTATATGGGCTGGTTAGGCACGATGTGCTAACACAGACATATGGGTATATCAGTGGTGGATATACTGGATCAACCCACTGTGAGGCTATAACTTGGTGTCATGATTTATCCTCACAAGTGACAGGAGATGCATTGATCCCTTGACTTGAGGTCATTGGCCGTTTTATATGGTTAGGGACATGCTTTGATACAACCTAACACCTCGCCATAGTTGGGAGGTAATAACGGTTGTCATTGAGCATGTCACGACCCATATGAGAAGGTCAATGGACAGACAGAGGATTTGTCCCTTCCTAAGGGAAGCTTGATATCCATGGAGCTCCTCTATGGTTCTATGACTGAAAGTGTATGGCCATACCTAGGTAAGAACCTAATTTAGTCATGACCATGTGAGTGGGTGAAAACAAGTGATGACACACATGTCCAATAGGATATCAGTTTGGCAAAGGGACTATAATGCATCTGTACCTAGTTGCGATGATGGGGATGTCGATGTCGATATCCATTCCGATGACTTGGGTAGCAGTGATGCACTGCTAGGTGCCACTCACTGCTTGTGGTGACCTTAGGTCAGCACTGCCAACGTCAGAGGAACCTACAGGTCGTACACCTTGATACTCGAGTTCTCGTACTGATCAGGAAGCCTTATGATCGAGTTATTGGATAGCTCGGATCTATTTGGGAGATTTCATCATCGCCAATGGGCCTGATGAGATGGAAGAATGTTATTGGAGCCAAACTTCATTTTTGGCAGGTTGACCCAAAATTGACCATGGTTGGTCACATTTGGATTAGGGTTGCAATGGATTGGATCCAATTGCCTAATGAACCTATGCAATAAAGTTTGGGCTAGCTCATTGCCAAATGAGGCCCAATAACAAGTTGTCATGAAGGGACAATGGCCAAAAACGGTATAATGGGGAGAAAACTCCTCCCATTGGTGCCTAAGGGCATAATGGGGAGGAGTTGGCGCCTAAGGCTTCGTTAGGAAGTAAAAGGCGCCTAGCCCTTCATCCTTTGATGGTATGCGTGCCTCTATGGCAAGTCTTGGGGCTGATATGGGTTGGAGCACTTCTTAGGAAGGTCTTTGGCGCATATGCATGATAGGAGTGGGTTTATGGAAAAGTCTTGGAGACTTGCTATAACCAAAACCCTAATTACTCCCTTCCCTTTACCCTAACTGCCCCTTTCTTCATGAGTTGCACCCCACATCCCTCTAGCCTTGCCGCCCCTTTGCATCTATATATTAGATGCATGTGTGAGCTCTTGTATGCAATCATATTGGCGTGAGTAACATTAAAGGGGCGAAAGCAAGAGGCCTTGGCGCAAGCTTCTTTCTTCCATCAAGTGGCCGCAAGTCTTCCACCTCTTCTCCTTCTTCTCTTGGTGCAAGAAGAGCTTGAGGTTGGTGGCATCATCTCCTTCCTTGGCGCCTCATCTTTGAGGGTGGCGCAAGCATAGAAGAAGGAGCACAAAGGCTTGGATCTTCTTCCCGAGGCTAACACCGGGTGAGGAAGAAGAGAGCTCGAGGCATCCGTGTGTGTGAGATTGCAGAGGGCGTACGCTTGGGCGCCTACCTCGACATCGGCCTCATCTTGCTCCTAAGGTATCTTCTATCTCATCGTGTCGACCCCCTCGCAAGACGATCTTCACTGGGTTTTTGGGACTAGTCTGTTTTAGGGATATTATTCCGCTGTGCATGTAATGTAACCTCTCTAAAAAAATTATAAAATATCTCCGGGGTTTTCCAACATTACTTTTGAGATCTACACTAACTATAAAATATTAGAATACCTAATCACTAAGAAAATTAAATATGAGGTAACATTGATGGATGAAAATATTTATATTT